>JAZHRO010000055.1:121253333-122734166 GCA_037157565.1 Thalassia testudinum | reverse complement strand
TATGTCAACATCAGACATGGTGTTAAGTATAACCTTCTTGTGGCCACTTATCTTTCTGATAGGTTTCAGGTATCTCCTCTTACTAGGGGGAGAAATTGGATGGTTGTGTTCATCTACAAATTTTTGCACTTCTCACTTGTTTGTAAAGGTGTTCAACTTAATAGTCATCCATGCCATACAACCAGTCCTATGTGTCCCAATCTTCCTCTTCAAATTGTTCTTTGATGGACATAGTGAGTCAAAAAATGGGTCAAAAAATGACATTAACTTGTAATAACGTCAAGGGATTTCTTTGAGAAACCCTTTGAACAACATACAAATTTCTTGTACGATAACACTTTATTTTTCGTAACCTTGTCTATGGAAAACTTAGAGCTACTCTTGTGAATACTAAAACCACAAGATATGGTATATTGTTCATAGAATATTTTAGCCTCTGAGATTGAGTTAAATTCCATGCCAACACTAAGAGTTAACGCATTAGTTTCAGTGAGATGTTCGATACCAGTGTTTGAGTCTTCGAGATCAATAATTGGTTGTTTGCAACCTAAGGAAAATTGGAAAATATGTCACCATCTACAATGAGATAGATAGTGTATGCTTCAAATGAAATAATATTTTTTATATAATAGTATATTTTACATACTATTATTGTATATCATCAACAAACATTTTGTAATACAACAGCAACTGTTATTCATTAAAATAACTTTGTTACAAAAGTAAACATTGTAATACAAAATATTCATACAGTTTACACATTAAAAGAATGTGCTAATAATTGAGATAGTTGTGTTACAAATGTGCGCGTTGTGATACAAAAAGTTGTAGTAGCCTTCATGGGTTAAAAAGTGGTAATTCATTTCATTTATTATGATACAATTGTTGGCTTTACGTTGTAATGTGGCGCTATAAATTTTCTGTAGCGTTCTAATATGCATTAAAAGACCTACTCATGTTTGTAATACAAAAACAAATACAAAAATTGTGTAAAACTAGTCATGACACAAATTACTTGTAGTTTGTGTTACACACTAAAAGGTGCTATCCATTAACATATGGTGTTACAAAAGTACACATTGTAATATAAACATTCGTAATAGCACTGTGCATTGGGATAGGTAGTCCATTAAATTCATTGTAACACAATTTTTTGTTTTACATTGTAATGCGATAAAAAAATTTTCTATTGCATTTTGGTATGGTTTATTAGATGAATACCTATCCATGCTTGTTATACAAATAAGAGTACAATTGTGTGAATCTAGTTGTAAAACAAATTAGTTGTAATTTGTGTTACAACCACCTATATACATACAAAAATCCTTGCTTGTAATACAAATAAGAGTACAATTGTGTGAATCTAGCTGTGAAACAAATTAGTTGTAATTTGTGTTGCAACTTATATACATACAAAAAGGTACAACATATTGGCAATTGATGATCTTCATAAATCTGATTAGAAAAATGCAACTTGTATACAAATATATGAATAACATCTTACCATGGCTTTGATGTGCAGCATTTGGGCATGAAAAGAAATAATCATTGTTAGGCTAAGAGTTATCAAATGAATACTCCATCAAATCATCGTTCATTATAAGTATCAGGCTACTGTTATTGCAAAAAGCATGAAAAAACATCAAGCGATTATTGTGTTTCATTAAATAAAATAATCAAAACCGTACGTCAAGGGGATAAAGCTTACCTTCAAATCGTGAAGAGAAAATGCCGTGACTGATATTCAGACGACAATGAGAAAGATGAGATCTTGCAACATTCAGTCGACGTAGAAAACTGTGCAATCTTCAAACGGTGAATGTTTGTCGTGGACTGCGAAAATGCGTTACAATGGAATCTCAAAAAACAAATACTGATAAACATGCCATTGCGTTACGAAAACCTACCAAATTTGAAATATCCATAATACAATTTCTATTTGTGATAAGGTGGTTCATTGATTTAAAACAAAACCACTTACAATTTTGAAAGGTGGTTTCATCATATGCGAGCTTCATCCGACGATTAGAGCACTATGCTCTATGGGTGTTTTTGAGCACAGTTCTCATATGATACCTATATGTATATACTTGTATTTGTATTAGTATTAATATTGAACTGTGTATAAATGTATATCTTTTGTATATGTTATGTTATGTATATATGTTAGTTTAGAATAGTTTTTGATGCCTTTATTTTGTAAATTCTTGAGGCATTGTTCACTGACACTAATTCATTTGTTTGTATTTGTTTATAATTAACTTAGATTAGTTGATTCTTTTACTTCTAACTCATTCTTTTGTAAATAAACTTAATATTTTTGGAATAAAAGATGATTTTGGATAATAGAGAGTGATGAATGTTAATAACTATCTCCTAGTGAATGACTTGGAATCAAACCAGTAAAATTGTATATAAATAAAATGACATCATCTGGATTGCGACACTATACTACAACAACAATAATTGACCCTAATTAACATGCTCTCCATATGGTGCATCACCTGCTTAACATCGATAGTATGTTATGTGATTATATCTTTAGTTTTTTTTTTTTTTCATGCATTATGTTAACTTCTTTCCGTCGATACATTATCTTATGTGCTTGTCATTGCTTGTTATATATGTTTTTGCTTTTGTACAAGCCCACTATATAAATGAAACGGGCAATGATGACAGTTATGAAGTTAGAAATATACTACTCCCAGTGAAGGGGCACATGAAAATTTCCTGGCTCCATGAGAATGACCACATTGAACTTGGTTTGGTTGGGTGGAAATTAACCACGCAACTCCAATGTTTTAGTCATTTAGGTTGCAAACATGGTTAAGATGGCACCATTCATGATAGGCAACCCCTGTTACAGCAGCAACATGGATACATGTGATCCCAAATGAAATTTCTTACACTTCATATTAGCTAATTGAGGCCAATGTCCACAATCACTGCTCATATAAGCGATAGTCAGATAAATGGAAGGGAAAGTGTTGGTAACACTATCATCCTCTGTATCTAGATCAAATTGACTAATTTCCAAGGCTAAATTCACTTAATTGATATATCAAAGGGTATAACTCAATCATGATTGAATCAAGAGGGCATGCATCAAAATTGGTTAATTATGTTATTTTAATATAATAATATAAGTGTAGATTAACTAAGGGGTAAACCTACACTTAATTGAAAGTCAATTGAGTTGAAATTTCCAATAAGTGAGCTTGTATCGGTTGATTTAGGGTTCCTTTAAGGATTAAAGCAAATTCACAATTAAAAAAATCTTAATTTAAGCCTCACTTAAATTCAAAGGATTTTAAGTGAAATAAATGTAATCTAAACCTTCTAAAAATTATTGAAAAATATTTTCTAAGGTTTATAATGATCAATTTTATAAAACGAACTCAAATTGACTTAAGTCAAACATCAATGTTAACATTTATTACATTTTAGGTTAAAATGCAAATTAACCAATCAAACTACATAAAAATCCAAAATTGATGTCGCCATTAGACTCTTTGGGTTTAAACTAGGTTACCTTAAAAAGTTGAGATCATTTGGACTTCATTTTCACCTACTTTGCGTAATGGCCCTTAATTTTGAATTTCTTTCATTCTAGTCCAAAATCCTTTCCTTTTCATCCTTGGCTGACATCAGTCGTCTTCAACCTCCAATAGCTTGACAGAGCTTCTTCTTCGTAAGCTTGGCACAGATTTGGAGATCGATATCTCTTAATTTATGCGATCAAATCCCACCAAATTTGGTGGGAGTGATCCTTGATCAAAGCCACATAGTTTGATGTAATTTCTAGCTATAGATTCCATCTATTGACCTTGGAATCCTCGGTCAAATATTGCGAGAATTCATGACTCAAATGAACCATATTAAGCTCGATTTCTCGCCTCAATTTGCGTGGCCAATGCTCTATAAAGACTTGTTGTGCTTCACTGATTCTTTTCATCTAGAAATTGTGTGCCAAAACCTCCCTTCTTTCCTGACGTATGCCATTGAAGGACCTTGGAGCAACTTCAACCTCATTCTTTGTCGCCGCTCACTGGTAACTGAGCAGAGGATCCTCTTCCTCGTTATTCGCTCCAATTGCCTCCCTCCATCGCCTGGACGCCTGCCATCGCCCCAGGTCTTCTCCCTTTCTTTTATTCAATTAGATTAGAGTTGTTGTTTACCTTAATTAGTTGTAGCTTAAGGATGGTTTAATTTGCACTTTCATCACCTCTATTACCCTCATCGAACTCTGCCATTGGAAGGTTTTCGATGCTTCTTTGCCACACCACCACACGCGTCCATTCACTCAATAGCCTTAGGGCTTTGCTTCAGGGCATCACCTCGAAGCTTCTGGTACTAACACGAGGTCAAAAGGCCTCATATTTTGTCTGCAAGTCATCGTTGGACTTCATTGTCTCCTCCAGCTCCGATCGTCGCCTCTACCATGCTCCGACACTCTGATCAATGATCAAACGCCACCATCACCTTAGCGAAGCTTTGGTGACCCTCCTTTGCCTTTCGCCGAAACAATCCGACGGTCAGATCCGCTCCGATGACCCTCCTCCGACGAGGCCTCAATGTTGCAGAACAACTCTAAAGGGAGGCAACCCAGGGAACCACATGCAAGCTTTGATTTATTTTCAAGGGTCTTCTTATAAATTTTTCTTGAACCATTAAGGACTTATTCATGATTATAACTTCTTGAAGGGTTTTACTGCAATATTTTGATTAAACATTATTGATTATAGATTTTTTATTACTTAATCATGCTCGCTAACCTCTGATTATTTCTAATTAAGCATGAAATAATCACGAATGTTCTTCAATCATTAATGTTTAAACCGTGCAATTATTTTTTTAAAAATTCTACACGATCTTTGTTTCCACATCATTGGGACAGAGCTCGCGGGGAGCTATATCTTGTTTTGTGCTGCCGACCCCCTCGACCAGTAGCAGGGGGTTGGCTCCCTATACCCATCACACACCTTATGACCCATTTAGGGCGAGAAAGAGAGAGTGGCCCAGCTAGGCTTATTGGATTGGACTGTAGCATGAATAGAGCTGGACCCTTTTTGAAGTAAAAAGAGAAAAAACATAAGGGAAAGAAGGGGGCGTATGAGACTTAGCGGGAAAAGAAGAGAAGAGAGAATGAAAGAAGAAAAGACATGGGCTTGGGATTCAATTCTTAAAATTAACTCGGCAGATTTAGTCCCACATCGCTGGGTTGCAAAGCGTGTGTGTGCAACATAAGCCCCATTATAAGTATTTGTGTGAGAAGGCTTTTCAGCCTTAGTAGGGAATGACTCCCCATAGGCATACATAAGCCCCTATTAAGAATTATAGAGATTAAGAGAAAGAATGTGGCCCATTAGAGGGGCGGCCTAATATGACGTGTGGGTCGATTGAATAGGTCTTTTTATGCCTTGAATTAAGGGAGTGCTAGTTGAAAATATGCTACTTAAAAAAAAATATATTTTTTTTAGTATAACTCGTTCTATATGTTTTATAACACTTTACTCCTTTTTATATTTTTGAACGAGAAGCTTGCGTTTAAAGAGCTCATGTATAGCTTTTAGTTCCAGAGCTTAAAAAAATTTGATAGTGATAAGTCGTGCAATTATTTTTCTCTCAATGAATAACCGAGGATACTAACTTCGAGAATATAAATTTAAAAGTTGTTTGAGCATGTTTCAATTATACTACAACACATTCTTATAAACTATCAATTCGCGTGCATACTAGAGTGGTATGTAGCCAACTGGTAGATGTTTGATAGGCAATGTTATTTTAGCTTTTGTCATGCATTTCCCTTTGTCTTTTACGCACTAATTATGAAATGCGCACGTTGTAGTTCTTTTCAATTGGAACTCCACAACTATGCTCACTTCTCAAACATCTCCACTACAGATAAGTGTTTACAATCACTTCTTGGTTGCTACTGTCAACGGATACCTAAAGATCTAGTTTAAGGATCGATCTCCACAACCTCCTCTATAGTCATCAGCCTGCAGGTTTTCTGATATCTCCAACAACCCCTAGAACTCGCGACCTCATCAACAACCTCTAGAACTTTTCACAATGTTTTGAATGCTGTTTATATATACATGTATTTTGTACCTAAGAAAATGAGTGAAAAGAAATATTCCTCTTCTACCTCTCATATGTGTTGATATGGTATCGAGTTGGGTCCACTGCCCACCCCACCTAGCCATTTGAAGTCGCCGTTGATCACCCCATCACGGTGACCCATCCTGCATGCCACTGCTTCTTTGCCTTGCTCCCAATGAGTGGCTACTCCTTCTCCCACCCTACCCCGCCGTGATCAAGCATCACAATCACGCTTAACATTATCCCTCTAACTTCAATCGGAAGTCATGCCCGATCATTGTTGTTGTCACTACCTCCGATGCATCGCTTCCATCGATGACTCACCTTCACGTCAGCCTACTCGGTGTGAACTCTCCTACCCTGTTATCGTTGTGCACCTACTCAACCCTCCCCATCCACTTGCAACCTCGACCCCTCCACATCGATTGTCGATTTCACCGATTTGCTTCCCTCTTGCTGGCTGCTTCCAACATGCAGCGACTTCATCGGTGTTAATACCCTTGTTTTGATATAACAAAATTATGTTTTTATTAAGGACTAACCATTACGTGTCCTCATCAAGTGAATTCGAACGCTTCATGTGATATCATTCAAGAAGACTTGAAGACTATTTTTACCTTTATTGAGTCTAGAATTATATAAGAAATCTCGATAGAATAACAAACACTAAGTTTTTAATATTCGCAAAAATCGTTCTCTTTTTTGAACCTAAGTCATTACTGTTGATCGACGAATACCAGTTTTTGATTGATCAGACCTTGATCGACCAATTCCTTTGTTGAATCGATCAGAGACCTCTAACGGTCATATTGCTTTTTGATCAATCAATCCCTTTTATTTAATTGATCAAAGTATTCCAATCGTTAAATTTTCTTTTGAATTTATTAAGTCGATTAAAATCCTCCTTTAATCAATCAACATTGAAGTGATCAATTCTTTTATTTAATCGACCAAAAGTACTTTTGATCAACCAAACCCATGTTTTGATTGATCAAAGCCGTATTTTTAGTATTTCCAAAACAGGTTGAAAAACACCTATAAGTAAGACCTTCAACCCCCTCTTAAAAACACACCTCAAGGGCTTTCAAAAAGCAAATCACGCATATTCTCTCTAGTGCTTTTGTGCCTTTGCGCCTACAACTATTGTGAACCAAAGCACATTCCTTCGCGATTCAAGAAAGCTTGGTTTGTTCTAAGCTTACTGAGGTTCCATAAGAATTATTGTTATTTACTTTGTATTCTGTTATTCTTGATCTGAGAATCCAAGTTGTCATGGAAGACACGTTGTTCTTCTCTTGGTTAAGTGTAAGGGAAGACAATTTGTAAGAGGTTGTGCCACCCTTGTTCAAGTGGTACATTAGTGAATTTGACCAGTGTCGACTAGTCGAGAAAATCCTAAGATGAGAGGCTTAGGTGGTGGTTTTTACCCGGAAGGGTTTCTACTCTAAATCAGGTGTTATCTTTCTGGTTTGTGCCTATATATTTAAATTTTGATTTATGGTGAATGATTGTTTAAATTCTCATAGAAATAGAATTACACTATTCACCCCCACTCTTGTGAATACTTGGTCCATTAGGCTCCGCATGCACTCACATCTGGTATTAGAGCCTTGTTTACTCTAGTCAGGATGTCAAAGTCCTCTGTGGTATATGGTAAGGGTCAATCTGCTGTCAAACCACCTCTATTCAATGGCATGAACCATGGATTTTAGAAGACTAGAATGCAGACCTTTTTGGAATCAATGGATTATGAAGTCTTGGATGTGACAACATCAAAATACACGATCGGAAAAGAAGGAAGATCTTGAGATTATTGCAGACCAAAAGAAGATTGTCACACACAATGCTAAAGCCATGAATGCTATCTTCTACGATTTATCCAAGGATGAATTCAATCGAGTCTCAGCATGCAAAACGAAATATGAAATCTGGAACACTTTATGAAGTTACCCATGAAGGAACTTCAAAAGTCAAGGAAACTCAAATCAACCTCCTTACCCAAAAATATGAGCTCTTTCGCTTGAAGAAAGGAGAAACCATGAAGGAGATGTACACTAGATTCATCGATATTATCAACTCCTTAAGAAATCTATATCGGAAGATCACAAATGAGGCATTGGTTCGAAAGATTCTCTGATCTCTGACTAGTTATTGGGAAACCAAGGCAATAGCTATTCAGGAATCTGAGGATCTTTCTATGCTAAAGTTGGATGATCTTATAGGTAGCTTAATGGCCTATGAGGTTCAGCTCGAGCACATGAAGGAACACAAAGGAGAAGGCAAGAAGAAAAAGAAAGACCTTGCTCTAAAAGTCGATACTGACTCCGAAGAATCAGAAAATGAAGACGAGGAAGATATAGCTTTACTCTCCAGAAATTTCAAAAGATTCTTGAAGAACAAGAGGAGCTGGAAGGAGAAAAAGGAAGAACCACAAGAAAACCAAGTTATTTGTTACAACTACAAGAAGAAAGGGCACATAAGAAAAGACTACCCTCAACTTAGGAAGGAAGTTGAAAAGAGGAAAGTTAAAAAGCCTCCCAGGCATGAAGAAAAAAAGAAGGCTCTGCAAGTAACCTTGGATGATAGCAACACAAGCTCAGAAGAAGAAAGCAAAGACACATCAAGTGAAGAAGCACTCTGCGGTCTAATGGTGATCGAAGATGAGGTATCTTCTTTCACTTTTGATGAATTATTAGAAGCATTTTATGAGCTGCATGATTTGCCTAAAACACTTAAAATATCCAATAAGAAATTAACAAAAGATCCAAATGAAGAAATAAATTTAAAACACAATGCTGAATCTTTAAATCAACAACTTTCTAAAGAGATCACTACTCTTAAAACTCATGTTGACTCACTTCAAATAGAATTAGGAAAACTAAAGTAAAAGTTTGCTGCTCTTGTAAATAATCTAGCAAAATTTACTAAAGGTAGAGCCAACCTAGAAAAACTATTAAGCACACCAACCTAAACCACTACTAGATTTGGGTTAGGTTACATTCCTAATAACGATTATGAAACATCTACTTCACAAACTGACACACATATTTCCTCTAGTCCTAAGGTCAAGAATAGATCTATGCTTAAACAGGCACCTGCTAATAAATTTGGACCCAAAAGAAAATGGGTACAAAAAATACTTTTGGAATCCTATTTTGTAGGACACTCTAAGGAAGGACAAATAAAGTTTGCTGAATGAATCTTCTACCAACAAAAAGATGGACATCTTGTAGCCGTAAGAAGAAATGCAGGACCTCACAGATGTAAACCAATGATAGGTCCAAGGAAAAGGAAGATGGGTTATGGACAACAGTTGTTCAAAGCACACGACAAGAGAAGAAGACCTGTTTCTCAACCTCAATTGCAAGGAAGGTGGTTCAGTCACTGAATGGTCGATTTTCGCTTTAAAATAATTTTCGCACACAAAAAAAAGGTTGTCGAAGTAGAAACTAAGCGGTGGAAAATTGATTGTCAACAATTAAGATAAACCACTCATAATAGAGCAGGTTGTGTTCATAGGGAGGAACAACCAATAAATCCATCAATATTTTCAGTGCATTATTCAAGTATGTTGTACGAGGCTAAGATGATGCAAAATCAATTCGTTGATAAGTTGTAGCATCAAATGAGATCAAGGATGGCTTGAATGAGTAGTAATATGAAATATATAGAATCTGGAAGATTTCAGAGACAAGTACATAGCAATATAAAATATTATATAAAAAATCAAAATACTTCCCTCCTCTCTTGTAGCAAACAAGGGGAGGTGGACTTCCTTGGCTGTGCACACGGAGGAGGATGCTGGCGAAGATGTGGCTTGTCGGAGGAGTAGGGTCGGAGGAGAGGAACGCTCTGGTTGCGGCAACTTGGCGGGGGGTGGTCAGAATTGCTACTGGTGACGAGGAGGAGATGCAGCGGCGATGGGGTTGTTGCTGCTGTTGGGAGTTGCTGCGGGTGGCGCGGGCCACGGGGGGATGTCGGCTGCTGTGCGCATGAGGGTTGATAACACTGTATCTTGGGGTGATAATTATGTTAAATGGGGTTCATCTTAAGAACAAAATGCACAGATAACACATCATAAATAGAATGGGAGCATTGCATGCATCATATATTAAGATTGCCTATAAAACAATATTAATGGCCATTTGTATAAGTACTTGTCAAAGCAGGCCTCATATGAGCAATCGGACCACACATATGGATTCAGAGCGACGAACAGAGTCCAACGGGACTCGAAATCAGCCAAATCCGACATCCGGAGCTCCCACAATGGGCCCAAGAAGTTCTGACATCAGATCAACGACCCACGACGTGCCATGTGGTGCCCACTTGTTGCATTTAGACCGCCGACAGATCTCACCTTCACCCGGAGGACGAATCTCAGCCGTCGATCTTCGATCGAATGGCTGAGAGCCGCTCGCGCACCCACCCTCACCACGACAAAGCAGTGGGCGCAGCGCAGCGATCGAAGTGGTCACCTGCACTCATGCGACGTGGGTTCGAAGTGCGCTGCGCAGAAATTGAGAGGTGAAGGCGCGCGCGGGCGAAATTGGACCACTTGATAAGCAGCGGATGGGCGCGATTACGAGACGTGGCGCCCGTAGATGCTCCTTGACCAGACGTGCGTGATGACGCGGGGGCGTGGGCGCAATCCAGGTGTGCGCCCCGCACGGAATCTCAGCCATCCAATCTTCGATCGGATGGCTTACGACGCTTGCACGTAGATCAGGCGCGAAGAAGCATAGGCCGCGCGTAAGCGACCGACGGGCAGGGGCCTTCACCGACGTTTTGGGAAGGATTTTAGTGACGTCCCGGACATTGCTAAAACCCCTTCTTCATTTGGAAAGCTCTTCTTCCTATTTAAACCCCTTCCAACCACCCATGGAAGGCATTGACTCCACTTGCAAGTGTTCCATCTCCATCTTAGCTACCTTTAAGCCCTTTTGGAATCGTCGGAGACGACAAGCCGCCGACGGAGCCCTCTCCACCACCGTGGCTGCCTCGCCGTCCCATCTCTCTCTCTTTCCTTCTTTTAAGCTTTACTTTACTTATGTTTAAGCATTTATCTAGTGTTGTAATTATGAACTAAAGTTGCATGTTAAATGAAGTTGTTTTCTATTCAATTGCTTGCTCTATTTTCTATTCAAGTTGCATGTTGCAAATGAAACAATTCTAACCCTAATCTCTCTCTCTTCTCTCTCTCTCTCTCACTCACTTTTCATTCACGACTTTTCGTAAGCAAAAAATCGTTATTTTCGTGACATTAAGTGACAAGAGAAATCCGATTTTCACGCCTCCCTGAGATCGACACTCGGACTCACGTCCGTTTCTTTATTTTAAAATCGACGTTACGAGCGCAAGCTATAACGACTCTTCCAAACAAACGCGTCACGCGCATGTCAGTTTTTTGGCGTCATTGCCGGGGAGGCAACGGATTTATTTTGTCACTTCCATTTTACATCCTTGCTCACATCGTTTAACACCTTGTCTCCTTCTACTTGATGGTTGCAGGAATTCGGTGCTTGGACGGCAAAGCAGCGCAACTCGTGACGGTAACGTGGGAGTAAGCGCAATAAGGATCGGTCGTGTGTATTTCTTCACTCATGGTTGTTTGCTTGCTTGAAAATCTAAAAAAATTGTAAAACTAAAAAAAATTAGCGTGGTGTATGATTGCCTGACCCACATCCTTAACACATCACTCAACAAAAAAAATACACTCTAACATTCTGAATAAATTCTTGGAGTGTTCTTTTTTCTTTTTGAGTGGTGTTTGCGAAGCCACCTTGAATTGACTTGGGTCGCACCACTCAACCCTAAAATCGACTCATCCAATAGAAGCTGTATGATCACTAGGATGAATACATTAGGGTTTTAGAGCCTCTACACAACAAAAGGAAATCTACTTTCACCGAATTGTGTGCAAAACTTGACGTGCCCACTGAAACTTGTCTTAAAATATTAAGACACGTCAATCCTAAAAGACACCACATCTAAAAAGATCCTTGCTTGAAAACCATGTTTTGATAGAGTACACACACTGAAACTAGAAAACTAAGAGGCACTACCCCAATTAATGCCTCATCACATAACCCTAGTACAAGCACTATCCTAGCCTTTTAAAATAGAGTACACGTGCCCTAGGCAGGATTGGGTTAAGTCTCGAGAGGCGAGGTTTTGTTCGCTGGGCACTTGGTTTTCATTCCCTTAGTAGAATCTGGTGACTAGGCTGCGGGGCAGTGTCAAACGACCGCGGTTGTGGGGTCTATGGAACCGGTGGTGCAAGCCGGAGGAAGAACCTTCCCTGTAATCCCCTCATAATCAACCTGGCCAGAATAGCTTTGGGAAGGGGAGTCTAGTGCTTACGGACTTAATCACCCTTTTGGAGATTTCTAGGTCCCCTAAGGAATACACCATAAGGACTAGGCTTGTTTGCTTGGTTGAACACACACTTCTCGCATCTGTCGTTGTCCGCATTCCCTCCTGTTCTTCTCTAGTGCTTGCACGGGAGATGCTCACTGCATCCTGAGTTGTTTGTTTTGGGATGGGAATCCAGGCAACTTGATTTTGCTTGAAACATAGCTTAACCTAGGGTAGATGAGGTTGATGACCAACCCCCGCCAGACAAAATGGCCATCATCCAAGCCCAGATTAATGCAAACCACCGGCTTCAGCAGCAACAAATCCACACTATCATGCAAGTCATACACCGGTTGTAGAACCCACAAGGGCAACCACCACCACTGTTCCAAGGCCCACAAGGGCAACTGCCACTTGATCTACCACCATTCCAGGACCAACCGAGGCCCCTCCGCGATTTGTACAATCCTTCCTCTATTAGAGTCAAGCCGCACCTTAGGATCCCCGAAGGGGGAGATGATTTTGAGCTAAAACCAAATGTTTTGAGTCAGATTCAGAGCCACTTCCATGGAAGCTTAAATGAGGACCTCTTCCAGCACCTAGAGGATCTTGATCGGATAGCCCGAACTGTGAAACCTAGGAACATTAGCCTTGACATTGTTTTGATTAAGATGTTCCCCTTCTCGTTGAGAGACAAGGCTTCTCACTGGCTTAGAACCCTAGGTAGACCCATCACCACCTGGGAAGAACTGATGCATGCATTTCTAAAGAAATTCCTCCCCATAGGAAAGACCAATGCCTTCAGAAGAGTCATTACTACCTTTACACTCCAGGGTAAGGAATAGTTCCATGAGGCATGGGAAAGATTTAATGAACTCTTGAGGAAATGCCCACACCACGAAGTACAATAGTGGCAATTGGCCTAGATCTTCTACCACGGTTAGGACAGCAACCTACGGAACTTCGTCGATGCCTCATGCGGGGGAAACTTCCTGAACAAAGACGAGGAGAGCGCGTTTGAGCTCTTTGAGTCTATGAGCGAAAATTCGCTCAACAATGCCTCCATGACCCAGTTTAACCGATCCAGTCAACCCTGTGGCGGGATTTATGAGGTACAAGCAAATTCTGGAATGGTTGACATGGACATCATTGCCAAGAAACTAGATCGAGTGGAATTGGTGGATAAAAAGATTGACGAGCTACTAAACCAGACTAGGAATCCGTTACAGACCTTCTCCCTAGCAAAGGAAGCACATAATGTTGACCTGGTAAAGCCCTTAAGCCAACTGAACCTGGAACAACACCTGACCACGTTCCACGGAGGGACCTTTGCTCCCTCAACCCTTGATTACTCTCTTCCCTCCCCATCGACATCTGCTATCCTTGAAGATGTGTAAGCTGTCCAAGGTTATGCTAAGCCTGACCCTTTCTCCAACACTGGATGGCGTAATCACTCCAACTTTGGTTGGACAAACCATAAACCACCTCAATTCAAGAACCAGCCCAGGCCAAACTAGCAGCCAAACTTGCCCCCTTATTAGCAAGGACCACCAGTTAGACCCCCATACAATCAGAACAGGGCGGCCCCTCCCCCGCAGAACCAAATGGACACCCTAATAAAGATGATGGCTGAAATGAACCAGAAACATCAGGAGGAAATTGCCTTAGTAAAGGGATAGTTAAACCAACTTTTGGACTGTAAACAACAAGGATCCCTACCATCCCAGCCACAACCGAAGCCGCGAAATGTGATTAACAAAGGCCCCAATTTGCAAGGGTTCTAGGGCAATCCCGGGCAGGCTCACATGGTCCAGCCAGCCCCACAAATACCCCCTGGGTTTGGTGCTTCTACGTCCTCGTCTTCTCAAGGATCAACCCATGGTCCCAATGTCTCTGCGAATGCGGTAACCTTGAGAAGCGGCACCACAACCCAGGATCCCAAATGGCCAACTCTTCCCGAGACTTCACCAGCTAAAACACCCGACTCAGAAGAGGCACTGGAAAAACCTAAGGACCCCGAAATAGACCCTATTTATGTTCAGACACGTTACCCCGAGGCCTTGGAAACAATCAAGACGAAGAAAAGTGTTGTAGAAACTGAGGAGCTTTTGGAGATCTTTAAGCAGGTTCAGACTAATATTCCACTCCTCGAAGCTGTTAAGCACATCCCGGCTTATGCCAAGTTTTTAAAGGATGCCTGTACACCCAAACGTAAGCCAGGACCTCAAGCACCCAGGAAGGTTGTGCTCTCCGAGCAAGCAAGTTCCGTAATATCAAGCAAACTTCCACTAAAGCGACCTGACCCAGGAGCACCCCTGATATCCTGCAATATCGGGGACGTGGCATTTGATAGAGCACTCCTGGACTTAGGTGCTTCTATTAATCTGATTCCAACAACCCTGTACCACCAATTTGGTTTCGGAGAGTTGACGCCCACGCCTGTCACCATCCAGCTGGCTGATAGATTTGTGAAGACCCCAATGGGGGTTGTTGAGGACGTGATTGTGTGGGTCAAGGACTTCTATTTTCCGATCGACTTCTTGGTGCTCGACATGGAATTCCCTGAAAAACTACAGAACACACCCATAATCTTAGGCAGACCTTTCTTAGCTACGACTAAGGCGAACATCGATTGTGACACGGGATGTATGGAAATTGCCTTCGGAGATAGGAAAATGCAGTTGGATATCTTCCAGGTGACCAAGTCTTTTAATTGCGATTGTGTTGAGGAACATGATCCCGTGGAACCTTTGGTCGAGGAATGCCTCACCCTTAGTTCTATCTCAGACCACCAATCCTGTAACGACTGTTCTGACCCGTCACCATCGCTGCCCATGTACCTTTGTAGGGCTGATTACCATTAACCAACACCATTTGAGGAGATTGATGTTGATCAACTCCCGCCTTTCGCTTTCCCTTCGACTGTTGTTCCACCCGCACCCGAACTAAAGCCACTACCTGAGAATCTCAAGTATGTCTTCTTGGGACCTGACCAGACCTTCCCTGTGATTATTAACTCTCATCTAACCAAGGATCAGGAACTCAGGTTGACCGCGACCCTTTCAGAACATCGGGCCACCATTGGATGGACCATTTCAGACTTGAGAGGAATTAGCCCCGCCTATTGCACTCATAAGATTTACCTGGAAGACTGGGCACGACCCTCCCGCCAGATGCAGAGACAGTTAAACCCAAATATGCGGGAGGTCGTTATGAAAGAAATTATCAAGTGGCTTGACGCTGACATCATCAATCCCATCTTTGATAGCCCTTGGGTGAGCTCCACTTAAGTGGTTCCAAAGAAAGTCGGGCTCATCGTTGTCACCAATGAGCATGGCGAATCCATCCCCACTCGCACTACCACCGCATGGCGGGTGTGTATTGATTACAGGAAGCGCAATGAAGCAACCAAGAAGGATCATTTCCCCTTGCCATTCATTGACCAGATCCTTAAAAGATTGGCAGGGCAAAAGTATTTTTGCTTCCTAAATGGATATTCAGGATATAACCAAGTCGCAATTGCTCCTAAAGATCAAGAGGAGACCACACTTAGTTGCCCGTACGACACGTTTGCATTCCATCGTATGCTGTTCGGGTTATGCAACGCACCCGCTACCTTTCAGCGTTGCATGCTAGCCATTTTTTCAGAAATGGTGGGTGAATACCTGGAGGTCTTTATGGATGATTTTGCTGTATTTGGGAATTCATTTGACCACTGTTTGAGCAATTTGGAGAAAATCTTGAAATAATGTATCGAGGTTAATTTGGTGTTAAGTTGGGAAAAGAGCCATTTTATGGTTCAAGTAGGAATCGTCCTCGGTCACATCGTATCGCATAGGGGCATTGAGGTGGATCGGGCTAAGGTTGATTTGATTTCCAAACTTCCTCCCCCTAGCTCGGTCCAGCAGATCTGCTCATTCGTGGGACATGTTGGCTTCTACCAAAGGTTCATCAAAGGTTTCTCCAAGCTTTCCAAACCCTTAACCGACCTTCTGGCCAACGACTCCATATTTCACATGACCTCTGATTGCATCCAGGCTTATCACACCCTCTGGGACTTAGTTTCCACAGCACCTGTACTTCAGCCCTCGGATTGGTCCCAGGACTTTGAGATTATGCGTGATACATCAGATTTTGCCATAGGCGCTGTCCTGGGTCAAAGGCAAGACAAGAAACCCGTGGTGATCTACTACATGATCAAGACGTTGGACGAGGCCCAATGAAATTATATAGTCACGGAAAAAGAATTGCTCGCTGTAGTTTTCGGACTTGAGAAGTTCCGACCTTACCTGCTGGGATCCCACATGACCATCTATACTAACCATTCAGCCATCCAGCACCTGTTGGCTAAAAAGGACGCGAAGCCCAGGCTCATCAGATGGATCCTACTCTTGCAGGAATTTGACCTCAAAATCCACGATAAAGCTGGATCAAAGAATGTGGTTGCTGACCACTTGTCTAGACTTCACCCAGACCACATTGGACCCTCCCTGCCTTTATCTGACACCTTCCCCGATGAACACATTCTGGCTATGCAAGACAAGAAACTGCCTTGGTATGCTGACTATGTCAACTACCTGGTTGTAGGACAGACCCCGCATAGCTGGTCTAGACAGCAACGGGATAGGTTCTTGGCCGAGGGCCAAGCACTATTTCTGGGATGATCCCATGCTGTTTCGCCTTTGTGTCGACCAGATCATTAGGAGGTGTATCCCCAAGAACGAAGTTCAGAGTGTGCTATCATTTTGTCATGACCAAGCTTGTGGTGGCCACTCCTCAGGAAAGAAAACGGCTGCGAAGGTTCTGCAGTTTGGATTTTACTGGCCTTCCCTATTTAAGGATGCACACAACTTTGCCAAGACTTGCTTGCGCTGCCAAACACTGGGGACCATGACTAGAAAAGATATGATGCCCCTCCAGCCCATTTTGATTGTCAAGATCTTAGACATTTGGGGTATTGATTTTATGGGCCCCTTTCTACCATCCAACGGCTTTGAGTACATCCTAGTCTCGGTAGACTATGTTTCGAAATAGATTGAAGCCGTCGCCACCCGTCGATGCGATCATAAGACTGTCATGGACTTTGTTAAGCAAAACATCTTTTCCCGATTTGGAATACCAAAGGCCATGATCAGTGATGGTGGAAGTCATTTTATTCACTCCCAATTCCGTGCCCTACTTAGAAAATACGGGGTTAACCATCGTATTGCTACCCCATATCATCCGCAATCAAATGGGCAGACCGAGGTCTCAAATAGACAAATCAAGAACATTTTACAGAAGACTGTGAGACCTGACAGGAAAGACTGGTCCACACGACTAGGTGATGCCCTGTGGGCATACAGGACCACTTTCAAGACCCCGATAGGCATGTCGCCTTATCTCCTGGTCTTTGGCAAAGCCTGCCACCTTCTCGTCGAATTGGAACACCGGGCTTACTAGGTTGTCAAGTAGTGTAACATGGATTCCCTGTTAGCTGGTGCGCAGAGGACACTCCAACTCTCTGAGCTCAAAGAAATTCGTCGGGACGCCTTTAAGAATAGTCGACTGTATAAGTAGAAAATGAAAGCCGTCCACGACCGACTCATCCATAGAAAGACCTTTGAGCCTAACCAGCAAGTCTGGCTTTTCGATGCCCACCTAAAACTCTTTCAAGGGAAACTAAGGTCCAAGTGGACAGGACCATTTAGGGTGGTCAAGCCTCACTCCAATGGGGTGGTTGAAATCGCTGATCCGAACACTGGGCACACTTTTACAGTCAATGGCCAAAGATTGAAACACTTCCTAGCCCAGGTTCCCCCGAAGGAGAGTGTCACCCTCATTGAGGGATGACACGAAGCACCGCCTAGCTGGAGGCGTTAAACTCAGCGCTTCCTGAGAGGCAACCCAGAGGATTTAGACTGATCCGGTATTCTACATCATTCAGGTAATATCTTTTTGAACCCCTGTTGCATCCATGTATTTGCCAATGAGGACATTGTCCAACTTGAGCACGGGGATGGGTGGTAAATTGTATGATCCTAAGCTCATTTAATCAGTATGAATAGAATAAAATTAAAAAAAAAATTTTGAATTTAGGAAGAAACTTAGGTATTAGAAATTTGTCAATAGTGGGAAATAATACAAAAAGAACTTGAACACTTAGACTTTTCAGGCCTTTAGGCTTAATCAGCCCTGGTGTCCGTTAAAATATGGATTTAGCTTCAAATCCTTGCAGCCTTAAGCTACTCTAATCCACCAACTAAATACGGTGATAAGTATACGATTTATCAACTCACCCTCTAACTCAGAAAGACTTTTAGTCTAAGCATCTGCACACATTTTTGCACACTCACTCAGAGATTCTGATAGAAATTGGGTAGCTAATGAACTCTCTAGGGTGGTATGGCTGTCAAGTTGTCGTGAGTAATAGCCCATTGGCAGGTTGTCCAGAGCCCAGCCACGGGACCACTTCTTCTTCATTGCCTCTAGGCAAATTTGAGATCAGGGAAGCCACCTACCAAATAAAAAAAAGGAGAAAAAAGAAAATAAAATAAACCACACTTTATCGCACGAGTATGGCTGGAAAGTGATCATGCGTAATAGCCCATTGGTCGGTTATCCAGAGCTGAGCTCAGTAATTGCACAAAAAGAACCAAAACACTTAGCGAAGAAGCGGGGAAGTAGTACAAGCCGAGGAGATATACACTGGAAAAATCCTTGTGTTGACCCTAATTAAAACAAACGTAGGGAGAAAGCTACTGATCGAACAAATACACCTTCAGGCAAAACACTTCATCTTCCGGTCACCTAGGGGCGTAGAATCCCGGAGTCTGTCTAAATTACCGTTGAGTGAGTCTATCACGATCTTCACACCAAGATGCTTAGCACTTAGAGTTTTATCCGAGTTTTGGGTGGGTTGGGTAGCCGTAAAAAGTTACCAACCCACTCTTAATTCCAAAAAAATCTAAAAATAAGAAAAAAATATATACATACATTAAAGCAAGGATTTAGGCGATTCATATTTTGGCAGACACCCAGGCACTGCTTAGTTTTTGTAGATTAAGATCTTAGTATATTTCCTCCTATTGACAAGTGGCGAAATGTCTAAGTAGTTACTTCTTAAATTCTGACTGGAAATAAAGGCTAGAATAAACCTTGCTAGGGACTAGCAAGGAGTAAGCATGGGGGCACGATAATACTGCATCTCGGTGTGATAACTCTGTTAAATGGGGTTAATCTTAAGAACAGAATACACAGATAACACATCATAAGTGGGAATGGGAGCATTGCATGCATCATACATCAAGATTGCTTATAAAACAGTATTAATGGCCATTTGTATGAGTACTTGTCAAAACAGGCCTCAGATGAGTGATCAGACCACACTGATGGATTCAGAACGACAAACGGAGTCCAACGGACTCGAAATCGGCCAAATCCGACATCCGGAGCTCCCGCAACGGACCCAAGAAGTTCTAACCGTTGATTTGATGATCAACGACCATGGGGCCGCCACGTGTCAGCCTCGCCGCGCCTGCAATTGCCTTCAACGCGTAGCGTCTTTTTAAGCCGTTCGATGGTGCATCGGACGGCTGAGAACCATGCATCCGCGCGCCTCTCAGTCGTAGCAGCAGCAACCCCCAACCGTTGGATCTTCATCCAATGGCCACCCGCGCAGTGACTGCGCCTCGTCTTCGCGATAAAGCAGCAAGCGTGGCACATCGGTCCGCGCCTCACCCTCACACTGTGAGACGCAGGTTCAAGGAATCGATCGCAGCATAAATTCAAGAGAGGATGCGCGCGCGTGATTTCAGCCGCTGATGTGTGATCGAACGGTAGGCAGCGAGCAACGCGGCGCAATCGTGCACATCCATAGCCGACACACACGATGACGCGGGGGCGTGGGCACGATCTAGGCACACGCCCTGCACGGAGTCTCAGTTGTCCGATCTTTGATCGGATGGCTTACGACGCGCACACGCGGATTAGGCGCGAAGAAGCACAAGGCACGAGTGAGCGACCGTCAGGCAGGGGCCTTCATCGACGTTTTGGGAAGGGTTTTAGCGACGTTGCGGACGTGGCTAAAAAGCCTTCTTATTTAAACCCCTTCTAACCACCCATGGAAGGCATTGGCTCCACTTGCAAGTGTTCCATCTCCATCCTAGCTACCTTTAAGCCCTTTTGTAATCGCCGGAGACGACGAGCCGCCGACGGAGCCCTCTCCACCACCGTGGCTGCCTCGCCGTCCCCCCCTCTCTCTCTTTCCTTCTTTTAAGCTTTACTTTATTTATGTTCAATCATTTATCTATTGTTGTAATTATGAACTAAAGTTGCATTTTAAATGAAGTTATTTTCTATTCAATTGCTTGCTCTATTTTCTATTCAAGTTGCATGTTGCGAATGAAACATTCTAACCCTAATATCTCTCTCTCTCTCACTCACTCACTTTTCACCCATGACTTTTCGCAAGCAAAAAATCGTTATTTTCGTGACATTAAGTGGAAAGAGAAATCCGATTTTCACGCCTCCCTGAGATCGACACTTAGACTCACGTTCGTTTCTTTATTTTAAAACCGACGTTGCGAGCGCAAGCTATAACGACTCTTCTAAACAAACGTGTCATGCGCATGTCAAGGGCACACGCGACTGTGGTGCTGTCGGAGAGTCGTGGACGTCGCGGAGTGACCGTGCGGTGAGGGTGGTGGGTTCCTCCTTGGTTGTAGTAGGTGAAGAAAGGAGATGAAGAAGACGAAGTGGAGGAAGCCATGTGTGCGGTTGTGGGTGTGAGACGTGCGCGACTGTGGTGGTCGGGTGTGAGAAGTGTGTGCACGGTGGGTCTGTTGCTGTCGGCGTCGAGGAGAGAGGTGAACGAGAGCGAGCGGGGGCGCTGTTTGTAGGGCTTGAGAGGGAGAGGAGCTTTGTGTCAATGGAGAGGGAAGCTCAGGAATAATGGTTGGTGGCAAACACGATCACGTAGGCACGACTGTCGTGGTGGCACGATGGGAGGTTTTGGTCAAGTGAGGGATGTGGATGACAGGAAGCGCTATCGTCGCAGTGGTCACGAGGTGAATACGGTCACGGGCGGTGTCGAGGCGGAGTCTCACGGTGATGAGGGGAGAAAAGTGCTGTGGTGATGTCAGAGACACGATAGTAGACGTGGTGGCGGTGTTGTGGTTGTTGTTGAGGCTCACGGTGGTGGTTCTGGTGGTGGATGCCCGTGAGGGAAGATGATTATCTCCCGCTCCCCCGTCCTGTGCCTATTATATAGAGAAGTATCAATGAGAGATTATCGGGGAGAGAGAGAATAAGGAAGGCATGATCGAGATTTCATGTGACCAAAAGAGGAAAGAGAGAGAGGTTTGAGGGAAAATAAAAAGGGATGCAATTAATTGAGAAATATATAAGGATGTACTCTAAAATTGATTCCCTTGCTATTTTTGCTCGAACAAAATCTTAACATTACTATCATATCTCAAATTGAGATTTGTTGTGATGCCCCTGCCTTTAAAATGAACAATTAATCCCTTCATATAAAGATTAATACAATTAATGCATGAAATGATAAATCTAAAGCTTACATAATTTTGTCAATATCATGCATGCTTTAAATTAATGTCTTATTCTAATAACAATATTCTTAGGCTCCAATTTAGTCCACTAAGGTGAACCAATAAGTCACCTTTCGCAACAATTACAAGGGTCATATTTTTGGTATTAGCCAAATTGGTAACTCCAAAACCTCTTTTGATAATGGTCATCTTGTTAATGTCCTAAAACACAACTTACTTAGTGTAAGTCAGATATGTGATAAAGGTTATAAAGTCACTTTTACATCAAAAGGTTTTAAAATTAAGAATAAGAATTCAAAGGAAATCCTTTTGATTGGAGACATATCAAATGATATCTACACTATTGACTTTGATAAATGTAACGATCTTAATTGCTTAGTTGCATCAAATGATGAGTCCATACTGTGGCATCGTCGACTCAGTCATGTTAACATGTAAAATATGAACAAGCTTGTGAAACACGACTTAGTTGAAGGTTTGCCTAAGATTTCCTTTAAAAAGAAAAATGTCTGCACATCTTGCAAACTTGGAAAACTTTATAAAACTTCCTTCAAATCGAAAAACATAGTTAGTACTTACAAGTCATGTGAGTTGATTCACTTAGATCTGTTTAGACCAACCAAGTTCGAAAGTCTAAATGGGTGCAAATATTGTCTTCTCATTATTGATGACTTCTCCCGATTCACTTGGGTATTATTCTTAAGGTCTAAAGATTCTACTTTCGAGGAATTTAGAAAATTAACTAAAAGAGTTCAAACCAAAATTGGCCTATCCATCACTAGGATTACGAATGATCATGGAGGACAAGTTGAAAATAAAAAATTCTAGGATTTCTGCTCCACTTACGGAATAAAATAAGAATTTGCTTTTCCTAGAGCAACTCCTCAAAACAGTGTTGTAGAAAGAAAGAATAGAACCCTACAAGAGTGTGCCCTCACCATGCTGTGCAAGTCAAAGCTACCTCGTTATTATTGGGTTGAGGCTGTAAACATTGCTTTTTATATCAAGAATAGGGCCTCTATTAGACTTATCCTTGAGAAAACACCTTTTCATCTCTACCTTGATAGGACACTTAAGATTTCTTACTTCAAAGTATTTGGTTGCAAATGTTTCATACTGAATACAAAGGAAAACTTGGATAAGTTTGATGCAAAAAGTGAGGAAGGAATTTTTTTAGGATACTCATTTAGAAGTAAAGCCTATAGGGTCTTCAATAAGAAAAAATTGGTAGTTGAGGAGACTCTGCATGTTTCTTTTGATGAATCAGATCAAATAGAAAAAGCATCAACCAAAGATGATGATCAACCTCTAAATGATCCTTCAAATATTCCTGAAGAGACCATCGCTAGTGACCTTTCAAAAGATCTAACATACACCATGGATCATCCTAAAGAATTGGTGATTGGTGAAGTCTCAAAAGGAGTTCAAACCAGATCGTATCTAAACCTTGCACTTAGTGTTTTGTATCCCAATTGGAACCTAATTTGTGAAAGAATCATTAACTAATGATTGTTGGATTGTACCAATGTAAGAAGAATTGAACCAATTCGAAAGAAATAATGTTTGGAAGTTAGTTCCTAACCCAGAATCTTAATCAATCATTGGAACAAATGGGTTTTTAGAAATAAGTTTGATGAATTAGGAAAGGTTGTAAGGAACAAGCTAGACTTGTGGCTCAATGTTGCAATCAAGACAAATGAATCAATTTTGATGAAACCTATGCTCCTGTAGCTAGACTAGAATCCATTAGAATGTTACTAGCTTTTGCTGCTTATATCGGATTCAAACTATTCCATATGGACGTCAAAACACATTTCTCAATGAATTTCTAAAAGAAGAAGTCTATGTGAAACAACCCGCTGGCTTTGAAAGTACAGAAAACCTTGATCATGTTTTCAAACTAAACAAAGCCTTATACGGACTTAAGTAAGCTTCTTGATCTTGGTATGAAAGACTAAGAAGCTACTTAATAGAAAATGAGTTCAAAATTGGCTTAATTGATCAAACCTTATTTACTAAAAGAAAAGATAACCAACTAATTCTAATCCAAATTTATGTTAACGACATAATATTTGGTGCTAATGACAATCTTTTATGCCAAGAGTTTGCGAAGGTTATGCAGGATCAATTCGAGATAAGTCTGATGGGAGAATTAAAGTTCTTCCTAGGGTTGCAGATTGATCAACTGGAAGATGGAATCTTCATTTCTTAAACCAAATACACAAAGGAGATTCTGAAGAAGTTTGGAATGGATAAAACAAAAGGAAAAGACACACCAATGGCTACCAATGCACAACTCAAAGAAGATGAGTCAAGTAAGTGCGTAGATCAAAAGCTATATAGAAGTATGATAGGATCTTTGTTGTGCTTGACTATTAGTAGACCTGACATACTTTCCAGTACTTGTCTCTGGACTAGATTTTAAGTAAATCCTAAGGATTCATACCTTAATGCCTTAAAATGGATACTTAGGTACCTACTTAATATTGTAGATCTTGGTTCGTTCTATCCTAAATCAGCCATACTTGACTTACTCTCCTATTGTGATGCTGATTATGCGAGAAGTTAGATTGATTGCAAGAGTACTGGTGGGACGTGTCAATTTCTTGAAAATTCCCTAATATCTTAGGTTAGTAAGAAACAAAACAATGTTTCTCTATCCACAACTGAAGCTGAAAACATTGTTGCCTCCTTAGTATGTTCACAATTCTTATGGATGAAGTAAACACTTAGAAATTTTGAACTAAACTTTGAATACACTAGGATCCTCTATGACAATACTAGTGCAAAAAACTTATCCAAGAATCCTATTCAACATTCTAGAACAAAACATAGAGATATTATACATCATTTCCTTAGAGATTATTTCCTGAAGAAGGAAATAATCCTAGAATTCATTCAAACAGAGAAACAACTAGCTGATATCTTCACAAAATCTCTAGCAAAAGAAACCTTTACAACAATAAGAAGAGAATTAGGCTTAACAAGACTTGCTGAACTTTGATTGTTGATTGTTGTTTTGTCTTACAAGTCGTTGGTCGATAAAACCTTTGTCTTGATCGATCAAATATTCATATTGGTTGATCAAGTTTTGAGAGTTTCAGCAGGAAAGTTCCGTTTAAAAATTTCAACTTTTTATTGACCAAACTATCTTTTGATCGATCAAATTCTGGGTAGGAAATTTCTCTCCACTAGAAATTCAATTTTACTCGATCAACTCTTCTTTCTGATCGACCAAAATTGAATTTGGTCGACCAAAATGAGTTTTGATCGACCAAATCTAGGCAAATTTCATCTCGCCGAGATTCTTGTTTGGTGAATCTAATTACTTGATTTGATCACTAATTACTCTCTAATGTTTGATTTCGGCCATTTATTACCCTTTACCATATTTACTTTGCCCATTCCCTATAAAACCAACTTTTTTATGACACTTTTTCACCACAACAAAAATCCACCATCTCCTCACATCAACTAAAATAAACACAACATCAACCAAAGACCCCACTCCACCTCCAAGGTCCCACACCTCCACCATGGTCCCCTCTCCTCCTTCCACCATCGACCACCGCCATCGGCTCCGACCATACCTTGGTCGACCAACTGCAGTCACCTCCTCCTCAGCGACGTCCCCTCTGGCGCTGACATCCTCTCCTTCGACGACCGTCGTTGCCACTGGCCATTCGTCGTCGTCCTCCTCCTCGCTGCCGAGCGGATCGATCTTTGTCAATCCTTGGTATATCTCTCTCCTCTTCCTATCATTTTGATCATATCTTGATATTTTGATCTTGTTTTGATGAGATTTGTTTGTGATATTTTATTTTTCCGACCATTGTTCCTATTCATCCGTGTTCTTCATCTGTTCTTCGTGTTCATGTCATTTCATCTGTTTTGATCTTATTTTCTTTCGCACTATCTATTTTTGATTGATCAATTTTGTATTCTTGATAGATAAAAAATTATTATATTCAAACTCTTCTATAATGATTACGATCGACCAATTATTTTTGCTGATTAACCAACCCATGATCGAGCAAAATAAATCCTGATCGACCAAAACATCTCTGCTATTTTGACTTGCTTCCTGTCCATTTTTTGATCGATCAAATTTGATTTATTGATCGATCAAATTATCCTTCTAATCGATCAAATGACTATTTTTAATCAACCGATACTTGTTTTAATCGACCCGCCTATTCTTTTTGATTGACCAAAACTGTAATAGAACTGAGATTATGGCCCCCAAATGATCTCGTGCCTCCACGTCTACTCCTCGAGATGATACCTTGGATAGAATTTGCATTAGTGAAGAGGAGCATCACAACTTTTCTCTCTATTCACGCCTCTCACCTCACATAGGTTGCCCCATTGACCTAGACTACTTTGAGTGCATATTTCCGGGACTTAGAGACTAACTTACCTACCATATGATAGGTTGCATCTTTGATCAGACCTTTTATGTGGGTGCGAAGGGTAGTTGCATCAAGGGCATTGACCCTATGGCTTGTCATCTCTTTTGTTCCAACCTTTGCAACATAGGTGAAGGTTTTGATATTCAGTTGACTTTAAATGTCTATGGCATAGAGGTTCTCGTTAATGTCGATGTTTTGTCTGAGGTTCTTGCTTGACCTTCTGGCCTCACTTATCCTGAGTTGCACCATGACACCTCCTCTAAGGTCAATAAGGAGATGTTGATGACTCCTGGATCCTTTGAGTTGGGCAAGGCCACCAAGTCACCCTATTTTCATCCTCTACTGCGATTTCTCAACCGCACATTTCTTTGGAACTTCATGTCCAAATCTACCTCTTTGAGAATTGTCCGGGTCCAATGTTTGTGGCCCTTTATGCCTTCATGACCAATAAGACATTTAATTGGAACCATTTCATCCTCACCTTCATGGAGAGGAAACCCATGAGCATCTTTTCTTTTAGCATCCTTCTCTCCGATATCTTCCTGGATTTTAGTGTCCCCATGGACATTAATCATAAGTAGTTTATCTCTCATGTTTCCATCTTTGGAGAGCTCATATGCTCCAAAATGGAATAGGAGCGTCAGCAAGCTTGTCAGGATCCTCCTCAGGTAGTAGCTTCCTCTTCCCAACATCCTTCTCAGGCTAGACCTTCCTCTTCTCCACATCCCTACACTCTCTACTAGCATTTCGATGCTTACTGCCCGCCATTTGTGAGACCCTCTCCTTCGTTCTTCGATATAAAGTGGCCCTACCTTGACAAGAAGTTCACTAGACATGACACGCTGGAAGTACAGAATGTGACAGATGGCATCTCTCTGATGATGCATCGCCAGAGAGAGATAGGTCAGGTTATGATGGAACACAGCACTCAGGTTTCTACATACCTGAGCAGGCAAGGTCAATTTTGGATTAGCTTGGAAAGCAGATCCACTCACTGTCCGCGATTGGAGACCCTCCTGAGCTAGACGTGCAACAGCAGCAACAACTCCTCCTTCGAGTACTTCAGCACCCTCCTCTTCTCGATAAACTTAGCAGATTGGTCCGATAGTCTAGTCGTCCCGTGGATCCATTGATATTCAGATCTCACCAGTTTCGGGATGCAGACATCGTTTTTCCTCCACTACAAGACCCAACACTAGCACTCCTCCGTTTTCTCTGGGCGACTTCGATATTGATGTTTAGTTTCCATCAAATATCGAGGTGCTTTTGAGTTTCTTCTAGATTTTTTTTCTTAGTTTTGGATTGTAGTACTTTATATTTATATTCTATCTTTTGGATTCTAGAACTCTATATTTATATTCTACCTTGTAGTATTTTATAGCTTTCATATTTGAGTTCTGTAGCACTTTTATCTAGTAATCTGATATATCTTGCTTATTGTTTAGAAATTGACATTATGTTGCTTACCTTATAATTCTTTCAATTTAATACCAGCATGTCATGAATTGTATAAAAATTTCATAAAGGGGGAGCAACAATTATTTGTCAATGTAATTTGATTGTTTAAATCTTTTTGTTAATAACAAAGGAGCAGAAAAATTTAATCATACATACTTAATTATAATTTTGTTATCCTAGAAAAGGAGAATGTTAATTTTTTATTTTGATATAATAAAATTATATTTCTATTGAGGACTAACAATTATAGGTTAAATCAAGTTGTGATGTGTTCTCATCAAGTGAATTCAAATGCTTCATGTGATATCATTCAAGAAGACTGTTTTTACCTTTATTGAGTCTAGAATTATGTAAGGAACCTTAATAGAATAACAAATGCTAAGTTTTTAATATTCACAAAAATCACTCTTTTTTGAACCTAAGTCATTACTACTGTTTATCAACCAATACCAATTTTTGATCGATCAAACCTTGATTAACCAATTCCTTTGTTTAATCGATAAAAGACCTCTAATAGTCATATTGTCTTTTGATCGATCAATCCCTTTTATTTAATCGATCAAAATATTCCAATGGTCAAAATTTCTTTTAAATTTATAAAGTTGATCAAAATCCTCTTTTAATTGATCAACATTGAATTGATCGATACTTTTATTTAATCCACCAAAAGTATTTTTGATCAACCAAATCCATATTTTTATCAATCAAAGCTGTATTTTCAGTATGTCCAAAATATGTCGAAAACTACCTATAAATAGGACCTTTTGCCCTCTTAAAAACACACCTCAAGAGCTTTCAAAAAGCAAAATACGCATATTCTCTCTAGTGCTTTCGCACCTTTGCGCCTACAACTATTGCGATCCAAAGCACGTTTCTTTAAGATTCAAGAAAGCTCGATTTGTTCTAATATTATTGAGGTTCTATAGGAATTATTGTTATTTACTTTATATTCTATTATTCTTGATCTGTAAATCTAAGTTGTCTTAGAAGTCCCGTTATTCTTCTCTTGGTTAGGTGTAAGAGAAGATATTTTGTAAGAGGTTGTACCGCCTTCATTCAAGTGATACGTTAGTGGATTTGACTAGCATCGACTAGTTGAGAAATTCCTAAGCTAAGAGGCCTAAGTAGTGATTTTTACCTGGAAGGATTTCCACTTGAAATCAGGTGTTATCTTTCTGATCTGTGGCTATTTAAATTTTGATATGTGGTGAATGATTTTTTAAGTTCTCATAAAAATAGATATTATACTATTTACCACCCTCCAATGAATATTTGATCCATTAGGCTTCACATGCACTCACTTCAGGATCGCTAACCCCTTCCCACTTGCGTAGCCTCCTCGAGCCAAGGGCAAGAGGGAGGCCCCTCTTCAGCCGCCGTAAGGGTCCCAACAAGTGGTTTCCACGAACCCTACTTGCCCTCATCTCCTTTCCTTTATTCCACTGAATATTTGCAACAAGGGCCCTCCGATTTTCACCCTCCTGACCAGCGGTCCTCCTCTGCAGATTTTATTCCTCTCAGCATCTCATATTCTGTTACTTCTTCCCTACCGCCTACTCTTGTACGAAGGACTTGATCCACACGTGTGTTTCGTCGCTTATACGCTCCACTGGAATAATGGAAACTCCCAACGCAACCACATTGCCTGCTATGAGTATTCATCATTTCGTTTCTGTCAAACTCAAATGAACAAATTATTTATTGTGGAAAATGCAAATAATAACGCTGCTTCGCTCCCACAGGCTACTTGGTATTGCTGACGGGTCTGAACCTTATCCAACACCGTCAGTTCATCTTCCTCATCCACTTCTACAGACCTGTCTCCTGCAACTAGTTACACATTCGTTATTGAGGAATGGAACAAACGTGATCAGGTCATTCTCAGTTGGCTAATCTTCTCACTTTCTGAGGAGGAACTTCCTGCTGTCATTGGACTGGAACATGTACATCAAGTCTAGTACACCTTACAAACCACCTATGGTGCCTCCTCTCATACGGATGCGGCTCTACAATCTTCACAAAGGTGAAGAATCAGTAACTGAGTTTCTTCACAAGGCGAAACATATAGCTGATGAGCTAGCTGCCTCTGGACAATTAATTTCTCCTGCTGAATTTAATACTATCATAGTCTCCATTCTCGATCCCGACTATGGTGAAATCGTCACTGCTCTCTCCGCTAGAAGCACCATCATTCCTTATGCAAAGCTACATAACATTCTTCACAGTCGTGAATACGCCTACAAAACATCATATTGCCGCCCTTCCATCTACCAACATTGTTAGCCAATCTACTTCAGCTGTCGACCGGTCTTTCGCACCATCTGAATGAGGACGTGGTCGTAGTTGTAGGCGTGGTCCTCATCGCCAAACTCTTTGTCTGGTATGTGGCATTCCTGGGCATAGTCCCTACCGATGCAAGTTTCGTCGCACCTCTCCCGCCAACACACCGCCACAAGCACACCATCTCACACCTATTGCTTGTCTCACAGGTGACTGGTATATAGACTCCGAGGTATCACATCATGTCACGAATGATATGCAGAACTTGCAGCTGACAGATAACTACAGTGGGCTAGACAGTATTCAAGTTGGCAGTGGTCAAACCATCCTATCACCTATGTTGGTAAGCATAGCCTTCAGTATAAATCCAGTTGCTTACATCTAAACAATATCCTTTGCTCTCCTACTTCTAACTCACTTAACTTTGTCTATAAATTTTGTTGCGACAACTATTGTTCAATTGAATTTACTGATGATTTTTTTATTGTTAAGGATCGTCGCACGAGTCGCCCTCTTCTACAGGGAATTCCTAAAAATGGTTTCTATCGTCTACCACCTTGACCTTCTATCATTGCCCTTACTTCCTCCAATCTATCCTATGACATCTGGCATCAGCGGTTGGGGAACCCCTAAATGCCGATGGTCCAGAAAAATCTTCGTCACCTTGGTTTCCAGTTTAGTTTAAATTCCTCAAATAAAGTTCCGTTTGTCTTTTGGGTAAAAGTACTCATATAACTTTACCCGAAACAAAAATAAGTAGTGAGTCATTGGATCTTATTTTCAATGATGTTTGGGGACTAGCTCCCGTTTCCTCTATCTCTGGTTTTCGTTATTTCTTATTATTCATGGTCGAGCGCTAAAATGGTTTTCTAAAATAGATTTAAAACTCGTTGCAGTACAAAAATCAAGTGGTGAAGCGCACGATCAAAATAAGAGTAAATCAACCACTCATAGAGGGAGTGGGTTGTGTCCACAAGGAGGCACGCGCTTGTTACAATCCGCAAGAATCGAAAAACCAATGTTTGCAAATGATCGGCCGAAGAAATTGAGCCAAAATCTGCTTGCAGAGTAAGGAAAGAATAAGAGATAATGATGAAATAGCATTTACATGAAAGATTAGGGTGTTCTCACAAAATCAACAACATATAAAATTATCAAACCAAAAATCCACTTTTCTCAATGGCAATTGAATGTAAATATTAATACCAACTTCACTGTAGCGAAGCATAGCACTTGCTACAAGTGCTCTCCAAACTCGGTGGAGAGGGTTTGGAGGTGGACGTGGCCGACGTGCATCCGGTAGTGGTGGCGGTGAAGGTCGGGACGGTCGGTGATTACACAGCAATTCATGCCATTAAATATTCTCGCTTATGCTATTTCTTAGCTTTATGTATTTAAATTAGGTAGACATGCATGCATTTTTTAAATATCTGCATTTGTGCATTTTATGGAGAGGAAGATAGAGAGAAAGATTGAGCCCCCCATTTCCTTCATTTTTACCCCTTCATTTCCACCACATACCACCTAACGCCCCCTATATTAATTTCCTAAGACTTCAAGTGCCTATCCATAATTAACCCAAAAATATCCCTTATCCCTAACAGCACTCTTGTCCTCACCCTCACCCCTCACCTAGATAACCATCCCCACCCCCCTCCATGCGCATCGTCGGCCACCACTCCACCTCCACCAGTAGCACTCCATTACCCCTTCCCACAGACACACTCGCATACTCACCACAGCCACCTAGCCGGCCATCCACCTTCAGCTCTCCTCTCTCCCTCTCTTCCTCCCCATATGTTGCTCTCTCTCACCAGTTGAGGGAGTACGTAGCAAGCAGGGGTAAGCTTTCTGTGGTCTTAAACATCACCTTGAGCTCCACCATCGCCCAGCTCCCTCGTGAGAAGGTGGGCATGGTGGTTCTTTTCTTTTTTCCTTTTTATTTTTGCTTTCATTTTATCGGATTTCCATCGCCATTAGCGAGCTCTGAGGAGCTCTGCTCTATTTCCGCTATTTCGCATTGTAGCGTCCATCGCTACTCATTTTCCTCCACTCATCACTTGCAGCTTCTCACTTATCCAGTGTTTTTCCCCTCAATGCACACACTCCAGCTAGTCATCGCATCCACACCCACGCACCGCCATGACTTCTCTCTCCCCTAATCACCAACTAGTTGAGAAACCCAACTGGTGGTCTATCGTGCCAAGCGGTCACTCATTTCTCTCGTGCTCCCTCACATTCACCGGCTGGCTTGTGTGTGTGTCACCGGGTGTTCCTCATTTATCTGGTGACACACACACTATCCCGCCACTCCCACTCTCCTCCACCCAGTTTCACACATTCACGCACTCTCCTCTTTCTGATTTCACACAACACACACAGACCCACCCACATACACATATACATATACATACGCACATCCACTAACACACACCACTCACACCCTGCACACACATTCACACACACACACATATTTACATACGTGTATATATATAACTACGTATTTATATACACATACATATATACATATACAGATATTCACACACACATTCCCTCCGCACCTATAGTTATACATAGTCTCATCCACAATATCATACACGATTCCTTTACTGTGCATGTTATCCCAAATGGGTATGCACCAGTTGCGTACGCACTTTAGATTTACGCTCACATCAAGCCATTCTACACACACACCCACATGCCCACTCCACATTCACACGCGACACATAGCTAGGTTTATCACGTCTCTCTAGACAATGGTTAACCTAGCACGGTACTACATTCACATTGAATCTTTGATTCAATCCCCCCTATTATATATTATAGTATATATATATCTATAAATAAGCTAAGTATTTCCATTCATTTCCTTTTCGCATTTCAATTCCGCACTTCTTTTCTTTATTTTATCATTCTCTTTTATTTTGTTGATTAAAGCAAAGACCAAAAAAATATAAAATAGAAAAGATAACTCTTGACCTGTAGGTACACTGTCTTGCGTGTGGTGAGACCATTTCTGACTTGATTTGGTGTCTAGCCAAAGATAATTTTGAGGGTGTACCTCGAGGACAAGCTTATTCAAAAGAATCTTAAATTAAGAAAAACCAAAAATATAATAAGCGAAAGGAATTATGTGTTTTTAGGAGTTGCATAGAAACTGATTAATTCCAAACCTACCTCCCTATGTTTGACCCTGGGCCTAAAAGTGAATATCTTAAAATCTGATTTAGTCTAGGTTAATAAATTTTAATAAATTGGTGTAGATTCTCATGTAGGTAATCACTCCCACTATAGACATTTCGACGCTAATTCCACCTAATTAAATAATCATACTTGCGTTGCAACACAAGTTTTCAGGCACCGTTGCCGAGGAGGCGACATTTGGAGTCGGTTTCTACCATTTTCCTTTAATTATCTCTTCTCCCACCCATCTCTTCATGGGTGTTTTCGTTTATTTTTGTGTAGGTAAACCTATTGCAAGGAGTGATGGGAACACTATCATGAGCCATAACTAGCTCAATTTGATCTGATTAAGTCATTAAATACTCCTACATAACCTCCATAGAGCTCTAATTCATTGCATAATCGTTCTGAGAGAAATACAGTAAAATAAGGGTAAAACTACAGTTTTAACAGTATATCTCAATTGCAGTATAATCATGGGTTTTCTCAGGGGTTAGCTAAGGGTCAAATGGCCTTAAATGTCCAATAAGTAGGTTAATACAGACTGAAAAAGGTTTTCGCGTGTTTTGAGAATTAAATGACATCTGAAACCCTAAAAACAGACTTGCTTAATTAACTGAGGTTCTAGTTAGGATAAAATTCACTTAAACCCTCTTAAAATCATAGAAAAATATTATCTAGGGTTTGGTACCTTCAATTTGACCATCAGTACCCGTCTTGACCTAAAACAAAGTCCTAGATAGACATTTGCCTTAATTTAGGTTTTTGCATAAATTACCCTATCAAACAAGGTCAAAACCTAAATCTAACTTCACCATTAGATTCCTTGGATCCAAATTAGGCTTATATCAAAATTTGATCCCAATCTGAGATCATCTTGACCAAGTTTGCATTTTGGTTCAGTTAGACTCTTTTTATCTCATTCAGATCCTTAGCTTTTTGAATTCCTTGCAAATAGCCCCCTAATTTTGTCATCTTCTTCACAAAAAGGTCCCTTCGACATTATCGCTCAGGAATTCTACTCCGACGAGCTTCATTTGGAGAGTTCTCCTTGGTTGAAAAATGAAACCTTCCCAAAATCAAACTGAAGACTCTTTAGGAAATCCTCTTTCCAATGGGACCAACCTTGGATCCCAACTCCTTCCCAAAAGCTCGTGCGAATGCTTTGAAGGAATGGGTATCATATTTTTGTGTAAGCTCCAAGGTTCCCAATCTTGTTTGCAAGCTTGGAACCCCCTCCTAAGCCCTATTTAAGCATGTCCAATGCATGGCCGTGCTCTTCAGCTAGTTTTAGGGCCAAAAACCTCTTCGAAACTCCCCTTCCGGCCCTCCTCCGACTTAGCTCCAGTGAGCTTCTCCCCCATCCTCCTACGGACAACTAATGGCCAAATTGGCCTGTCCTCCTTCTTCCTCATCTTCGTCTGCGCCTGGTGGCCAAAGTCAGGGCATCCGGACCCCGTTCTTTGCTGCCGTCCCCCTCTCGGAGGATTCATCTTCCCCATGTCCGGCCATCACTCCGGTGTGGGTTTTCTACCTCCTTCAACCGTTAGATTAGGTTCTCTAGCTTCCTCTCCTTCCCTACATTTTTCTATTCTTCTTATTCCCTAATTCGACCACTGACGTTGTGAATCACTCCTTTCTCTTCCATCTCCAGCTAACACTCTGGAGAGGATTTCCGCTCGCTACACAACTCCATCCTCCTCGCTGACAAGTCCCCGACCTCTGCCACATCTACTCGCACAAAAGCCCTCTCCCTATCTCTCCATTCACACACCCAACACTTCCACCGAACAAACCCATCACTGGTTACCTTCCCTGACTCCGACCGACCACCACACACCTCCACAAGCCACGAAAACCCCACCAATGCACTCCACGCCCTATGGTGAAGCTCTTGAGCTTATTTAATTGGGTCGCAAGGCCGTGTTTATGTTTTTAGGTATTCACCCTCATCGCCATTAACAACGCTCCTTCGAGGAGCTTGAAGAAGGTCTCTTGCCGCCGCGAGTCCCAGGCAACATCCCCATGCTGTGCGGAAGACTTCTTAGCACATGCCCAGGTGGTCAATTGGGTGCCACACCACCTGCTGTAGTTCCAATTGGGGAGACCTTCACCTGCAGCTGTACGCAGAAGAAGCCCGGTGGGATAGTCCCACATTGGGCGCTGACAGCCGTGTCGCAACGCTTATATTGATTTTATGCTAAGGGCTTATTGCCTCAACTAGCACACAGGGGGGTGAGGTCCCTGTACGCCCCTCACATGCGCCTCACCTGTGACACTACTCACACAGGTCTGGCGTTGATCCGATTACCCGCTTAAACCTAAGCACTCCTTGCGCACCACCCACGCCGGTGAGCTTGGTCTCGGGTGCGCTCTACCCGATAACCCGACAACCTGACACTGTGAAGGGCCCTGGGAGGGCGGATCCCAGAGAGAGAACGAGAGAAAGAGAGCACGCGGGGAAAGGGGGTTTTGCCCTATGCAACACTAAGCCAAATCTGAGAGTGCCTTCCTCTGTACGTGAGAAGGAAGAAGAGGAGGAAGAAGGTTTGAAGAAGAGAAGAAAAAGTAGAAGGCCTTGGTTGAAGAAGGACAGTACAGAGAAGGAAGAAGAAGAAGAAGGCACGGTGAAGAGAAGAAGAGAAGAATAGCTACAGAACAAACAAGGGTTGAGAAGAAGAGAAGCTACGACATACATTGAAGAAGAAGAAGAAGCATTTAAGCCGTCTGATTATCAAATCAGATGTCCCAGGCACTGTCATTTATTTAATTGCTTAAGTGGTCCTGGATATTGTTGGTTTATTTGGCATTCTTGCTTAACTATTATATGTTTATCTAGATTAAATAATTGGTGATCTAAATCACCACTATTTTTATTCTAGATTTCTTTTTAATATGCCAAACTCTTGTGAGACTTATATTCTACATTGATGATCAATTTTGAGTGATTAATATCCATTGCTTAGCATTGTTTGGCTCATTTTCTTGTGCTCATTTACTTGTTAATTGAGATTAGTGTGTGAATTCCTATTTGCTTCCTGTGTTCGACCTCGGACTTCATTTCTGATATTCGAGTTATAAATTTTATTTGTTTTTCGTACTGATTCGAACTATACTGTAACGCATTGATTTTAAAACCCGGTTCAGAGCGGACCAACATTTTGGCGCTGTTGCCGAGGAGCAACGCACAATTCACTGCTATTCTCTACATTATTTGCTTATATTTGAGCACAGACTTGCCCTATTTGCTTTATTGTGATTTTGCGAGATACTTCACGAGGAGATCTTCCGTGCAAACAGCCACTCCAGGGCAGGTAACTTCTCTATTCTTCCCTAATCAACCTCCTAAACTTGGGAAGACACAAGAAAGTAAACAATCAATTAGGAATCACCTGCCTTATTTTTCATAGTAATCATCATTTAAAAGCCAAATTTCCTGATTTGCGAAATCTTTTTTTCAAATTTGAGTGAAGTTATTCTGTTTAGAATTCCCTACCCCAAATTTCCTATGCCTATTAAGGACTACGCTTAATTTCTAATCACTTTGGGCTAACACATTTCTTGCTTGAAGCCTAAAGTGAACATTTTTAAGGATCAACTTGGATGCAGAATAGAGCCAATTAGGGTTTCAATTTTTATGATTTTGGAGTGCTAGTTCACACTTGCCTGCATAAAAGAAAATAAACCTACCCGCATTTGTGTGCTACCCAAGCCCTTGATTGAAGAGAACTAATTAACAAGACCCTAAAAATCAGGCTCTAAATTCACTTGAACCTTAAAATCCTTGGACCTAATAACTTGAGAGTCAATTCAGGGTGATTTTTGGGTCTTGACCTAGATCTCATTCTGCCATCTTTAGGGCAGGTCAGGTCAGGTGAAGTTGGTCTACATTGTAGGCCAACCAACCTCAAAATTAGGTTACAAGTTGAATTAACTTCTAATCAAGTGAAACTCAAGGTACAAAATAGGACATAAAATTGGTAGACTTAAGGACTTAAGTTAGCACATTTCGGTCTACTTGGACCCTCAGTGACAAGGAAGGTCGGGTGGGGGAAACCCTGTAACTTGTGGGGACGCTCTATCGTGTAGGGGCCTTTATGGGGCTCTCCCTTCCTGGCTACCCAGGTACTTCTTGGGCGTACGAATTTTTGATTCAGAGGTATCATTCACCTCGGAATTGCCTTAGTCATCCAAAAATCTTTGGGTGCTTTGATTGGGTCCAATTCATATCTAGTCCCTCATCTTTTCATTAGAAACACACACACAGGAGGGTCCTTAGGTTGTTAACCTAAGAGGCCTCAGTAGATCTTCCTGGGAGTCTCTTTTCAGATCGAATCACTTCTTTTTGAACCTGAATTTGATTCTACATCTTGATTCCACCAATTGATTCAAAAATACAGCCTGGCTATATAGGAAGACTATTTGGGAAACTTGAATCCCAAATGAGCTTGAAAGAAAAGATACTTGAGAATGCCTATAGAAACCATGAAGAATATTATGCAAGGGACATTTAGGAAAGATTTGCAAAAACAACAGAACTCATCACAAACTGTGTAGAAATAATATGGACACAAATGAAACACGGTTCAACCCGGGATCTCCTATTAGCAGAACACAGTGAATTGGTGAAATTACACAATAATGATTGTCTACAATGTTGGTCAAACCCTTCACTTACAGAAAAATTCAATGAATTTTTAGAAAAATGGGGAGAATTGTTGAATAACTTATATACAACAATTGATCAAAAATACCCGTTAGAAACTAACAAAACATCTTGGAGTGGGACTAATGATCAACACAATTTCCCAATTCCAGGGTTCAATGATGATAATTGTGGATCCCCAGCCCAAATAAATTTGGATTCAAATTTCATAGCAATTGACATTCCTGATCTTGATGAGGGTGAGGAGGATCCAATTGCAGGAGATCACGATTTCGAGCCAGAGCTAGAGATACAAAACCCTGGTTTGCCAAACTTAGATTTCCCATACTCCTGTGATAATGAGATCAAGTTAGAACCTCTCGAGGGTGTAAATTCCGTCCCTTATTCTGATAAGGTGACTCTCGAGAGCAATTCTGACATCCTTGTAGAGCCTAACCTAGATTCTAGTGATCCAACCCACACCCTTAACCTAGAATATGGATTTGAGCCTTATTGGATTTATTATGAGGCCTCGTGCGAAACAAATCAGATTTTAAATCTGGATTACGATTCTGGGCCTATATTTGATGAATGCACCCTCCAACCTCCTCAGAGATACAGATTGATTTTTCGAAAGTCAAGCCTACCTACGATACAGAAACCGAGGAGTTGGAAGAGTTGAGTTTTGATTGGGTCTTTCATGCAAACCAAGCACCCGAGCCCATGCCTAATAGGGATACCTTTTTGAGCTCGGAATTTGAGAATAGGCTAGACTCGAGTCAGGTTGCTGAGTCTACATCTTTTGCATTATTCTGTGGTGGAATCTCTGATCCCGAATCAGATTCATAACTTGATTCTCGCAAGTTCTTCGACGATTTCGAATCTTACTCTGATTTCGGAGAACCATTGTTTCCTGACGATTATGAGCCAATCTACGACCTCAGCATACATGATCCATTCTTCGACTCTGACTCTGAGGTCCCTGATCCCGAGATCATTAATTCAAAATCAGATTTCATTGAGATGGAATCATTTCTTTTTGATCCTCAAGAATCAGAAACAGAAAATGCCGAGAGTGTCTACAACCCAGAGTTTGAATCTTTTCTTGACTCAGATTTCCTTGATCCTATAAACACTCTTCAGGCATTTACCTTTGACATTGATGACTACTATGAGGACTCTCTAGATGAACCCACTTTTGAATCCTTCCTAGAAGATCCTTCACATACAATTATTCTTGATGCCACCTCTTCTACATATGCAAAACCTTCCCAAACCGTTCTCAACCCCGACTCGCAACTAGACTCAATTTTTACTCTGATTCTCCTCTCAATGAGCTAGTTGCACATGATTCTCCTCCACATCTTTATCGGGTTTCGGATATCGATCAGACTACAAATCACAACCCATCCTTCTCTGATCATTTTCATAGGGTTCCTACATCTTCCACTGATTCATTTTCATTTGAGGATCCCTACTCTGACCAGGCTGATTCGACTCAGCGAAACCCTAGCTATACACTTCCACATCCTTTTGAGCTTCACAGTATCTGGTGGGCACCGTATCTCTTGATCCACATCTATCAACCCACCAGATTGATTGGGTTTGGGCTGCATCATCAGCCTATTGATTTGAACAAGGACTTGGTTGGACCAACCAGGTTATTGATCATGGTACTTGTTCTACAAAACTCATCTGATTTAACCACTCCTCCATACCATTTTTCGCTCGGCTGAAGGAGTTGAATTTAGCGTTTAATGGGAGGAAACCCGCCATCCAAAAGAACTTGAGACCCTTCTGATTATCCTTTCTGCACTTCACGTCTATTGCACTCTGAGTTCGATTTTAGAACAATTGATCCCACTTCTGGTACTTGTACCAGAGCTTGAAATCGTCTGCAACAGTCATCCCAACCCGTTCGCCCATCCGATAATTCTGTTCTGATTCTTGAACCCTAACTGTTTCATACCCACCGTTTACAATGAAGACATTGAAAAATTTAGGCATGGGAGGGTGTTAAAGTGTAAACATACAAAAATTCAAAGTTCTGAAGGTTCTCACAAAAAAATACATATTCCAAAAAATCAAAAAAATAAAAAATTGAAAAAGAACAAAAAATGGAGAAGGGAGGAAATTTTGAGTGAATTAAGTACATATCATTTTTAAGGAGGAAAAGGGGAGGTGATATAAATGTCAAAAAGGAGCACAATTTGAAATAAAAGGAGATAATCTTTAGTAAAAGATTAAGGAATCTACTTAGTTCGTAAGATCTAAATAAGACATTCACCGAACACTTCACACACCCAACACTTCCATCGAACAAACCCATCACTGCTTACCTTCCCCAACTCCGATCGACCACCACACACCTCCACAAGCCACAAAAACCCCACCAATGCACTCCACACCCTATGGCGAAGCTCCTGAGCTTGTTTAATTGGGCCGCAATGCCGTGTTTATGTTTTCAGGTGTTCGCCCTTGTTGCCATTAACAGCGCTCCTTCGAGGAGCTTGAAGAAGGTCTCTTGCTACGGCAAGTCCCAAGCAACATCCCTAGGCTGTGTGGAAGACTTCTAAGCACACGCCCAGGTGGTCAATTGGGTGCCACACCACCTGCTATAGTTTCAATTGGAGAGACCTTCACCTGCAGCTGTATGCAGAAGAAGCCCTGTGGGATAGTCCCACATCGGGCGCTGATAGCCGCACCGCAGTGCATATCTTGATTTTATGCTAAGGGCTTATTGCCTCAACTAGCACACAGGGGGTGAGGTTCCCACATGCCCCTCACATGCGCCTCGCCCATGACACTGCTCACATGGGTCTGGTGCTGATCCGATTACCCACCTAAACCTAAGCACTCCTTGCTCACCACCCATGCCGGTGAGCTTGGTTCCAGGTGCGCTCTACCCGATAACCCGACAACCTGACATTGTGAATGGCCCTGGGAGGGCGGATCCGAGAGAGAGAACAAGAGAAAGAGAACACGCGGGGAAGGGGGGTTTTGCCCTGTGCGACACTTAGCCAAATCTGAGAGTGCCTTCCTTTGTGCGTGAGAAGGAAGAAGAGGAGGAAGAAGGTCTGAAGAAGAGAAGAAAAAGCAAAAGGCCTTGGTTGAAGAAGGACAGTACAGAGAAGGAAGAAGAAGAAGAAGGCACGATGAAGAGAAGAAGAGAACAGCTACAGAACAAACAAGGGTTGAGAAGAAGAGAAGCTATGACATACATTGAAGAAGAAGTGGAAGCACTTAAGCCGTCTGATTATCAAATCAGATGTTCGAGGCACTATTCATTTATTTAATTGCTTAAGTGGTCCTAGATATTGTTGGTTTATTTGGCATTCTTGCTTAACTATTATATGTTTATCTAGATTAAATAATTGGTGATATAAATCACCACTATTTTTATTCTAGATTTCTTTTTAATATGCCAAACTCTTGTTAGACTTATATTCTACATTGATGATCAATTTTGAGTAATTAATATCCATTACTTAGCATTGTTTGGCTCATTTTCTTGTGCTCATTTACTTGTTAATTGAGATTAGTGTGTGAATTCCTATTTACTCATTGTGTTCGACCTCGGATTTCATTTCTGATATTCGAGTTATAAATTTTATTTGTTTTTCGCACTGATTCGAACTATACTGCAACGCATTGATTTTAAAACCCGATTTAGAGCGGACCAACAAGGAGGAGACGCATAGAGGAAGTCGGAGCTGTGGGCGAGTCCAAAGTGGAAGCGAGAGCGTGAAGTCACCGGTGCCGCTTGGACCTTCGCATGCGTTGTTGAGGAGGTAGGTCTCCTTTCCTTTTAGTAACTTAGGTTCTCTTGTCACTTAAAAAGATAAAAAAAGAAAAAAATATCAAATACCCTAAAAAAGAGAGTTTCTTCTTGGGATTTCTTGGGGCGAGTGGATTAAATCTACTGTTTGATTTGCTTCAACACCTCCTTCGCCCTTGATTTCCCACTCATTTCGCAGGCATAAAATCTGAGAATATTAATTCTTTGATTCTTTGCGACGTGTGATTTTATTTGAGGTGAATTAAAATTGTTTGGTTGTTACATTTATTTGCCTCATTTGTCATATTTGGGATCCACATTTTATTTAGGGAGTCTTGGAATCGATTTGACTCCAACCCTACCACAACCTTAAATTTGCCCTTGATTTGATCTGGAATTTCAACCCTAATATATTCATTTTCATCTTCATATCTTGGTGGTTGAGCCTTTGTGTGGATTATTATTTTGGTGATTGGGAGCACTTGGAGTGCATTGTTTGGCTCCCATTTACATTGAATGAAAAGTAATTCGTGCATCTACACTTGGAAACTTCTATTTAGGGGGCCTATTGCATTGAAGCTTGCATTCACTCAATAAGTTGGAGGGTTGTTTGAACACAAAGAACTTGTATTTCTGAAACTCGAAGATTGGTTGAATTGGTAATTCACTTGAACTCTAAATGTCATACTACCTAAAGAGTAGAATCCTAAAAGCCATTCACCATCTAAAACTTCAACTCGGGGAGATTTCCCTATTGTATGCTTGTTTTACACACTTACAAATCAATGCACTTGGGCATTACCCGTATACAATGCCCTTCACATTCTAAAGCATTTGTATCCTAAGCCTCTTAATCTAAAATTGGTAGTAACTTGAGCCCATTAAGGTTTGGAGGTCTAACTACATGCGTATAGCACCTACGTGTTGGTGCAGGTTCTCGTGTGCTATCGGGTGTCCAAGACTGGGGCAAACGACCTTTCAATCTGGTTCGGTAGTTCTGTGGTGGTCGTACCTGGTTCTGTAGGTTGCGATAGTAGGTAACTTAGATTTTTAGGTCATAGGTCACATATAGAGATTTGGACCTTTGATTGATTGATTTGTTATCAAGTGCACCTATTCCACATCATCTCTCTCACCCCCTTCTCTCTTCTTATCACCCCACTTCTTCTTTCGGCAGTGCATGTTTGGGAGGAGGTCACAAAACCCTGAACTTATTGAATTGTTTGATAATTCTAGAAGGGAAGAATATGGTGAATTGTCCTCCTCCTCCCAAATCCCGAGGGGGGAAATCGTCCCCCTCCCAATCCATCAGGTGGTGGTGGAGCCATCGACCCATTAACCAGGCTCCAAGCCTAAATGGCATTATACATCAAGCAAATTAAAGCCATTAGGGAAACCTTGGAGGAAATGCAAAACCCTCTCGAATGGGAGGAGCCCTGGTCTTTTAGCTCATATCAAAATCCCACTGCTACAGAGACCCAAGGGCAGATTCGCGTCCCTATGGGCGAGGAGGATTTTGAATTGAAACCAAACGTAATTGGCATAATCGTCTTCCATTATCATGGACTTTCCAGTGAAGACCCATTTCTTCACTTAGAGGACTTAACCCGTTTCGCTGAAACGATTTAACCAAGAAACATTAGGTTACATATCGTCCTGATGAGTTCCCATTTTTATTGTAGGACAAAGTCGTGCAATGGTTGCACATGATTGAGAAACCCATCTGCTCTTGGGAAGAGATGCGTACAACATTTCTCAAGAAATTTTTCCCAATCGGGTGCACCAATGTGCTTCACCGTGCTATAACTTCTTTCACGCAACAACATGGCGAGCAGTTTCATGAGGTCTGGGAGAGGTATAATGACCTTCTCAGGAAATGGCCGCATCACGGTCTTCATAAGTGGCATGTAGCCTAGATTTTCTATTATGGGCTAAATAAAACTTTGCGTACGCTTCCTGCGGAGGTAATTTCATGAATAAAGATGAGGATGGAGCATTTGAACTTTTTGAAAACATGAGTGAGAATTCTATGAACAACACTTCCATTGTCACCTTTAATTAGACTAGTGCACCTCATAGCAGAGCACATGAGGTTGACACGGGACCCTCCCATTCATCCACTGACTTAAACTTAATTGCATAAAAATTGGATGAAGTATCCATCGTGCACAAGAAGCTGGATGAACTCTTGGCCAACCCCATCCATTTTGTGGTTCTCACTTTGACTCCTCCATCACGTCACAAACTCAATCCTTCCCAAGTCAGGATGATTTCTAAAAATCCCGCATGACCTGCACCATGCTTGTCGAGTATCACGTCGAGTGACTCGGTAAGTAATGTGGATTTGACTTCTGCTAGCCAGTATTATGAAATGGAGGAGAAAGCCTCCATGTACTTGGACGCATTATCACATGCAGACTCGTCTTCTGAATTTGAAGACGTGTGCGCCCTGGGGAACAACCCATATTCTGCTACTTATAACCCAGGGTGGCGCAACCATCCAAACTTCGCATGGTCCAACAATCCTCAACACTAAAACCCCACTGGTGGATCTGTGTGACCGTCCGCTCTCGTCATCCCAAGGGCCTAATATTGTCCGCCGCCAAATCTGCCACCAGGCCCTTACGCACCTCAAACGGATCACGCATCAAACCCACTTGATAAGTTTATGCGTATGATGACGGAAATGTCTAAGCGCCATGAAGAAAATATGACTTTTCTTCAACACCAATTGGCGTAGCAGAATGCTGAGATCAGTCAACTGCGCATGACGACTCAATCTCAGGGCACTTTTATTACTTAACCTATCCCAAACCTGGGAAATTTTGCACCCTATGGTCTGCAACCATAGGTGCGACCTTCTCAGGGGCAGGTTCATCAGATTCTGCGTGCTTCGAGTACTCCACTGGGATTTTAGGCTAATCTCGCTGCAGCACATCAACCCTATGTCCTTGTTGTGAACCTTCCTCCGCATTACGATCCCACTGGACCTATGACATCCAATGCGATTACTACACGGAGCAGTAAACATACCATCGATCCATCTCGATCTGATCCTGACCCATCTTCTTTATTATCCTCTCATTTGGGTTGCGCACTGCATTCTCGTAATGAAGACACACCTAAACTGGTGCCAGAATCGATCCCATTCCCTAAGGCTCTACTAAGGGATCCAAAAGGCAAGAAAAAGAACATGTAGACCTTTGATAATCTGCGTGATTTATTCAAAGACGTTGAGATCAAGGTTCCCTTATTAGAGGCGATCAACCACATCTCGACTGTAGCCTATTTCTTTAAGGACTACACAACACTTAGGTGACAACAACTGAAAACCAAGAACCCGGTGGTTCTCTCGCCTCATGCGAGTTGTGCTATACTGTCAAAATTACCACCGAGGTAGAAAGACCCAGGCACCTGTCTCATTTCATGCAGCATCAAAGGTTGTAATTTTGATCATGCTTTGCTGGATTTAGGATATACCATTAATGTCATACCGACCATCATGTTTTAGAAATTTGCATTGGGAAATTTGAAACCTACCCCCATTACATTATAGCTGGCAGATCGCTTTGTCAAAATCCCGCAGGGTGTGGTGGAAGATGTAGTAGTTAAGGTCAACAGTCTCTGTTTTCCTATTGACTTTCTTGTATTAGATATAGAAGTTCTTGACTCACTTTCTAATTACCAGATAATCCTCAGTAGACCTTCTTGGCCACAGTCCGCACCCATATAGATTGTGAATTGGGCTGCATTGAGATTACCGTGGGCTCTAAAAAGCTCAAACTTAACATTTTTAAGGTTGCCAAGAACTTTGATTGCGATCTTATCGAGGATGACAAGTCTGACGATGACATGGCTGTCAGTGCGTGTATCGCGTTGGTAGGGAGCTATTTGAATTACTGTAGTGTACCCCTGGAGAATCACCATGACCTGACTAACCTTTATTGTGACATTTCCCCACCCCTCTCCTTACCCTTATCTCTTCCTGACCAGACCCCTGACGAGGTCCACTCCACTTCTTACGCCTCGTGGTTTGAGTCATTTCTGTGCTGCTCACATCCGGTCTACCCCCTTGAAGACTGGAATGCCCTTTCTTTTCCACCAAATCAGGCGAAAGCAACATTCCATACTGGGACCTTGTTCCTAAATGCTGATCAGTGGGGCTCTCCTTTCTTAGATCCATCAATCCAAGATACCCCTCTTCTTGGCCAACTAGAAGGCCAATTTCCTTCACCCTTCATTCTCTGATCCTTTTGGAACACTCTCGTCCCATGATTTGCTAGATCTTTCCCCATCCACGCCTGATCTTAAAGCGTTTCCTGACATGCTAAAATATGATTTCTTAGGATGAAATGAAACGCTTCCTGTAATCATTAGTTCAAATTGTCCAGGGAGCAAGAGTGCAAGTTAATGAAGGTCCTAATTGAACATAAGGCAGCCATTGGATGGTCTCTTTTTTATTTGACTGGCAATAGCCACTCCTTTTGCACTCATCGTATATATATGGAGGAAGAGGCTCAACCTTCCTACGAGATGCAACGACGTCTCAATCCTAATATTCAGGAGGTCATCAAGACTGAAATTATTACGTGGCTTGATGCGAGCATCATTTACCTGATCAATGATAGCCCCTAGGTGAGCTTGATTCATGTTGTGTCTAAAAGGGCGGGTCTCACCATCCATGTCAATGATAGGGGCAAATCCATCCCTACATGCACTCCTATGTCTTGGAGAGTGTATGTAGATTATAGGAAACTCAATACTGCTACCAAGAAAGATCATTTTTGGCTACCTTTTATCAACCAAATCCTGGAGCAGTTAGCGGGAAATCAGTTCTTTTGTTTCCTAGATGGATTCTTTGGCTATAATTAGGTGGCTATTAACCCCTGTGACCAAGAGAAGACCACCTTCACCTGTCCCTTTGGCACCTTCACTTTTTGAAGGATGCCATTCGGACTTTGTAACATGCTAGCTACCTTCCAATGATGCATGCTGGTGATATTTCACTATTTGGTGGGTGATTTTCTTGTGGTCATTATGGACGACTTTTCGATCTTTAGACCTACCTTTGATGACTGCCTAACCAACCTGACTCGCATCCTTCGGAGATGTATTGATGTTAATCTCGTGCTTTCCTATGAGAAAAGTCATTTTATGGTGCACAAAGGTATTATTTTGGGACATATCATCTCAGAAAGGGGTATTGAGGTGGATAGAGCTAAACATGATGTGATAGCTGATTTACCGATACCTAGCTCTGTCCGACAAATCCGCTCCTTTCTAGGTCATAACGGTTTCTATAGGAGATTTATCAAGGATTTCTCTAAGATTTTTAGACCTTTAACGCATCTTCTATCGACCGATGTGCCCTTCGACATGGGCCTCGACTGCTTTCAAGCATTTACGCAACTGCGTGGCCCCTGTTCTCCAGCTGCCTAGTTGGTCCCTCGACTTTGAGCTGAAGTGTGATGCCTCTTGCCTAGCTGTCGGTGCCATCTTGGGACAAAGAAGTGATAAAGACCCCTTCGTGGTGTATTATACCAGTAAGACATTGGATGAGGCCCAACGTAATTACATAACCACTGAAAAGAAGCTGCTAGCAGTCATCTTTGGGCTGGAGAAATTTTGGTCGTATCTTCTGGGCTCCCATGTTACGATCTTTACTGACCATGCGGCCATTCGTCATCTCATGCATAGGAAGGATGCAAAGCCTTGATTGATTCATTGGATACTTTTGCTTCAAGAGTTTGATTTTGAGATACGAGATAAGGCTGAAGCCTAGAATGTGGTTGCCGACCATCTTTCGAGACTCGACACGGACCACATTGGACTTACCTTGCCATTGAATGAATCTTTTCTTGATGAGCACCTTCAAGTGATAGATGTGGTCAGTGGACTGTGGTATGCCGATATCGCTAATTACCTTGCTTCTGGATCTCTTCCACTAGACTGGCCTAAAAAGCAGAGCAAGCGTCTCATTGAAAAAGCAAAGTACTATTTCTGGGATAATCCACTTTTTTTTAGAGTAGGTACTGATCGGATTATTCCTCGCTGTGTTCCTGATAGCAAGTTCCCCAGTGTGCTATCCTTTTGCCATGATTAGGCTTGTGGAGGCCACTTTTCTGGGAGGAAAATTGCAGCCAAGTTGTTGCAATGAGGATTCTTTTGGCCCTCCCTTCATCAGGATGCACACAATTATGCTAAGCGTTGCATTATGTGCTAGTCACTAGGGTCCATGTCACATTGTGACATGATGCCCTTGCAACCCATCCTAGCTGTAGAAATTTTTGACATATGGGGATTGACTTTATGGGCCCCTTTCCTCCATCCAATGGTTTCGAGTACATCCTTGCTGCTGTTGATTATGTATCAAAATAGATTGAGGTTATTCCCACGAGCCATGATGACCACATTTATTAGCACCAAATTCATCAAGGACTTCATTTTTGCACGGTTTGGGATCCCTTGAGCCATCATTTCGATGGAGGAAGTCATTTCACTCATTCGTCTTTTCGGGCACTTATGAGGAAGTATGGAGTCCACCATCATATCGCTTCTCCGTATCATCCTTAAACGAACAGCCAGGCAGAGGTGTCGAACTAGATCAAGCAAATCCTCCAGAAAATGGTTTGGCCTGACCATAAGGATTGGTCCAATAGGCTGATTGACATCTTATGGGAGTATCGAACTGCCTTCAAGGCTCCCCTGGGTATATCTCCATATAGAATTATTTTTGGGAAGCCATGTCACTTGCCCATGGAGTTGGAGCACCGTGCATATTGGGTAGTTCGCCAATGTAACCTTGACCTAGACCTGTATGGTAGAAGAATTGTGTCGTGAGGCCTATGACTCTGCCTTGACCTTTAAACAACGAGCCAAGGCCTTTCACGACAGCCTCATTAGGCAGAAGGAGTTTGAGCCATCACAGCAGGTTTGGCTTTATTATGCCTGACTCAAATTCTTTCCTGGAAAACTAAAGTCCAGATGGACTGGTCCTTTTCTGGTCTCAAGACCTTTTCTCAACGGTGCCGTCAAAATTGAAGATCACAAAACTGGGCATAAATTTATGGTTAATGGGCAGCAGTTGAAACTGTATCTCATGCTTTAGCCTGCCCTAGTTGATGAGACAGTTGCCTTGCTAGAGGGTAACTAACTTTGGCCTCATTATGAGTCCAGCTGGGGACGTTAAATTCAGCGTTCATTGGGAGGCACCCCAACACCCTTTCACTCTCACTCCACATTCCATTTCATTTAATTTTACTTCACTTTACTTTGCATTTCACCACCCACCATCCGTCCACCCATCCACCTTACTTTATACCTTGCACTCATTCTTGCACCAAGACCCTTTAATCTTGTTTAACCCTTTGTGAATGCATATGAGGGCATAGCATGATTCAGCATATGGGGTAGATAGGCATCCATAAGATCTGGGTATTATATGGTTATTATGCAGATTCTCATTCATTATACATATCAATCTATAGTATATATAGATAGCCTTATTGAAAAATCTATAAAAATTGAAAAAATTTTGAAAAAAATTCCAAAAAATTACAAAACACAAAAAGTCCATAAAAATTGAAAATTTAAAAACTAAAAAAAAATGTTTTCAAAAGTGTTTAGCTATGACCTGAGAGCTGAAGCAAAAATAAAATAAGTGTTTATGGACATTCAACTTTTGCTATGAAGACTTTCCGTGACACAGAAGCTTGATTCGCTCAGGCTTTGGCTTAATACACTTGAGCATTGACAAGATAGACTGGAATCACTCCTAACTTAGGACGTATTCTTGTACCTGAGTCACCGGTACATGATTCATTGGTTTACTTTTGCTTGGGAGTCTAAGTAACCTTGGTTTACACTACATAGAGTCAGAAAAGACCAGATGAACTTAAGATTCAACCGTAGTGTTCATTAGGGAAGGTGGAGTCCTTATCTGTGTGTGCATGTAAACTTTGTATCCGAGTCTTTAGTCTTATGTTTAGGAGAAGCTCTTTCCACCAAAATACTCACCCAACAAATAAGTGTGCTCTACCAAATAAAGTTGTAGGAGATATACTGACATTTGCTTTCAAAAAAAAAAAGAAAAAAAGAAAATAGTTAAAAAGAATATAAAAAAAGACATTCTTTTGAATAAGTCAGTATGTTATCTAAATTTCTATAAATTCTTCCACCAAAAAGTTTTTCAGGGTACATTACAAACATCTTGTTTCCACCAAATATTTTTTGAGCCACAACACAATAAGAGTTGGGTTGAGTCTTCACTCATTTTTGAGAGTTTATCCTAAGATATGAGTTGAAGTTGGGACCTACCGAGACTTAAAAAGACATGAAACCCTGGGCTTGAGTCTTAGTGTTCATCTAGTTAGTTTGATCATCCACTAAGCACAACCATAAACTCTTAGCTTTTGAGCTTGGCAAACCCTCTGAGTCCTGGAAATCACACTTAAGGTTTAAATATCAAGAGTCCTTGTTAGTTGAAAGATGATTTATGTTATGTAAGACTTGAGTTCTGGTAGTCTTCTTTGCAATTGGTTCTCACAATGTCCAACTGATAACACATTAATATTGCCTCAAAAAAATATTCAGCTTAAGATCATTTCTAAACACTACTACCCTACTATTAAATAAGTGTTTTGCTAGGCACTAGCAAAAGATAGACATGGAGGTGTGATTGCGCAACAATTCATGTCATTAAATATGTCTGCTTAAGCTATTTCCTAGCTTTATGTATTTAAATTAGGTAGATATGCATGCATTTTGTAAATATTGGCATTTGCACATTTTATGGAGAGGAAGATAGAGAGAGAGATTGAGCCCCCCATTTCCTTCATTTTTACCCCTTCATTTCCACCACATTTCTACAACCTAATACCACCTAACACCACCTAACACCGCCTACATTAATTTCCTAAGACTTCAAGTGCCTACCCATAATTAACCCAAAAATATCCCTTATCCCTAACAACACTCTTGTCCTCACCCTCACCTAGATAACCATCCCCACCCCCCCTCCAAGTGCGTCATCGGCCACTGCTCCACCTCCACCAGTAGCACTTCATTCCCCCTTCCCACAGACACACACTCGCATACTCACCACAGCCACCCAGCTGCCCATCCACCTTCAGCTCTCCTCTCTCCCTCTCTTCTTCCCCATATGCTGCTCTCTCTTACTAGTTGAGGGAGTACGCAGTAAGCAGGGGTAAGCTCTTCGTGGTCTCAAACACCACCTTGAGCTCCACCACCGCCCAGCTCCCTAGTGGGCAGGTGGTGGGTGTGGTGGTTCTTTTCTTTTTTCCTTTTTATTTTTGCTTTCATTTTATTGGATTTCCATCGCCACTAGTGAGCTCTGAGGAGCTCTGCTCTGTTTCCTTTGTTTCTCACTGTAGCATCCATCGCTACTCATTTTCCTCTGCTCGTCACCTGCAGCATCTCACTTACCCGGTGTCTTTCCCCTCAACGCATACGCTCCAGCCGGTCATCTCATCCATGCCAATGCACCACCATGCCTTCTCTCTCCCCTGATCACTAGCTAGGTGAGAAACCCAACTGGTGGTCTATTGTGCCAAGCGGTCACCCATTTCTCCCGCACTCCCTCACATTCACCGAATGGCTCGTGTGTGTCACCGAGCGTTCCTCATTTATCTAGTGACACACACACACTGTCCCGCCACTCCCACTCTCCTCCACCTAGTTTCACACATTCACGCACTCTCCTCTTCGGTTTCACACAGCACACACAGGCCCACCCACATACACATACACATATACATATACATATGCACATCCACTCACATACACCACTCACACTCGTACACAGGTATTCACACACACACACACATACTTCTATATATATATACTTATATATCTATATCTATATATTTACATACGTGTTTATATATAGCTATGTATCTATATACGCATACATATATACATATAAAGATATTCACACACACATTCCCTTTGCACCTACACTTATACATAGTCCCATCCACAATACCATACACATTTCCTTTACCGCACATTTTATCCCAAGTGGGTATGCACCAGTTGTGTACGCACTTTAGATTTATGTGTACATCAAGCCATTCTACACACACACACCCATATGTGCATTCCACATTTGCACGTGACACATAGTTAGGTTAATCATGTCTCTCTAGACGATGGTTAACCTAGCACGGTGCTACATTTACATTAAATCTTTGATTCAATCCCCCCCATTATATATATATATATATTTATAAGCTAAGTATTTCCATTCATTTCCTTTTCACATTTCAATTGCACACTTTTCTTTATTTTATCATTCTCTTTTATTTTGTTGATTAAAGAAAAGACTAAAAAAATATAAAGCACAAAAGAAAACTCTTGAGCTGCAGGTACATGGTCTCGCGTGTGGTGAGACCATTTCTAACTTGATTTTTGGCGTGTAGCCAAAGACAATTTTGAGGGTGTACCTCAAAGACAAGCTTATCCAAAAAAATCTTAAATTAAAAAAAATAAAAAATATAATAAGCAAAAGGAATTAATGCATTTTTAGGAATTTCATAGAAATCAATTAATTCCAAAATTGCCTCCTTGCATTCGACCCTCGACCTAAAAGTGACTATCTTAAAATCTGATTTAGTCTAGGTTAATAAATTTTGATAAACTGGTATAGATTTGCCTGTTGGTAATCACTCCCACTATAGACATTTTGACGCTAATTCCACCTAATTAAATAACCCTACTCGCATTGTAACAGCCAAAGGCGGTCGCACGGAGCAAACGAAGGTGGTGGGTGGCGATGGCTGTTTGTTGCTGGAGTAGTGTGGAGAGGAGAAGGAGGCGATACGTGGGTTGAAGGTGGAGCACGCTTCGTTGGCAGGGTGTGCGCAATGAGGAACAATGTTGGCGGGGTACGCACAACGAGGAGAGGGGGCAGCGTGTTGGGTCGCATGCAGCGGCTAGGAGGCTAGCGGAGTGGCTGGCGAAGTAGTCGTTGGCTGCTTATAGGAGGTGAGAGGCGGAGGTATTGGCGGCTGTTGGAGGTGGTGGTGATGTTGGGTTCGTTTGGTTGCAGTGGAAGAAGAAGAAGATGATGATGATGAATAGTGACTCTGAAGTGGTGATGGGTTGAGGTCTGGAGGGTGGTGGGCGTGTGCAATGGTGTTGGTCTGTCGTGCCCTAGTTGGGTGCACTCACGGTAGTGCATTGAGCTCTGGTGGGCAGTGCGGCCTGTCACGCCACACGCCCACAGTGGTGGAGACTCACTCTACGATTAAGGCCAGCGGTGATGGAGCAGGTGAGAGCTTGAGCTCTCTGCACAATGGTGAATGAGGATGGAGGCCCACGAGCTCTACAACCTCATCCTTCTTCTTATAGTAGCCAGGAGCATTTGAATTGAGTCGCGAGGAGCATCGGAGGCCAGATCAACTTTTCCCACTCCTTGCTTTGTTGGGACGAGTGGATTCCATCCATTCCATTCCTTAATTGCATGGTGAGAAGATTACAGCCGTTGCAGCTGTTGCGATTGTGGTAATGGTGTCGGCTGTGGATTTCCTGCAGAAGGGAATAAATAATTATGAAAAAGAAATGATGGGTCTAAATCTTATTTAATCATGAAATATGTATAATGCATGTGTGCAAATGAAGTAACCTACTTATGTTCTAATGCTTGTTATCCTAAATGAATTCTAAATGACATTCACATATGCCTATAATGCATGAATTGCATAAAACATGCAATTCGATGTTACTTGATTTTCATTCTAATGTATGCTGTGTACATGACTGTGTTAATTTAATGTCTAGGCATTATACTACCTAAATAGCCCACAAATATGGTCTCATCAATTCATAAATGATTATTCAAAATATGTCTGGTTTTATCCATTGAAAAGGAAGTCTGATGTTTTCAATGGCTTTATTACATTTCAAAAAATGGTATAATGACAACTTTCTTGCAAAATAAAATCCTTTTAATTTGACGATGGTGGAGAATTTACAGCTCTCAAATCCCATTTTCTTCAACAGGGAATCACACATTGTGTGTTAGCTCTTCATACCTATGAACAAAATGTACATGTTGAATGAAAAATTAGACATGTTGTTGATACAGCTCTTACTTTTGCTTGCTCATTCTAATACCCCTAGGCACTTCTGGGAATTTGCTATTGAAACTGTCGTTTATCTCATTAATTTCCTACCAACACCCCTTTTATCCCACAAATCCCCTTATGAAGTACTTCATAATGACCCTCCTACCTATCAGTTCCTCAGAGTCTTTGGTTGCGTGGCATATCCTTTGCTTTTCCCATACAATTCACGCAAATTCTCTTTTTGGTCCACTAAATGTGTCTTCTTAGACTATGCTTCTAACTACATGGGTTGCCGATGCTATGATCCATCTACAAAGAAATATTACATTGCACAACATGTTTAGTTTGATGGAACTCTCTTTCCTTTCCAAATTGATTCAATTTTAGGGCCCCCATTGGCCCTACCAAATGATGCGTGGCTAACTATGCTACTCCCACTCTTTGTTGTCTCTTTAAGTGATGGTTCATCCTCAACACCAACTCCTCCTCCGATGGCACCATCATCCATGGATCCCATACCAGATGCTTCACAAAGGTAGCTACGACCTCGTAGACCGATTGATTATCAATCCTTCACAGGCCTCCCTACCAGGAAGAGTTGTCATCCACTATCTTCCGCATTCATTACCACTACCTACTAGCAAGTTGAACTCACGTGTTTCTCACTGGCCAATAAGGACAAATGTTGGCGAGATGCAATGAGCGCTGAATACAATGCACTCCTTCAGAATGGTACTTGGTCTCTAGTTCTACAGATATCTAATAGGAACATCATTGGATGTAAATGGTTCTTGAAGTTAAAATATAAACCACATGGTACTGTCAATCGATATAAGTCATGCCTAGTTGCCAAAGGATACAATCAATGAGAAGGCATTGACTATAATGACACCTTCAGTCCGGTAGTCAAAGCCATGACTATTTCCACAGTCCTTGCTATTGCTGTCTTGCGCAAATGGTCACTTCGAAAACTTGACATCAACAATGCCTTTTTACATGGTTATCTCAAGGAAACCATGTATATGACACAATCTCATGGCTTTATTGATCGACCAGGTCATGTTTGCAAATTATAGGAATCTCTCTATGGCTTAAAGCAAGTACTATGTGCTTGGTTCAGTCATCTGAGCTCCTATCTCATTTCTCTTGGCTTTCACGGTTCAAGGATGGATTCCTCTCTATTCATCTATAGCGACGAGGCAACTACAACTTATATTCTAGTCTATGTGGGCGATATCATCATTATAGGAAATCACCTTGCATTTGTAGAAGATGTCATCTCTCACTTAAATACGGAATTTAAGGTGTGAGACCTTGGAGACCATTATTTCACTGGGGATTGAAGTCACTCGCAAGCCCACTGGGATTTTTCTTTCCTAGTGAAAGTATGCTCTGGACCTTCTGCGGCAATCCAAAATGGAATCATGCAAGCCAATACAAACTTTGATGTTTATCTCAACAAAACTGACATCTCAAGGAACAAAGTTTCATGATCCTACCCTCTATCACTAGGTAACCAAAGCACTACAATATCTACTCCTAACTCGGCATGATATCTCCTTTTTGGTCAACAAAGCTTGCCAATTTATGAGCAATCCCACTACAAAACATTGGGAACATGTCAAGAGGATTCTACACTATGTCAAGCATAGTCCTGCCCATGGCTTGTTTCTCACTTCCATCTCCTCACCCACTCTACAAGCATACTCTCATGTCGGAGCATACTCTGACCATCAAAGTTGCACCAGATAGAGAGATAAGCTCCGATGATGAGGATCTCAAAATTTTACTTAAGAAAATTTCAAGGTTTTGTAGGGATTCAAAGAGAGAAAAGAAAGAGAAGAAGAAAAAGGAGCAAGATAGCTCGAGACGTTGCTACCATTACAACGAAAAAGGGCATCTTCGACCCAAGTGCCCTCTTCTCAAGAAGGAGAAGAAGGAGAAGGAAAAGAAGAACAAGAAGAAATCGTTCCAAGCTACCTGGGATGATTCAAGCTTCGAGGAAGAAGAGGAAGATCTCGAAAAAAAGGATGAAGTTGCTAGCATGGGCTTCATGGCCATGGCAAGTGATAGTGACTGCAACGACGGCGACTGAAAGAGCGATTCTCGCTTTCGATAAAAATTTTAACATAAAATATTGCTTCATTGTAGTATGTCGCGTGGTCAAAAATTGCTTTTCACAATATTTACTATCAAATCTAACCACGAAAATAGTTAGGTTGTTTCCATAGGCAAGAATAAGCCTATTAAACTAGTGAATGGTGCCTCGCTTATTCGGATATCTCAATACATTCGAATGCAACTTATTTCCAACATAAGTTCTCAGTCTAAACACTTAATCGCTAATGTAGGTGTTTACATGCAAAATCACCACCATATAATATTCTATTAAATAATGATTTGGTAATGGTAATCAACATAAATACTAATTGTTTGCTGTAATCGATGTGACATACTCTATATAATTTATGAGATACTCAACCATAAGTAATTTATCAAGAATAGGGGGATGTTCATGCAAATTCGATGCAATATATCAAATCAGAAAATAAATGAATAGGAATCCGGCAATTGCATTCACCATAATTTTTAATACAGAGAGAAACAAAGGATTTTGTCTCTCCTTCATGGCCATGCGCGCGCGGGGAAGCTTTGTCGGAGGAGCTTTTATGGGTGAAGGTGCATCGGAGGAGGAGCTTTGAGATGGCGGCGAAGGTGTGGCCAATGGCCGTCGGAGGTGGTCAGCTGGAGCACCAGCGATCGACAACGTTGAAGGTGGCGAAGCTGCTGTGAGTTGTGAAACACTTCAGATGTCTGATCGGAGCTTCAGATGTCTTAAAAAAAATGTAAACCTAGTGTGTTTGTGATAGTGGTTCTAGACATCCAATCTAAGCTCAGGACATCTTATATAAGCAAAAATGGACATCTAACTTTTGCACCTAGCTTACATTCATCAAATAAATTATGTTATTAGATAATATGTTATTAAATGTAAAATCAACGCATAAAATTATATGCAGACTAAGGTGAATAATCGTATAACTCCTAATCAATTAACAGCTAAGAATAATTAATTAGAGAGTACTTAGACCAAATAATGATCCACTAAAGTAGACTTATTAAATGCCCATCTTTGTTTTTGATAAAAATTTTAACATAAAATGTCGCGTCGTTGTATTTGGTCACCTAGTAGAAAATCGACTATAAAAACATTTAATAATTCAAAACTAACCACGAAAATAGTTAAGTCTCCACAGGGACGAATTAGCCTACTAATGTTGTCTTGTCTATTTAGGATTGTCACTGGCTACTGATTCGAATTCTTGCAAGCTTATTTCTAACATAACTCAACACTCTATGTAGTTAGTTAAGACCATAGGGAGATCATTGCAAAAATTACTTTAATAAATTAACTCATCAAATAAATGCATAGTACTTTCTGTAATGGCATTAGTGGTAAATAAAAATGAGTGTCAAAATAGAGGTTTTTCCGTCTCTCCTCCTCGCGCACGGGAAGGAGGGTCGTCAACCGGATGGAGCTCTGAGGAGATCGGCTGTGAGGAGGGCTTCGAGATAGCGGTGATGAGGCGGCGGCGACGGTCGCTCGATGCGCCGGAGGTCAGCGGTGTGGTGTCCTGCTCTCGCTGTGGAGGCTACGTGCGTGGGTCGCGCGAGGCCCTGGTGGTTGGCAAGGGTGTGTGGTGATGTTGATGTGAGTTGAGGAAGTTCGAGGAGCGTGGACGGCGTTGGAAGGCATCTACGCTGTTGGGTTCGTTTGGTGGAGTTGCAGGTGGTGGTGGTGGAAACAGAGGTTGAAGAAGAGAAAAAGAGGAAGACGAAAAGGGAGTGAGTGGGTGGTCGCTATGGTGTTGGTGCCTATGGTGGGCTTGTTGTTGGTGGTCTGCGGCTAGGGGGGAAGGTCTGTTGGAGGTGGAGGGTGATGGGTGGGAGTAGTGTTGATGAAGGTGATGGGTGTAGTGTTGTGAGGGGTGATGGTGATCAGGTGAAGCAGTAAGGGGCTGGCGATGGTGGATGTGGTGATGGGCTGGTGACGGGCCGTGCGTTGTCACCACACGGCCGATTGCGGTAGTGGAGGCGGAGACTCGTCGTTCACGCTTCAATCACAGTGTATGTGGGTTCTACAGTGCCCGTGGGATGCACGGTGGCGGAACAAAGAAGATGCAGATCCCTGCTTGGGGAAAGATGGAGATGGCTGGTCCTCTTCTTAAAAGCAACTCCTCTGTTCATTTTCTTCTACCGAAACATTCTTCAACCACTCGCGAAGATCGCGAATGGTTGGAACGGTAAGACGTGCCTAGCGAAATCTCCATCAGACGTCTGATCAACATGCCAGACGTCTTCAAAGTGTGGTCATTAGCGAGTTCATGATGGCAGTTCCCAGACGTTCGATCTTATCTCCAGATGTCTTATAGACGCAAAAATGGATGTCTGAACTCTTCCACTTAGCCTGCATCCATCAAATCAATTATGTTACCATATCACATATTATTAAATGTAAAATTGATGCATACAATTATATGCAGACTAAGGTGAATTGTCATATAACTCCTAATTAATTAACAACTAAGAATAAGTAATAAAAGAGTATTTAGACCAAATAATGATCCACTAAAGTGGACTTATCAAATGCCCCTATGCCTAAGTTTTGCTAATCCCTAGCAAAAAGTGAAAAACAATGGAAGTAACCAAAATATTTCTTCTTTCCTTATTCCAAAAATTTAGAGATCTAGACAAAAGTGAAGTGATAGTAGCCTAGGTAATGGATCCAAGTGAAAAACTTACATTTGAAGTTCGTACTTTATCCTTGATAAAATTCTACCGGGATAAGCAACTACTTCCCTTGGGGATAAAGCAAAAAATGATCTATAATTTGACCCCGACTTTTTGGCTTAGGAAGAAGATACTGAGTTGAATGGATTTATATTTGGTGGCTCACACTCATCTGGTGCTACATATAGTTTAGTGCTACAGATTCTAAATCTCTAGACTACCAAACGAGTCAACCCAGAGAGAGGCTAAAAACTGTGCTCTTTTTCCTTGCGCTCACTCACTCTCTCTTTTCTTTTTTCTTTTTCTTCTTTCTTTTTTGAGATCACATATCTTACCAGATTTTGTAAATGTACTCAATGTTTGGTGGCCTCACATGGCATTCACACTTCAACTAAAGTCCTAATAACCCTACAACTAAGTTAAAATTCCTCAGTTAGTATTCGAGCAATGATGATAACATCATCATCAACCATATCTAGCTTTAATTAGTCATTATCAAGGAATAATTGCTCCTACATAATCGCCAGAGGACTGTAATTCATTGCAAATCCTTTCTGAGAGAAATACAAGAAACTAGGGTTAAAACTATAATTTTACCATCATATTATGAATGTAGAATAACTGTGGGTTTCTCCAGGAGTTAATTAAGGGATAAATGATCTTAAGAGTCCAACAAATAGGTTAGTACAAATAGAAAAGGGTTTTCGCGCATTTCAGGAATTAAATGACATTTGAAACCCTAAAAACAGATCCACTTAATTAACTGAGGTTTCGGTTAGGACAAAATTCACCTAAACCCTCTAAAATTCATATAAAAATATTCTCTAGGATTTGGCATCCTTGATTTGACATTGGAACTCGTTTTGACCCAAAATAGAGTAACAGACAGACTTTTGCCCTAATTTAGGTTTTTACATAAATTAACAAGTAAAAATTAGTCAAAACCTAAATCTAACTTCATCATTGGATTCCTTAGGTCTAAATTAGGTTTGTACCAAAATTTGGACCCAATTTGAGATCATCTTGACCTAGTTTGCCATTTGGTCCTGTTTGACTCTTTTATCTCACACTCATGCCCCTGACTTTGGAATTTCTTACAAATAGACCCCTAACTTTGTCGTCTTCTTTACAAATAGGTTCCAGCCACCCTCAACTCCTAATCCTAAAGCTCCGGCGACCTTCAAATGGGAAGATCTCCCTGATTTCTCGCTCAATCTCTTCCAAAATTGGAAGGGAGATTCTTTATGAAGTCCTCTTTCCAATGATTCTGGTCTTGAGCCCAACAATCTTCCTAATCTCTCATGCGAACGCATGAGAGATTTGGGTATCTTTCAAGTCTCTTATTCTAGCGACCTTCCAAGCTTGGGAAGCTTGCTTCCCAAGCTCTAATCACCCTCTCATGGCCTATATAAGACTCCCCAAGGTAGACTGTTCTCCTTGACTCTCGATTTCGACCGGAGTTACCCCCAAATTCTTCCCTCCTAATTCGATCGAAGCTCCTCGACATCCGGCGACTCCTCTTGATCATCCTCGTCGTCCGACCGCAATACCGATGGTGGATTCCTCCCTTTCAGCTTCTTCCGCGTAGTGCCATACCAGCAGGTGCCTCCCAATCTCCGTCGCCGTCGCCATTACCACCCACTCGAGCAGTTCTCTTCCATGGTGCCGGCCATACCATACCCAGCGTCCTCCTTATCCTTTCGTCCATTAGGGTAGCTAGTTAAGTTTAGTTAGCATCGTAGATTAGTTTCCCTCTCTCTATCTCTCAATTCGACCTTCGACACGCCTGTTCACCATCATCTTCTTCATCTTCGATCGCTCCTTCGGCAAGGCATATCCATCGCTACGCCCCTCCATCCGCCTTGCCGACACTCCCTACTCCTTCGCCTTGACCCCAGGAGCAAAAGCCCTAACGTAGTTAGGTCGATTGCCCCTCCAAACCTTCCTCCGAACAGACCCACCATCGCACGCACATTCCGAGGTCGTCAGACCTCCTCACTCTGCCAATCACCTCCGCACCACCACCATTGCACTCTACGAAGTTCGACGATGCTTCCTGAACTATTTTGGCATGGCCATTAGGCCTTGTTCTTGTTTTCAGGTACAGGACCCTCGTGCCATTGTTGGAGCTTCTTCACGAAGCTTCATGCCTTGTTCGTGTAGCGATTCGCCTAGGTACCTGCTCCAAGAGTTGCGGAATTGCATCAGGAATACACTTGGACTTCCAATTGGAGCCTTTGATCGTTCCCACGACCTCAATCAGAGCTTCAACTACTGCTGCGTTGTGTGAAGAAGACAAGGGACTCAATAGTCCCACATCGGAAGCGGCAGAACGGTTGAAGGCGCATAAAAGGAAAAAGTCACATGGGCTTATCGCCTTCTAACACACGAGGGTGAGGTCCTCCTTACCCACTCGCCTCGCCCATGACACGCACCACATGGGCCTGGCTCCGACTCGACCCGCCTAACCTGCTCACACCTCAGTTGCTACCCCACACCGATAGCCCTAGTCTCGGGTGCACTCTAGACCCGATTACCCATTACTATGCAAGGCTTTGGGAGAGAAGAACCCAGAGAGAGAAAGAGAGAGAGAGAGAGAACGGGGACAGGGGGTTTTTGCTCTCATTGGTACCTGTGCGACCCTTAGTTGTAGAAAGAAAAAAGAGTTCTAAAGAAGAAGAAAGGAGAAGGAAGAAGAAGAGAAGCAAAGAGAAGAAACAGAGAAAGAAGAGGAGAGATTCTGAAGAAAAAGAGAAGGCTTAAGACGTCTGATTGCTTGCCTACTGTTGGTTAATTTGAATTGATAGAGGATATAAGTGGTGATTCAAATCACCATTGTCTTTTATTCTCTTCTCTTTTTACCCTTAAATTCTAGAGATACATTGGATTTCACTGAACATTTAATGTGACGGGTTATTATTCATTGAAAATCTATACTTTGCTTAATTACTTATGCTCATTTACATTATTTGTTGAGATTAGCGTATGAATTCCTATTTGCTCTCAACGAATGACCTCAGACTTTCATTTGAGTATAAATTTTATCTATTTTGAGCGATTTTGTCCTATACTACAACGCATCTCTTCAACAACGACGAATTCACCCTTTAACAGGCGATTAAAAATACTAAAAAGTAGGTATGGATCATATTTGGTGGATCGCAATGGGTGTTTTTGTTGCCTCGATGTTATGGACACTTGATAAAATAGACACCTAAAATAGCTATAACCTGATTTTTTTTTTGTACATATCTATATATTTTTCTCTTTTTTTTTCTTCCCTTTTTTCTTTTTCTATGTATATCTATATATTTCCTTTCTTCTTTCTCTCTCTCTCTTTTGTTTTTTTATAACTCCAACATAACATGACGTAAACTTTTATTTATGATGCATTATTAGGGATGATGATGGTCAAGAGGATATTGTGTGGCTTATTTAGTGGATGTCCCTACTCTCGACACCGGGAAGGAATGGATAGGGCAAGCGTATTTCTGACCTTTGACATTGTTGGTGCTAGAGCACCAAGATCGTTTAGTTTGATGATAACAAAACACTTGTTATTTAACATTTGCTTTTGAGTCCTAGCTTTCAGGTCAAATTGTAAATGGAGACATGTGTAGAGACGGAGTTCGAGCTTGCATCCATGGTGGATTGGAGGAGCTTGACGGAGGAGGAGCTTCGTGAGAAGCGAAAGCATAAAGGAAGGAGATGAAGAATATGATATATTTCCTTTCTTGTTCATTGTACTTTGTTATTTGTTCTTTTGTTGCTCTTTATTTTCTCTCTTAGTAGCATGTTAAAGGGCTTCAAAGTACCCTCAAAGTAGTCCTAGGAACACTTGCCAGACCCTAGGATACTTAGGTTTTCTTAGAGAACTTAAAAAACCAAGATAGGTTTCAGACAGCCTGATCAGACGTCTAATCTGGAAATCAGACGTTTGATCTTGACTTTTTTTTTTTTGAAAAAGAAAGGAAAGCTATCAAATCACGATAGCAATTTGGAGGGGCATTTTATTCATCATCTAAAAAAGAACATCAGGGGTCATTACAAAGTAGATCCCCATACATGTATGAGGGACCAGGACTCATTTATAATTTGCATAACATAGACTGGTCTCTCCTGAAAGAACCTCACATTCCTCGCCCTCTAAACACTCCACATAGTTACCGCCATACGCATATGTGGTTTGTCCCGCACCAGGAAATTCTACCACAAAGTGTCCCAAGTAGGAAGCGGCTCATGACAAGTTTTTCTCTATATCTTATCTGTAACCAAGCATGTGGAAAGAATATGTCCCACGCTGTCTACATGAAGACCGCATAGAGGACACTCATGTAGATCAGCCCCCATCCTCCTGTGTCTCAGCTCCCCAGTGATTAGGCCCTCCCTTCTACACAACTATATAAAAATTTGGACTTTCAATGGGACTTTCAAGAGCCATATTTTTTTTCCAATTTGGATCCCCATCCATGGCTCTATTCGACTCCAGAATCCTCTTATAGGCACGTGCCACTATATAGATACCATTCCACACATAGCTGTCCTCCATTCCAACCCTCAGTCTGAAGTTTTGAAGGTCTGAAATCAATCTCAGCATCTCCTCACCTAAACGAGTGCCCTCCCTATTAATTTCAGAACCTGAAATCTGCCAGCTCTCCTATTCAAACCAGCAAGTGCTTATTGCACAGTCCCTGTCCACAGCAGCCATATGTGTTCTTGGGTATGCATCTTTCAAGATACCAAGGCAGGACCATTCCTCCTTCCAAAAGCTAAACGCACTGTCGTCTCCTAGAACTGGCTGCAGCAGATGCTAGTTATTCTTCAAGGCCTGAACGACATAACGCCAAAACGGGGAAGACTGAGCTAGGTAGAGCCTCTTCAGTGCACTATTGGAGCTACCATAACTATCTTTGATGATCTTAGACCAACCTTCACTTCACCATTTAGGAGTTTAATAGCCTACTTGAGCAGTAGCGCCTCATTAAACTCTTTTAAAGCCTTAATACCCAGTCCACTAAACTCCTTAGGCAGACATAAGAGTTCCCATTTTAGCAGTTGCATTTGATCTTGACTTTTAAGACGTCTGAATATTGACTCAGACGTCCATTAACTTAGGCTGGACTTACTAGCTTCTATCTGTTAAAAAGGGACATCCAGACCTTAGCCCAGATGTCTTAGAAGACGTCTGATGGTTGTGCCAGATGTCCAATTAGTGGAGCGTTGGCTTACAAAGTAACTGTTGAGGTAAGTGACCTTTAGGCTTATATCAGGCGTTCGTAGAGGACCCCAGACATCTAATATGTGACTGTTGAGCCTCGATTGAGCCGAAATCACCTGTCTTGAGGATTATAGCCGTTTAGGTTCTTAGGAATCCATTCCTACACTTAATTAGGTTTCCAAATGTCCAGACCTAGTGCCGGACGTCCTGTATGTCGTCTGATGGTTTTACACTAGAACCCTGTTTAGGTCTGATGAAAGTCAGTAAGGGAACCCGTTTAGAATTAGATGTCTGACTTAGTTCCCAGACGTCTTAAGAGTGACTTCCAGACGTCTGATCTGTTTCCCAGACGTCTGATGACCCTGTCAGAATCATTAATGATTCTGATTTCGGCCTAGTCTGCCTTGGGATGAACCCCAATGGATATGAAAGCCTTCCAAGGCCTTCCAAAGCCTTCCTAGACCCTCTATAAATAGAGGAGTACTCTTACCTTGCAAAGAGACACTAAGCAACACACTTTCCACATCTTTTGTGTCCAAGAGAAGTAGAAGAAACTCTAGCTCTTCAAGCATTCATTCCGCACCTGAGAGCTTTGTCCAGCTGTGCACCTACTCACACTTCGCGATTACGAGAGCGACGTAGTGCCTACATGTGGTTCATGCACCTGCATCATCAAATCGACACAAACCCATCAAAGGGAAGTTCCTTCACCTATAGTAGCTAGATTCAATCATTTACTTTGTGGCTCTATAGGTTTGATTTGTATTTTACTTTGTTATTTGGTTGGGTATTCGCCTTGCGAATTTCCGTCTCCTTAGTGAGACAAAAACCTTTTCGTGAAGAGAAGGGGTTTTAGGCACACTACCCTCGTATAGAGTAGTGTGGTTCCCATCTCCTTCGTGAGGTAAAAACCTTCTCATGAAGAGAAGGGGTTTGAGGCACACTACTCTCGTATAAAGTAGTGTGGTTGTATAGAGGTTGTACTACCTTCGTTTTAAGTAGTACGTTAGTGGATTTGATCAACTCGATCGATTGAAAAATCCCAACTCAAGTGGGTTAGGTGGTGGTTTTCACCCGGTTTGGATTTTTACCTAAAAATCTCTTGTGCAATTGTGTGATTGTTCTTTTTGTGAGATTGGTTTTATACTTCTGCACTTTATTTTTATCCCGCAAATCTCACCCCCTCCCGTAGGGATCTACAGACATTACTACTCTCCTTTAGCCGAGGATTCTATGAAGGACGGTCGTAACTCTCCACCATAGTCATAGTTTTATTAGGACTCAATCTTTGTGTATTTGCCTTATTTGGTGACTTTCAGGAATTCACACAATATTTGCACACAGGAACAGAGAGCAAAAACTATGCCTAACTCTAAGGTATCATCATCTAATTATCCGGAACTTAAGAGTCCTTGCACTAGACTTAGCGGAACAGTAGTCTCTCTACTTTATCCTCACAAATATTAGGTGGATCTAATAGAAGATAGTATGCCTGTCTCCCTTTAAACTGTCCAAGGATTCAGCAGACTAAAAATGCTTATTAGTTTTCTACAAAGATCAATTACCCAGTCTACGTGCAAGCGAAGTAATTGTATTTGATTGTAAACTTAGAAATAATTTAAGAAGAAAATCTTCAATGACACCTCCTTGATAAAAATATTTTGCTAGGCTAACCGATGTAGCTTAAAAAACAAAAGAGACAATTTTTTTTTTAATGCACCTAACCTAAATGCATGAATATTGCCTAAAAATGTGAAATGCACCCCCACATTCCTAAATCCTACAATGTCCTCATTGTAAAATTAAAATAGGGGGAGAAAGGAAGGAAATCACCTAATGAAGGTGTTATTCTAGATGTTGGGTTGCCTCTCAACAAGAGCTGCATTTTCTGTCGGCAGCCAGACTTATAGGGAACCTATAAGTCTGGTTTCAAACAGAAAGAGCCAGGCCCTAAAAGTATGCGTAAAAGCACGAGCCTAGAAAATAAGTAGCCACGGATGCTGGCGAGCTCATGATGCAGCGTGATCCCAAATGCTCGCCAAAAGACATGAAAACAGAGTACCTCGTAAGCTACCTAGGGAGGTCTAGGAATAACAAAAGGAATATGAAAAGGGACCTCCCGAAACAGGAGTGGAGGATAACAAGGGCCCTCTAAAGCAGGAAAGGTTTAAAAAAATGTGATCATAAATATGTGAAATCCTTGAATGGCGAGAGTAAAAGTACAAGCATCAATCCAAACTCTCCATTCCACTCGAGAATGTACCGGCCTGATATTCTCCCCAGAAAGAATGTATATGAGCAGAGACCTGAGCCAAGGATTAGTTAGAGAGTGCAAGGGTTGTTTACGGTGTTAGGCGGTAATGATTAAGTCCAAGGAGGGCTAAGTCCGTGTCAAGTCCAGCTCCAACAACAATTCAGATTCTGTAATATTCTCCTTAATAGTTTTTTTTTTGAAGAGACGAGGAATGCTATCGATGATGATAGCAGACCGGGAACATTTTATTCAAATTCTTTGAAAGAATTACAATGAATCACTCCACTCCTTTACAAATCTCCAACACTCCCAAAACATGTTCCCAACATTTATTGAGCTCCCTCTAAACAATCGCTCATTCCGAGCATGCCACACACACCACTGATAATACTGCATCTCGGGGTGATAACTCTGTTAAATGGGGTTTATCTTAAGAACATAATACATAGATAACACATCATAAATGGGAATGGGAGCATTGCATGCATCATACATCAAGATTGCTTATAGAATAGTATTCATGGCCATTTGTATGAGTACTTATTAAAACAAGCCTCAGATGAGCGATCGGACCACACTGATGGATTCAGAACGACGAACGGAGTCCAGCCGACTCAAAATCGGTCAAATCCGACATCCGGAGCTCCCGAAACGGACCCAAGAAGTTCTGACCATTGATCAGATGATCAACGGCCATGGGGCCGCCACGTGTCAGCCTTGCCGCGCCCGCAATCGCCTTCAACGCATAGCGTCGTTTTAAGCCATCCGATCGGGCATCGGACGGCTGAGAACCACTCATCCGTGCGCTTCTCAGCCGCAGTAGTAGCAACCCCTGACCATTGGATCTTCATCCAACGGCCACTCGTGCTGCGACCATGCCTCATCTTTGCGACAAAGCAGCGGGTGTGGCATAGCGGTTTGCGCCTCACACCCGCACAGTGAGACGCGGGTTCAAGGCGCCGATCGCAGTGCAAATTCGAGCGAGGACACGTGCGCTTGATTTTAGCCGCTGATGTGTGATCGAAAGGTAGGCAGTGAGCGACGCGGTGCAATCGCGCACGTCCATAGCCGACGCACGCGATGATGCGGGGGCGTGGGTGTGATCTAGGCGCGTACCCCGCACGGAATCTCAGCCGTCCGATCTTCGATCGAACGGCTTTTGACGCACGCACGTAGATCAGGCGCGAAGAAGCTCAAGGCACGCGTGAGCGATCGGTGGGTAGGGGCCTTCACCAACGTTTTGGGAAGGGTTTTAGCGACGTCTCAGACGTTGCTAAAACCCCTTCTTCATTTGGAAAGTCCTTCTTCCTATTTAAACCCCTTCCAACCACCCATGGAACGCATTGACTCTGCTTGCAGGTGTTCCATCTCCATCCTAGCTACCTTTAGGCCCTTTTGTAATCATCGGAGACGACGAGCCGCCGACGGAGCCCTCTCCACCACCGTGGCTGCCTCACCGTCCCCTCTCTCTCCCTCTTTCCTTCTTTTAAGCTTTACTTTACTTATGTTCAAGCATGTATCTAGTGTTGTAATTTTGAACTAAAGTTTCATGTTAAATGATGTTATTTTCTATTTAATTGCTTGCTCTATTTTCTATTCAAGTTATATGTTGCGAATGAAACAATTTTAACCCTAATCTCTCTCTCTCTCTCGCTTTTCACCCGTACCTTTTCACAAGCAAAACCCCGTGATTTTCGTGACAATAAGTGACAAGAAGAATTCGATTTTCACGCCTCCTTGAGACCAACACTCAGACTCACATCCGTTTCCTTACTTTAAAACCGATGTCGCAAGCGCAAGCTATAACGACACTTCCAAACACACACGCACGCCCACGTCAGTTTTTTGGCACCGTTGCCAGGGAGGCAACGGATTTATTTTGTCACTTCCATTTTACATCCATGCTCACATCGTCTAATGCCTTGTCTCCTTCTACTTGATGGTTACAAGAATTCGGCGCTTGGATGGCGAAGCAATGCAACTCATGCCGGTAATGAGGGAGTAAGCTCAACAAGGACCGGTCGTGAGTATTTCTTCACTCATGGTTGTTTGCTTGCTTAAAAATCTAAAAAAATTGTAAAACTGAAAAAAATTGGCGTGGTGTATGATTGCTTGACCCACATCCTTAGCACATCACCCAACAAAAAAATACACTCTAACATTCTGAATAAATTCTTGGAGTATCCTTTTATCTTTTTGAGTGGTTTTTGCGAAGCCACCTTGAATTGACTTGGGCCGCACCACTCAACCCTAAGAATGACTCATCTAATAGAAGCTGCATGATCATTAGGATGAGTACATTAGGGTTTTAGAGCCTCTACACAACAAAAGGAAATCTACTTTCACTGAATTGTGTGCAAAACTTGACATACCCACTGAAACTTGTCTGAAAATATTAAGACATATCAATCCTAAAAGACACTAAGGTAAGGATGAAACATTAAAAGACACCACATCCTAAAAAAATTCTTGCTTGAAAATCATGTTTTGATAGGAGCACATACACTGAAAGTGGAAAACTAAGATGCACTACCCCAATTAACGCCTCATCACATAACCCTAGCACAAGCACTTTCCTAGCCTTTTAAAACAAAGTAGACGTGCCCTAGGTAGGATTGGGTTAAGTCCTGAGAGGCGAGGTTTTGTTTGCTAGGCACTTAGCTTTCATTCCCTTAGTAGAATCTGGTGACTAGGTTGCGGGGCAGTGTCAAATGACCGCTGTTGTGGGGTCTATGGAACCGACGGTGCAAGCTAAAGGAGGAACCTTCCCTGCAATTCCCTCGTAATCAACCTGGCCAGATTGGCTTTGGGAAGGGGAGCCCAGTGCTTACGGACTTAATCACCCTTTTGAGATTTCTAGGTCTCCTAAGGAATACACAATAAAGACTAGGCTTGTTTGCTTGATTGAACACACTTCTCGCACCTGTCGCCCTTCGCATCCGCTCCTGTTCTTCTCTAGTGTATGCACGGGAGACGCTCAGTACATCCCAAGTTGTTTGTTTTGGGACGGGAATCCAGGCGACTTGATTCTGCTAGAAACATGGCTAAACCTAGGGTAGATGAGGTTGAGGACCAACCCCCACCAGACACAATGGCCATCATCCAAGCCCAGATTAACGCAAACCACTGGCTTTAGCAGCAGCAGATCCACACTATCATGCAAGCCATACACTGGTTACAGAACCCATAAGGGCAACAACCACCACCTTTCCAAGGCTCACAAGGGCAACCGCCACTTGATCTACCACCATTCCAAGATCAACCGAGGCCCCTCCACGATTTCTACAATCCTTCCGCTATTAGAGTCGAGCCACACCTTAGGATCCCCGAAGGGGGAGATGATTTTGAGCTAAAACCAAATGTCTTAAGTCTGATTCAGAGCCACTTCCATGGAAGTTCAAATGAGGACCCCTTCCAGCACCTAGAGGATCTTGATCGGATAGCCCGAATTGTGAAACCTAGGAACATTAGCCTTGACATTGTTTTGATTAAGATGTTCCCCTTCTCGTTGAGAGACAATGCTTCTCACTGGCTTAGAACCTTAGGTAAACCCATCACCACCTGGGAAGAACTGAGGCATGCATTCTTGAAGAAATTCTTCCCCATAGGAAAAACCAATGCCCTCAGGAGAGCCATTACTACCTTTACACTCCAGGGTGGGGAACAGTTCCATAAGGCGTGGGAAAGATTTAATGAACTCTTGAGGAAATGCCCACACCACGAAGTACCACGGTGGCAATTGGCCTAGATCTTCTACCACGGTCTGGACATCAACCGACGGAACTTCGTCGATGCCTCATGCGAGGGGAACTTCCTGAACAAAGACGAGGAGAGCGCATTTGAGCTCTTTGAGTCTATGATCGAAAATTAGCTCAACAATGCCTCCATGACCCAGTTTAACCGATCCAGTCAACCCCGTGGCGGGATTTATGAGGTACAAGCAAATTCTGGAATGGTTGACATGGACATCATTGCCAAGAAACTAGATCGAGTGGAATTGGTGGATAAAAAGATTGACGAGCTACTGAACCAGACCAGGAATCCGTTACAGACCTTCTCCCTAGCAAAGGGAGCACATAATGTTGACCTGGTCCATCCCTTAAGCCAACTGAACCTGGAACAACCCCTGACCATGTTCCAGGGAGGGACCTTTGCTCCCTCAACCCTTGATTACTCTCTTCCCTCCCCATTGACATCTGCTATCCTTGAAGATGTGCAAGCTGTCCAAAGTTATGCTAAACCTGACCCTTTCTCCAACACTTACAACACTGGCTGGCGTAATCACCCCAACTTTGGTTGGACAAGCCAGAAACCACCTCAATTCCATAACTAGGCCAGACCAAACCAGCAGCCAAACTTGCCCCCTTATCAGCAAGGACCACTAGTTAGGCCCCCATACAATCAGAACAGGGCGGCCCCTCCCCCGCAGAATCAAATGGACACCCTGATAAAGATAATGGTTGAAATGAACCAGAAACATCAGGAGGAAATGACCTTAGTAAAGGAACAGTTAAGCCAACTTTTGGACTGTAAACAACAAGGATCCTTACCTTCCTAGCCACAACCGAACTCGCGAAACGTGATTAACAGAGGCCCCAATTCGCAAGGGTTCCAATGCAATCCCGAGCAGGCTCACATGGTCCAGCCAGCCCCACAAACACCCCCTGGGTTCAGTGCTTCTTCGTCCTCATCTTCTCAAGGATCAACCCATGGTCCTAATGCCTCTGCGAATGTGGTAACCTTGAGAAGCGGCACCAAAACCTAGGATCCCAAATGGCCGACTCTTCCCGAGACTTCACCAACTGAAACACCCAACTCAGAAGAGGCACTGAAAAAACCCAAGGACCCCAAGATAGACCCTATCTATGTTCAGACACCTTACCCCGAGGCCTTGGAAACAATCAAGAAGAAGAAAAGTGTTGTAGAAACTGAGGAGCTTTTGGCGATCTTTAAGCAGGTTCAGATTAATATTCCGCTCATCGAAGACGTTAAGCACATCTCGGCTTACGCCAAGTTTTTAGAGGATGCCTGTACACCCAAACGTAAGCCAAGACCTCAAGCACCTAGGAAGGTTGTGCTCTCTGAGCAAGCAAGTTCCGTAATATTAAGCAACCTTCCGCTCAAGCGAACTGACCCAGGAGCACCCCTGATATCCTGCAATATCGGGGACATGACATTTAATAGAGCACTCCTGGACTTAGGTGCTTCCATCAATCTGATTCCAACAACCCTGTACCACCAATTTGGTTTCGGAGAGTTGACGCCCACGCCTGTCACCATCCAGCTGGCTGACAGATCTGTGAAGACCCCGAAGGGGGTTGTGGAGGACGTGATTGTGCGGGTCAAGGACTTCTATTTTCCGGTCGACTTCTTGGTGCTCGACATGGAAGTCCCTGAAAAATTACAGAATGCACCCATAATCTTAGGCAGACCTTTCTTAGCTACGGCTAAGGCAAACATTGATTGTGACACTGGATGTATGGAAATCGCCTTCGGAGACAAGAAAATGCAGTTGGATATCTTCCGGGCGACCAAGTCTTTTGATTGCGATTGTATTGAGGAACATGATCCTCTGGAACCTTTGGTCGAGGAATGCCTCACCCTTAGCTCTATCTCAGACCACCAATCCTGTAACGACTGTTCTGACCCATCACCATCGCCGCCCATGGACCTCTGTAGAGCTGATTATCATCAAACAACACCATTTGAGGAGATTGTTGTTGATCAACTCTCGCCCTTCCCTTTCCCTTCGACTGTTGTTCCACCCACAATCGAACTAAGGCCACTACCTGAGAATCTCAAGTATGTCTTCCTGGGACCTGACCAGACTTTCCCTATGATTATTAACTCTCATCTAACCAAGGATCAAGAACTCAGGTTGACTGCGACCCTTTCAGAACATCGAGCCGCCATTGGATGGACCATTCAAGACTTGAGAGCAATTAGCCCCACCTATTGCACTCATAAGATTTACCTGGAAGACGAGACACGACCCTCCCGCTAGATGCAGAGACGGTTAAACCCAAATATGCGGAAGGTCGTTAAGAAAGAAATTATCAAGTGGCTTGACGCCGACATCATCTATCCTATCTCTGATAGCCCTTGGGTGAGCCCCACTCAAGTGGTTCCAAAGAAAGTCGGGCTCACCGTTGTCACCAATGAGCATGGCGAATCCATCCCCACCCGCACCACCACCTCATGGCGGGTGTGTATTGATTACAGGAAGCTCAATGAAGCAACCAAGAAGGATCATTTCCCCTTGTCATTTATTGACCAGATCCTTGAAAGATTGGCAGGGCAAAAGTATTTTTGCTTCCTGGATGGATATTCAGGATATAACCAAGTCTCAATTGCTCCTGAAGATAAAGAAAAGACCGCATTTACTTGCCCGTACGACACGTTTGCATTCCGTCGAATGCCGTTTAGGTTATGCAACACACCTGCTACCTTTCAGCGTTGCATGCTAGCTATTTTTTCAGAAATGGTCGGTGAATACTTGGAGGTCTTTATGGATGATTTCTCTGTATTTGGGAATTCATTCGACCATTGTTTGAGCAACTTGGAGAAAATCCTGAAATGATGTATCGAGGTTAATTTGGTGTTAAGTTGGGAAAAGAGCCATTTTATGGTTCAATTAGGAATTTTCCTTGGTCACATCGTGTCGCATAGGGGCATTGAGGTGGATCGGGCTAAGGTTGATTTGATTTCCAAACTTCCTCCGCCTAGCTCGGTCCGGCAGATCCGTTCATTCCTGGGACATGTTGGCTCCTACCGAAGGTTCATCAAAGACTTCTCCAAACTTTCCAAACCCTTAACCGACCTTCTAGCCAACGACGTCATATTTCACATGACCTCTGATTGCATCCAAGCTTATCACACCCTCTGGGACTTAGTTTCCACAGCACCTGTACTTCAGCCCCCAGATTGGTCCCAGGACTTTGAGATTATGTGTGATGCATTAGATTTTGCCATAGGCATTGTTCCGGGACAAAGGCAAGACAAGAAACCCGTGGTGATCTACTACGCTAGCAAGACGTTGGATGAGGCCTAACGAAATTATACAGTCACAGAAAAAGAATTGCTCGCTATAGTTTTCGGACTTGAGAAGTTCCGACCTTACCTGCTAGGATCCCACGTGACCATCTATACTGACCATTCAACCATTCGGCACCTGTTGGCTAAAAAGGACGTGAAGCCCAGGCTCATCAGATGGATCCTGCTTTTGCAGGAATTTGACTTGGAAATCTGTGACAAAGCCGGATTAAAGAATGTGGTGGCTGACCACTTGTCTAGACTTCACTCATATCACATTGGACCCTCCCTACCTTTATTTGACACCTTCCCCGATGAACACATTTTGGCTGTATAAGACAAGAAACTGCTTTGGTATGCTGACTATGTCAACTACCTGGTTGTAGGACAGACCCTGCACAGCTGGTCCAGACAGCAACGGGATAGGTTCTTGGTCGAGGCCAAGCACTATTTCTGGGATGATCCCATGCTGTTTCGCCTCTGTGCCGACCAGATCATCAGGAGGTGTATCCCCGAAAACGAAGTTCAGAGTGTGCTGTCTTTTTGTCATGACCAAGCTTGTGGTGGCCACTTCTCTGGAAAGAAAATGGCTGCGAAGGTTTTGCAGTCCGGATTTTACTGGCCTTCCCTATTTAATGATGCAGACAACTGTGCTAAGACTTTCTCACGCTGCCAAACTCTGGGGACCATGACCAGAAAAGATATGATGCCCCTCCAGTCCATTTTGGTTGTCAAAATCTTCGACGTTTGGGATATTGATTTTATGGGTCCCTTTCCACCATCCAACAGCTTTGAGTACATTATAGTCTCGGTAGACTATGTTTCTAAATGGATTGAAGCCGTCGTGACCCACCGATGCGATCATCAGACTGTCATGGACTTTATTAAATAGAACATCTTTTCCCAGTTTGGAATACCAAAGGCCATGATCAGTGATGGTGGAAGTCATTTTATCCACTCCTAATTCCGTGCCCTACTTAGAAAATATGGGGTTAACCACCACATTGCTACCTCGTATCATCCGCAAACAAATAGGCAGACTGAGGTCTCAAATAGACAAATTAAGAACATTTTACAGAAGACTGTGAGACCTGACAGGAAAGACTGGTCCACACGACTAGATGATGCCCTGTGGGCATATAGGACTGCTTTCAAGACCTCGATAGGCATGTCGCCTTATCGCTTGGTCTTTGGCAAAGCCTGCCACCTTCCTATCGAATTGAAACACCGGGCTTACTGGGCTGTCAAGCAGTGTAACATAGATTCCCAGTTAGCCGGTGCACAGAGGACGCTCCAACTCTCTGAGCTCGAAGAAATTCGTCGGGATGTCTTTGAGAATAGTCGACTGTATAAGGAGAAAATGAAAGCCGTCCATGACCGACTCATTCATAGAAAGACCTTTGAGCCTAACCAGCAAGTCTGGCTTTTCGATGCCCGCCTAAAACTCTTTCCAGGGAAACTCAGGTCCAAGTGGACAGGACCATTTAGGGTGGTCAAGCCCCACTCCAATGGGGCGGTTGAAATCGCCGACCCGAACTCTGGGCATACTTTTACAGTTAATGGCTAAAGATTGAAACATTTCTTAGCCCAGGTTTCCCCAAAGGAGAGTGTGACCCTCATTGAGGGATGACATGAAGCACCGCCCAGCTGGAGGTGTTAAACTCAGCGCTTCCTAGGAGGCAACCCAGAGGATTCAAACTAATCCGGTATCCTACGTCACTCAGGTAATATCTTTTTGAACACCTGTTGCATCCATGTATTTTCCAATGAGGACATTGTCCAACTTAAGCATGGGGAAGGGTGATAAATTGCATGATCTTGAGCTCATTTAATTAGTTTGAATAGAATAAAATTTTAAAAAAATTGAATTTAAGAAGAAACTTAGGCATTAGAAATTTGTCAATAGTGGGAAATAATACAAAAAGAACTTGAACACTTAGATTTTTCAGGCCTTCAGGCTTAATCAGCCCTGGTGTCCATTAAAATATGGATTTAGCTTCAAATCCTTGCAACCTTAAGCTACTTTAATCCACCAACTGAATAAGGTGATAAGTATATGACTTATCAACTCACCCTCTAACTCAGAAAGACTTTGATTCTAAGCATCTGCACACATTTTTGCACAGACTCACTCCTTGGAGATTCTGACAGAAATTGGGTAGCTAATGAACTCTTTAGGGTGGTATGGCTGGCAAGTTGTCGTGGGTAATAGCCCATTGGCATGTTGTCCAGAGCCCAGCCACGGGACCACTTCTTCTTCATTGCCTCTAGGTAAATTTGAGATCAAGGAAGCCACCTCCCAAATAAAAAAAAGAGGGAGAAAAAAGAAAACAAAATAAACCACACTTCACCGCACGAATATGGCTGACAAGCGATCGTGGGTAACAACCCATTGGTCGGTTGTCCAGAGCCCAACTCAGTAATTGCACAAAAAGAACCAAAACACTTAAGGAAGAAGTAGGGAAGTAGTACAAGCCGGGAAGATATACGCTGGCAAAATCCTTGTGTTGGCCCCAATTAAAACAAACGTAGGGAGAAAGCTACTGATCGAACAAATACACCTTCAGGCAAAACACTTCATCTTTCGGTCACCTAGGGGCGTAGAAACCTGGAGTCTGTCTAAATTACCATTGAGTGAGTCTATCACGATCTTCACACCAAGATGCTTAGCACTTAGAGTTTTGTCTGAGTTTTGAGTGGGTTGGGTAGCCGTAAAAAGTTACCAACCCGCTCTTAATTCAAAAAAAATCTAAAAATAAGAAAAAAATATATACATACATTAAAGCAAGGATTCGGGCGATTTGTATCTTTGCAGACACCCGGACACTGCTTAGTCTTTGTTGATTAAGATCTTAGTATATTTCATCCTATTGACAAGTGACGAAATGTCTAAGTAGTTCTTAAATTCTGACTGAAAATAAAGGCTAGAATAAACCTTGCTAGGGACTAGCAAGGAGTAAGCATGGGGGTATGATAATACTGCATCTCGAGGTGATAACTCTGTTAAATGGGGTTTATCTTAAGAATAGAATACACAGATAACACAACATAAATGGGAATGGGAGCATTGCATGCATCATACATCAAGATTGCTTATAGAATAATATTAATGGCCATTTGTATGAGTACTTGTCAAAACAGGCCTCAGATGAGCGATTGGATCACACGGATGGATTCAGGACGACGAACGGAGTCCAACGGACTCGAAATCGGTCAAATCTGACATCCGGAGCTCCCGCAACGGACCCAAGAAGTTCTGACCGTTGATCTGATGATCAACGACCATGGGGCTGCCACGTGTTAGCCACGCTACGCCCGCAATCGCCTTTAACGCGTAGCGTCGTTTTAAGCTGTCTGATCGCGCATCGGACGGCTGAGAACCACGCATCCGCGCGCCTCTCAGCAGCAGTAGTAGCAACCCCCGACCGTTGGATCTTCATCCAACGGCCACCCCTGCAGTGACCGCGCCTCGTCTTCGCGACAAAGCAGCGGGCATGGCACAGCGGTCCGCGCCTCACCCCCGCATAGTGAGACGTATGTTCGAGGCGTCGATCGCAGCGCAAATTCGAGCGGGGACGCACGCGAGTGATTTCGGCCGTTGATGTGTGATCAAACGGCAGGTAGCGAGCGACGCGGAGCAATTGCGCACATCCATAGCCGACGCACGCGATGACGCGGGGGCGTGGGTGCGATCCAGGCGCGCACCCCGCACGGAATCTCAGCCGTCTGATCTTCAATCGGATGGCTTTCGACGCGTGCATGCGGATCAGGCGCGAAGAAGCACAAGGCGTGCGTGAGCGACCGGCGGGCAGGGGCCTTCACCGATGTTTTGGGAAGGGTTTTAGCGACATACCGGATGTTGCTAAAACCCCTTCTTCATTTGGAAAGCCCTTCTTCTTATTTAAACCCCTTCCAACCACCCATGGAAGGCATTGACTCCACTTGCAAGTGTTCCATCTCCATCCTGGCTACCTTTAAGCCCTTTTGTAATCGTCGAAGACGACGAGCCGCCGACGGAGCCCTCTCCACCACCGTGGCTGCCTCGCCATCCCCCCTCTCTCTCTCTTTCCTTCTTTTAAGCTTTACTTTACTTATGTTCAAGCATGTATCTAGTGTTGTAATTATGAACTAAAGTTGCATGTTAAATGAAGTTATTTTCTATTCAATTGCTTGCTCTATTTTCTATTCAAGTTGCATGTTGCGAATGAAACAATTCTAACCCTAATCTCTCTCTCTCCCTCTCCCTCTCTCTCTCTCGCTTTTCACCCATGCCTTTTCGCAAGCAAAACCCTGCGATTTTCATGACAATAAGTGACAAGAAGAATTCGATTTTCACGCCTCCCTGAGACCGACACTCGGACTCACATTCGTTTCCTTACTTTAAAATTGACGTCGCAAGCGCAAGCTATAACGACACTTCCAAACACACGCGCACGCCCACGTCAACCACATGACTCCAGCCATCTTCACTTGTCACTCTCCTTTCATCAGGAGTCTTCTCCATAAGTCTTCCCATGTGGGGAGTGCTTCGTCACATACCCTTCTCCAAATTTGATCCGTCAGTAGTCAAGATGAGAATAAATGCATCCTACTATCTGAAGGGAAGTCACACAAGGGGCAATTTTGGATAGGAACACCCAACCTTCTAGATCTCACATCACCGGTAGTAAGGCCATCACACCTACATAACCACAAGAAAATCTTAACCTTCAACGGAATCTTCAAAGACCAAATGTTGGCGCAGTCCCTATCCTCCCTCGATTGGTTGACGTTCAGGCAACCCATCAGACTTTTATATGCCTTAGCTGGGGTGAAAAGACCACGTTTCCATTTGAAAGAATCCATCCCTCCCACCAGTTGGAACGCTTCAAGTTTTGCCAAGAAACGCTCATGCTCAGCTTGCGTGCACCCGCCCTCACACACTCCAACACTTGCTATGTTCCATCTACCACTAGCATCATCCCAACATTCATGAACCGTGGCCCTACTTTTGAAGCTACTGCAAATGCCCTTGGGAAAGATTCGCTCAGGCTGCCTAGACTTGACCATCTATCAGTCCAGAATGTGAAGCTCCTGCCATCACCTAGAATAGGAACGAATTCTGCCCAATTATCACACATAGCTTTCCACATTGACTGCCAAAAGGGAGAGGGATGTTGTGGAGAAGTGGACCAGAGCTGCACATTCGAAGAGCCATGGGCTTCTTTAATTAGCTGCGACCATAATTTTCCTTCATTCATGGATAATTTCACTGCCCACTTCAGTAGCAATGCATCGTTAAACTCTTTCAGGGATCGAATCCCCATCCCACCCTGTGACTGAGGCCTACAGAGCTTTTGCCACTTCACCGGGTGCATGAATCTTCCTTCCGCCTTTGCACCTTTCCAAAAAAATCATTTCCTCATCATGTCCAACCTCTTCCAGACCGCCTTTAGGGATCTAAACATAGAGAAGAAGACGAGGATAGAGGTGATGGCCGAGTTGAGGAGAATTAGTCTTCTCCCCTTGGACAAAAATCTGCTGCTCCAACTCTCCAGTTTTGCCAATACTTTCTCAAAAAGGATGACCCAATCACTCTTCTTCAGCTTACCACTTCTTAGGGGCAGACTCAAGTATCTTATTGGCAGAGTGGTCATGGGTGTGTGTAGGATGGAAGCAATTGTTTCCCTCTCTTGGATTGCCATACTAAAGTAAACCAAAGATGATTTCGCACCATTTAATCTGAGGCCTAAAATCTCCCCAAAAATGTTAACCATAGTGTATAAGATCTCCACCTCTCTCCCCCTCCTTCCATAAAGAAAATCGTGTCATCAGCGTACTGCAGAATAGGCGCCAATGCCCTGGAGCTTGACATAAGAGTAACCCTTCACCAATCCTGCATTGGCCAACCTACACGAGAAATGAGCCAATGTGTCCACCGCTAAATTAAAAATTAGAGGGGCCAGGGGGTACCCTTGTCTCACTCCACATTGTGGTTGTATCCACACCCTGCAAGGTCTCCCATTAATTAATGGAGAGAAGGAGGAGGTCACGATACACCTCTTCATCCACTGAGCCCAAAGTACTGGGAAGCCTTTCCTTCTAAAAATCTCCCACAAGTACGACCACGTGACTGAGTCATAGGCTCTGCTGAAACCTACCTTCCACATGTAGGCTTTACTCTTTCTTCTGCACCAACCTGCCACCATCTCCTGTGCTACGATGAAGGATTCTTGTAATGATATATTGTGGAAGAAAGCCGACTGTACTGGGCTAATTAAGTCGGAAAAAACTCCCTTCAACCGGTTGGACAGCACTTTGCTAATGATTAGGTAGATCGAATTTGAAAGAGCGATTGGTCTAAACTCTGACAAACTCTCTACACCATTTTTCTTTTGAAGCAAGAATAAGTACGACTTGTTTATTCTTTCCACCCCTGAGTTACCATTTTGGAACTCTTTGATGACTTCCATCACGTCCCCTTTGACCACATGCCAAAATTCCTTGTAGAAAAAAACTTGGAACCCATCCGGTCCTGGAGACCCTTCCGAATTCAACCCAGTCATAGCCTCCACCACTTCCTGCTCTGTGATGCTATCTGTCAACTTGTTAGCGGCCTGATCTCGTACTCGAGAAAAGCTCGATGTTGCTAATCTCCAACCTCCCCTCTCTGCTGCCCTGGTGGCCTCCCAGAAGTATCGTACAACCTCCCTTCGAATATCATCTGTAGAAGTTAGTGTGAGGTCATCCTTCTTCAACAAGGAGATGAGATTTACCCTCCTTCTAGCACTTGTAGCCATGTGAAAGTACTTTGTGTTCGCATCACCCTCTTTTAACCATAGCTACTGAGACTTTTCTCTCCAGTCCACCTCTCTCGCCAAGTCCTTAGTGTGGACCACCTCTTTCCAATGCTTTCTTTGCTCCATCTCAGCCTCATTTAGCCATCCAACATCTTCTCTTACATCCAGCATGCACAGCATTAATAGCACTTTGGTTCTTCTTTGATTTCTCACTACATCAACAGTCTGCCTGTACTCCTTCAACAAAGACCTCAAGTCCCTCAATTTCCTTGCCAACCTACAAGTGGAAGAACCTTGAACTTGCTTCTGAATCCACCAGCCGCTAATCATGTCTTTAAACCCCTCCTCCCTAAGCCAAGATTTCTTGCACTTAAAGTAAGTACCAATGGGAGATCCCTCCCCACTATCCCACAACAGTGGGCTTTGGTCTGAGAATGGCCTATCCATTCCTACCACAGAGGAGAGCTGAAATCTCTCCATCAACTCCACATTTCCGAAGACTTTATCTAGCTTTGAAACGAGCCCATTGCCACTCCTCTAGGTTCACTCAACCTCTACTGATGGATATTCGTTCAAACCCAGCTCAGACACCAACAGTTGGAAATCGAGGGAGGCACGGTCCACCCTTCTGGTCCCTCTATCGTCCTCAGACAAGACAGTTAAAATCTCCACCCACAAGCCAAGGTACCCCTTCTGTCTTGCCCACCATCTGACGTAGCTCATTCCAAAGGTCATTCCTCAAATTATCAGCACATGAACCATAGATACAAGATATAATCAGGCCTTGATCATCCCCCAGCGACTGAAACTTGCATGAAACCTAGAATTGACCCTTCCAAACTTCCTTCAGAACCAGCCTGGAGGTCTTCCAGCACACTGCTAAACCTCTAGCCCTGCCCTGCGATCCACTGCCCTGACATTAGCCTGGCCACCTTGAAGAAGTGACTGCCAAAGGGAACCTCCTCCTCCCTCTATGTGCATTTCTTGCAGTAGTGCGCAATCTACTTCCCACTTACGGAGGTATCGAGCCAAGGAGGCTCTTCGGACCTCGTCGCACAACCCACGCACATTCCATGTGATGACTTTCATCCCTTAAAACACTGAACCCCCTGCTGTCCCACATCCCTCTTCTCAACGTTCAAAATGGCACCAATCTTTTCTTCCATGGATTTCTGTCCACCACCAGCTATTCTTCTCCTTAGCTTGTATGGTGAACACACCACTTTTCCTTTGGACGAAGCTCCTACTTCATAACACGTTCCCCCTAGAGCCTTAAAGGAGAAATGATCTGATTTTTGTGCAGCAGACAATTGCTCAAACTCCTGCCCCTACATACCTGTACTCATCACCACCAACTCGCTTCCCACCCCCTCATCCTGTGCCATGGCTTCCTTAGATGTTGTGTGGTCCATCCCAGTCAAATCTTTCTCCAGTACTTCTGACAAATGGAATTCCTCTTGCATTGCCTTTTAGCATGAACCAATGAGAGCTTCACTCTGAGGAGCCAAGAACTCCCTCCACATCTTAGGATAATCTTTTCTGGAATTGGACCCCCCCGCAAGACCGTCACCTCCACCTTAATCGACCTCCCATCACCCTCGCAGAGGCTGACCCTAGCATTCTCTGTCAAGGCAGCAAACCCCACCAGCGCCTCGGCCACCACTCCTCTGGTCCTGAGATGAAGAGGGATACCCCAGATCTCCATGATGCCCTACCTATTCTCCGCCCTTTGAGGAGGATGATCCTGTAGTGCACCGTCAAACGGCGACACCAGTCACCATAAAACAGTCATCCCTTCGAAAACGCTTGTGCAAAAATGAAGCCCTTCCACATCTAACATGCCCAGATCGAATAACACAAATCAAGACCTACCCAGATGTGCGACCTTCCACCCCTTGGAAGATAGAGTTAGAGATCTTACAAAATTGTGGATCCTCTCAGGCGAGTATGCTCCAATCAATATTTCTACAATGAGGGCGCCCCTTATCGTAATCTCCGCTGCCCTAATATCCTCAGATTGAGGGATTTCGACATCATAGACCTGTCCCAAGCTTGCCGGCGGTGGTGGAGGTGTCTTCCCGATCGCTCCTTGGTCCCTTTGCAGTTTCACTCCATTCTGATCCGTCTTCCCCATCCTTCTGCATGAATCCTTCTTGTGACCCTAACCCCCGCACGCCAGACACAAAGTCAGGTAACTGCACACCGTCGCCATGTGACCTCTTCTTCTGCACCGATAGCATACTATTTCAGCATTCCCTCCTCTCTGCCTCCTCCAGAAGTTTCCTACCCCGTGAGTCGCATGATTGGTTGCCCTAGCCTCCTCCCTCCTCTCTCTCTGGTGCCTTCTCTTGGACCTCCACACCCTCCATCCGTCTCCATCTTCCTAAACGCTAGTCGCCATCCTCTCTTTCATGCTCCTTTGTGTTGTTAGATAAAGTGGAAGAAGATCAATATTCTCCCTAATAGTTGTTGCAGAAAAATTCACGTCACCCTGCCTATCATCAATGATTTCCTCAGGAATCGAGGTCGTATTTTCATTTTCCAATATATGTGAATCAACAGTGTACTCTAAATCACATTTATTTGATGGTACGGTCAAAGCAACAAAATCATTATCATTAATTTCATCCCCGGATTCTTTTGGTTTACTTAAGTTTTTATTAGAGTGTATATGTGATTCACTAGTAAGCAGAGGAGTTTCTACAGTATCCTTAATTATTTCTGAAGGAGGATTAGTCTCAATGTTATGGAGTAAGCCTATATCGCTCAATTCTTTATTCTCCTTGGGACAGAAATCCTCAATTGATGTGTGTTGTCCATGAGAGTCTCTCCTAGGCTTCTTAATCTTATGCCGGTCCTCCTCCAACTTAGACTCTGTATCTTCCCAATTTTAGGGAAGATGACTTTCAAAATCAAAAGAAGGAAGGAATCCAGATTTCACTAGATCATTTATATCCTCAGTGGGTAAGTCCTTGAATAACACATAATCCCTCTGAGATTCATTCCAAACTCTAAACCCGGGTTCCTCCATTGGGTCATCATCCTCCTCTAAAAGTGACTCTTTATATCCTTGAGACAAAAAATGATCCAATTCATCCTCCATTCCCTTAGGGTCACCTTCTTTGGGCACATGTAAATCCTCAGAATGATGAGTGGTAGGTGTTGATTCCCTAAGTAGAGGGTCGGGATTAGGCTCATTAAGGGTAGAATGGGGTTCCACCACATGATTAATAGGGGAAGTGGCATGAACAATATGACCTTGACCAGGGGTATCAGAGGTAAGAAAAATATTGTCAGTGGGGTTAAGGTCCTCAAGTGGTACCATCTTCCCTTTCTTTTGACTCTAATATAGCTCGGGTGGATAATCACTAGAATCGTTTTCCTCTAGTGGCCGTGTCTCTTGGGGAGAGTCTAAGTGGTAGCTACTCAAAATGGGATCCCTATTGTCATTGGTTTCCTCATAATTATTTTGATGATTACAGTTGTACGAGTAAGGATCAGAATCAATAGTAAGAGAGTAGCTAAGCTGGCTAATTTTCTTGTTCAATTGTTGACTATTCCTCAGCATCGCTCCCATAGACTCCATCATTTCCTTTTGTTCTTTTTGCATTTCTATCATAAAAGAGGAGAGGCTACTGTCAGATTGGGGAGGATAGTCAGTCTTAGGCTCAGGTTGCCTAGGGGTATCGGTCCAACCTTGATGAGAAAAATCACGAAGGGTGGGAGGGTTGGGTGTTTGCAAACTGGAAAAATATGCTCCTAGGCTATGCTCAAAAGTGGGAGTTATCGGGCCAGTACTTCCAAGATAGAAATATAATTGATCCCATGAATTGTCATTGTACCCATCAAAGGATGGATATGCTTGGGGCATGGGATCCTGATTAAAAGATGGGAAATATTGACTTTGATAATCTAAATGATCGGAGTAGGGGTGATCCATTTCTTTAAGCTAAACAGATTTAACTCTCTTAGGACTTAGAAGAAATCAGAATAAAAACAGAAACTTCCTAGAGAGTTCCACCACTGTCAAAACCAATGCCAATATAGTGGGATCTATTTTTAGTAGATTCTAGGTCTTAGAATTAAGTATTCAGTTGTGGCCAAACAAGTTTTGCAGGAATTATGCTTCCTAGGCCGACTTTCGTTGGTGCCTACAACCTACTCGCAAGAGATGGCAGTCTCGAATAGAGCTCATGTACAAGGAATCGAAGTAACTTGGTGGATATGCTTGTTAATTTCCGACTAACTTTCCTTGTGGTGCAAAGAGGAGAGGTAGAAATTTATCTAGTAACCTTATGTGTGATATGCACAGTGTCTCAGGTGTGCAACACACGTACGTGTTCGTTTAATTTTCTCAACACAGTTAATTAAGTTATTTAGGCTTAATTAAGTGTAAGAGAAAGTAACTTAGGTTAACTTGATTTAATGTCGATTGTGTAGTATAAGGTCAAGCTAGCCTAAAATTTTAGATTTTAATTCTTTTTTAACTGGTTGAGTCCAGGTCGTTCACTAAGAGGCATAACTTAACTTAATTCACCATTAAATCCTAAACATAAATGACTAATTACTTAATCAATTAGAGTTATAATTAGATTACTTTAAGAATAAGAATCTTGCATAAAGGATATTCAATTAAAAGACATGCAACATTTCATAAGGAAAAACACATTTACACATATGATTTGTTATTAAAAAGAAAGTAAACATGTTTATTTCACTAATTTCATCTTATTTACAAAAGATTAAGGCAAGAAAAAGAAATTCAAATGAATACAAGTGCCTTATTACATCAATTAAGCTCAAAAAAAAATTTTATTGAAGTAAAATACAAAATTAAACGTCTTAAAAATAAACATTACAATGACAGATATATGAAACTCTTTAATTTCCATTTATTTTCTTTTCTTCTTCTTTAATCTTCAGCCTTGATTCTTCTTCTCTTCATTTCTCTCTCTTTCTCACTCTTTCTTTACCTCTCTGTCTTCTCTTTCTCGAGCTCTTCTTCTCTTCTTCTTCTTAACCCTCCTTTCTTCCTTTTACTTTCAACTCTTTAACTGTGCACTTGAACCACACTTGAACTAAAAAGTTGGTTTTATGATTGGCGGCTCAAACCGGTCGGGGATACACAGCACCCCTCTCAGGGTGGGACCAGACCCTACTGGGTCCAAGCCTAGTTTGTATTAGGTGGTTTATTTCCGGTTCACATTTCATCATGCATAGTCTTTGACCTCCCAAACCCACACACATGCTTGCTCATGGGCCCACGCTTGTGCCCACAAGCGCACATACACCTGGGCACGTGCACCGCACACACACCTTGGCACGTGCACCGCACGCACCCACACACACACACATGCTCTTTGTGCGCCCAACGCTGAAGACCGGTAAAGCCCCTTCACTTTTTCAATTTATTCTAAGGTGTGCACTCCTATTCTGCCGATGTGAGACTAAGTTAGTCCCCTACAGGCCAAACTTTGGCTAGAGACTCCGGTTGGCTCAGATCTCCAAACCGAGCAAACAAGGGCTCGTTAGAAAGCTCTAAAGGTGTACTGCAAGAATGCAGCATCAATTTGATGCTAAGAACATAATTTACCCTTCAATTTGAAGGGTGAAAATGGACAGTTGTCACAGCCAATTAAGCCTGCAAAAATGCTACACAGGTCTAAGGACCTGCAGTGAGACTTTTGACCTCCAAATGAGGTCCTGAATCATCTTAGAAGATGATTCCACTCTTAATGGTGAAGGGTAGAAGTGCTAAGAGGCTTCTGGAAGAAGAAGAATCTTAAAAGCTTCTTACAGGAGCTTCAGAGTTCCAATTTGAACTCTGAATAGCTCAATAGACAGCTAAAGTACAGTTTAACCCAATCAAACAACCTCTGAAGGTTGTAAAGAATCCAGCTGGGTAGCAATTGCATTTGAATCTCATCAGAAAAATACTGAAGTCAGTTTTGGGTTCAAATGAATCCAAATTGAACAGAACTTGAATTCACATAGAATCCTAAATAAAACTTATTCAAATCAAATCTAAATCATCTAAAATCATCCCAGGAATCATTTTAATTCATTAATTCCTCTAATTGATGTCTCAATCATCCAATCAGACCTGAGGTTGACCATTATGCCTCAAAATTTGACTTTCTTCATTAGGCTATCTCAGATGAAATTAATGTCATAGATAAACTCTATTCCAGCTCAGGAACTGATTCAAGGTCTTATGAAGAGATTTCAACCAAGAATTCTAGGGTTCAAGTCTGTCGCCTGAGATCCTAAATGAGTTTGTTCGACAGAACAAACTACAACTTTTCAAAGTGATTGATCCACAAGATTGACCTCAAGGCACCTTCCTGATGCTTCTAGACCTCCTAAACTAAGTTAAACCCTAACAAACAGTGTTCTCCAACTCTACCGGAGTTGGGGAAGACAGAGGTCTATATGGAGCTCCAGACTTCAAAACATCAAAGTAAACACCAAATCAGAATCCTTAGACCTCAATTAAACAATCTAGAGCTTCATAGGAAGTTTTATGGGCTGAAGACCACTTTTTTGACTCGTCGGAGCTCGCTGAAGCTCTGGTGAGTCCAGAAAATAGCTAAAAGTGTGTAAAAATCATAAAAACAGGCAATTAAAGATTTGAAAAGTATCCTGAGGTCATAAGGAACCTTAGGAACTCAATAATTCACTCAACTGTTGACTAAAATGAAAGATATGCAATGAATTGATAGAGTGTGATCTGAGTTTGCTGGAACTCAGGTCAAGTTCTCTCACTCAATTGAGTAGAAAGAACAAGTCAGTGAGGTGTGGCGATGGTGTACAGGTGGCTAATTAGGTGGAGAAACTCCTCCTGAGCCACCATTGACAGCAAGCTTAGGAGGAAGTTGAGTGAAATTTAGGAGTTTTAGATATAGGTGAATTTTAGTCAAATTAAAGTGAAGATCGGGGCCCTTAGATGATGACTAGGTGATGGAGGGCCCTAGTGCATGTGAATTGCCCTCGGTGGCCTCCGCTATGGACAGCGGAAGCAGCCAGTGAAGGTGGAGGTGGATTAGGCGTATAAATGTTAAAATCAAGTAATTAATGTGCCAAAAATGATCAAGGAAGGTTATAGAAGGTGATCAGAGATTCAAAAAGACAAAAAGATGCTCTAGTCAAGCTCAAAGAGCTCGCCAGAGTTGAGGAAGACGACGGAAAGAACTGTCATTAATTCTAACTAAACTACCTAATTAACTACTCTAATTACTCTAACTTACCTAACCTACTGTTACCTGGACGAAGGGGGTAAGGAGTCTCCGTCGATGGTCCTTAACAGAGGAGGAAATCAGAGGGGCAGAGAAAGAAGTCCGGTGAGTGTTGGAGAGAAGCAGAGGTGAAATCCGACACCGGCACTTCGTCAAAAGACTCAGCGGACGACGGTGGAGATCAGAGACGAGTGGAGATGTTCGGGGGAAGACGGTGGAAGCGGGAGAAGGTCACCGGATTTGGAGTGAATAGCCTATCAATTAGCTTAGTAGGGGGAAGAGGGAAGGGAGCTAACTTCTCCAAATCGGAGAAGTGGAGGGGTATTTATAGGTTGTGGTGGCTGAGAAGGAGGATGAATCTGGACGGTGTAGAGTCTAGGTATGAGGTAACCACCGGCGTCTTCTCCGATGCCGGTGAGGTTATCTTCGAATCGTAATTAGGATTGCAGCTTCATCCAGACCAATGGATGAAAAGGTGGCGGTGAGCGCAAGCTCCAGGGGCAGAGGTGGACAAGCGTCAGATGAACGGTGATCAGTGAGTGAAAGTACCTCCTGTCGTCAGCCGTCGAAATGGCTGAAGAAGAAATGAAGAACAAGAAGGAGATGTATACAGCGACCTGATTGCAAGGAAAGCTAAGGACCTAAGTGAAGAAAAAGGACTCAATTGAAATAAAACCTAATGACTAAAATGTAAACTAAGGTTTTCAAGATTATTTTAATTTAAATCTTTTTCAACTTTTTATATATGATTATACATTACACAAATATTATATATAAACCTTGGATTTACGTTTTTGACCTTTTTAGCTTAATTTATTTAATTAAGTCAAGTTACTTAATTTATTACATACTTAGGTATAAATTATGCTTAAGTTAATTAATACATTAATTATGTAAATAATTAATGGTATTTCGAGTTCATTTATTAATTAAATTATTAATAATATTAATTGACTAATAATTTAACATTTTTAACTTATTTTAAGGTCCTTTAATGATTTATCCCTTATTCTATAATTAACCCATATATATACATATTCCTAGCTAATTAATTAGGAAAACTAGTTAATTAGGGTTAATTAGAAGCCATCGCTATTTCAAAACACAAAACGCATACTGATGAGCCTCTCATCAGTATGCGTTTTGTGTTTTGAAATAGCGCAAACAAGTCCTTTTGCACGCAATTAAAGTTACTAATTTTAAGATCTAACCTCTTAGTAGTCTCAATTTCTTAAAGTGACCATTGACTTAATTAGATTCAAACACTTTAGTTGCCTTAGATTTAAGTCCAATGCAGATGCATGACAGGTAATTGATGTTAAGAAAAGACATACCTTACTCCAGCTCTCTTTAATGTTGGGATGTATGTGATGCAGAAATAAAAACTAGATGCTGCTCAAACAATCTTAGATGGTCACCTATAGATATGCAGCTTCAAGCAGGCAGTTCAGTTTTTTTTTTTATGATAATTAATAAGAAAACAAACCTAATCTAATTTAGCTAACTAATTAACATGCAGTTCAAATAATTCAAATAAACCTATAATCTAAATAAAATGGGAACAAACTCCCAAAAATACACTCTCGTATACAAGAGCGATAAGCAATAAAAGCACTGGGAACAAGTTCCCAAAAATGCCAACATGGGTCCACAAGATAGAAATTAAATGTCTAATGTCTATCTAGCCTAAATCTAAACTAAGATCTAATGACTAAATTAGGAAAGGTTCCTCCGTATGCCTTCACGTGCATGGGATCAAGGCCCACAAGCACCCATTGCTAGCCTCCCGGTGGCGTCAAGGTCCACCAAGAAATATTGTCTCCGTCATGTGCTCCTGTCGCATTCGTTCATTTTTTTGCATGAAACAGAAATAACGTCAACAATTCAGAAAAGCTTCAGAAATAGCATAAAAATAATAAAAATTTCTTGAAAAAATTAATAGGCATATTTCCTTCCTGGCAAGGTGCCATTTGAAAGAGCGATTCTCATTTTTGATAAAAATTTTAACATAAAATATTACTTCGTTGTAGTATGTCGCGTGGTCGAAAATCGCTTTTCAAAATATTTAATAACTCAAATCTAACCACGAAAATAGTTAGGTCGTCTCCACAGGGAAGAATAGGCCTATTAAACTAGTGAATGGTGCCTCGCTTATTCAGATATCTCAATAGATTTGAATACAACTTATTTCCAACATAAGTTTTCAGTCTATATAATTAATCAGTAATGTAGGTGTTTACATGCAAAATCACCACCATATAATATTCTATTAAATAATGATTTGGTAATGGTAATCAACGTAAATACTAATTGTTCGCTATAATCGATGTGACATACTCTATATAATTTATGAGATACTCAACCATAAGCAATTTATCAAGAATAGGGGGATGTTCATGCAAATTCGATGCAATATATCAAATTAGAAAATAAATGAATAGGAATCCGGTAATTGCATTCACCGTAATTTTTAATACGGAGAGAAACAGAGGATTTTGTCTCTCCTTTGTGCACGTGCGGGGAAGCTTTGTTGGAGGAGCTGTTACGGGTGAAGGTGCATTGGAGGAGCTTTGAGATGGCGGCGAAGGTGTGACCAATGGCCGCCGGAGGTGGTCGGCTGGAGCACCGGTGATCAACTGTGTTGAAGGTGGCGGAGCTACTGTGGGTTGCGGTTTAGCCATGCGTGAGCCAGGCATGGCTGCGCGTGGCCAAGGCACTCGGAGAGGTCGATGGAGTCGACGGTGCGGAGCTTCATGGCTGGAGTTGATGGCTGCGTGGAGGAGCTTCGGTGGTGGCTTTGGGTTCTTTGCGTGAGGTTGCAGGTGCTCGAACCAAAGAAGAGGAAGAAGAAGAAAAGGCGGCTGCGATGATGGTGTGGCAGTGGTGGTTTTCGTGGAGAAGGATGGTGGGCGTGTGCTGCAGCAAGAGGGAGGAAGGAGGTGGGTCTTGCAGTCGAGAGTGGTGGTGTTGGTGTGAGAAGGGAGAAGGTGGTGAAGGTGGGTTGCTCTGCGGGTGGAAAAGAGGAGGAAGAAGGGAAACAGAGAAGAGGAGAGGGTGGGTGGTGCTTGAGCTGTCACCATGAGCACGTCATGCGATGGGGTTGGCGAGGAGGAAGCACGTTTCAAGCCACGGTGCACGCTGCTTCCCCAGCAACGATGCCATTTTATGAGTCGATCTTTGTTTTCGATAAAAATTTTAACATAAAATGTCGCATCGTTGTGTTTGGTCACATGGTAGAAAATCGACTATCAAAACATTTAATATTTCAAAACTAACCACGAAAATAGTTAGGTCATCTCTACAGGAAGGAATTAGCCTACAAATGATGTCTTGTCTATTAGGGATTGTCATTGGCTACTGATTCGAATTCTTGCAAGCTTATTTCTAACATAACACTCCATGCAGTTAATTAAGACCATTGGGAGATCATTGCAAAAATTACTTTAATAAATTAACTCATCAAATAAATGCATAGTATTTTCTGCAATGGCATTAATGGCTAATAAAAATGAGTGTCAAAATAGAGGTTTTTCCTCTCTCCTCCTCGTGCACGGGAAGAATGGTCGTCAGCTGGATGGAGCTCTGAGGAGATCGGCTAGGAGGGCTTTGAGATGGCAGTGACGGGGTGGCGAGAGGCGGCTGGCGATGGTCGCTTGACACGTCGAAGGTCAGCGATGTGGTGTCCTGCTGCTCGTTGTGGAGGCCGTGTGCATGGGCCGCGCGTGGCCTCGGTGGTCGGCAAGGGTGTGTGGTGATGTCGATGTGAGTCGAGGAAGTTCGAGGAGCATGGATGACGTTGGAAGGTGGCTACGCTGTTGGGTTCGTTTGGTGGAGTTGTAGGTGGTAGTGGTGGAAATGGAGGTTGAAGAAGTGAAAAAGAGGAAGACGAGAAGGGAGTGGGTGAGTGGTGACTATGGTGTTGGTGGCGATGGTGGGCGTGTTGGTGGTCTGTGGCTAGGGGGAAGGTCTGCTAGAGGTAGACGGCGATGGGTGGGGTGGCGTTGATGAAGGTGATGGGTGTAGTACTGTGAGGGGTGATGGTGATCGGGTAAAGCAGTAAGGGGCTGGCGGTGGTGGACGTGGTGATGGGCACTGTCACTGCATGGCCGATTGCGGTAGCGGAGGTGTAGACTCGTCGTGTACACTTCAATCACAGTGTATGCAGGTTCCACAGTGCTTGTGGGATGCATGGTGGCAGAACGAAGAAGATGCAGATCCCCACCCGGGGAAAGATGGAGATGGTGATGGCTGGTCCTCTTCTTAAAAGCATCTCCTCTGTTAGTTTTCTTTTGCCGAAAGGTTCTTCAACCACTCGTGAAGATCGCGAGTGGTTGGAACGGTAAGATGCACCTAGCGAAATCTCCATCAGACATCTGATCAACACGCCAGACGTCTTAAAAGTGTGGTCATCAGCGAGTTCATGATGGCAGTTCCCAGACGCCCAACCTTATCTCCAGACGTCTTATAGATGCAAAAATGGACGTCAGAACTCTTCCACCTAGCTTGCATCCATCAAATCAATTATGTTACCATATCACATGTTATTAAATGTAAAATTGATGCATACAATTATATGCAGACTAAGGTGAATTGTCATATAACTCCTAATTAATTAACTAAGAATAACTAATAAAAGAGTACTTAGACTAAATAATGATCCACTAAAGTGGACTTATTAGCGACGATGAGGTAAATTTCGATTTACAAGAGACCTTTGATGAACTTTATGAAATTACTAAGTCATTAAAGGTAGAAAATAAAAATATTAAAAAGAATAAAATGAAAGATTAGAGATTAAACTTAATGGTCTAGACACCGGTTCTAGTTCTAAAAATGAAATTTTGTTGTTTGAAAACAATGATCTAATAAATGAAAATAGTAGATTTATTAAGGAAAAATTTAGTTTAAAAATGAAAATTTCTGATTTAAAGAACAAGATGCATGCTATTGAAAATGAACTTGCATGTCTTAAGGAAGAAACTAATAAATTGATGAACAAATTAGATGACTTTTCTAATGATAAAGTTAGCCCTAGTCATAAGGATGAGAAAGGATCTCCCTCACGGAGACCTACTAACATATCTGAATCCAAATTGACTTGGATATCGAGGAATGAATTAGAATCTTGTTTTTCAGGTTGCAAAGATTTCAACATCAAGGATTGAAATTACAAGATGAAGAATGGTTAACTCGAATTGGGAGGACCAAGGAGTAGACAAAAGAGGAAGACGAGAAGATCGACGAGAGGATAGGCGGGTGATCAAACTGTTGCTCGATTGGAGACCGGCGTCGATGCTCGGACCTCCAAGCTTCGGATGGGAGCCCCATCCAATTTGGCATCAACCTCCATTTGGGACATTCTATTGGCTATGGTAAGTGAGGTACACTTTAAACCCTATTTTCTTTTAATAGCATCTAGATAGGGGGAGTTGTTAAAATTGATAAGCTATTTGTCCATCATTAAAGGGGAGGGCTTAAAAGTTAGCTATATTTCCTTTAGATAGGGGGAGTTAATTATATTGCTATCTTGTTATTATAGAAAGGGGAGATTGTTACTCTTGTTAAAAAGAGGAAATTAACTCAAAATTAGAAGAGCATATTTTAAGGGGGAGTATAAGAGAATTAAAATTGATGAAACTTTTTGGATAATGTCAAAAAGGGGGAGAACTTTTTGGATTATTACTTATAGTTTTGTCATCATTATAAAGGGGGAGATTGTTGGTGTAAGGGCACCACGATCCTTAATTTTGATGATAACTAAACACTTGATATTTGACATTTTCTTTTGAGTCTAAGATTTCAGGTCAATTGCAAATGGATACAAGTGTGAAGAGCTTGCGTCCATGGTGGATTAGAGGAGCTCGTTGGAGGAGAAAGAGCTTCACTTGGAACGAAAGCTAGAAGATAAGAAGAATATGATAGATTTCTTTTTGTCTTATTTTATGTATTTAGTCTTTGTATCTTTGTTTTTTGCTTTTTATTGTGTCTAAATATATGTTAAAGAGCTTTAAAGTAACAAAACTATAGTCCTAGGAACGCCTACTCAACCCAGGATACTTAGGATTTTTTGTAAAGAACTTAGAAAGCCAAACTAGACATCAGACAGCTTGATTAGACGTCTAATCTGAAAATTAGATGTCAGATCTTTGACTTTAAGTCGTCTGACTGCTTGTTTAGACATCTAAAAACACTTAGGCTGGAAACCACTCTCTGTCTACCATGTTTAGTCGTCCAGCCGTTAGTCTAGACATCTTAGCAGACGTCTGATGACTTTACCAGACGTCCAATTAGTGGAACGTTGGTTTAGAAATTTAATCGTTGAGGATTGACCCTTAATCTTATTTCAGACGTCCGTAGAGGACCTCAGACGTTTGATAAATAGACGTTAGCCCTCGATTAAGCCAAAATCACTTTTTATCAGAGATATAGCCATTTATGCCTCGGGAAATCCATTTCCGTAGTTATTTAGGTTTCCAGACGTCCAGACCTAGTGCTAGATATCCAAGATGTCGTCTGACTGACTTTCACTAGAACCCTGTTTAGGTCTGACTCAAGTCAGTAAGGAAACCCATCTAGGATTAAACGTCTGATTTACTTTCCAGATATCTTAAAAGTGGTTTCTAGACGTTTGATTCTTTTCCCAGACGTCTGATAACACTGTCAGAATCATTAATGACCCTGATTCCGACCTGTTTTGCCTTGAGTTCATCCCCAACGGCTACCTAAGGCTTCCACAACTTTCTTGAGGGTTCCTAAGCCATCTATAAATAGAGGGGGAGCCCTCCTTTGTTAGAAATACCAAGACACACCAAGAAACATTACTTTCCACCATATTGGTTTCCTAGAGAAGTAGAAGTTTTAGCTCTCAAAAGCCATCATCCTCATCTTGAGAGCTTCTTTCTCGTTGTGCACCTACGATTCGAGAGCGCCATTGTGCCGTCGTATGGTTCACGCACCCACGTTACTTGCCGACGCACTTCCATCAAAAGAAAATTATTTTTATGTTAAGACCGGTGCTGTCTGAGCCTGTTAAGACGTTTGGAACTTGGGTCAGACGTCTGGACACCTTCCCGAACGTCTGGAAATCGAAATTTTCGTGTACGAGATCGCGTCTGCGCGTAGATAGTACGCGTCCCTCATTTTCTTCTCCTTCTCTCTCCTCTCGCCCGATGAAAACCCTACCCACACCTTATATAAGCCCCCCCTCCTCTCCCTCTTTTCACCTACTTCCCAGCCGCCTTCCTTTACCCACCAGCGAGAGCAACCAAGCGACGAACGGCGGAGAGGAGCGGCGTGATAGGAGAGGAGCAGCGTGAGAAGGAGAGGAGAGAAGGCTTGCGAGCTCGCGTGGGAACTCGTCGGTGAGCTCACGGTCGGTCGGCGCGTGCCCAAGGCGGAGGGGTGCATCGGGGAGGTCCTCCCCGACGCTGCTGCAGCCGGAGCAGTAGGCGAGAGGGCGCAGCGCGGACACGCGCGGTGCGAGAAGGCGGAAGCAGGTTTTGGTTCTGGGATTTTCCCAGAATCTGACGTCTGGAGCGACGTCTAGACGACGTAGCCGACGTCTGGAAGAGGTTCCAGACGACTGAGAGGTAAGCTTCATGAACGTACATCTCCTTTGCGGACACGGTCGTGCAGGCCGTTCCGCCGAGGCGCTATCTCTTGCCTTTTGATGGAAGATTCGATTGATTCGTGTAGGTGTTGCTTCGAGAAGGCATGGGACACGCCCTCCCATGCACTTCAGACGTCTGGGTAAGGCACCAGACGACGGGAAGCGTTTCAAGACGTCTGGAGAGGTGGTCGGACGTCTGGAATTGGGTCCAGAGCCATATCTCAGTTCCTGGACGTCTGAGGAGTAGCGCAGAACTGAGATATGGCTCTAGACTCTTTTAAGACATCTGGAAGGTGTTCTAGACGTCTGATTTGAGTCAGAATCCCTATTTTTGACCCGTTTAGGGTCCGTTTGAGGTTCGATTTCCCCAATTAAGATACCGATGTTTCCCGTATGATTTCCTCTACTTGTTGGAATACTTTCTATACTATTCTGAGTATGATTGAATTCCCGTATGAATCCTAGGACGAGAAACATTTGAAATGTATGTAATGGATGATTGAATTGCAATCTTGAATGTGTAGATAGAATGATAACAATTGCCTGTAAACAAATAACAGCTGCCTATGAAATGTAAAGTACTTGTGCTAACAAACTGTTGCATGTGAATTCCTGTTGTTTACGTTAAATGACATACTATGAGCTGTATGTATATAAATTGGAAATGGAAAGGTGAATGTTGGAAACACGAGCTACCTGCGAATAAACTTGAAATGTGAACAATAGAGTTACATGTTACATGTGTAGAACCTGAGAAATGGAAATAGAAATGATGAAACTTGGTATGAAATGGCCTGGGGAATATGAGCATGAACCCTACGGGGAATTAGGAGATGAGCTCTTGGAAATAAATGGAATGAATCTGGGAATGTCTTGGGAAGTGTGCTGGCCCTTGAGTACGTGGTACTAAGGGGAGCGCATGTTACCTCTTAGTGTAGAGGGGAGCTAACCGCCCTTGAGTTGGGACCCGGGGTTAGGATTTGCCACTTTGCACAGACTCTGTGGCCCTCGTGTACACTGTACCGGGGAGAGCTACTAGTGTAGGGAGAGAGCTAGCCACCCCACGGGGCCCGGGGTTCAGCTAGTCGCCCTACACGTACTTGTTAAGCCCACTGGGCAAACCAGGGTAGTCAGGCGAGGGTGCGCGGACTGTGGAGGGGCGAGACCCCTGTTTAGTTCTTAGGGGCTAGACCCCTATTACTGAGAGGGCTATGCCCTATATTGGTTCCGTGATGTGCTTTGGGCGCACTAGCTAACGGAAACGACTGACCGCGTGCCAGTGCGGGGTAGCTACCCATGTGCTTGTCGCGCGTGCCGTAGTAACCGTTATGTTTGTCCGTGACCTTGGGGTGGTTGACTGGGTGTAGGACCACCACGGGGGACTCTCCTGGCCAGGAGCGCACCACGTGTGACTTCTACTCTTCGGAAAAGGCTGCAATCGAGATCGTTCCCATGAGAAACATTCGAGATCAAGAAAGAGACTTGATAAATAAACCAAGTGGTGAAAGAAAGAAAAATTAGTTAAAGAAAGAAAGAAATTGAAAAACAACAGTTACCTGTCCACCTTTACTGCTTTAGTTATTTGGTTGCCACTCTACTCAGCATTCGCTGACTTCGTGTACTCATAACCCCTTTTCAGGTCTAAGTGTTGAGCAGCCAGAGCTTACGGCTGAGAGGGTGCTGGGTCCCGTAGAGCTCAGTAGTTGTAGCTTTCTGTTGTACTCCTTTTCCAGTTGTAGTGAGTAGTTTATTGCACTTCTGTACTCTTTCATTTTGAACATTATATTCCTATACTCGTTTACTTTTCTACTGTGGTGGTGTGTACTATAGTAGTTTTACTTCTTTGCTGCTGTATTTTTGTTACTGTTAGTTGCTTAGCATAGTGAATGTGGTTTACTTTCCTACTTTTTTATTACTTTCTCGTTGGACGACTGGGTCTTGGGATCAGTCGAGTCGATCCGGTCTCATGTCCTGTAGGGATTCGGGAATCGGGTCGTAACAAGATGGTATCCGAGCAAGGGCGTTTCGAGAAGTGAACCAACTAGCTTGAGAATAACCAATTCACGTGCTTGTAACTAGAGTAACCACCACAACGTACCTTTTGACATCTGTTCTGAGGTTCTTTTGCTGAATGTCAGTTAGATTTGATGTCTTCCTGTTCTTTGTTCGCGTCTCCTTGCAGGAGATGCCTCGACATGAAGTCAGTGAGGCAGGTCGCGGATGCAGCCGAGGTCGACGTCGGAGGGGTGGACGTGTCGAGCCCGACGTCTCAGTGGACCAGCCACTACTTCCGGGTGTTCTGGCCCATGACCTCGCCCAGCTGATATGGGAGATCGTGCAAGAGGAGCTCCACCCACCTCCACGGGCGCCTCTCCCTGGGGCTGTGGAGGGGGAGTCCTCTGTGGGAACGCGAGACAGACACAATGCTGGACATGGGGGAGGGGGTAGTCCTCCACCACCCCCACCGTCCTCTGACACTTCCGAGCACGAGCCCTCCTTGCCTAGAGGCGTACCAGTTTCCTCACTTCAGCGCCATTATGAGCTTTTCGGACAGTTCCAGAAGCTGAAGCCCCCCTCCTTCAAGAGGGATGAAGACCTGACTGAGGCGGAGGACTGGCTCGAGCAGATCGAGAAGGTGTTTGATACCCTTCTCCCCCCTGCGGAGTGCCACGTGGCCTTTGCTACGTACCAATTGGAGAGCGTGGCACATAGGTGGTGGAGGGCGGTCAGAGGTCAGGAGAGGGCTGAGCTGACTTGGGACCAGTTTGTCACCCTCTTCTGCGAGCAGTACTTTCCTCAGACGTGGCAGGATCAGAGGAGGCTGGAGTTCCATACTCTCCGCAAGGGGACGATGACCGTGAGTGCGTATCGCACATGTTTTCTGGAGCTGTCTCGTTTTGCTGTGACAGCTGTAGCTACTGAGGAGGAGCGCCTTTGGAGGTTCGCCGAGGGGCTCTGGCCTGCTATTCGGGGGTATGTCAAACCCCTGAAGCTGCCTACGTTCTCGAGAGTGGTGGAGGCAACTACATATGAGGAGACCAACCCGGTCGCACGTGACACTGACAGCGGACAGAAGAAGCCCTACCAGTCAGACTACTTCAGGGCTGGCGAGAGAGGAGGCACGCGGCGCCCGTAGGAGAGCCGTCACGCTTTGCGGGGCCGTTAGTGGCCTTTGGGGGTCCCCGACAGAGGCCAGCTGCTAGCACTGGAACCCTGCCCAGCCGTCAGCAGGGACCTACCGAGGGCAGGAGTCGAGTTCCCCTTTGCTACCAGTGTGGCTAGCCAGGCCACATTAGGAGGGACTGCTCGTCTAGGGCTGGAGGTCAGCAGATGGTCCCCGCACCGAGCGCTAGAGGACGAGCAGGAGGCCGCAGTTCTCAGGCGCGTGGGGGAGGTCAGCAGTCGCGGGGAGGGTACCGACCAGCGGCTACCCGTCCGGCGTAGAGTGTGGCTGCTTCATCTACACCTAGAGCTGAGAGGCGTATCAATGCCCTAACACACAGAGACGCCAAAGCTTTAGGTTTAGTGGTGGCAGGTATGGTTACAGTTTCCGGTAGACTAGTTTACACACTTTTTTATTCCGGCGCCACGCACTCATTTGTTGCTGCTAGTTTTGCTGTCAGTTTGGGGCAGGACTGTGTGTTGTTAGAGGATCCATTTGTGACCAGAGGTCCGGGTGGTCAGCTGTTTGTAGCTGAGGTGGTTTCCACATGCTGTGAGGTCAGTGTTGGGGGATACAGCCTCCCCGTTGATCTGATTGTAATACCGATGGAGGACTTTGGCGTGATTCTGGGGATGGACTGGCTGTTCGCTTTCCACGCTTTGGTGGACTGTTTTGAGAGGAAGATCGTCTTCTCCATACCGGAGATGTCTTCCTTTGAGTTTCACGGACAGCCGGTGGACAGAGGCTTCAGGTGCATTTCTGCACTTCGGGCGGCGAGACTTTTTGGGCCAGGGGTGTGAGGGCTTTCTGGCTTGTGTAGTGGCAGAGCCCAGCCCCGTGGCAGACTTTCAGAGTATCCCGGTAGTCAGAGAGTACCCTAACGTGTTTTCAGAGGAGCTGCTAGGACTACCGCCTGAGCGTGAGATCGAGTTCGAGATCTCACTGGTACCGGGGACCAACCCCATTTCTACAACACCTTATAGGATGGCACCACTTGAGCAACGAGAGCTCAAGTATCAGTTGCAGGACCTTCTGGAGAAGGGCTTTGTGAGGCCTAGTGCGTCTCCGTGGGGAGCCCCGGTATTATTTGTGAAGAAGGATGGTATCCTACGCCTTTGTGTGGACTACAGACAGCTGAATAGGGTTACCATTAAGAACATGTATCTACTGCCGAGGATTGACGACTTGTTTGACCAGTTGCGAGGTGCCACGGTCTTCTCCAAGATAGACTTGAGGTATGGTTACCACCAGTTGAGGATCAAGGAGGCCGACGTCTCCAAGACAGCTTTTCGCACCCGATACGGACACTACGAGTTTTTGGTCATGTCGTTTGGGCTGACCAATGGCCCCGCTGCTTTCATGGACTTGATGAACCGAGTGTTCAGACCATATCTGGATCAGTTCGTGGTGGTATTTATTGATGATGTGCTCATCTACTCGCGAGATCAGGCGCAGCACGGACATCACTTGCGAATGGTTTTGGACACATTGAGATGACGTAGGTTGTATATCAAGTATAGCAAGTGTGAGTTCTGGTTAAGGAGGTGACCTTCTTAGGTCATATGATTTCAGGGAATGGCTTAGCTGTTGACCCAGCCAAGGTTGAGGCAGTGCTTAGGTGGGAGAGACCACATACAGTGATAGAGATCCACAGTTTCTTGGGACTGGCAGGCTACTACTGGCGGTTTATCAGGGGTTTCTCGCAGATTGCACGTCTTATGACACAGTTGACCCAGGAGGACGTGCCCTTTTCTTGGACAGATGCTTGTGAGGCGTGTTTTTAGGAGCTAAAGGAGAGGCTGACTTTGGCTCCTGTGCTTACCATCCCCGACAGCAGTGGAGGGTTCATTGTGTACACGGACGCCTCTTTGCAGGGGTTAGAGGGTGTGCTTATGCAGTGGGGTCACGTTGTCGCATACGCTTTGCGGCAACTGAAGACCCATGAGGACAGTTACCCTACCCACGACCTAGAGCTGGCAGCTGTTGTTTTCGCGCTGAAGACTTGGATGCACTACCTGTACGGTGAGTCTTTTGAGATTTTCATAGATCATAAGAGCCTCAGGTATTTGTTTGACCAGAAGGAACTCAACATGAGACAGAGACGTTGGTTAGAGCTCCTAAAGGACTATGACTGCAGCATCTCCTACCATCCCGGGAAGGCCAACGTGGTGGCTGATGCTTTGAGCCAGAAGTTGCCCACCCACTTGGCCAGTTTACAGGCACAGAGTTGGAGACTCATGGGGGAGATGGGCGGCTGGCGACCCTTAGAGTTACTGGGGCACTGTGAGGCAGTGACTGTGACACGACAGACGAGGCAAGAGCTGATAGATCGCATCATCACGGGGCAGATGTCAGACCCGTACCTGTAGTCATTACGTGACAGAGTACTGTTAGGGGACCCTGGAGACTTCTCCTTTACTGACGAGGTGTTGCGCATGAGGGACGTTTGTGTGATCCCAGGGACGAGGAGCTGTTGAGAGAGCTCCTGACTGAGGCACACGGTTCTAGGTTCACCATACCTCCCGGGAACACAAAGATGTATCATGATCTGAGACGTGACTTTTGGTGGAGGGGAATGAAGCGGGATGTAGGTGAGTTCGTGCAGCAGTGTTTAGTGTGCTAACAGGTGAAGGCCGAGCATCAGAGGCCTACAAGGCTGTTGCAGCCATTTCCAGTGCTAGAGTGGAAGTGGGAGAGCATCACTATGGACTTGGTGGTGGGCTTGCCCGTTACCTAGTGAGGACACGACACAGTCTGGGTGATTGTAGACAGATTGACGAAGACGGCACGATTCTTGCCGACCCGAATCACCTTGGGTCCAGCACAGTTGGCAGAGAGGTATATCCGTGACGTGGTACGTCTGGACGGAGTTCCACAGGAGATTGTGTCTGACTGGGATACCCATTTTACATCCTAGTTTTGGGCTGAGTTTCAGAAGGCTTTGGGGACATGGTTGAGGTTTAGCACGGCATACCACCCCCAGACTGACGGACAGTCGGAGCGCACGATACAGACGCTTGAGGACCTTTTGCGTGCCTGTGTACTGGACTGGAGGGGCTCTTGGGAGGAGCACTTGCCCCTGGCAGAGTTTGCATATAATAACAACTACCACTCGAGCATCGGCATAGCACCCTACGAGGCTCTGTACGGACGGAGGTGTACTGCACCCTTGAGTTAGGTTGAGGTGGGGATCAAGTGGGAGGTTGGCCCTAGGCTAATCCGGCAGAGTCAGGAGGTGATTGAGCAAATTCATAGACGGCTTCGCACTGTCAGGAGCAGATAGAAGAGCTATGCCGATCGGAAGCGCAGAGAGGTGCAGTTTGATGTTGGGGATCACGTCTTCCTTCGCGTTTCGCCCATGAAGGGCTTGTAGCGGTTTGGGGTGAAAGGGAAGCTCGCGCTGAGGTTTGTGGGTCCCTTTGATGTCATGGAGCGGGTTGGACCTGTTGCTTACAGGCTTGCCCTTCCTCCCCAGCTTTCTGGTGTGCATGACGTGTTCCACGTGTCCAACCTCAGGAAGTACGTCGCCAATCCCAGTCACGTTCTGAGCCACGAGAGTGTCGAGGTGGGTGACGACCTGACCTACCCTGAGTGACCAGTGCAGATACTAGATAGAGCCGTTCGGAGTTTGAGACGGAAGCAGGTACCCCTGGTGAAGGTCTTGTAGAGGAGCCAGAGGTACAAGGAGGCTACCTGGGAGCCTGAGGCGGCGATGCGAGAGCGATACTTGGAGCTTTTTGAGGGTACGTCTTTTCGGACCAGCTTCGGTCCTCTTTGAGTTTGTTATGCGTATGCTATTCTTTTTCCGCACCTTAGCTAACTCAAGTTTCAGGAACGAAACTTCCTTTGAGTTTGTTATGATGTTAAGATCGGTGCTGTCTGAGTCTTTTAAGATGTCTGGAACTTGGGTCAGACGTCTGGACACCTTCCTAGACGTCTGGAAATGGAAATTTTCGTGTACGAGCACGCATCTGCGCACATGTTGCGCGCAGACAGTATGCGTCCCTCGTTTTCTTCTCCTTCTCTCTCCTCTCGCCTGACGAAAACCCTAACCCCACACCTTATATAAGCCCCCCTCTCCCTCTTTTCACCCACTTCCCAGCCACCTTCCTCTACCCTCCAGCGAGAGCAGCCGAGCGACGAATGACGGAGAGGAGTGGCGTGAGAGGAGAGGAGCAGCGTGAGAAGGAGAGGAGAGAAGGCTTGCGAGCTCGCTGGTGAGCTTATGGCCAGTCAGCGCATGCACAAGGCGGAGGAGTGCGTCGGGGAGGTCCTCCCTGACACTGCTACAGCCGGAGCAACAGGCAAGAGGGCGCGGCGCGGCCACGCGTGGTGCGAGAAGGCAGAAGCAGGTTCTGGTTCTGGGATTTTCCCAGAATCAGATGTCTAGAGCGACGTCCAGATGACGTAACCGACGTCTGGAAGAGGTTCCATACGAATGGGAGGTAAACTTCACGAACGTACGTCTCCTTTGCGGACACGGCCATGCAGGCCGTTCCGCTGAGGTGCTGTCTCTTGCCTTTTGATGGAAGATTCGGTTGATTCGCGTAGGTGTTGCTTCGGGAAGGTGGGGACACGCCCTCCCATGCACTTCAGACGTCTGGGCGAGGCACCAGACGACAGGAAGCGTTTCCAGACGTCTGGAGAGGTGGTCGGACGTCTGGAACTGGGTCCAGACGGTTCAGTGGAATTCCTGGACGTCTGAGGAGTAGCGCAGAACTGAGGTATGGCTCTGGACTCTTTTAAGACATTTGGAAGGTGTTCCAGACATCTTATTTGAGTCAGAATCTCTGTTTTTGACCCGTTTAGGGTCCGTTTGAGGTCTGATTTCCGTAATTAAGATACCGATGTTTCCCGTATGCTTTCCTCTAATTGTTGGAATACTTTGTATACTGTTTTGAGTATTCTCTTGTGATTGATCCTTGTGATAGGACCTTGTTCTGTTGCAGGTTTAGGGCTTGCTGAGGCACGTGAGCCTGCCATTCAATTCTCCATTACTCCTGGGTTTACTGGTAGAGTGGCTTCCCCTTAATTTAATTGAAATTAAAATGCATATATGGAATGAATGATTAGAACCTAGTATATGGCATGAATCCTAGGACGAGAAACATTTGAAATGTCTGTAATGGATGATTGAATTGCAGTCTTGAATGTGTAGATAGAATGATAACAATTGCTTGTAAATAAATAACAGCAGCCTGTGAAATGTAAAGTACTTGTGGTAGCAAACTGTTGCACGTGAATTCCTGTTGTTTACGTTAAATGACATACTATGAGCTGCATGTATATAAATTGGAAATGGAAAGGTGAATGTTGGAAGCACGAGCTACCTGCAAATAAACCTGAAATGTGAACAATAGAGCTACATGTTACATGTGTAGAACCTGAGAAATGGAAATAGAAATGATGAAACTTTATATGAAATGGCCTGGGGAATGTGAGCATGAACCCTACGGGGAATTAGGAGATGAGCTCCTGGAAATAAATGGAATGAATATGGGAATGTGTTGAGAAGTGTGCTGGCCCTTGAGTACGTGGTACCAAGGGGAGCGCATGTTACCTTTTAGTGTAGAGGGGAGCTAGCCACCCTTGGGTTGGGACCTGGGGTTAGGATTTGCTACTTTGCACCGACTCTGTGGCCATCGTGTACACTGTACCGGGGAGAGCTACTAGTGTAGGGAGAGAGCTAGCCACCCCACGGATCCCGAGGTTCAGCTAGCCGCCCTACAATTACTTGTTAGGCCCACTGGGCAAACCAGGGTAGTCAGACGAGGGTGCGCGGACTGTGGAGGGGTGAGACCCCTGTTTGGTTCTTAGGGGCTAGACCCCTGTTACTGAAAGGGCTATGCCCTATACTGGTTTTGTGCTATGCTTTGGGTGCACCCGCTAATGGAAACGACTGACCGCGTGCCAGTGCGGGGCAGCTATCCGTGCGCTTATCGTGCGTGCCGTAGTCACCGTTACGTCTGTCTGTAACCTTGGGATGGTTGACTGGGTGTAGGACAACCACGAGGGACTCTCAGCCAGGAGAGCACCACGTGCGACTTCTACTTTTCGGAAAAAACTACAATCAAGATCGTTCCCATGAGAAATATTCGAGATCAAGAAAGAGACCTGACAAATAAACCAAGTGGTGAAAGAAAGAAAAATTAGTTAAAGAAAGAAAGAACTTGAAAAACAACTACCTGTCCACCTTTACTGCTTTAGTTAGTTGGTTGCCACTCTACTCAGCGTTCGCTGACTTTGTGTACTCACAACCCCTTTTCAGGTCCAGGTGTTGAGCAGCCAGAGCCTACGGCTGCGGAGGATGCTGGGTCCAATAGAGCCCAGTAGTTGTAGCTTTCTGTTGTACTCTTTTTCCAGTTGTAGTGAGTAGTTTATTGCACTTCTGTACTCTTTCATTTTGAACATTTTATTCCTGTACCCGTTTATTTTTCTACTGTTGTGGTGGTGTGTACTGTAGTAGTTTTACTTCTTTACTGCTGTACTTTTGTTACTGTTAGTTGCTTAGCATAGTGAATGTGGTTTACTTTCCTGCTTTTTGGTTACTTTCTTGTTGGACGACTGGGTCTTGGGATCGGTCGAGTCGGTCCGATCTCGTGTCCTGTAGGGATTCGGGAATCGGGTCGTAACACTTTACCTATAGTAGTTAGATTTAAATACTTGTTTTATGGTTCTATAGGATTTATGTAATTGTCTTTGGTTGGGTATTCGCATAGCGAATTCCTATCTCTTTTGTGAGACTAAATACTCCTTGTGAAGAGGAGATGTTTGAGGTATGCTACCCTCGTGTAAGTAGCATGGTTGTATTGAGGTTGAGTCACTTTCATTTTAAGTGACTCGGATAGTGGATTTGATCGACTCAATCGATCGGAAAATCCTAAGTCAAGAGGCTTAAATGGTGATTTTTACCCGAATTTGGGTTTCTACTTGAAAATCCTTGTGCACTTGTGTTTGTTGCTTTTTGTGAGATTATTTAGTATATCTCCACATTATCTGTCTTTCCGCAAATCTCACCCCTTCCCTTAGGGAATTACAGTTCAAACATTTTAAAAGCACCTAGCTTTGCTTCTCAGCTATCTATTTATTTCCCAGCAATTTGCTTCATTTATTATGCTGCTAGTTTATGTATATCAAAAGAATGAAACTAGAAGATGATCATTGTCAAGTCTTAATTTATTTTGATGAACGATGAATCATACTTTTCACACTGAGCATGGATGCCATCATTGCCAAAGAAACTGTTAGCCAAATTTAATCTTCTATTTAATATCGTGGAAGAAATATCATAACAGTTTATGCCCAATTGTCTTTTCTCCAAGTCGTTGTGATTATTAAATAATTCATTCTCTCTTATATATTTAATTTGTCTCAGATAAGGTAGAAATGGGAGAGATATCTGCAAGAAGTCATGATACAGTTCTTACATGGGATGAAGGCTATGATCAGGATCCACATGTTGAGCCTATCTATGGGGGCCTTTGTTTACCCCCTTGTGAATTTGGACCATGAACAACCCTGTAATTCTAGAGAATGGACAAACATTTGAAAGAGAGGAAATCAAAAAATGGTTGCTGCAAATAACAGTAGCGAACCTGTGTTTCCTAATGTTGCCCTTTAGGAAGCCATTCAAGAATGGGTACTCAGGAATTAATGAATTCGCCTGGTTGAAAATATTTTGCAAATCCATATCAAAAGTGCATCCCTACTGAATGTGTCTTCTAAACTGAATATGTCTTTTTTAAGTTAATCTTATTACCACTTAGCTAAACATCCAAAACAAGCCCATGATCTCTGAAGGTTTGCATACCTTCTCCAATGTTCGAAATCAGATACGTTGTGTTTGTCACTGCAAGAAAACTTCCTGACCACTATGATTTTTTTTCTTATGTCATATTCTGCTAGCTTTTATATCAGTACACTGAATCTTTTACATGCATCGGCATCTGTTAGCCTATAGATGCTCCCATTGTCTGTGGTTGGTAGGTTTGGGATGCATTGCAAGATTGCTTACTCTAGAAGTAGAGAATGAAAAACCAAGTTATCTGTTGTGGCTGTCAAAGGAAGTTCTCCCTGCTAAAGCCATAGAGGGTGAACGTGAAATTCTTAAATCCTAGGTACTTCGTTGTCATTTATGTCCATGTTTGAGTTATTGTTGTTAAATTGCAATGAAATAGGTGCATGTATGTATGTTTTTTTATCTTAAGGGTGGTTTCCAAAAAATATCTAATTCGTTTCGGTGCAAATTGGATTTACTAATTTATACAGCAAATTGCAGATATTCTGCTAAATTATTTTTAATTCCATCTTTATCTCAAAGGTTAGATTATTTTCACTTTGACCATTCTTTCGTCGGTGTTAAATCTTGAAATGAACAAACATGACAAATCCTTGTAGCAATGAAGCTAAGGTACCGGCTTCTCTGTGTGACTATCAGCAATATAAAACCAACGGTTGCAGCAGCAGCCTCAGCAAAACTGTCCTGAGATATTCCAACGGTTGCAGCAGCAGCCTCAGAAAACCGTCCTGACATATTCCAACAGCCACTGCCACGTGACTCTTTGCCATTGGATTGAGCGATAACAACCTTGGGTCCAGATGTCTATAAGTGGTGTAGGTGTATTGCTCAAAACGTAATATCTGGAAACATCTTTGCCTACACTTTGTAGGAGCTTCGGCTCTCTATTTGCTGATATGGTATCAAGAGCTTTTTGATGAGCTACTGCTCATCTAAACCAATCCTATGGCTTCATAGCATCCACAATGAATCAAGCAGAATCTCCTATCCTCTCCAACACTGGTATCTCTGGAGGACCATCGACAACCATTCATAATTCAATTCCCTTCAAACCGAATTCTTCCAACTACTAGCTGTGGCATGCACAATTACTTCCCATTCTCACTGCCTTTGATATCATATTGAAGGAACTGATGAGCCTCTTGAGCAATTTCTTTGTGATTCTGCTGGTAATATTACAGGTGTTTTTGATGATTATCTAAAATGGAGACAAAGAGATCAATTGGTGCTTAGCTGGTTGATCTCTTCTGTCACAAAGCCATTTGCACTTAGAATTCACATTTCAAGCATGCTTACAATGTAAGGGTCTTTCCTTATCGATATTTTGCTACAGAATCTTGCTCTTGCCTATTCCAATACCGCTATCAATTAAATACTCTCAAAAGGGTGATCTCTCTATGACCGATTATGTTAATAAGACTAAAGAGCTTGACACTAATCTTGCTATTTGTGGAAAATCAATCCCAGAGGATGATTTAATTCTTGCTATTCTGAGCGGTTTAGGCCCTGACTATGAAGCCATTGTTATTGTCATTTCAAGCCAATCTGGTTTGATTTCTTATGATGAAGTTGTCGGTCTTTTAATTAGTTATGAGCAGCTTGTCCAACACTTCCAACCATCCATTGAAGTTAATCAGGATGGTCGTTACACTACTCCTGGTCATGGTTCTAGAGGCAACCGTAGAGGTAAACATGGCAATGGAACCTTTGTACCTCATCTTGCTCCTGGATGTAGACAGTCCTTTTCCTCTAATTTCTCTCGAGGGTGTGGTAGGTGCTATTCTCCTTCTTCATCTGCCAATCCATGTCAAATTTGTGGTCAGACAAATCACATTGTTGCTCATTGCTACTATCTTTATGAACTTGACCCACCTCAAGCAAATATTGCAACACCAATTGTATGGCATGTTGACTCCGGCACTACATACCATCTGTCAACAAACTTATTGGCTAATCCTGACCTTGCTCAATATTATTTTGGCTTGGATGAAGCCTCTGGCATCTCCAGCATTTGTACTAAGCATATCTCTCATTAACTTGAACCTTTATCTATGAACAATGTTCTTCATGTTCTAGCTACTTCTAAGAATTTATTTTCAATATATAAATTCACTAATGATAATCAATGCTACTTTAAGATATATCCAAGGCATGTCATGGTCAAGAACCTAAAAACAAGGAAGCCTCTGCTTAATGGCCATGTTGTCTGTGGTTTATATCAAATGTGGCTACCTTCCACTTTTAAGCCTTCCCCTTTTCTACCATGCATTTGCCTGCAATTAATATTTCAAAAAAAGCACTTGTTTCTGTGTGATGTGCTTGGATGGACCATGCCAGTAACGCTACAATCAAATGCATTATCAATCAGTTTCAGTTGCCAACAAGTCCTATCAATAATACCTCTGTTCGTGATGCCTATGCATAGGCTAAGCATCATCCTTTCCATCTTCCATGCACAGATACATTGAGCACAATGCCATTTGCTCTTACTTTCTTAGTTGTTTAGACGTCCCTGTTTTATCTTTTTAGGGACACAAATATTGTGTTTCCTTTATTGATAATTTCATTAAACATGTATGGGTGTATACCCTTTCCACTAAAGACCAAGTATTTTTAGTGTTTTTGCAATTTATAGCTTATATTCAATGGCAATTTCAAACCTCTTTTCGTGCTTGCAATTCTGATGGTGGTAGTGAATATAATCTCATTCGTCAATGGGGCAAACAACATGGGGTAATTACAAGAATATCTATTCCATATACACCTGAGCAAAATGGAAGAGCTAAGAGTAAATTCAGACATTTAACTAACGCTACTCTTGCTATAATGAGTCATGCAGAAGTTCCTCTAAGGTATTGGACAACGGCTTTCCATACTACTGTTGTGATAATAACCTACCTACCTTCCGCTGTCACCCACAATACTCTACCTCACAAACTCCTATTTCATTCAAACCCTAACTACAAATTCCTACGAACCAATGGCTGTGTCTGCTAGCCACTTCTTTGACCTTACAATCTCCATAAATTGCAACCACGAGCCTCACTACATATCTTTCTTGGCTACACTCCTACATACAAAGCCTACCACTTCCTTAACCCTTTAACAGATAAAATAACCTTCTCTAGACATGCTACGTTTAATGAAACTCATTTTCCATTTCACTCTATCCAAACCCCCACAGCCACCACCATACCTACAACACCCACCACTCCTATTCCTATTCCACCAAATATTTTTCCCACTAAATCACCAACTCACCATCCACTGTCTCAACCTACACCACCAATAGCCTCCATACCATCCAGCCCCCCTCCTATTCCCCTTAATCCATCTCCAAACCCATCTTCCCCAAATCCCCCATCCGATCCCCTTCCTTCCTTACCTATACCTTCAAAAACTCATGCTATGCATGCCATTGCCAAGAAGAAAGTCTATATTGCCTCCACACATCCTATGCCACAACATTTACATCATTTATACAACAACCAAGAACCATCTTTTTATTCTCAGTCTATCAAGAATCCTCTGTGGAGACAAATGATGCATAAGGAATTCAATGTGTTACAATCCAACAAAACTTGGTCTTTGGTACCCCCTCACCCCTCCGTGAATCTCATGGCAACAAGTGGGTTTTTTGAATCAAAAGGAGGCCTGATGAGACTACTGACCGCTACAAAGCTAGACCTGTTGCAAAAGGATTTCATCAAATTGAGGGAGCTGACTATGCTGAAACCTTCAACCCGGTTGTAAAATCAACCATTATATGCCTCCTCTTAAGTATGGTGCTTATGAACAAATGGTTTGTCACTCAATCGGATATTGCTAATGCCTTCTTACATGGCCATGTTGATGAGGACATTTTTATGGTCCAACTATAGGGGTTCCAACACCAAGATTTTCCAAACTATGTTTGTAAACTCCACAAGTCTCTCTATGGTCTCAAATAAGCCCCTCGAGCTTAGCTCAAATGTCTCACTGAATTTATGCAGTCATTGGCTTTTTATGGGTCCAAAATTGACAGTTCACTCTACATTTATTAGGCATCAGACTATGTTATGAACTTGTTAATATATGTTGATGATATTCTTTTGATAAGCTCAACAAAGAGTTCTATGCAACATGTTCTTACCAGTCTATATATGGAATTTCCAGTTCATGAATTGGGCTTCCCTTCATACTTCTTGGGAATTGAACTCACTTACACTATTCATGGTATTCACCCCTGTTAGCAAAAATATTTTGCATATGTTATGATTAAGCACAAGTTTGATGGTCTTAAACCCATCAAAACACCTATGGTAGGCAACTTTTATTCTCTCCTACAATCCACTTCCAGTCCAACTCTTGCAAGTCCCGCAGTATATTGCCAATTACTTGGAAGTCTTCAGTATGCCACTATATAACTCGGCTTGATATATCCTTTGCTATTAATAAGTTATCACAATACATGCATCTGCCAATAGAAAATCATTTCAAATGTCTGAAAAGACTACTTAGGTACATTAAAGGAACATTGTCATTCAGACTGTAATATGATGCCATTGCTGATGCTCATCTTCGAGCATTTTCTGATGCAGATTGGGCTTGTTGCCATTTGATAGAAAATCCACAAGAGGATTTTGATGAGATGTGGCTCATCATTACTAAAATGCCCAAGTTAAACACTATACTCTTAACACAATAAATGGGTTAAGTGAAAGATTTAAGAAAAATGACCTAAAACATCAAATTTGGGTTAAAAATGAATAATTAGGTCATTTATGAGATATTCTATTCACAAATATAAATTGATGATCCAATTGTAAATTGAACACAATTCTAAGCTCAAAGTACAAATCAAGGGCAAAATCATGTTTGAATATGTTCAATTAAGCTCCAATAAAAGTCTCATTGCATTTGGACATCATTAGGGTCTTGAAATCATCACATTACATTTAGGTCCTCATTCCATAACTTTCCTTCACATTTTATTCACTTAAAAAGCTGTAGGGGCTTATTTAATAGGCTTAGAGGACCGTTTTGCATCACAACTTTCCACTTATGGGCATTCTCATTAATTTTCTACCCCTTTGTCAGGGGCCTCTTGTAAAAAACCCAATAGAACTGTAGCTGCTCTTCTTCCACTGTTCACCATGACGAACACGAATAGCAGTTGCTGTCGATTCTTGGTTCCACTGATCCAAGGGTGGATCTTGTTCCATTCCTTGTGCGCCTTCACGGGGAGGATCATTACTCCATTCAAATCCCATCCTACGGTGGGATTTTATCCTAAATCTTTCCGCGCATCATTCACTTCATCCCTACCGTTGGTGCCCTACTTGATTAAAACTCACTCTACGGTCCCCTAATCACTCCCTCGCCTACTTAAGCATCCCACTGTGCTCGCGCACAAGGGATCAACCCCTCTCCTACTTTTCTTGAGTTGATTAATTCGTCCCTCTGGTTTCCTCTCCTCATCAGACTCTAGTTCCATCGACATTATGGTGGAGCTCCATCTCTCCAACTCTCCTCACCGCTATGGATTGCATAACACCTAAGGGTGACTTTGAGCTCCATTAGAGAGCTTTCGCTTCGCCGGAGCTCTTTCCTCCTTCCTCGATGCAGGAACTAGCTGTAGTTTCTCCCCAGGTCCCGTTCCTCCAATTAGTTAGGATTTTATTAATTTCTAGGATAGTTAAAGTGCTTGCTAGTGTAGTGTAAATCAATTAGAGTAGAATTAGCTAGCGAATTCACTATGTGTAGTTAGACCGGAGTAGATTAATGTAATGTCAATCCACCTCCTCTGATCAATTCAAATAAGAGGAGATGAATTCACTTTCACTCATGGACCATACAACACCCTCTCCATCTCACAATCACAATCATGTTCTTCCCTCGATGTTTTAAACCGCACTTCACCCCTCAATCAAGGCCTAATTCAGATCTGAAAGCTTCAGCTCTTAGATCTAAATTTACGCCTAAAATCCACTAGGGGGTTCTACCATTCACTTCAATTGTCCACAAGGCTTCCTCCCTTTTATGTTTTAATTGCCATAATTTGCTTAATTAATATGAATTTGATTTTCATGCCTGATTTATGGATCAAAGGTTTAATTCAGTTTAATGTGATTTTAATCGAGTGAATTGATGGTTTTAGAGTCCAATTGAGTCCATGGCAATGAATTGGAACTCTTTAAGTTGGATTTTAATCTAGTGTGTGTTCCACGCCTAATTTCAACTCGATTTCCTGTTTGTGTGCTTTGTCCAAGGTAGTAGGAGCCTAGGGTTTTCGATGCATGGATTTGAAGCTCCTGTGATGACCTAATTAGCTTTGAAGCATCACCTAGGATCATTGCACACAAATCAATAGTGTGCAGGTATCCTAAGTGATTAGTTCACTTGGGCAAGGTCACATTGATAGCCCACCTGGGCGACAGCTTGATCCGATGCCGAGATGTTTTAATTTGCATTCTAGAGATCGAATGATGTTTTGATGGTCTTTATGAAGGTCTGAGACATGATTTTGATTTGTTAGAAAGCCTGATTTGCTTTCTTCAATTCACATTGTTTATAGCGTGAAGTTGAGATGAAGTTAGGGTTTCTTAAGCTCTGTGATTTCTGATTGGGTTTCACTTGAGTCCAGATCTTTAGAAAAGTAATTACGACAGTTGAGAAGTGGATTTTCAATGGTTTCATCATATTTGAACAGTAGCTCATAGCTGCTCTGCTATATTCATTTGCATGGATTTTACTGTGGGATCTAACCCCTGATTTTAAGTGATTTGAAGACAAAATGGTTTGCTGGGATTTATTGATCCTTAGATTTGGTTTATTAGATCTGAGGATGATCTTCTTGATCATCAGATTAGGCTTCAAAGTCTAATTTAAGCCTTTGTCAGATAGAAATGAAGCAGCAATATGAGCTGCTGAATGTTCTTGCAGCAACATGAGAGGCTGCTTGAGTTCACATAGCATCCGTGCAGATAAAACAGCAATCACTGCTGGTTAGAGCTGCTAATTTGATGCAGCAGCAACAAATCTAAATTTCAGCAGCAGCTAAACTGGGATGGACAACAACAAACCCTGTTAGGCTGGATTTGAACGCTAAACAAGCCATTCATGCTTTGTATTATTAGAACAATTTTTATAAGCTTCCATGTACATGAATTTGATCTTAAACTCTGAAGTGAAATGCTTGTAAATGTAGTTTGAAATTTAATGTCGGCAACATATTAATGGATCTAACTGTTCAAGATGAGATTTTAGTGAAATTACATGACAATATCTTGTTTATTTGCTCAAACACTTTTCCTCTTATGTGCTGGCCATATTTGAATGCATATGTCTCCATTCCAGCCATTAGAATCCATTTTTAGGCCTTGGGTTCTTTGTTTCAAACTCAATTAGGCCTAATTTGGGTGAACTTGTAAATAAATAAAAATTATTTTAAAAACCATAAAAAAATAAAATAAACCTGTCTTGAGTAGGATTATATATATTTTTAAGTGTTTGCAAAGTTTCAAAGTATTCCAAACCTTCAGGCTGGTAGAACATACGAGCCAACGGTTCGATCTACTCTGAAACTTAATAAAAGAAATCACATTTAAAAATACCAAAAAGAATTCTTCCTCTTTAATCTCACCTTCTTTCTCTTCTCTTATCTATATAATATATAAAAATACCATAAAAACTTAAAAATACCCAAAAATACATAAAAGCACCGTGTATATAGTATTTATACTTGTAAATATCAATTAATTAATAAGTTATATGTAAATCAAAACATATATGTATACAATATACATAAATAACTTATAAATGTATTATACAGATTTAAATAAGTATTTAAGATGAGTTATTATATATATAACTTAATTATATAATTATATATTAACTTATAATAGATTATATGTACTTAAACTAAGATACTTATAAATAAATATTTAAACTTGTATAATAGTATCTGAAACTGTACACATGTATTTAAGTAATTATTATAAACCTAATTTTACCTGTACATTGATTTATTTATGTATTTATTGTATATAATTAGATTATTAAGTTTATTAGGTAAATTATTAAGTTAAAATAAAATAAATTAGTAATTTAACTTATTACTGAGGTAACTTATATTTTATAGTTGTATAAAATAATTTCAAATAAATTTATCCTATTTGTAATATATTTATACTATATAATAGTATTTATAGCTAAATTATGTATATATCTATTAATAATGTGCAATTAAATGTACATAAATTAAAATAAATGATTAAAAATAAATTAAAAATGTATAATAAATACTTTATTATATATATTAACTAACTTATAACTCAATTGAATCATTAAATTATTAATTTGTACATTAATTAAGTAATTAAGTCGTAATTAAACAAGTCCATAGCACTAAGTTTAAGCAGTTTTTAAATATACTTAAATAAGTTATTTTTGTAAATTAACTACATTATTATGTAGCCCTATATAAGGGCTTTCCAATGGTATAATTTAATTTCAAATTGGATACCAATAAGGCACTCAATTCGACGCCTAAACTTGGCCTCAACGAACACATTGGTGCGCCAATTAGGTGCTAAAGTTTGGTGCCACATCATTGTTTGTTAAGTGCATGCTATAGCATAAATTGAATGGAGTGCTTATGCCGCTCAATCGTCAGCACAAGGCGTGAGAATAAAACCATATACCTATTGGTGATACTGAAATAGCGGCTGGTATGACTAGGTTTTGTTGTTTGTTATAGAAATGGCGTTGTAGTACAGTTAGTTATTGCCACTATTACAATTTTACTCGGAAATAAAAGGTTTCCCGAGGTCGAACTCAGGGAGCAAACTTATAATTCTAGAAGTACAATGTTTCTGTTACAAAAATAAGAGAGAGAGAGAGAGATTGGTCTCTTGGTTTTTTCTTCTTCTCTTCTTTCTTTCTTGCAGTCTTTCTTCTTCTACTTCTTTTTCTTCTCTTCTCTTTGCTTTGATCGTCTTCAACTCTTCTGTCTTCTTCCTTCTTCTTTTCTTTCTTTCTTTCTCTTCTGTTCTTTCTTTCTTCTTCTGCGGCGCCTGTTCTTCTTTCCTTCTTCTTGTCTTTTTCTTCAGAGTGTTGTTTGATTTCTCAATCAGACGACTTAAGTAGCATCTGCTTCAGTGCTCCCTTGATGCTCCCTCTTCTGCTTCTTCCTTCTTCTTCTTTTTGCAGTCCTTCTTCTTCTGCTTTGCTTCGAGCAGCCAAGGCTTTGGCTGCTTCTTCCTTCTTTTTCTTCTCCTTCCTCTTCTGCGGCCTTCTTTTTCTCCTTCTTCTTCGTCTGCCTGCACACTCACATAGCCTGGTCAGAGCAAAAACCTAACCCTACCCTCCCCCACGTCTCTCTCTCTCAGATTTAGCTCGTAGGATCGCTCTCCCAGAGCCGGGTATTCGGGTACGGGTTCACGCCAGGGTCCAGGCCCACCGGCGTGCGGTGGCGGGCGAGGAGTGCAGGTCGGGCCAGGTCCGCGGGGGGTGGTCGCGGACGAGGCCGGGTGAAGCGGGTGAGAGGGACCTCACCCCGTGTGACTGAGGCGATAAGCCTTAGTCACTTTTACAATTTATGCAGGTGCGCGGCTTTTTCATTTGAACATAGATTAGGTTACACTGCTGACCATAGGCCTAAAAGATACTCTAGTACCAATCAAGATCCAGATCTGTCTAGCCTCAGCCTCAGTCTTTGGCAAAGGTTTTTAAGGCCCACAAGAACTAACCTAAGGTCTTTTGGACTTTGTGGTTAAAGCACCTGTGCTTGAAATGATTTTAGTCTTGGTTCAGTTCACAGTGCGTTTTGTAAGAGAGAGAGATAGAAAGTTTTTCTGTTTGGAGAGTTTTCTCTCTCTTTTTCTTTTTAGTTCTAGCTTAGGATTGACTTTTCAACACGGTCTGTATCAGATTCCTTGCTCCCATCATCAATCGTCAAGGGTTCCTGGCAATCGATGCTTCGAGATAGCACCGCCCATGGCAATCCCCGGAACCCTGGCTATTGAGATTTTGAGATAATCCCATCCATGGTGTTCCGTGGCCGAATCCAGAACCTGGCAATTGACACTTCGTGATAGTGCCATCCATGGAATCTGAACCAGCAGGGTGCTTACATGCCCCTAGTAGGATATATAAATATCCTAAGAGACAAGCACCGAGGAGACGATATTTTGTTACGCATCTTCGAGGGGATTTCCCGCCTCTCCGCGCTAGGAACTTGTCTAAATCAACTTGTGTTGATCGGCCGTTCCTATTCTAGGTGTATTTTTCAGAATTTTGTGACGCTTCTGCGTGATTTTGATTTTTACGCTTACTGAACCAGGCTGTGTGTGAGGTTGGGGTGCTTAGGTTATTGAGTCCCATAAACCAGAAGTTTGTTAATGAGGTCAAATACTCCCTAAGCTTGGGACCTAATACTTAAGCTTTTCATTTTCCTCAACCTCTTGAGGAATGTCTAGATCTTAATGGGTACTAAGAGTCTATCCAAGAATGCCTAAAGTTTGCGTTCTTACTAATCTCACCATGCATTTTTCATTTTTTTTCTTGAATAAGGTCTAGAACTTAGGTCAATTCCTTAGTTTCTTACTAATGACTATCACTCTTTTCTTTCAATTTATGCTCCTTTTTTCTTCATTTTGTTTCTTTTCCCTTCTCCCACAAAATCTCCTCTTATTCTCTTATTCTTTTTTTTTCAATTTTTTTTTTAATTTTTATGGTGTTTTTGGCATATGTGAATTTTTTTGTTTAAAACCTTTTCTTACAAGTTTTGCACTTTCATACCCCCCCATGCCTAGGATTTGCAATGTCCTCATTGTGACCTAGGGGGTTTTTATTCAACTTAGTTCATTCCTTAGGACAGATGTTTTGGTGAGTGAATGGGTCGGGGTGGCTGTTGCGGACGATTTCTAATCCCAGATGCAAGCATCTGAGGTAGGGTCGGCTGTCTATAAGGGCGAACCTTAAGTGCACAAAAGTGTGAGAAAAGTTTTAGACTTTTAGGAAATGTCGGGCTGCCTCCCGTTAAGCGCTGAGTTTTACGCCATCGGCTGGGCGCAATAAGCTCAAGGGGAATGAGGATATAAGATGATTCAGCCAAATCAGTAGAAGTCACATCAATGAACGGCTTGAGTCTCTGACCGTTCACGATGAAAGGTTCGGAATCGTGGCTGAGCGGACTGATTTCGATGGCTCCATTTTCAAAAACCTGTCAGACTAAATATGGTCCGACCCACTTGGATCGCAGCTTTCCTGGGAAAAGTTTGAGTCGGGCATCAAAGAGTAGGACCTTCTGACCAGGATGAAAGATCTTTCTCGAGATATGCTTGTCATGGAAGGTTTTAACCTGCTCCTTGTAGATTCGCGAGTTCTCATACGCGTCTAGGCGTAATTCATCGATCTCGCTGATTTGAAGTTTTCTGTGGGTTCCAGCCTTCGAAAGATCTAGATTACAATTCCGTACTGCCCAATAGGCTTTATGCTCCAGTTCTACGGGAAGGTGACACGCCTTTCCGTACACCAGTCTAAAGGGAGACATGCCTAATTGGGTTTTGTGGGCGATCCTATAGGCCCACAATGCTTCCGGAAGTCGGGACGACCAGTCCTTCCTGTCAGGCCGAACAGTGCCCTGCAGGATTTTCTTGATCCCCCGATTTGACAGCTCAGCTGGACCATTAGTTTGGGGGTGGTAAGGAGTAGGGATTCGGTGAGACACCCCGTATTTGGTCATCAGTGACCTAAACTGAGCGTTTGTGAAATGGGTCCCCCCATCAGAGATTATAGCACGGGGAATCCCGAACCTTGAGAAAATGTTTTGATGAATGAATTTGAGAACAATTTTGTGATCACAGGTTCGGGTCGGTATGGCTTCGATCCATTTGGACACGTAGTCCAAGCAAGCAGAATGTATTCGAAACCATCCGAAGCAGGAAAGGGGCCCATAAAATCAATCCCCCAAACATCAAAAATTTCGCATACGAGAATCGGCTGCAAAGGCATCATGTCGCGACGGCTCATGTTGCCCAAAGTCTGGCAACAACTGCATGCCTTGCAGTGACTGTATGCGTCTTTGAACAGCGTGGGCCAGTAAAAGCCACACTGGAGGACTTTTGATGCGGTTTTATGCCCAGAGAAATGGCCACCGCATGCCTGGTCATGGCAGAAAGAGAGGATATTGCTGATTTCCTCCTCCGGGACACATCTCCGGATGACTTGATCAGCACCTATGCGGAAAAGGTACGGGTCTTCCCAGATGTAATACTTGGCATCAGAACACAATTTGTCTTTCTTAGCCTTCGGCCAATCAGACGGGATCTGATGAGATGCCAAGTAGTTTACTATATAAGCAAACTATGGAAGTCTAGTACCGATAATCAGTAGGTGCTCATCAGGAAAATGTTCTGTGATGGGTCTGGAAGGGTTGATAATCTCAGAAGGAAGATGGGACAGATGGTCGGCTACCACATTATGCCTTCCCGCCTTGTCGCGAATTTCAAGATCGAATTCTTGCAACAGCAAGATCCAACAAATTAGTCGGGGCTTCGCGTCCTTCTTGGCAAGGAGATGCCTTACAGCCGTGTGATCTGAGTAAATGATGACATGGGAACCTAGGAGATATGATCGGAACTTTTCAAGGGCAAATACTACGGCTAGGAGCTCTTTCTCCGTAACCGTATAGTTACGCTGAGCCTCGTCAAGTGTCTTGCTAGCGTAGTAGATGACCATGGGTTTCCTGTCAGCTTTCTGCCCCAGGACCGCTCCTAAAGCGAAATCAGATGCATCGCACATGATCTCAAAGGGTTGAGACCAGTCAGGAGATTGTAGGATAGGTGCCTGGGTGACTCGGTCACGCAGGTTTTCAAAGGCTAGTGTGCATTCCTTGGAGATTTCAAAGGGCACATCCTTAGAGAGAAGAGAAGTCAAGGGGTGCACGATTTTCAAGAAATCCGGAATGAAACGACGGTAAAAACCGACGTGCCCCAACAAAGAACGGATGTCCCTGATCGAGCTAGGCATAGGAAGCCGAGAGATCAGATCAACCTTAGCTCGATACACTTGGATGCCTTTTTCTGAAATTAAGTGTCCCAGGACAATTCCCTCAGGCACCATGAAATGGCTCTTTTCCCAGGAAAGAACCAAATTCACCTCGATGCATCGCCTGAGTATTTGGACCAAGTGTTGGAGGCAATCGTCAAATGATTCTCCAAAAACTGAAAAGTCATCCATGAAGACTTCCAGATAGTCACCTACCATATCTGAGAATATGGCAAGCATGCACCGCTGAAAGGTAGCGGGTGCATTGCAAAGACCGAAAGGCATCCTTCGGAAAGCGTATGTTCCGAAGGGGCAAGTGAACGTGGTCTTTTCTTGGTCCTCAGGATGGATTGCCACCTGGTTGTAACTGGAGTACCCGTCAAGAAAGTAGAAGAACCTATTTCCCGCTAGTTTCTCGAGAATTTGATCAATGAAAGGTAGTGGGAAATGATCCTTCTTCGTGGAGGAATTGAGTCGACGATAATCTATACAGACTCTCCACGCGTTGGCTAATCGGGTGGGAATGATTTCTCCAGTCTCAGTCGTTATAGTGGTGAGTCCTACCTTCTTAGGCACAACCTGAATCGGGCTCACCCAACGACTATCGGAGATCGGGTAGATAATTCCGGCATCTAACCACTTGATGATCTCCTTTTTCACGACCTCCTGCAGATTAGGGTTCAAGCGTCTCTGTATTTCACGAGAAGGTCGTGCGCCCTCTTCTGAATAGATATGATGAGTACAATAAGAGGGACTTATTCCAGTCAAATCATCGAGAGTCCACCCGATGGCTCTGCGATGTTGCTGGAGGACAGCAATCAGACGGGATTCCTGTTCGGGATTGAGGTTGGAATTGATGATCACAGGAAGGGTCTGATTAGAACCCAAAAAGATGTATTTCAAGTGAGTAGGAAGGGGCTTCAACTTGAGGATAGGGTTATCAGCAGCGGCGGGTGGTTTAGTATAGACGTGAGGTTCAAGGGTAGAAGTTACTGGGTTGTTTATATCTGGATTCGACTCCTCTGTTTGCGGGTCAAGATCTTTCTGTGGTTGATGAGGTATAATCATATCATTCTGGAAGTGTGTTTCATCAGCCAAAGCCCTAATGTCACAAATCTGTTCGATGACACCACAATTGATTCCTTGTTGGGCCTTAAATATATCAATTTTCAGGGTTTGATTCCCAAATTTGAGCTCTATTTGGCCCTCCTCACAGCTAATGTTGGCTCTAGCAGAAGCCAAGAAAGGTCTCCCTAAAATGATTGGTGTATCCCTAGGGTTTTCAGGTACGTCCATGTCTAAGACTATGAAGTCTACAGGAAAGTAGAAATCCCGTATCCTCACAATAACATCCTCGAGAATCCCTTTTGGTGACTTTATAGATTGATTTGCTAATTGTAATGTCACCTCGGTTGGTTTTAGCTCAGATTCTTCTAGATGGTCAAGTAAGGATGTGGGTATCAGATTTATGGATGCACCCAAGTCTAGCAAGGCTCTATCAAATTGGGTATCACCTATCTTGCAGGAAATAAGGGGAGTACCAGGATCTTTAGCCTTGGGTGGGAGTCTGCTTAGGATTACAGAGCTGGCTTGCTCTGACAGAACAATTGGACTCCCACTCTTGGTCCGCGACTTACGCTGGGGTGTACACACATTTTTTAAGAATCGTGCGTAAGTTGGTACGTGGCGGATTGCATCCATCAAGGGGTTGTTTATGTGGACCTGCTCAAAGAGCTTGACCAGGTCCTCCTCAGGTGCCACAGGCTTGGTAGTCTTCTTTCCCTTGGTCAAGGCCTCGGGAAACGGGATCTTGGTTGGTTCTTCTAGGATAGGTCCAGGTCTTGAATCTGGGATAGGGGTAGGACCATCCTGGATTACCGTCCTAGGCCTGGATCACTACCAGGCTTGGGATAGGCTTAGGATCACTGCCACAGGCCTGGGATAGTGAATCTGGCTTAGGATCACTACCAGGCTTGGAGTGGTTTGGATGAGGTGGATCTTGGGTTTCCTTACCACTGCGGTTTGTTATGGAATTAAGTCCTGCCTGGTTTTGGTTGGGATTGGGTAAGATGGGTTGCTGCTGGTAGCCTGCAAAAGAAGTGGAGGCCTCCATCTCGTCGGGTGAAGGAACAGAGGGGGCCTGATAAATCATATGGGCTTGGCCTGGGTTTGGGTTCATAACGCGCCGCTGGGTTGGCACGTTATTCGGGTTAGGAAGAGGTTGGGAAGGAAGAGTGTCTGGTTGGCGAGAGTTTGCCAACTGGGCCAATTGATTTTGGACCTCAGTAAGCTCGTCTTTGTGTTGTTTTTGGATAGCCGCATTCGTTTTCTGAATTTCAGCCAAAGTTTGAAGGATAAGGGACATTTGATCTTGATTTGGCCCTGATGGATAAGTAGGGTTGGGCCGAGGTTGAGGCGGCTGGTAAGGATGAGTGGGTTGTGGGCGGGGCTGAAAGGGTGGTCTTTGGGTTTGGGAATTTCCCGCCCACTGAAAGTTGGGATCGTTTCGCCATCTAGGGTTATAGGTGTTGGAGAACGGATCGTTCTGGATGGCGTTGAGGTCCTCGCAGGTCTGAGGAACCTCCAGAGAGTCAGAGAAAGGGGGAATGGAATTCCCCAGGTTGGGGTAGAAAGGATCGAATGGACCTCCGGTCAGAGAATCAGATGGCGGATACGGATCCATCCTAGGAGAAGATCGATGGAGAATGTTTTGCACAGTTTCCCTTGTGGAAGGAGGTTGTGCAAAGGGGTTATGTGCAGAGGTGGCTCGCTGCAGGTGCTGAGTCAGCTCATCCACCTTCTTTTCAATGATCAAGACCTTGTCCAATCGACTGGCCATTAATTCCAAGTCGACTGATGCGAACAGGCCCTGCGTCTCATGTGCTCCCCTAAGATTCGTCGATGCGCGGGTATTCGTCCTGTCGAATAATCCCATGGAGTCATTGTTGATGGAGTTCTCGCACATGTTTTCGAGAATCTCCTATACGGTGTTCTCATGTTGACCCATGATATTTCCTCCGCAGGTTGCATTGACGAAAAGACGGATGTCCTCACGGAGTCCCTGGTAAAAAGATTGGACCTGTTCCCATTTAGGAACTCCGTGATGGGGGCACTTTCTCATGAGATCCTGAAAATGATCCCATGCCTCATGGAGAGGTTCCCCTGTTTATTGAGTGAAGTGCGTAATCTGATGGCGCAAGGCGTTGGTCCGACCAACGGGAAAGAACTTTTTCAAAAACTCGGACTGAAGTTCTTCCCAAGTGTTGATCGATCGGGTCTGAGTTTGATACCAATGGGAGGCCTTGTCCATAAGAGAAAAGGAGAACATCTTCATGAGAAGAATATCCCGATTTTGTGCATCTGACCCAAAAGTTTGGGCCAGATGCTTTAGCTGTTTGATGTGCTGGAAGGGATCTTCAGAATTAAGCCCATGGAATTTAGGTATAGCATGAATCATGTTGGGCTTCAATTCGGAATCAGGTCCTCCAGTCGGGATTCTGACTCGAGGCTCGATGGCCACCGCAGCAGGATTATAATGGTCCCGCATCATAGGACGCTGCGGTGGGTGCACAAAGTTTTGGAAGAGGTCATTGAGTCGCTGGAGCTGGTGCTCCAGATTGTTTTCTTCCTCAACAGGCTGAGCCATGATGGGGGAAGAAGAAGAGCTTGGTTCAGAATCAGATGAGAGAATGATGGGGTAGGGTTGCTGTGCAAACACGGGCATCGAGGCTTGGCCTTGACGAGAGTGAATTCCTAAAGGAGATCTTAAGGGTGGTCTTAAGGATCTCCTACCGTTCATGCACTGTTGGAATAGAAGAGTTTAGAAGGTGCTGGACCCAATCAAGACACCCAAAAAATGTGTTGGGTGACTATAGAGGTGCGGGGCAGATGGACCCCTTGATCAGAAAGATCGTCCACCTGAGAATTACCTGGGCAGCCAGAGAGGGTGAGTCCCGCGAAGACCCCTACACGGTAGAGCGTCCCCACGGGTTACAGGATTTCCCCCACCCGACCTCTCTTGTCACTGCGGTTCCAGGTAGACCAGAATGGGGATCTTGACCTCTTAAGTCTACCTCTTTTACTTTAAGATCAAGGTGCTTAAGGTTTCACTTGAACTCTTAGGTGTTTTTGTGAATAAGGTGGCCTAATTTGAAGGTTGGTTGACCCTAGGGGTCAACTTCACCTAGTGGGCCCCTTGAGAATTTAGGCCTTGTTTCTTTTTAGGGTTCAAGTGTTTAGAGAGCCAATTTGTTTAGGGTTTTTCTTGTTAGGTATTTTCAATCAATGGCTTGGGCACACCTCTTTTGGATTTCCTCAATTCTTGATTAAGGGGCGTGTCTCTGAAATCCTAATGTTTGACCTTATGTTGGCTCTACTTGGTCCAGTTAATTCTTTGCTGGGTAATTAGGGCTTAGGCAAGAAAGTGTTAGCCCTTAATTACCTTTAATATTGTGTGTAGGAATAATAGTTTTTGAGAATATGCAGCTATTACTATGTATAAAAGACAAGTTATACCTATTTTTTTTCTTTCTTTTTCCTCATTAAAAATTTTAGGGTTTAATAGGGAGTTACCTGTCCTTGGAGTGGTTGTGGTGCGGCTGCGTCTTTTTTTCTTTCTGTACCTGCAAAAAAAAGAAGGATTATTAGAAACTTAGAAATTTTATAATTTCTAGAATAGTCGTTGCTCCCCGGCAACGACGCCAATGAAATAGCGGCTGGTATGACTAGGTTTTGTTGTTTATTATAGAAATGGCGTTGTAGTACAGTTAGTCATTGCCACTATTACAATTTTACTCGGAAATAAAAGGTTTCCTGAGGTCGAACTCAGGGAGCAAACTTATAATTCTAGAAGTACAATGTTTCTGTTACAAAAATAAGAGAGAGAGAGAGATTGGTCTCTTGGCTTTTTCTTCTTCTCTTCTTTCTTTCTTGCAGTCTTTCTTCTTCTTTTTCTTCTCTTCTCTTTGCTTTGATCGTCTTCAAATCTTCTGTCTTCTTCCTTCTTCTTTTCTTTCTTTCTTTCTCTTCTGTTCTTTCTTTCTTCTTCTGCGGCGCCTGTTCTTCTTTCCTTCTTCTTGTCTTTTTCTTCAGAGCGTCGTCTGATTTCTCAATCAGACGACTTAAGTAGCATCTGCTACAGTGCTCCCTTGATGCTCCCTCTTCTGCTTCTTCCTTCTTCTTCTTTTTGCAGTCCTTCTTCTTCTTTTTGCAGTCCTTCTTCTTCTGCTTTGTTTCGAGCAGCCAAGGCTTTGGCTGCTTCTTCCTTCTTTTTCTTCTCCTTCCTCTTCTGCGGTCTTCTTTTTCTCCTTCTTCTTCGTCTGCCTGCACTCTTACATAGCCTGGTCAGAGCAAAAACCTAACCCTACCCTCCCCCGCGTCTCTCTCTCTCAGATTTCGCTCGTAGGATCGCTCTCCCAGAGCCGGGTATTCGGGTACGGGTTCACGCCCGGGTCCAGGCCCACCGGCGTGCGGTGGTGGGCGAGGAGTGCAGGTCGGGTATATGGGTCGGGCCAGGTCCACGGGGGGTTGTCGCGGACGAGGCCGGGTGAAGCGGGTGAGAGGGACCTCACCCCGTGTGACTGAGGCGATAAGCCTTAGTCACTTTTACAATTTATGCAGGTGCGCGGCTTCGCGCGCTTCAGAGGTGGGACTAAAGTCCCACCCCCAAATCTCACACCCGCGGCTGAGGGAGCCGCGGTCAATTGCAGCCGTGTGCGAGGCGTTCACCCCAGCTGCAGGCCTGGGAAACTTCGCGGGGGCAAGCTGCGCGTCCTGGGACCAACGCCTGGGCGAGATCGAGGCTGCAGCTGCAGGCGAAGAAGCTCCACCTGCTCAGCAATGGCGGCGGAGGAGGGGTGACCTAATAACGGAAATACAGGCTCTCGGCCTAGTCAGAAGGTGCAGGGAGCTTCGCCGGAGTGCGGCGAACTTCGTGCGGGTGGTGGCGAGGCGTGGGGCGGAGTACGGTGGCAGCCCTAGGTCGGGCTGTGGCCAAGAGAATGGGTCTGTTCGGGGGGTCTTCAGGTGGCGTGTGGCAGGAAATGAAGAGGGCGAAGGTGTGGAGTGGAGTGAGGGGAAGCTTCTGAGGTGATCGGCGAGGAGTAAGGGGGTCTGTGGCAGTGGAATGGGCTTGCCGGAGAGGGTGGTCGGAGACGGAGCAGGTGGAGGTGGAAGTTGCGTGTGGGGGTGCGAAATACAAACTGATAGGGGGGAAGTTGAGAGGAGGAGAAGAGGAAGCTTTTACCTAAGCTCTGGACGAAGGGGGAAGGGCGGAGGCACCGGCTCGTACCTGTCGGAGCTGAGGAGGAAGAGGCCTTGGAAGGGGAGATTGGCGACGAGGAGGCAGGCGGAGGGTGTCGGCGGGTGCAGCGCGACACAGACGAAAGGGTTAGGGGAGCCCTACTGCAGGTAAGGCAGCACAGCGACGAGGAGAAGGAGGAGATGGTCGCTGGAAGCTGCAGGCCGTCTGTCGGAGCTGGAGAGGATGAAATGGGGGGGTATTCTCCGTCAGAGACAGCTTGTTCTCTTCTACAGGCGGAGGCAGCTTTTATAGAGGCGAAAGTAGAGAGGTGGGCAGAGGGAGGCGACGTGCCTCCCTCGCCGGAGGACAGCCGAAGTAAGGACCCATACCTTCCGCGCGTTCGCACGGAAGGTATGGGTTGCTGTAGAGACCATGGAGGTGTCCCTGCGACAGCAGACGTCGCAGGGAACACCCCGTTGAAAGGGCAGAGGTCCTCCCTCACCCTGCGCGGTGCCATGCTCCGTGCAAAGCCGCCGGAGCATGGCGCTGCTCAGGGTTTTGCAGGGAGGACCTAAATTCAAAGAACGAAGAAGACTTTGGGGCCAAAATGCGAGGGTTTCAAAAGTTGAGGGTCAAAAAGTAATAGATGAGGATCAAAATGCAAAGTCGGTCAAGAAGGTATCTTCTTAGGCTCAAGTTTTTTGCATGACTAAATGTGACCTAAGGATTCTAATGGTGAAATTTATTTCTAGATCAGACCTTGTTTGACCGGTCAATTTACATAAAAACCCAAATTAAATCATTAATTGAGCATGGTTCTCAATGTAGGTCAAAGTGGGTTCCCAAGGCCAAATTGAAGGTTCTAAACCCTAGAAATTATTTTTCTATGAATTTTAGAGGGTTTAGTCGATTTTTTCTTTACATCGAACCTCGTGAATTGAATTGGGTTTGTTTTAGGGTTACAGAATGTCATTTAATTCCTTGGAGTTGCTGTAGCCCTAGTTAGATCAACTCATCCCACTTTCCTTCTTATTAGGTCAGTTTGACCTATGTTTGGACCCTAAGTTACCCTGTTTACAGATTGTGTTGGTGAAATTGCATTTTTACCCCTTAGTTCCTGTTTTCTTCACAAACTCAGAATTCTCTGAGTCAAGCCTTTCTATAAGTTATGTAGGAGCTTTTTCTTGCAAATCAAGGTTAGATGGTGCCATTTTAGGGTTTATGACGAGGTTCTCATCAGATACCCCTTGAGCAAATATTCTGAGCACTGCTGTGGTGGGGTTGGGAGCCTGGTTTGGTGGTCTGTGCCCAGTTCAGTTGAGCTGGATATGGGTCAAAACTATACACTGAAAAACACTTAATTAATAACTAGGGACTGGACCTAGTAGTGATTCGATCTGATCCGAGAGGGTGTATGCATCCCGCGAAGAGCCTAGTCCCGCCCACTATAAAATTAATTTTTACTAAATGTAAAGTGTGTTGAGAGTGAGAAGAGCTAAAAATCGACTAAGTGTTGAGAGTATGAGTGCTCTGTGTGTGTTGAGTGTTTGAATGTGTAGACTAAGTGTTAATGTGCATGTGTTGTGTACATGAGCGTGTTATATATATATATATAGTAAGAGTATAGGTAATTCTTTGAGCCTTTTATTTGTATATTTTTTAATTCTTTAGTGACGTTTATATCTGTCACTGTAGATTATATAATATGTTAGTATAGTTTAATATATCTTTATCTTATTTTTGTACCTACACTTGGTATTGTTTAGGATAGTTGTATATAACTAACATAGAGTAATTTTAATTAGTTTTTTATGTCTTTATTTCTGTATATATGTTTGAGGCATTGTAGTTAGTATTAATTGATTCATTTTGTACATAATTAACTCAATTCATTCATTCTTTGATTCTTTGATTCATTTGTAAATATAATTGACATTGTTGAAATAAAAGAGCATTTTTGAACATAGAAAGTGATATATATCAATAACTGCCTCCCAATGAACGATCTAGAATAAATTAGTAAAAATTATGTAAATAAATAAAATGACATGACATCTGTTTGCATTGTACCTATACTATTATAATGACATCACAAATCCCACATTTTTAGCATGCAGACGATTTTTCGTCATTTTCTTTGGGTCAAATCCCATATCATGGATGTCCAAGAAGCAACCAAATGTTGCTCGATTGTCCACTGAAGTAGAGTATCGAGCTATCGCAAATACGATTGCTGAGATAGTTTGGCTTTAATCACTCTAACGAGAATTGCTCAGACCATTAAAGACACCACCCGTACTATTCTGTGACAATGTTGGCACCACATTTTTGACTTCCAACCCATTTTTTCATGCTCGCATGAAACATGTAAAGATTGATTTTCATTTCGTTCAGGAACAAGTATCCAAAGGTCTTCTTCATGTTCGAATTATTTCCACGAAAGATTAACTTGCTGACATATTAACAAAGCCTCTTATGACTACCGCATTCCAGAATCTTCGTAATAAGTTGAAGGTCCTCTCTCGCCCTTCAACTTGAGGGGGCGTATTAGCAATATAGAAGTAACAACTGTAGCAACAGACTCAACAAAACTATCCTGACATATTCCAACGACTGCAGCAACAACCTGGTGTCTATAAGAGGTGTGAGTGTATTTCTCGAAACATAATATCTGAAAACATCTTTTCCTACTAGTCTGTATGAGCTTTGACTCTTTGTTTGCTAATAGACTCTCAATTGATGGCCAAAAAACATTTGTCCTTCAACTCTAACGTCATGCCGAAAAGATAAGTTGTACTCTTCAACTCTCCATCATCATCTTTAGTTTAATAAATTTCAAGCTATATTTAACCTTACGATGTTTACTTTCAAGTGGTTGTTCATGTGTTACTTGTTGAATTAGATAGCATACTTTGGGCCTGAAAGTCGTGATTTGTACCCACGTAACAGTGATTCTTCCTGCATTGTTAGGCTTACGATTATGTAGTAGGAACAAGATGCATGGATGAAGTATTCCTCAGAAGATGGCAATAGTGGTGGTTGTGCTTGTCTTTAAAACAACTTAAAACATAATTGATGAATGTTGGGCTGCTCTTCCTGGGTTTTGTGCAGATCACAAGTATTCGTATTGTCAGCTTCGATGTTGGCTAACAGTCCTATCCTGTCATTAGATGACATCTAACCATTATCATGTTCAACATAAGTGCACCCTCTTTGTATTGACCTCTTCACAAATTGTGTAATGTCTTATTCCTCTTCTTGTATTTATATGACATTACATTGTCATAGAATAAGTCCTAAGGTAAGAACCAATTATTGTCATGTAATAAATACTATATTTAAATCATCACTTCTTAAATCATCACTTCTTTCATCCGATATGGATTTATGTGAATTTTGATTGTTCTCTTCGATCCTTTTGCTTATGAAAGCAAGGAGTTTGTACCATGTCAAAGATGATATTACTCAATTACGAGGTCCTTTTTCCTTCCATCTTATCGTACTAAGAGAGGGTGTTCAATCTTATTAAGATAATCCACCTAAACCATTTAAATAAGATTTACATGAATAAGGAAAAAAATTTAAGGGAAGCTAAATGCAGGAGAGTAAATTATCACTTGCTAAAAGATAACATACATTCCACACCAATTACACACCCTTCTTGAATACAATGCAACTTTACCAAGGGTAAATTGGTCCTAAAGCATATTTCGTACTAATTTTTTCTATTGAATTGACCCAATAACTAATATAACTTCCCCAAATGCTTTATCCTAACAAATACATCCAACTCACCAAATAAGAAATTGCCTTGATTATCCCTTGATTAGACTCATACTTCCTCTAAACACCCAAATCAATTTATCCTCTACTTATCCTTCAATCTCACAACTTACAAAATTTATACCCGAAGAGCCATCCCACCAAACAAGCATGACCTTAAAAGATTCAAAAGTATCACGAAGTTTTAATATCATGACCTCTCGGACACAATTAGAACAAATTTGGTGCAGACGTCGTTCGGTACGTAGTAATACACGTTTGGTGTCGACTACAAAAGCAGTGCGATTTTTAGAACCTGACATCCGTGTTCACGTCACGGAACAACAGTTTTACCAACTACGCGGCTGTTGCAGGCAACCACTTCTGCGTAGCCTATAGTTGTGAATCTTGACCACTTCCTTTGTTTGAAAATTTCCACTGCCTAAAAAAAGTTTCTGCCGACGTTTTATTTACGTCAGCATAATATAGCGCATTAGCATGGTCACTTGCATAGGATATATAATTAACCCGACATGTGCATATCGCAAGTGATGGCTATCTTGAGCCCAATTTAATTTCTTTTACAAGTGACTTTCTGTGCTACTCAACACCTATCTTGTACAGCATCATCGATCACCTCCTACACAAAATTCTTTAAAGATGTGGGCTTTTAGATGGAAGAATAAGGAAAAAAGTGAGGGAAAGTACAATTATGGGGGGTTTGTGCTTCCATTTTTTTGTTTTTTTTAGAGGGAGGCGGTGGGTTTTTTTCCTTGTATAACAAACATTTCTCTATGCCGTCATAGAGAACCCAACTTCATATCCAGAAGAGATTGGCGTTCTGGCACGAAATTCAACTGGGTTCCTAAACCGGAGTTCTGCTTTACTTACTGCAACCCTGTCACTGTAATGGCAGAATTGAGCTCGAAAGCACGAGAAATTATATCCTCGATCCTTCGACGCCAGTTTACCAAGAAAAATGCTATACCCTCTCTTGCAATATACGGTGAGATCAGCGCCCCTACAAGATCGCTTTGATCCACTGCTCCCGTGGAACGCGCGCCATTAGGTAATCCCATCTCGCTCACGTGTTTGGTTCCGTGTCGTTTCCATCTAATACAAGCGGTGCAATCAACCTTGAGCAACTGTGATGCCATTCCCCGCTATATCATAGACGAGCAACGTGCGCACCCTGACAATATTTCGTAACCCTTTGAACCATTCCTTGAACAACCAGCTGAGCTGCTCCGGCCCCAAGCGTCATGCTCGCCAACCTCTACTTTTTCCACATCGTCCAGTACTCCCTCTCCTTCCACCTTGATTTAAGCACCACCCCGCGTCCTCAACCTCCACTCCACACCACCATCGCATTCGTTTCGGCAGAGCTTCCACCATCGAGTCAAGACAGGTAGATGGCGGCCACCTTCATAGCCTACGCCCTTGTTCTTCTCGGCCTTGCCCTGAAACCAAGCGCACTCAACACCACCACCTGCCTCGAAGGCGGTTTCTCCCTCCAGCTTAACCTCTACCAGTCCACCTGCCCTTTCGCTGAGGAGTTAGTGTTCTCAGTCGTTCAGCGCGCCGTCGCTGCCGAATCGAGAATGGCCGCTTCCCTCCTCCGCCTCCACTTTCATGACTGCTTCGTCAACGTTAGCACACACCTTCTCCCTCTTACGTATCCAGGAACGAGCGGTCCAACATGAGAAAAATAAAAATGCTCTTTAATTAACGTGTGCACTTCATGACGTTGTTCTGTAGGGTTGCGATGCGTCGGTGCTGCTGGACGATGTGGGTTCCTTCGTCGGAGAGAAGACTGCACCACCGAATCAGAATTCGTTGCGTGGTTTCGATGTGATCGACGAGATCAAGTCACGGTTAGAGGAGGAGTGCCCCGGGATTGTGTCATGTGCTGACATCCTTGCCATTGCCGCTAGGGATTCCGTCGTCCTGGTATATATTCATACGGTCCCTTAGACTTGCATACATACATCTAATCCAACACGTGCTTGACGCCTGCCCCAACTACATATATACCATACATCTAACATATGAATTAGTAATTTTGAATTCCTAACCAATAATTATATATAACATGGTGATGTGTGTGGTTTAATTTATGATGACGTGGAGCAGTCAGGAGGACCTATGTGGGACGTGGAGATGGGGAGGAGGGACAGCCTGACTGCTAGCTTCAACGGTGCGATCAACAACATACCAGGACCCAACTCCAATGTCCCCACCCTCCTATCCAAGTTTCAGAATGTCGGCTTATCCCCAGGAGACATGGTTGCACTCTCAGGTTCCTCCCGACTCCCCCCCCACACCCCCACCCCCCAACAACTCCCAACATATATATATATATATATATATATATATATATGGACAGTGATAACCACACCCACAGATCCGATCTAAAATTTTACCCAGGTGGGCACACCATCGGGAAGGCTCGTTGCTTCACCTTCAGCTCGCGGCTAACGGACACGTCCTTGCGCAGCAGTTTGGATCTCGATGCAGACAAGGCCTTTCTGGACTCCCTCCAGCAGTTGTGCTCCGATGGCAACTCGACCCTCGCGCACCTCGATCTCGCGACTCCGGCAACGTTCGACAACCAGTACTATGTGAACCTGCTCTCCGGGCAGGGCTTGCTCAACTCGGATCAGGTCCTTGCCACCGGTGGGGGAGGCGTGCGTGGTCTCGTGGAGAAGTACGCGGCAGATATGGTTGCCTTCTTCGAGGACTTCAAGGCGTCGATGGTGAACATGGGGAGGTTAGGTGCGGTGGCGAGCGGGGGTGGGGAGGTGAGGAGTAACTGCAGGGTTGTGAATTAGGGTTTTCGAAGATTAAGAAAGTTGGGTATGTCATATTTGCATGTCATGTCTTTGTTTGGTAGGGTTTGGTGGTTCTAGTACGTGGTGTCGTCGGCTGAGTTGGTTTAGTTTGCAGGTCATGTTGTGTTGGCTTATCGATGTAGAAAATAATTAACTTCGGTGTGTTGTGTGCTAGAAGGGCGTTTACGTGCGGGATTTTGTTACATCATGCTTTGGCTAATTATGGACTACGCGAGAATGGTTTCCTGTCTATTTCATCCCTTCCATCGTAGTTGGGGATCGAATACAAATTCGAACGGTGCATGCAATACCACAATTAGAGCATATGCAGCGTCGTTTAGATTACCAAACGTCACGGTTTGGGAGAACGTCGTCACGTTTCTCAAATAAGGATTAATGTGTAGCAGTTGCATACAAGATCCAGATGTATCAACTTTTGTAGAGATGGCTTTCTCCGTCCACGACTACAAACTTGAATCAATACAATCTGTATTTGAAACTTAATTGTATATAAACAAAACCTGAAGTATTACAGGCACAAATATAAATAAAATAAAATCTAATTTCGCTGGTGGTCGTGGAATCCATATGAAGATAATCATACAGGTGTTAGGAATTGAAGAAGGGAGGGGGATGATTGAATAGTGCTCTTTCTTCGGTTTCAACTTCAACTTGAAAACTTTTAAGAAGTTAGCTTATGTAGATTATCTTATCAACATATCTTTCTAATACACAGTTGCCTCATTTTCTCCCGTTTACTCCTCGATTCCCCTACCAGCTCCGCTCCTCGTCTCTTCCTCAGTGCCTCTCCGTTCTCTATTCCTCCTTCTAGCTAGGGTTTCAGCTCTTGCTGGTGCGGTCCTCTGGTCCCTCGCCCCGGTGGGGGGCTTGTGCACCCCTCGCCCTCTAATGGCTCCATTTGAAGCTCCTTGGAGTGGACCCCTAGCTGCCTTCTCTTTGCGTGCCTTTTTCTAGGGTTTACCGTGCTAGTTCTTGCTTTGTTTTTGTGTTTGCTTCGTGCATGGTTTGCCGCTTTTGTCATTTTCGATTGTGTTGGTTGCAATGGTTCCGTCGCAGTCGTCCCTTCCCTCATCACCGGAGGATCAGACACCGCCACCGAAGCCCTCCTTTGCTTCGATGGTGGCTGGAGCTGGCCATCTTGAGCCTTCTCCTTTCTTGGAGCTCAAGCTCCAGGTCCGTCATCCGGTCTTCAAGGATGATGTCTTGGGCACTTCTCCTTGGAAGAGGTTTTCGAGCTTTCTAAAGGCTTTGCCTCTTCTCTGGTTGTGCATGCCTGGGGCTGGAAATGCTCCTCTCGACAGCTGCAGAACCTTCTATCCCAGAAGTTCAAGCTTGCTCTGGGTTTTGCCCTTGTGCCGCTGGATTTCCGTCATTGGTTTGTTCACTGCGAGACTTATGCAGATTTTGCTAGGGTTTTTTCGCAGGGCTCTGTTGTTCTTGATGGTGTGCGGTTGAAATTTGCCCGTTGGAACCTTGATTTACGTACGAATCGACCTATCTCTACCGCTCTGATTTGGGTGGGACTCCCTGGTCTAAATCTCCATTTTCTCCATCCGAATGCCTTGATTTCTATCGCGTACCAGTTGGGAACTCCGATTTGCGTCGATCAACGTACGATCCAAGGTCATAGACTTGGGTTTCCTAGGGTTTGCGTTGAGATTGATTTGATGGTGGTTCGTAGAGATTCTATGGTCATCTTTAACGGGGATCAAACGATTTTGCAACGTGTTGTTTTCGAAAATGTCCTATTTTGCTCCATATGTTGCAAGCTGGGCCACTTATTATCTTCCTGCCCGATTGTCTCCCCCTTGCAGGCACAAAGGTTCCTCAGCCCCCACCTCCAGTAGCTGCTCCAGGTGTGCCAATCCCTGCTGAACCTTTGCCCTGGCATTTTCCTGACGACCTGCAGGCCCCTCTGCTTTTGGCCCTAGCTCGCCAAGAGAGGAGGCTCCCCACAAGATCGATCCTTCTTCTTTGGAGGGTTTTCTTGATGAATGTAACTCGACTTGTTTAATCCCTCCTTCCTCTTCTTCTGGGGGGGGCCCTTCCTCCCTCCCTGTCTCTGAGACACATCTCTCGCGGAGAAGGAGAAGGAGGCGTAAGATCCGGTTGCGGTGGCAATCCTGGTTACATACTCAACGGCTTGAACGATTGGGGAAGGAGATCATTGTAAAATGATCCTCCTCTCCCCCTCAGGTGAAATTCTCTTCCTCTAAGCCTGATGGGGTTTCTTCTTATTTGCATTTGCTTAAACCGCTCGCTATGATCTCAATTTCTTCTGATTTTCTTAAGGCTCACCCATTTTCAGAAGATTTCAACGACTTGGTTTCAAACCTTCTGGTAGAGATTGCGATGGTGTTGATTTATGCTCTTCTATTGTTGCTCCCTAGAATGTTTCTGGATCAGTTAAATTTGGTTTCAGTCTTGCTGTTTCTATGGCGCGTGACTCTGAACCTAATCTTGTGTCCTCGGTGGATGATGATAATCGTTGCAACTTTGCTTGGGGAATCTATCTCCTTGTTACCCCCCATCCGCCTGATCCGGATCCCCCTCTTATTGAGGAAATTCTAGGGGAGGGGCACATTTCTGTTTTGAGTAATGATGCAACTAGATTAGATTCTTTTTCTAATCTCGAATCTCAGGGTGTTTCGGATCTTCTGGAATCGGAACCTTTATACCTTAAGGATTTGGCATATGAGGCACACTCTCCCTTAGGGGCTAGAGGAGTCCGTGGTGGTTAATCCATTGAGGGTTCTGGAAGGATTACTTGTAGTCGTGTTAGATCCATTTCTAAAACTATTTCCTTATAAAGTGCCTTTTTGGAATTGCTGAGGCATCCTAAATGCCCCAACCATCTCTTGTCTAAAAGATTTGATTAGCCGACACCATCTTAATTCGATTTTCCTTTTGGATCCTTTTGCTGACCCTTCCTTGACTGATTGCATTAAGGACTCCATCTCTTTCTCCTCTGGTTTTGCGAATCCTAACTCCTCTAAGATCTGGTGTTTTTCAAAGGACCCTATTTATGTCTCTCTACTTTCGTCCACCAATCAAGCCCTTACAATTGAATGTTGTGAGGAGGATTCTGTCCTTAGGATTACTGTCGTTTATGCCTCTTATGATGCTGAGGATCATAGCTCTCTTTGGCATTATATCACCTCCTTTGCTCAGGACCCCCCCACCCCATGGGTTGTTGCCGGTGATTTTAACTGCATTCTTTCTGCCTCGGAGAAATTGGGTGGGCTTCCCTTCCATGATTCTCAAGCGGCTCCCTTTAGGTCCTGTATTGATTCTGCTACCTTGATCGACTTGCTGATGGCAGATTCGCAGCTCTCTTGGTCAATGGTTGTAAAAGGGTTTGCTCGTATCTACAAGAAACTTGACCGTATCTTTTTTAATGCTGACGCTCTCCCTTTGTTTTCCTTTGGTTCTTACACTTGCAGAAGGAACTCAGACCACTCACCCATGATTCTTTATTCTTCTCCTATCTCTCCCTCTAAGCCTCGCCCTTTTCGCTTCCAAAATATGTGTCTTAGGGACTCGTGTTTTCGCTCTTTGGTGGTGGACACCTAGAGATTGGCTGACTCCCATCAGTTGCTTGACCCCCTCTCAAAAATGTGCGTCAAACTCTCTATACTTAAGAGGACTCTTATCCAGTGGAATAGGATGACTTTTGAGAATATTCATTCCATTATTAGAGATCTTGAGATTCGTAAAGATAATGTGGACTCTAAACTTGCCAATGGGATGACAATCTTTCTGCTGAGCTCAATGACATTCAAATCTAGCTAGATGATGCTCAAGCAAAGCTCAATGATTTTCTTTCTCAAAAGGCTAAAATTGATTGGATTAAAAATGGGGAGGGTAATAGCAAATTTTTCTATACTACCATTAAAAGAAGATTTGCTAAAAAGTCTAAATCTAAACTTACCTCATCCTTGGGTAGTGGCTCCTGGGAGGTCACCACGAATACCGCTATTGATTTTTATTGCAACCTTCTCACCTCGAATCATGTTTTTGGCTTGTCCCCAATGATTAATCTTATTCCCCCCTTGGTGACCCAGTTAGACTCTGATTCTCTCACTATCCCTCCTTCTCAAGAGGAAATTTTTCTTACTCTCTCAAATGCCTTCCAATCGCACTCCGGGTCCTGATGGCTTTAATACAGAGTTTTTTAGATACTTTTGGGACCTAATTAAGGATTTTGACCCTCGCGATCTCCTACTTTTACGTTAACTGCAAGGGTCCCAAATCTTTCAACAACACGTTTATTTCCCTCATTCCCAAAAAAGGGAATGCCGGTGATCTCTTCGACTTCTGCCCCATTAGCCTCTGCAATGTCATTTATAAAATCTCCTCGGCTATCTTGGCTAATAGGCTGGCTGGTCTCCTTCCTAAACTTATCTCTCCGGAGCAAGCCGATTTTGTTAAGGGCCGCTTTATTTTTTTATCACATTGCTACTACCTTTGAGCTTGCCTAGCGTATTGACAAAAAAATCATTCAGTTCCAATGTCATTATCCAGCTAGATCTCCAGAAAGCTTATGATAGGGTAGAATGGAATATTTTGTTTAATATCCTTAGGAGATTTGGCTTTTCCGAGAAGGTCATTGATTTTGTTATGGGTTTTGTCCATCATGAAGGATCTTCCTTCCTCATTGATGGATCTTCCTCTTCCTTTTTTAGTGTCTCTCAGGGCCTTAGGCAAGGGGACCCTCTATCCCCTTTGCTGTTTGATCTCTTCATGGAACCTTTCATATGGGGTATTAACGAATTAGCGTTTCAGGGTGACTTGGTTCCCTATTCTGTTAAGCGGGGAGTCTCCTCCCCTTGCTCTCCTGTATGCCGACGACATTGTCCTCTTCCTCGATGGCAATGTGCATTCGATCTCCAATCTCTGTAAATTTGTGAACTCTTTCGAGATCAACTTTGGTCAGTGCCTCAATCATTTGAAGAGTTTCTACTTCTTTGGGAAGCATTTTCCCTCTGGCAGACTTCACCGTATTCTTCATCTTATGGGGTGCCAGATAAATTCCTTTCCTTTCACCTACTTGGGTTGCCCCATCTTCCCCGGCCGTGAGAAAATCCCTTATTTTCCCCCCATTGTTGATAAAATCAATGCTAAATTGGCTGGTTGGAAGGCTGACCTCCTATCCTATGCCTCAAGACTGCTCCTTATCAAGCATGTGCTCTCTTCCATGCTCGTTTATATCCTATCCATTTTGGATGTCCCTAGGGATATCATCAAAAGGCTTGAGAGCAAATTTGCATACTTCCTCTAGGGTTCCTCCAATACCAAACATAAACATCATTGGACTGCTTGGAAGCATGTTACCAAACCCATTTCTCATGGAAGTCTTGGCATTCATGATCTTGGTCTTTTCGTTCAAGTTATTCGGATGAAGAGGATGTGGAATATCCTTTTCTCTGACTCGCCTTATGCCAACTTAATGAAATATCTTTATGGAAATATCTTTGTTGCCTCTCGTCCTCTCCCTTCTCGAATTCGTACCCTTTGGAAGACCTTTCTCTCAATGAGGCACTATATTCGCTCGGAGGTTCATGAAGGGGCTGTTAATTTCTACGTTGATCTTTGGATTGGCGATACGACTGTCAAAAGTCTTCTCCCCGAACACATTGACCTTTCCCCTATTTCTGTCAAGGACATTTTGGATTACCTTTCTGAGATTCCCCAGTTCAATCTTCCTTCCAATATTAGATCGCGTATCCTTTGGACTACTCTGGATAGTTCTCCAGACATCCCAATTTGGTCCCCCAATTCCTCTTGCTCCTTCTTCGTGGCTTCTACCTATCTCTCTAACTTTCCCAAAGAGCAAGAGATCCCCTACATGAAAGAGATATGGAAGCTTGATTTGCCTATCTCTATCTCTATGTTGGCTTGGAGAATTCTTCACTTTAAACTTCCCACTGACGATAACATCTCTAGACTTGGTTCCAATCTTCCTTCTAAATGTTTGTGTTGTCCTTCTCATCCTGCTCAGGAAACCCTCTCTCACCTTTTCTTTGGTAGTGAGCTTGTGCATCATATCTCCCATTGGGTTATCTCCAAGCATCTCATTACTCCTGTCCATCTGTCTCATTTTTTCCGCATCATGAAGTCTCAAGCCTTCTCTCAGAGAGCTAAGATTCTTAAGGGCCTTACCTCTTTTATTTGGGATAATGTTTGGTGGGTCAGGAACAAGACTAAAAATGAGGGTCTCAACCCTACCAGGATTAATTTTGTCCTCAGTCATAACTGGGATGACTTTAATATGTCCTTATGGTTTAAAAGATAGCATCCGAAGACTTTTGTGTTGGCCTGGATTCGTCCTTCAGAAGGGATCAAGGTTAACTTAGCAACGATTTCTGGTGTGCATTGTACTTATGCTTGGGTTATGCGCAATTGCAATGGGGACTTCTTAGAGGCTGTGCATGCCAAACTTGGGTACATTGACAGTAATATTGCCCTGATTAGAGCAATTAAGCATTCTTGTCTATCACTCCTTGTGGCTCTACCATTCAGTTGGAGATTAATTCCACCCTTTTGCACTTTTGGTGGAATGGGAAAATCCCTTTGCCTTGGAAAATTAAGATGGAGTTGGGGGACCTCAGTGACATCAAAAGTCACGTGGCCTCCCTCGCATATATTCACCCTTCAGCCAATTCTTTAGCAGCCATGGTGGCCATTTTGGCCTTTGACCAGTGGGCCATCCTTTCATCAGTTAGGGATCTCCCTGTGCATATTCAAGGCATTATTATCTTAGATAAAATTCAGATGCCCTATGTGATTTCCTGATTGTGATTTTCCTGTTTGTTGTTGGTTGCTCTTGCTGGTTCTCTTTTTTAGGCTTGTGTTGGGGTCTGTTTGTTTTGTGACGTGGGTGGGGCATGTTTTGTCTCTGATTTTGTACTAGGCCATGAGTCATGGTCCGCTTCTTTCCTTTGTATTAGGTGGGTTTTGGTTTGATCCCCCGTCTCTTTTTTTGGCCTTCAGGGAATGGGGGATGAATAGAAATATTCCCATTTTTTTTATATAAAAAAATCTTATCAAACATATCTCCAAGTAAATATATTTAATACATCAAGCATAAGTAAATCTACAAGTATCAAGATTAAATAAGCAAATCACAATTGACGCAATGATGGATAGTGGAAAACCCCTACTGATGAAAACCACTACTTATGGTTTCCCACCTCGGGAGTTACCGTGATCTCCATTAACAGGTCTACTATAACTAGATTACTTATCGACACAACTCAAATCATTACAACAATTGGTTTCTCCCAAACCAATCAGTCGACCCTGATCAGCCAATATCGAGTTGGTTTGCAGGTAGCTCAAGCCACCAACAATAGTTAACCAAGTGCTATGCCATTACCAATAACTTGTTAACCAATACCTTTGTGATCACACATCACAATACAACTAAGGTGGCCACATGTTACACATAGAAATAATAATCAGATACCAATAATCCTATAGCTTCAAATAAGATATATCAAGTAATTATTCAATATGCACCAAGCTAATAGGATTAATTATGCTTCTTTAAAAATCTCAAAATTCAGAATTTAAAATTATTGCACTTTTGATAAGTTAGCAAGAAAATCTCTCCACTATAGATGGCAACCGGGCTTCCTCCGTAGATTTGACAATAATGTCGTCATCTACAATTGCTTTTGCCTAGATTCTCCTTCTCCTTTATAGATTCCTCTAGAATCTAATTTGCCAAAATTTTGGCAAAGATTCCTCTAAAATCTTCTTTCCTATCAAAGGGTATGAATCACTTCTACAAAGCTTCCTACTTCTAGAATCACATTTTAGAATCTCCTTCAGAATCACTTTAGTAGAACTTCGTGTAGAATCACCTTTCTCAAAATCACTTCTCTCATAATCACTTGGCTAGCTTAAACAAAATCACTAAAATCTCATAATCGTGTTAAAGAGCGTAGAAAAGGACGGAGAGGCAGTTATTCGTTAATAAGCAACTTCAATTGCTTGTGGTGTGTACGTGTTGGAATGCCTCTACTTTACCTCTATTAGGAGGTAAACCTCACCTCCCAATATGACTAGGAGTGACTCCTACAACGGCTAAATATCATGGGAAAATTGATCATTTTTCTAAAATAAACATATGTATAAATCTCTTCATAATGAGGAACATTTTAGAGCAAATTTGAAACCAAAATATTTTCTGCAACTACTTAGTAAAAATGCCTCTCCAACTGATTGAAACTTGACTAATTGGTTGGCATTGCCACTTTTGTACAAGATGACTAGTTAATCAAATTTTTGTCTTTAATGACCTCCTAAAGTCTTTCAACAACCAAAAATTTTAAATTCATTTTCTATCTGATATTTTTATTTTTATGAGTCTAATTCGTCTCAAATTAATTAGGCTCACTCTTAATGTATTAAACCAACCCAAGTGGTATAATTGAACTGCAAGATAAAAATTACTTGAAACTTATAAAATCTATACCACATTTCGTTTTTCTTTGATTCAATCTTCTTCTCCATGAGTTCCATTCAACTCATCTTGAATTCTCCAAGCAATCTTCATTAATCTTCATTCCGCATCTTTTTTCTCATTCAATTTTGTGCACGAACATTTTTGTATTGCACTTAAGCCCTTGCACTCTTCATAAATTCTAGGCAACACTTCAATTAAATCAGGAATACATCTTTTCATAATTTTTGCAAACCAAGCTATATGTGAAAATTGAAACTATGTCCTTTAAATTTTTTTAAAGTGTGTCAGTGACATTTGCATCAACTTTGAATAGTATTAAACCATCCTCTGATATTTTGTTGACATCAAAATCACTACAATTGGGTTAATCTATTATATTTCAATCAACATTCTCCTAAATATATTTTTTACTTCAACATTCCTAAATCAAATTTTGTCAACATTCTCTCCCTTTTTATGTTGACAAAATATGTAAAAAATTTGATTTAATAAACTTCATGTTTCTCCTTGTTAATATATTAGAAAAAAATCTCTTTTCTTTTTGTTATCTCTCTCTCTCATTTCTCTCTCCCTTTTTTAAAATAAAACTTTTATTCCTCTCCCCTTTTTTTTGTTATGTGGGAATGACAATTTTCTAATCTTTCTCCCCTTTTTTGTTAACATTCAAAACGATAATAATATTTTTTTTAAAAAAAACTAGCATTTATAGAAATGAGTGCTCCTTAAACAACTTTAGAATTGCTCTTTTGATGAGAACAATTATAAATATCTCACATGTTAAACATGCTCGTTTTTTAAAACAATTCTTCTTTGGTAAGAATAATAATGACAATCATAAATGGAAATCACTAAGTAATTGAGTTTTTACTTCCCCTACAAACATGCATCATTAGAAATCAATTGACATTCACACATTTCATAGAAATTGAAAGCATCAAAATCACTTTATTTACTGATAGGAAAAATTCCATAACATGCATAGCATCTTTCATAAAGAAAAACTAAATTGACTCTAACAATAAACCTTATTTAATTCTTTCAAAACATTGGAAAAGCAAAAATAATCTTTTCTTCGTTATCACTTAGGTTGTGTGCATGATCCTCTAGAATAAAGGCCTTTATGAAGTGGTGTGTCATAACTCGATAATCAAAATCCCATTCGAGTCGATCCGGTAACTTGACTCCTACTTCCTTAATAATCCTACACAAGGTTTCTAAAGTGAAGTTCATCTACTAGAGGTTTCATCATCCTTTTTATGATGATTCTAGCCTAGTTGAGTTGAACATTCTTCTCAACATAGTAGGTCAGGAAAATTGGATGACTGAGTACTATCCATGATTCACGAGCTTGTAAAGAATGCTCTTCACAATCAAATATGCGATCACTCTGGTGCTTGGCTTCAAATCATATGCAAAGAAAGGGTTATCTCTAAATGCAACACCATCTTTGTCCTTCAATTTCTCAAGAATAACTCTATTAGAAAGACAAAAGCTGATCCAAGGTGACTTCATAGTTCCAAATCCCTAAAATAGAATATACTCATCCAAGTGAATCTTCTTTCCCAAAATAGTGGAGCTAAAAGTCAAGGGTTCTCCACTCTTGATCTTCACGTCACAATAGAATAATCTCATAAGAAAATGACATATCACATCATTGAAATATGTCAATTGAATTGAATTCAATCTATGGGTTGTCCTCTCATAATCCTATATCAATGATACTCGATTATTTTTTTCCCTGCAAGACGATCTCCGCAAAAAGCTGCTTGCTAATACTCTTTCACGTAGATTGCAAGAGACTTCTTAACCTCCTCACAGAATGGATATCAATGTTGGCAATCTTCTTCAATAAATCTCTAGTCTCAAAGTTTGTGGTGGCACTAAGGTGTTCTAATGTTTATGTGCCTTCTAATGGTGCTAGACATTCCATTCCCTTATATAAATACTAGGTCTGTGATTAATTGATAGGAATATGGAAATAATCAATGAAATCCTACTTAAGACTTTCCCTATTTTCGAAAACCTGTAAACTAACCAGTTGAAAAGCATGCACCATTTTTGAAAATTTGTGAACTGACCAATTGAAAAGCATGCACTTAATTGGTTTTTACTCTATTTTGTTCTTGGTCGAGCAATTGACATTAGCTTGATCGATTAATCTAGACTAATTTTGTTTTCTCAAATTTTAACAAAGAATTTACCTTGATAATCAAACCAAACTTCATAGATAAGCATGGTTAAACATAAATATCACATGAATTAATATCAGATACGTTAAAGCAAGCATAAGCTTCTAGAGTGTATCTACCACACATGATTTAATTAACACATGCCAAATAGAAATTGTTCCATGTAGGCTAGAAATGAACATTCAAAATAAAATTGTGCTATGCATAATGCAACCGAATAAACTATGCTGGCGGAAGGGTTTTCTTCTTTCTTCTTCTCTCCTTTCTTCCCTTCTTTCCTTATCTCTTTTCCTTCCTATCTATCCTTATTCCTCCTCATCAATTTCTTCATCTTTATCAAATTCCTTTTCACCCCCTCGAATGATGCAATACATTCTCCTCAGTGATGCTTTTGATCTTCTTCCAATTTCATAATTTTCAAGACATCGAGTTACATCATTCATGATGTACAAGTCTTTATTCTCATTATACTTCATTCTATCCTGAATTTGTTCTGGACGATTTATATTGAACTTGACTCCTTGGAATGCTTGCTCCATGAGGTACTAATGATTGCAATGTTGGAGGTAGGTTGGTGCATTCCACATCCTTGGGTGTTGGAAGTAGTTGGGGTTCTATGCGCTATATGGTTGAAAAAACTTGTCAAAGAGGATGATGAAGGTTTTGTTTGCATTGGTTGAGGTTGCCCTTCCACATTGGAAGTGGAAGCTTGTCGTTCCCAGTGACTCACTTTAGCAAGAGTACTGGCATCAAAGGATGTAACATGATGATCCAATGGAAGACTAGATAAATCAAGGCTTTCGCCCATCAATATGTGAGTGATGATGTTAAAAGGAACGGCTAAAGAATGGGTTCTCAACAAACATAAGGTGAAGAATAACTAAGCACCAATTCACCTTGATCTTCTCATGAACGACAAAGATCAAGACATCTAAATCAGGAGGGATGATGGTAAACTCAAAAGTTTTGTAATTGAAATTCTAACCAAGATCACGAAACAAGAATTTGCAAATGGGAGTCATGTAGTAGTTTCTGATTAGGAGTTGAGGGACATACCTTCCGCCATAAGGAGAATATTTCAAATTCTTTCATTACTAATTTCCTTGAGGAGCTTCGAGATGGTCATCCCTTTCTTGGGATGATCAATGATGTTAGAAATCACATCTTCACTACCGGTGAACTCACAACCATAGACATTGGTATTAAAGGTGATTTTCTTTGAGGTGGAACCGAAATTTGTCATATTGTAAAAAGATAAAATCGTAGCATTTTAGCACATGCCTAGTACTTGATTATTGTGTAAAGGATAGAAACTCCACTCATAAAGAGTTGACAAACCTTGATATTCAAACAAGGACTTCAAATCTAGAAAGATTTGAGTGAAATCGGTCTAAATGATATGCCAACAATGAACGAGCTTGAGTTCTGAGTAAGTTGCCTGTCACACCCACATCGTTGATCCTTGGAGATAGACATTGCAGCATGTGACCGTTGCCTATCACCTCCCAGGTTTCAAAAAGGATGTTACTCAAATCTCTTGATTCGAGCCTAAGAGGAGATTGCTTAAAAAACTTAGTATGGTTTCCCCTATTTTTCTTAATTTTCCTAAATTCCTATCCCTACAAAAGAGATCCATGCACAAGTATAAAATAAAACAAGGTGGGTACAACCCATTTGAAACATGCATATGCAAAAACAAAGATAGTAGGTACACCCCGCATAGCACTACAACCACAAGGAAACGTGAAAAACAAGCACTAGTGCTGGCACACCTTGCCAAGCAGTTATATATATACATTTACATGCCCATGACAAAAATATTTACATCAGTCTACAAAGTTCATGCAAAAGGTGGGATCAAAAAACTATGATGAGACATATATACAGTTATTTGCACCACTTCTTTCTACCTACCAAAATACCTTTCCTTTCTTGACTAAAAAAAGTGTAAAGCCCAAAAAGAGAAACATCATCTTCCCTATCCCTTCTCTCCTCCCCACCTACCACTCCATCACGCCTACGTCGACTAGGGCCAACAACAACGTCGTCTGGTCCTGAAAAGTGCACCTAGACAGTTGATGAGGCTCGCCAAGCAGTCCTCAACAGGGAGGAACTCCCCTAGGTACACCATCTGCCACAGAAGGTCTGTGATGAGTTTGATGCGAAGCAGGAGTAGCTGCACTCGTTGGCGTAGCACTAGCAAGAGGGGGCAGCCCACAAAGCAAGGTTAGTAGCATGACATCTAACCTGAAAATTTTAACGACAATGCAGTGTGAGCCATATGGCTCAGAAGGGCGTAGAAAAGGTGCAAGAAGAAGGAAAAACCATTGAGGAGGATGGCTCATCGAGTGGGCATCCCCCCCAATGGGTGAGATTTTCGAATACCTTTCTCTCATTTTAACTTATCCTTTCCCTCATTCCCCTTAACTCTAGAAATATCCCATCTCACCCCTATGGACTCTATACCACATTTCTTCTAGCTTAGGCTGATAGTGTCAGAACCTGCTGCCTCTTAATTTAGAGAGTAGTGATTACCAACACCTAGCGGCAAGCTATTTATTGTTGCCACTACAAAAAATCATCACACTATCATTAGGGTACTTTTGTTGTGAACCCATGTGGTTCGTGGTGCAAGAAACCTCTTCTTGCGCCTGAGAGAGATTCGCCTACCCTGAATTCTCCCTTGGAAATCACCCACTACTCGTAACAAAACTTATTAGGATGGAGACTCTCAACTCTAACATACGTGGAGACACTCAACACATGTGCTAGCATCTTCCCCCGACATCTTATTACGGGAAAACTTGAGTCAATGATATGATCACTTCGAAAAAGATTCGATTGAAGCTGATTTTTAACTCCATGGCATTGATCATCACAGGGCTCAATTCTGGAGTCCACTCCAAAATTTTTCCTCAATTGTGCTCCACTATAGACCTCCTCGGGATCCAACACCTTTTCCTTGAGAGGCTCGCCTGTGGTCACCTCTACTTTTGGCACGTAGCAACTTGGTGCCCGTCGATGAATTTTACCAAGGTCTTGGATAGCTGGACCGTGCCCACATCCCAAATTATGATTGCCACAATTGGTGCACCGAAGTTTGCCTCATCCAATTCTGTGGATGTGACGTGCTAAGGGATTCGCTTCCCTTCGAATATTGACGAACTTGTCAGGGTGCTTCCTAACACCCACATTTCAGGCTCCCCAGGGTGACATATGCACTAAGAATATGTCCCATGAGCACTTACATGTGCTTCCAGGGCCACATTGTCATTTCGATCTGATCGACTCACGATCTTAGATTCGTGAAATCCTCGTCGTACCCAAATTGGGAGAAATGGTATTTTCACAACTTTTGAAATCGAGACACGCTTACTTATGCACAGGCCTGAGGAAAAACAAATGAGCGACGTAGTTACAAAGATACATGTCACTTTATATATATATATATATATAGAGAGAGAGAGAGAGAGAGTCGGCGATGGTGCTGATCACTTGCATCATAGTTAGGTGCGGGTGAGTCTCTCTCCATCGTTAGAATTGATGAATGGTTGAGATTAAATTCTCACCTTCCTTTCATCATTCCCTCCCTCCTCTCCTCACTTTTCCTCCACATCGAAGTCATAGCTGATAGGCTTGTCAACTCCCTAGATCCCCACTCTTTCTCGCTCGTTTCGACGACCCCATCATCGAAGCCATAGCCGATAGCCTTGTTGACTCCCCTAATCCCCACTCTTTCTCGCTCACTTCGACAACTCCATCATCGCAACCACAACCTCTCCCCCTTACCCAAAGTGGCAGCCCACATCCCCACCCTTGTAGCAGTGGCCCGCATCCTCGCCCTTGTAGCAGCGATCGCTCGCACCGGTGACCCCATCATTGCAGCGGCAGCCTTCTTCTTCACCTTCCCTCACTCCCCCGTCACCTTCCCTCAACACAAAAGGCCTCTCGACTCCCCCGAGCCCCTCTCCTCCCACTCCCCCGATAACCCTCTCCTCTACAGCTCCTCCCTCTCCCAAACACTAAACCCTCCTCTCCTCCCTCTCCACCGATAGCCCCCCCCCCCTCCTCCCCGATCGCACTCCCCCTACCTCCTTGGATCGCCACCCTTTCTCCACATTGCACTACCCCACCCTCCCAAGATCGCAAGATCGCCCTCACCTCCGCATTGGATAGTGGTCCCTCCCTCCCTTCCATCTCAGACTCCTTGTGGACAGTGCTTGGTTTTCCCTCTCTCGTCCATCTCCAACTCCTCATAAAATAGCTCGCAATCTGCTGATTCGCCTCACTCAAACGCCACCACGCTAAGGTATGCTATGTGCATTGTCGCCGCACGTCTGTCACTCTTTTCATCTAGCCAATGACCACCAATTTGAGGATGGTTGTTGATCATCCATATTGATTTGTAGATGTTGGTTACATAATAAATTTACGTCGATATGTAATTTACAATGTTTGATTATATTTTTAATGTTAAGTTTTTAGAAATGATCATTTTTGTAGTGGTCACCAAGTATTATGTTGCAACTTATTTTATTTGTCACTTTAAATTATAATTAGATGAAAATGGAGAAGTATAACTTGAATGAAAATCTTAAAGCCAATAAGCATGCATTGACTGATGAGGTCAATGTTGGAAGAAATGAATTGGACAATGAAGTAGAAGTTGATCAAGTTCGAAATGACGATGTAGTCGAAGCAAAAGGTGAATGTGAAGCATCAGTTGATAGTAATTTTGAAAATGTGAATGTTGGGGGAGATAAACCAGTAGTTGGTATGGAGTTTAAATCTGAAGACGACACATATAAATTCTATAATGCATATGCGAAATCGAAGGGTTTTTCTCTACGCAAGGATTGGGTATGTCAATTGAGAAGATCGAAACTTATTGTTGTTAGAATGATTGTTTGTTCTAGTGAAGGATTTAAATATTTGAGGAGAAAGGGTTCTGTAGGAAGAGAAGTTAAATGCCGACAAGAAAGTTGACATGGATGTATAGGTCATATTTATTTATGTCGAAAGGAAGAAGGAACTTGGTCTATGAAAAGAGTATACGATGAGCATAATCATGTAATGACAAGTCCATCTAAGGTTAAGAAGTTAAGATCACATAAGAGTGCACCTTCCTCTACAACGAAAATGATAAGTACCTTACATACTTGTGGGTTGCCCTCATCGAAGATTTCTGCTGCCATAACTGAAATGGGTGTGAATGGTGTCAGTAGCCAGTTATGTAGAGATCAAATAAAAGTCAGTCAGAAGAATAATATTGGTCAAGAGTGTAGATTGGTTGTAAGATTAATTTCGGAGAAAATGGCAGTAGATCCAAATTTCTTTTTTAAACTTGAAGTTGATGACATTGGTCTTGTGAGAAGTATTTTTTGGCCTGATGGTAGATCGAGATCATCGTATGTAAAATTTAATGACATTTTAGTTTTTGACACTACCTATAAAACAAACAAATTCTCGATGCCCTTTGTACCATTTACAGGTATTAATAATCATCGACAATCAACATTATTTGGTTGTGCGTTACTTGCTGACGAAATTGTAGAAACCTTTAAGTGGTTATTTCGAACTTAGTTAACTTGTATGTATGGTAAAATGCCCATAGTCATAATTACAGATCGAGATCCAGCTATTTGTGAGGCAATTGTAACAATTTTTCCCTCATCAGTTCATAGATTTTGTATGCGGCACATTAGGAAGAATGCGTTGATCCATTTGCAAAAATTAAGATGTGTTGATCATTTCCAAGAAGACTATAATCAATGGATCTAAACATGTGAATCAATAGAAGAATTTGAGAGACGATGGATTGAATTAAAGGATAAATATGAAATAGCAAGTGGACGTTGGTTATGCAAGATGTATGATGTTCGGCAGCATTGGATACCTATATATCTTAGAGACACATTCTAGGCTAGAATGTCAACGAGTTAAAGAGCTAAAAGCATAAATTCTTTCTTTGATGGCTTCATAAATTTTCAAACACCATTGTCTAAGTTTGTTGGAAAATATGATCATGCATTACGTTCCCGATGGAATGACGAAGAGAGTTAGGATTTCAAATGTTTAATGATGAAACCGCCATTGACTTCAAATCATCCTATAGAGTTGCAAGAAGGTAATTTCTACAGTCCATCTAGTTTTACTATATTCCAAGAGGAGTTCAGAAAGATGTCCGATTGTGAATCGAAGAAAATTTCAAGTGTTGTGGATAAGAGTTCTTATGAGGCGTATATGCATGGGAATAGCAGGAGAATCTTCATTGTTGAGTTCCTTACTAATGATAGAAGATGTTCATGTTCATGCAAGAAATTTGAGCAAGAAGGTATCTTGTGTTGACATGTGTTCATTTTCAGGAAGAAGGTATTTCTAAAGTTGCCTGACTGTTACCTATTGGATCATTGGGGAAGGGACAGTAGGTTTATTGCTAGTAGTCAACCTGATTACAATAATGTCAAAAATGAACCAACACCACATATGTTGATGGGTTTTAGCTTCATTTTATCCAAGTTATATGAATGGGGAAGAGCAAGTGGGGAAAATTTTAAGTTGGCTATGAATATGGTTGAAGAAGTTAGAAATCGTATGAAAGAACATTCTAAGTCTCACATTCATGTACCTACATCTACCGGTCATTCGACAACTACTCCAAGAGGCAACTCCACTCCTCTGGATATGTTGGAGTCACAAGGAAGCTTTTTAGATATTAGAGATCTAGAGTGTGTGAAGGCAAATGGTCGACCAAGAAAGGCAGAATGCTACAAGTTTGCCATTGAGTCATTAACATCGAAGTTTGAAGGAAAGAAGAGAACATGTCATTTCTGTGAAGAGAAAGGACATTATCACACCACATGCCTAAAGAGGTATTTTTAAGCTTTTTTCTTACATTCATGTTTTAATCTCTAAGTACATTTAATATTAACATTTTGTTTAAATTTTCAAGATGACCGAACATGAAGATGCACAGAATGAAGTAAAGTGAAGATCAACTTTTGCGTGTTTTGTGGATCACGATGTATTTGATTACTTCAATGTTCTATTACTGTATCTTTGGTGAAAGTATTGAAATTTTTTCTGTTGTATTATTGTGTTTGGTGAAAGTTCTCAATTTGGCTGGTGTTGTCATGTATCTTTGAAGAATGTAATCAATTTCTTTTGGTGTTGTAGTATTGCATCTTTAGTGAATGTACTCAATTTCTATTGGTATTGTACTATTGTATCTTTGGTGAATATAGTGAATTTATTTGGTGTTGTAGTATTATAAAGCAGATCTCAACTGCTTTGGTGTTCAGAAAAATACTTTGGTGTTGTACTATTGTTGATATGTTTGTAATGCTAAATTAGCACGACAGTAGTAATTTTGCAACTTTGTGGGAGGTGACTCAAAGTTGCAAACATTGATAGAAATCCAGCTTACAAAAATTTCAAGAAAGGAGATAATTCCAAAACAGTTTACCAGAGCTCTCAAGTATTTCAACTGAAGTGAGTGAAAGTTGAGCAGATCTCAAAAAGGAGTCCTATGGTTAACAGTGTGTGTGTTTCAACAAGCATTCATCACAGAGGTACAGAAGTCCATATGTGGATGAATGTGAAAGCAAATACATGTAGGGAGCCATATGAGACAAAAAGGTTTCTATCCACAAGAAAATGGTTTCTCATTGTAAGTTGTCATAGGCATTTGTATCCCTGGGATTTGTATATGCTGTGAGGCAAAAGAAACATAAATAACATGCAAATCATGGAAGATATCTTAACATGGTAAGCTAGAATTGTCAGTAGCAGGGAAAATAATAGTTCACAAATACTCTCTACATATGCATGCCTCCCACAAATATAACGTCATTCTTCCCCCACAATCATGCTTATGCACAATAAATGATGCTTTGTAGATTGAAAGGATGAGCAAAAATCAAAGAGCTTGAATGAGAAGCAAAGCTATAGAGGTTTGACCTAAAAAATGTGTTATACTAATACAAACCTCAAAATGCACGACTTAAACTATTTATGTCTAATCATCGTGGATTACATGCGTAAAAAACTTAAATTACTTGTTGGAAACTTAAACTATATGTCACTAATTTAAATAATATGCTGTAAACTTAAATAATATGTCGCTAACTGAAATAATGTATTACACTCATACAAACCTCAAAATACATGGCTTAAACTATTTGTCTAATCTATATTTTGTTTACCATCGTAGGTTTCTTATGTTAAAAACTTAAATGATTTATTTATAACTTAAACTATGTCGCTGATTTAAATAATGTGTTGGAAACTTAAATCATATGCCCCTAACTTAAATAATGTGTGACACTCATACAAACCTCAAAATGCATGACTTAAACTATTTGTATATCTAACTTGACAAAGTCAATATTTTCTTTACCATCATGGGTTACATGTGTTAAAAATTTAAATTATTTGTTAAAAACTTAAACTATATGTCCCTGATTTAAATACTGTGTTGGAAACTTAAATGCTATGTCCCTAACATAAATAATATGTTACACTCATACAAACTTCAAAATGGATAAGTTAAACTATTTGTATCTAACTTCATAAAGCTTATATTTTGTTTACCATCATTGGTTACATGTGTTAAAAACTTAAATTATTTGTTGAAAACTTAAACTATATGTCTCTATTTTAAATAATGTGTTGGAGACTTAAATAATATGTCACTAACTTAAATATTATGTGACACTCATACAAACCTCAAAATGCACGACTTAAATTCTTTGTATCTAACTTGACAAAGTCTTTTGTTTTTCAATCGTGGGTTACATGTGCTAAAAACTTAAATTATTTGTTGAACACTTAAACTATATGTCCCTGATTTAAATATTGTGTTAGAAACTTAAATAATATGTCCCTAACATAAATAATGTGTCACACTCATACAAACTTCAAAATGCACGACAAACTATTTGTATCTAAGTTAAAGTCTATCTTTTGTTTACCATCATATGTTACATGTGTTAAAAACTTAAATTATTTGCTCAAAGCTTAAACTGTGTCCCTGATTTAAATTATATATTGGAACTTAAATAATATGTCCCTAACTTAAATAATGTAGGAAACTCAAACAAACCTCAAAATGCACCACTTAATCTATTTGTATTAAACCTGAGGAAGTCTATATTTTGTTTACCATCGTGGATTACATGTGTTAAAAAATTAAATTATTTGTTTAAAACATAAAGTATGTGTCCCTGAAGTAAATAATGTGTTAGAACTTAAATAGTATATTATGTAGTTTCAAAAATGATCTTTTATTTCAAAAATGTGAACTTTATTTAAAAAAGAAATGAATGAAAGAATAAATAATTAGGTTAATTATGTACAAAATGAATCAATTATTACTAATTAAAATACCTCAAATATATTTACAAATGAAAAGGCATAAAAAACAATCTAAAGTACTCTAAGTTAGTTATTTATAACTACATTAATTAATACCTAAGTATAAGCACAAAAAAAGTATAAGTATATACTAAAGTACGCTTTACTAACATATACTATATGTACAGTGACAGATTATAAACGTCGGTAAAGCCTTAAGAGAATATATAAACAAAACTTTAAGGCTAAAAAGAAACAAACACACAACACTCACTTAAATCACACATTGGTCACTTTTATTTTAAGTTAGTGTAAAATTATTAAGTTGGTGGACTTGGATCTTTCGTAGGATCAACAGTCCCCTTAGGGTCTGGGTCATCTAGTACTAAACCCAAGCCCTAATTATTTAATTATTGTGTTTTTGTACATTACCTAGGCCTCGAAAGGTCCACACAAACCCATGCCCATAGGGTTACGCGAGCACGCACGATCGCACAAACTGCCCTTATGGGCTGAAGGTTTACTGATGTTAAGACTCGTGCCACCAAATCCCTTTTAAGACGTCTGGGAGTTGGTCCAGACGTCTGGACACTTTCCCAGACGTTTGGAAATCAATTTTTGTACGTACGGCCGCGAATCTGTGCGCGTGCCGCGCGTAGACTGAGCCCAGCCCCCTTCTTCTCTTTCTTCTTCCCTCGCCGACTTGCAGAGTTTTTCCCCCCACGCCTACATATATCCCCTCCTCTCCCTCATGCCACCCCACATCCATCCATCCACCTTCCTCCAGCAAGAGCGAGGGCAGCAAGTTACTGCCAAGTGCAGCGGCGGAAAGGAGAGGGGCAGTGAGAGAAGGGAAGAGAGGAGAGCACACTAGCCGTGAGGGAGCTCGCCGAAGAGGCTCGCGGCCGGTCGGGCGTGCACGAGGTGGAGTGTTGTGTCGGGGAAGTCCTCCTCGACGCTGCTATAGCTAGAGCAGCGGGCGGACGAGCGCGGCGCAGCCGCGCGCAGCAGGAAGAAGACGAAGCAGCTTCTGATTCTGGGATTTTTTCCCAGAATCAGACGTCTGGACCTACATCCAGACGACGCAAACGACGTCTGGAGGAGGCTCCAGACGACTGAGAGGTACGTACTGTGCCTACTGTTTCCCTTTTTGCGGATACGGCCATGCAAGCCGTTCCGCCGAAGCTCTGTTGCGTGCCTTGTTAAGAGATTTTGCGTGCGCGTGCAGGATTTGATTCGGGAAGGCGTGAGGCACGTCCTCCCATGCGGATCAGACGTCTGGGCGAGGTACCAGACGGTAGAGAGCATTTCCACACGTCCGGAGAGATAGTCAGACATCTGGAACTAGGTCCAGATGGTCCGACAGGATCCGTGGACGTTTGAGGAGCAACGCAGAGTGAGGTATGGATTTGGACCCCTTTTAAGATGTCTGGAAGATGTTCCAGACATCTGATTTAAGTCAGAGTTGTCATTTTTGACCCGTTTGGGGTCTGTTTGAGGTCTGATTTCCGCGTTTAAGTTTCTGTTCTTCTTCGTATAAGTTCCTCTACTTGTTAGAATGCTGTTTATCATGTTCTGAGTGATTTCTTGTGGTTGATCCTTGTGTTAGGACCTCGTTCTGTTGCAGGTTTGGGGGTTGCGGAGGCACGTTGGCCTGCCGATCACGCCCCCATTACTCCTGGTTTGGCGGGTAGAGTGGCTTTCCTTAGTAATTACAAACATAAATGCATGTCTGGAATAAATGATAGATCCTAGGGTATGACATGAATCCTAGGACTAGAAACACTAGATTGAATGATAGATCCTAGGGTATGGTATGAATACTAGGACTAGAAACTCTGGAACGATTATATTAAATGCCTAAATTGCAGTCTTGGATGAGTAGATAGAATAATAATAATTGCCTGTAATTGGATAACAATTACCTGTGAAATGTAGAGTACTGTTACATGTAATTTCTGTTGTTTGCAAATAAATACTAGCTGCCTGTATAAAAATTGGAAAAGAAAGATTGGATGTTGGAAACATGTGCTATCTGCGAATAAACCTAAAATGATGAAACATAATATGGCTTGGTCTGAGAAACATGAGCATGAACCCTATAGGGAATTAGGAGTAGAACTCCTGGAAATAAATAGAATGGAACTGGAAATGTGAATGGGGAAGTGAGTTGGCCCTTGAGTACGGAGTACCAAAGAGAGCGATTGTCGGCCTGTTTAGTGCAGAGCGGAGCTAGCCGCCCTAGGGTTGGGACTCGGGGTTAGGACTAGCCACTTTGTACCGACTCTGTGGTCCTCGCGTACACAGTACCGGGGAGAGCTACTAGTGTAGGGAGAGAGCTAGCCACCTCACGGGGCCCGAGGTTCCGCTAGCTGTCCTACACCGACTTGTTAGGCCCACTGGGCAAACTAGGGTAGTCAGGCGAGGGTGCGCGGACTGTGGAGGGGCGAGACCCCTGTTTGGTTACTGTGGAGGGACTAGACCCTTGTTACTGAGAGGGCTATGCCCTATACTGGTTACGTGCTGTGCTTTGGGTGCACCCGTTAACGGAAATGACTGACAGCGTGCCAGTGCAGGGTAGCTACCCGTGCTTTTATCACCCGTGCCGTAGTCACCGTTACATCTGTCAGTGACCTTGGGGTGGTTGATTGAGAGTAGGACCACCACGGGGGACTCTCCCGGCCAGGGGAGCACCACGTGCTACTTCTACTCTTCGAAAAAGACTGCAGTCAAGATCGTTCCCACGAGGAACATTCGAGATCAAGAAAAAGGTCTGATAAATAAACCAAGTGATGAAAGAAAGAATAATTAGTTAAATAACAAAGAAAATTGAAACAACAGCTACCTGTCCACCTTTACTATTTTTCTTAGTTAGCTGGTTGCCACTCTACTCAGCGTTTCGCTGACGTGTCGTACTTACCACCTTTTTCAGGTCCAGGTGTTGAGCAGCCAGAGCCTACGGCTGCAGAGGGTACTGGGCCCAGTAGAGCCCAGTAGTTGTACTTTAGTTGTACCCCATTTTCTGTAATAGTGAGTATTTTGTTACATTCTTGTACTCTTTTATTGTAATTTTATATTTCTGTACCCTTTTTAAATTCTCTACTGTTGTGTTGGTGTGTACTGTAGTAGTTTTATTTCTTTACTGTTGTACTTTTGTTACTTTTAGTTGCTTGTATGGTGAACGTGGTTTATTTTACTGCTTTTTGGTTACTTTCTCGTTGGACGATTGGGTCTTGGGATCAGTCGAGTCGGTCCGATTCTCGTATCCTGTAGAGATTTGGGAATTGGGTCGTAACAACTAATCTCTATGGGATTCGACCCCTTATACATGGATGATGGGCTTACAGGCAGTAACGAATATAAGCAGCTATGGGAGCTCTTCAGCCATTGATGTGGCACTTACTGCAACGCCATTTGTGCATGCTAATGCGTGGTTTGCAGCACTATTTTTGCCTCGAATTGAGTGCATTATTACCATATAATTTTGTATGGTTGTGAAGCCTATGCATAGGTGATGAGAACCTCATCATGATCCATAACTAGCTCATTTTGACCTAATACAAAGGATAAAAGCTCCTACATAACTCAAGGAAAGGCTTAACTCAGAGAATTCTGAGTTTAAGGAGAAAACAAGTCATAAGGGGTAAAAATGCAATTTTACCAGTATAATCTGCATACAGGGTCCAAACATAGGTCAAACAAACCAAATAAGAAGGAAAGTGGGATGATCTGATAAGGGCTACAGCAATTCCAAGGAACGAAATGATAATCTGTAACCTTAAAACAAACCCACTTCAATTCACGAGGTTCGAGGCAAAGTAAAAATAGAATAAACCCTCTAAAATTCATAGAAAAATAATCTCTAGGGTTTAGAACCTTCAATTTGGCCTTTGGAACCCATTTTGACCTACATTGAGAACCATGCCCAATTAATAACTTAATTTGGATTTTTGCATAAATTGACCGGTCAAACAAGGTTTTATCTAGAAATAAAATTCACCATCAGAATCCTTAGGTCCTAATTAGTCACCTATAAAAACTTGAGCCTAAGAAGAAACCTTCTTGACCAACTTTACATTTTGGTCCTCATCTATTTACTTTTTGGCCCTCAACTTTTGAACCCTCGCATTTTGGCCCCTAACTCTTCTTCGTTCTTTACATTCAGGTCCTCCCTGCAAAACCTGCCAGCACCACACTCCAGCGACCTTGCGCGGAGCATGGCGCCGCGCAGGGTAAGGGGGAGGGCCTGCCAGGTCAAATGGGGGTGCCCTGCGTCGTCAGCCGTCGCAGGAACACCCCCCTGGTCGCTGCAACCCACCATACCGGCCATGCGAAGGCACGGACGGTATGGGTCTCCTTCCTCCGGCGTCCTCCGGCGAGGGAGACACGTCGTCTCCCTCTGCCCTCCTCTCTGGTTCGCCCCTATAAATACCCCCGTCGCTCCACCGTTCTTCCCAGCTCGGTCCTGACGGAGAAACACCCTCTTTCACTCTCTTCCCACTCCGACAGGAAGCCCTCCAGCTCCGGCGATTTTTCTTTCCCTCCTCCTCCTCGTCGTTCTGCCGCACTACCAGCAGCAGGGCTGCCTTCCCCTGCTCTTCCCGCGCCGCGCCGCACCCAACACGCGCCTCTCCAGCCCTCTCCTCGCCATCGCTCCTTCCTCTGGGCAGCTTCTTCTCCGGCGACAGTCGATACGACTGTCGCCTGTTCCGGCCCCTCCTTGTCCTGTTAAGTAGGTATAACTTCTCACCTTTCTCCCCTCTTCCTTTTCCTCACTTTAAACCCTTACTGTCGCCCTCGATTCCGACCAATCGCCCTCACCTTCTCCACCTCCGGCCACACTCCGGCGACCCGCTCCCATCACTCCAGCACCCCACACGGCTCGCCGACCTGCACATAATCTCCGCCTCCTCACCCTGATCCATTTCCGCCCTTCCAATTCCCGCCACCCGACCTCTGCAAATCCACCGAACACACCCACTTCCCGACCCACAGTCCGACCTAGGGCAGCCCTTGCACGCCGCCCCACGCCTCGCCACCACCCGCACGAGCTTCACCGCACTCTGGCGAAGCTCCCGGTACCTTCTGATTAGGCCGAAAGGCCGTTTTGCTGTGAACAGGTCACCCGCCCTCTGCCGCCATTGCTGTGCAAAAGGAGCTGCCTCCGCCTGCAGCTGCAGCCTCGCTATGCCCAGATCAGCATCCCAGGTCGCGTGGGGTGTCTTCGCGAAGAGCCCCAGGTTCGCAGCAGGGGCGAGGGCCTCGCGTAAAGCCGCAGTTACCAGCTGGTTCCGCCGCGCAGGCGCCAAATTGGGGTGGGACATTTAGTCCCACCTCGAAAGGCTCTGGAGCGGTGCAGCGATACAAATTGAAAACGTGCTGGAGGCTTATCGCCTCAGCACACGGGGTGAGGTCCCTCTCACACCGTCTCACCGGCCCCATCCGCGAGCTCATCACGCGGATCCGGCCGACCCGACCTGACTTGTCTGGGACTCCTCGCCCACCACGCACGCCGGTGGGCCTGGACCCGGGCGCGACCCGTACCCGACTACCCTGCAGCTCTGGGAGAGCTTTCCTAAGAGCGGCTTTTGTGAGAGAGAAACGCGGGGGGGGGGGGGGGGGAGGGTAGAGTAGGTTTTGCCATCTCTGATTGGAACTTTGAGTGTGCAGGCACAGGTGCAGGGACTGCGGAAGGGCTGAAGAGAAGAAGAAGACTGAAGGAAGGAGCACCGAGCAGCACTGTAGCAGCGGCGACTTAAGTCGTCTGAGTGGAAAATCAGACGACGCTCTGAAGGCAGAAAAGAAAGAAGAAGAACATCACCACTGCTGCAGATAAAGAAGACAGAAAGAGAATGAAGAAAGGAGAGACGACGTCCTGACAGCAAAAGCAGAAGAAGAGCACGAGAAGAAGATCAGAAGAGAGAAGTAAAAAGAAGATCTGAAGAACAGAAGGCAGAAGAAGAAGACCACAAGGAGATAAACAAAGAAGAAGAAACCAAAAGCCAAAGAGGAAGAAAGAAGAGAAGAAGAAGCCAAATTCTCATCTCTCTCTCTCTCTCTCTCTCTCTCTCTCTTTATTTTTGTAATAAGAATTTGTACCCCTAGAATACAACTTGCTCCCTGAGTTCGACCTCGGGAACTCTTTATTTTCCGAGTAAAAAAATTACATATTTGAAATGATGGCGATAACTGGCTATACTACAACGCTATAATAAAACCTAGTTATCTCGCCGCACCCCATTTCTCTCATTGGCGCCGTTGCCGGGGAGCAACAGCTATTCTAGAGGTAAACATTCCTGTTTCTTTTTAGTTTCTGATAATCTCCTCTCTTTTGTGCAACTACAGGAAATCAAGAAGACAAGCAACCGCACGACAACCACTCCGAGGACAGGTAATTTTTTCCTCTCGCTATTAACCCCTAAACTCTAAAGAGGAAGAAAAGAAAAGAACAAGCAATATAGGGCTAACCTGTCTTCCATACTTAGTAACCATAAAAAGTTGCATGTTTTCAACCCATTATTCCTGCACACTATTAAGGGTATTTAAGGGCTAACACATTCTTGCTTGAGCCCTAATTACCCAACAAAGAGCTAACTGGACCAAGTAGAGCCAACCTAGGATCCAACACTAGGGATTTAGAGACACACTCCTTAAGCAAGAATTGAGAAAACCAAATGAAGTGTGCCCAAGCCCTTGTCTGAAAATACCTATTCAAAGAAAACCTAAAACAATTGGCTCTCTAAACACTTGAACCCTAAAAGACAAGACCCAAAAACTCTCAAAGGAAACAAGAGGTAAAGTTGCCCCCTTGGGTCAACCAACCTTAAACTAGGTCACTCTTTGCACTCAAAGAACTAAAAGTTCAAGTAAAACCTTAAGCACCCTGATCTTAAAGTAAAAATTGGTAGACTTAAGAGGTCAAGATCCCCATTCTGGTCTACCTGGAACCGCAGTGACAAGAGAGGTCGGGTGGGGGAAACCCTGTAACCCGTGGGGACGCTCTACCGTGTAGGGGTCTTTGCGGGACTCTCCCTCTCTGGCTGCCCAGGTAATTCTCAGGTGAACGATCTTTCTAATCAAGGGGTCCATCTGCCCCGCACCTCTATAGTCACCCGACACATTTTGGGTGTCTTGATTGGGTCCAGCACCTTCTAAACTCATCTCTTCCAACAGTGCATGTACGGTAGGAGGTCCTTAAGACCACCCTTAAGACCTCCTTTAGAAATTCACTCTCGTCAAGGCCAAGCCTCGACTCCCGTATTTGTGCAGCAACCCCCTCACATTATTCTCTCTTCTGATTCAGAACCAAGTTCTTCTTCTTCCCCCATCATGGCTCAGCCAGTTGAGGAAGAAAATAATCTGGAGCACCAGCTCCAGCGACTCAATGACCTCTTCCAAAACTTCGTGCACCCACCATAGCGTCCTATGATGCGGGACCACTACAATCCTGCTGCGGTGGCTATTGAGCCTCGAGTTAGAATCCCGACTGGAGGACCTGATTCCGAATTAAAGCCCAACATGATTCATGCTATACCTAAATTCCATGGGCTTAATTTTGAAGATCCCTTCCAGCACATCAAACAGCTAAAGCACCTGGCTCAAACTTTTGGGTCAGATGCGCAAAATCGAGATATTCTTCTCATGAAGATGTTCTCCTTTTCTCTTATGGACAAGGCCGCCCATTGGTATCAAACTCAGACCCGGCCGATCAACACTTGCGAAGAACTTCAATCCGAGTTTTTGAAAAAGTTTTTTCCCGTTGGTCGGACCAACGCCTTGCGCCATCAGATTACGCACTTCACTCAACAATCAGGAGAACCTCTCCACGAGGCATGGGATCGTTTTCAGGATCTCATGAGAAAGTGCCCCCATCACGGAGTTCCTAAATGGGAACAGGTCCAATCTTTTTACCAGGGACTCCGTGAGGACATCCGCCTTTTCGTCAATGCAACTTGCGGAGGAAATATCATGGGTCAACATGAAGACACCGTGTGGGAGATTCTCGAAAACATGTGCGAGAACTCCATCAACAATGACTCCATGGGATTATTCGACAGGACGAATACCCGCGCAGCAACGAATCTTAGGGGAGCACATGAGACGCAGGGCCTGTCCGCATCAGTCGACCTGGAATTACTGGCCAGTCGATTGGACAAGGTTTCAATCATTGAGAAGAAGGTGGATGAGCTGACTCAGCACTTGCAGCGAGCCACCTCTGCGCGTAACTCCTTTGCACAACCTCCTTCCACACAGGAGACTGTGCAAAACATTCTCCACCGATCTTCCCCTAGGATGGATCCATATCCATCCCCATCTGATTCTCGGATCGGAGGATCATTCGATCCTATCAACACCAGCCCGGGGAATTCCATTCCCCCTTTCCCTGATTCTCTAGAGGTTCCTCAGACCTGCGAGGACCTCAACGCCATCCAGAACGACCCATTCTCCAACACCTACAACCCTGGATGGCGAAACCATCCCAATTTTCAGTGGGCGGGAAATTCCCAAATCCAAAGACCACCTTTTCAGTCCCGCCCACAGCCCTCTCGTCATTACCAGCCGCCTTAGCCTCGGCCCAACCCTACTTATCCATCAGGGCCAAATCAGGATCAAATGTCCCTAATCCTTCAGACTCTAGCTGACATTCAAAGAACGAATGCGGCTATTCAAAAACAACACAAGGATGAACTTACAGAGGTTAGGACTTAATTGGCCCAGTTGGCAAATTCTCGCCAGCCAGGCACACTCCCTTCCCAACCTCTTCCTAACCCGAATAACGTGCCGACCCAGAAGCGCGTTATGAATCCAAATTTAGGCCACGCACAATGGATTTATCAGGCCCCTACTACTCCATCTCCAGATGAGATGGATGCTTCAACTTCTTATGCGGGATTTCAGCAGCAGCCACCCCTCTTACCAAACCCAAACCAAAATCAGGCCGGAATAAATTCTGTAACAACACGTAGTGGTAAAATAACTCAAGACCCGCATTATCCGAACCACTCCAAGCCTGATAACCATGACCCTAGGATAGTTATCCAAGATACCACTATCCCAGATCAAGAACCCGGACCTATCCTAGAAGAACCAACCAAGGTCCCATTCCCTGAAGCCTTAACCAAAGGGAAGAGACGAACCAAGCCCGTGGCACCTGAGGAGGACCTGGTCAAGCTCTTTGAGCAGGTCCACATAAACATCCCCTTGATGGATGCAATCCACCACGTACCGGCTTATGCATGATTTTTAAAGAATGTATGTACACCCTAGCGTAAGCCGCGAACCAAGAATGGGAGTCCAATTGTTCTGTCAGAGCAAGCCAGCTCTGTAATCCTAAGCAGACTCCCACCCAAGGCTAAAGATCCTGGTACTCCCCTGATTTCCTGCAAGATAGGTGATACACAATTTGATAGAGCATTGCTAGACTTGGGTGCTTCCATAAATCTGATACCCACATCCTTAACCATCTAGAAGAATCTGAGCTGAAACCAACTGAGGTAACATTACAATTAGCAGATCGATCTATAAAGTCACCAAAAGGGATTCTCGAGGATGTTATTGTGAGAGTGCGGGATTTCTACTTTCCTGTAGACTTCATAGTCTTAGATATGGATGCACCTGAGAACCCTAGGGATACACCAATCATCTTAGGGAGACCTTTCTTGGCTACTGCTAGAGCCAACATTAGCTGTGAGGAGGGCCAAATAGAGCTCAAATTTGGGAATCAAACACTGAAAATTGATATATTTAAGGCCCAACAAGGAATCAATTGCGGTGTCATCGAACAGATTTGTGACATTAAGACTTTGGTTGATGAAACACACTTCCAGAATGATCTAATTATACCTCATCAACCGCAGAAAGATCTTGATCCGCAAACTGAGGAGTCGAATCCAGATATGAACAACCCAGTAACTCCCACCCTTAAACCTCACATCTATACTGAACCACCCGCTGCTGCTGATAACCCCATCCTTGAACTGAAGCCCCTTCCTACTCACTTGAAATACATCTTTTTGGGTTCTAATCAGACCCTTCCTGTGATTATCAATTCCAACCTCAGTCCTGAACAGGAATCCCGTCTAATTGTTGTCCTCCAGCAACATCGCAGAGCCATCGGGTGGACTCTCGATGATTTGACTGGAATAAGTCCCTCTTATTGTACTCATCATATCTATTCAGAAGAGGGCACACGACCTTCTCGTGACATGCAGAGACGCTTAAACCCCAATCTACAGGAGGTCGTGAAAAAGGAGATCATCAAGTGGTTAGATGCCGGAATCATCTACCCGATCTCCGATAGTCGTTGGGTGAGCCCAATTCAGGTCGTGCCCAAGAAGGCAGGACTCACCACTATAACGACTGAGATCGGAGAAATCATTCCTACCCAATTAGCCAACTCGTGGAGAGTCTGTATAGATTACCGCCGACTCAATTCCTCCACGAAGAAGGATCATTTCCCACTACCCTTCATTGATCAAATTCTCGAAAAACTTGCGGGAAATAGGTTCTTCTGCTTTCTTGACGGGTACTCCGGTTATAACCAGGTGGCAATCCATCTTGAGGACCAAGAAAAGACCACGTTCACCTGCCCCTTCGGAACATACGCTTTCCGAAGGATGCCTTTCGGTCTTTGCAATGCACCCGCTACTTTTCAGCGATGCATGCTTGCCATATTCTCAGATATGGTAGGTGATTATCTGGAAGTCTTCATGGATGACTTTTCAGTTTTCGAAGCATCATTCGACGATTGCCTCCAATACTTGGTCCAGATACTCAGGCGGTGCATCGATGTGAATTTGGTTCTTTCCTGGGAAAAGAGCCATTTCATGGTGCCTGAGGGAATTGTCCTGGGGCACTCGATTTCGGAAAAAGGCATCCAAGTGGACCGAGCTAAGGTTGATCTAATTTCTCACCTTCCTATGCCTAGCTCGATCAAGGACATCCGATCTTTTTTGGGGCATGTCGGTTTTTATCGACGATTTATCCCTGATTTTTCAAAAATCGCGCGCCCCCTGACCACTCTTCTATCCAAGGATGTACCTTTCGAAATTTCCCAGGAATGCACTCAAGCATTTGAGATCCTGCGTGACCGAGTAACCCAATCCCCGATCCTACAGTCCCCTGATTGGTCTCAACCCTTTGAGGTCATGTGCGATGCATCCGACTTCGCTGTAGGAGCGGTGTTGGGGCAGAAAATTGACGGGAAACCTGTGGTCATTTACTACGCCAGCAAAACACTCGATGAGGCTCAGCGTAACTATACGGTTACTGAGAAAGAGCTGCTAGCTGTAGTATTTGCCCTAGAAAAATTCAGATCATATCTTCTGGGTTCCCATGTCATCGTCTACTCGGATCACACAGCTGTGAGGCATCTCCTTGCAAAGAAGGACGCGAAACCTTGATTAATCCGATGGATCTTGCTGTTGCAAGAATTCGATCTTGAGATTCGCGACAAGGCGGGAAGGCAGAATGTGGTAGCCGACCATCTGTCCCGTCTTCCTTCTGAAATCATTAACCCTTTCGGACCCATCACTGAGCATTTTCCCGATGAGCACCTGCTGACTATCGGTACTAGCCTTCCATGGTTTGCTAATGTAGTAAATTACTTGGCATCTCATCAGATCCCGTCCGATTGGCCGAAGGCCAAGAAGGACAAATAACGCTCCGATGCCAAGTATTACATTTGGGAAGACCCGTACCTCTTCCGCATAGGTGCTGATCAGATCATCCGGAGATGTGTCCCGGAAGAGGAAATTAGCAATATCCTATCTTTCTGCCATGACCAGGCATGCGGTGGCCATTTCGCTGGGCATAAAATCGCATCAAAAGTCCTCCAGTGCGGCTTTTACTGGCCCACACTGTTCAAAGACGCGTACAGTCACTGCAAGGCATGCAGTCGTTGCCAGACTTTGGGCAACATGAGCCATCGCGACATGATGCCTATGCAACCGATTCTAGTATGCGAAATCTTTGATGTTTGGGGGATTGATTTTATGGGCCCCTTTCCTATTTCGAATGGTTTCGAATACATTCTGTTGGCTGTGGACTACATGTCCAAATGGATCGAAGCCATACCGACCCGAACCTGTGATCACAAAATCGTTCTCAAATTCATTCATCAAAACATTTTCTCAAGGTTCGGGATTCCTCGTGCAATAATCTCTGATTGGGGGACCCATTTCACAAATGCTCAGTTTAGGTCACTGATGACCAAATACGGGGTGTCTCACCGAATCTCTACTCCTTATCACCCCCAAACTAATGGTCTAGCTGAGCTGTCTAATCGAGAGATCAAGAAAATCCTGCAAGTCACTGTTCGGCCTGACAGGAAGGACTGGTCGTCCTGACTTCCGGAAGCATTGTGGGCCTATAGGATCGCCCACAAAACCCAATTACGCATGTCTCCCTTTAGACTGGTGTACGGAAAGGCGTGTCACCTTCCCGTAGAACTGGAGCATAAAGCCTATTGGGTAGTACGGAACTGTAATCTAGATTTTTCGAAGGCTGGAACCCACAGAAAACTTCAAATCAGCGAGATCGATGAATTACGCCTAGACGCGTATGAGAGCTCGCGAATCTACAAGAAGCGGGTTAAAGCCTTCCACGACAAGCATATCTCGAGAAAAATCTTTCATCCTGGTCAGAAGGTCCTACTCTTTGATGCCCGACTCAAACTTTTCCCGGGAAAGCTGCGATCCAAGTGGGTCGGACCATATTTAGTCCGACAAGATTTTAGAAATGGAGCTATCGAAATCAGTCCACTCAGCCACAATTCCGAACCTTTCATCGTGAACGGTCAGAGACTCAAGCCGTTCATTGATGTGACTTCTACTGATTTGGCTGAAGCATCTTATATCCTCCATTCCCCTTGAGCTTATTGCGCCCAGCCGATGGGGTAAAACTCAGCGCTTAACGGGAGGCAACCCGTCATTTTCCAAAAAAATCCAAAACTTTTTCTGACACCTTTTTGCACTTAAGGTTCACCCTTGTAGACAGCCGACCCCACCTCAGATGCTTGCATCTGGGATTAGAAATCGTCCGCAAAATTTAACCCGACCCATTCACTCATCCAAATTTCTGTCTTAAGGAATGAACTAAGTTGAATAAAAACCCCCTAGGTTACAATGAGGACATTGCAAATCTTAGGCATGGGAGGGTATGAAAGTGCAAAACTTGTAAGAAAAGGTTTCAAACAAAAAATTCACATATGCCAAAAACACCATAAAAATTAAAAAATTTTTCGAAAAAGAATAAGAGGAAAAGAGAAGGAAATTTTGTGAAGGAGAAGAGAAGAGAAAAGAAACAAAATGAAAAAGGAGCACAAAATATGAGAAAAAAGTAATAGTCATTAGTAAGGAACTAAGGAATTAACCTAAGTTCTAGACCTCATTCAAGAAAGTAACTGAAAAGTGCATAATGAGATTAGTAAGAACGCAAACCTTAGGCATTCTTAAATAGACTCTTAGTACCCATTAAGATCTAGACATTCCTCAAGAGGTTGAGGAAAATGAAAAGCTGAAGTATTAGGTCTAAGGCTTAGGGAGTATTTGGCCTCGTTAACTAATTTTTGGTTTACGGGACTTAGTAACCTAAGCACCCTAACCTCACACACAGCCTGGTTCAGTAAGCGTAAAAATCAAAATCACGCAGAAGCGTCGCAAAATTCTGAAAAGAACACCTAGAGTAGGAGCGGCCGATCAACACAAGTTGATTTGGACGAGTTCCCAGCACAGAGAGGCGGGAAATCCCCTCGAAGATGCGTAACAAAATATCATCTCCTCGGTGCTTGTCTCTTAGGATATTCACATATCCTACTAGGGGCATGTAAGCACTCTGCTGGTTCAGATTCCATGGACGGCATTATCTCGAAGTGTCAATTGCCAGGGTCTGGATTCCGCCACGGAACACCATGGATGGGATTATCTCGAAATCTCAATAGCCAGGGTTCCGGGGGTTGCCATGGGCGGTGCTATCTCGAAGCATCGATTGCCAGGAACCCTTGAGGATTGATGATGGGAGCAAGGAATCTGATACAGATCATGTTGAAAAGCCAATCCTAGGCTAGAACTAAAAAGAAAAAGAGAGAGAAAACTCTCCAAACAGAAAAACTTTCTATCTCTCTCTTATAAAACGCACTGCGAACTGAGCCAGGGCTAAAATCATTTCAAGCACGGGTGCTGTAACCACAAAGTCCAATAAACCTTAGGTTAGTTCTTGTGGGCCTTAAAAAACCTTTGCTAAAGACTGAGGCTAAGGCTAGACAGATTTGGATCTTGATTGGTACTAGAATACCTTTTAGGCCTATGGTCAGCATTCTAACCTAATCTAAGCTCAAATGAAAAAGCACTTATCTGAAGCTATTAAGAACTTCATGGTCTAGAACAAGGGTTGAAACCTTAAGTTTTTGCTAAGGGACTAGCAAAAGCTAGGCATGGGGGTATGATGAGAACCTCATCATGAGCCATAACTAGCTCATTTTGACCTAATACAAAGGATAAAAGCTCCTACATAACTCAAGGAAAGGCTTAACTCAGAGAATTCTGAGTTTAAGGAGAAAACAAGTCATAAGGGGTAAAAATGCAATTTTACCAGTATAATCTGCATACAGGGTCCAAACATAGGTCAAACAAACCAAATAAGAAGGAAAGTGGGATGATCTGATAAGGGCTACAGCAATTCCAAGGAACGAAATGATAATCTGTAACCTTAAAACAAACCCACTTCAATTCACGAGGTTCGAGGCAAAGTAAAAATAGAATAAACCCTCTAAAATTCATAGAAAAATAATCTCTAGGGTTTAGAACCTTCAATTTGGCCTTTGGAACCCATTTTGACCTACATTGAGAACCATGCCCAATTAATAACTTAATTTAGGTTTTTGCATAAATTGACCGGTCAAACAAGGTTTTATCTAGAAATAAAATTCACCATCAGAATCCTTAGGTCCTAATTAGTCACGTATAAAAACTTGAGCCTAAGAAGAAACCTTCTTGACCAACTTTACATTTTGGTCCTCATCTATTTACTTTTTGGCCCTCAACTTTTGAACCCTCGTATTTTGGCCCCTAGCTCTTCTTCGTTCTTTACATTCAGGTCTTCCCTGCAAAACCTGCCAGCACCACACTCCGGCGACCTTGCGCGGAGCATGGCGCCACGTAGGGTAAGGGGGAGGGCCTGCCAGGTTAAATGGGGGTGCCATGCGTCGTCAACCGTCGTAGGAACACCCCCCTAGTCGCTGCAACCCACCATACCGGCCGTGCGAAGGCACGGACGGTATGGGTCTCCTTCCTCCGGCGTCCTCCGGCGAGGGAGAGACGTCGTCTCCCTCCGCCCTCCTCTCTGGTTCGGCCCCTATAAATACCCCCGTCGCTCCACCGTTCTTCCCAGCTCGGTCCTGACGGAGAAACACCCTCTTTTCACTCTCTTCCCACTCCGACAGGAAGCCCTCCAGCTCCGGAGATTTTTCTTTCCCTCCTCCTCGTCGTTCTGCCGCACTACCAGCAGCAGGGCTGCCTTCCCCTGCTCTTCCCGCACCGCGCCGCACCCAGCACGCGCCTCTCCAGCCCTCTCCTCGCCGTCGCTCCTTCCTCTGGGCAGCTTCTTCTCCGGCGACAGTCGATACGACTGTCGCCTGTTCCGGCCCCTCCTTGTCCTGTTAAGTAGGTATAACTTCTCACCTTTCTCCCCTCTTCCTTTTCCTCACTTTAAACCCTTACTGTCGCCCTCGATTCCGACCAATCGCCCTCACCTTCTCCACCTCCGGCCACACTTCGGCGACCCGCTCCCATCACTCCAGCACCCCACACGGCTCGCCGACCTGCACATAATCTCCGCCTCCTCACCCTGATCCATTTCCGCCCTTCCAATTCCCGCCACCCGACCTCTGCAAATCCACCGAACACACCCACTTTCCGACCCACAGTCCGACCTAGGGCAGCCCTTGCACGCCGCCCCACGCCTCGCCACCACCCGCACGAGCTTTGCCGCACTCTGGCGAAGCTCCCGGTACCTTCTGATTAGGTCGAAAGGCCGTTTTGCTGTGAACAGGTCACCCGTCCTCCGCCGCCATTGCTGTGCAGAAGGAGCTGCCTCCGCCTGCAGCTGCAGCCTCGCTACTCCCAGATCAGCATCCCAGGTCGCGTGGGGTGTCTTCGCAAAGAGCCCCAGGTTCGCAGCAGGGGCGAGGGCCTCGCGTAAAGCCGCAGTTACCAGCTGGCTCCGCCGTGCAGGCGCCAAATTGGGGTGGGACATTTAGTCCCACCTCGGAAGGCTCTGGAGCGGCGCAGCGATACAAATTGAAAACGTGCTGGAGGCTTATCGCCTCAGCACACGGGGTGAGGTCCCTCTCACACCGTCTCACCGGCCCCATCCGCGAGCTCATCACGCGGATCCGGCCGACCCGACCTGACTTGTCTGGCACTCCTCGCCCACCACGCACGCCGGTGGGCCTGGACCCGGGCGCGACCCGTACCCGACTACCCGGCAGCTCTGGGAGAGCTTTCCTAAGAGCGGCTTCTGTGAGAGAGAAACGCGGGGGGGGGGAGGGTAGAGTAGGTTTTGCCATCTCTGATTGGAACTTTGAGTGTGCAGGCACAGGTGCAGGGACTGCGGAAGGGCTGAAGAGAAGAAGACTGAAGGAAGGAGCACCGAGCGGCACTGTAGCAGCAGCGACTTAAGTTGTCTGAGTGGAAAATCAGACGACGCTCTGAAGGCAGAAAAGAAAGAAGAAGAACATCACCACTGCTGCAGATAAAGAAGACAGAAAGAGAATGAAGAAAGGAGAGACGACGTCCTGACAGCAAAAGCAGAAGAAGAGCACGAGAAGAAGATCAGAAGAAAGAAGTAAAAAGAAGATCTGAAGAACAGAAGGCAGAAGAAGAAGACCACAAGGAGATAAACAAAGAAGAAGAAACCAAAAGCCAAAGAGGAAGAAAGAAGAGAAGAAGAAGCCAAATTCTCATCTCTCTCTCTCTCTCTCTCTCTCTCTTTATTTTTGTAATAAGAATTTGTACCCCTAGAATACAACTTGCTCCCTGAGTTCGACCTCGGGAACTCTTTATTTTCCGAGTAAAAAAATTATATATTTGAAATGATGGCGATAACTGGCTATACTACAATGCTATAATAAAACCTAGTTATCTCGCCGCACCCCATTTCTCTCAATAGGGCTTCTTATTGGTACCTTTAATTTTCAAAATTAATTATTTAGGTATATTTAAATTGAGTTAAAATTACTTAGCTATACAAGTTAAATTAATACTTAATTCCTTAATTAGTGCACAAATCAATAATGTAATGACTCAATTGAGTTTTAAATTACTTAATATACATAATAATATATTTAATACACATTTTTAATTTAAATTTTGGTTATTTATTTTAATTTATATACATTTATTTACATGATTTACATATATGTACGGTTACAAATATGGTTATATGTATATACGTAATTATTTAGAATGAGATAGAGATATATACATATAATCTAATTAAATAAGTAGATAATTACATAAATATAGTATGTAGTTAAATACATCATAAATACTTCTTTAAATAGGTACAAAAATTATATAAGTTGTTTATGTACATTTAATTTATAAAAGTTATTATTTACAAGTAGCTTAGTATTTAATTTATATTTACAACTATAAATACTATATATAATGTATTTTGTTGTATTTTTAGACTTTTCCATAAATTTATAGTATGTTTCTGGTTTATGGAGGTAGGACAATGCGATCTCCTATCTCCATAAATTTTATACTCCTAGCATTTACACTCCATCGCACCCCCTTACTCCTGCGCCAACCCACCCCCTCCTCTCCGCTAAACCCTTCAACACTAAGCGCTCTCCCCTACTCTCCTCCCTCTCCACCTCGTTCGACCTTCTCCCTCCCTCGCTATTGTCCCCTTAGCGCAACCCTCTCAAACTCGACCAGCCTTCTCGCTCCGTCACTGTCACGGGTTCAACACCCCACCCATCCGTCGTCATCACCCCTCATTGCAGCCCTCTCCCTCTCACCTGCAGCAGCGGGCCACATCTCTGCTATCATAGTGACGGCCCCCATCGAGGGCTCTTCCCCATCGCGGCGGTCTTCTTCCTACACTCTTCTTCTTTTAAAAAGGTAAACATTATCTTTTGTTTACATAAAATAATATTTTCAATCTCTTGATTGTATAAAGTAGTGTTGAAATGTTGGTAGCATCGCAATGATTTTTTGTTCTAGATAAGGGATTCAATATTTTCTTTTTAAGAAATGCTGGAAGTAACTCCCTCCATTGAAAGGCACTGTTGTTTTAGTTGTAATTCAGTTATGTGTCTCACAAGTTTTAAATATGTGGTTAGTTTTATGACTATCATAGTAGTGCTTGTTGTTTAAAGTTGTGAAGATTTTAGAATTGTGTTTGTTGTTAGTAGAAATATGGTGATGTCTAAAACCAATCTCTATGACTGTTCAAGCTACGGATAGCCCAATTTTGAGTTGTTTGCTTGAGAACTTTCATAATTAATCATGTTTCTTCATTGTTGTAATTGTACCTAAAATGATAAACACTAGGGTAGAAAGAAATTAGAAATGAGATTCACAAGAAAGGACCGATAGAGAGAGTAGGCTTAAGAAAGGTATTTGTTTTGTATAATATTTTTTATTATGCAGTTTATATGGCTTTTCTTTTTAATATTTATTTTTTAAATTATTTTAGATCCATTGGTCTTACAACAACGATGTTATGTTGTTGATTACGTTAACACCATGAAGAGATTGGATCTTACAAGTAATCATATGGAAGTGATGAAGGCCACTCCATTCCACATTCTATTAGATTTACAAGTTTTATCAGCGAATGTTAGGCTTGTACAGGAGATCCTCCTTTGTTATAAATGGAGTAACATGTTTTTATTGGAGAGGAAACAATTTGAGTTTATAGTAGACGACGTTAGTGTCATACTTGGTCTACCATCTAGTGGTGACCAAATTATTTATAGAGGTCGTGTCAAGCCAAGTTGAACCGAAGGAGAAATATTTGGAGATAATGTTTGTTTAGGTAGAAAAGAATTGGAAAAGATGCTTCAATCGATGGTTCACAAGGAGGGTTAGAAAGACGTGGAGAACTTTTGTAAAGTGTTAATTTTATACATGTGTGCAACATTCTTGTTGCTGAATTCAGGAGGGTGTGCTCCACACACACTACCGCAATATGAGGATGAGATATATGCACTGCATGCATATAATTGGCCAGAGGCAATGCACAATTGCGTCATGCTGAATGTTGAAAGCATCTCAAACGATTTGAAGCTGGTACAGAAAGGTGAAATTCAAAGTCCAAAAAAGGTTTTACTTGGATGCACAATGTGCCTACTGGTACTTAAAATTGAACGTGCCATATATGTTCCATTCATTATTTTTATTTTATAGTTGTGTTAACATTTTATTTTTAGGTATGGGCATATGAGTGGCCAAGAATCAGAAAATACAAAAATAGAAATGATCCTTAGAAGAAGTCCTTAGCAGACATTCAACCAAAGGACTATAAGAATTACAATATTACCGACGAGGAGAAGTTGATCTTGAAGAATGCATTAAGGGCTTTGCATTCATCAAACCCAAGGGTCAAGGAGATCATTGATGACTCTGATGATTTTTCTACTCATCATTCTGATGAGGGTCGTAGTGAGGAGTTGAAAACAAAGCTAGATGAGAGAACCAACTTTGATGTTGTTGACCTTAAGATGAAGATTAAGGAAGATTTGAGGGAAGAATTTAGCTATCGCTTCATGTCATTGGAAGTAGAAAGAAAACAACTTCGAGAGGAGAATAAGCAGTTGAAAATCCAACTTAATTCAAAACATTTGGAGATGACAAATTCCACAGCCATCCTTGCTTGTGTTGCTTCCAAGAATAACACAACTCTGAAGTCAAGTTCAAAGAAGTGAAAGAGAACTCTTCGACGTAATTGCAAGTTGAAATTTGATGTCAAGGAAATCTTTGGGATGAAAAAAATTGTAAGGAAGACAAAAGAAGTTGTAAATATAGATAGCCAAGCAGAGGGTAACCCTACAAGGATGGTATGCACATACAGGTGAGCTGCTTGATCCATTTCGTTTGTGGTATATGTCATTTGAAATCATATTTTCATTGACCCTTTCAGGTTGTGGTTTCATTTGATATGCTTAAGAAGGCTTATGGCTTTTTAAGTCTTCCTAATGAGGAGAGAGCTTTTATTGAAAAATATTTTGCTAAACCTATCATAAGGTACGTTCAAACCTCGTGTCTTTCAACAATGTATTCGAAATTTACAACTCTTATCCCTACTTTGTTACAGGGAGGTGATATGTAAAGGATTCAAAGAAAACTACATCAGCAGGTTTCAGTTGAAGGACATGTTGTTTAGACGCATGATAGAGGATGATGTAAGAACTAAACTTTTTACTTCCTGTATTCCTACGGAGAATTCATTAATCTCATAATGTATTATTATTTATTCGTGTAGATCATTGATGTTTGCTTGTACAACATTCACGGAATTGGTGTTGTGAGTTGCCAAATTTATGTGATCATCTCTTATTCTCGATGAGTGTGACATCGACATTTCAATGGCATAAGGAAGAAAATCAATTGGATAAATTCATAGAAAACTTGAAGGATGGTTATTATGGGATGGGTAATCCTGAATTAGGAGTGAGGAAAATGTTCTTTATCTTGCATTGTGACATACATTGGCTCCTGGTAGTCTGTGATTGTGAGGCAAAGGTTTTTTGGTCTTTGAACTCAATCAAAGGCCAAACTTTGTAAGAGAAATTTGTGTTAGATTGGGTGAGTATGACATCTTCTAGTATACTTTGTGCTCTTTATGTTTAAGATTTAAAACCACCTTATTTTTTTAACAAGATCACTACTCTTTAATAGGTGTCAACTCTAGGATCTTTTCTTTAAGAGCAATTTCAGTTTGCAAATGCAAGCAATTGGACTCGCATATTCAACTAGCATTGCCCAACTCAATCAGATATAAGCTTGAACTGTGGGCTATTTGTGATAATTTGTGGAATGTCTTTTGGCTGGTCGAGTGATGGATTTCAACGACGATGACATGACTACTTATAGGGCTGATCTCACATGTAGGTTGCTAAAATGAGGAGGATGGGCACGATCCATTTCTGTGGGTAAGGGAAATTTACCTTCTCATTATCAGTGTATGAGAAGTATTGCCTTCATTTCATTTGGATCTTTACTGGATTAATATTTTTAATCCTCTCATTTGTGAAATTATCTTGAAAAATGTTCTAATACTTTCATTCTAGTTTGCAAATTTCAAATACACAAGGGAGGCCTATTCTATCAAAGGCAGGAAACATGAGGCATTCAGGGCTGATTATTCAGATTTATTGGGACTACTATCACCCAACGGCAGCGACTTCCATTGACTGATTGGAAACATTAGTTCCTTTTGTTGTTTACAACTCAAATATGTAGTGGTGAATATTTGGTGTACTAGGTATTTGTATGTATATATTTTGGGATAGTTTACTATTGCAGTCTAAACATTGACTGAGTCAAATGCTTTGACATTCATTTCTTTATGACAGTATACTTGGATACCAACCATCTATTGATATGTTTGTGATGTTGTGAGGTAAAAATTCCTAACTTACCATGACACTAGTAATTTTGTAACATGGTGGTAGGCAACTTAAAGTTCCAAGTTTGCTAGAAATCCCTCTCATGTCAATAAGGTTGTCTAAATTCATAGATAAGTAAAATCGGCTGCTTTTGTTTTGCTTTAACTGATCAAGGTCTATTGACCATTGATTGACCACACAGCCGAACCAAAAATTACCAGAGCTCACAATTATTTCAACCGAAGAGAGTGAAACTTGAGCAAATTAGAACAACTATTTCAAGCTTGTTATGGAAGTTTAACTATTTGTATCTAACTTGACAAACTCTATATTGCTTACCATTGTGGGTTACTTGTGTTAAAAACTTAAATTATTTGTTCATAACTTAAACTGTGTTACTGACTTAAATAATTTGTTGTAAACTTAAATAATATGTCTCTAACTTAAATAATGTATCACACTCATTTAAACCTCAAAATGCTCGTGACTTAAGATATTTGTGTCTAACTGGACAGACTCTATATTACTTACCATCGTTGATAACTTGTGTGAAAAACTTAAATTATTTGTTTAAAACTTAAACTATATGTCACTGACTTAAATAATTTATTGTAAACTTAAATGATATGTATTTAACTTAAACAATGTGTCACACTTATACAAATCTCAAAATACACATGCCTTAAAACATATTTTTGTGTAACTTCATAATCTCAATAGTGCTTACCATCATAGGTTACTTGTGTTAAAAACTTAAATTATTTATTCAAAACTTAAACTCTGTGTCACTGACTTAAATAATTTGTTGTTAACTTAAATAATATGTATCTAACTTAAATAATGTGTCACACTCATACAAATCTCAAAATGCACAAGCCTTAACAATTTTTTGTGTACAATTTCATAATCTCTATATTGCTTACCATTGTGGATAACTTATGTTAAAAACTTAAATTATCTATTCACAACTTAAACTATGTGTCACTAACTTAAATAATTTGTTGTAATTTAAATAATGTATATGTATCTAACTTAAATAATGCGTCATACTCATACAAATTGCAAAGTGCATGACTTAACATATTTGTGTAAAACTTCATAATATATATATTATTTACCATCGTGGGTAACTTGTGTTAAGAACTTAAATTATTTGTTCAAAACTTAACCTGTGTCACTAACTTAAATAATTTGTTGTTAACTTGAATAATATATTCCTAACTTAAATAATGTGTCACACTGATACAAATATCAAATGCACATGCCTTAACAATTTTTTTTGTGTAACTTCATAATCTCTATATTGCTCACCATCATGGGTAACTTCTGTTTAAAAGTTAAATTATTTGTTCAAAACTTAATTATGTGTCACTGACTTAAATAATTTGTTATAAAATTAAATAATATGTATCTAACATAAATAATGTATGACACTCATACAAATCACAAAGTACACATGACTTAACATATTTGTATAAAACTTCATAATCTCTATATCGCTTACCATCGTGGGTAACTTGCGTTAAAAACTTAAATTATTTGTTCAAAACTTAAACTATGTGTCACTGGCTTAAATAATTTATTGTTAACTTAAATAATGTGTCACACTCATACAAATATCAAATGTACATGCCTTAACAATTTTTTGTGTGTAACTTTATAATCTCTATATTGCTTATAATCATGGGTAACCTGTGTTTAAAAATTAAATTATTTATTCAAAACTTAAACTATGTATCACTAACATAAATAATTTGTTGTAAACTTAAATAATATGTTCCTAACTTAAATAATATGTCACATTTATGCAAATCGCAAAGTGCACATGACTTAAGCTATTTGTGTGTAACTTGACAAACTCTATATTGCTTATCATCGTGGGTCACTTGTGTTTAAAACTTAGATTATTTGCTCAAAAATTAAAAAACATATTCCTAACTTAAAAGAATATAGAAACATATACTACCATCTGTATAAGTACTTATACTAACAGATATAGTATCTACAGCGATAGATATAAATGTCCGTAAAGGCTTAAAACATATATTCATAAGACAAGAATAATACATTTAGTAACATGTATAGATACCTACATTAACATTTATAGTTCTTGCTAAAGCACCCTAAAAATGTATCATAAGGTATGTGGCAACACATATAGACCAAGTGACACCAACACTTAGCGTAATTTCAAGTTAGTTAAATTCTAACTAAGACCAAAATTATGGATTGGCAACTGGGCTTTTCACGGGATCGATAGCCTTAATGGGACAGATTAGACCACTATTAGACCAGACCCTAGTTTATTATTAGAGTATTTTTTGTGCATAGACCCACACCCACACGCCCACACACTTGTGCACACACCCACAGGAGCATGCATGTGCCCAATATGCTCATAGGGGTACTTGTATGCACAACATTTGCACCCAATGCATGTTGACTGGTGGGCATTACGACGCAAAGCTTTATATATGCCTTGTGGAGCTCATCAGTCCATGATGTGGCACCAAAGATTTGGGCAATACTACTTTGAAGACATCTCACGATTTCATATAAGGCCTGATTTAGGCATTGATTTTAGTGCCCATTTGTTCTTCATTTTCAAAATAAATTCTATGGCTGGGAAGCCTATACATAGGGCTACTTATTAGTGTATTCAATTTACAATAATCCATTATTTAATTATATTTAAAAATTGGTTACACTTAGCTAATTAAACACATTTAATTAATGCTTAATTTCCTAATTAAAGTTCAAATTGATAATGAAACCACTCAATTGACTTATAACTTAATTAATATACATAACTGAGTATTTATTATACTTTTTTAATTTACTTTTAGTTATTTATTTTAAATTACACACATTTATTTACATAGTTTATATTAATAAGTACATATTTAAAGTATAAATACTATTATACAGTTTAAATACCATATAAATATCTTAAGAGCACTTAAAATTATAATTTACTAATATACAACACAATTTACATCAATAATTTATTAATTTATTTCACTTTAACTTAATAATCTAATTAATTAACATAATAACATAATTATATGCATTAAATCCATCAATAAAATAAGGTATTGGCATTTTAGAGTATATCATAATTACTTTAATATATACATACAATTACAAATACAATTATCCATATATAGTTTAATATAAATAACAATGTATTGAATGAAGGTTTCTTTTCAAAATTTGTGACTTTGGATCTAACTGAAATGGTTTTCACACCTTCATAAAATGCTTCACAATGTTTTATCGTTGATTCAAGTGATTTCTTGCTTGCATGTTTACTTATTTAAGTCTGTATTCTATATATTTAAGTAAATAAGTTAAGTACCTAATTTAATAACTTAAAATCATTTAAATAAGTAAATTAATTAATTATGGAAGTAATTTATCTTATACACTTGTATATAATAATTTTAATTATTTTCAACGTATTTATCATATATTCATACTGTGTAAATGTATTTATAATCTAATTACTTACTTATCTATTAAAATGCATTAAATAAATGTATATAAATAAAAATAATTAACTAAAAACAAATTAAAAATGTATAATAAATATTCAATTATTTATATTAAGTAATTTATAAATCAATTGACTGGGTTCATTATCAATTTAAACTTTAATTAGAAAATTAAGCATTATTTCTTTTTGTTTACAAAATATGGGAGCCAATATTATTCATCCCCTACTCCCTGGTGACCGTCACGAAATGCGTTTGTGTAAAATTGCTCGTTGTAGCACGTTTTTCAACATCAATTTTAATAAGAATCGGATGTGAGTCCAAGTGTCGAATGCAGGGAGACAAAATCGGATCAAATACTCGCTTTGGTGTCACAAAAATTCATCGTTTGATTCGTTTGCGAAAGAGAGAACGAGAAAGAAAGAGAGATAGGGAGGGAGAGAGAGAGACACAAGGAAAGAGATAAGGTTAGAAATCCATGATAAACATATGAGAATAATATATCAAAAATCTATTGACTATCAAATGTTATGATCAACACAATATAGATGAATGCTTAAATAAAATAGATGAACTACAACTATCAACAATTAAAACTAAATGCGAGGGAATGGATGGCATCGAGATAGCCATGAAGGTGGAGTGTTACGACCCGGTTCCCGAATCCCTACAGGAACGAGACCGGATCGACTCAACTGATCCCAAGACCCAGTCGTCCAACGAGAAAGTAAATCAAAAAGCAGTAAAATAAACCACATTCACCATGCTAGCAACTAACATTAACAAAAGTACTGCAGTGAAGAAGTAAACTATTACAGTACACACCACCACAACAGTAGAAAATTAAACGAGGTACAGGAATATAAAGTGCAGAATGAAAGAGTATAGAATATAAAGGTACAAGAAGCTACTCACTACTACAAAGGGGACAAAAGAACTACGACTACTGTGCTCTAACTGCTCAACACCTGGACCTGAAAAAGGTTATGAGTACAAAACGTCAGCGAACGTTGAGTAGAGTGGCAACCAACTACTAAACAGTAAAGGTGGACAGGTGTAACGACCCGGTTCCCGAGTCCCTACGAGACACGAGAACCGGACCGACTCGACTAATCCCAAGACCTAGTCGTCCAACGAGGAAGTAACCAAAAGACAGTAAAATAAATCACATTCAGCATGAATATAACTAACAGTAAGAAAGTACAGCAGTAAGGAAAGAAACTACTACAGTAGGTACCACCACAACAGTAAAACAACATTTATCATATAACAAGAACTGCAGGTAAAGAAGGTACAGCGGAAACAAAAACTACTCACTAGAACAGAAACAAAAGAGGTACAAAAGGCTGTGGTAACTCTACTGGACCCTACTCGGCCCAGCGTCCTCTGCAGCCGCCGACCCTGGCTGCTCAACACCTGGTCCTGAAAAAGGTAACGAGTGTAACACGTCAGCAAAACGCTGAGTAGAGTGGCAAACTAACTAAAGGCAACAGTAGAGTGTACAGTAGCTGTTATGTTCTATTACTTCCTTTATTCACATCTTTCAATTTTTCTCACTATTTCATTTATTTCTCAGATCCTTTACTTGATCTCGAATGTCCTCGTGGGAACGATCTTGATTGCAGTCTTTTCCAAAAGTAGAAGTAGCACGTGGTGCTCTCCTGGCCGGGAGAGTCCCCCGTGGTGATCCTACCCTCAGTCAACCACCCCAAGGTCACTGACAGACGTAACGGTGACTACGGCACGCGCGATAAACGCACAGGTAGCTAGCCCGCACTGGCACGCGGTCAGTCGTTTCCGTTAACGGGTGCGCCCAAAGTACAGCACGGAACCAGGGCAGAGCCCTCTCAGTAACAGGGGTCCAACCCCTCCACAGTAACCAAACCGGGGTCTTGCCCCTCCACAGTCCGCGCACCCTCGCCTGACTACCCTGGTTTGCCCTAGTGGGCCTAACAAGTCGGTGAAGGAGGCTAGCAGAACCCCGGGGCCCGTGGGGTAGCTAGTACTCTCCTAACACTACTAGCTCTCCTCGGTACTACGTACACGAGGGCCAACAAGTCGGTACAGAGTGGCCAGTCCTAACCCCCGGGTCCCTGGGGTGGCTAGCTCAGCTCTGCACTAAACAGGGGGACAGTCGCTCTCCTTGGTACTCCGTACTCAAGGGCCAGCTCACTTCCCCAATTCTATTCCATTCGCTTTCCAAGAGTTCTACTCCTACTTCCCCGTAGGGTTCCAGAACATCTCATGTCTTACTTTCCAGTTTCACGTTCTTACAAACCATGATCCCAATCATGTTTCTTTATTCATAACAGGCAGCTGTGAACTCAATTTACAGGCAGCTTCATATATTCCTTTCCATTTTTTTCCAAGACTGCATTATTATACATTCCACTAGTTTTTCCATCCTAGGATTCTTGCCATATCCTAGGGTCTATCATACAATCTAGTTTTCCGGCCCTAGGATTCATGCAACACCTAGGAACTATCATTCCATATATTTCTCATTCCTAGGATTCATGCAATGTCCTAGGTTCTAGTTATGGTTTCATACTTTAACAGATTTTATTAATACTTAAAGCCACTCTACCAGGTACAATGGGAGTAATGGGGGCGTGATCGGGAATCCCGCGTGCCTCCGCAACTCTCAAGACTGCAACCGAACGAGGTCCTATCACAAGGATCAAACACAAGGAGTGTCTCAAAACAGTGTATAGCTACTGTAGACGGGTAGAGGAATTACTTCTGAAAAGAATGCAACTCGAATCGCAGAAAACGGAGCCCGAACGGGCCCTAAACGGGTCGAAAAAGACGATACTGTGCAAAATCAGACGTCTGGAACTCCTTCCAGACGTCTTAAAAAGTGGATCAGAGAATTACCTGTTCAGCGTGGTTTCCCAGACGTCCAGAAGTCTGCGGGGACGTCTGCCCTAGATCCCAGACGTCCGATGGTCCCTCAGGACGTCTGGAGGTCACTCCCGTCGTCTGGTACAACTTCCAGACGTCTGATTCGCAAAGGATGGCGAATCAGCGAACCTGCGCACAGCCAACCCCCCTCCCTCAGTACGGTCAGTCGACAAGAAGGAAGAAGAAGGCGGAAACTCACCTTTCAGACGTCTGTATGATCTTACAGACGTCGACCTTGCCGTCTGGCTATCAATCCAGACGTCTGATTCTGGAAATTTTTCCAGAATCAGGACCCTGCTCGGCCTCCGCTCGCGACGCCGCCCGCGTCGCACCTCGCGCTCCTGCTGCTCAGACCGCAGCAGGTCCCTCTCCGCGTCGTTCCGCGCCCCCTGCGCCCTCCGCCAGCCGGCCAAGCCGCTCCGGCGAGCTCGCCCTCACGGCAGAGCTCCGCCCTCGCACGCCGCACCTCCGCGCTCACTGCGGCCGCCGCTGCCGCCCTCGTGTCCGCTCGCTCTCGCGCACAGGAAGGAGAAGAAGAAGGAGACGGTGGAGACGGGAGGGGAGGCGCGCCCCTTTTAACGTCGCGCGGAGAGGAGAGAGGAGGTGGCAGGCCGCCTGCAGCCGCAGAGAGAAAAGGGGGGAATATGCGGTCTGCGCGCTCAGGCGCGCAGGCGACTCGCGTGTGTTGAAAATAACGGATTTCCAGATGTCTTGAAACTATCCCAGACGTCTTATCAGACGTCTGGTTGTGATCCCAGACGTCTTGTACGACGTCTGAGCCACCTCCCAGACGTCTTAAAATACGTCTGGGGCACACATTCGTTACAACAGGTATCTATTATTTTTCAATTTCTTTCTTCTTTTAGTTACTTATTCTTGCTTTCACCATTTAATTATGAGGTCTCTTTCTTGATTTCGTATGTTCCTCGTGGGAACGATCTTGATTATAGTATTTTCCGAAGAGTAGAAGTAACACGTGGTGCTCTCCTGGCTGGGAGAGTCCCCTGTGGTGATCCTACACCCAGTCAACCACCCCAAGGTCACTGACAGACGTAACGATGACTACGGCACGTGCGATAAACGCACGGGTAGCTACCTCGCACTGGTACGCGGTTAGTCATTTCCGTTAGCGGGTATGCCCAAAGTACAGCACGGAACCAGTATAGGGCATAGCCCTCTCAGTAATAGGGGTCTAGCCCCTAAGAACCAAACAGGGGCCTCACCCCTCCACAGTCCGCACACCCTCGTCTAACTACCCTGGTTTGCCTAGTAGGTCTAACAAGTCGGTGTAGGGCAGCTAGCTGAACCCTTGGTCCCGTGGGGTAGCTAGCTCTCTCCCTACACTAGTAGCTCTCCTCGGTATAGTGTACACAAGGGCAAAAAAGTCGATACAGAGTGGCTAATCCTAACCCCGGGTCCCAACCAAAGGACGGCTAGCTCCGCTCTGCACTAAACAGGGGAACATTCACTCTCCTTGGTACTCTGTACTCAAGGGCCAGCTCACTTCCCCACTCACATTTCCAGTTCCATTCCAATTATTTCCAGAAGCTCTACTCCTAATTCCCCGTAGGGTTCATACTCATATTCCTCAGGCCATTCCATACCAAGTTTCATCATTTCGATTTCCATTTCTCAGGTTCTACACATGTAACATGTAACTTTATTGTTTACATTCCAGGTTTATTCGTAGGTAGCTCGTGTTTCCAACATTCATCTTTCCATTTTCAGTTTATATACATGCAGCTCATATTATGTCATTTAACGTAAACAACAGGAATTCACATGCAACAGTTTGCTAGCACAAGTACTTTACATTTCACAGGCAACTGTTATTCATTTACAAGCAATTGTTATCATTCTATCTACTCATCCAAGACTGCAATTCATTCATTCAATACGGACAATCCAGTATTTCTAGTCCTAGGATTCATGTCATATCCTAGGTTCTAATCATTCATTCCAGACAGGCAATTAGGTTGTAATTAGATTAAGGGGAAGCCACTCTACCAGTAAACCCAGGAGTAGTGGGGGCTTGATCGGCAGGTCCACGTGCCTCAGCAAATCCCAAACCCGCAATGGAACGAGGTCTTATCACAAGGATCAAACACAAGAAACTACTCAGAACCGTATAGAAAGTATTCCAACAAGTAGAGGAAGACATATGGGAAACATCGGTATCTTAATTGTGGAAATCAAACCTCAAATGGACCCTAAACGGATCAAAAACAGTAATTTTGACTCAAATCAGATGTCTGGAACACCTTCTAGACGTCTTAAAAGAGTCCAGAACCATACCTCAACTCCTGCCCCACTCCTCAGATGTCCAGGAACTCCGCTAGACCGTCTGGATCCAGTTCCAGATGTCCGACCACCTCTCCGGACGTCTGGAAACGCTTTACGTCATCTGGTGCCTCGTCCAGACGTCTGAACTGCATGGGAGGGCATGTCCCGCGCCTTCCCGAAGCGAATCCTGCATGCGTCAACGAAAATCTTCTAAAAAAGGCACGAAACAGAGCCTCGGCGGAACGGCCTGCATGGCTGTATCCGCAAAGAAGATGTACGTCGCGAAGCTTACCTCTCAGTCGTTTGGAATCTCCTCCAGACGTCGTCTACATCGTCCGGATGTCGATCCAGACGTTTGATTCTGGGAAAAGCCCAAAACCAGAACCTGCCTTCGCCTCCTTGCAACGCACGTGGCCGCGCCGTGCCCGTTCGCTTACTACTCCGGTTGCAGCAGTGTCGGGGAGGACTCCTCGATGCGCTCCTCTGCCTTGCGCACGCGCCGACCGACCGTGAGCTCACCGGTGAGCTCCCACGCGAGCTTGCATCCTTTCTCTCCTCTCTTCCCCTTGCTGCTCCTCTCCTCCCACGCCGCCCATGCTCGCTGCTCTAGCTGGAGGAAGGAGAAGGGTGGCTGGAAGTGAGGTGAACGAGGGAGAGGAGGGGGTTTTAAATAAGGTGTGGGGTTAGGGTTTGCATCGACGAGAGGAGAGAGAAGGAGAAGAAAACGAGGGTCTCGTACTGTCTGCATGCAGCACTCGTGCAGACGCGAGGACGTACACGAAAATTTTAATTTTTAGGCGTCTGGGAATGGGTCCAGACGTCTTGCAAGATGTCTGACCCTCAGTCCAGATGTCTGACCTAAAGTACGGACATCTTAAAAAGGCTTAATGACACGGGTCTTAACATGGAGGGACTTCCGTTGGCGGCTCGGCGTCTTCACAACCTTGCTTGGGAACTCTATTAAGTGGTGGAAACTCTTAGGTAGAAGATGGGTGCAAATGGGAGGGGTAGATCCCTTTTTATAGTTGAGGAAAGGGCTAAAATTCGTCCTCGGGTCAATAGTGACATTGAAACCATCGCTGAAGACCTACCACATAGTCGCCAAAGCCCCTGCCCTGCACCCGCACCCGCTGCCTTCAACGTGTGCGTTGCTGGACCTCGTGCGCCCCACGCAGCGTGTCGTGCGTGCATGCGTTGGCGCGCACTGTGCTGGGCTTTGCTCCTTCTGCGCACGTACGCACACTACTACGCTACCGCTACTGCTCCTTGCCACGCCTCAATGTGTGCGCTCCAATTGCAATTGAGGGGAGAGTTGTGACTCGAACCTTGCATTGGGTGGATGCAAGAGGGAGCCGCGATTGTTGCGGCAAAGCTCCATCTTGGTCATCTTCTGATCATGTGCCCGCAGCTCCTCAGTCGTCCGATCTTAGATCGGACAGGTCACGTTGCTTGATGAAGCACCAGAGAAAGAGGGGTGCTGAGGTGCATGGATGGTGACACATGGTCGGATTTAGGCAGAATTTCTTGGGCTTCATGTGGGAGCTACGGAGGTCGGATTGAGGTGATTTCGAGTCTGTTGAACTCCATTCATCATTCCAGACCCATTTGTACAGTCTGATTGCTCATATGAGAGCTGTTTCCATATGGTCTTGTATACAAGGTCATTAAACATTGATTCCAAGGAATTTAAATGTAGAGATAATGTAATATGCATGTAATGCTCCCAAGCCTACTATAATATGTCATTCTCGCACAAGTACTCTCGAAATTGACTCTAATTGATGATATTATCATGGATAATTGTTGAGTCATCATACCCCCATGCCCACCTCTTGCTAGTCCCTAGCAAGGTTTAACCTAAATGCTATTTACAAAATAAAACTAGGAATTGATTACTTAGGTAGAAGTTGCTTGTCAACCGGAGGAAGTTTCTACTAAGAACCTAACTTGCAAAGACTCAACAGTGGTCGGGTTGCCTGCCAAAATGCCAACTACCCAAGTCATCGGCTTATTCTATACAGAATCAACTATAAATTTTTTTCTTTTTCATCTTTTCTAATTTTTTTTGGATTTGTTTTTTGTAGTTGAGAATTTCGGGGTAACTTTTTACAGCTACCCAACTCACCCAAGACTTAAAAATGACTCTTAGTAGTAAGCATCTTATTGTGAAGGTGATAGACTAACTCAACGACAATTAAAACGAACTTCAGGTTTCTACGTCCCTAGGTGACCCGAAAGAGAAAATGTTCCCTAAAAGTGTATCTATCTAACTGATAGCTTTCTCCTTACTTTTTATTTTTGTGGGGTCAACACAAAGAGCGAACCCAGTGTATCTCCTCGGATTATGCTACTTTCCCGCTTCTTCCTTAAGTGTTTTGGAATTCTTGTGCCATACTGTTTTGGAATGCTACTTCCCTAGCCAATGGGTTGTTACCCACGATAACTTGCCAGCCATACTCGTACGATGAAGTGTGGCTTATTTCTTTTTTTCTTTTCTCCTTTTCTATTTTCTTATTTCTCTCTGTCTCTCTCTCTCTTTTAAGTAGGTGGCTTTCCTAATCTAAGATTTACCTAAAGGTAGTAGTAAAAGAGAATGGTCCTGTGGCCAGGCTCTGGACAACCGGCTAATGGGCTGTTACCCACGACAACTTGTCAACCATACCACCCTAGAAGGTTCATTAGCTAACCAATTTCCGTTAGAACCATCGATGAGTGAGTCAATGCAAAACGTGTGTAGATGCTTAGACTAAAAATCACCCCAAATCAGAAGGCAGGTTGATAAGTCATATACTTATCACCCTACTTTATTGATTAGATTAATGTGAAATATGGTGGCGAGGACTCGAGACCAAGTCCACATTTTAGTGGACACCTGGACTGATTAAGTCCGAAGACCTGAAGAGTCTACGCATTTAGGTCCCTAACATATCACTTCCTAAAGTTGACAAGCTCCTAATACCTAAGTTTTCTTTTCCTAATTTTTTTTCCAAAAAAAAAGAAATAAAAATTAGTTGAAGCTAACAATTTTTGTACTCAGATCATAAGAATTACCACCCTCCCATGCCTATCGTAGACAATGTCCTCATTGGAATTTAAATGTATACAAGAGGGCAAGGAAAGAAATCACCTGAGTTATAATCATGTATCCGATCAGCTTGATACCTTTGGATTATCTCCCAGGAATCGCTGAATTTATTGCCACATGCTAAGCTTAGTACCTTTAGTTAAGCGAAGACTTAATCAGGTGGCTCAATACTTGCAGAAGATAAGGTTATCAAAACTAATATGAAAATGTGCTCGTCTGCTCTAGGAATCATTGGTCCACAACTGCGGACCTGCTGATGGTGTATCCCTATGCCAAAGAGTCTCTCTATAGCAAACTGTGGAATAAGGACAAAGAATGGAGGGTAATTGGAATGCGAGTCATGATGCCAATTCTGTTCATTGATTATGTTCCATAGTTCAATGAGAGGTTGCTGAGGAAGTGGATTGATATGAAAATCAACATGCAAGTCAGCAACAGAGTCTGGATCATAGGGGCCTTCATAATTAATATCAACAATCATGCTCTCCCCAGGCCCTGGATTATATGAGGGTACATGTGAGATTTGCGGCTATGTAAAGAGGTTACTAAAATCCTCATCAAAATCACCCCATCCTCATCGGTACTAATCTCAGATTCATCGGAATCTATCTTAGTCTTTGAGTCGAGCCATCCATTAGATTGACTAGGATTATGAGTAAATCCCCAATCCATTCTACTCAATATTTCACCCTCATATGTATCAGATTCCTCATCATTAGGTGGCATTTCCATTTCCCAACATAAATCTTCATAGGTATCCCCCAATAATCGAAAATCAAGGTTTCCTTCATCACCTTGGTATGTAGGAGGAGAAAAATGTGAATCATGCGATGTTGGATCGAAAACAGATTCGCTTCTCAGAGGATGTGACTTAGGCTAAGCAATCGTGTCAACTTCAGATTTATCAAGGCACATGTGATTATCATAATCCTTAGGCAAAATCATCTCCGTGTTGCCTAGGTGTGCCTGGCTAGAGATGTCCAAGTCAATAATCTCATGATATCCAACCTGCCTTTTCTCAAATTCCCCAAGATTATTTAGGACATCCAAATATGAATTGCCCTATGAATCCATTCCTTGAGAAGACTCATGATTGATTGGATCCTCAAAATGAGTTTTGCATTTCAGGGCTTCCCTCCATATCTATGCTTGTAAGTGGATTTCCTTCCTTAATTCCAGTGGGTGTCTCCCAAGATTGGTAATCAATGTTGGAGGTATCAACCTTTTCTTCATCACTTTCATAAATGGGGCAGTCTAAAGCTGGTTGAGTCTGGTAGTCCTTGAAAGAATTCGCTGTCAAGCATTCTTCAACAAGGGTATCCACGAGATTGCATTCCTCAACCCAATTGCAATTAAAAGACTTGGTTGCCTTGAAGATATTCAATTGCATTTTCTTGTTTCCAAAGGCAATTTCCATACATCCCGTGTCGCAGTCAATGTTAGCCTTGGCCGTAGCCAAAAAGGGTCTGCCTTAGGTGATGAGCGTGTTTTGTGATTGTTCAGGGACTTCCATGTCAAGGACTAAGAAGTCAACCGGGAAGTAGAAGTCTTTGACCTGAACAATTACATCCTTGACTATCCCTTTCAGGGTTTTCATAGATCGGTCAACCAGTTGGATAGTCACAGATGTAGGCTTTAGTTCTCCAAATTCGAACTGGTGATAAAGGGTAGTCGGGATTAAGTTAATTGAAGTACCTAAGTCCAAGAGTGCTCTATCAAACGTCATGTCACCAATATTACATGATATCAAAGGCGCTCCGAGGTTAGTTCTTTTAAGAGGTAGGCTGCTCAATGTCACTAAACTAGCTTATTCAGAGAGCGCTACCTTTCTAGGTGCTTGGGTTCTTGGCTTATGCTTGGGTGTGCAAACATCCTTCAAAAACTTTGCGTAAGCTGGGATATGTTTGATCGCATTGAGGAGAGGTATATTGATCTGAACTTGCTTGAAAATTTCAAACAACTCCTTGTTCTCAACCACATTTTTCTTCTTCTTTACTTTGTAGAAGGCTTCAGAGTATGGGATTTGGGTTTGAACTGGGTCAGGCTCCTGATCCTTGGGTTCCTCTCGCTCGTCAGGTAGAGAAGTCACGGGAGGAGTTGGCCATTTGGGGTCCTGGGTTTGACTGCTGCTTCTCAAGGTAACCGCATTGGCTGAGGCATTGGAACTAGGGTTAGGTCCTTGAAAAGAAGAGGTAGCAAACCCAGGAGGTGTCTGTGGGGCTTGTTGAATCATATGAGCTTGCCCCTGATTTGGTTGGAACTCTTGAGAATTGTGGCCTCTGTTTATTACATTCCTCAGGTTCGGTTGTGACTGAGAAGGAAGGGACCCCTGTTGTTTGTTATCTAACAACTGACTCAATTGTCCCTTCACTAATGACATCTCCTCCTAATATTTCTGATTCATATCAACCATCATTTTAATCAGGGTGTCCATTTGGTTTTGCTGCGTAGGAGCTGCCCTATTCTGGTTATAAGGTGGTCTAGTAGGTGGACCAGGTTGATAGGCGGGAGGGTTTGCCTAGGCTAGTCCTGAAATTGGTTCAATTTTTTATTCGACCAGGTAAAGTTTGGGTGGTTACGCCATCCAGGGTTGTAAATGTTGGAAAAAGGGTCAAGCTCAGAATATCCCTAGATGGCATGAGCATCTTCAAAGGTAGAAGGTGACGAAGGGAAGGGAAAAGAACAATCAAAATTTGAGGGAGTCAAGGTCCCTCCTAGGAACATGGTTAGGGGTTGTTCCAGGTGCATTTGGTTCATAGATTGAACCAGGTCCACATTGTTTGCTCCCTTCGCTAGGGAGAAGGTCTGCAATGGGGTTTGGGATTGATTCAATAGCTCGTCAATCTTCTTATCCACCAACTCAACCCGATCCAATTTCTTAGCTATAATGTCTATGTCAACCATTCCAGAATTAGTTTGTACCTCATAAATCCCACCACGAGGTTGACTGGACCGATTAAATTGGGCCATGGAGGCATTGTTAAACGAGTTCTTGCTCATTGACTCAAAGAGCTTGAACGCACTTTCCTCATTCTTATTCAAAAAATTGCCTCCACATGAGGCATCTACGAAATTCCTAAGGTTGCTGTCCAGACCATGGTAGAAAATTTGGGCCAATTGCCACCTTGGAACCTCTAGGTGTGGACATTTCCTCAACAATTTATTAAATCTTTTCCATGCCTCATGAAATTTCTCTCCACTTTGTAGGGTAAATGTAGTGATGGCTCTCCTAAGGGCATTGGTTTTTCCTATGAGGAAAAACTACTTAAGAAAAGCATGCCTTAATTCCTCCCAAGTGGAGATGGGCCTCCCTAAAGTCCTAAGCCAATGAGACGCTTTGTCTCTTAGGGAGAACGGGAACATCTTAATTAGCACAATATCCAAATGGATGTTCCTTGGTTTTACGATCTGTACAATCCGATCTAAGTCTTCTAGGTGTTGGAAAGGACCTTCATTTGAGCTCCCATGGAAATGGCTTTGAATCAAGCTAAGGACATGGATTTTTAGCTCAAAATCACCTCCCCCTTCGGGGACCCTAAGGTATGGCTCCATTTGGATGGCAGACGGATCGTAGGTTGGCCCTCAAGGGGTGGTGGTGGGTTAGGTGGGTTCAGTGGGGGTTGTCCTTGAGGGTTCTGCCCCTGAGGGTTCTGTAGTCTGTGTATGGCCTGCATGATGGTGTGAATCTGTTGTTGCTGAAGTTGGTGATTGGCAGTAATCTGAGCTGAAATCATGATCATGGCATCGGGTTGAGGTTGGTCCTCAACCTCCTCAACTCATGGGTTGGCCATGTCCTCAGTCCTACCATTTGAGAAATCAAGTTTTCTCCTAGTTTCTCTATCTAAAGCAACCAATTCGGGATGAAGTGATTGCCTTCCGTGCATACACTGGAGAAGAATCAGGAGAGATGCAAAGGGAAACAGATGCAAGAAGTGTGTGCACAAACAAACAAACAAATCTAAGCGCTACAGTGTACACCTAGGCGACTTATGCTTCAGAAATAAATTTCGACCACATGGTGAATTCGATATTGTCCTTACTCTCGAAGGTGGTAGAGTTGGGAAGGCGAAGTAGGGGGAGCGTGTCCTAAAGGCCACTAATTATGCTAAACCCCAGCTTTCTTAAGTCATTTTACAATTGGGCCTCTAAACTCAACACCTTTTGGAGCAAGCAGATGTCACTAATTCACTATGCGTTCAAGAAAATACCCTGAAACGAACACAATGAGTCATAAGGCCAACGTCTACTTAATTTTTAGGGCTAGGTCAGTGCTTGTGCTCAAGGATTAAATGAAGGGCGTTAGGGGGGTTAATTCCCTTAAAATTTTAGTTTAAGACTTGTGCACAATTGGGTGCAAGGACCCAATACCAAAACAAGTGTTAAGAAGATTAAGATGTGTGATTTTAAAAATTTGAATCTTGCTTAATGGATTTTAAAATTTCACTTGTTTACGCATTCAAATAAGGCACAAATGTATAATCACACAGTTGGTAAAGATTGATTTTCTTTAAGGCCTTTTGTGTGACATAAAGTTAAAAATTCCCTAGTGTGAAAGAACCTAGGGTGTGTAGCTTTCTACTCAATGAATCTTTTTTTAAGATTCTGTCAAGGAGGGTCTAATCAAAATAAGCAATGACCCTATCCTGATCAAAATCAAATGAGCTTTTCAACAAAATTAATCTCAAAATTTTTTGAGGATGATAGATCACCTAAATTCATGTTTTTTCAAGAGGGGGTCAATCTATCCAGAACTTCTAGATCAGTGCGCAAGTTTAAGATTTTGATTAGAACATGCACTAATCAATTTCAAATGTAAAAATGGTCTTTAGATGAAGTCTAGAGAATTTCAAGAGCTCTAAAAAAATATGAATCTCTAACAAATCCAAGCTGCATGGAGTTCGCAGCAGCAAGAACCTACAAATCTCCAAAACTCAAAACAACCTTGCGCACTTCAATTAGCAAATTTCTCACAACCAAACCACAAAGAGTTTGGCTATGAAATTTGCGGTGGAGTTCGCCTACTGAAAGGAGTACCTTTGAAATTTTTCTCAAAATTTTTAGAGGTGCTAAGGGTCCTCTAATCGTATGCTCAACCTGAGTCCAGAAAATAGTGTTGAGAAATTAAAAGATTGAGAACTTAGTGGTGGTGTTTCCTTCGACAAATATAAGAGAGGTTTTTTTTAGAGCAACAACACTTAGATCTTTTCCTTTGTCTAGAGATGAAGGGTTACCTTTGGATCGTGCGAAGACAAGATATCAAACCTTCGAGTTGATGACAGTCTTCTCTTGCGCTTCATTTGATCCAATCCGATCTATTCTCCCTCCGTTTCTGATGTACAAGATTCTTGCAATCTAGAAGAAGAGAGAAAGGCAAGTTAGATAACACAAGTATGAATAATTCCCAAGGAAATGAAAGCGGATAAAAGATCCGTTGCCTCCCCGGCAACGGCGTCAAAAACTGACCGTCGCGAAACGCGTTTGTGTAAAATCGCTCGTTGTAGTACATTTTACGATGTCAATTTTAATAAAAAGAATTGGATGTGAGTCCGAGTGTCGAACACAGGGAGGCATGAAATCGGATCAAATACTCGATTTGGTGTCACAAAAATTCGTCGTTTGATTCGTTTGCAAAAGAGAGAACAAGAAAGAAAGAGACATAGGGAGGGAGAGAGAGAGAGGAGAGAGATAAGGTTAGAAATCGATGATAAATATATGAGAATAATATATCAAAGATCTATTGACTATCAAATGTTATGGTCAACACAATATAGATGAATGCTTAAATAAAATAGATGAACTACAACTATCAACAATTAAAACTAAATGTGAGGTAATGGATGGTGTCGAGACAACCACGGCAATGGAGGGACTTCCGTCGGCGGCTCGACGTCTTCACAACCTTGCTTGGGAGCTCTATTAAGTGGTGGAAACTCTTGGGTAGAAAATGGCTGCAAATAGGAGGGGTAGGTCCCTTTTTATAGTTGAGGAAAGAGCTAAAATTCGTCCTCGGGTCAACAATGACATTCAAAGCGTCGCTGAAGACCCGCTGCATACGTTGCCAAAGCCCCCGCCCCTGCACTTGCACCCGCTGCTTTCAACGCGTGCATTGCTGGCCTGCGTGTGCCCCGCGCGACGTGTCACGCGCGCATGCGTTGGCGCGTGTTGTGCTGGGCTACCCTCCTTCCGTGCACGCGCGCACGCTACTGCGCTGCTACTGCTGCTCCTTGTTGCGCCTCAATGTGTGCACTCCAATTGCGATTGAGGGGAGAGGCACAACTCGAATCCGGGTCGGGTCGATGGAAGAGGGAACCGTGACCGTTGTGCCAAAGCCCCATCTTGGTCATCTTCTGATCATGTGCCCGCAACTCCTCAGCCATTCGATCTCAGATCGGACAACTCACATTGCTTGATGAAGTGCCAGAGAGAGAGGGGTGCTAAGGGGTGTGGATGGTGACACGTGGGCGGATTTAGGCCGTTGATCATTAGATCAATGGTCAGAATTTCTCGAGCTTGATGTGGGAGCTATGGAGGTCAGATTAAGGTGATTTCAAGTCCGTTGGACTCCGTTCATTATTTCGGACCCATCCGTATGGTCCGATTGCTCATCTGAGACCTGTTTCAATATGGTCTTGTACACAAGGTCATTAAATATTGATTCTAAGCAATTTAAATGTAGAGATAATGCAATATGCATGCAATACTCCCAAACCTACTATAATATGTCATTCTCACACAAGTACCCTCGAAATTGACTCTAATTGATGATATTAACATTGATAATTGTAGTGTCATCACTTGGAGGCCAAAAAAGGGGGAGGCAGGGGGACTAGACCAATACCTACCCCTTACAGGAAAGGAGAGACCACGACTTGTGGGCTAGTACATCAAGCAAAACAGAGAGACTACAAGGACAAAATGTAAGGCATTTGGATTTTATCCAACTTGATAAGCCCTACAATCTTATTAGGAAGCTGATGCAGCAGAGTGAAGAATTTCCATTGACCATCCCCTAGGTCCGCAATCTTGGAAACAGCACCATTAACCAGCGGGTGAACATATGAAAAAGAGTGAATTTTGGTAGAAAGCACACGGAGGAAAGCATAGTGCCTTTTGGCCTGCCAAGCAACAGGAAGCTTTCCAAACCACAAATAATAAAGTAACACTGAGTCCATTTCCACCAAATGACACCAACACTTAGTGCCAACCCATAATTTATGTAATTAGTTCCTATTTATACTGATTCTTCCTATTCGATCAACTCATCCTCAAGATTTGAGGATGTTCAGGTCATCCAAGGATACTCTAAGAATGGTTCCTTCTCTAATACTTACAATCTTGGATGGTGTAATCATCCAAACTTCTCTTGGTCCAATCAGAAGGTAGGACAAGTGCCCCACCAGACCTAGATGAGACAACCTTATCCCAACTCTTTCAATTAGGGTCAATCTTCAAGGCAAAGCTATGTCCAAAATCCCCCTCCACCCACCCAACCGACCTAAATGGAATCTTTGATTAAAATGATGGGTGAGATATTGACTAAGCAATAGGAGCAGATCAATCAACAGAATCGAAGGACCCAGGTGGACATGAATGAGATTAAGGGGCAACTTAGCCAGCTTGTTGACTCACGACAACATGGGACCTTACCCTCTCAACCCATCCCAAACCCCAGGAGCATCTAAAACAGCAACAATGCAAACTCAAGGTTTGACCAGAATAAAGTGCCTCAACAGAACCAAGTTAACATGATGAACTAGGCACACCAAGCTTCAACCAAAACCCACAATAGGGTCAATCGATTTTACCAAACCCCCGCTCAGAACTCAAATGCAATGGAGAATGCCGTTAGTTTAAGGAGTGGGACCACCACCTAGGATCCCATGTGGCCAATACAAAATGATTCCAAGCCTGAACATGAGGATGGAAAATTAGAGGATGAAAAATTTAATACTAAGGATGATAATCTTGAGGCTCAGGAGCCCAAGGTTAAAATACCCACCCAAATCCCGTTCCCTGAAGCCTTAGAAAACCAAAACCAAAAAGGAAGAACCCATCCAGTAATAGGGTGTTGCTTGAGTTGTTTAAACAGGTCTAGATAAACATCCCCCTCCTCGGTACTATCAAACACATCCCTACCTATGCTAAATTCCTCAAACACCGTTGTACTCAAAAGCGTCAGGCTAGGAGCAAGTCACCTACTACGGTGGTTCTTTCTGAGCATGTGAGTTTTATAATTCTAAAGAATCTACCTCCTAAGAAGAAAGATCCTGGAGCCCCATTGATTTCTTGTGTCATTGGTGACATGACTTTTGAAAAGGCTCTACTTGACTTAGGGGCATCCATAAACCTGATCCCCATTGTGCTTTATGAGAGTTTTGGACTTGATGATTTGAAACCCACTGATGTTACATTGCAATTAGTTGATCAATCCATTAAAACCCCTTTGGGGTAGTAGAGGATGTGATATTTAAGGTCAAGGACTTCTATTTCCCCATTGATTTTCTTATCCTTGACTTGGAAGTATCAAAGAGACTGCACAACACACCCATCATCTTATGAAGACCTTTTCTAGCCACTGCCAAGGCTAATATTGACTGTGAAACTGAAGAATGGAGATTGCCTTTGGAGATCAAAAGATGCAACTCAATATTTTTAAGGCATCCTGAACTTTCGATGATGAGGAGTGCGATTTGATTGAGGAACTTGGCAGAGTAGAAAAAGTGATTGTGGAGTTATGTCAATTCATTTGGTTGAAGAACCCATAATTGAAGAGTACCCACAAAAGGTTCATGCCACAGCTAACACATAACCTCCTTGGACTTTTCAAGTGGAGAGACTACCCAATTCACTCTTTGCACCCCTCACACCCTCTACCCTTGTCCCACCCTAGTTTGAACTGAAACCATTACCTGATATCTTGAAGTATGTGTTCCTAGGACCAAACCAAACTCTTCGTGTGATTATTAATGCCAAACTGAGTATGGAACATGAATGTAGACTCATTCAAGTCCTAGGAGATCATAAAATGGCAGTTGGTTAGACTATAGCTGACCTCCGAGAAATTAGCCTCTCCTACTATACTAACCACATTTATCTTGAAGAGGGAGTCAAACCTTCTCGCATGTTACAAAGAAGATTAAACTCGAATATGCAAGAGGATGTGAACAAAGAGATCATTAAGTGGCATGATGCATGAATTATCTACCCCATATCTAATAGGCCTTGGGTTAACCCTATTCAGATTGTTCCCAAGAAGGCTGATCGTTAATGAGCATGGAGATTCTATACCTACTAGGATAGCTTCCTAGTGGAGAGTTTATATTGATTATAAGAAGCTAAATTCAGCCACTAAGAAGGATCATTTCCTCTTACCATTCATTAATCAGATTTTGGAGAAGTCAGCTGGTCAAAAATACTTTTGTTTTCTAGATGGTCATTCAAGATACAATCAAGTAGCCACAAGTTTTAAATATCAGGAGAAGACCACATTCACATGCCCCTATGACACTTTGCTTTTCGTAGAATGCCATTTGGTCTCTGTAATGCACCGGCGACTTTTCAAAGGTGAATGATGGCAATATTTTCAGAAATGATCATAGACTTTATGAAGGTTTTTATGGATTATGTTTGGGGACTCCTTTGATTCCTGTTTAGCCCACCTCCAGAGAGTATTGAAGAAATGCATTGAGGTGAATCTAGTTCTGAGCTGGGAAAAGAGACACTTTATGGTCCAAGAAGGAATTCTATTAGGACATGTGGTCTCTAATAGGGGAATGGAGGTGGATAGAGCTAAAATTGATTTGATCAACTCCCACCACCCACATCTGTTAAGAAAGTAAGATCGTTTCTAAGATATGTGGGTTTTTATAGGAGGTTCATCAAAGATTTCTAGACCTCTAAGTAACCTTTTAGCTAAAGACCAAGCCTTCCACTTTGATGATCTTTGTCTTAAGGCCTTTGATTCACTGAAGAAATCTATTACTCAAGCACCAATCTTATAGCCACCTGACAGAGACTCACTTTTTGAGATCATGTGCGATGCCTCTAATTATGCTATTGGTGTTGTCTTGGGTCAAAGAATAGAAAAGAAACCTATTGTGATTTACTACATTAGTAGGACTCTTGATGATACTCAAAAGAATTATATCACTACTGAAAAGGAGTTGTTAGCAGTTGTCTTTGCTTTAGAAAAGTTTAGAGCGTGCCTTCTAAGATCTCATGTGATTATCTATACTGACCACTCCATTCTAAGACACCTGTTAGCTAAGAAAGATGCCAAACCAAGGCCAATTAGGTGGATCCTCCTGCTTCAGGAATTTGACTTAGAGATTAATTAGAGATAAAGTAGGAATGCAGAATATAGTGGCCGATCATTTATCTCGAATTCTAGCTAAGGATTCGCATCTGACCTTACCTATTGCTGATTGTTTCCCAGATGAGTGTCTTAGCCATTTCAGAGGTCCAAACCCCTTGGTATGCTGATATTGTGATTTACTTGGTTATTGGGCGAGTACCTAATGATTGGTCCAAGTAGAGAAAAGAAAAATTTTATTCTGAGGTCAAGTACTACTTATGGGAGGATCTTGAATTATTTACACTTTGCGCTGATCAGATTATTTGTAGATGTGTTCTCAAGAATGAACTCCACAGTATTTTGACATTTTGCCATAATTCTGATTGTGGAGGACACTTCTCAAGGAAGAAGATGGCCGCTAAAGTGTTACAGAGTGGATTTTATTGGCCTAGTATTCACAAAGTGTGGAGGACACTTCTTAGGGATGCCTACACGTTCTCTAAGTCATGTCCCCAATGCCAATCTATAGGAAACATGACTAAGAGAGATATGATGCCCTTGAACCCTATATTAGTAGTTGAAATCTTCGATGTTTGGGGTATTGACTCTATGGGGCCTTTCACACCATCCTTTGGATATCATTATGTCCTCGCAGCTGTTGATTATGTGTCCAAATGGATTGAGGTAATCCCAACTAAAACGAATGATCATAAGGTTGTTATGGAGTTTATTAAGAAAAACATCTTTAGCCAATTCGAGATGCCAAGAGCTATCGTTAGTGATGGAGGAATCCATTTCACACATAATCAGTTTAGGAACATTCTTGCTAAGTACAGGGTTACACACAAGATTTCTACACCCTATCATTCACAGACAAATGGCTAGGTTGAGGTTTCAAATAAGGAGATCAATAATATATTGCAGAAGACAATTAGACCCGATAGGAAGGATTGGGCTACTAAGCTTGATGATGCACTTTGGGCCTATCGTATAGCCTATCAAACCCCCTTGGAATGTCACCATACTGTTTAGTGTTTGGTAAGGCCTGTCACCTCCCCATAGAAATAGAACACAGGACTTATTGGGTAATTAAGGAATCAACTATGATCTAGATAAAGCAGGAAAGCATAGGAAGTTGCAGTTGAATGAGTTCGAGGAGATTCGTAATGATGCTTATGAGAATGCCCGAATTTATAAGGAGAAAACTAAAGCTTTCCATTTCATGCATATATTTAGAAAAGCTATGAACCTAATCGGAGGGTTTGGTTGTTTGATGCCAAGTTACGTTTATTCCCAACAAAACTTAGGTCAAGATAGAACGACCCTTACACTATCACACATATCTTTTCACATAGAGCTGTTGAGATCATAGACTCAAAGACAAGTCAAACTTTCACTATGAATGGTTAGAAACTGAAACCTTACATTGAGAACATTGAACTTGGACCTATCCCAGAGAAGGTAGCACTTTTAGACTACTGAGTGGTGCACGTCCGACTGAAGGCATTAAACTTAATGCTTGTTGGGAGGCAACCCAACCCAATTTTGCTTATACATAGTAGGTTAATTTCTTTTCAGGTTAGAACTAGTGTTTTAAACGAGAATAATTCAGAGCTATTCAAGTGGCATCTTCCCTTTCTCATACTTATTTTCTATTCATCAGCATACAATAAGGACATTACATGAAATAGGCATTGGGGGTGGATACATTTTTGCTGAGTTGCCTATATCTAGTCTCCATTAGCCTTGCATAAATACATTTGCATTATATGTATACCTATTTACAAAAAAAAAAAAAAACTTACACATAGCATTTATTTATATTGCATTCATGCACTTATTCAAAAGGATTTTTATCAAGGAGTTTCTTCTTGAATTGTTTCTTAGTTTAGAATCTATTACATCTATTTCACTTGCATGTAGACTTTATAATGGATCATTTATGAAAACCAATAGACATGTAGTTTGTTGAGGAGAAGCTTTGCTACTTTTCCTGAACCCTTGGATAGTTAGTTATAGAGTCAAGCAAATTATCTTTCATTAGATCCACAAAAAATTTGTGAGATAAGAGTAAAGTGTTTACCGGTCATCTAAATCTAGTGTAATGACTCTTAAGGTCTGGATAATTGGATGATGATACCTTAGAGTTAGGCATAATTTTCGCTTTCAGTTCCTGCGTGCGAACTTTATGTGTGAATTCCTGAAAGCCTCCAAATAAGGCAGATACGTAAAGATTGAGTTCTAATAAAACTATGACTAAGGTAAATGGTTACAACCATCCTTCATGGAATCCTCAGCTGTAGGAGGGTATTGTGCCAAAGCTTAGCAGTACGCTTGTCCTATCAATCCCTTCTGGTGTCGAGAATAGGTACTTCCACTAAATAAGCTACACAAAACTCTCTTAAATATCATCATTCTCCAATAATGCCTCATCAATAAAAGTTTGTACTATGTGTGTTGATAGATTAAAAAAAGAAAAAAAATAGAAATTATGGAACAAAAAAGAAAAAGTGTGTTTGAGTTCATGTTTGTTTTATTTTTGAGTCATTTACATTGAGTCGACAAAACCCACTATCATTTCGATCCATCAAATATGACTCATACCTACTTTTAGGTATTTCTGACTGCCTGAAAATGAGTTGAAGAATTTAGACTTAGTTATAGGATTATCAGAACTTTAATTAAAATGTTAATGTCATGTGAGGCCCAAATATTGAGTACATTTACAAAATTTGGTGAGATTGTGAGTTCAAAAAAAAGAAAAAATAACGTGAAGAAAGAAAGAAAGAAAAAAGGTAAAAAGGAACTAAAAGAGAGCACAATTTTCAAGCCTCTCTGAGTGATTTGTTTGATAGTCTAGAGAACTAGAGTTTGTAGTACTAGGCTATGTGTAACACCAAATGAATACAAGCCACCAAATATAAAATCATTTGACTCAGACATCATCTACCTAAACCAAAAAGTCGGGGTCAAATCATAGATTACTTGCTATGTTATCTCTAAGGGAAGAAGTTTGACTATCTTGATAAAATTTTTACCAATGGTCAAGTACGAATTTTAAGTGTGTATTGGCTATTCACTTGGATTCGTTGCTCACATCATTTACATGTTATTTGGATCTCTAAATTTTTTTTTGGAAGAAGAGAAAAAGAAATCTTTTATCAAACCTTTGATAAAAAGAAAGAATCAACCCTTTAGGGGCTGAGTTGTAAATAGCATGATTCATACATTTTGCATTCATTTTTTATTCTTGCATTTACTCAATGACTAGCAAAAGATAGGCATGGGGATGTGATATATCCTGATTTATTTACATAATTTATACCTAACTATTGTTAGTTTAAGAGGTAAATTAGTTTACATTGCATTAGATTATGTTAGAGTAGTCACGTGGCATTATTTTATAGATATTGCATTTTTAAGGATTTAGTTGTAATTTTATTACTACATATATCTAGTAGCTTGATGTCATTATTTATATGTGTGCAGGTGTTAGGTATAAATCTGATTGAAACATAATAAGGAGGAGAAACATGATTGAGCTAAATTATACAGAGGGCCACTTGCTTACCTACACCTTAACCCAATTAGACTTTAACCTTAACCTATTTAAAAATCTAATTTTCTACACCTAATCCTAGCCAACCGTAATGTGACTAAATTAAGTATTTTAGTTTTGACATTTATTGGATAGTCACACAACACCCCACCAAGTAAATCCCAAATCTTACTTAGGTCACCCATTAACCCTTCCCATGCAAAACCTATCTAAGTAACCCTCCCGTATCCCACCTATCCCTCCACGTCAACTTTTTCACCGATTAATCTCCATGCACCGAATTCCCTTCCATTCACCATCCAAACAACCGACGTAACACCCACCTACGTTATCCCCGCCACATCGGAAATCCCCCATCTATCTTATCCCATGCAGTCAACACACACAACGGAACACATTCCCACACGTTAAACCCCCCTCAATTATTAGTTATATCCCACTTCCCATTAATGCATCCACCAAATATCTCAACTCTCCACCGAACTCCACCGCCTATCCCATCCAACTCCGCTTGATTTTTCTCAAACGAATCTCACAATCCCCCTCAGCCGAAACCATTCCCACATTTCCATTTTATCCCATCACCGACAGATCCCGTGTAACATCCTTCACGCACCGCAGCCCAATCCCACGCAACAACCATACCAATTCTACGTAAACCACCCCACACAACACCCCCCCCCCCCCCCAGTAAAATTGCTCCACATCTCCACCGGCAGGGGGCGCTGGATTATATATATATATATATATATATATATATATATATATATATATCCGCCCTGCATATTTTTTTCCTACGGCCAACACCCCTCTATCTCTCAAGGCTCCCGATCCGCTCTCTGACTCTCCCGATTGGGTTCTCTCTCTCCCTGGCGCATGCACGTAAGCTCCTCTCCACACGTCTCTCTTGCCCCGACGAGCACGTAGAACCCCCCTGCTCACCATGACCATCATGTGCTCGTAACTCTCCTCTTCCGCACACAGTAGCAGCCTCACGTCTACCACGACCACGCGACCCTACCTCCTCTTCCGCGACTACCGTGCACGTGCTCCGCCCTCGACGGCCGCACGTCCTCAACATTGCACCATATCCACACATCCTCGATGCAAGGCCCTCGATGGCCGCACGTCCTCAACCACACATTCTCGACAAGCGTTGCATCACCTTCAACCTCAATCACACGCTCCGCTCGCCTCCTCCGCACGACCACGACCTCCCTCCGGTGACTGCCTCTCCTCTTCTCCTCCTCTCCCTCATCCTTCTCTTCTTTTTCTTCCCCTCTTTCTCTCTTCTCCTCTCTCTACGTCTCATTCTTTTGTTCGATTTGAGAATCTAATTGCATCAATTGAAAAATAATTGTTATATGATGACATATGAATTCATGTTGAAATCAGTGAGATTTAGGAGAGATTTTTAATCTTATACTAGAAGTGCACAAACCTCTTGGTTGGTGTAAAAGACTCCTGTCCCCTATCGCTTATGCAGCAAAGAGTGAGAGGTGGGGCTGGGGTCCACGCATGCACGCACGCGCGCCTTGCCTCGCCCCGACCAGGCTCGGGCTCGAGTTCGAGTAAGAATTAATTTGGAACTTGGAACTTGGACTCTTTTGCTCCGAACTTTTAATCTCACAATTTTGACCTGGATTGGTTGATCAAAAGGTAAAATTGGTTGACCAATTGTTTTGGTCGATCAATGAGTTAAGTTTGGTCGATCAATTGATTTGGTCAACGAAAAAGTAAGTTTGATCGACCAATTTATTTTGGTCGATCAATGGACTTAATTAGTCGATCAATTGCTGTATTTCTATAAAACGGGAATTTTCATAAATGTCTGGTTGTTGGCTCTATATAAGGGCCATGAGAGGACTCTCATTTGATACACAGCAAGAGCAGAAAAACACTCTTCACTCTCTCCCCCTCTCTCTAGTTCTTGTCTCTCTTTCTTGGTACGTTCGTTCTACGTGAGATTAGTAGAAAAATCTTCAATCACTTTTGCCGATCTTGCATAAGAAGATTGAGATATCCACGAGAAGTTTTTGGTTGATCAAACCATTAAATTGGTAGATTAATCGGGAATTTAGTTAGAAACCAAATTGCCTCGACGTCATTCTCCTGAGGTGGTTTTCGAGGACGTATAAGATCAGAGTGCGCCGAATCTTGGAGGTGGATTGTCGTATCATGCGAGGAGTTCGTCAGACCCCAATGCACCGGTATTGTGGGAGGTGATATCTTCTCTAAGGGAAGTCTTTAATAGGCACTTCGATCGAAGTAATCTTTAATCTTTCCTTTTGTTTATTTGTGGTATTACATGTTATTTGTTCTTTATTCTAGATCTTACAAAATCATGTTTGACTTTCTTAATTTAATATTTTTTATCTATGTGAAAACATTAGAAATGCATATATATTTTTATTTATTTATTTCCTTTACGCGTTTATTTCAACATCTTTCTCTTCCTCTCTCTACATATTTTTTCGCTCTTCCTCTTTCTCTATTTTTGCACATTCTTTGTTCATTTTCTCTCTTTCCAAGTCACTCGACAATTCTTCGACGTGTTCCCGCAGCTCCTCGACGCATCTTCACATTACTGCACATCTTCTCTGCAACTTCTTGCCTTCGCACATGTGCGTCACCGACAACCATCAACGACTCACTCTAGCCCCGTCACGACCTCGCCAGCTTCCCACCCTCACTCTTTTACTCTTCTTGATATTATCTATTTTCTCTATTTTCATAGTATTCTGACTTTCTAGTGGTAATAAAAAATTCTTATTTGTTTTTACTTGTTTTCCTCACATTTGTTTATGTGCTTATTTCATTTATTTGCTTTTATTATAAAATAAAAAAATAAAAAATCCAATATATATATAGTTGGCTTAGTTGGGTTAGAAAATATTTAGATATCTCTACCTTCCTAAGAGACAACCCATACTCCTGACATTACTCTTGTATTTTTCGGAAATAATTTTACGAATTTAAAATAACGTGTTTTCGCACTTACGATGACAGATCTATCATTATCGTGATTTCACGATCAGTGATATATTATTTAAGGTAGGAACATATTATTTAAGTTTACAACAAATTATTTAAATTAGTAACACATACTTTAAGTTTTGAACAAATAATTTTAATTTTTAACACAAGTTACTCATGATGGTAAGCAATATAGAGATTATGAAGTTTGTTTTTTTCAAAAATACGGGAAACAAATATGTTAAGTCATGTGCATTTTAATGTTTGTATGAGTGGAACACATTATTTAAGTTATGAACATATTATTTAAGTTTACAACATATAATTTAAATCAGTGACACATAGTTTAAGGTTTCATCAATTAATTTAAGTTTTTAACATAAGTAACTCATGATGGTAAGCAATATAGAATTTGTCAAGTTAGGCACAAATAGTTTAAGTCTTATGTATTTTCAATTTTGTATGCCTGTGACACATTATTTAAGTTGAGACCATATTATTTAAGTTTACAACAAATGATTTAAACCAGTGACAGTTTAAGTTTTAAACAGATAATTTAATTTTTTAACACAAGTTACTTAGGATGGTAAGCAATATAGATATTATGAAGTTACACACAAATATGTTAAGTCATAATTTAGATATTTGCATGAGTGTGACACATTATTTAAGTTAAGAATATATTATTTAAATACAAAATATATAATTTACATCAATGACACAGTTTAAGTTCTAGAAAATAATTTAAGTTTTTAATATAAATACCTCACGATGGTAAGCAATAAAGACTTTATCAAGTTATGTACAAAACGTTTTAAGCGCTATGCATTTTGAGGTTTGTATAAGTGTAACATATTATTTAAGCTTACACCAAATTATTTAAATCAGTGACACATAGTTTAAGTTTTAAACAAATAATTTAAGTTTTTAACACAATTTACTAATGATGGTAAGCAATATAAACTTTGTCAACTTAAGCACAAATAGTTTTAAGTCGTGCATTTTGAGTTTTGTATGCGTGTTACACATTATTTAAATTATGAACATATTAACATATTTTAAATCAGTGACACATACTTTAATGTTTGAGTAAATAATTTAAATTTGTAATACAAGTACCCAAGTTTATAAATGCATTGGTATCCCAAGTCATGAGAGTCATAATGCATTTATACCTAGTTTGGTAAAGTATTTATATGAGAGATTCTTAACTCTGAATACTAATAAAGAGATAAATGAAAGAGAGGGTGTGAGAGATATTTGATTTCTCCTTATTCTTACTACACATCTTCTCTCAATAGTTACAAGCTCATGGCCAATCATTACCAATTGGTACATTGACATGTATGGGCTTAACAGATTCAAATGTATAACACCCAGTTAATACTTTGTTCTTAAGTAGTGGTGTTGTCATTACCTTACGGCATGGTGCAATCTCTATGGGATGCTACATTTTGATTACAAGTGCACCTTCTTTGTTTTTTTTTTACTTTTGTTTGGTTCTATTGTTTTGTCTCCGTTAAAAAAGAGCATATGTTACCTTCAATTTGCTTCACGTGTGAAACACCAGTTCAATTGAGATCCTACTGTTAGCATTCTTGGGAAATTGTCACTGAAACCCAAATCAAATTCTTCGATGGTAAACCACTTCACCATTACTATGCTGGTTGTAAAGTAATTGTTTAAGAAATCTACAAATATTTAGAAGTAGAGCAAAAAGTCTCTACATTTAATTGGAACTGTTGCCTGTAGTTGGATGTCATTAAGGAGCCAGGATTAACATCATTAATCTTGTAAACAGAGCAAGAACTCTATTTACATCCACCTCTTAAACCATATTTTTGTCTAGCTCATGACGGCATCATGTGATGATGCAATTCACACTTTAGATATAATCAATTTGGAATTCCATCTCTGCCTCGATAACGCACAAAATTCCCCAGGAAAATTTTGAGATACACAAATTGAGTTAATCATAGCGGAACACACATCGAAACCCAATCAATCCGGTCACTGAAACAATAGTTTACATTTGAGAAGAAGAACCGTTAAGAAGAACAACAATAACATCAATAGATTCTTCCTATTGAGTCTTACAGTTTCCTCCTAATTACTAATAAAAGAACCAGAAGAACAATTAAAAAACTGATCCTTCCCATTAAAGACATTAAAATGATTCTAAATCCTCTTATTCTAAGTGATACTAACAAAAGGACGGATCATGAGTGAGGTCTCCATTTCAATTCCTTCAGTATAGCGAAGAGGCTGGATAGGCTAGGGAAAATCTCACTATCTTTCATGCTTTCGCAGGTGACCACGGAGAGGCTTTGGAGTTCTTTCCATGTTATAATCACAGACTCCTGACTGCCGATCGTCAACAGAGAGCATCCTTCTATACGTAGGAACTTAACCCTCTTGCATAAAAATGCAAACCAAAATACGAATGAGTTACAAAAATTTAGAGATATAGTGTGCGATCAATCTCACGTGCTTTGAGAGAGATAATAGAGGTTCTTGCATGAATGCTACATACAGACAAATTTGACTTTTTTATAGCATGTCAATAATACAAAAAGGAATTCATAAGGCCTGTATATAGCTATGGGACAAGAATGAAGGGAATGACACTATATATGTCAATCCCATGACTTGATATGAAATATAACTTACATTAACCAAATCATCTTCAAAGCTGAAATATTAAATCCAACATCTGATAAATGATACAGTATGCCATTGGTGGAGGTAGAATACATTAAATAGAAACAAAAGAATTAAGTGAAAACCCAATCTTGTTGGCAACTGGATTGGGGCATAATATGACACAAGGATGTAAAAACAATGATTTTCAATCGGGAAGGTTATTGAAGGATTTTTTCTTTTTGATGAAGGCTATTGAGGACCATAAAAGATGTTTAAGAGAATCTAATACATATTAATACAAATATAACTTGTACAATTTCCTACTAATCCAAAATGATGATGGCATAGAGCAAAATGAGATATATTAATAGAGCAAAACTGCAAAGGAGTATAATTCAATACCTACGAATTTCCATTATTCACTTCCTCTTGATTTAAGCAACATTGTTACAAGCTCAACTTAATAAGTAGTCATGTCTTCGTTGTTGAAATTCATCGCCGGACAATGTAGAAGACATTCTACAGATTTCACGACAAATAATCCATAACTCAAACTTGTTTCTGGTTTACTGGGGCAATGCTCTTCGAAAATGAGATTCCAATTTGCCGCATCCGACATGTTAAAGTACTCTTCTAGGAAATTTTCTAAAATCGACACCTTTTACAAAGAAAAAAAGATGTTAAGCAAAAGTAAATTTCGTACATTCAATAAATGTAAAACAATAATGACAAAGAATATGCTAACCCATTCTCTAACTAATTTCTCATGGAAGGTCTATCCTTTAATTGAGTTAAAAGGATCAAAATTGCTTTCTCTCACAATTACAAACCAACAGATGCCAATGAATGTCGAAATGTACAACCAAGAAAATTTTCCCCAAGCTCCAGTTAGGATCACTCATTCCATAATAATTATTTTTCAACTTTTCAATCAAAGAATCCAATCAATTCTCTTTCTTGCACCATTGATATGTTGAAGTTGCATGCACCGAAAATAAGATATGCTCACAGAGATTTGGAATTCAATGACACATTTCTTTATAAATCTTATATAAGCAAACATCGATAATCTAAAATAATTGACAATAATACATTACCAACTTTATGATGAGTTAGTATGAATGAATGATAAACATAATTACATATTACTTATGTCACCATTGATATGTCAAAGTTGCACGCACTGAAAATAAGATATACTCACAAAGATTTGGAATTCAATGATACATTTCTTTATGAATCTTATATAGGCAAACATCGATGATATAAAATAATTGATAATAATACATTACCAACTTTATGACGAGTTAGTATGAATGAACGATAAACATAATTACATATTACTTATGTCATCTGTTATTCCTCCAAAAAACATGTCCCTTATTTAGAACCCACTTACATAATTGTCCTTAAATCTTTTGCATATGACTCCCCTATTTAGTTTGAGAGTAAACATAAGAAATGTGAAATTTAAAATTTAAACAATTAATGAAAATTTTAACATACCCAATGATCTGTTCATCGAAAAAACTTTCCACTGTCTCTTGCCTCTCAGGAGGAAGACTTGAATATCCACATGATTTCTTAATCATGTCAGCTGACACAACAACCTGAAAGTGTCAATAACTATATACTTTAAAATAACATCATAAATGATAGAAATGAGTCAAGCTTACTTGTATGTGTATACCTTTTTTGCAGTGTCACTTTCTATGTGGCTATCAACATTTATAACACCTTTCGTCTTCTTTTTCTTTTTGTGCATCCCAAAGATTTCCTTCTCATCAAATCTTTAAATGCGAGTGCGACGAGTTCTCTTTCACTTATTTGAAGTAGACTTTGGACTTGACTTGGAATATTCTTTGACGTGACACATGGAGGAATAGCTACTGATTTGACCATTTCCAAGTGTTTAGAAGATAGTTGAATCTTCAACTATTTGTTCTCACGGATTTGACATATTTCCTCCTCTAGTGCCAAGAATTGACCTTAATTCTTTAATTTTTCTCTCAAGCTCACCAACATCAAACTTCATTCCCTCATCCTCTCTTCTTTTCAACACTTCCTTACTACACTCAGCAGACCGTCGATCACAATCAATATGGTGTCTTCCTTCAACTCAAGCATCTTTCAGGTTGAAGAATGTGCAGGCCTTGCTACATTCTTCATATTCAACCATTCTTCCTCTGTAATGATGTAACTCTTGTAATCCTTTACTTGAATGTCTACCAAAGACTTACGAGTGTCACTCCTATTTTTGTACTTTTTAATTCTTGGCCACTCATAAGGAAATGTTGGTGTCAGGAGGTTTACATGTTCATAAGCCCACACCTACAATTAAGTTCTAAACTCAATAGGAAAGCTAAAAAATTTATTGCAACTATGACACGTACAAGTTAATGTTACTTACCAACAAATAAACCATGCATCCTTGTACAACCTTGTGCGGCCTTTCCAGGTCTCCCTTCCGCACCATCTTCAGGTCATTGTAAATGCTTCCAACATTACGCATGATGCTTGCAACTGTGGATTGCCTCTGACCAATTGTATGCATGCAATGCGTAAATGTCATCCACATATCTTATTAGTGTGCGTGGAGCACACCCACTTGAATTTGGCAACGAGAAAGTGATGCACATGTACCAAATCGATACTTTATAGAAGTTCTCAACCTCCTTTTTGCCCTCCTTATGAATCATCTCGTGCAACAACTTCCCCAATTCTTTTCCGCCTAAAACAACCTCTCCAAAAATTTTTTCTTAGGTTAACGTGGACTTAACTCGACCCTGTAATTAATTTGTTCTCCACTAAATGGAAGACCAAGTATTACACACGTCCTTAACACAAAACTCAAATTATTTAATTGCTAGAAATTTGGGATTCACCGTCAATTAGTTGCAGTTGGTTTGAAAAGGGACGACGAAAATATATTTGCCATCGCTTATTTATATAAACAACGGCAAATGTGTGATTATAAATAATCCGCTGCCATCACTAGTAAGAGGTAGCATTGGACGCACGAGGGTGGTATTAATATTCGTCGGTTAGCAAAGCGACGGTAAAATTAAACAATATCTATCGTCGTTGCATTGATAAACTGACGGTGAATCGTGGATTAAAATTAACCCGCTCACATCACCAAAATTTGGGTCGAAGGGGAAATTTTATTTACACATTTGTCGTTGCTTACTAATAAAACTAACGGCAAATGTTGGTTCTACTACCCACAACCAAAACCCTCACCCCCACCCACCGTTTTATCTCAAACCCTCGCCGCACGCTGCTCTTGACGTTGCCCTCCTTGCCGCCCCTCCTCGTTGTCAGACATTCTCCCCCACCTCAGGTGCGTCCTCCGCTTCCTCGTTGTCATCACTGTCACCCCATCGTCGTCTCCCCTTGCTCCCCCTTGCGTCGCCTCCTTTCCTCCTCGTCTTACTGCTGCGCTGCCTCCTCTCCCCCTCGTCCTACTGTTGCACCGCCTTTCTCCTCCCCGCCCCCTCCACCTGTCCTCTTCCCCACTCCCTCCTCCTTGTCTCCTCCACCTCTCCTGCCACCCTACCTTTCTCCTCCTCCTCCCGACCCTACGGCAAGCACCCCGCTCCTCCTCCTCCCTGCCCCCTTCCTCAGTAATTATGCACCCACTCTGAATTGTATTTTTGTAGGTTCTCTATGAAAGATATTGTTAGCAAAAAACATATTATTTGTTGGCTGAAAGAGAGTGTAGAAAGTCAAAGAATAGAAGCCCACATAGCTTGCTTTGATTGAAAATTAGCTTCCATGCATCTTGCATTTTTAAATGCCTAGTATGTGTTGACAATGATCTTTGAATCCGAATGTGCAGATTCACCAATGCTTTGTATGGTTTACTTGACTCTTCTAACAGTGCAAACTTTCAGGATGATTGCTAGCTATCATGGAAACTCTGTCCTATATTTTTTTACATTGAACAAGTTGATATTCATGGTCATTAATTGAGTAGTTTTAGAATATCAATAATATCCATTCTAAATATGTAGTTTGCTGGTCTTGGATAATAAATTTTTATTTCTTAAAGATCTTTAGTAAAGTATTCTTTTTTTCATGAGACATATGTTGGGGGAATGTCTTGCTATTAACAAAGGGAGAGAAGAGTAGGAATCTCCTAGGGAGGGATAACTAGACTAAGAGTGGGGGACAACTTACGAGATTTAATGTTGTGGTTGCATCCACCTCACCATTAGAAGAGACAAATCCTTACCTAATGTTCCCTTAACCAGAATGTCATTATCAATTAGCAAGGATGTGCAACAGTATTTGAAAAACTTGCCTAATAATTAATTTATGCCTAACGTATTCATATTGAAATATATTTCAATTTTGAAAATAAATGGACCATCCTAACACGAATGAGGAGCTAGCGAAAGACCTAGCTCAAATGGGGGGCAAGCTTTTCACTTGGTTTCCTTTTGAATTGCACATTGGTTATGCCAAGTGTTCATCATGCATATTACAGCATTGTTGTTTGACAATTGAGATAGCCCATGTTCATTGATTTCGATTTGGCAATGGATCGGTATGGTTGCTGCTATTTGAGGTAAGGGTGATGTAACAATTGTTCTTGTGTAAGGATTATTTCTTAAACAAGCATGTAGTTTTTTAGATGTGTTGGTGGACATTGTTATTGACGTCATTACTTCCTATCAAAAATTGGATTAACCATCTATATTTTAGTCTTTTTGACCTTAAGTTTGGTATGTAAAAAATTGCTAAATGGTATCTTGTTGGAAGGCATTTTATATTATTAGATCAAATATGCATTTGATTATTTGGATTTGAATGGTTTCATAGAAAATAAAGTTTTATTTTGCTCTCATATATTGCTCATCTGAATGGCATGTTGTACGATACAAACCCTGTAGCTTAAGTAGGAATACGTTGACCAAATCTAAGAAATTATTTAATGGATGGAATGAAGCTCTTTTCATGTATATTTAGTAGATATGTTAGAATATGTTAAAACAATTTTTCTTATCAATTAACACTTAATGTCATCATAAAGTTACTTACACCATTGACTATTTTTAGGACTCATATGAGATAACTAGTTGATAGAAAAGGCTTTGGTTATGATCAAGCTTGTATACTTGTAAAATGTTCCACTAGAGACCTTTTAGAAAAAAAAAAGTTCCACTAGAGATGATCACACACCAATAATTTTTCTACTCTCTCGATATTTTTAGTGATGTTATGCAGTTATACGTGTTTGCATCTTTTCATATAGCTTTTTAGATCAAAGAATGTAAGGAAAAAATTTTGAATAGTTAATGGAGGGACACTTAAACTGTTCAATGATATGAAGCAAGGAGTGCTTGCTGAAGGAGAGGCTACATCAAGGCTCCTACAGGACATACTAATAAGAATATTTATGATTTACTAGCATATATCGTAGAGGTAATTTGAGTGCGTGTTTGAAAAGGATAATATTGTCATACTGCTTCATTTTTCTAATTTAGTTATTGTACTCTTTTTTTCCTCTTTTCAGTATCCCCATCATCCACATACTCTTGAAATACCCTAACTCTTGAAATACCCTCCCCAAGCCTTTCTAGAGGTCCATCATTTGATGACCCTTTGCTTGTTGTCCCATCTAAAAAAGTTGGAAGGAAAGGTGACCTTGAAGAGGAAGAGAAGATGTTGAAAGTATTAAAAAATAAAATAATATCAATCGACTCACCTAAGAACACATCTAATAACTCATCCTATGATCTTGAAGACTGCATAATTGTAGAGACCTCAGATGCTAGAATTAATTCAAAAACTCATCAATCCAAAAACTCATGCATTGCAGATTGAGAATTAATTCAAATTTAGAAACTCATCAATTGTGGAAAACAATGCAAGCCAGTTGGCCATATATGGGTAAATTACTATTTTCATACGGTATCTTACATTTGGTCTTGTCTTCCAATCTAGAGTATTATTTATTAATGGTCATTTTCTTGTTATTGAGCTTGTTTTGCCTTCATAAGGGATTAATGAGTGGGAACTTTGTGTCTTCTTCTACAACAATAATTTTAGGACCATCTTCAAGGTAAATTTGCAAAAAGGAGCCTGTTCCTTTTAAAATGCTATTTTAGTTATCTTTCTCACCTCCATTGGTTCACTATTAGTTCATGTGTACGTTTACCATGTGATTTGTTTCTAATTTGAAGGTGAACTCTATCTTCTAGCCACTGATCAAGGTTATATATATAAATGAGCTTGACTTGGTTTGGGAAAAGTTATGTTTTAGATGATTCTTTGTATGCCCTGTACATATGTAATGTGAGCTTCTTGTATGCCAATCATGCAATATGTTGATTCTTCCTAAGGCTCCAAACTGTAAGAAGAGAAACCACTCACGTAGCTCGAGATCCCCCACTGTCCTGGGTAGGGTCATAGTGGAAATACCAAGTGTGGATCTAACATCCTCCTACTTAGGCTAAAATATTCATTTTTTGATTGAGGATTTACGTGATGTTTGTTTGGACTTTGTTGCTTGCCATAAAATAGGAAACCTAGTTAATCTACACATCTATGAATTTATTCATTTGATGACTCTGCATGGACCTTATTTCTTTAGTTCATGATTTGTTTCCTAAGATAAGAATGAGGTAGGGCTAACAATGTTACCATAGTTTTTGTTTTTTCGATTTATCTTGTTCATTACTATATTTTTTTTGGGAAAAAAAAATTTAAATCATAAGCCAATAATCTAGAATCTGGCATTATTTCACTTAATACTATCCGTTGGGCATTCCTAGGTAAATGAGGACTGGGAATTTTATGGAGTTTAAGATGGATAACTAGAATGATTCATGAAGTCAGCAAAATGCTATGTCAGATATTGTTGTGAGCATAAGAGTGTTTATATAAAAATTTTCTTCTATTATGATCTTCATTTCAGGTACAGGATTTTGGAAAATATTGAGAAAATAAGGAAACTCTGTCGAATTTTTGACAGGTTACGACCTCTTAGTTTTATGCATTTTCCCTCTTGTACCCTTTTTCATGGACTTTTATAGCCCTAACTAACTCAGTAACTGGGACCAATCGTCATTACACTCGTTAATCTTCTCCTTAATTGTCGAAGCATTGGTGGGGTATGAATTTAATGAATTGCTATGAATTGTTAGGATTGGTATAAATTAATAGAGTGAGGAAACAGATAGTCCTCTCTCATACCATTGAGCAGACAATGGGTTTAAAAAATCTGAATAAAATATTTTTCAGGAGATTCTCACAAAGAGTGGTTATATGAATAAACATGTCTAAGAGAATTTCATTGTGTTCAGGAAGAATAAATGAATATTTATTTATTTATTGACTATATTTATAGACGTTTGTCATAAATTATGAATCCTTGAGTTTTTTTGATAGTGCTTGTGGTTGTTGTATGCTACGTTGGTTGTCCAAATTTTATATTTCATGATAAAGACATTTTCAATTATCTAAAATTTAATTTTTAGATCCCTCTATAAGATTATGAAATTATTTGTTTATTGATCTTAGGTTTGTAAACTAAAGTACACGTCTAAAATTTTATTATTATGTTCCCAGAATTAAGATTAATATTTTAATTCTTGTCCATGTGTTTAAAGTCAGTGGTCTACGTGCTACTTATATTTACTATGTCTCTTAACAAATGTGTTGAAGTTGGAAAAGATAGAAGTATATCGCTTGCCATACTTGTCAAGTGGTAAACCTAAATTTGGTTTGTAATCCCAATCTTCTTCCACTTTTTGTTGGCTTATAATAACTTTAGTGCTTAAAATTATTCTTTTCAAGATTAGGTAGATGCAATTTTTTATTTGTTTCCATTATTGCCAACTTGATTTTTAGTAATATTTTATGTGATGAGGCATCAATAAGTAATATTTTCAAATAGATAACTTCAGTGGAAAGTGACTGTGTAACTATCTTAGTGATATAATGTAGAAATTAAGTAAAATGAACTTGTGAGACTTACATTGGCCGGCAATCGAGTGGTCCTATCCAGCAAACTGGGCTCATTCAATATTCATCCAAGCTGGCCCTCTATACAAATTTAGGAGGGAGTACCTGTGACAACATTTTTGGATTGACAAACATCCCACTGATCCCATTATTTGCAACATGGCAGACTATTGCTATTTCTACTTGATGGAGGTTGTTTGTTGGATTTCTTGCATCATTACAGATTTACATGTTAATGTAAACCTATGTGTGGAATAAATTTCCAAAATGCAGTAATAATTCATAAAAGAGTGGTTGGTAAAAAAAATTTACAATAGACATCTTTATGAAGTGTTGAGAGTTATATTCTCAATTAATAAGTTTGATCATCCACCTCCTAAGATTAGGAATTTGATCATAATCAGGATTGAGATTTAAATTAGAAATATGAACCTACATAAGGACCTTTGTAATCTTCTTAAGAGTAATTAATGAATTATCCACCTCTCGAGGTGCCTTCTTCCATGACTTTCACCTTCCAGTTGTACATGTTAAATGTTGTTCTTTAATTGTTGTGATGCTAAGTGTATATTTTGTTTATTCAACACAATTAGAGCACGTTGATTTTGATATTTATTAATGATCTCAGGGGGACTTCACTTTGATATTCATTTCTCGATACATGTAGAGTTCCCCCTCCTCAAAGGGTGATTTATAGAGATTTAATTGAGGATACCTGAGATAAGTTTATTTGAGATCAATTCTAGGATTATTTGATGATTTTGCTTTCAAAGGTTCCTGTCCATTTCCTAGGACTTGTTTGACCATTTGAGTGAGTTTGTTCCATAGGCTTGAGTGGGTTGTTCCACGTTCCAACCGCTCACTATTGCTTGGTAGGGCCTTTTTCAACTGTTCCCAATGCTTTTTTGGCACTAAAAAGGCTACATTTGGGTTGATAAGAGATGTAGAGAATCCAACTAGTGTAAGAATCTATCTATTTTTGGTTGTGAATTCCTTTATTTATGGAAGTTTCCAGTGTAAGAATTTATCTATTTTTTTAGGATTGTATAAGGATCCTAATTTTCAAAATTAAAAAAAAAACCTACCTTTGCCATCAATTTTTTCAATAACGATCGACATTAAAAGGTAATTTTTTTAACAAAGGTAATTATTTACCGTCGCTTATTACAGAAAGTGACGGCAAAAATACGAAACTGTACTCTTGTATAAAAGATATATGTCGTCACTTATTTGCAAAAGCAACAGCAAAATATTTTTATCATCTCTCATCAAAGCAATGGCGTTGTCATTTAAACGACGACAAAACTCAAAAAATAACACGTTAACGCGTGAAAAATGACATACAAATCCCATCACTTATTTTATAAATAACAGAAAAGATAATTGTCGTCGGTTATACAATGACGGTAAAATATCCAATCCGTCTGCTGAGCGAATGATAATTTGATGTCGGATTTTCTTTACATCCGATGGGAAAATGAAACAACGTCGCTTTTTGGCGTCAGTTGAAAGGCTTTTGCCATTGATTTTCAACCAACGGCAAAGATAGAATATGTTGTAGTCTTCCCAATTAAAAATATGTTAGACCCTTTAAACCAAAGAATAATCTCCTGTAGAAGTCTTACATTCACTGATAAGACTTGTTTTTTTTAAGATCTAATCTTTTCATCGTATTAACGTAATCAACTACATAACGATATAATACCAAAGGATCTAAGATAGTTAAAAAATGAAAATAGTAAAAAACAATAACCTTTAAAACTAACTAATGTCGGTCATAAGTCATTAAAAAAACAAATACCTGTCATTGACTTATTCTCCCTGTCACTCTTTCTTTCCGTGGTTTTAAATTTCTTCCCCATTCCAACCAACTAAAGACAACCAACTGCATTTTACAATTCAAAGTAACAATGCATTAAAATATCACACAAAAATATACAAATTCTACCTTCTTGTAAATTAATCCACCTGCTTGCCTATCCCACATCCTTACTAAGAAAGTGTTACGATCCGGTTCCCGAAGCCCTACAAGACTCGAGATCGACTCGACTCGACTAATCCCAATACCCAGTCGTCCCACAAGAAATAATCAAAACACAGGAAAATAAACCACATTCACTATGTAAGATAACTAACAGTAAAAGCATACAAGCAGTAAATGAAGTAAAAGCTACTAAACAGTACATACCAACACAACAATAAAAAAGTAAAACAAAAGTACAGTAACAAGAACAGTAAACAAAGTCTGAAACACACTAACAGAAAGGAAGTACAATAACAGTAAGAGCTACTGCTGAGTTCGACTGGGCCCAACACGTTCTGTAGCTGATAACTCGGGCTACTCAACTCCTGCACCTGTAAAGTGTTATGAGAAAACGTAGTCAGCGAACGCTGAGTAGTGTGGTAACCAGACTATCTAAAGCAGTAAAAGCTAACAAGTAAATTTATCTTTTCCAATTATTTTACTTTACAAGTAAATCATTTTCACCCATTGGTTTACTTTCAGATTTCTTCCTTGATATCGCATATTCCTTATGAAAACGATCTTGATTGCAGTCTTTTCCGAAGAATAGAAGGCACACGTGGTGCTCTCCTGGTCAGGAGAGCCCCCCATGGTAATCCTACACCCAATCAACCACCCCGGGGCCACAGACAGACGTAGCAGTGACTACAGCATACACGATAACTGCACAGGTCGCTACCCGCACTGGCACACGGTGAGTCGTTTCTGTTAGCGGGCACGTCCAAAGTACAACACGGAACAGTATAGGACCTAACCCTCTCAGAAACAGGGGTCTCGCCCCTCCACAGTCCGCGCACCCTTGCTTGACGACTCTAGTTTACTCAGTGGGCCAAACAAGTCGGTGCAAGGTGGCTAGCTGAACCTCGGGTCCCATGTGGTAGCTAGCTCCCCCCTACACTAGTAGCTCTCCCCTGTACAGTATACGCAATGGCCAACTGAAGTCGGTGTAGAGTGGTCAATCCTAACCCCGGATCCCAACCTAAGGGCAGCTAGCTCCGCTCTACACTAAAAAGGGGACAGTCGCTCTCTTTGGTACCACGTACTCAAGGGCCAACACACTTCCCACTCACATTTCTAGACCTTTCATTCATCCACAGGAGCTCTACTCCTAACTCCCCGTAGGGTTCATGCTCGTATCCACCATATTATTCCATACCAGGTTTAATCATTCACAATTACATTCTTGTATTATACACATGTAGCTCGTATTTCCACAATTTAACATATGCAACAAGTGATATCACAGGTAACTGTTTAGTTATCTCCGGCATTTCATATTCTAACAGGCAGCTCGTATTTATTAACAGACAGTTGTTTACAATTCAACTCATTTATTTATGACTACAATCTCAATCACATACAAACAATGCAACTATTTCTCGTCCTAAGATTCATGCCACATCTTAGGTTTCTAGTTATCTAATGATCATAACTGCATTCATATTTTATAAATAGAACAGGGGGAAACTACTCTACCAGACAATCCGGGAGTACTGGGGGCTCAAACTGTAGACTCACGTGCCTCTGCAAGTCCTAGACGAGCAACAGGTCGAAGTCCTATACCAAGGAACATATCACAACGGAACGTTTAGAACAGTATATAAAGGTTTCTAACATGTAAAGGAACTTACAATGAAACTACAGATATTTTGTTTGCGTAAAACGGACCTCGATTAAACCCTAAACGGGTCAAAAACAAGTTTGTAGACCCAAATTAGACGTCTGGAACCAAGTTCAGATATCTTAAAAGTCACCAGAGTCTCACCTCAAGTCCCGGTGTCGACCTCAGACGTCTAGGACTCCTCCGCGACCGTCTAGACCCAACTCCACACGTTCGACCTGTCCTCCGGTCATCTAGGAGTGCTTCCGGTCGTCTGGTAAGCTGTCCAGATGTCCGAAAAGCATGGGAGGGCATGCCGCTCGCCTTCCCAAAGCTGCACATGCGCACAACAGAGTAGCACAACCCTAATTAGCCAAGTAAATCACTGCGGTGCGGTCTGCATGGCCGTAACCGCGAGGAAGACGTACCTGCGCGAAAACCCGCTTTCAGATGTCCAGTGTCGTCACTAGACGTCCAACCCGTCATTCGGAAGGCACCCCGGACGTCTGATACTAAAACTCCAATATCAGAACATGCTCCCGCTTCTCTCGCCGCGCTCCGCCGCGACCCCTGCTCGGCTGCAGCTTCAGCCGCTGCAGAAAGTCAAGGACGATGCCCCGACGCTCTAATCCTCCCGCACGCGCCGCGGTGGCCGTGCACACTCCGGTGAGCCTCCCTGAGCTTGCGACCTTGGCCTCCTCATGCCGCTCCTCTTCCTCGCTCTTGCTCCCTCTCTCTCGCACGCCTCCTCACGGCAGTCGAGTGGGGAGTAAGGTGGTGGTGGAGTGGAGAGGAGAGGGAGAGGGCTCTTATAGGCAAAGGGTTAGGGTTCGACGAGGGGGAGAAAAAGAAGAGAGGAGAGAGAACAAACTACACGCTGTCTGCGTGAAGAAAGCAAATGTGCGTATAGGTTTTTCAATTTCCAGACGTTTAGGAATCCAAACATCTAACTGACAGTCTAGACGTCTTAAAAGGCTCAAAATAGAACGAATCTTTACATAATAACGAACTTAAAAGAAGTTTCATCCCCGAAACTTGAGCTAGTTAGGGTGTGGAAAAAGAAATATAAAACGCATAACTTAAAGAAGACTAAAGTCGATCTGAAAAGACGTACCCTCAAAAAGCTTCGGGTACCGCTCTCGTATCGCCGCCTCAGGCTCCCAAGTAGCCTCGTACCACAAGTTCCTATACAAGACCTTCACCAGGGGTACCTGCTTCCGTCTCAAACTTCGGACAGCTCTGTCTAGTACCTGCACTGGTCTCTCGGGGTAGGTCAAGTCGTCACCCACCTCGACCCAACTCAAGGGCGTAATACACCTCCATCCGTACAGAGTCTCGTACGGTACCATGCCGATGCTCGAGTGATAAGTGTTATTATATGCAAACTCTGTCAGGGGTAAGTGCTCCTCCCAAAAGCCCCTCCAGTCTAGTACACAGGCACACAAAAGATCCTCAAGTGTCTGTATAGTGCACTCTGACTGTTCGTCCGTCTGTGAGTGGTACGAAGTACTGAACCTCAACCTTATCTCCAAAGCCTGCTGAAACTCAGCCCAAAACTGGGAAGTAAAAAGGATATCTCGGTCGGATATAATCTCATGCGGAGCTCCATGCAAACGTACTACATCACAAATGTACCTCTCTGCCAACTGTGCTGGTCCCAAAGTGACTCGGATCAGCAGAAAACGTGCCATCTTCGTCAACCTATCCACTATCACCCAGACTGTGCATGTCCTTGCTGGGTAACAGGTAAGCCCACTACCAAGTCTGTGGTAATACTCTCCCACTTCCACTCTGGCACAAGAGGTGGCTGCAACGACCCTGCAGGCCTCTGATGCTCGGCTTTCACCTGCTGGTATACCAAACACTGTTGCACGAACTCACCCACATCCAGCTTCATCCCTCTCTACCAAAGGCCACGTCTCAGATTATGATACATCTTTGTGTTCCCGGGATATATAGTGAACCTGAACCCGTGCACCTTCGCCAGGAGCTCTCTCAACAACTCCTCGTGCCTGGAAACGCACAACCATCCCATCACGTGCAGCACCTCGTATGTAAAAGAAAAGTCTACTGCGTCCCTTGACAGCACTCTGTCTCGCAACGACTGTAGGTACAGATTTGTTAGCTGCCCTGTGATAATGTGGTCTATCAGCTCTGGTCTCGTCTGTCGTGTAACCGTCACTACCCAACAATGCCCCTGTAACTCTCGGAGTCGCCAACTACCCAACTCCATAAGTCTCCAACTCTGTGCCTGTAAACTGGCCAAGTGGGCAGGCGCCTTCCGGCTCAAACCATCAGCCACCACGATGGCCTTCCTCGGATGGTAGGAAATGCTGTAGTCAGTCTTTCAGGAGCTCTAACCAACTTCTCTGTCTCATGTTAAGCTCCTTCCGATCGAACAAGTACCTGAGGCTCTTATGATCTATGAAAATCTCAAAGGTCACACCGTAAAGGTCGTACCTCAATGTCCTCAACGCGAAGACAACAGCTGCCAGCTCTAAGTCATAGGTAGGGTAGCTATACTCATGAGGCTTCAGTTGCCGCGAAGCGTAAGCGACAATGTGACCCTGCTGCATGAGCACACCCCCTAACCCCTACAACGAAGCACCAGTGTAGACCACAAAACTGCTACTGCTATCAGGGATGCTAAGCACAGAAGCTAAAGTCAGCCTCTCCAACTCCTAAAAGCATGCCTCACAAGAGCCTGTCCAAACAAAAGGCACGTCCTTCCGGGTCAACTAAGCCATAGGACGTGCAATCTGCGAGAATCCCCGGATAAACCACCAGTAGTAACCTGCCAGTCCCAAGAAGCTGCGTATCTTTGTCACTGTACATGGCCTCAACCTTGGCTGGATCCACAGCCAAATCATTCCCTGAGATCACATGGCTCAAGAAAGTCACCTGCCTCAACCAAAACTCGCACTTGCTGTATTTGGCATACAACATGCATCGTCTCAAAGTGTCCAGAATCATCTGTAAGTGTTGTCTGTGTTGTGCCTGATCCCGTGAGTAAACGAGCACGTCATCAATAAATACCACCACAAATTGGTTCAGATACGGTCTGAAAACCCAGATCATCAAATCCATAAAGGCAGCGGGAGCATTGGTCAGCCCAAATGACATGACCAGAAACTCGTTGTGTCCGTACCGGGTGAGAAAAGCTGTCTTGAAGACGTCGGTCTCCCTAATCCTCAATTGGTGGTAGCCTGATCTCATATCTATCTTGGAGAATACCGTGGCACCACGCAACTGATCAAAAAGATCATCAATCCTCGGCAGCGGATACTTGTTCTTGATGGGGACCCTATTCAGCTGTCTGTAGTTAACACAAAGTCGTAAGGTACCATCCTTTTTCACAAACACAGGAGCTCCCCACGGGGACGCACTGGGCCTCACAAAGCTCTTCTCCAACAGGTCCTGCAGCTGTGACTTGAGCTCTCGTAGCTCAAGTGGTGCCATTCGGTATGGTGCAACAGAAATAAGGCTGGTCCCTGGCACTAGTGAGATCTCAAATTCGATCTCACACTCAGGCGGTAATCCTGGCAGCTCCCCTAGAAACATGTCGAGATACTAACCATCGGGATGCTCTGAAAGTCTACCACGAGGCTGGATTCTGTCACCACACTGGCTGGAAAGCCCTCACACCCTTGGCTCAAAAGTCTCGCTGCCCGAAGCGCAGATATGCACCTGAAACCTCCGTCCACCGGCTGTCCATGAAACTCAAAGGGAGGTATCTCCGGTATGGAGAAGACGATCTTCCTCTTGAAATAGTCCACCAAGGTGTGGTAAGCGGACAGCCAATCCATCCCCAGAATTACGTCAAAATCCTCCATCGATATCACCATCAGGTCAACAGGGAGACTATCCCCCAATACTGACCTCATAGTCTATGTAGACCTCCTCAATTACAAACAACTGGCCACATAGACCTCTGATCACAAACGGATCCTCTAACAACACGCAGTCATGTCCCAAAGTGAGTAAAACTCGCAGCGACAAAAGATTGGCGCCAGAATAAAAAAGCACGTAAACTAATCTGCCAAAAACGGTAACCATACCTACCACCACTGAACCGGATGCCCTGGCGTCTCTGTGTGTCAACGCCTCTCAGCTCTTGGTGCATAAGAAGCAGCCACACTCTGAGTCGGGCGAGTAGCCGTTGGTCAATACCCTCCCCGTGATTGCTGCCCTCCCACACGCGCCTGGGAACCACGACCACCTGCTCGGCCTCCAACATTCAGTGTGGGGTGCATTTGCTGTGCTCCAGCCCTAGACGGGCAGTCCTTCCTGATGTGGCTCGATTGGTCACACTGGTAGCAGAGGGGAACTCGACTCCCTCCCTTGGTAAGTCCCTGCTAACGGCTGATGCAAAGGAGGAAGCTCTGCTTTAGTGTTTACAAAGGCACAAGGGAGCAATTGCCTGGTCAATTGCTGATATTAAGGGTGTTAATCCCTCTCTTTGTATGTATCATATATACACGGACGAATCCATGAAGCCTTTCCGAGACATGCAGAGAAGGCTCAATCCAAATATGCGAGAGGTTATTAAAAAGGAGATTTTGAAATGGCTGTATGCAGGGATTATTTATCTCATTTCAGATAGTAAATGGGTTAGTCCTATTCATGTAGTTCCAAAAAAGGTAGGAATCACTGTGGAGGAGAATGACCAAGGAAAGCTGGTGACCACTAGACCCTCAATTGGTTGGAGGATCAGCATTAATTACCGCCGTTTGAACACGGCTACCTAAAAAGACCATTTTCCCTTTACCGTTTATCGATCAAATTTTGGAACCATTGGCAGGGAATAAGTACTTTTGTTTTCTTGACGGGTACTCTGAGTATAATCAGATAGCCGTTTTTCCTGACAATCAGGAGCATACCACCTTCATGAGTTCATATGGCACATTTGCGTTCCGCCAAATGCCATTCGGGTTATGTAATGCTCTTGCCACTTTCCAACGTTGTATGATGGCTATCTTTTCTTATATGATTGACGAGTTCGTTGAAATTTTCATGGATGACTTCTCCAATTATGGCTCATTGTTTAACATATGCCTTTCGCACCTTGACAAAGTCTTAACCCATTGCGAAGAGGCAAAGCTGGTGCTTAGCTGGGAGAAAAGTCACTTTATGGTCTAGCAGGGCATTGTGTTAGGGCATATAGTTTCCGAGAGAGGATTAGAGGTGGACACCGCAAAAATCGATTCCATCTCTAAGCTTCCATTGTCCGCCAATGTTCGTCAGGTTAGATCTTTCCTTGGCCATGCTGGATTTTATAGGCACTTCATTAGAGATTTCAGTAAAATCTCTAAGCCACTCTACGACATGTTAACGAAGGATGTCTCCTTCAATTTTGATGATAGATGTGGCAAAGCTTTCCAAGTTTCGAAAAGAACCCTTATTACCGCATCGATTCTCCAAGCACCAGATTGAACCCTCCCGTTTGAGCTTATGTACGATGCTTCTGATTTTGCAGTGGAAGCGATCTTAGTCAAAGGGTTGATGGCAAACCTCATGTGCTGCATTATGCCAGCAAGACCCTTACAGATCCTCAATAAAACTACACGGTCGCTGAAAAGGAACTACTTGCTGTAGTATTTGCTATGGAAAAGTTTCGGTCTTATCTTTTGGAATCCAAGGTTGTGGTATTCACTGATCATTCTACCCTAAAGCATCTTCTTGCTCAAAAGGACACCAAACCTCACCTAATTCGTTGGATTCTGCTACTCCAGGAATTTGACCTGAAAATTAAAGACAAAGGAATTGAAAATGTGGTAGTAGATCATCTGTCTAGGATCCCTATTAAGGCATCAAATCTTGCTGGCGGTATTCAAGAGACTTTCTCTGATGAGTCTCTGATGGCCGTCGAAGCTAAAACTCCTTGGTTCGCTGACATAGTGAACTGTCTAGTCACAGACATTACCCCCAGTACTTGGGACAAGCAGAAGAGAGACAGGTTTCTTGCTAACGCTAAATTTTATCACTAGGAGGAACCCGAGCTTTTTAGAGTAGGCCCTGACCAGCTTTTTCGCCGTTGCATCCCCGATGAAGAACAAGGAAGTGTTCTGAGTTTCTACCATGACCTCCATTGTGGGGGACACTTTAGTGGGAAGAAGACTACCCATAATGTTCTTCAGTCTGACTTTTGGTGACCCACATTATTCCGAGATGTACATACGTATGTGGGCGCATGTCAACATTGCCAGCAGGCGGGAACCATTGGAAAAAGGGATGAGATGCCCTAACAACCTATCCTTCCTATTGAAATCTTTGATATTTGAGGCATTGACTTCATGAGTCCTTTTCCTGTGTCCTTCGGATATGAGTACATCCTTGTGGTTGTAGACTATGTATCGAAATGGATAGAAGTCATACCCACGCGAACCAATGACCATTCCGTGGTCTTGGACTTTATTAAGGCTAATATCATTTCTCAGTATGGGTGCCCAAAGGCGATCATAAGTGATGGAGGACCTTACTTCAAAAATGTACACTTCACAAAACTACTCCAAATTTTGGGAGTCAACCACATGATAGCCACACCTTACCATCCTCGAATGAGTGGACAAGTTGAAGTGTCTAATAGGGAGATTAAGCGAATTTTAGAAAAAACTATCAGACCCAATCGGAATGATTGGTCTAAAAAACTAAATAATGCTCTTTGGGCCTACATAATTGCGTATAAGACTCCCTTGGGCATGTTTTCTTTCCGTTTTGTCTACAGAAAAGCGTACCACCTTCCTGTTGAAATCCAACATAAAGCCTATTAAGCTATTAAAAACGTTAACTTAAATTTGGATAAAGCGGGAAAGACACGTATGTTAGAATTAAGTGAACGAAGAGCTTCGTAATGAAGCCTATGAAACTTCTCAAGCTTAGAAGTAACGTACAAAAGTCTTCCATGATAAGCACATCATTAGAAAGACTTTTGAGCCTAACCAGTGGTCTGGCTTTTCAATTCTAGACTTAAATTATTTCTTAGAAAGCTCAAGTCCCCCTGAGATGGGTCATATGTTGTTATCAATACTTTCCCTCATGGAGCTGTAGAAATTCGGAACCCTACATCAGGTGCAAGCTTTAAGGTAAATTGCCAGCGACTTAAATCTTATATTATTCATTCAGATGGCCAGGTTTTGGACGCACTTCGACTTGACGAGCCTTAGCTCCTCCCACTCTCCTCCTTAGGTGATATTCCTCTATGCCTGCATTTTTCCAATGAGGACATTGTCAATCTTAGGCATAGGAGGTATAACCTGAGAATGTTTATAGCATTTATAAATATTTGCATACATAAAAAAAAACTCTTATTTTCTTTGAGTTGAATGCGTTAGTCCCTGCCAAAATATCTTAGTCATTGTAGGTTTTTCTTGAATTATTTCTTAAGTTTAGAATCCAGAATATTTATTTCACGTGCACGTAGACTGGATAATAGATCCTTAAAGAAAATCAATAAGCATTTGTAGTCTAATGAACCCTTTGACAGTTAATAGGGAGTCAAGTATACTATCTTCTAATAGATCCACCTCATATTGGTGAAAAGAAAACAGAGAGATTACTAGTGCACTGAATCTAGTGCAAGGACTCTTAAGTTATAGATAATTAGATGATGATACTTCAGAGTTAAGCATAGTTTTAGCTCTTTGTCCCTGTGCGCGTACGTTGTGTGAATTCCTGAGAGTCACCAAATAAGGAAGATACACAAAGATTGAGTCTTAATAAAGCTATAACTATGGTGGATGATTATGATCGTCCTTCATAGTCCTCGGCTGAAGAAGGTAATAGTATCAAAGGTCAGAAATACGCCTGTCTCATCCATTCATTCCCAATGTCGAGAATAGGCACTTCTACCAAATAAGCTACACAATATCCTCCTGACCATCATCCCTAACAATGCCTCATAAATAAAAATTTGTCGTGTTATCCTGAAATAAAAAAAAGAAAAAGAAGAAACAGTTATATTACAAAAAAAAAGAGAAGCAAAAGAAAAGAATCCAAGTTTATAATGTTATATATGTAACATTGTTCTGAGGCAACAAAATACCTATCGCAATCCACTAAATATGACCTATACCTATCTTTCAGTATTTCTGATCGCCTGAATACTAAGTCTCTAACTTAGTTGTAAAGTTATTAGGACTTTAATTGAAATATGAATGACATGTGAGGCCACCAAACAATAAGTAACTTACAAAATCTGGCGAAATTTGGGATCTCAGATAGAAGAAAGAAAAGAGTGAGTGCCAAGAAACATAAAAAGAGTACAGTTGTTTAGCCTCTCCGAGTTGACTTGCCTAATAATCCAGAGATCTAAAGTCTGTAGTACTAGATTACATGTAGCACCAGATGAGTGTGTGTCACCAAATACAACTCTATTCAACTCGATATCTCCTACCTAAGTCAAAAGCCAGAGTAAAATTATAGATTATCTTCTGCTTTATCCCTTAGGGAAGTAGTTGCCTATCCCAACAGAAATATTTACCAAGGGTAAAGTACGAACTCCCAATGTGAATTGACTTTTCACGTGGATCTTACTTAGATTATTATCACTTCACATTTGTCTGGATATCTAAAGTTTTGAAATAAGAAAAGAAAAAAATCTTTTGATTACTTTTATTATTTTTTATTTTTGCTAAAGACTAGCAAATTTTAGGCATGAGGGTATTTGATGAATCTATTTTAATGGACTATTGTTACGTTTAAGTAATTCAATTCTAACATAGTATGTTTGTTAATAATCATATTAGGTCATTAAATGATTACATATGTAATGATTTAAGTTTACATTTATTCTATTACTTATGTAATTATTTTAAATTTCATGCAGATCCCACAACAGCACACTCGTTACAGGCTAATAATCGGGAAGAAAAGGGAGGACCAATTGCAGAAAAGAATAGGGGATGCAAAGATATTTTCCCCCCACAAATATCTAACCTAACACCGCTGTCCTCCTTCAACAGAAAAACAGTGCTGGCCATATTTAGTAAGGGATTTTAAAAATCCCTTGACTCGCCGGAGAGAGGAGATAAAGAGGCGGAGGTGCTTGGAAAGAAAGGATCCATCGAGAAGTACAGCGTGCACTGTGCAATCAGCAAGCACTGCGCACCAACGCCCTCCACCGCCTCCCTTGCAACCCTGCAAGCACTGCACCCAAGCCACCCACCGCGCGCAAGAGCCAGCCAAGCACCCTAATGCGCAGCCACACCCGCAAGCCCTACAGGTGCTGAACCAGCCCTCGCCACCGCCTGCAAGCGTTGCACCAGCGCTCCCACCGGGCCCTTGCGCAGCCTGCACCAAGTGCCCGCAGGCGCTACACACGCCTGCAAGCAGCAACCAAGTGATCGCAGGCGCTGCACCACATGCCCAAAGGCGCCACGCCAGCGCCCTCCTGCCCTCACCGCACTGCCCTTGCGCAGCCTGCACCAAGCGCCCGCAGGTACTCACGCCTGCCACCATCGCCCGCAAGCAGCAACCAAGTGACCGCAGGTGCCGCAACAAGCGCCCACAACGACCACGTGCCTGCAAGCAGTGCAGCGTAGCCATGCGCACCCACGCCCACAGCAGCCGTGCAACCACCTACCGACAACAGGCCGATGCTCCTCTCCACCAGTCGGCCACCTCCGGCCGCCGCATCACCACCATTGCATAGCCCTCGTCGAGACGTACCTTCCCACTACATAGCTCCTCCCATAAAGCCACCTCGTGTGCGCAAGGAAGAGAGGAGAAATCCTATGTTTTCTCCTCAATTACTATTTACATTTAATGCCATTGCCATTTAGATATTAATATTTTATTCAGGCCACATTGCATTGATGTACTTATAGTTTCCTGAAATTACTTCACTTGTGTTATGTGCATCATTTAACTTTAAATTTTAAATCAGATTTGCATGCAAATTGAATTTACATGATATGTCATTACACATGCATCATATACATATTTTTGGAGCTTAATTCCTGACGTGAAAATTACATAAATAACCTTAAACTTTTAAGGAAATTTCAAGCTCCATTTAAAATAACATATTCCTCACATGAAAGTCGCAAAAATGTCTACAAATAATAAATTCCTCTACACGTGAATTTATTGGTATATTCCTCCCTGTGGATGCGACATCTTTATTGTAGTTAAATTTGATATTTAGTTTTGATTAAGAGATTTTCCACTACATAAAACACAACATATCATTCTATCGCTATCATAAATAAACGATAATCTCTCCAGCTATGCGGGGGTCCAGTTCTGACAGCTGGCCCCTGTTGGAGGCCCTCAAAGGCCCTCAAGGCCCGCAAAACGAGACAACTCTCCCGCGAGTGCCGCGTCCCTCCTCTCTCTTTAGCCATGTGAATATTCTAGGTGGTAGGGCCTCTTCCGTCCACTCTCGCTGCCTGATTGCTCTCGTACGTCATGGCTGCCTCCACCACTCTCAAGAAGGTTAGCAGCTTTAGGGACTTGACATACCCCCCAATAGTAGGCCGGAGCCCCTCAATGAACCTCCACAGACACTCCATAGTTACAGCTGTCGCAACAAAACGTGACAGCTCCAAGAAACGCTTGCGATACGCACTAATAATCAACGTCCCATGACGAAAAGTGTGGAACTTCCACCTCCTCTGGTCCTGCCAAGTCTGCGGGAAGTACTGCTCGCAGAAGAGGGTCACGAACTAGTCCCACGTCGACTCTCCCCTCTCCTGGCCTCCGACTGCCCTCCATCACCTGTACGCCACACTCTCCAACTAGTACGTGGCAGAGGCCACGCGGCACTCTGCAAGAGAGTAAAGGGTGTCAAATACCTTCTCTATCTGCTCCAGCCAGTCCTTTGCCTCAGATGAGTCTTCATCCCCCTTGAAGGAAGGGGGCTTCAACTTACTGAACTATCCGAAAAGTTCGTAGTACAGCTGTAGTTGGGGAACGAGTACGCCTCCGGGTAGGGAGAACTCGTGCTCAGAAGTGTCAGAGTGCGGTGGGAGCGGTGGAAGACCACCCCCTCCCCCTCTAAATCGTCCAGCGTTGCGTCGGTCTCTCAATCCCACAGAGGACTCCCCCTCCACATTCTCAAGGAGAGGCGCCCGTGGAGGCGGGTAAAGCTCCTCTCGTACTATATCCCGATCAGTTGAGCGAGATCCTAGACCTGAATGCCAGGGAGAAGTGGCGGGTCAACTGGCATCACGGGCCTGGAACGTCCGCCCCTCTAACCTCGTCCACAGCCGCATCCGCAGCCCGCCTCAAGAACTCCACGACGAGGCATCTCCTGCAAGGAGATGCAGAAGACAAAACCAAAAAAGTCAACTCTAATGGACTTAGCAAAAGGAACACAGAACAGATGTCAAGCAGTACGTTGCGGTGGTTACTCTAATTACATGCACGTGAATAGGTTATTCTCAAGCTAGTTGATTCATTTCTCGGGACGATTTTACTCTAAAACCATCTTATTACGACCAAATTCCCGAATCCCTATAAGACCCGAGACCGAATCGACTCGATTAATCCCAATACCCAGTTGTCCAACAAGAAATAACCGAAAAGCAGGAAAATAAATCATATTCACTATGCAAGGTAACTAATAGTAAAAGCGTACAACCAGTAAAGGAAATAAAAACTGTTAAACAATACATACTACCACAACAACAAGAAAGTAGAACAAAAGTACAGTAATAGGAACAGTAAACAAAGTCTGAAACTTATTAACAGAAAGTACAACAGTAAGAACTATTGCTGAGCTTGACTAAACCCAACACCCTCTGCAGCTGGTAACTCGAGCTGCTTAACTCCTGGACCTGTAAAGGGTTATGAAAAAACGGAGTTAGTAAACGCTGGTAAAGTAGTAAGTAGATTATCTAAAGCAGTAAAAGCTAACAGATAAATTTATCTTTTCCAATGATTTTACTTTACAAGTAATTCCTTTTCACCTATTGATTTACTTTCAGATTTCTTTCCTGATCTCACATGTTGGAACGATCATGATTGCAGTCTTTTCCGAAGAGTAGAAGGCACACGTGGTGTTCTCCTGACCAAGAGTCCCCCGTGGTAATCCTACACCCAGTCAACCACCTCGGGGTCACAGACAAACGTAACAGTGGCTACGGCACACGCAATAAACGCACGGGTAGCTACCCTGCACTGGCACGCGGTCAATCGTTTCCGCTAGCAAGTACATCCAAAGTACAGCACGGAACAGTATAAGACCTAGTCATCTCGGAAATAAGAATCTAGCCCCTAAGAACCAAACAGGGGTCTCGCCCCTCCACAGTTCACGTACCCTCGTCTGACTACCTTGATATACCCAGTAGGCCTAACAAGTCGGTGTAGGGTGGCTAGCTGAATCTCGGATCCCGTGGGGTGGCTAGCTAGCTCTCTCCCTACACTAATAGTTCTCCCCAATATAGTATACCCGAGGGCCAACAGAAGTCGGTGTAGAGTGATCAATCCTAAACCCGGGTCCCAACCCAAGGGCGGCTAACTCTGCTCTACACTAAAAAGGGGGAGGTCACTCTCCTTGGTACCACGTACTAAAGAACCAGCACACTTCCCACTCACATTTCCAGACCTTTCATTCATCCATAGGAGTTCTACTCCTAACTCCCCGTAGGGTTCATGCTCATATCCACCATATTATTCCATACCAGGTTTAATCATTCACAATTCCATTCTTGTATTAAACACATGTAGCTCGTATTTCCACAATTTAACATATGCAACAAGTGATATCATAGGTAACTGTTTAGTTATCTCCGACATTTCATATTCTAACAGGAAGCTCGTATTTATTAACAAACAGTTGTTTACAATTCAGCTCATTCATTTATGACTACAATCTCAATCACGTATATAAACAGTGCAACTAATTCTCGTCCTAAGATTCATGCCACATCTTAGGTTTCTAGTTATCTAATTATCATGACTGCATTCATATTTTATAAATAGAACAGGGAAAAACTACTCTACCAGACAATCTGGGAGTACTGAGGGCTCAAACTGTAGACTCACGTGCCTCTGCAAACCCTAGACACGCAACAAGTCGAAGTCCTATACCAAAGAACATATCACAACAGAGCGTTCAGAATAGTATATAAAAGTTTCCAACATTTAGAGGAACTCACAAGGAAACCACAGATATTTTGTTTGCATAAAACGGATCCCGATCGGACCCTAAACGGGTCAAAAACAAGTCTACAGACCCAAATTAGACGTCTGGAACAAAGTCTAGACATCTTAAAAGTCACTAGAGTCTCACCTCAAGTCCCTGTGTCAACCTCAAACGTCCAGGACTCCTTCGCGACCATTTAGACCCAGCTCCAGACGTCCGACATGTCCTCTGGTCGTCTGATAAGCTGTCCAGATGGCCGAAAAGCGTGGGAGGGCGTGCCGCGCGCCTTCCCAAAGCTGCTCCTACGCACGACAGAGCAGCACAACCCTATTTAGCCAAGCAAATCACACTGCAATGTGGCCTGCATGGCCGTAACCGCAAGGAAGACGTACCAGCGCGAAAACCCGCTTTCAGACGTCCGGTGTCATCACCAGACATCCAGCTCGTCGTTCGGAAGGCACCCCGAACGTCTAATACTGGAAAAACTCCAGTATCAGAACGCGCTCCCACTTCTCTCGTCGTGCTCTGCCGCGACTCCTCCCGCTCGGCTGCAGCTTCGACCGCTGCAGGAAGTCGGGGACAATGCCCCAACGCTCTCCTCTCGCATGCGCCACAGTGGCCGTGCACACTTCGACAAGCCTCCCTGAACTCGCGACCTTGGCCTCCTCACGTCGCTCCTCTTCCTCGCTCTCGCTCCCTCTCTCTCGCGCGCCGCCTCACGACAGTGGAGTGGGGAGTAAGGTGGTGGTGGAGTGGAGAGGAAAGGGAAGAGGGCTCTTATAGAGCAAAGGGTTAGGGTTCGGCGAGGGGGAGAAAAAGAAGAGCGGAGAGAGAACGAACTGCACACTGTCTGCGCGTAAAAAGCAAATGTGCGTACATATTTTTTCAATTTTCAGACATCTGGGAAGGGATCCAGACGTCTTACCGGACGTGACTGATAGTCCAAACGTCTTAAAAGACTCAAAAGAGAACGGATCTTTACAAAAAGATACAACTATAAGATTGATATGATGTGAAACATAGGACATGTCATCCTCAAGCACTTCTGTAACAATAAATACAACTCCAAAACCCTCAAGCAGAACTATAAGATTGAAAAAAAAAGAAAAACATCATATTTACCCTTTCAAAGAAAAGGAAGAATAAGAAGAGTACAGGAAGAGGAAGATAACTGTTGTGAGGGTGTGGATGTAGGTTACTGCTACATGCAAGTGTGAGACGGCTATGGTCGCTGTTGGCGAGGGGGCGACGGTGAATTTGCAAAGATGTCAAGAGGAGGGAGGGAAAAGGGTAGGCTGCGGAGGAAAGAGGGAGAGGCCTATTTGCGGGGGTAGGGGGAAGGGGGGGCAAGGGAGGGCTACGCTGGCTGCCACCGAGGGGTTGATGGCAACTTCAGGAAGGTGACGAGAGGTTTCGACGAAAAGGAAAGTTGAGGAGAGGATCTAACGAGGGAAGGTAATAAGAGGGGGGAGGGAAAGGGGTTGGTTAACGAGAGGTGAGAGGGCACAAGGGGAGGGGGGAAAATTGTTTTCGTTAAACCTCCATCTGATCTCTATCAATCAAATCCAATGGTGGAGAGCAACACCAGCATCGAAGTCACGAACTATGCTACGTTTCATTCTTGTTTCTTTCAATTCATCCTCATACCATACACATTGGAACCACTCTTTTTCCATTAGAAATTATCGATATACTAACACGGTTGGCAATGGTTCCTTTTTACTAGAATCTTACGTTTACATACATGCGTACATATATATATACATATACACACATATACCTGAAAATATAGTTGTAACGCATGGGAAGTTAGCTATCTTGATTTTTTAGTTTTTATTTTGTTACGACAACCAATTCTTTCCGGGTTGCCTGCTAGTAACCCATAGGCTCTCGAGATCACCACCCGCACACAACTCACCCGCGAGTGGCACGAGCAGCAGCAGCGCAATGGATCCAATATCGCATCAAAAACCCATCTCCAGACTCGATGTAGCACCGAAACCCACTCGGTGTCCCTATGCTCTATTCTGGGTCTCGTTGCATTTTCAAGACAATGGAATGGAAATAAAAATGGCATGTGGCGGGGGGGTGAGGAGGAGGGGGGACCGCCCTACCTCAGTCTACTCCGGCGGCTAGCACAGCGGCTACGTGACGGAGCGGCGAAGCACCAACGTTCCTGTAGCTTCAACATAGGGAAAAACCCCACATCATCACCAACCCACAAGGAGGATGGAGAGGAAAGATGGAGGAGGGGAAGAAGGCCCATCACCACTTACCTTCTCTTCCGCCCGAAGCCCCCTTTGACAGCCCACGCGATGCCCGTGATGGCTCCGGCGTCGCTCGACGAGGTGCGTGCAACCGTTTCTGTGCGAGCACACGCCGGCGGGGAAGGAGGAGGCGTAGTGGCGACAGTGGCAGTGCTTGAGGGAGGAGGAGAGATCGAGAGGGAGATGGAGCCGCAGGGGTGCGAGAGGGAGAAAGAAAGGGAGAGAGAACGTGAGAAAGGAGAGACGGGGACGGATATCGAGGGGGTTGGGAGAGTGGATGGTCGGTGCGGGTGCCAGGGCAAGAGGGTACGGAGAGGTCAGGGAATTATCCTTCCCATTTTATTTTATTATTTTTTTCTTCTCTTTCCTTTTTTTTTCTTTTTTAGCTCATTTGGGGCTTAACATTGCATATAGAGGGGAAAGGTTGAAGGGCGTAGTCAATGGGTTGAGATTGGCTTGCAGGCCTTTGTTTTCTTTCGTAAATGTGTCTGACCGATTGAAAACAGACCTACCAGTTGATTTTGGAAAATGAATAAGGTTAGGTTTGGGTTTGAAAATAGGTTAAATCATTGCAAAATGAAGTTTAGTCAAAGCCAGTCGATAGGTAAAGGTTCAAGCATCCAAAATCACATCACAGACACACAAAACAACGTCACCACATGATTTTTCAACTTAAAACCATCAAGAAACGAAATTCCTATGGTTGAGTTAAGAAAACATATCCAAATCAAGTTGATGTGAAGGAGTTCTTGTCCCAAAACCTTGATAGACACCATATTCTTCCTCCATAAACAAGAGACCTCTCCCAAAGTGAAGAGCTAGAGAGTGGATTCAAAATGGATTCTTCTCTTTGCAATGGTAAGTGAAGATGAATCTTTTACCTTATATGGTTAAATGGGTAAGTCAAGGGCCCATTTAACTAGATAGGTTAACTAATTGTAATTTTATCTTTCTAATTGATCTTTTTTAACCTAATAACCTTTCCAATAATCATTTGGCCTAAATCCAAACACCTCATTTGACCTAATAAATCCTTCTCCAACTGTAATATCATTAAATCCAAATCTTCTTCCATAATTACCTTGATAATTGACAACATATTGTCTTGGCCTTGACTCATCCACTGAAAATCTTCATTCCATTGGTTTATATGCTTGTACCCTAGTCCCTTGGTTTTTGAAAATCCAATCTCTGTGATCAACATGCCTCTTTTCTTGATTGTTGAAGCACCTTTTTAATTCATGAATTGGAATACATTGCTTTTTGATTGTTGGACCATAATTGTTTTACTTTTGTGGAATTAAATGATGTTGCCTTCTTCAAATAGATACTTTCTTCTATTCAATGTTCGAAATATCGATTTCGATGTCGTGTCGATGAAATTCTAAGTGTGTATTTTGTAGATATACCGAGGGCATGTCGTGAAAATGTCTGTTTTTCGATGTGTATGCCGATGGGCATGCAAGTCGATAAAAATGACAGAAGTAGTCAAAATCATATCAATTTCAACAAAATCAAATGCTAATTATGTAACAATAAAAGTGTCTCATCAAGCATGTTGTTACGAACGCAGCTTCAAAACGTCTTTTAAAACGTCTGGGAAGTGGCCCAGACGTCTTACCAGACATCTGGAACCCCTTCCAAATGTCTGGGATTTGATTTCTGTGGCACGCGCAATTTCGTCTGCGCACCTGCGCTCGCAGACCTGCACGGCCGCACCTTCCTTCTTTTTCCTCTCTCCTCCTGCGGCCGCAGTCTGCACTCTCTCTCCCTCTCCCCGTGCGGCTTTAAAAGGGCCTCGCCCTCCCCCTCACTCTCATCTCCTCCGCCCCCTTCTTCTTCTTCCAGCCAGTGCGAGAGTGAGCGAGCGGCGGCGGCGGCAGCCGCGGCGAGTGCGGGAGGAGGTGTTGCGCGAGGGAGGAGGCGCTCGGCCGTGAGGGTTCGAGCTGCCGAGGCTGCTAGAGCCGGCCGGCAGGGGCGCAGCGGGCAAGGAGTGACGCGGGAGGTCTGCTACAGCTCGAGCAGCAGGCGGATGAGACGCGGCGCGGCTGTGCGTCGCGGGCGGAGGGCGAGTCGCGCTCTGATTCTGAAAGTTTTTCCAGAATCAGACGTCTGGGTTTCCAACCAGACGACGGGGAAGACGTCTAGAGGACTGTCCAGACGTCTGAAAGGTAAGTTATTTTCGTACTTCCTCCTTCTCTTCGATCGTCCGTACTGAGAGCGAGGAATGGGTACGCGCAGGTTCTGAGATTCGCCATCCAACGCGAATCAGATGTCTGACTGTAGTGCCAGACGACTGTAAGGACTTCCAGACGTCCGGGGTGACCATCGGACGTCTGGGAACTAGGCCAGACACCCCCGCAGGCTTCTAGACGTCTGAGAGACTATACAGAGCAAAGGTACCATCTGACCCTCATTTTAAGACGTCTAGAAAAGGTTCCAGATGTCTAATTTTGCATTGTTTCGTTGTTTTCGACCCGTTTAGGGCCCGTTCGGAGTCCATTTTCCGCGTTTCGAGTTGCGTTCTTTTCGGAATTAAATCCCCTACCCGTCCACAGTAATTATATACTGTTTTGAGAAACTCCTTGTGTTTGATCCTTGTGATAGGATCCCGTTCCATTGCAGTCTCAAGGGTTGCGGAGGCACGCGGGATTCCCGACCACGCCCCCAGTACTCCCGTTGTAACTGGTAGAGTGGCTTTTAAGTTTATTAGCATAATCTGTTAAATTATGGAACCATAAATAGAACCTAGGACATTGCATGAATCCTAGGAATGAGAAACTAGATTGAATGATAGATCCTAGGGTGTTGCATAAATCCTAGGGCTAGAAAACTAAATTGTATGATAGATCTTAGGGTATGGCATGAATCCTAGGATGGGAAAACTAGTGGAATATATGAATACTGCAGTCTTGAAAAAGTGGAAAGGAACAAATAGCTGCCTGTGAATTGATTTAACAGCTGCCTGTTATGAATAAATAAACATGATTGAGAACATAGGTTGTATGAACGTGAAACTAGAAGGTGAAACCGAATTGTGCTGAATTAAAGGAGCTGGAACCCTACGGGGAATTAGGAGTAGAACTCCTGGAAAGAGAATGAAATGGAACTGAGAAAGAAAGATGTGGAGGTGCGTTGTCTCTTAGGTACGTAGTACCAAGGGAAGCACCTGTTACCTGCTTAGTGCAGAGCGGAGCCAGCCACCCCAGGGACCCAGGGTTACGTCTGGCCACTTTGTACCGACTTGTTGGCCCTCGTGTACACAGTTCCGAGGAGAGCTACTAGTGTAGAGCGAGTACTAGCTACCCCACGGGTCCCGGGGTTCTGCTAGCTCATCTACACCGACTTGTTAGACCCACTGGGTAAACCAGGGTAGTCAGGCGAGAGTGCGCGGACTGTGGAGGGGCAAGGCCCCTGTTTGGTTACTGTGGAGGGGTTGGACCCTTGTTACTGAGAGGGCTCCGCCCTATACTGGTTCCGTGCTGTGCTTTGGGCGCACCCGTTAACAGAAACGACTGACCGCGTGCCAGTGCGGGTTAGCTACCTGTGCGTTTATCGTGCATGCCATAGTCACCGTTACGTCTATTCGTGACCTTGGGGTGGTTGACTGAGAGTAGGATCACCACGGGGGACTTTCCCGACCAGGAGAGCACCACGTGTTACTTCTACTTTTCGGAAAAGACTGCAATCAAGATCGTTCCCATGAGGAACATTCAAGATCAAGTGAAGGATCTGAGAAATAAATAAAAATCGTGAGATAATAGAAGGATGCAAATAAAGAAAGTAACAAAATATAACAGCTACTGTACACTCTACTGTTTCTTTAATTTTAGTTGTCACTCTACTCAGCGTTTCGCTGACGTGTTACACTCGTTACTTTTCAGGACCAGGTGTTGAGCAGCCAGGGTCAGCGGCTGCAGAGGACGCTGGGCCAAGTAGGGTCCAGTAGAGTTACCACTGTTCTTTTGTACCCCTTTTGTTTCCACTGTAGTAAGTAGTTTTTGTTACTCTCTGTACTTTTCTTTACTCGCAGTTCTTGTTATGTTAAATGTTATTCTACTGTTGTGGTGGTACATGCTGTAGTAGTTCTTTTTCTTACTGCTGTATTTTGTTACTGCTAGTTATATTTCATGTTGAATGTGGTTTATTTTACTGCTCTTTTGGTTACTTCCTCGTTGGACGACTAGGTCTTGGGATTAGTCGAGTCGGTCCGATTCTCATGTCTCGTAGGGACTCGGGAATCGGGTCGTTACACATGTCAATGACACATAGACATGCACACACAGCAACGCACCGCAGCAGGCATGCCTGAGCATAGGCATCGACATCTGGTGGCATGTCAACCATACCGTTGGCATGATGTCGAAATCGAAATCCTTGCATTTCGACACTATATGCATATCGGCATGACCATTTTCAAAAATGACCTTACCGATAGCATTTAGATAACTACTTCCATTGCCTATACATATAGTCATGCCTCAATTTTTGAACTTGACTCGCTATCTAGATTACATAGAAATCACTTCCTTCTTAAAGCTAATCCCATTTTCCTACTTTGGTGGAATCTGCGCTCCTAGTAAATTTTCTATGTTTCTTCTTCCATTTGTAAACTTGGCTAAATCATCAATAAGTTCCTTAGTCTTATCTTTCGTTTTTCCTAAATCCAACTCGATATTATTAGTCCTCTCTTTAAGTCATTAGCTTCCTTTCTGCAATCTTGATTTTCTTTAGTTAATTTATCATTTCAGCCATTAAGTTTTCTTTATCTTGAACTAGAATCTTAGTACAAGTAATCAACCTAGTGGTGAGCTTGTTGAGTTTCTTCATCTCTTTCCTAGTTTCCTTAAGTACTTTCACTACCTTATGGAATTCTTCCATTAATTCCTTGTAAGACATCTCATCATTGTATTCATCTGAATAATCCTCATCTCTAGATTTATGCCTTTTAGTTTCAATTTCCCTATGTCTTCTGGATGTTCGTATCATTATCTGATCCATTTGATGAGATTGGTTGTACTATAGCTATTAGACCTATTTCCCTATGGTCATTTGGATCAAGATTGTAACTAATCAACCAAGCATCATGACCCAATTCTAAGGTTCTCAAAATTTCATGTGTTGTCTCTAAATATGCTTTCTCATTAAACTCTAGTGAACAAAGAGAATTTCTTAAGATATTTTCTAGTCTAAAATCACAAGTCTTTTTGATTACCTAGTCATTGAATCCAAAATCTTGAGTTGCACTTGTCTCACATCCAAGTTTTTCTAATAGTGCTTGATCTTCTTCTTTAAGGAATATGTAAAGACCCGTTCTGTTTTGAGCCTTTTAAGACGTCTGGACCCCTTCCCAGACGTTTGGAAATTAAAAATTTTGTACGCAGTTTCGCGTCTGCGCGTTGGCTGTGCACAGACTGCCTTCCTCCCTTTTCTCTCTCTTCTTTTCTCCACAGAACCTTAGCCGCTCCCTCTATATAACCCCTCTCCCCCCCTTCCTCTCTTCTCCACTCCTCCACCACCACCTTCCTTCCTCTCCACCGCAGCGAGAGGGACGAGCGAAAGAGAGGGTGCGAGAGCGAGGAGCGAGGAGGAGAGGCGGTGTGAAGAGAGGAGGAGCTTGAGCTCGCGAGTTCGTGGGAGCTCACTAGAGGACGCACAGCTGAAGCGACGCGTGCTGGAGGAGGAGCGCATCGGGGGAGACATCCCCGACACCCTGTTGCAGCCGGAGCTGCAGACGAGGAGGAGAAGCCGTGGCTATGTGCGGCGATGGGAGAGGGAGGTCGCTCTCATTCTGGGTTTTTCCCAGAATCAGACGTCTGCCGTGTCGTCTAGACGACGGGTTGGACGTCTGGTGACAACACCAGACGTCTGAAAGCAGAGTTTCACAAAGGTACGTTCCTCTTGCGGTTACAGCCGCACCGCAGAGCCAATCTGTATGGCTAAAAGTAGGTGATTCGATCTGTCGCATGCAGAGACAGCTTTGGGAAGGTGCGATGCACGCCCTCCCACGCGTTTCGGACGTCTGGACAGCTTACCAGACGAGTGGAGGAGAGGTCGGATGTCTGGAGCTGGGTCCAAACGGTCAAGTAGGGGTTCTGGACGTCTGAAGTCGACGTAGGAACTTGAGGTAGACCCTGGTGACTTTTAAGACGTCTGGACCTTGTGCCAAACATTTGATTTAGGTCTGCAGTTTTGTTTTTGACCCGTTTAGGATTCGTTTGGGGTCCGTTTTATGCAAGTAAGATATCTGTGGTTTCCTTGTGAGTTCCTTTACATGTTAGGAAGCCTTATATACTGTTCTGAACGTTCCATTGTGGCTTGTTCCATGGTATAGGCTTCTATCTGTTGCGTGTTTGGGGCCTACAGAAGCACGTGAGCCTACTGTTCGAGCCCCCAATACTCCCAAATTGTCTGGTAGAGTGGTTTCCCCTATTTTAATTATAAAACATGATTGCATATGTGAAATTGGATAACTAGAAACCTAGGATGTGGCATGAATCCTAGGACAAGAAATCCTTGCACTGTTGGTATGCGTGTTTGAGATTGCAGTCATAAATGAATGAGTAGAATTGTAAACAACTGCCTGTTAATAAATTTGAGCTGCCTATGAAATATGAAATGCCTGTGCTAGTTAAACAGTTACCTGTGACATTACTTGTTGCATATGTTAGATTATGGAAATACGAGCTGCATGTGTATAATACGAGAATGGAAATGTGAATGATGAAACCTAATATGGAACAACATGGTGAATATGAGCATGAACCCTACGGGGAATTAGGAGTAGAGCTCCTGTGTATAAATGGATCTGGAAATGTGAGTGGGAAGTATGCTGGCCCTTGAGTACGTGGTACTAAGGAGAGCGACTGTCCCCTGTTTAGTGTAGAGCGGAGCTAGCTGCCCTTGGGTTGAGACCCAGGGTTAGGATTGGCCACTCTACACCGACTTCTGTTGGTCCTCACGTACACTGTACTGGGGAGAGTTACTAGTGTAGGGGAGAGCTAGCCACCCCATGGGGTCCGAGGTTCAGCTAGCCACCCTACACTGACTTGTTAGGCCTACTGGGCAAACCGAGGTAGTTAGACGAGGGTGCGTAGACTGTGGAGGGGTGAGACCTTTGTTTGGTTCTGAGGGGTTAGACCCCTGTTACTAAGAGGGCTAGGCCTTATACTGTTCCGTGCTGTAGTTTGGGCGTACCCGCTAGCAAAAACGACTGACCGCGTGCCAGTGCGTGGTAGCTACCCGTGCACTTATCGCGGGTGCCGTAGTCATTGCTACGTCTGTCCGTGACCTCGGGGTGGTTGACGAGGTGTAGGATCACCATGAGGGACTCTCCCGGCCAGGAGAGCACCACGTGTTCCTTCTACTCTTCAGAAAAGACTGCAATCAAGATTGTTCCCACGAGGAACATACGAGATCAAGAAAGAGATCTGAAGGTAAACTAATGGGTGAAAAGAAATGACTTGTAAAATAAAATAAATGGGAAAGATAAATTTACCTATTAGCCTTTACTGCTTTAGTTAGTTAGTTACCACTTTACTCAACGTTCACTGACTCCGTCTACTCATAACCCTTTTCAGGTCCAAGTGTTAAGCAGCCCGAGTCACCAGCTGCAGAGGGTGCTGAGCCCAATCGAGCTCAGCAGTAGTTCCTGTTTTTGTTGTACTTCCTTTTACTAGTGAGTTAGATTGTTGTTACTTCTTTCTGTTCTATACTTTGTTCTACTTTACTGTTGTGGTGATGATATGTACTGTTAGCAGCTTTTACTTCCTTTACTGCTTGTACTCTTTTACTGTTAGTTACTTTACATAGTGAATGTGGTTTACTTTCCTGCTTTTTGGTTATTTCTTGTTGGATGACTGGATCTTGGGATTAGTCGAGTCGAGCCGGTCTCGGGTCCTGTAGGGATTCGGGAACCGGGTCGTAACAGAATATCTCCATTCTTGATCACTTTGGATAATTTGTTCCATCAAAGTATGGTGTTTGCTGATCTTGAACTACTCCAAAGTTGAATGCCATACGGATTGTTGGTGACAGGCTTGCATCTCTCCTAACTATCAAATCCTAGACAACTCCTATCTTAATTTGAATTTGAACTTGCTTTGAAACCAAATGTCACTACTGGAAAAACTAGTTTTGGTTACAGTTATTTGGTTACGGTTCCTCAAACCATGACCAAAAGTAAAGTAACTTATGATCTCAATTTTGGGTAGAACTGTGACGAAAAGGAAGGGAGGAGACGAGCTATGAACCAAACATTTCCTCACAAAATCGTGACAAGAAATCTTTGGTCATGATTTTTAAAACCTTGACCAAAGGGGTGACCTTTTGATGATGGTTCCACTCAGAACAACCTTTAGTCACAATTTCTAAAACCATGACCAAAGGTGTGTCTACACCACCTCACCCCAAAACCTTCGAAACCATTCCCCCCTTCCCAGTGGCCAAAAAAATTTCATATGGGTGATCATTATAAAACTTATTTCGTTGATTATGTTGAGAAAAAAACATAGTTCGTTATTTACGACAAAGTCATGTTTTGAAAACACGACTTTGACAGAGACTTTACTGCTATTGTGGCTTCTTGCTGCTGTGGCTTGTTGTTGCTATGGCCTGCTACTGAAAATTGGCTAGAATGATTTTACAGGAATATTTTTGATACTAGTAGGCAACAACTTGTTGAAAGGCAGTAGCGATATGTAATTCTAAATTATTGTAGGCCCTCTTCACTATGTTATCAAGGCTATCGGGCTATCGGGCCAGGCAAGAAAGCTAAAGGTCGCCTTGTAGCTATTCCCAGCTAGGGGCTTATCCAAGCTATTGCCTAGTCACCTTCTTTGTCTCCTGGGTCGCCTTGCACCTTGTTGCTTTACTCCTAATTCACTTTAGGTAAGACCATAAGACTCTTATTTGGTCTTAAGTTACATATATTATAGATATGTTTGTGTTATATATTGTTGTATATACATAATATATACATACATATATGCTATTGACAGCTTTTATATACTTAATTTTACCTTCTCTTCTTAACTGAGACTATTGTTTGTCTATTAGGACACATATGTACAAGTTATACATATACATTATTGTACCTATAATGATATAATTATGATATATTGTAGTTTAACAATATATGTATGTATATATTTATTATTGTCTACAATTGTCTAATGATATATAATAATATATGTATAAGTCATGATATTAAGTTTGTATTGTACTGTAAATATAGTATATTATAATATATGTTATTGTCTTGAGTACGACTTGGAGATAACCTTCTGGGCTAGCATTTGTGGGCCATTGGTGGATGCCTCTACCTTGAGGAAGGCCTTCCCTTTATTATAGTGCATTTGGCTCAAACTCAATAGAGTGGGAGTCTCAATAGAGAGAGTGATTTATTATTATAATGTTCTTTGTAATTTTTTATGTAATTAGCTCCTTTTATTAATGCAGTGGAGGGTTAACATCAATTGTTAAGCCTTCTTTTCTTCTTCAAATAAATATATATCACTATCTTATTTTGGTAGATATATATGATATATATTTTGATTGTTTATTTTTGCCTATAATTATAAATGTAATATATATGTTTACACATTGTATGATAATATAAATATATATGTTATTGTTACTTAAATATGATCGGATCATTGTTTTTTCGTTCATTTAAATAGTATTATCATATGTTTCTTATGAAAGTCAATGTTATTATATGAGTTTATTAGACATATTCAATATTTTAAGAAATAAAAAGATATGTTGCCTCAATTCAATTAGACAATCACCTTTTTGTCGCCTCTCGCCTCGGGCAATTAAAGAGCTTGTCGCCTTGCAGTTACCTAATGGCTTGACAGCTTTGCCTCTTCAAGCAAAGTTTTTTTTTCAACAAGAGCAAACCTATTTCTTTTTTTGTTTTTTTTTGTTTTTAAGGAAGAGCAAATAAATAGAAGAATTGAATATTTTTTCATTTGTTTAGGACATATAAGCCATTAGATCACTTTGAAGGTTGCATTTGACAGCATGCTAACAGGATGCACCACTGCATATTCTCATACATGTTTATTGTTTGTTAAGGTTTGCTAGGTTTGAGATGTGATATAAGTTTTGATATTGGTGCTTTACTTAGGATAAGATGTTGGGTTAATAACTCTTCTTTACGTAAATGGGAGGAAACTATCAAGATGATTACATAATGAGAGTCATAGGGATGTTGGTAAATGAGTAATGTTATAGGGATGCTTGCTTGATTGTCGTTACTTTTTTTGTATTAGATGAAAAAGATGATTGTAATACCATGTTAAGGGCATGATTTATTAATAATATTGTTGCAATATCATTGCAGCCATTTTATCCTTATACTTTTGAATGTATGCATAAAAATAAAAATAAAAATAAAAATCAATTTACTTACATGAGCAGTTGTGATTATTTTTAAATTTTCATTGTGAAAATCTAGTGATTAATATAGATACAATGAAAATTCAATTTTCAACGGCAACTTACAGAAGCAATAGGGTTGTGATAGCAGAGTCTCTGCCAAAATCATACTTTAAAAATAAAACTTTTGACATTTTTGGATCAAAGTCGTTTTTAAAAGATGACTTTGCTGTAAATAAGAAGCTAGGACTTTTCTCAACGTAATTAACGAAATAAGTTTTATAATGACCATCGGTGCGATTTTTTTGCCCCGGCGGCCTACTCCGCTCTCCTCACTCGCTTCTTTTCCTTTCCTCTAGCTCCCATTGCCTGCAAATACCCCTCATCTGACCCCTCACCGATCGTTGCTCCCTTGCCTTCGCCTCGAGTTTAACCCCCGCGCGGCCTCCGCCCCAAGCGCAGTGGAAGCTGCTGATCAACCACGTGAGATCCTTGTTCCTTCTTCATCTTCGTGGATTTATGGTTGATGCAGTATGGGATGCCATTACAACTGCGTATAGAGGGGCGGTGGCAGTGTTCGCGGAGGCTGCGAGGAAGGGGAATGTGGTGCTGCTTTGCTGGTGCATGTTCTTCGACCACCTGACTGACGCTAATGCTCACCTACCGCTGCCTCATGAAGGAGAATGATCGGAGGCCTTGATCTTCCTCTTTGAGTCTGTCAGGTTATTTGAAATTGTTTGCCTACGATCTCTTGTGCGTGTTCTTTTTCGAAAACAAATGTGTTAACTTAAATTGTTACAGTAGAAGAATTCGCCTCTACCATAATTCTTTCTTTGTGAGAACATTAAGATTAACTTTTCTGTTAATAATTGGACTAATGCAATACTGAGCAACCGATATAAGCACCTTGAATATGACATATGCAATAGTTATTTGATCGACAGATACACTATGAGGGTGAGCTTTTTATCCTGTTTCCATCATTGACTTTTATCACCATATTCTTAATCTTCTCTTTCGCATGTATTTGACTAACTTTTAATCTATTCCCTAAATAGCTTGGGTCTTGGACACAGGAATATCTCTCCAGATTCAAGGGAATGATTCTTACTTGCAATGGACTTGGTAAATCATTCTCCAGTATGGTAATTTGATTCTAACTGATAGAATTTTCTCACTCTTAGCTTTCCTAGCAACCTAGTGAAATATTTCAAATTGAATATGTAGAGGATGAATGTTGATTGCCAGTATATTACTGCAGGGTGTGAAATCTAATGGAGGTGGAGGTTGATCGAATTTGATGTGGAATAGGTACTCTATGATTCCTAGTTCAACTCATAATTGCAGCTGTAACACATGGCATTATGATCATCATGAAATTTTTTTTAATTGACAAGCTTGAGATTTAAGAAAGGAGAGGCAAAGAATTCTCTGTCATAAAATTTAAATCTTTTATCTATATTGACGTGTAGGGAACAAAAAGATTATGGAAGAAATGTTCATATTCCTGAAAGCTACTTGGAAATTGGCTTTTCTTTTCCCACTTTCTGTTGCATGAGGAAACCCATTAAAGTTCTCTTATGTTGACCTGTTTGTTTGGCATTTTTCAAATTAGAAGAAAATATATTCAGTGATACTATGTTGCAGTAATGATATATGGCTACCTCATCATGCATCTTAACTATGCCGGGATGGCAGTTGAAAACTTTTGCTGTGGAAATTATGTCTGTGGCCTCTACACGCTGTATAGAGATAGGATCACTGTGAATCTCCGTCTTCCTTTTAAGATTGGAACCAATAGAACCTCAAAAATCAATTAGAAAGTGGTTTTCCTTGTCCTAGCATTGAGATGTAGTCTCCCGGGGCTTAATCTTTCTCAAAACAGGATTTTGCAAGGACCTTCTCCATGGCAAAAAGCAGGAATGCAGGTAAAAGTCCTAGCTCATGTGCCAATATTCTGCGTCACAATGCACACACTGCAGCACCAATTGACAAGGAATTAGTGTAGTTGTTAAGGAATCCACATAAACAATACAATTGAAAACATTCATAATTTCGTCCAAAAACCATACATGTCTATCCCATTAGCTTCTCTGTACATATACATTTTTTTTCCCTTACATTGAGATGTAGTTGTTGCACATTCTTAATTTCGTCCAAATGCCGTATAGATGCATCTTTGCTTGGATTATTGGAGTGGACTTTTTGGCAATGTAAGGGTCATTGGATCCTTAATTATTGGTGCTACTCTTTCACATGCACAATATGACATCCTCTTTTGCACCTAAAGGAAGAGTTGGTCTGTGTGCATTTGGACAACAACATGAGCTTGTAGCTCCCTTGACAGACTAGGAGAGTTACTGATATCTGTATATTACACATTGTGGTCAATCCTTTCCATCCATGGCAGATTTTAGAATAATCCTGTAGTGAGTACGTTATGTTGAAAGAAGTGGCATTTAGATCATGTTGCTGTGATTTTCTTTTCCTGATACATAAGGATTATAATTAGAGTTGATTGTACTTCACATCATTTAGAGAGGGCTGGCTCAAGCCACAACCCATAGGAGAAGGATATGCTGTTGCCAATTCAGCAGTGCAGATGTTGCTACATTTAGGAAAGCTACTAAAATGTTATATTGTTTATAAACAGCTGAAATGTCAACTTAGATACATAAAGTTCAAGCAGCAGTTATGGTTTTTCTTCTCAATATAAAAGCTTTTATGGTCTGTGTTTCCTAGTTCTTGCAGGTAGTTAAAATTGAAACACAGATTCCAGTTATTTTTCTTTCAAGATGCTGGCACCGCATAAACTTAGGAAGTGCTAAGTTGAAAAAATAGTTTTGGGTAGGTGGAAATGAGTAATGGGTTAATATAATAGTCAACATGATTTAGATAAAGAATTAGGAGTCAAACTTTTTTTTATGTTTGGTGTTTAGTTCTATTTTTTATAGTTGGTTGGATAATGGAATAAGTAGTGGGTTAGATATGATAGATAAACTTATATGCAGTGATGTGGGACTTGTAGTTTATTCTTTTTATAGTTGATGTTGGATGATTTTTTTTTCATTTGGAAGTAGAATGCATTGGAAACTAGGAAGGGTAGATAACCTCCTACTTAAACCCTTGTGCATGGAAACAAAAAATCAACCAAGAGTGTGCTATTTCTGCATTTAACCACAGCCTTCAAGTTCTTTTGTTTTGTTTTTCTTTTCCTGTAAATCTTCTGTCTTTATGCCTTCACGAGCTATTGTCTACTTGCTTCACAATCTCATTGTTTTGTGTTGTTATTGTGGAGAATCAAATGGAAGCATTGTATTCCAAAGAAACTCTAGCCCTTTTTTTATAGAAAAGAGAACTGGGCAAATTACATAAGTACTCCTCAATTATAAATCAAATAAAGAAAACACCCATATAGCTCATTACAACTCAACACTTCCCTTCAAGTTGGAGCATATATGTCAATGAGACCCAACTTGTCAGTTAAAAAGTCGTGGCATTTTCTCTTTAGAGGTTTAATAAAAATATCAGCAATCTGTAGGGGTACTTATCTTGCCCTTCAGAGCAACATCTCGTATAAAATGGTAATCCATCTCAATATGTTTTGTCCTCTTGTGAAAAATAGGATTTGAAGCAATATATGTTGTAGGCTTATTATCACAATAAAGTGGGACTGGGGTATCAACTAACATCCCTAGATCTCGCAGAAACCCAACCATCCACAATCTCACATGCAGCCTGTGCCATAGATCTGTACTCTGCCTCTGCACTATAGCGTGCGACTACATCCTATTTCTTGCTCCACCAAGAAACCAAATTTCCTCCTAGATAGACATCAAAGCCTGACGTAGATCGTCTGTTATCTACTGATCCTGCATGGTCTGCATCGAAGTAAGCTATAAGATCAAGGGTGCCACTAGCACTGTAATACATACCTTGTCCTGGGTTACCCTTTAGATATCTCAAGATGAGACACACATCCTGCAAATGGCTATATCTAGGGCTCTGCATAAACTGGCTCGCATGACTGACAGCAAAGCTAATGTCTGGTCGAGTAATGGTTAGGTATAACAATTGACCAACAGTACTGTGATACCTGGTAATATCCTCAAACAAGGGATCTGACTCATCAGTGGTGTGGCTGGCTGGTGCCTGGACTGGTATCCTAGAAGGCTTGGACCCAAGCAGTCCAGTCTCTTTTAATGTCTGTAAGGTGTACTACATCTGTGATAATGACTGGCCATCCTTCTGAGGAACAACCTCTATCCCTAGGAAGTAACGAAGATCACCTAAGTCCTTGGTGACAAATGTAGAGTGAAGAAAGGCTTTCGTCTCTGCTATCCCATCAATTTCATCACCTGTAAGGATCATGTTATCAACATAGACTGCTAGGATGACCACTGTCCATGCTCTACCATGATCAGTCCTCTTAACAAATATAGAGTGGTCAGTGGTAGATCTCTGAAACCCAATCTTCTTGATTTTTGAGTTGAGCCTGTCAAACCAGGCTTAAGGACTCTGCTTAAGGCCATAGATATTCTTCCATAAGCTTCAAACCAACTTCCCCTGACTGTCATAACCTGGTGGTTGCCTCATGTAAACTTCCTCAGCTAGATCACCGTACAAGAAGGCATTCCTTATATCTAACAAATGTATAGGCCATTTCCTCACCACGGCAACTGACAAGATGATTCTGATGGAGGTGATATGGGCAATTGGCGAGAACGTCTCTAGGTAATTCATCTCATAAGTCTGGGTGAAGCTCTTGGCAATAAGTCGTGCCTTGTATCGCTCCACTATCCTGTCTGACTTATATTTGATGGTGTACACCTATCTGCAGCTAACAACTATGACACCCTTAGGACATAGAATAAGATCCCAACTCGTTCATAGCAGCTTTCCATTTTGGATCGTGAAGAGCCTGACAAAAATCTCTCGGAACAACTGTTGTGGTAATGGCTGAAGCAAGTTGTCTATCCTCTTCCTGGAGATGAGATACAGTAGTATAACGGGAAATAGGGTGAAGCGTAGTGCCAGATCTTCTCTGCATAATTTGCTCATCATCTGACTCACCCTCACTTGGAGTAATAGATTGATCTAGTGCCTCATCTGTGATGTCATCTGGTTGAGATCTCCTCTAATATACCTGTGTATCTTGTATAGCTGCCTCTGTAGATGTACCTTCCTTTGAGAAGTAGGGCACCTTCTCAAAGAAGGTTACGTCAGCACTAACAATGTACTACCTCCGAATTGGATCATAGCACCTGTAGCCCTTCCAGGTTCTACAATACCTAAGAAAGACAAATTTCCTAGTGCGGGGAGCAAACTTATATCCTTTATCCCGTAATTTTGAACAAAGCAGATACATCCAAACACTCGGAGAGGCAGCAGAAAAATCCTGCCACACTCAAGATATATAATCTGATATGGAATCTGACCATGAAGCACTGCAAATGGTAACCTATTAATCAGATATGCTGCATGTCACGACCAGGTCCCAGATCCCTACAGGATCTGAGATCAACTTGTTTCGGTTAATCCCAAGACCCAGTCGTCCAACAAGAAATAACCAAATAACATTCAGCAAACCACAATCACACAAGTACAGTAGCTAAGCAGAAAGAAAATTTACAGCAGGGGAAAAGGAACAGTAATATTATGTCACAATACAGCCATCTCAACAAAAACGAGTACATAAAGTAGAAGACAAAGCTATAGAAACTCACTACCCAACAGTAGAATTAAAGCTAGGTTCGACTAGGCCTAGCATCCTCAGCAGCCGGTAGTTTGGGCTGCTCAAATCCTTGACCTGTACAAAATGTATTTAACTGGAGTCAGCGAACGCTAAGTAGAGTGGTGGCTAAGAAGTAACATATATTTAACAAGTAGTTAACATAAAATTTTCCATTTTCCAATTATATTATACATGTGGGTACATAGAAATTTCTAATTAGGGTTTATTAATTAATTTTCTTGTTCCCTATAGGAACGATTTTACTTGCAGCTTCCCGTAATATAAGATGCCCATATGGCACTCTCCTGATCGGGGGAATCCTACCATAGTAGTCCTATACTCGGTCTACCACCCTGAGGTCACGGTCGTGACATAGCGGTAACTATAGCACACGTGATAAGCGCGCGGGTAGCTATCCCGCACTTGCACGCGGTTAGTCGTTTCCGTTAGCGGGCACGCCTCAACATACAGTGCAGAATAGTATAGGGCCTTGCCTTCTTAGAGCAGAACAGGGGTATCGTCCCTCAGGGGTCTCGCCCCTCCTCAGTCCGTGTATCCTCGTCGACTACCCCGATTTGCCCAACGAGCTAACTAGAGTTGGTGTAGGGTGGCTATACCTAGCCCCGAGCCCCTTGGGGCGTGTAACGACCCGATTCTCGAATCCCTACGAGACACGAGAACTGGACCGACTCGACTAATCCCAAGACCTGGTCGTCCAACGAGGAAGTAACCAAAAGAGCAGTAAAATAAACCACATTCAGCATGAATATAACTAACAGTAAGAAAATACAGTAGTAAGGAAAGAAACCACTACAGTATATACCACCACAACAGTAGAACAACATTCATAACATAATATGAAATTGCAGGTAAAGAAAAGTATAGCGGTAACAAGAACTACTCACTACAGTGGAACCAAAAAGAGGTACAAGAGAACAGTGGTAACTCTACTGGACCCTACTCGGCCCAGCGTCCTCTGCAGCTGCTGACCTTGGCTGCTCAACACCTGGTCCTGAAAGGTAATGAGTGTAACATGTCAGCAAAACGCTGTGTAGAGTGGCAGCTAAACTAAAGAAACAGTAAGGTGTACAGTAGCTGTTTTAATTTTTTTTCTTCCTTTATTTACGTCTTTCTATTGTTTCACAATTTATCTATTTCTCAGATCCTTCACTTGATCTCGAATGTTCCTCGTGGGAACGATCTTGATTACAGTCTTTTCCGAACAGTAGAAGTAGCACGTGGTGCTCTCCTGGTCGGGAGAGTCTCCCGTGGTGATCCTACTCTCAGTCAACCACCCCAGGGTTACGGACAGACGTAACGGTGACTACGGCACGCGCGATAAACGCACAGGTAGCTAACCCGCACTGGCACGCGGTCAGTCGTTTCCGTTAACGGGTGCGCCCGAAGTACAGCACGAAACCAGTACAGGGCAGAGCCCTCTCAGTAACAGGGGTCCAACCCCTCCACAGTAACCAAACAGGGGCCTTGCCCCTCTACAGTCCGCGCACCCTCGCCTGACTACCCTGATTTGCCCAATGGACCTAACAAGTCGGTGTAGGAGGCTAGCAGAACCCTGGGGCCCGTGGGGTAGCTAGTGCCCTCCTTACACTAGTAGCTCTCCTCGGTACTACGTACGCGAGGGCCAGCAAGTCGGTACAAAGTGACCAGTCCTAACCTCGGGTCCCTGGGGCAACTGGCTCCGCTCTGCACTAAACAGGTACAGGTATTTCCCTTGGTACTACGTACCCAAGAGACAGCACACTACCACGTCTTTCTTTCTCAGTTCCATTCCTTTCTCTTTCCAGGAGTTCCACTCCTAATTCCCCGTAGGGTTCCATCTCTTTTAACTCAGAACATCTAGGTTTCACTTTCCAGTTTCACATTCTTACAATTCATGTTCTCAATTACGTTTATTTATTCATAGCAGGCAGTTAATTCAATTCATAGGCAGCTATTATTTCCTTTCCACATTTTTCAAGACTACAGTATTCATATATTCCACTAGTTCTTCCCATCCTAGGATTCATGCCATACCCTAGGATCTATTATACAATCTAGTTTTCCAGCCCTATGATTCATGCAACACCCTAGGATCTACCATTCATTCTAGTTTCTCATTCCTAGGATTCATGCAATGTCCTAGGTGTTATTTATGGTTCCATAATTTAACAGATTATACCAATAAACTTAAAAGCCACTCTACCGGTTACAACAGGAGTACTGGGGGCGTGGTCGGGAATCCCGCGTGCCTCCTCAACCCCCGAGACTGCAATGGAATGGGGTCCTATCACAAGGATCAAACACAAGGAGTTTCTCAAAACAATATATAACTACTATAGACGGGTAGAGGATTTAATTCCGAAAAGCACGCAACTCGAAACGTGGAAAACAGACTCCGAACGGACCCTAAACGGGTCGAAAACGACGAAACAGTGCAAAATCAGACGTGTAGAACCTCTTCCAGACGTCTTAAAAAGTGGATCAGAGGTTACCTTTGCTCTGCGTGGTCTCTCAGACGTCTAGAAGCCTGCGGGGGCGTCTGGCCTAGTTCCTAGACGTCCGATGGTCACCCCGGATGTCTGGAAGTCGTTCCCGTCGTCTGGCACTGCAGCCAGACGTCTGATTCGCGTTGGATGCGAATCTCAGAACTTGCGCGTACCCATTTCCTCTCTCTCTTAGTATGGTCAGTCGAAGAAGAGGAAGAAAGACGGAAATAACTCACCCTTCAGACATCTGGACAGTCCTCCAGACGTCCTCCCAGCCGTCTGGTTGGAAGCCCAGACGTCTGATTCTGGAGAAAATTCCAGAATCAGGGCGCGACTCACCCTCCGCTCGCGACGCTCGGTCGCACCGCGACTCGTCAGCCTACTGCTCGAGCTAAAGCAGGCCTCCCGCGTCACCCTGCGTCTGCTGCTCCCCCTCGCCGGCCGGCCCTAGCAGCCCCGGCAAGCTCGCCCTCCGGCCGAGCGCCTCCTCCCTCGCGCAGCACCTCCTCCCACGCTCACCGCGGCTGTCGCTGTCGCTGCTCACTCGCGCTCGCTCTCGCGCACTGGCTGGATGGAGAAGAGGAAGGGGGCGGAGGTGATGAGAGTGAGGGAGAGGGCGTGGCGTTTTAAAGCCACGCGGGGAGGAGAGAGAGCGGACAGAGGGCGCAGCCTGCGGCCGCAGGAGAGGGAAAAAGAGAGAGAGAGATGCGCTCGCAGGTCTGCGCGCTCAGGCGTGCAGACGAAGCCGCTCGTGTCGAAAAAATCGAATCCCAGACGTCTGGAAGGGGTTCCAGATGTCTTAAAAGATGTCTGAAGCCGCGCGTTCGTAACAGGGCGGCTAGCTCCCCTGTACACTATGTAGCTCACCTCGGTACTACGTACACGAGAGCCAGAAAGAGTCGTCGTAGAGTGGCCAAACCGACCCCGGGTCCCAACCTAAGGGCGACAAGCTCCCCTTTACACTACAAGGGATAGTTGCTCTCTTCGGTACCACGTACACGAAAGTCAGCTTACCTCCCTGAACAGCTGCCCATGGGCAGCAAATTTTCAGAACCATTAGGTTCTACGTATTAAGGTGTTCTTGTCTACATTCCCCGTGGAGTTCATACAGGAATTTCTTTTTCACATCCAGGTTGGAATGTACGGAACAAACAGTCCAATTTCCATTTTATCGCAGTAGGGGTCCATTTTATATAAAAACAGGTAGCTTTTGATTACTCAATCATTCACATGCAATTTCCTCTATCCCTAGTGTTCACGCCAAGGCATAGGGTTCAAGAATTTGCTCTCGAGTATGCGTTTATTCCTTCCTAGGGTTCATCTCAAGTCCTAGGATTACTTATTTGCATGTATTAAATTAGATATTTAAGGTTATAACCACACTCTACCTGGGTAACCGGGTGGAATGGGAGCTCGTACAGTGGCTCCCGACGTCTCCGCAGGTCCCGTACACCCGACGTAATGGAGACCTAAAACATGGATTAATGGGTCAAAAGGTTTAGAATGATACAAACAAGGTATCATTATATAGAGAAACTCGTACGGAAAACAGAGACGGTTTGTTTGCGGAAAAGCGATAATAATAGGGCCTTGTACAGCCCAAAAATACGCTGTCAGACAGAAATCAGATGTCCGGGAAAGGTCCTAGACATCTTAAAATAGTTCTTAGGGATGCCTCTCTCGGTATTCCTCTATCAGACGTCTGGAACTTAGTGTCGACGTCCAAGGACTCCGTCAAATGTCTAGGGGTGCTCCCGGACATCTGAAACTACCTCGGTCAGCTCTCACCTTCTAACACATATACGTACGTTGTCAGGACTTTGTCAGCGAGAAAAGTACGAAAAGTAGATCTCTACCAGACGTCTTGCTCTACCTTCGGACGTCCGGTAAGACATTTGGGTGTCCCTCCAGCCGTCTGATTCCACGGAAAAAAAAGACTTCCGCGGAACCGCTCTGGCTCCCCTTGCCTGCAGGTGCTGCAGTAGAACGGCGCTGCACCCTCCACTCTCGCTCTTCCTCTTACTCAGGCTCCTCTCTTCACTCGCTCTCACCTTTGCTCTGCTCTCGGCTATGGGGTGGGCAACGAAGAGGAGAGGTTTATAAAGGGAGAGGAGGTGAGGGGGCGAGATGGCTAAGCGTGGCGCGGAGTGGCGTCGCAGGAGGTGTGGTGAGGCGCAGTGAGGGAGGAAGTATGGCGTACGTACGGTCTGCGCCGAAGAGAAAAAGCATTTTCAGACGTCTGGTGAACATCCCAAACGTCCGGACAGATGTCTGGTGAACATCCCAGATGTCTTAAATGACCAAAGGGTGGTGGGTCATTTCAATATAACAAACTCAAAGGAAGTTTCGTCCCCGAAACTTGAACTGATTAGGGTGCGAAAAATAACGTAGTAGCGTACAACAAACTTAAAGAGGACTGAAGTAGGTCTGAAGAGTCATACCTTCAAAAAGTTCCGGGTATTGCTCTCGCATCGCCGACCCAGGCTCCCAAGTTGCCTCATCGTACCACTGGCTTCTCCATAGGACTTTCACTAGGGGTACTTCCTTCCGCCTTAACTTTCGAATGGCTCGGTCTAGTATCTATACTAGTTTCTCGGGATAGGTCAAGTCACCTCCCACTTCGATGCTCTCATGGCTAAGGACATGGTTGGGGTCAGCGATGTATCTTCTGAGGTTGGACACGTGAAATACGTCGTGCACTCCAGAAAGCTAGGGAGGAAGGGTAAGCCGGTAAGTGACGGGTCCTACTCGCTCTAAGACTTCAAAGGGTCCTACATATCTCGGTGCAAGCTTCCCCCTCACCCCAAACCACTGCAAGCCTTTCATCGGTGAAACATGGAGAAAAGCGTGATCCCCAACCTTAAATTGTATCTCCTTACGCTTTAGATCGGCATAGCTCTTTTGCCTGCTTCGGACGGTACGTAGTCGTTGATGGATCTGCTCGATCACCTCTTGACTCTGGCGTATCAGACGGGGACCAACCTCCCACTTGGTCCCCACTTCAACCCAACTCAAGGGAGTCGTACACTTCCTCCCGTACAGAGCTTCATATGGTGCCATGCCGATGCTCGAGTGGTAACTGTTGTATGTGAATTTTGCCAGAGGCAAATGCTCCTCCCAGGAGCCTCTCTAGTCCAGTACGCAAGCGCGCAGAATGTCCTCAAGGGTCTGAATGGTGATCTCCGACTGTCCGTCTGTCTGGGAGTGATAGGTTGCACTGAACTTTAGACAAGTCCCTAAGGCTCACTGAAATTCTACCCAGAACTGGGAAGTGAAATGAGTGTCCCTATCTGAAATAATTTCGCGGGGAACCCTGTGAAGGCGTACTATTTCTCTTATGTATCTCTCTGCCAACTGTGCTGGTTCAAAAGTGACTTGGATTGGCAAAAATCGTGCCATCTTTGTTAATCTATCAACAATCACCCAGATTGCATCGTGCCCTCTCTGTGTTACAGGTAACCCCACTACTAGATCCATAGTGACACTTTCTCACTTCCATTCTGGAATGGGAAGTGATTGCAATGGCGGAAAAAATGGGAAGTGATTGCAATGGCCCTGCAGGCCCCTGATGCTTGGCCTTCACCTGCTGGCATATTAGACACTACTGAACGAAAAGGTCAACATCCCACTTCATGCCTCTCCACCAAAAATCACGTCGTAGGTCGTGATACATTTTCGTGTTCCCATGATGTATGATAAATCTGGAATCATGAGCCTCAGTCAAGAGCTCCTTCAACAGCTCCTCATCTCTAGGAACGCACAAGCGTCCCCTCATACGCAGAACTCCGTCAGTGAACGAGAATTTCCCTGGGTTCCCTGCCAAAACTCGATCTCGCTGTGTCCGTAGATATGGGTCCGTCATTTGTTTAACCAAGTTGCGATCCATCAGCTCTGGTCGTGTCTGCCTCGTGACTGTCACTGCCCTGCAATACCCCTGTGACTCCTGGGGTCGTCAGCTGCTCAACTCCTCCATGAGCCTCCAACTTTGTGCTTGTAAGCAAGCCAAGTGAGCGGGTGCCTTTCGGCTCAAGGTGTCAGCCATCACATTGGCCTTTCCTGCGTGGTAGGAGATGCTGCAATTTTAGTCCTTTAGGAGTTCCAACCAACGTCTCTCCGTACAAGTAGTGCCTCCAGGTCTTCAATGCGAGGACAAGTACTGCTAGTTCTAGGTCGTGGGTGGGGTAGTTATGCTCGTGGGACTTCAGTTGCCATGAAGCATTTGCGACAACATGACTCCGCTGCATAAGCACACCCAATTCCTGCAACGAGGTGTCTGTTGACAACGAATTCGCCGCTGCTGTCAGGGATGATGAGTACAGGAGCTGAGGTCAACCTCTCTTTCAGCTTCTGAAAGCAAGACTCACACTCGTTTGTCAAGGCAAAGGGTACGTCCTTCTGAGTCAATTAAGTCAGGGGATGGGCAATCTACGAGAACCCTCGGATAAATCGTCTGTAATAACCAGCCAGCCCCAGGAAACTACGAATCTCTGTCACCGAACGTGGTCTCTCCTACCTGAGTACTGTCTCTACCTTGGCTGGATCCACAGCTAACCCATCTGCTGAGATCACATGGCCCAGGAAGGTGACTTGTCTCAACTAGAATTCGCACTTGCTGTATTTGGCACACAACGTGTGCCGTCTCAAGGTATCCAAGACCATGTGAAGGTGTTGCTTATGCTACGTCTGGTCTCGTGAATAAATGAGCACGTCATCAATGAAAGCAACCACGAACTGATCTAGATACGGCCGAAAGACGCGGTTCATCAAGTCCATGAAAGCGGCAGGGGCGTTGGTCAATCCAAACGGTATGACCAAGAACTCGTAGTGGCCGTACTGTGTACGAAAGGCTGTCTTAGAGACGTCAGTCTCCCTAATCCTAAGCTGGTGGTATCGTAACCTCAGATCTATCTTTGAGAAATACCGTGCCATCCCTTAGCTTGTCGAAGAGGTCATCTATGCGTGGTAACGGGTACTTGTTCTTGACGGTGACCCGGTTCAGCTGTCTGTAGTTAATGCACAGTTGAAGAGTACCATCCTTTTTTTTCACGAACAGGATAAGGGCTCCCCACGGGGAGGCATTGGGCCTTACGAAGCCTTTCTCTAGCAGGTCCTGTAGCTGTGTCTTGAGCTCTCACAGCTCAAGTGGGGCCATTCGGTACGGTGCTGAAGAAATGGGGCCTACCCCTAGTATCAGTGAGATCTCGAACTCGATCTCGCGCTCAGGTGGTAGTCTTGGCAGCTCCTCTGGAAAGACGTCGGGGTACTCACAGACCACCGGAATACTCTGTATACTGTCCACGGGGCCCGACTCTGCTAGGACGCAAGCAAGGAAGCCCTCGCACCCTTGACTCAATAACTTTGTTTCCGAAGTGCCGAGATGCACCTGAATCCTCCGTCTACAGGTTGGCCGTGGAACTCGAAGGGAGGCAATCGTGGTATGGAGAAAACAATCTTCCACCCAAAACAATCTACAAGGGCGTGGTATGCGGCCAACTAGTCCATCCCCAAGATTACACCGAAGTCATCCATCGGGATCATGATAAGGTCTATTGGGAGATTGTGTCCCCCTATCATGACCTCACAGTCAGTGAGAACCTCCTCGGCAACAAATACCTGCCCACCTGATCCTCTAATCAGGAAGGGCTCGTCTAAAAGTATATTGCTCACTCCCGTGCAGACAACAAAACTCGTAGAAACAAACGAATGCGTGGCTCCGGAATCGAAAAGAGTGTAGATGAGTCTGCCTGAAATAGTAACCATACCTGCCACTACGGAGCCCGAAGCTCTAGCATCTCCGCGAGTCAGGGCGTTAACATGCCCTTCAGTCCTCAGCATAGAGGAAATAGCCGTGCTCTGGGTCGGGCGAGAGGCAGCGGGCCGGTACCCTCATCGTGACTGCTGCCCTCCTCGGTCCTGGTATCTGCGGCTGCCAGATCGGCCTCCAGTGCTCCGTGCTGGGAGCGTTGGCTACGTTCCAGTCCTAGATGGACAATTCCTCCGCATGTGGCCCGGCTGGCCACACTGATAGCAGAGGGGTACGCGACTTCCCTCTGTTTATTGTCCATGCTGGTGACTGGGCAGGGGTCTGCTGCAGTCGGCTGATCCCTGTCGGGGACCCCCAAAGGTCCTTGGTGGACCTACATAACGGGACGGTTCCCCTGTTGGTGTTTGGTGCCTCCTCTCCCGGCGGCCCTGTGAGTGCTCTGCGGGTAGGGCCTCTTCCGTCCTCCATAAATATCTCGTGCGGATGGGTTGGTCTCCTCGTAGGTTATGGCAGCCTCGACTACGCGGGAGAAAGTAGGCAGCTTCAGGGGCTTTACATACCCTCGGATGGCGAGTCAGAGACCCTTGGTGAATCTCCACAGGCACTCCTCCTCGGTGGATGCGGCTGTCGGGGCGAAGCGTGATAGCTCCAGAAAACGCGTACGATACGCGCTAACTGTCATTACCCCTTGGCAGAGAGTGTGGAACTCCCGCCTCCTCTGATCCTGCCAAGTCTGTGGGAAGTGCTGCTAACAGAAGAGCGCCACAAATCGGTCCTACGTCAGCTCTCCCTCCTATCTTCTGACCGCCCTCCACCACCTGTGAGCTGCACTCTCCAGCTGATACGTGGCGAAGGCCACGCGGCATTCTGCAGGACAGAGGGTGTCAAAGATCTTTTCCATCTGCTCCAGCCAATCCTCTGCCTTAGACGGGCTTTCCTCCCCTTTGAAAGAGGGGGGCTTTATATTCTTGAATTGGCTGAAATCCTTATGGTGTAGCCGCAGCGGAGGAAGGGGTACACCTCCAAGCAAGGAGGACTCGTGCCCCGAAGTGTCTGAAGGGGGTGGTAGAGGATCACCCCCTCCCCCTCCAGCTCGTCCAGCGCCGTGGCGACTTGCCTGCCCAACGGAGGATTCCCCCTCCGCATCCCTAGGAAGGGAAGGCTGAGGAGGCTGATGGAGCTCCTCCCGTATAAGACTCCGGATCAGTTGGGCGAGGTCCGGGGCTTGGATGCCCGAGAGGAGAGGTGGGGTGACTCTATCTTCGGCCATCGCTCATCCTCCCCTGCGACCACGTCCTCGGCCACGACCACGTCCGTGGCCCGCCTCAATAGTTCCTTGGCGAGGCATTTTCCACAAAGATCGAGGAGGAATGAGATTATCGGTGCCTGTTTGACCAAAGAGAAGACGTAAGACTTGGAACCAATAACCAAGAGAAAGACGTTGTGATGGATATCTTGGTTACATGTATAAGTGTGGTGTTTTCCGGACTACTTGGTTCATTTCTCGGGACGACCTTGCTCTGATACCATCTTGTCACGACCCGGTCCCAGATCCTTATAGGATCTGAGATTGGCTCGTTTCAGTTAATCCCAAGACCCAGTCGTCCAACAAGAAATAACCAAATAACATTCAGCAAACTACAATCACACAAATACAGTAGCTAAGAAGAAAGAAAATTTACAGCAGGGAAAAAGGAACAGTAATATTATGTTACAATACAGCCATCTCAACAAAAACGAGTACGTATAGCAGAAGACAAAGCTATAGAAATTCACTACCCAACAGTAGAACTAAAGTTAGGCTCGACTAGGCCCAGCATCCTCAGCAGCCGGTAGTTTGGGCTGCTCAAATTCCTGACCTGTACAAAATGTATTTAACTGGAGTCAGCGAACGCTGAGTAGAGTGGTGGCTAAGAAGTAACATGCATTTAACAAGTAGTTAACATAAAATTTTTCATTTTCCAATTATATTATACATGTGGGTACATAGAGATTTCTAATTAGGGTTTATTAATTAATCTTCTTGTTCCCTATAGGAACGATTTTGCTTGTAGCTTCCCGTGATATAGGATGCCCACATGGCACTCTTCTGGCCGGGGGAGTCCCACTGTAGTAGTCCTATACTCGGTCTACCACCCTGAGGTCATGGTCGTGACATAGCGGTGACTACGGCACACGTGATAAGCGTGCGGGTAGCTACCCCGCACTGGCACGCGGTCAGTCGTTTCCGCTAGCGGGCATGCCTCAACGTATAGTACGGAACAGTATAGGGCCTTGCCCTCTCAGAATAGAACAGGGGTTTTACCCCTCAGGGTCTCGCCCCTCCTCAGTTCGCATACTCTCGTCCGACTACCTCAGTTTGTCCAACGGGCTAACTAGAGTTGGTGTAGGGTGGCCATACCTAGCCCCGGGCCCCTTGGGGCGGCTAGCTCCCCCTACACTAAGTAGCTCACCTCGATACTACGTACACGAGGGCTAGAAAGAGTCGTAGAGTGACCAAACCCACCTCGGGTCCCAACCCAAGGGCGGCAAGCTCCCATTTACACTACAAGGGATAATTGCTCTCTTTGGTACCACGTACACGAAGGTCAGCTTACCTCCCTGAACAGCTGCCCATCGACAGCAAATTTTCAGAACCATCCGGTTCTACGTATTACGATGTTCTTGTCTACATTCCCTGTGGGGTTCGTACAGGAATTTCTTTCACATCCGGGTTGGAATGTACGGAACAAACAGTTTAATTTTCATTTTATCGCAGTAGGGGTTCATTTTATATAAAAACAGGCAACTTTTGATTACTCAATCATTCACATGCAATTTCCTCTATCCCTAGTGTTCATGCCAAGGCATAGGGTTCAAGAATTTACTCTCGAGTATACGTTTATCCCTTCCTAGCGTTCATCTCAAGTCTTAGGATTACTTACTTGCATGTATTAAATTAGGGATTTAAGGTTATAACCACTCTACCTGGGTAACCGGGTGGAATGGGGGCTCGTACAGTGGCTCCCGACGTCTTCGTAGGTCCCGTACACCCGACGTACTGGAAACCTAAAACATGGATTAATTGGTCAAAAGGTTCAGAATGATACAAACAAGGTATCATTATACGGAGAAACTCGTATGGAAAACAGAGACGGTTTGTTTTTGGAAAAGTGATAATAATAGGGCCTTGCATGGCCCAAAAACACGTTGTCAGACAGAATTCAGACATCTGGGAAAGGTCCAGACGTCTTAAAACAGTTCTCAGGGATACCTCTCTCGGTGTTCCTCTATCAGACGTCTGGAACTCAATGCCGACATCCAAGCACTCTGTCAAACGTCTAAGGGTGCTCCCGGACATCTGAAACTGCCTCGGTCAGCTCTCACCTTCTGACACATATACGTACGTTGCTAGGACTTTGTCAGAGAGAAAAGTACGGAAAGTAGATCTCTACCAGATGTCTTGCTCTACCTTCGGATGTTCGGTAAGACGTTTGGGTGTCCCTCCGACCGCCTGATTCCGCGGAAAAAAAAACTTCCGCGGAACCGCTCTGGCTCCCCTTGCCTGCAGGTGCTATAGCAGAACAACCTGCACCCTCCGCTCTCGCACTTCCTCTCGCTCGGGCTCTCCGCTCTTCACTCGCTCTCGCCCTTGGGGTGGGCAACGAAGAGGAGAGGTTTATAAAGGGAGAGGAGGTGAGGGGGTGAGATGGTGAAGCGTGGCGTGGAGTGGCGTCGCAGGAAGTGTGGTGAGATGCGGTGAGGGAGGAAGTATGGCATACGTACGGTCTGCATCGAAGAGAAAAAGCATTTTCAGATGTTTGGTGAACATCCCAGACATCTGGACAGACGTCTTAAATGACCAAAGGGTGGTGGGTCGTTTCACTGCAGATAATATAGCATCTCCTCAAAACTGCTTGGGAACCTTCATATGAGACATCAAAGTCCTAGCAATATCAAGCAAGTGACGTAACTTGTGCTCTGCAACCCCATTTTGTTGGGAAGTGTGTGCACAAGATGTCTGATGAATGATTCCCCTAGAGCGACACTCTTCCTGCAAATCACTGTGCAGAAATTATAATGCATTATTGTTGCGGAAGATCTGAACAGTGGTACCATATTGTCTGAATCTTGGATAGAAACTGTCGAATAATGGTAGGTATCTCACTTATGGCCTTTATTAAGAATACCTAGGTCAGTTTGTTGCTATCATCTATCATGCCAGCAAAATATCGGTGACCACCGATAGTGGCAACACTAGAGGACCCCTAGACGTCACAGTGCACTAGAGAAAAGGGCTCAGATAACTGCCCCTGTGGTGCTTTCCCAGTTGGCAATTTTCACACTCCAAGATCAAGGAATCAAGTAGCTGTGGATACATCTGATGCATTTTCTTCATAGATGGATGCCCAAGCCTCTTATGCCAGAGTAGTGGATCATGGGAAATAGATATTGCCTTAGCAAACAGGGTAGGCATGTCTAAATAATATAGTCCATTTTTTTTTATTCCACCACCAATAATATCACCTGTAACTTGGTCTTGGAAGTAACAGTGCCTTTCATCAAAGATAACTCGGCATTCAAGATCTCTGCAAATTTTACTTACTGATAATAGATTAATGGGAAACTCAGGAGCATGATATACCTGTTTTATCTTCATTTTGGATGTAGCATTAACATGTCCAATTGTTGTCATAGGGGAAATTGCTCTATTGGCTACCCACACATCCTGAATTCCATGTGAAAACATGGGATTTTTCAAGCAGTCATTGTCTCCAGTGAGGTGGACAGAGGCTCTAGAATCAATCACCTAAGCACTTCTGGTCCTCTATTTCTTTAGTCCACTCTTGTAGGCTGAAAACGCTAGCTCGGTCAAATATGAACTTGATCTTCCTAGATTAGTTCTTAATATCAGCAAGAGAAGGCTCATCGCCATCGATGGAATACATGAGAGAAGGCTTATCACTCTCTTAAGGCCACAAACCAAACAATTATGGCCGTAAACAACACCTGCAGACCACCATAAGGCATCGCACACGCCTCTCGACCACCCAACACTGTTGCTCGACCCCTGAACACCGTTGCTAGCACTGTTAGAGCCCCAAGCACCTCTACTTGCACTGCCGCAGTCGCTCCATGCAGTGCTGTGTGCGTCGTTGGACCACCCAGCATCGCCTCCGATGCCACTAGGGCATCGCATGCCACCGCACACGGCGCTACGCGCATCGTTGTACCTCCCAGCACTGCCTTCGATGTCGCTAGGGCATTGTGTACCACTGCACATGGCGTTGCGCCAGCTTTGTTGGGGTGACCACGTCAGGCGATGAGGTGCTAAGGCGAGGCGAGTTGAGAGCTTATCGCCTCAGAGGACTCCCAGGCGGTGGCCTTCAACCAGGCGATGCACTTCGTCGACTCAGGCGTCACCTTGCCACCTCGTTGCCCATCGCCTGAAGCCCTAGCATCCACTTGCATCGCCTAAAGCTCCATCGTCGAGCGTGGACCTCCATCACTTAGAGCTCCATCGCCGCATGTTGACCTTCATCGCCTAAAGCTCCATCGAACAGACCTCTAGGCATAGGAAATGTCAACCTCCATCGCCCCAAGCTCCATCATCGAGCGTGGACCTCCATTGCTGTGTTGACCTCCATCATCCAGAGCTCCATCGGACATACCTCTAGGTATAGGAAATGTCAACCTCGATTGTCGTGTGTCTTCGTTGTGTGTCATTTTTTTCTTTTTTTCTTTTTTTGGTTAAACCCCAGTGTTGATAAGTGAGTATAGATATTTTATTATCTATATTCGTGATATGTTATTATGTATTCTGAATTTTAGTGATAAGTTAGTAGAGATACGTGTTTGATATATTATTATTTCTTTAGTATAGTTGATATATTTTAACTTAGTAACTTAGTATTGATACTAATAAGTAATAATAACTCACATGGAAATTTAGATTTAGATTAGATAATAACTAAGTGATATGTCGATAAGGTAATATTAATTTAAATAAATGTTATCATATTAATATAAAATAAGTTACTATTTATATTATCCGATACAACAACTTATAATTTATAATCATAGCCTTATAGGTATAAGTGTTAACTTATATTAGTAACTTATAGGAATTTATAATAACAATAACTTATTATATATCTATACAATAATATATAACAGTAACTTATTATATATTTATAATAATAGTAACTTAATTTATAACACTTAAATGTGCAAGTTACTTAATATATACATTTGTACGTATGACCTATCTATGTTTTTATAATGCATAATTAAATTACAACTTATAGATTATAATTTATAAGCTTATAACTTATTATAATATTATATAATATTAAAATTTATATAATTCTAAATTGTATAAATACTAAATAGTGAGTAACCTACATCTGTGAACATTACTTATTCACAATTATTTTTTGGTTCTTTACATATGTATGAACTTTGATTTCTTATGTTTATGTTATTGTTTAACTTGCCTCCATGTGTTTTGATTCATAAAATCTAAAAATATTGTTATTATAAATATTTTTATAAACTTAGTACTATTATTATGAGTTACTAAGATATATATATATATATTAAAAAAATTTGTCGCCTTAATTCACTCAGGCTGTCACCTTTTTGTCACCTCTCGTCTCGGGCTATTATGGACCTTGTTGCTTTAGTATCACCTTTTGCATTAACAACTTTGCGTTGCGCATGCCGTTGGACCTCCCAGCGTAGCCTTTGATGTTGCTAGGGCATCACGCGCCACCGCACACAGCGCTGTGATCGTCGTTTGATTTCCCAGTGTTGCCTTCGATGTCGTTAGGGCATCGCACACCATCAGTGCATGCCCTGCTGGTAGCCCTTGCACAGTTCATACCCACGGTGCTATGTGTATTTCTCATTGGATTATCTTTGGTTGGTGATCTTTGAAGTGGATTTTTGATGGGATATTGGGGCACTAACCTAGGACTCTGCTCTGATACCATGTTGAGAATTAAATGGAAGCATTGTATTCTAAAGAAACCTTATCCCTCTTTTTATAGAAAAGTGAATTGGGTAAATTACATAAGTACCCCCAATTATAAATCAAATAAAGAAAACACCCATATAGCTCATTACAACTCAACAGCTGTGATTATGATCTATAGCAAATCGGTTCTTGTGATTATATATAGTTGGCAAGTGTGAGAATGCTTCCATGGGCAAGAGCCAATCTCAACCCCATTGCCCATGCTTTCATTATTTCTATAGGTTGGTGATTATGTTTTCTATTAGTTACATCTCTAATCTAATTTTTCTCTAATACATGAGTACATATATGCAATTTCTTTGCTATAGCTACGAGAATGGCGTACTTCATAGTTGCAGAATTTAAAAGTAGAATCAAGATTTTTACCAATATCATTTTTTGTGGGAAACATCCATTGCTTATCGAACAAACTTACAAATTATTTTCTGTTAGGTGCCAAAAGAATCTGTTCATTTGAGTTGCACAAACTTAGAACAGGCCGATTATTTGTAGAAATCTTCTTGTTCATATCCTTTATAATGAATCCTCTTCATTATTTTGATACAGATGAAGATGGTGCAACATTGAATGGAGATGGTGACTGGCTTTACACAATAATTGCTGGGGCAAGGTATTCGATGAAATGTCAGGTGGGGAGGGTGAGCGATGTACTAGTTTAAACAAGGTGTTTGACAAAATGCCTTTTCCTATTAACACAATTTTCCAAGATTATAAATTAGGTACTGGAATTTCCATTCACATGAAATAAACTCATATATATTTGCTCTCTTAAACAAAGGTACTCTCTGAAGGATGGAAAATCTGGTTGATGAACTAAAAGTTTAGTGGAAATCGCAGACTCACTTGAATTTGTTCCTGTTCTTTCAATAAATTTCAGGATTTTATAATCCATTACGTAAGAACCCTTGATCAAGGTCAATCAATTTCACTTTCCGTCTATGCTGAGAACTATGTGATTCAAGATAGATGAGTTTTGTCTATGACTTTGCTTAGGCAACCGGTGGGATGGTCTAGTGGGAATGATAGCTTGATGCTGTTGCTTCCTGTCCCAGCAGAGTGGAAGTAACGAAGGTAAGTAGCACATTATTTTCATCCCTAGCTTTGGAAGTTCTCTTGCCTTTTCTACTCCATTTGCATCAAGTGCCGCCACAGGTTCAGGATGTAGTTCTGGTGGCACTACAACATCTAAACCCTCCAAGCCAAAATGTTGCACTTTGTGGCGGTAATATTTATTTCCAAAGTCAAAGTTTCTATATTGCATCTATTTAATGGAGTGGCCAACACATTTGCCTTAAGATGCAGTTTGAAGTAGAGCTGCTTCCTCTGGCCATTAAGTTGTCAATTTAAGGTTAATTTATGCTAGTGTAACATTTTCTATCTTATGATTCCCTTTTGTTCAACTTGGAAAAAATGGTCACTGTGCCTTTCATATTCTGTAGAATTAAAAAAAAAGGTTTGTTTTATTACCTTAAGAATAAATTGAATTATAAGTTGGACCTTTTTATTTTAGGCTTTCCATGCTTGTAGATTTTCAAAAAATTGATCTCAGGAATGTATTTGGGAGAGATTGTTCACAAAGTTCTCTTGAAGATGGCAAAGGAAGCATACTTATTTGGTGCTGGTGTCCCTGATTTTGAAAAACTTGAAAAACCTTTTATTTTAGGATATGCTATCATATGTTTTCTTTACATTGCTGGTTTGTGGCGTGCATGCATTGTCTTTTTGGGTTTCTCTATTTCAGGCTTTTTTTGGGGCAAATTCATGTCTTGACAGCTTGACTTGTCTTTTTACATGCTTTAATCCCTCTTCAGGGAAAAAAAACATGCTTTGCTTTAGTTAGACCACAATGGTTAGCAATTTGTTTAGAACAAATTTGACCATAAATGAGTTGCTTCTTATGAGTTGCATAAATGGGTGTCCATTTTGGTTTTGTGTAAATTATTAATTGGCTTTACTTGTGGAATGCAAAGAGTGTAATTGCAGGAACAAAAGCAGCTATGATTGTCACTTTTGCATCTGCTGTCCTAACTGTATGCACCATCATTAATATAAGCCCCATTCATCATCATTTTAATATTATCTTCATTGAGATTAATTAATTGCAGGTAAGATCAATAAATTTGATATGGAATATATAGTTGGCAAGTGTGAGAATGCTTCCATGGGCAAGAGTCAATCTCAACCCCACTACCAAGGCTCTCATTATTTCTACAGGTTGGTGATTACGTTTTCTATTAGTTCTCTATTCTAATTGTTTCTCTAATACATGAGCACGCATGTGTGATTTTGTTGCTACAACGGCGAGAATGGCGTACTTCAGAGTTGTAGATAAGACGGTGTTAGCTTCAACAGAAAGAACTCCTTTGGCAATCTTCCCAACTCACATCTCTACGTGAAGGACGTATCATCTCTAACTATATATTTATGTAGCTATGTATGTTGCTATTTCATCTTTTGTTAATACGCAACATGTGCCAAATCTGTTATTAATGACATGTGTATGACTCGGTGGGATTTTGAATTAAATGAATAATATGAATGTTGATAAATCACGTGTCTATTTTGAGACACTTTGCATTGGATTCTTGCTTATTTGATGTTTGAAAATTGTGGAGAAGTTACTCCAGCAAGTTGAAGATAAACATTGGAACCTACAATCATGCATGGGAATTTGTGGAGGATGAGATATGCGCTTGCAAAAAAAATCTTCATGGAGTGGGTTAATATATTTGGATTTTAAAATTATGACGAAGGACTTTTTGTCACAGTTTATCAACCGTGAGCAAAGGTCTTTAGTGACAATTAGAACTTCGTGACCAAAGCTCTTTAGTGTGGTCACGGTTTAAAAACCATGACGAAAAATCTTTGGTCACGTACTCAAGCCCTGTCAAGGTGAGGGGCTTTGGTCATGGTTTTAGGTAGAATAGTGACCAAAAACTTTTTGTCACGCTTCATACGTTGTGACCAAAAGTTGAGACTTTTGGTCATTGTTTTCTGTGGAACCGTGATCAAAACTCTTGCCAATGTTAGTTGGTGATAGTTTTTAGGCTTTTGGTCATGGTTTTCAATCGTGATCAAAACTCTTTTTTGTTGTAGTGTGTTGAGATTTGAAGAAGGGTGGAATAGTATTAGGGGGTGAATTGTGCAACTTCTTGAGCTTCAACTTGAACTTAAAAATTCTTAAGGGGTTAACTTATTCGAATTACCTTATCTCTAAGTAAATATCCAATATATCAAGCATAAGTAAATTCACAAGTATCAACATTAAATAACAAAACCACAATTGACACTAAAACTTATAGTGGAAAACCCCTACGGGCAATGATAGAAAATAGAGGGGCTAAATTTTAAGTAATATTTTTAGGTTGGATGGCATGGATGCAAAAGGGACTCCTCATCACCTTAAGTGGTGGCATCTGTTGCCAATCATCCCAACACCTCCACTTCCCCTTCCCTCTCAACTTCACCTTCTCCTCCAACAACCCCTCTCCTTACCTCGCTTCCACAACCTTTACTTCCTCTATCTTCAACCTCACACAACTATTTTGTCTACCTTCCCGACACCTTCCCCACTCCATTGGAGGTCACAATCTTTGCTACAGACCTATTGGAGATGATAAGTTTGGTGGGTTCTTGGAAAAGGAGGAAGAGAAGAGGATGAAGGAGGAGAAGTCATGTTGCTACTGGAAAGATCTTGATTAAAGGGATTCCCTTAGGAAGAAGAAGAAGCACAAGAGGAAGGAGAAGAGGATTCTCTACTGCACCAAACTCATCATCTACTTCTCCATCAGCATCATCACCTTCACAAGGAGATAAAGGTAGGGAGTTATACTCTCTTTATCATCTCTTCCTTTTGGTAACCAAGTAAGTGTACAATTTTGATGTTTGATTGGTTTTTGAGGTTTAGATTGTATGAAAGTCTTGAAGAAATGTTTTATTCAAAGATTATTAGGGTTTTGATTCTTAGTTTGATGAAAAAATGTTTTAGATGATGGATTACTGAGTTGTAGTAATTCCCTTAATTGTTGCTTTGGTTATGATTTGTGAAGAAGGAAGTTTTCTTGTGATATATTTGATGATATAAGTGACTTGAAGAGTTTTCATTTGATTTAGGATAATTTTCTTGTAAAAAAAGGTCATTGATGTGTAGAAATTTGTGGTTCTAGGTATTTTTTATTGATTAAATCAAAGTTTAATTAATCAGCTTTCACTCTTCTGAAAGGGCATGTCTTCCCTAGATTTGATCAATATCGATCAAACCCTATCTCAATCACTTAAACTGTTTGATTTTGTGTTATTTAAGGGTTGAGATTGATAAGGTTCAAGTTTGTTCAACCCAAGTTGGTTCAAGATCAACTTATGAATTGAAATTGATGATTTTCTCGTACCTTGGGAATCTAGTTCCATGTCATTAAGGAATTGATTGAAACCCTATCTCTGCCTAGTAAGAGTCAATATAACTATTGATGGAATCCATAGAAGAGTTTGTTAAATAGAAAAATGTTCAAAAGTGAACTAAGGGGATTGCGTAAGATTAACCACCTTGACTTATGAAGAAAGTGAACCACCCTGAATTATGAACCAAAGTGTTCAATGTGCTCGGGCTAGATGCCTAAGGAATGTTTATAGCTGATAGCTACATGTAGATAGCCAGAACGTAGATGGTTCCTAACTACAGTGATAAGTTAGGAAGTTGGTCATTAAAGGAGGTACTTGGACCAAAGGTCTAGTTGGCGACCATTAATGGATGACGTTGGGACACTTGAGACTTGTTGATAGTGGCACTTGGGTTGAAGCCTGACTGGAGCCTGCAAGTGGTGGATGACACTTGGGTACCAAAGGGGTGACAGGATGAGATCTCATTTGAGGTTGGACTAAGCAAGGCACACCTAAGGGTCACTTCTCCCAATGAGATCATTGGTGTGGCCATAACATATGTTCTTCCCCTACACCTAAAGATCTGGAATGATTGATGATCTATTCCTCGATTGAATTGAGTCGAGTTAGCTCCTTAGAATATCAAGGAATTTGCCTAAGTAGCTTCCAAGAGGCTTGACTCTTCTGAGTAATGCCACCAACATTCTTGTATACCGAGAATGGGTATGCCTCAATCGAGGATCACAAATGTGAGTGGTGGCTTCCTTGATCAAGAAGAAACTTCTCATACTATGAGGTCTCAAGAGGAGGATATGTCCACATCATCTCCCATGTGAAGAGATGATCTCTAATTGATTTGACCTATAAGGGGAGTGAAAGAACATTACTTAGTAATTAAAAGGGAGTCTTTGTTCATTGGGCTTGGGTAATGGATTAAACCTAGTTTGTACACCTGTACACCAACCTATTCTCTTGATATATGCTTATTTATGTCCCTACTAGGCCATTTGGCTCACTCCTACTTGTAACCCAATTTCAAGATAAGATGCTATGGAGCTACACCCTTCAGATGGGAAGGTCCAAGCGAAAGTTTCTAGAATGGGTGAGGTAGCAGTTTTAGAAACCCCTATGATGTTTGGAGCGATGATGGTAGAGCCTTGATCTCTAGAGTTGTAGGTGGACCCTCCCACTAAGTTGTTGTGGGAGATAATCTCAAAGTTTATAACAACTTCCTATCAACTATATATACTATGCCATTTGTGTAGCAGGTTATGCACCAGGGGGTAAATGATGACGATATTGATGACTTTTGGTGTTTTTGTTTAGTACTAGTTGTGCTGTAACACATTTTGTAAACTCTTGTATATGTTATGGCTACGCACCACCAAGATTTGTAAACATATGTTTTGAACTTATTAACTGTGGCTTTTGTAAATTGATACTTCTTTAATGGTATCTAGCTTTCTACATCTTTTATGCTTTTGTTTCCTATTGTTGTATATTACACCATGCTTTTTGTGCCAAATGTTATTTAATTTTAGCTTATGGTGTTTCAATGGTGTTAAGAGGATGACTACTAATCAACCCTAAGCATCTTGGTAGTTGGGACCTAATCTAATATGCTCACTAACCTAGTTCCTGATTTGTCGGGAGGTTAGGGTTGTGACACAACCTTATGTAGATTTTAAGGAAGATGACGAACATGCAACCTTCTTGTGGAAAACTTTGTAATTTTTGTAGATAGTGTATTTGGAGATCTCTTTTTCTTAGTAGTAATGCAGTGAGGTACGAACTTGGTAAATCTCCTTATTTGGCTGCACTCACATCACCTACCTAAATTTGCTTATACTTTGGTTGATATCTTTTAAGTTCATATACTAAGCTATCTCTAGAAAAAATAAACCAAACATGCATCAAAATGTGCCCATGGAAGGTGCTACCCAATCTTAAAATATGGAATGTGAATGGCAAAGGCTTTTCCTAAGCTTGATGTCTAAACATCCTCTAACATAGTTGTAGCTACCACATTTATCAGCCAATTGGAGATTTAGGAGCATTTTGTGTTGTAATTCTACTCTTGATTGTGAAGTGCAAAATAGGAAAACATCCAAAATGGTTAAATATTGACAATATTGGTTATTACATTTTATTCATGCATGATTGCAGTAAGTGGTCGACAATACTTGTAAAATAACATCCAAAATTTATTAGCCTATACACAAAGATATGCATCTTAAGCCTTTTTCTAGGAAATGCAATGGCATTGACTAATCCACATGAATATACCATGATCAATCATTGGACATCCCTTACATAAAAGAAATAAGCGAATGATAAATCCTCTTTGTTACTAAATGGAGGACAAAATCTCATTGTCTTGATTAACTAAAGCATGAATTGTTTGATGATGAGGGCATAATCCTACATTTCCTATGAATGTGTTGAAGCCCTAAAGTGCCAAAGTTGTATGTAAGACCGTCTAAAGTTTATTTTCAACATCTTGAATCTTAAAGGCCATTATTTGTTGTGTGACTGATTTCATCATTTGAAACATAACTTCTATTGCAAATCTTCTCATTCTCAGGACTTCAACTGTTTTGAGCCTTGTTGTGTTGCAGTCGTGCTTAAATGTTTGACTTAGGTTCTCAACAATTTGACTTTCCTCAACATTAGCATCCATAGATGCCCCGGTTGCCTCTTCTAGTGTCAATGATTTTATAAACTGAGAAGCCAATCCAACTAAAATCTCTATTGACTTTGCTTTATCTCTTAATATTTCCTTGAATGCCTATTTCAAATATGCAATTTAAGGGAGGAAGAGTCACTATCAAAAGGCTCCAAAATCATAAAAATAATCATAATAAAAAGTAGCTAAACATTTTATCTTTGAGCTAAGAGCCTAAGGAAAGCCTAGAAGTTTGCACAAGTTATTAGTATCATTAGTATGAAGTTAAAATAATGAAATACTTTACATAAATGGACTGAGCAAGCATTTAATTAATTAGTTGCAGCTAACAATAGTTGTATTTTATCTAGGGATACATTACGACTTATGGTGTAATGGATAAAGGATTTTTGTATCCATTCTCATACTGAAAGTATGTCAATATCCAAATCTAGACATGCATGTAAAACTAATATGTATGTATACATATACGTAGTCACATACACTCTTGACATGTCTAATAAATATAACCCTACCTATATTCATTTTTTCGTGGAGATAAACACGTATAACAAAAATGCTTATTTTGTTTATGCTTGTATATCCTTTTATGAAAATTGATATGAATTTGACAATACACATGACATCATCGACATTCAATTGTTTGTACCTTGAGTGTGTATTAGCTTGTGAGTTCATTTTTTTTACTAAATTTTTAGGAAATAGTTAGGTGGAAAGTGATTAATTTAGTATTGGGATGACAAGTGTATTATGTGATAGGTAGCTTGATTATTCTTTATAGAGAATTTAAAATTATAGTTTACCTATTTCACATTTGAAGGTAGGTTATTTTCTTCCATTAGTAATGGGATAAGTACCGGATTGGAGTGATATAGATAAATTGTTTTATTGTAAGTAGAAAACTAGAGTTGTAATTTATTTATTTTATATTATGTTGGTTTTTATTGGGTTGGACACCTTATCTGTAGTTCAACCGCACATTTCAATTTGTGCACAATGTAGTCATTGATTTGTCTAAGATGGGATAATCACACTTAAATGGAGAGTGAAGAGAGGGCTTTGGTGAGGGAGAGGGAGGGGCAGGCTTGCAAGTGCAATGGAGGTTTCATATCCTCTTTCAACGAAAGTTATAAAAAAAATTGTCACTAAAATAATTAAAAGAAAACTTTTATTTTTAGTGATGATTATAAATAAAATCGTTCCCGAAAGTCCTTTAAAAAAAATTACTTCTTTTTGTTTACAAAGTTAGTTTACAAGTAACTATGGCCATTATACTTTTAAAAGAAATTACTTCTTTTTGTTTATGACGTTAGTTCACAAATAACTGTGGCCATTATACTTTTAACAAAAGTTAAAAAACCATTGGCAATAGCCCCTCTAACGGATCCACTTAAAGAGACTACTGGCAATGATTTTCATTATAGCCGATGAGAATGATACCATAAATGACGGTTGTGAACCGTCACCAATATTGTCAATAGTTATAAAATTTTTTGCTATAAATTACTTCAATAGGACGTCTGGATAGACCTATTGGCGATAATTTTTAAACCATCGTGAAGCATGCTTTTTTTAGTGGTGCTTACTTCAAATATAGAAGAAAAATGGAAGGAGAATTAGCACATGCTTACTCTTCAAAGACTTTATAAGTTACATTCCCTTACCATATGCATATTGCCACATCTATGCATATGCATATTATCATGTTTATCCAACTTGAAGATATAATGCTGCATGCACACACACGCATGTTCGAGTGCATGCTTTAACATATAATGGGGATTGAATTCCCTCGTCATGTTTCATGCGTGTGATGATCAAAGCTCCACCAATAGATTAAACTCGGTAGAGTCACCTAGTATAAATTGTAAATTGTCATCCAACCATAGGATCCGTAGTCATTAACATAATCATAGAGCAAACACTAACCCAACAAGCAGCCAAAACATAAAAACATTAAAAAAATAAATAAGCAAAGAAATTACTGACTAAAAGTTACTAATGCATTCCAAATGCATTCAACTAGGCAAATGCTTTGAACGCAACTACTATCTCAGCTATCAACCATACCTGAGTATGGAGTCTAACCAAATACATTACCACCCATTGAGTGGATTAAAATGAAGCGGATGGTGTACAAATAAAGAAAACACAAAAGATGGGCACTATGTATGCGTTGATCAATTTATCCATTCATTATTATTAACCATTATTCACTTGTTATTCTATATGTGCTACCATCAATATTTATAGCCTTTATCGTTTGCCAATTAATACCCTAGACAACTCGTCAAGATCTTACTACGATATATTGAGAAGTATGACAAATACGAGGGATTCTCTTGACTAGGAGGATATCTCATACTAGCTCTATAGCTAAATCCCTCACCATGAGGTCCCAATGTAGGTAGTGTAGAAACTATATACTCTAAGCTATACATGCAATTATGACTCACACTAATTGACAGATAACCCTCTCCACAAACCTGGGTAAATATCCTAAACTAATATATAATACATAACCACCATTGCATCCCCATCTCACTACCTAGTTGTCTGATAGGCCTGTCATAAAATTGTATAAAGGCTAACAACTCCTTGACAAGCTCAATCGATTTAAATTCAAACAAACAATGTAGCTTTAACCCAACAAGTAACGAGACTTGTTATCCAATATAGTTTGACGATGTCATCATTATCTTTGTTTAACTAAATTGTCAAACAACGTATCCTTGGTTCATATTGTCTTAGGCATAATCGTCATATTATAACTTCATTGATTGATTATCAACAAGTTCCCATGCTAGGGTTTACAATATTTCACATGAATCAATTTATCTAATGTATGTGCCAAAACACATTTACAAAGGGCATTTAGATTTGAATACACAAATTTAATTACAAGGTTAAAGCATGTTTATTCCCTAAATTAGGGCTTTTTTGTGCATGTTAAGGCATATTTGTTTGATCATTATGGGATCACATTGGTTAACCACATGATATGAATTCATCACTTATTTGAAGAGATTGATTATATCGATAGCTGGCATTGCAGAAGCATGAAAACATGCGTTTAAAAATTTTCAAATCACATGATCGAATTGATGTCGAAAATCCGATCAAGCGTATGGAATAAAACACATGAATAAACCAAAACCACATGATTAGAGCTAGTTTTCAATTGTCCTGGGATCCCACTAGATATTAAGGTATACCTACTAGGTGGTGTGGTATAGTATCCCACATGTGGTGCCTACCTGAATAAGTCCTAGGAGACTCAATCTCCTCCTCGACGGGCAGATGAGACTCTTCATGTTGAGAAGAACCAATCTCGGACGTGATCCACGAACCCTTTGTGTAACGACCCGGTTCCCGAGTCCCTACGAGACACGAGAACCGGACCGACTCGACTAATCCCAAGACCTAGTCGTCCAACGAGGAAGTAACCAAAAGACAGTAAAATAAACCCCATTCAGCATGAATATAACTAACAGTAAGAAAGTACAGCAGTAAGGAAAGAAACTACTACAGTAGGTACCACCACAACAGTAAAACAGCATTTATCATATAACAAGAACTGCAGGTAAAGAAGGTACAGCGGAAACAAAAACTACTCACTAGAACAGAAACAAAAGGGGTACACAAAGGCTGTGGTAACTCTACTGGACCCTACTCGGCCCAGCGTCCTCTGCAGCCGCCGACCCTGGCTACTCAACACCTGGTCCTGAAAAAGGTAACGAGTGTAACACGTCAGCAAAACGCTGAGTAGAGTGGCAAACTAACTAAAGGCAACAGTAGAGTGTACAGTAGCTGTTATGTTCTATTACTTCCTTTATTCACATCTTTCAATTTTTCTCACTATTTCTTTTATTTCTCAGATCCTTTACTTGATCTCGAATGTCCTCGTGGGAACGATCTTGATTGCAGTCTTTTCCAAAAGTAGAAGTAGCACGTGGTGCTCTCCTGGCCGGGAGAGTCCCCCGTGGTGATCCTACCCTCAGTCAACCACCCCAAGGTCACTGACAGACGTAACGGTGACTACGGCACGCGCGATAGACGCACAGGTAGCTAGCCCGCACTGGCACGCGGTCAGTCGTTTCCGTTAACGGGTGCGCCCAAAGCACAGCACGGAACCAGGGCAGAGCCCTCTCAGTAACAGGGGTCCAACCCCTCCACAGTAACCAAACCGGGGCCTTGCCCCTCCACAGTCCGCGCACCCTCGCCTGACTACCCTGGTTTGCCCTAATGGGCCTAACAAGTCGGTGAAGGAGGCTAGCAGAACCCCGGGGCCCGTGGGGTAGCTAGTACTCTCCTAACACTAGTAGCTCTCCTCGGTACTACGTACACGAGGGCCAACAAGTCGGTACAGAGCGGCCAATCCTAACCCCGGGTCCCTGGGGCGGCTGGCCCCACTCTGCACTAAACAGGTACAGGTACTTCCCTTGGTACTGCGTACCCAAGAGACAGTACAAACTACATCTCAGTTCCATTCCTTTTTCCTTCCAGGAGTTCCACTCCTAATTCCCCGTAGGGTTCCAGCTCTTTATCTCAGAACATCATATGTTTCACTTTCCAGATTCACGTTCTCAAAATCCATGATCTCAAACATGTTTCTTTATTCATAACAGGCAGCTGTTAATTAAATTTACAAGCAGCTTTATATATATTCCTTTCCATTTTCCCAAGACTGCAGTAATATACATTCCACTAGTTTTTCCACCCTAGGATTCATGCCATATCCTAGGATCTATCATACAATCTAGTTTTCCGGCCCTAGGATTCATGCAACACCTAGGAGCTATCATTCCATATATTTCTCATTCCTAGGATTCATGCAATGCCCTAGGTTCTAGTTATGGTTCCATACTTTAACAGATTTTATTAATACTTAAAGCCACTCTACCAGGTACAACGGGAGTAGTGGGGGCGTGATCGGGAATCCCGCGTGCCTCCGCGACTCTTAAGACTGCAACCGAACGAGGTCCTATCACAAGGATCAAACACAAGGAGTGTCTCAGAACAGTGTATAGCTACTGTAGACGGGTAGAGGAATTAATTCTGAAAAGAACGCAACTCGAATAGCGGAAAACGGAGCCCAAACGGGCCCTAAACGGGTCGAAAAAGACGATACTGTGCAAAATCAGACGTCTGGAACTCCTTCCAGACGTCTTAAACGGTGGATCAGAGAATTACCTGTTCAGCTTGGTTCCCCGGACGTCCAGAAGTCTGCGGGGACGTCTGTCCTATACCCCAGACGTCCGATGGTCCACACGGACGTCTGTAGATCACTCCCGCCGTCCGGTACAACTTCCAGACGTCTGATTCGCAAAGGATGGCGAATCAGCGAACCTGCGCACGGCCAACCCCCCTCCCTCAGTACGGTCAGTCGACAAGAAGGAAGAAGAAAGCGGAAACTCACCTTTCAGACGTCTGTATGATCTTACAGACGTCGACCTTGCCGTCTGGCTATCAACCCAGACGTCTGATTCTGGAAAATTTTCCAGAATCAGAACCCTGCTCGGCCTCCGCTCGCGACGCCGCCCGCGTCGCACCTCGCGCGTCTGCTGCTCAGCCCGCAGCAGGTCCCTCTCCGCGTCGCTCCGCGCCCCCTGCGCCCTCCGCCGGCAGGCCAAGCCGCTCCGGCGAGCTCGCCCTCACGGCAGAGCCCCGCCCTCGCACGCCGTACCTCCTCCGCGCTCACTGCGGCTGCCGCTGCAGCCCTCGCGCTCGCTCGCCCTCGCGCTCAGGAAGGAGAAGAAGGAGGAGACGGTGGAGACGGGAGGGGAGGCGCGCCCTTTTAAGGCCGCGCGAGGAGGAGAGAGAAGGTGGTCGCAGCGCGCCTGCAGCCGCAGAGGGAGAGAGAGAGGAATCGCAGGTCTGCGCGCACAGGCGCGTAGACGAATCTCCCGTGCGAACATAACTGTTTTCCAGACGTCTGTAAACAATCCCGGACGTCTGGTCAGACGTCTGGATGTGATCCAAGACGTCTGGTCCGACGTCTGGATGTGATCCAAGACGTCTGGTCCGACGTCTGGGCCACCTCCCAGACGTCTTAAAAGGCGTCTGGGGCACGCGTTCGTTACACTTTGAGAATCCAAAGCAACTGCTCTCTTTAGAATCTAGATCATTTGCATGACAAGAGACCCTCCAGAAAGGTTATGAAAACACGATGTAATATTGATCGGATGACCAACAACAGTTGTTGGTCAACCAACTTCCGAAGGCAACATCCCTGATGCGTAGCCCTTTCATTAGCTAGTAGTCCAATTGCAAAATTAGATGACCGACTGGTACTATGTTGGTCATCTAACAAGCCTATTGGACATTTAGCTATAGAAGGAGCGATTCCTTCCCCTCTCCTAATGGCTGTGATTCTCAAGATTTGGAGGAATTATCAAATCGTTGGAGATTAGGGTTTGCAGTTAGAAGATATTTATAGGGATTCCAACCCTAATCCTACTTTGATGACAACTTGAAATGATCCTTCCCAAGGGTCGTGGGGCCATTTTCTAGAATTTAGGGTTGGTTACTGCAATTTGTAACCCCCTTGATTTCTTATTTTGGGGGTTTACGGATAAATGAGACCCTTGCGGGCATTTCTTTCAAAATGCCCTGGCCCCACCCACTCCCACACACACCCCTAAACCCCCTCTATTTAAACCCCCTCGCCTCGTTTCTTGAGCCTCCACCTCTCCTGCTTTCTCCCTTGGCACCACCAGCAACTCCCCTTCTTCCCCTTCCTCTCCGTGTCCTCCCTATTGCGCAAGGAGCTCCCGTTGCGGGAGTTTGAGTGCACAAGGAGGAGCTTGGGCGAGCTGGCGACGGAGCTTGGAGGAAGGACGTGCACGCGAAGTTGAGGAGCACCATTGCTGCTACAGCTCCTGGTGCGGGGTGTGGGTTTTCGCGAGGAGAAAAGGCTTACGAACAATTCTGCGGAGTCATTTTCCCGCAGAACCAGACATTTGGGGAGTCCAATAGACGTTTATCGGATGTCCAGAGCTGTCGCCGGACGTCTAATTCAACATAGAATTTGAGGTAACGCCCTGCTCGAGACTTGTGCGTGTTTTTCAGTACAATCTCCTTTACCCGGTAGGCATAAGGCTGAGGGCCTTGGGGTGAGCGCTGCGTAGGACTGGGGTTGTTTTCCGCGAGGAGAGGAAGGCTCGCGAAGGACTCTGGGGAGATTTTTCTCCGCAGATCAGATGTCTGTACCTCTCAATAGACATCTGACCAGACGTCCGGAGCTAGCACCAGACGTCTAATAAAGTAGATTCAAACGGTAAGGTCCTGTTCGCCTGTATTTTTCGTATGTGTAGTCTGTGAGTGACTGCACATCACTGTGCGTGTGAAAATCATTGGGAAGAGGTGCAGGTGCAACTCCCTAGACACTTTAGGATGTCTGGACATCTCTCTAGACGATTGATACTTGTCCCAAACATATCAGTACATTGGTAGACGTCTAGAAGTACCCCTGGACGACCATGAGGGATTCCAGACGTCCGTTTTCAATGCAGAACGCAAGGTGAGCATTCTAGTGTCGTTTAAAACATCTAGAAGTTGTTCCAGACATCTGATATCAGCCTGATTGGAATATTCCAGGTATCAGGCGGCCGATCCAATTGGACTAGCCTGCCTGTGCCGGTTCAAGTGAATCGGGAAGTGTGTTTGGGTCGGTTCAGTGCCCAAATGAGGTCGGTTTTTCGCAAATGTACTGTTGGCTTCATGTCAGATTTTCCAATGTGATGGAGTTTGGTTCTAATTATTTTGAACACATTCTTGTCATGTGAGTTGTTAGTAATGTGTGTGTTGACCATCCGTAGGTCGTCCGTTCGTGGTGTGCATGGAACCAGCGGAGGCTGCGAGGTCCGCCGTTTGTGCCCCCACATCTCCTGGTTACCCTGGTAGAGTGGTTTTTATGATGCCTTATGAATTACATAATTAAAGTGCATGTTACATTAGAACTATTGATTGAACCCTTAGGATGTGCAATGAATCCTAGGGTTGAGATAGAGAAATATGCATGCTTAATCTGTTATAATGTTTCCTGAATATGGTAAATCATGAGCTGCCTGTTATGATTATTGAACCATGACTTGAATTGGAATACATGTTAGATACTGTATAATTGATTGCTGAGATAATTGCCGGATTGTGAAACCATGAGCTATCTGCTTTGTGTTTAATTAAGCATGACATGAATGAAGATATTTGGATGCTATGGAAATAAAGAAATCTATGCATGAACCCTATGGAGAATTTAAAAGAAAACTAAAACCGTGATGTGGAAGAATTTGTGGAATGATGGAGCATGTTGCCTACGAGCGGTTGTTCAGACTGAGCAAGGGAAGTGAACTGACCCTTGTATACACGGTACCGAGGAGAGCAACTGTCCCTTGGTATGAAAGTGAGCTGGCCCTCATGTACGTGGTATCAAGGAGAGCTACTGCTCCTTTTGTGTAGGGGGGAGCTAGCCGCCTCATGAGGCTCAGGATTAGGACTGACCCCCTTACATTGACTCCTATTGAGGCCCACTGGGCAAATCAAGATAGTCAGGCAAGGGTACACAGACTGTTGAGGGAAGAGACCCCTGTTCTGTTTTGTGTTGTACATTTGGGCGTACCCTCTAGCGGAAACGACTGACCGCATGCCAGTGCGAGGTAGCTACTCGTGTGCTTATCGCGTGTGTCGTAATCACCGCTACGTTGCGACCATGACCTCAGGGTGGTAGACCGGGTGTAGGACTACCATGGGGTGATCTCCCAACTAGGAGAGTGCCACGTGTACATCCTGCATCACGGGAAAAGCTACAATCAAGATCGTTCCCTTAGGGAACAAGAAGATTATGAGATACTGTGGACCTTTGTTAAAGAAATGGCTGATGAACACTTAGTAGTAAATTAGTCGTATGATTGGATAATTAGATAAATGCATGCACAAAACTACTTTTCTTTACTGTTTTTAAATGCTATAACTGCTTTAAATATACCACTCTACTCAGCGTTAGCTAACCACCATCATATACAACCGTGTACAGGTCAAGGAGTCAAGCAGCCAGCACCTCCAACTGTAGAGAGTGCTGGACTCAATCAAGTCCAGCCATAGTTCTATTTGTTTCCTTTCGGTTTCCGCTATTTTTGTTGTTAGTGAGTACTTCTGTTTTATGTTGAGAACTATTATCGTTATACCTTTTTGCTTTAGTTGTGATGGCTAGTGATTATGTTTTCTGCCTATGGCATGTTATCCTTCTGGAATCTAAATTAAATTTTCACTGGTGGCTTTATTTAAATTACTTGCTACTTGTATGCTTGGTTTATAGTTTGTTTCGTATATTTGGAATAGTTTATTGTTGGATGATTAGGTCTTGAGGTTAGTCGAGGCAAGTCGTACCCGGGTTGTCAAAGGGGCCGGATTCAGGTCGTAACACAACCCTTGGATCTACATCCAAGGGTGGGGATCAATCCTACTTGAATTTTTCAAGATAAGCCCATAATAATTTATGAAATTTTTGGATTTAATATCTCAACTTAAATTAATTGCAACCCAACACTTAGATTTCTACCTGATCAAATTAGGTGTAATTTAACTTTTTAAATTAAAATTGATTTATCCTTCAAGTAGGAATCCATCAAAATCATTACTAATTTCATCACAACAATAATGAAGCTATAGGATCTATGAAATTTTGACACCACGTCCCCTCAAATATTCTAAATACTCGTGAATCCCTCACATTTGAAAGATAATATTATCTTGGAGTTTAATCCCATTAGACTAGAGTCATTGTATCTTTGATAATATCATTTACAACATCACTTTATATTATTAGGATGAAAGAAAAGATCGGAATTTTCCCTAAAGGACTATTACAACCTTGATTATTTTCTCATTCATTACTCCCTTAGTTTTACTCTTATGTTTACAGTTGCAGGCAAAGTCTTCGTTGCTTTGTGCATTTACTTCAGACGGAAAGAGAAGGGTTTTGAGTGCTCTGTGTGGCTGAGGTTGGAGAAGGAACAGGTTCGTTTAGTAACACCACATGAACATTTTGCCTTGGAGAAGGATTTTGTTTTAAGGAGCACATGTATTGCACATGCAGCAGGAAGAAGGATGCAGGTGTAAGCGCGAGTTTCAGACTAGGGGCCTTCTTTGTTTGGAAACTTTCTGGAAGGCTAACGTCACCATGAATTGGGGAGCATAAACGTGAGCCTCTCTTCTTATTTCTCTTCGTTTGCGACTTCCCAGCAAATGCAGTTTATGCAAGTTACCAGATAGGACCCAACCATTATCTATAGATTTTGACAACTAGTCTGGAATCCTTCTCCTTTTTTTTTTTGGGGAAATAGGCGGAAGCTGACATTATCGTGAGAGAATCGTGAAACGATGCTAAATTCAAGACATAAGATGTTTGCCTGTCGTCGTCCATCACATTTCTTAAACACGACCGACCATGTATGTTATCTTATTTTATTTTTTAAACAAGATTAACACTTCTTTTTCAATCAGCTGTAATCTAGAAAAAGAGACGAACTCCCTAAAACTATTTTCACAGCGACTCACAATTCCGACAAACTCATGGATAACTTTAGCATAATTCCTAACCAAAAACAAATGAATGGCTCGACATAAGAAGAGTGGAAGGGAACTAAACGAGATTACATTCTTGCCTGAAACGCAAATAGTATATCTTATCATAAACGTATAGGTAAATCAATACACACCTTGTGCGTTTTTTCTGATGGTGCATCGAAGTGAGACGATGCATGACAATTCACTATGTACATGGAGTCAAAGCCAAAACATCACCAGGCCATCTGCAATTGCAATTCTTCCCATCACTTCAGATAAGAAACACAATGGCATTTCGGTTACATTGTGACAAATAAATGGCAGAAGGCAGAAATACAAGACCACCGGGGTAAGAGTAGGTACAACAAATACAACACCTAGAACTCAAGAATACCCAGACACACTATACAATTTTGCAGGTGTACACAAGAAATCAAGCTGTCACCATGTCAAAACCTTCAATTATCCACTGCCCTTGAAGAAGCTACCCCAGCGCTGGACCAACCCATCTAGAATATGGCCCGAGGAGGTCTTCTGCACAACCAATGTGGCTTTAGTGCCAGCTACTGCCTCATCACCCTGTGAGGTGCTTGCATCCGAAATGTTCTTGTAAGTGTTTGATAGTTCATCACAAGAAGTACCATCTGTGGTTCTTTCAGACACTGTATATGATGCAGCAGTATTCGAGACCGAGGCTGTAGCCAGGTCAGTTCTCTCGCTTGATGAGGATGAGGTGCAATGAGGTTCAGCAGTAGAAGATTTGACGCCCCCTTCCAACGAGTCATCCGAAGAGGTAGTATTCCGCACTTCCAAGTCCTTCAATGATTCCATTATTGCTTTCATAATCATCTATTGCACAAAGAATATTATTAAGATTATGAAAAAAGGGATGTTTAACCACTCAGAAAGATTTAGAAGAGAATTGATTTCTTTAAATGAAACAAATAGGCATCACAATATTCAAACACTTGTAATAAACAGTAGTAACTATCTGGTCAGATGTTTGAAAAAAAATAGATTAAGCATTGAAAGAAACCAAGCTTGAAATTCTTACTGTTGAAATAGATAAACACAATAATACAAAACACTAAGATTTCATGTGAAAAACTGAAGAGCAAAATTGCAAGAGGAGCCCCAGGGGATTGAAAATTGTATCGAAACTTCTCAAGAGGAAGCAAGATACTCGGATTCTAACAACAATTCTATTCCCAATCAAATTCCTAATCGTATAGTGGAAAAAACTAATCAGTCTTATCTTTTAAAAGAAATCCAATATCTCTTTATATAAAGAAAGGTTTGGGTAAATAACAATACATGTTCATAAAAAAATGACAAAATGTACCAAAAATAGTAAAGATAAATAAAAGTCTCAACACTCACACTGAAGCTGGAGTATATATGTCAATCATGCTCAGCTTTGAACAGTAGTCATCAAACATCAATCGAGATAGAGGCTTCGTGAATACATCGATAGTCTGATCCTTAGATGTGACCAAGTAGTACGTAACAAATCACGCTGGATGAGTCTCTGGTGTAGTGGCAATCCACCTCAACGTGTTTGGAACACTAATGGAATGAGGTTGTTGACGATATATGTGGTGGCTCTACTGTCGCATCTTCTCTCCATGGGCTCCTCAACCTAAATATCCAGATCCAGTAACAAGGATCTAACCCACACCATCTCAGTAGCAGTCTAGGCCATGACCCTGTACTCTGACTCAGCATTAGATCGTGAGACCACAGCCTGCTTTTTACTCCTCCAGGTAACTAGGTTACTTGCAATAAAAGTATAAAAGCCTGTGGTAAACTTCCTATCTGCAACACATCCTGCATAATTTGCATCACAGTATCCCACAACTGTCATAGGAGACCTAACCTGAAAAAGAATACCACGTCCAGGTGCTTTCCTCAAGTACCTAAGCACCTATATAGTAGTCTCCCAATGCTGCTTGGTTGGCCTATCCATAAACTAACTGAGCTTACCTACAAGTGCAATATCGAGTTGTGTAATGGTCAAATAAAGTAGCTTGCCAACCATCTGTATGATCTGCTATTAGCAGCCTTTGCCTCCTCATCATGAAAATGTGCGTTAGGATCCATCAGAATAAGTTAAAATATGTAAATAATATGGAAGCAATAATATCAAAGCATATAAACATCACAAAACACTTGGGTTTACGTGAAAACCCCACTCATGAGGAGCGGGGAGAAATCCATGGGAGAAGCGACCTATGGGCGTGATTTCTCTGAATTTCTTCTCAAAGGTAAATGGGAGTACATACCTATTTATAGGCCACCACTCATACATAAAGTGACAGTTTCCAATGTGGCACTAAACAACCACTCAATTATCTCAACACTCCCCCTCAAGCTGGAGCATGAAATGCTCAGCTTGTAACATAAAGAGATCCACTTTACACAGACGGGAACATAAGCTGGAGCTGCTGAAGGAATTGTAGCTGTCTCTGAAAATCTAGTGTTGATGGCTCCTCGTTCAGTATCTTGAAATTGGGTCTTCCTCTGAAGACCACGAAGGTGGATCTCCCTCTTTGAAGTCCATGAAACTGGATCTCTCACATAGAAACCTGAAATGAGTCCTCCCTTTGAGGACTTCGAAACTCTGGACCTCCTAGAGTTGAGTTTCTCATGTGGAGTCCATGAACAAAAGAGACTCCCAAGCGGGGGTGACTACAACAAGCTCCCACACTCCCCCTTTCTCCCATACTCGTATGGGAGAAAAAATAATGATGAGAAGAAAATAAAACATTAAAAACTAGAGAAGAATTCTTCACATCTTTTCTCAACCATAAACCTCATCATTATTTTTTTTACCTTCTTTTTTTCTTTATTTTTTCTCTTTTCTTTTCTATCCTTTTTTTTATGCCATTTTTTCTTTTTTCTTTTATTTTTCCTTCTTCCCTTCTCTCTTTTTTTTCTCTATTTTTTTTTTACATATCTTTATAACCTAACAAAGATATGAGACCTCCCAACATTTTTCCCTAAAAACACCTCAGTCTCACCTTAAGGTTCGGAGGGAGTCAACAACCATGCAGAGTGCGGTGCTCCTTCCTCCAACAACACCTTTGCCAAGATCCTCCGCCTTGACGACTGTTGCTGCGTCCGCATGCCATCACTGCGATCTCCTTCATCGGCTCCTCTGGTAGATCCTTCGCACATGTGGGCCCCAATTAGCTCCACCAGCCTGCTGCCTCGGGCATCGCGTGCGCTACCTCCTCGCCAAATCGATACTGCATCCTCGTCTCTGCTGGTCGCCGCTGTCAGCATCACCTACGCCACCTCCCTCAACCAAAGGGCAATGTCGCCCCTGCTACGGCCTACACTTGGCCTCGCCGAGCAACCTCCATCTCCCCATCGATACCACCAACACTTCATAGTGGAGGATGAGGCAATCTTCAATGAGGTTAAAGTACTGGTGACGATGCGCTTCTACTTGGGCGTCTCCTCGATCCTCTCCAGTTGGAAGATCCTCATCGCCACCACACGCAACGCCTCGTGCAGTAGTGAGAGCTTGTAGGCATCCCTGTCCAAAGGGCTTGTGCAACAACAGATCCACCGATGGGTACGCCCTTAGGACGTTCTCCACGATTGACAACCCTGTTAGCTTGAGCCTCCTCGCTCCCCCACGAGGCAGATCGCGATCCTCGATGTTGCGACACATGTTGCCGAAGGTGTCCTAGTTGGCGCGGTGGGTGGCACCATCACCACCAACCCTATCAAGGGATGCACGCTCCTCATTAGTGACAATATCAAGGTGGAGGAGGAGAGGCACTGGGACCCTCATTAGCCAACAAGCACTCCGCAGCCTTCTTGCTGGATCTTTCTTATGTCATCGTCTCCTCTCAAGAAAGAACTTCAATTGATAATGAAATATAAATTCTAAGAAGCTAATAACCCAAGAATGACTTGCTTTGATACCAAGTTAAAATATGTAAATAATGCGGAAGCAATAATATCAAAGCATATAAACATTACAAACACTTAGGCTTACGTGGAAACCCCACTCATGAGCGGGGAGAAAACCAAGGGAGAAGCGCCCTATGGGCGTGATTTCTTTGTATTTCTTATTAAAGGTAAATGGGAGGAGTACATGCCTATTTATAGGCCTCTACTCACACACAAAGTGCCATAGTTTCAAATGTGGTACTAAACCATTCAATTCTCTCAACAGAATATTGGTTGGTTTGGATCCCAGCATACCTGTCTCCTGAAGAATATCCAACACATACTTGTGTTGAGAAAGAACAATCCCATCTCTGCTCTTAGCGACCTCGATCCCCAAAAAGTATCTAAATTGGCCTGGATCCTTCATAACAAATTGCTGTGCAAGATAGTTCTTGAACTGACTTATCCCAGCCTCATCATCACCGGTAATAATCAGGTCATCAACATAAACCAGTAGTGCTACCATGCCACTTTTCGTTTTTCTGACAAAGAGTGATATGAAGACCTCTGCATCCCCATCCTTTGCAACACATCTGAGAGTTTCTGAAACCAAACTCTCAGGCTCTACTTTAGGCCATAGATAGCCTTTCTAAGCCTGTACACACACTCCCCCTGAACCTCAAAACCCGGGGGTTGCTGCATGTAAACCTCCTCCTGAAGGTTGCTGTAGTGAAGCATTCTTCACATCAAGCAGGTGTAGCTGCCAATCTCTGTGAACCACAACAGAGAAGTACACGAACAATGGCAAGACATGCAATGGGGGAGAAAGTATCGAAGAAGTCCACCCCATAAGTCTGGGTGAACCCCTTTGCCACCAACCTGACCTTATATCTTAAAATAGACCCATCACAGTTCTATTTTAAGGTAAAGACCCATCTGGAGCCAACCAGTCGTGCGTTCGTAGGAAGTAAGGTGAGCTCCCAAAGTCTATCTATTCCAAAGTGCTGCCATCTCGTTCTTCATGGCTTGATGTCACTTTGGATCAAGCATGGCCTACTGATATGTAGACGGAATGTGTGAAGCTGTAAGTGCCTGGCAAAATTTGCCAAACTGGGAACCAAGACCATCGGTAGCCAAACTGCCCGCAACACGATATTTGGACTTGCACATGTGGGGCGCCTTCCTAATGGCAACAGGAAGGTCAGAATCATCTGGCACCACTACTACTTTGATCTATACTATAAGGGGTATCAGGTTGAATTAGATTGTCATTATCATCAGAAACCATCTCAATTACCTATGGAACATCAATCACTGGTGACGGCAGTGGCCTCTTTAGTGTTGCATGAGATCTACTATACATGCGTAATGGACCATGAAATCTCTGGTAGTCATCCAAGGAGGTCATAGAGCCCAAAGGTGTCGGCTGAGATGTGGAGATTGGAAGCGCCTTTAGTAGAACAGGAGGAATAGACATGGCAGCTACATCATCACGAACACTCGTCTATTCAGCAGATGAAAAATATGATGTAGTCTCATGAAAGGTCACATCAGTGTTGACATAATGCATGTATTGGATGAGATCGTAGCATCGATACCCTTTCTAACTCTTGAAGTATCCTAGGAAGACGCACTTGACAGCACGAGGAGCAAGCTTGTCACGGCCTGGTGATGGCACATGAACAAAAGTGACACCTAAAAATCCTGAGAGGCACATGGAAAAGCTCACCATCTGGATGTAACAGAAGGATCGGTATCTGCTCATGAAGGACTGAACTCGGCATCCTGTTAATAAGATAGCATGTCCTCGAAGCAACAGTCCCTCAGTATCTTTGTGGAACATTGTGGTGGATAAGAAGAGTACAGGCAACCTCTAACAGGTGTCTGTGCTTCCGCTCTACAACTCCATTTTGCTGTGAGGTATGGGGACAAGTGGTCAGATAATCCCACAAGTCCTATAGAACTCTGTAAGTCTAGCAGTGTAGAACTCGAGGGCATTATCCATCCGTACAATCTTCACTGTGGTGGAATACCGAGTCCGAATCTCCAAAAGAAGAGGCTTTATAATACCTCCAACTTCTACCTTGTTCTTCAGAAGAAACACCTACGAACCTCTGGTAAAATCATTGATAACAAGATAACGATCTCCCATCCTGTCTGGAACTTTACTCAGTCCCTAGACATCCATATGGAGTAACTCAAAAGTTAAAGTTGATCTCAGAGAAGTACTGGTAGGAAAAGAGGACCGATGATACTTATCTAACTGGCAATCGTCACACCTAATAGTAATGTCAGGTGAAATATGTGGAATGACCCTCCTGAGACGATCCACAGGTAGACATAGGTGCCACTATAAGGTACTCTCACCATCATACTTGCTGGTTCTTGCAAACGGTTCTTGGCCAAGGTGATAGAACCCATTCTCTTCTATACCTCTGGCAATGGTCTTACCAATGAACTTATCCTGGACGATACATCCAACCTCATGATCCTGCTCATGGACAACATGCTCATGGGAAACTCTAGTAGTGCTCTTGGTAGCCGCAATGTAGGGGTTATAGACACTTCCCCTTCACCAACAACAAGAGTGTGCCTGCCATCAGCAACCTGCACTATTCTCCTTGGTGCAACAGAACTGAGTGACCGAAAATAGCCCTGATCCCCACAAAGATGTTATGAAGCACCAGAGTCAATCAGCCATCCTACACCATGATGACCTCTGTCAGGCTCTTGCAGCATTAAGCTCGCATACACCACCATCCATGTCGCAGTAGTTGTATCCAATGCCATCTCTGCTTTTGAGATTGGCATTGTGCTTAGTAAGGATGATGGGGATCACCAAAGGCTAGAACTCACCATCTCTGAGTCAAATACTCGGAGAAATATGCCACAAATAGATCTGAAAAAATAATTTCAGATCATAGAACAACTTTGAATGAGCAACAGGGGCCTCAGGCGTGAAGATCCAGGGTAGCTAGAGTCAGAAGGTTCATGCCCAAGGAGAGAGAAGGTCCCTTAGGCAAAGGCTAGGAGGTGGGTAAAGCCTGGGGAAGGCTCTACACACCTGCAACACGTGGAGAAGCCCTTTTGCGGGGTCACCTAGGGGAGATCAACCCCGAGCAGCGCTGCTGGAGGCCTTCTCAGGCGAGGGGGTGCCGCCTGCCACCGCTACATGACATTGTGACGCGCTATAGCAGGAGCGCCGCTCGCCACTGCCACCACCACTGGAGGCCTTCTCAAGCGAGAGCACCGCCCGCCACTGCTGCTTGATGTTGCTAGGTGCTGTAGTAGGAGTGTCGCCTGCTGTCACTGCCTGACACCGTTAAATGCTGCAGCAAGAGCATCGCCCTCCTTTGAGCCTTGTAGGCCCCTCGGACAGACCCTCCTACCTATGAGGACTGGTAATGGTCCTCTGCACTGGCGAGGAGGTTGGTGGCATGGAAGAAACTAGGGCTTAGGTGGTTAGGGTTTCAGGGGTGATTTTCGGTGGGATACCAGAACCCGATACCAAGTGGGAGAAAATAACCAATTTTATTTTGTTGGTAGAGCACTCTAGCTATTTAGTTTATTTATTGGTTTGGACTGCTATGTCATGTGTTTTGCCCTATTGGACTTATGCTATAATTTTCCCGACACCTCTTCTTATATAAAGAGGTGTAGGGTTTCATTTGAGAAGACTTGTCATTTTCTCCGACTTGGTATCAGAGCAGCGATCCTAGATCGGTGCTCTGATATCCCACCCCCACAAGTCTCTGTACCCTTCCACCAAAACCCTAATATCTCTTGCAGGCAATAGGAGGAGCCTTCGCTGGTGGTCCACCGTCCTCTGCCGGTCGCAACATATTGTCTCTTGGGCCATCACCTCTACTGATGCATGTCACCGGTCTACCTGCTTTGGCAGGCCATCGCCTTACCGACAGGGCTTTGTAGCCTGCTGTAGATCATCGCCAACACCGCCTTGGGTTTCGTTAGCTCTGCCAGCGCCTCCTAGGTCTCCGTCAGTGCCTCCTCGAGCTCTGCCAGCGCTGCCACAGGCCCGTACTGCCCCTCTACTGGTGACAACACCGCCACCTCCTCTCCTCCGGGTCATGGGTGGTTGGTGGCATGATTTTCTCGCCGAAAAGGGGGAGTAGCACCTCTTTAAAGCACTGTTAGGGTCTTCCACGTACCCTAGCATGCGCTAAGCCGTGATTTAAGGGGTGCTTGTGACCCTTGGAATGTTATCTAAGGTCCTTAGATCTTAGATCTCATGTTCAAGAGATCATTTTTCCTCTGATTCCGAGATTCTCTGGATATTGATTTCAGATCGTCTCTGTGATATCTTGTGGTAGTCATAAGGCATGATGGCCTCTTTAAGCTCTTTGGAGTGTCATCAGGTACCGCTGTGGACAACGGGAGTTACAAATCTCCTTTATTTGTTCATATTGCCAAGTTGAATGAGACCAATTATGCCAGATGGTCTCAGATGTTTCTTGTGACTGTTGAGGGACATGATAAGGAACATCTTTTGTTGGAGTTGGAGCCACAAGATAAGATAGGGAAGAATGTCATGTAGAAGAAAGATAATTCAATGGTCCGTGCATGGATCATGAATTCAATGGAGCTTTAGATTGGTGATGGGATTATGTACTACAAGACGACCAAGGAGATGTGGGATTCTCTACATGACACGTACTATCACGAGAAGAATTCCAGCAAGGTATTTAAAATTCACCATGACATTGGTGGTCTCAAACAAGAGGGCTAGTTGCTTTCTCAGTACTATGCCACTCTGAAGGGGCTCCTTGAGAAGTACAACGCCTGTCGTCCTGTCTGCACCTGTGCCACTCAGAGGACACACAAGGAGTATGTTGTCCTCTAGTTTCTTGATAGACTTGGACTAGATTATGAGGCTGTGAGGTCCTAGATCCTGACTCTAGTTGAACTTCAATCACTTGAGGGAGCTTACAGTCATGTAAGTAGGGTGGTGGTGGTTAAGCCATCTATGTCAGAGGTTGGACAGACTCTTATACTTCTTGCTACTGCACGTGGAGGACGTGGTGCTCCATCTACCAGGGGGAGAGGCCGTGATGGTCGGGGTACGAGTGGCAGACCCCGCACCATTTGTTCGCATTGTGGGAAGATTGACCATTTAGAGACCTCTTGCTGGACAAAGTATGGTCGACCTTCCATGACCAACCAGGTTGTTTCTGCAGAGGATGCGAGTAATATGATATTTCGTGCTGATTATGTGCTGTTGTCCAACGCCTCTCCCAGTTGACCTAGGAGACCACCACTATTGCTGATACTGCTCCTTTAGCCTCCTCAGGTATAACTCCTATATATAGATCTAGTACTGATAGTTTTGATAGTGCCTTGTGATTGGTGGATTCAGGTGTGTCTTAGCATCTCAATGGTGATGAGACGTGTTTCAGACGAGTTCAGGATATCCCCTCAGGTAGATCTATGCAGGTGGCAGATGGCAGACAATGCCGAGTTCATGGCAGAGGAGATGTGGCAGTGACTCCTGCACTGACTCTGCCTAATGTTCTTTATGCTCTAGAATTTCTGATTAGTCCTTTGTCTATTAGTAGAATTACAAAAGACTTGCATTCTCGTGCTATATTTGATAAATTGGGCTGTATTTTTCAAGACAAGCTCACGGGGAGGACGGTTGGAGGTGTGCATGAGGAGGGGGTGTGTATCACTTGATCCAGACTCCATTTGTTGCTGTGTCATGGCGAGGTTGCTTTTAGTGCTGGTACAGCTCTTCAGTGGCATCATCATCTTGGGCACCCTTCATTGGATAGGCTTCGACACGTCATCCATCGCATATCGCCTGCTATTGAGATTTTGTGTGATGCATGCCAGCTGGCAAAACATCACAAAGTTAGTTTTTCTTCCAATTCCTCTCATAGTTTTGCTACTATTTTTAATTTACTTCATATGGATGTATGGGGTCCTAGTACAGTATCAGACAGACTTGGTCATAAATTTTATCTACTTGTTGTGGATGATTTTTCCAGGATGTCCTGACTATTTCTTTTGAGGAACAAATTTGACGTTGGGCATGTGATTAAAACATTTATTTTGGAAATAAAGACACAGTTTTCTACCAATGTGAAAATTGTATGATCTAATAATGCTTTAGAGTTTTGTACGGCTAAGTTAGCAGTCTTTTACAAATTGCTTAGAATTGTGCACCAGACATCCTGTCCCCATACCTCGTAGCAGAATTGTGTAATGGAAAGGAGACCGTTATGTGTTGGATATGGCCAGAACACTACTGATACGGCACAATGTGCCATAGGTACTGGGGAGATGCAGTGTTAATTGCATGCTATTTGATTAACAGGTTGCCCACCTCAGCTATATAGGAACAAGTTCTGTGGCAGGTCCTCTATCATGAGAAGTATTTATTTACTATGCCACTTCGGGTATTCGGCTCTATAGCCTTTGTTCACCTTCTAGGACCTGGTGGGGACAAGTTGGCCCCAAGAGCAGTAAAGTGTCTTTCTGGGTTACAATAGTACCTATAAATGATACAGATGTATGACCCCCGAGGCAAGAAGCATTATGTAACTGCAGATACCATATTTCCTGAGCCTATTCCATATTTCTCTACAGATGGTCATTAGGTGACATTTGAAGGAGGCCCAATTCCCATGCATGTTCCACTAATTCCTTTGGAACAGATTCCAGTCACTCATGGTAAGGATACCATTGCCACAGAGACTTCCATAAGGTAGAATGCTGAGATTACTTAGGTCTACAAGTTACCAGTGACATACAAACAACATGCATGGTGAGAACACACCTCCCCACCACCTTAGCCACCTGTCTCCCCCCTGGTTAGGTTTGGGTTGATATTGACGTAAGTTGTCCTAGTCAAGGTTCGAAATGCCGATTTCGACGCTGTGCCGATGAAATTGCAAGTGTGCATTTCGTGGGCATGCCGGAGAAATGCCCGTTTTTCGATGGTAGATTTCAATGATTTCGATGGCTCGAAAAAATGCCATTTCGGAGGCACGCCGAGGGCATGCCGACAAAAATGGTAGAAGTGGTCAAAATGATATCAGTTTCAAGAAAATCAAATGTTGATTATGTAACAATAAGAGTGTTACATCATAATATTCATATACAACATGACCATACAAAGTTAAAATTCAATAACGAGATGAAATATTCTTACCATGTTAAGAATACAGAAAATTTAATAATAGAAGAATACAAAGAATTTAAGAATCAAAGAATTTAAGAATGAAAGAATCAAAGCGTATAGTTTCAAAGTAAAAGTTAAAACTGTAATGTCTTGGTGTATGATGTATCGGAAGTCAGGACTTGGAAGTTGAAAGACAGATTTCACCAGAACCAAGAGTGTCTTGCTGGATGCATATCTTTATCATGGGTACTATCACCACTTGATTGATATCATTGTTGACTATTGTGTCGATGAATACTTTGAATATATTCACAGTAATCCTTTCAAGACATATATGAATACATTGTCTGGTAATCCATTATGTGCTGTCTGTATTCATATTCATTCATACTAACAAAAATCCCAAGACGGGGAAATCTACTATCTGTGTATGGTCTGTCACGCTACCCACGTGCACGATTAGTTGCACGTGTTTGTGAGAATCCTGTTGTTCTAGAATCATCTTGTGATGATTCTGATCTTGGCATTTGAGGGAGAGCTTGGGGTTGGAACTACTGAGGAAAGTAATTTTGGATCATACCATACTCATATGGGTAAGAATATTCACTCCGAGTCCTAGTCCCAGAAGTGTCAACATTTTCAGACTCAGCGTATGAATATGATGGATAATTATATGAAGGTGGTGGTGGTGCAAATGATTGCGGGTAGAATGGTTGAGCATATGAAGATCCCGTCTCACGTGTTGTGTCGTATGATCCCATGTCATATCCAGATCCAGGTGCTGAAGAACCAAAAAATTGATCACTAATGCTCATGGAACCAATTGAAGAACTCAAATCCTCCATGTAGGCATCGTGACTTGGATATCCTTCATAATCCATGGCTGGTGGACTTGGACTTGGAATATGTTCGCCATGGATATTGGTGTGTCGTTCGTCATATTCTGTAGCACCCTGAGTTTGCACTTGACCACCATGCCTCCCTCTGTCGGATGATCCTTCTGATCCAGATCCTTCTACCATTACAAATGCATCTGCATGTGAGCCATCATCTGAGTCATCCTTTGAGGTTGAAGTAGACTGTGATAATTGTCGTTCTTCATCCTCTTCATCCAGTACTCTTAGGAAATGTATGACGACCAGATCTGACCATATGTCCTTCAACATCAGCACCTATTTTCTTTGATAGCTCTGGATCTGGCCTTCCCCTAACATCCATCACAGGTTCTCCAATGTCATTTATCCAACTTTTTAGCACATTATCTCCGATTCGGAAAATGTAGGCCAGATCAATTGAATCGGTCATTTCCTTATTTTTAAAATCAAAGCCCTCCTGAATGTGCCTCATTCGTAACCTTGTGTTGTAGTGGATATACACAAGGTCATTAAGCTTGTCAATTCCAAGCTTGTTTCTTCTTTTGGAATGGATAAGGTTAAATGTACTCCAATTTCTTTCACACCTACCAGCAGATTATGTTTGTGATAACACTATAACAACCACCTGCCGTAAATTTGGAGCTTCCGTTGCATACAAATTCCACCATTCCGCTGCAGGGAACATATTCTAGTCAAAAATTGGATTTTATAGAGTAAATTATTATTAGTAAACATTAAAGGGATGTCAATTATTACCAGGATGAGTGGCCTTAAAAGCCTACTGTGCCATATGACTCCCAAAAGATCCCATCCTTTCTCTAAATAATTTAATCTACAACATGTTGACATGAAGATGTCAATATCTTATTTAAGCATCAAATTTCAAGTTAAATTTGCCTACCTCATTCATGCACGCTATTTGCGTAACAGTTGTAGGAGAGAGCTTTTGAACTTTTTACACAGCTTGAATGAGATTTTCGTGCATGCCAAGGTGGTATTTATAGTTAAATTTTGGGTTGAAATAATAGCCTATGATAAAAGATAAATAGTTAAAATAATACAAAATTATTTGAATAAGATAAATTTATGATGAAATATACTTACCGGCAAGGTGGAGCGGGTGGGATAGCATGCTTTGCCTTCGTTCTCTTATTATCTTTAAGAATGGCTCTTTAAACCTTCTGGCTACTTCTTCCACCTTTTCATACATAATTTCTAGTGCTTGGTATATGTAGCCCATCGTTGGTTTCTTATCTCCATCCACCAACTTCAAAACTAATACGACGGGCTCCATAATACGAGTAACGCGGCTACAATCATCCCAAAATCGTGAATTGTTTATCAAGTCCTCTGCATCCTTCCCACCTTGTGTCCTAGTTTCTACCATGGCAAACCAATTGGTAGAATTTACCATTGATTTTAATCCAACTTTATTGTTTACAATACTTTGCAAGGCAATGTAATTTGTAGCAAATTGTGTTATCCCAGGACGCACCAATTCGCTATTGCAATGCTCCCTCATTAACGACAAGACATGCCCGTGATTGTAAATAAATGATGTAATCGATCGGGCCTTATCCATAACAGACGAAATTGACTTCCTCTTTCCGAAGTCTTTCAAAATTAAATCTATACAATGTGCAACACATGGCATCCAGAATATTCCATATTTATTTGATTTCATAATCTTTTCTCCCGCCTTGTTGAAGTTGCTGCCATTGTCCGTAATAATTTGAACAATATGTTCCTTCCCGACTTCATTAATCGTATCCTTCAATAAGGAATAAAGGTATTTGTAATCTTTTACTTTATCCGATGCATCGACAGATTTCAAAAAAATGGATCGTCCATCACAATATACAAGGAAGTTAATAATTTACCTCCTTGTATAGCTAGTCCAACCATCTGTCATCAGTGTAACTCCATAATGGGGCCACATACTTTTCAAATCAGAAATATACTCAGCTAAATCTGCCTTCTCCATAAGCATGTATTTGTTCATTATTTCATATGCTGTAGGAGCCTTAACTCCAGTTCCATATTGAGCACTGATGTCAATAACATTTTGCAACCATGGCCCGTCTGCAATGTTAGCTGGCAACCCATAAGCTGAAACTAAGCTCGTGACTGCTCTACCAACCTTTTCCCTTGCATTCCCAAACATGCCCTTAATGGTTTTCTGTTTTGGGTCTGCTTTTTCCCCCAGGCTCCCCTTAGTGCTACCAGATCGAAATAAACTACGTAAACCCATTTTTTATTTTATGGATGGGTGTGGAGGTAGTCTAGAACCTGAGCCACTACCACCAGCATCTATACCTCATGCTCTATGCTTTTCGATCACCTGCCAGGGCTTGTCGTTCATGCTCACTTCTAAGTGATTCTTTCATTGCTTGTCTGAATTGTCTCCTCCTCCTTGGATCAGCCTTCACATCACTCGGATATTCATAGTCTTCATCCGAGTCAGTCTACATTGTAATAATCTTCATAACTACCAAATAAGGCCTCACGAACTGCTTCTTTTGACCTCTGTTTTATTGATTCCTTCTCTCACCTTGACGTCATTAACTCGGCAATCAAATCACGAACATCATCTGGACAATCCTCACATTTTATAACATTCTTATCGTCACCAACTAGGTGATGCTTGAATCGTGTAATTCCACCACCCTTTAGCTGTTTTCCACAAAAATTACATTCTGTCATAGGTTTGGTTCCATCCATCACTTTAGTGCAATACAACCATCCAATGTCTTTCTTATCCTTTTTGACGTTTCCGCTCCCACTTCCTCCAACAATAGACTTGCCTTTTCCAAAGATATTGATTCTGCACAGCTACACTACATTTACCTCATAATTCATAATCATTATATAATCATACTATACCTTTGACGTATCTGTCCCTATTTAATTCAAACAAGCGAGAAAAATCTACCTTAAATGGTTACACCTTTTGTATCTAATCCAAGTCTTATTAGACCCGATTGGATTACCCCAACCCTTGAATTACCTGGCCGGCCAGATAGGTGGGACACCACTAAAGGTTAACGCGGTTACCGCACCGACCCGTCTTGTCACCGGTTGGTCCAAGTAGACAAGGTCCCAGAATGATCCAATTAAGTCTAATATGACTTAGACAATTATCCAACTTAGTTGGCACGTCTACTTTTTTTTAGGTTTGGGTCTAATCGTACTTTTTTGAAAGTCTAATATATATGTTCACTGATGAGTATTGGTAGGTATTGGGCCTTATTGTTGGAAAGTATGGGGCGAGTATGTATTATACTTTATAAGTGGTTACTACTTTATTTGTTATTGTGTATTGTTAAATTTAGAACTTAACAAATATGATAGTTAAAAAATGATAATGAATACTACCATAAACGAAAAAGAGGTAGGAAAAAAGGTACGAAAGCTATACCTTAAACCTTCTGCTCGATTTTTGAAAGAAACTATCTCACCACAGCAACTCACTGATTCAGCGAGTCAGCGTCTATCAGTAATCGATAGGCAACAGCAAGCAGCAGTAAATCACTAACTCTGAATTGGGATTGTGAGCTCAATCGATGTGTCTATGGTTGTGAGTGTGAATTGCAGCAACTGATAGTCGATATTTATAACCAATCATTTCGAATAATTTATGTGATTTTTATAATTAAGTCCATCCGCTATCAATGAATACAATGCGAGACGTATATTATCCGAATCTTCGATTAATATTTTATGAATTTTTTATGATTATGTCCGTCGGTCAATGACGTACTGTGTAAATATTTGATTCGATACATTTATAATTACGTCCGTCGATGACGTATACTGTGCAAATCATCGATTAATATTTTATGCATTTTTTATGATCACGTGCATCGATCGGTGACGTATTGTGCAAATATTTTATTTAATCATTTACGATTACGTTCGTCGGTGATGTACTGTGCAAATCGTCGATTAATATTTTATGGATTTTTTTTTATTACGTCCGTAGGTCGGTGACGTACTGTACAAATATTTGATTCAATACATTTACGATTGTCCGTCAGTGATGTCTACTATGAAAATTGTCGATAAATATTTTATGGATTTTTTATGATTATGTCCGTCGGTTGGTGTCGTATTGTGCAAATATTTCATTCGGTATATTTACGATTACGTTCGTCGGTGACGTACTGTGCAAATCGTGGATTAATATTTTATGGATTTTTTGTGATTACGTCCGTCGATCGGTGACGTACAGTGCAAATATTTGATTTGATACATTTACGATTACGTCCGTCGGTGATGTCTACTATGAAAATTGTCGATAGATATTTTATGGATTTTTTATGATTACATCCGTCGGTTGGTGACGTATTGTGCAAATATTTCATTCGGTATATTTACGATTACGTTCGTTGGTGACGTACTGTGCAAATCGTCGATTAATATTTTATGGATTTTGTGATTATGTCCGTCGATCGGTGACGTACTGTGCAAATATTTGATTCGATACATTTACGATTACGTCCGTCGGTGATGTCTACTATGAAAATTGTCAATAAATATTTTATAGATTTTTTATGATTACGTCCGTCGGTTGGTGACGTACTGTGCAAATATTTCATTCGATATATTTACGATTACGTTCGTCGGTGACGTACTGTGCAAATCGTCGATTAATATTTTATGGATTTTTTGTGATTACGTCCGTCGGTCGGTGACGTACTGCGCAAATATTTAATTCGATACATTTACGATTACGTTCATCGGTGATGTCTACTATGAAAATTGTCGATAAATATTTTATAGATTTTTTATGATTACGTTCGTCGGTTGGTGACGTACTGTGCAAATATTTCATTTGGTATATTTACGATTACGTTCGTCGGTGACGTACTTTGCAAATCGTCGATTAATATTTTATGGAGTTTTTGTGATTACGTCCGTCGGTCGGTGACGTACTGTGTAAATATTTGATTTGATAAATTTACGATTACGTCCGTCAGTGTTGTCTACTATGCAAATTGTTGATAAATATTTTATGGATTTCTTACCCATTCTCCACCACCAGATCCACCACCATCCACCACACAGTGCACACACCTTAATTCCCACCCCACCCGATTCATATTGGCCATTGCATCATGCCACCAGGCAGTGCAGGCACTGGCACCGCACGACCTCCCGTTACCTTTGTCCCCTTTCCCCTTCCCTCCAAAAGAGTCATCATTGGAGGAAATCCTAAACGTGCGGCGGCCACCCTCTACAGGGAGACGCTCCCCCACCTTCCCAGCAAGCAACTAATCCACCACCAAGAAGGTGAGAAGTTCCATAAGTAACGATGCAGGCTACAGCCTGAAGCAGCGGCAGAGACGACAGTGATAGTGGCATTAGCGGAGCGGAAGAGATGGCAGTGACAGTCTACAACAAGCACACAACATCGGCATCGGCATTTCTTAACAAGGTGGCTGCATCGGCATCGGCACAAGCACACGCCCTTGGTGGGAGTCCCTATATGTTAAGCATCCTACAACATCGGTAGTGCTTGTCGACCCTATGGATATCTGCACAAGCACACAGCATCTCTTAACAAGGTGGGGCCCCCACTACACCCAAATCAAATAGCCCTCCCGCCTACCCCGCCCTCCCTCCCCACCCTCTATGTCCGCGGGGCCCACCGACCCTGTGGCTCCACCACCACCACCTTCCTCCCCATGTCCTCCCCCTCCATCCCTCCCGGCCCCCACCTTCAGCTCTTCCTCTCCTCCCCCAACCCCTTCCGCTCCCTCCACCTTCTCCTTCGCCCCAAACCCCCCGCCCTCGGCTGCGCCGAGCTCCACCTCGACCTCCCCCACCGTTGTCCCCTTTGCCCCCCTCCTCCCCAACCCGCCTCTACTTCTGCCTCTCTTGCCCCCTCCACGCCCCCGACCACCTCTACCAGTCCCCCTCCCCTCCCCAAGCCCTTGCCCTCGACGTCCACCGCGTCGAGCTCTTCTGCTTCGCCTGCCACGACCAGGTCATGACCCCGACTTCGACTCCGCCGTCCTCGCCTCCCAATACCGGATCGCCTCCATCCCCCTTCCCCCCACACCCCCAAGAGGAGGCGACTAGTCGAGTTCCGCCCCTGGACCCCCACCCCAGGGAGCAGCGCCTCCTCGACTGCTGCTCTAGCCCACTGTGGTGCCCCGACACCGCCGCCGCCAAGTCGGGCCGCGGGGTCCCGTGGGGCCTCCGGGGGCTCAACAACCTTGGCAGCACCTGCTTCATGAACTCCGTACTGCAGGCGCTGCTCCACACGCCGCCCCTGAGGAACTACTTCCTCAGCGACCGCCACAACCCCTACGTCTGCAGGCCGCAGCAGAGGAAGAAGGCGGGCGGCGAGGGCGACGACAGGAAGGTCGTGTGCCTCGTGTGCAATCTCGACGCGATCTACTCCGCGGTGTTCTCCGGTAGCCGCACGCCCTACAGCCCTGCCAAGTTCCTATACAGGTGAGGGGGACGAGGGAGAGTGACTATTTTGCCGGCGGCGGCACGGCGGCATGCCGACCGGTATGGTCGGCATGCAGCCGGAACACCTGTTTTTCGACGCTGAAATCATATCGGCATGGCTGTTCTTCAAATCTAGCCTTGCCGATGGCATGCCGACGGCATGCCGACGTGGTCCTAGTGGTGCTTATGCAGGTCCCTCGGATGAGTCTCCTGTTATTGCTGAGCCATTAGAGGAGGATCATGACCTTCCAATTGCTATTCGGAAGACTCTTTGCAGCTGTGCCCATTACCATACTGTAGGGACAGTCTCTACTACCAATCTTGGCAGCTCATTTGCTACCTTCACAGCTGCTCTCTCTGAGATACAGGTTCCTACATCCCATCAGCAGGCCATGTTAGATCTAAAATGGCATCAGAAAATGGAGGATAAGATGGCCGCTCTACGCTCCAAAGGGACGTGGGACTTGACCACTTTGCCTTCTCATGTCAAAACGATGGGGTGCCATTGGGTCTTCGCTATTAAGTACAACCTAAATGGCACAATATCTCGTTATAAGGTGAGATTGGTGGCAAAGGAATTTACCCAAATGTATGGGATAGATTTCTTTGATACCTTCTCAACTATAGCTTAGTTTCCTACTGTCCAGATTTTGATGTCTGTAGTTGCCCACTATGACTGGCATCTCCATCAGTTGGATGCAAAGAATACGTTCTTGTATGGAGATCTTCAGGAGGAGGTCTATATGCAACAACCCTAGGGTTTGAGACTTCGGGGAAGTGTGTATGTAGACTGAAGAATGTCATCTATGGCTTGAAGCAGAGGCCAAGAGCTTGGTTCCAGAGACTCAGAGGAGGTACAAATCATGGGACTTATAAGGTCTTTTGCTGATTACTCATTGTTTGTCAGGAAGAGCAAAGGGGGAGTGGTTGTACTCCTTATTTATGTGGATGACTTCATCCTTACTGGAGATGATGCTGCTGGGATAGCAGAGGTGAAAAAGAAGTTGGCTGAAGCCTTTGTGATGAAGGATCTAGGTAAGCTCAGATACTTTCTTGGCATTGAAGTGACACAATAGATAGGCATTGTTTTCAGTTAGCGCAAATATCCCCTTGATATCTTGCAGGAGATAGGAATGATGGGGTCCAAACCTGCTAACATACCTATGGATCCCAAAGGGCACCTCTATGATGCAGAGCCTCCGCTTGTAGATCGCAAATCTTATAAGCAGTTAGTTGGTAAGCTATTGTACCTTACTATTACACGTCCTCATCTTTCCTTGCAGTGGGAAACTCAGCCAAGCCATGGACAAACCAACTAAGCAGCATTGGGATGCTACTATGCAGGTGCTTAGATACGTGAAAAAAGCACCTGGCAGAGGTGTCTTATTTTAAAAGGGCACACCTATGAGTATTGTTGGCTATTCTGATGCAGACTATGCAAGTTGAATGGCAGATAGGAAGTCAACAACTGGGTTCTGCACTTGTGTAGTAGGAAATCTAGTGACATGGAAGAATAAGAAGCAGCAGGTGGTATCCAGGCTTAGTGCAAAGTCCGAATAACGGGCTATGGCTCAGACAGCTACAGAGATGGTCTGAGTCAGATTAGTGCTACATGATCTCCATGTCCAGGTAGAGGGACAATGGAGATGAGGTGTGATAATCGCGTTGCTACATACATTGCAAGCAACTCGATGTTCCATGAACAGACAAAGTATGTTGAGGTTGATTACTACTATATCAAAGACTTGATGCAACATGGAGTCATCTACACTACATTTGTACCTTCTGAAGATCATATTGCGGATATATTCACGAAGCCTCTTCCAAGATCCACATTTGATAAATGTTGCTCCAAATTGAACATCATTGATATATATGCTCCAGCTTGAGGGGGAGTGTTGGTAGAGCACTCCAGCTATCTAGTTTGTTTATTATTTTGGATTGTTATGTCATGTGTTTTATCCTATTGGATTTATGCTGTAATTTTCCCAACACCTCTTATATAAAAAGGTGTAGGGTTTCATTTGAGAAATAAGACTTGTCATTTTCTCTGACTTATTTCTCAAAAGAAACCCAACATCTCTTTATATACAAAGAGGTTTGGATAAATAACAATGCATGCCCATAAAGAAATAACAAAATACACTAAAAATAGTAAAGATAAATAGGAGTCTTAACACTTATTCCAACGAGACTCAACTGATGATTGAAAAGAGAGTTTTGCTGTTCTCGTTGACCATAGTAGTTAGAAATTTTGGCAAGCTCCAACAATTGTGCCATGGATCTTGGCTCAAGTGAAGGACGGTGACCAAGGGAAAAGAAGATTGGAGTGAGCAAGATTGGAGTACATCTTGGGAGACGTTAGATCATTGACAATGTAGTCTAGAAAATTATGTGTCCAATTGAAGTCATAAAGAAGTCAACAAAATATCATAACCAATTGTAGCACCTTTAGACACTTCCCTATAACGAGAGGCTCTAAAAAAAATCAAGGCCTAGATAAAGTGGACCCAAAGAGAGTAGCAGAGATGTTACAAAGAAAGACAGTGGCGAATAGTGGCACTCAGATGAAAAAATGGAAAAAGTGGTGACAACATTCCAGATAGTCATGGCTAAGGCTGCAAAAGTTGGCCCATGTGGCCGATTAATCAACGAATTAATCATATGTGGTCAGGGATCGAACCACATACCAATATTCAGGCCTATAGTCAGGTAGACCAATTAATCGACCAATTATCCAATTAATCGGTTGATTATCTAATTAATCGATCCATTAATCATCCCATTGAACATTGAGAGTTCAATTTTTTATCTTGATTGACATGCCGAAGAGAAAAAGAACCTCACCTCCATCCCCCTTCCCCTACATTTGAATCCTAAGGAAACTCTAAACTTGCACCCCTCGTTGATTCTCCTCAGTCCTCCATCACTACCACCCTCCTTGTCGCCGGTTGGGTTTCCTTGAGAGAATATGCATGTCAAAAAAGTAATACTAATATACATGTGCATATTTTCAATATATATATATATATATATATAAAACTTTTTAAATACTTAAAAATACTTAACTGAATATTCACCCGCATACTATATGCTCCTTAGTTGGTAACCTCATCAACTGAATACCGACTGCCAATTTCTATAGCCTTTGCCATGGCTCAACGAAGGGGAGACCAAGCTTCCATATGATGGGCTAATGGGGAAAGAAACTGTATTCAATCCATATACGTTAGTGGCAGAGAGACAGGTGGAGAGATGAGATAGGAACTTCACTAGAAGGGTATTTTAGAGCTTTCACAAAGGAAGCATATAGGTTCATGGGGGTGGATGGGTAAGAGAGCCACTTCTATATCCAGGGAGCAGGCGAACCCTTTGATATGCCCATTCCCTGAAACAAAGGTCAACAAAGAAGACTCCTTGATCAGATGGTTTCCTCTTCAGGAAGTTTTTGAGGTGTTGTGGTACCAGAGCATTTATAGGCATTACAGGAGTTCTGTGGCGGGAACTGTGGTTTTAAAACACTCAAGAAGTTGTTGCTCATTCCTTCAAAAAGGTCCATGAAAGAGAGGATAGAAATTATCGACCTGCTTCCATCTCCAATGCAGCTTATCTCATAGTTGCAAAAGTCCTGCCAATCAGGGAGGTGATCAATGGATTGATAAGTCTAGTTCTACAAAGTTTATAAAGGTAAGCATCTCATTAATAGTGTGGCTATGGCCACTTAGATCAGGAGGTACTAGAGGTGTGGCACCTAACAATGTTGAGAAATAAATAATGCGAAATAATAACCAACATAAACATTAAAGAATGACAATGAATAACACTTTGATTTACGTAAAAACTCTACTTATGAAGAGCGGGGAAAAAATTATGGGAAAAGTGCTCATATAGGCGTGATATCTATGTATTCTTTTCAAAGAACAAATAGGGGTACAAAGGCCCTTTTATAGGCCACCACGCATCTCGTAAGTCATCACTCCACTATGTGGGACTAAACTAATGTGTAATTGGATCTCCTACCATCCGATTACCCAATTACAACATTCACCTCTCTACACTCCCCCTCAAGTTGGTGTATGGAATGCTCAACTTGTGCAACGTAAATTTACTCTCACAAGTAGAACATAATACTCAATTGGTGCAACTGAGTCATGACTCTCCTCCAGGTGAACAACGACAACTGCGTCCTCGTTCTTTCTTGTAGGCGAGGTGTGTTGATGATGGCATATAAACGTAGGCTGGAGTCTGGTAGATGAACTACTAAAGCTTGTCTCTGATTGGTCACTCTCCAAAAGACCTCAACTGGTACTAGTACCTTCCCCATTGGAGCTCTCAAAAATGGGTCTCTCATGGAGACCTCAAGACTGAGCCTCTTCCACATGGAAACTCAGAGAGACCTCGGGAATGGCCTCTCCTACATGGAAATATCTCACTAGACTTTTCTCACGTAGAGATCAGATAAGTGTTCCTTTCATATAGGGACCAATCACGAGTTTCTCTCATCTTGGGACCTCGAAGAAAGAGTCCCTCATATAGAGGATCACAATGAACTTATATACTCCCCCTTTCTCCCATATTTGTATGGGAGAAGAAAAATAAACAATATGAAGAAGAAAGAAAAAAATAGCTAGAGAAGAGCTTCCCCCCTCATCATCATTTTTTTTCATATATATATATATATACATACTTCTTTTTCTGTTGAGTTACGTTTTGTTGTGAGGGGCTATTTGTTATTCTGTTTTTCCTTGTTAGACTTATGTTATTTTCCCTTACATCTCTATATAAAGAGGTGTAGAGACGACTTGGTAAAATAAGAAACATTCTTTTTTTCAACTTGGTATCAGAGGACCAGGTTGGGGACACCACAAAAAAGAAACCCTAACCCTACCTCAAGCCCCACCGTTGGACGCCACCACCATCGACGGCAGCGCTGGCACCGCATCGCTGCCGCCGCAGTAGCAACATCACCGATCGTCACTGTTGCTGCAACTCACCTCTGCACTGCACTAGCCGATCGCTGCCCCTGCTGCAGCGCTGATGAGGTGCAACTCATCATAGCTAAAATGGCCAAGTTAGGTTAGAAACTAGGTTAACCACTATTTAATTAAACAAGAAATGGGATGAGTGTAAGAAATAACAGAAATGACCTAAAACAACAAATCAATGTTAAAAACACATAATTAGGTTATAAAATGAGATATTCTATTACTAAATATAATTTGATGATCCAATTGCAAATTGAACACATATTTTGGTTCAAAAGTTCAAATTAAAAGTGATCATATTCCTAAATGTTCAATTTAGCTTCAGTAAAAACTTGGTTGCATTTGGGCATCAATAGGACCCTGCATTCAATAGATTATATATAGGTCCTCAGTGCGTTAACATTCCTTCACATTTAAAAGTCCAAGGTCCTCTTTGATAACTGCCAGGGACCTATTTAAAAGATTCCAAGGACCGCGCTGCTTTATCTCTTGCCACTTTTGGGTTTGAGCATAATTTTTCTACCCCTTCGCCCTTTAAGGGCTTCCTTGCAAAATCACTATTACACCTATGGGTGCAGCGGTTTACTGTTCACTGCAAGAACACAGGCATCCTTAGCCACTGATTGCTTACGCTCTTGATCCAATGGTCGATCCTTCACCAAGTTGCACGCGCGCTCGCATGTAACCGCACCCCCCATTCCAGATCCCATCTAATGGTTGGATTTCATCCTAGACTTTCCCTCCCTCCTCTTAGCTAATCACCACCGTTGAAACCCTACTCAATCACACCTCACTGGTAACCTGATCAGTTTACGCACCCATATAAGCAGCTCCCCTTAGCTCGAGCGAGGACCATCGACTCCCCACTACACCTCTTAAGCCGATCATTCTTCCCTCTCTAGTGTCTTCTTCCCCATTCACTTGGTTGCGCCTGTGACAGGGGCGTAGCTTCTTCCCTCTTCATCAACCACGTCGCTAGGGATGACGTAAGCCTAAGGACGTCCCTGGAGCTCCTCTCGTGAGCTCTTCATTCGCTGGAGACCTCCCTCCCTTTTTCCTCCTTAGCTACTGGCTTTGGATCCAGGCAACCCATTCCTCTGATTAGTTTAGGATTTTTTATGCTTTTTAGAGTAGCTTAGATTAGTAATTAGCGTACAAAAGCTTAGTTAGGAGTAGATTAGACAGTGAATTCAATGATTTGATTGATAGATGTAGGAGTAGAGTAGATTAGGTAACCTTTCACCAAATCTGCCTCTCTAATCAATTCAGATCATAGGAGATGAATTCACACTTCATAGTGTTCATCTGATCTGCTGTTGCACTCAACACTCACTTCTGTATGCTTGCCTCATGTTTTTACCATCAAACGCCCACAAATCATAGCATCAACTCAGATCTAATGCATTGAGCATTCAGATTTGATTTAAGCGCCAAATTCCACTTGTCGGTCATCCCATCCTCCACATGATCACAATGCTCCTCCAATGGTTTTAATCAAAGTGATCCCATGATTTCATCCGTAATCTGAATTTTGTTTTCCATTGATTGTTAGCGCCAAGGATGATCAATCTTGATTTGAGGTCCTAACAATGATTCAAAGGCCTATCTGGATGAGATTTCGGTTTGAAATCAAAATGGTTTTAATGTGTTGCTTAGGAGTTTAGTTAAGTATGAGAAATTCAAATGAAGGTTTAGGATTCAATGTTAGCGGATTTCAATGTCTGATTTGATTTCTTTCATGCTGTCTATGGCATAAGAGAAGAACTAGATTAGAGTGTATTTTATCTTCAAGCTTCAATCTAATTTTGAATGAGTCCCAAATCTATCACGCAATGTTTGAAACACTCTTGAATTAAGCTTTAATGCATTTGAAACCCGGATATGAATATTTACCTTACATTGTCTATAGCGTAAGGTGAAGAACATATTAGGATTTCAATTATTTATGAGAATTGTATTTGGATTTCCTTAAATTTCATAATGATTTAGAAGAGATTTGGAGATAATTTTGCATGGATTTAACTCATACATTTCAAATCTGGGATGTGATATGTTTTTCAAAAAGCATTCAACACTAATTTTTATGCATATAAGTGCTTTAGAAGTTGAGTTGATTTTGATCTCTCATTCCAATATATTGAAGGCTGCAGCAGCTACATTCTTTGGGATCTACTCTGATTCCAACAGATCTGAAAATTTTCAGAGCTTAAGGACACCTGGCTCTAGGTGTTGATTTATGTGGAAATACTCAGGACCCTGAATCAAGACTGATTTAGGTTGCAGATACTCGATTGTGCAGCTGAAGCCACAGCAGCTGTTCTGTGCTGATATAGTAGTAGCTGCTGTTGGTTCTAGCTGCTGCTAAAAGGAGGCAGCATCTGAATCGATTAGACTGAAATTTGACTGTATGAGGAAATTTTGGGTGGAATTAGGGTTGTAATTAAGGATTTAATGAAGCTGATATGTGTATACTGCTAGAGTTCATGTAAATAAATATTCATGTACTTGAAAATGAATTTTAATTGAATTTGAAATGCTAGTTTAAGCTCATTGGATTCATTGCTAGCTCTTTCATGTTTAGAAGAGAATCATGTTTTTATGTTCATAAATGTTGTAACATGTTTGCTAGATGTTTTCAAATGTTTAAATACCCTTTCTAGCTCTTTAACTGAATGCTTAGGCCTTAGGTTTCACTTTCAAACACCCTTTAAGGCCTAAACTTGGGCTAGTTTGTAAATAAATAAAATACATAAAAAAATCACAAAAAAATAAAATAAACATGTCTGAGTAAGATTAGGTATTTTTCTAATTGTTCGTCAAGTTTCGAAGTAATTTGAGCCCTCAGCTTAGTAGAACATACCAATCAATAATTCAGTCTACTTTGAAATTTAATAAAAGACCAAAGTTGAGAAACACCAAAAAGAAACTTTTCCTCTTTCTCATTCTCTCTCTTCCCCTATCTCTACTATACATATAAAAATTATAAAAATCAGAAAATCCCTAAAAATACCCAAAAATACCTTATACATTATATATATACTTGTAAATATAATTTAAAACTAAGCTATATGTACATATTATAAAATATGTAAATATTGTGTATAAATAACTTAGAAATGTACTCTATATATTTAATTAAATATTTAGAATGATTTATTGTATATATAACTTTATTGTATAATTATATATTAATTTATATTAACTTAAATGTATATAAACCTAAGTAATTATAAATACCTATTTATATACCCATAACTGTACATATGTATTTAACTAAGTAATATATATTGTATGATTCCGACCCCACTTAGTGTGGGAAAAGACTTGATTGTTGGTTGTTGGAATATATATTGTATGATACCTCTAAATTAATTTAATTATATAGTTACATTAGATAATTGAGTTATTAAGTTAATTAGGTAAATTAACTTAAAATAAAATAAATTAGTAAGTTAAGTTAATACTGAAGTAATTTATCATGTATACTTGTATAGTATTATCTTAAGTATTTTTAACCTATTTGTATTGTATTTATAGAATACTATAGTATTTATAACTTAATTATGTATATAACTAACTTAAACATGTATTTTAATGTAAATAAATTCAAATAAAGTCTCTAAAATACATTAAAAATGTATAATAAATACTTTAGTATGTAAATTAACTCTGTATTAAGTCAATTTCATGTTTAATTAACTAACTTATATTTTAATTAAGAAATTAACCTTTAATTTAACGTATGTAAACTACTAACTTTAACTAATTTATATATATATTTAACTAAGTTATAATTCTAAATTAACTATACAATTATATAGTCTTATATAAGAGCTCTGTAAATATATAATTTATTTTTAATTTAGATTAAATCATGGCTCTCAAATTGAGGGCTAAAATAAACAAATCAGCACGCAAATCAGCACAACGTGCACTCAATTTGGCGCTTCAATTTAGTGCCACATCGGTGGCTGAAATCTGCGTGACACAATATAAAAGGTTTTCCTGCCCCATGCTGATCAGTTGACATGCATCGGGTGCACATACCATACGATACCCATTCCCATGAGCATGATATTGGACCATGTGAATGATATTGTGAACAATGGTGGACTAGGGGCTATGCCATGTACCTAGGCCCATATTGGGCCTGTCATGAGCCAATAATTGGAAGAAGATATATAATAATTGAATTAGGGTCGGTCTCTAGTAGTGGCCTGGTCCCACCTCTACGAGGTGCTGTGTATCGCATGAAAAGGGTCGACCTACCCATAAAAAACCAATTTTTGGTCTAATGAACAGTAGTCAAACCGGAGTGAGGGAGAGGAGAATTTGGCCAAGTGTTGATAGTGAGCTTATGTGTGTGCTGACGTGTGTATATGTATAAAATAATATATGTAAATGTACATAAATAATGTAAGTAATTATATGTAAATAAAGTACACAGATGTATAGTATAGATGTATATGTATATATGTATAATATACATAGTATAATAGAGTAGACATTGTTTTAGCTGTATATGTATATAAATAATAGGCTTTAGTGACAGATATACCCATCACCATAAATATGTATATATGTTAGTAAATGTATTCTTTAACCGTATGTATATATTTTACTAAGGTCTTTACTAACGTGTGTGTGTGTGTAATATTACTGTATGTATAGAGTATGCTATTAAAGATATTAGTATGTTAATATAACTTAGTATAATAGATATTAGTTGCTATTCTTGTACCTATATTTAGGTGTTACTTAGAGTAGTTGTACATAACTAACTTAGTGTAATTAGATAGAGATTTTAATGCCTGTTATTTGTAAATCTGTTTAAGGTATTGTAACGTTAATTAATTAATTCTTTTGTATATAATTAACTAATTCAATCGTTGTTTAATTCATTGATTCTTATTATAAATAAAGTCAACATTTTTGAAATAAAAGATAATTTTTGTACATAGAAAGTGATGTATATCAATAACTACCTCCCATTGAACGGCCTAGAAACTAACTAGTAAAAATTGTAATAAATAAATGACGCGACATTTGTTTGTATTGTGACAATTATACTACAATAACATCTAACAACACTTTTTATTGCAACACGATGGTCGATCATATTTTTAGTGTTGTTGCTAGGGACAAAAACTTGACAATAGTATTTTATTATGATTGATGATGTCGATTACGTCAAGTGCACTATCCTCGCACAGGGGGTTGCATCTCGACCTGGAGTTGTTGTAGCGTGCTACTACGCCTTGGTGTAAGTGTTGTAGTAGCGCGACCCGTAGCCGTAGCGCCCAACCACCACTTCCTCTCCCTACCGCCGTCCAGGTTGTCGGAGAGGGGGATCTTTGTCTCCAAGAACTTTGTAAAAAGGTTCTTGAATATTGTGGGATGAAGTTTTGAATCAAGAACCTTCCTATGCGTGGTATGATTTCTTTGATCTTCTGATCTTATATGGGGTGTGTATTCCCCTAATTGCTTGGTTCTTGGGGTGTGTATTTCCCAGTGAAGTTTTGGACGTATTACTTGTCTACTACGGGGTGTGTATTCCTCGGGTTTTTGGTATTTGATCCACGATTTCAGATATGCTATCTGGGTTTGTTTTTGTGTGTCTGGAGTTACCATGGCTGCATCTGATGCTTCTGAGGTGTCTTCAGGGCATAGTACAAAAAGTGGGGTGTACAAGAGACCCCTTTTTACTTCGATTATTAAATTAGATGAGACTAATTACCCCTGTTGGTCTGAAACCTTCCTTATCACCGTGGAAGGTCATGAGAAGAAGCATGTGCTTACGAAAGCACCACTGGAGCAAAACATAGGAAAATCGCAACTTGAAATTGGGATGATGCTATAGTGAGAGCCTAGATCTTGAATATCATTATTCCTCGGATTGGCAATGAAGTTATGTACTACACTTCTACAAAAGAGATGTAGGATGGCTTGGAGATTGCCTATTCACATGAGTTGAATTCAACTCAAGTATTCCAGATCCACTATGATTTATGCCATCTCAAGCATGAAGAGATGAGTCTATTGCAGTAGTACTCCACTATGAAGGGACTATTGGAGAAATATAATACATGTAGGCTGATATGTACTTCCTCTACATGCAGGGAACACAAGGAGTTCGTAGCCCACATGTTTCTTGTAGGGCTAAGTGATCATTATTCTGCAGCTTGTTCTCAGATTCTGACTCTCTCCGTGCTTCCTCATATTAAGAAAATTTACAGGAGGCCGAGTAGGATGCAGATTTAACCTACTCATGATGCGGTTGTTACCAACACTTCTTTGGCTCATGCAGCTGTTAGCACTCGTGGTGGTCAAGGTGGGCCAGGTGGCTTCTTTCGTGGCAAAGGCAGGGGGCGAACTGATGGTGGTCGTGGCAAGGCTACATGTAGTTACTATGGTTGGCTTGGCCATATTGAGGCCAAGTGTTGGAATAAACTTGGCTGCCCTACTATTGCCAGCCAAGTCTTTGTTACAGTATCTCCAGGTGTGACCACTGAGGCAGTGTCCCTTGTAGAGGTAGACTATGATGCAGTTGTGCAACGACTAACACAGTTGACCCATGAGCAGCCTTAGTTCTCTAGCATTGTAGCCTATGCATCCGCATTAGGTACAAATGAGTCATGGTTGATTGATTTAGGTGCATCCGATCATTTGATAGGAAATTTTCAATGCTTTAAGGAATTGCAAAAGACACCATAGGAGCATTTGGTACAACTGGCAGATGGTAGACATGCCCCCATCTGTGGTAAGGGAGGAGTATCTGTTACATCCTCCATGCATCTTGCTGATGTATATTATGTGCCTGACATAGCAATACAACTGCTATCTGTTAGTTCTATTACTAAGTAGTTGAATTGTCATGCTTTTTTGACACTGTTGGATGCACGTTTCAGAACCACATGACGGGGAGGACAATTGGTGGTAGCCATGACAAGGGGGTTGTGTACCAACTGGGTCATAGTCCAATTACTGCGGCCTATCAGACAACTACTGCAAGAAGTGCCTTGCAGTGGCACAGATGACTAGGTCACCCTTCACCGGACAAGCTATGCCGTATCATCCCTCACTTGTCTCTTGCCATGAAGATTCAATGTGATGCTTGCCAGCTAGGAAAGCACCACTGTGCCAACTTTTCAGCATCTATCTAGTCTACCGGTTCTGCTTGTTTTAATTTGTTGCATTGTGATGTCGAGGGTCCTAGTCTTGTCATAGACCGCCAGAATTTTAGATATTATCTGTTATTTGTGGATGATTTTTCACGCTTATCATTGACTTTTATGATGAGGAATAAATCGGAAGTTGGTTCTTTGATTCAGCAATTTGTGATGTTTGTGAAAAATCAGTTTGGTATGTGCATTAAGAAAATCAGAACAGATAATGCATTAGAGTTTTGTACAAAGAAATTGACTAATTTGTATTGATTACTAGGCATTATGCATCAACCATCATGTCCTCACACGTCGCAGCAGAATATGGTTACTTTAGGGAAACACCGCCATATTCTGGATACAGCTAAAGCTTTACTTATCCAAAATAATGTTTCACATAGTTACTAGGGAGATGCGGTTCTTATTGCATGTTATCTTATTAACAGGCTTCTTTCCTCTATGTTACATAAGAAGATCCCATGGAGTATCTTATATCCTGATGAAGACTTATTTCTTGTGCCACCAAAGACATTCGGGTGTGTGGCATTTGTACACCTCCTTGGGCCTGGTCGTGAGAAATTGGCACCAAGGGTGGTTAAGTGCGTATTTCTAGGGTACTCACACATGCAGAAGGGATACAGGTGTTTTGATCTCATATACTAGAGACACTATGTGATTGCAGATGTGACTTTTCATGAGTATATCCCATATTTCTCTTAGGTCATCGGTTGAGAGAGGTGGAGGTGGCTGCTCCTATGCCTGTACCTCCTATAGCCTTGGAGGATTTTTCTCAAAGTAGTAGTGTATCTACTATATGTCAGACTGTGGGCACTTTCAGACCTATACCATCTGATGAGAAGACATTTAAGGGTGCTACATATCAGCTACCAGTCACAAAGAGAAGACACACACCCCCTCCTCTTCAGCCTTTACTGAGCCGCCATCGTCCTCCGCTCAGGTTAAGTGTTGTGGATACTGATGATTCTTCTACTGATATGTCTTCATGGTCTCTTTCTATGCCCACAGATAAGGATTTTCCCATTGCTGTTAGGAAGGCTCCACGATCTTATACACAGTATCGTGTTGCTGGCAGTGTTGTTTCTGCAGGCTCCCTCGGATTAGAGTTTCATGCATTCACAACTGCAGTCTCTAGTATTGAGATCCATACCTTCTACCAACAAGCTCTCCTCCATCCACACTGAAAGGTGGTTATGGAAGAGGAGATGTTTGCTCTTATTGATAGGGGCACCTGAGAACTGTCTACTCTACCTTCTGGCGAGTATACCTGTTGGTAGAGCACTATAGTTATCTTTATATTATTGTTGGACTTTTATATCATGTTTTTTTTGTCCTATTGGACTTATGATGCAATTTTCCCAACACCTCTCCCTATATAAAGAGGTGTATGATTTCATTTGAGAAATAAGAAAAGGCATTCTCTCATACTTGGTATCAGAGCAGTGATCCTAGATCAGTGCTCAGATATCCCACCCGCACAAGACTCTATACCCCTCCACCCAAAACCCTAACTCCCTGTTAGGACTTCAAATGGGCGTCACTGGCTCCAACCGGCCACCGCCCTCCACTAGGACAGTAGCCAGTGATTTAAATGCCGATGGCATGTGATGAGAAGCTCATCATGGTCTCTAATTACCCCTAATTAACTAGTCTTCCTAGTTAATTAGCTAGGAATACGTAAATATATGGGTTAAGTATTAAATAAGGGATAAAATATTAAACGACCTTAAAATAAGTGAAAAATGCTATATTATTACCCAATTAATATTATTAATAATTTAATTAATAAGTGGACTCGAAATATCATTAGTAATTTATCTAATTAATGTGTTAACTAAAGTATAATTTATACCTAAGTATGTAATAACTTAAGTAATCTTATTTAATTAAATAAATTAAGTTAAAAAGGTCAAAAATGTAAATCCAAGGTTTAAATATAATAATTGTCTTATTTATAATCATATATAAAAAGTTGAAAAATATTTAAATTAAAATAAACCTTGAAAACCTTAGTTTACATTTTAGTCCTTAAGTTTTATTTTAATCGAGGCCTTATTCTTCACCTAGGTCCTTAGTTTTCATTAGAAGTAAGTCCCTGAAAACTTTTCTTCAGCCTCTTCGACAGCTGACGACAAGAGGTACATATACCCACCGATCACCCAAAATCCAACATCCTTCCCTTCCAAGCTCCTGGAGCTTGTGCTCATCATCCTCTTTTCATCCATCGGTCTGGATGAAGCTGCAATCCTATTTTAGAGTTGAAGTTAACCTCACCGACGTCGGAGAAGACGCCGATGGTTACTTCACTCCTAGACCTTTCTCCGTCCAGAAAGATCCTCCTCAGCCGCCGCAACCTATAAATACCCCTCCACCCCCTTGATTTCAGGAGTTAGCTCCCTTTCCTCTTCTCCCACTGAGCTAACAGATAGGCTATTCACTCCAAAATCCGGTGACCTTCCTCCGCTTCCTCCGTCTTCCTCCGTTCATCTTCGCTCGCTCTGGATCTCCGCCAACGTCCGCTGAGTCTTTTGACGCAGTGCCGACGCTGGATTTCCTCTGCTACACTCCGCTTACACCTGCCGGACTTCTTTCCTCGCCCCTCTGATTTCCTCCTCCGTTAAGGACTTTCGACGGAGATCTTCTGCCCCCTTCATCCAGGTAACAGTAGGATAGGTAAGTAGTTTAATTAGAGTAGTTAGTTAGTTAGGTAGATTAGTCAGAATTAATGTTAGATTTCCGGTCATCTTCCTCAACCCCGGCGAGCTCGTTGAGCTTGACTGGAGCACTCTTGTCGTTTTATATCATCAATCACCTTCCTTAATCTCCCATGATCATTTCTAACGCCTTAATTCCCTGATTTGAACACCTATTCACCTAATTTGCCTTCACCAGCTACTTTCGTTGTCCATGGCGGAAGTATCTGAGGGTAATTGACTTCCACTGGAGCCCTCCACCACTTAATCATCACTTAAGGGCCCCTATCTTCACTTTAATTTGAGTAATAATCACTTATTTAACAAACACCTAAATCCCATACACTCTCCTGAGCTTGCTGTCAATGGCAGCTCAGGAGGAGTTCCTCCAACTAATCAACCACTTGTACACTATCGCCACACTTCACTGACATGATCTCTCCACTCAATTGAGTGAGAGAACATGTCCTGAGTTTGAGCAAACTCAGATTACACTTCTTATGAATTTACTGTATATCTTTTATTTTAATCACCAATTGAGCTAATTAATGAGCTTCTGAGGTTCCTTGCAACCTCAGAAAACTTTTTAAATCCTTAATGGCATATTTTCATGACTTTTATACATTGTCAGCCATTTTCTGGACTCACTGGAGCTCCGGTGAGCTCTGGAGAGTCAAAAACACTCTTCAGCCTAAGGAACTTCTTGAGAAGCTCCAGATTGCTTATTTGAGGATTAGGGATTCTATCTTGATGGTTATTTTGGTGATTGGAAGTCTGGAGCTAAATTCAGGCTATTGTCTTCTCCAACTCCGGCGGAGTTGGAGAGATGTCTTCGTTAGGGTTTAGAACGTTTTGAGAAGTTTAAAAGCAAGAGTGAGGATCATAGAATTCATCCTAACCCTCTAATTTCTTAGAAGATCTTTGGTTTGTTCTGTCGAATAAACCCATCTTAGATCTCAGGCGACAAACCTGAAACCCTAGGTTTCTTGGGTGAAATTCTTGTTTGCTACCCTGAACATATTTCTGAGATCAAACAGAAATGAATTGTAGTGTTTAATTCATCTCATAATGTTCAATATAGAAAGTCAAATCTCAAGGTTCGGCGGTCAACCATAGGTCTGATCTGTTGATTTAGGATTCAGTTAGAGGAATTGATGAGTTCAATTTATTTCTGGGATGATTTTAAATAGATCAAATTCAATTTGGATGAATTCTGATCAGTTTTGTAGAAGAATTAGACTGCTGTTCAGTTTGGGTTGTTTTTGAACCCAAACTGATGTCAATGTGTTTTTGATGAATTTCAAATGAAAAATCTAGATAGATAGATTCTTAACAACCTTTAGAGGTTGTTTGAGTTGATGAAATTGATCTTTAGCTGTCTGTTGTGCTAAACAGAGTGAAAAATGGAGCTCTGAAGCTCCTTAGCAAAGATCTCGAGCTTCTTTGACTTCCTGAAGTTCTTAAGAGTCTTTTCTCTTCTTCAGTAGGTGCAAAAACACCTACTGAACCGTTCAGAACCTCGTCTGAGGTCAAAGAACTGCCCTGCAGGTTCGTAGACCTGAAGAACTGTGTTGCAGGCCAGAATGGCCATGGTGATCCTGTCTTTTCGCCCTTCAAATCGAAGAGCAAGATCTTCCCTGAGTATCAAATTGATACTGTAATCAAGTAGAGTATACTTAAAGCTTTCCAGTGAGCCTTTATTTACTTGATTTGGAGCTCTGATGCGGCCAGAGTCTTCAATTAAGTCTTAGCCTGGAAGGGAACAAGATAGTCCCACATCGGCTAAAGAGGAGTGCATGCTTGGGAATAAAACGAAAATGTGTTTCGGCTTTATCGGTCGTCAGTGCTGGGTGCACAATGAGCATATGCGTGTGTGTGGGTGCGTGCAGTGCGCGTGCCCGGGTGTGTGTGCCTGTGGGCGTGTGAGCATGGGCCCGTGAGTGGGCGTGTATGCATGTGGGCCTGGGAGGCCGTGGGCTGGAGAGGTTGGAGACTATGCTGAACCAGAAATAAACCAAACTTAATACAAACTAGGCTTGGACCTAGTAGGGTCTGGTCCCACCCTAAGAGGGGTGCTGTGTATCCCCGACTGGTCCGAGCCGCCAACCATAAAACCAAATTTTTGATTTAGATCTTGGGTTCAATTCGGTTCGATTCAGGTCAGTTGCGAAGTAAAAGGAGAAGGGAAGAACTCGTAGGCCTGAATAGAATAAAAAAGAAAGAAACAAAGGAAAGGTAAACAGGCATAAGAAAGAAGAAATGTTGAAGAAAGAAGAGATGTTAAAGAAGAAGCATGCTCGAGAAAGGAAAAGAGAGAGAGAGAGTATAATAAGAAAAGAATGAAGGCTGAAGATAGAGAAGAAAGAATGGTGCTTAGACGTCCGATATTTTTTAAGATGTCTAATTTTTTGGATTTTACTCTTGATTCAATTTCTTTTAAGCATAAATGATGTAATAAGGCATATGCTCATTTGAATTCCTCTTTTTTTGCCTTAATCTCTTGTAAAGAAGAAGAAATTAAAGAAATAAATATGTTTACTTGCTTGTAGTAGCAAATCATATGTGTAAATATGTTTTCCTTATGGAATTTTGCATGTTTTTCAATTGGAAATCCTTAAGCAAGATTCATATTCTTAAAGTAAATTTAATTATAATTGTCATTAATAAAATAAGTAGCTTAGGATTTAATGGTGAATTTAAGTTAAATTATGCTTCCTAGCGAATGACCTGGACTCAACTAGTTAAAAAGAACTAAAATATAAAATGTTAGGATAACTTGACCCTATCCTATTCAATTGACATGAATTCAAGTTGACCTAAGTTACTTTCTTTTGCACATAATTAAGCATAATTAACTTAATTAACTGCGTTGAAAAAGTTAACGACCAGCATGCTGCAGGCAAGGCACTTTTTGAAAAAGGTCCATGCCGATATGCATCTGTTGTTGAAATGTCGGGATTTCGTCGGCATGCCGACCAATCTGGTGAGGTTTGTATTGGCTGAGCACAGTCTGAGGTGTCTGCTGATGGGTAAGGTCTGGGTAAGGGTTCACACGCATGCATGCGAAATCTAAAACTTTGGGTATGGCCATGATACACTCTTATTGTTACATAAGTCACAATCAACATTTGATTTTCTTGAAATTGATATCATTTTAACTCGGCGTGCCCTCGACATGTCCATCGGCATGGCCATCGAAAAATGGGCATTTTCGCAACGTGCCCTTGGCATGCCCAAGAAATGCACACATAGAATTTCATCGGCACGACGTGAAATCGGCATTTCGAACCTTCGCAGCAGCCAGCAAGCCACCGACCTTCGCCAGCGCCTCACCGACCGTCGTAGGTTGTCGCAACTCAGCGCTCTGACAGATCGCTGCAGCGATCTCCTACAACGTCGCTACCGCTGTGTACCACCGCAGTGGACCTCGTATAGGGTGTTGCTGCGGTGCTTCATCGTCGCAGGTCGTTGTAGATCGCTTGGATCGCAGCAGCAATCACCTGCGAGTGCTGCCACCACCGTGCACCACCGTCGTAGCCACAGTGTAGGCCACCATTGCTGCTTTCTAGGGCAATAGAGGTTGTTGCTGGTCTCTAGGGCAACGGGGATCCCTTGGAGAGCGCTGTTAGGGTCTTCCCCAGACCCTAACATATGCTAGATCATAATTTAAGGGGTACTTGCGATTTGAGGGATGATTTCTAGGATCTAATTCTAGAATTCATGCTTTTAAGGTCAAGATTCACTGGCTTCTGAGACTTGAGATCTGGAAATTAATTTTATATCGCACTAGAGTCATCCTGTGGCTATCCTAAGCAACGATGGCGTCCTCACACTCATTCAAGGTGTTATCGGGTACCACTATGGACATTGGGAGTTACAAGACTCCCTTCTTTGTTCCTATCGTCAAGCTGAACGAGACCAACTATGCTAGGTGATCTCAAACATTCCTTATGACTGTAAAGGGACACAATAAGGAGCACATACTCCTGGAGATGGAGCCACAAGATAAAATAGGGAAAAATGCCACATGGAAGGAGAATGCAATGGTTCGGGCGTGGATTATGAATTCTATGGAACCTTAGATTGGTGATGGGATTATATACTACAGGACAACCACGGAGATGTAGGATTCTTTGCATGACACGTACTCTTATGAGAAGGATTCCAACAAGGTGTTTGAGATTCACCATGTCATTGGTGGTATCAAACAAGAGGGCTAATCACTTCCCCAATACTACACCACTCTTAAGGGCCTCCTTGAGAAGTATAGCGCCTGTTGCCCTGTCTGCACCTGTTCCACTTAGAGGGCACATATGAAAGAGTATGCTATCCTCTAGTTTCTTGATGGACTTGAACTAGATTATGATGTTGCAAGGTCCCAGATCCTGACTCTGGCTGAACTTCAATAGCTTGATGAAGCTTATAGTTGTGTGAGCAGGGTGGTTGTTAAGCCATCCATGTCAGAGATTTGACAAACTCCTGCAATTGTTGCTGCTGCATGTGGAGGACGTGGTGCTCCATCTACTAAGGGGAGAAGGCATGGTGGTCAGGGTACGAGTGGCATACCTCGCACCATTTGCTCACATTGTGGGAAGATTGGCCATTCAAAGGCCTCTTATTGGACGAAGCATGGTTAACCTCCCATGGCCAACCAGGTTGTTTCTTCGGAGGAGGTGAGTGACATGATGTCCCATGCTAACTATGATGCTATGGCCCAGCGTCTCTCTCAGTTGACCTAAGAGACCACTACTATTGCTGATATTGCTACCTTAGCCTCCTTAGGTATAACTCCAACTTATAGATCTGGTAGCACTGATTGTGCTTTGTGGTTGGTGGATTCAGGTGCATCTCAGCATCTCAGTGGTGATGAGACATGTTTTAGATAGGTTCATGATATTTCCTCAAGTAGATCTGTGCAGATAGCAGATGACAGGAAGTGTAGGGTTCATGGTAGAGAAGTGGCAATGACTCCACTGACTCTGCCTAATGTTCTCTATGTTCCAGAATTCCCGATTAGTCTTTTGTCTATCAGTAGGATTACAAAAGACTTGCACTGTCGTGCAATATTTGATGAGTTGGGTTGTATTTTTCAGGACAAACTCACAGGGAATATGATTGGTGGCAGACATGAGGAGGGGGATGTGTATCACCTGATCCAGATTCCATTTGCTGCTATGTGTCAGGGTGTGGTTGCTTTTAGTGCTGGTACAACTCTTCAATGGCATCGTCGTCTTGGGCGCCTTCATTGGATAAGCTTCGACATGACATCCCTCACATCTCGCCAGCTATAGAGATTTTATGTGATGCAGGCTAATTGGAAAAGCATAGAGCCAGTTTTCCTTCCAGTTCTTCTCAAAGTTCTGCTGCTATCTTTAATTTACTTCATATGGATGTGTGGGGTCCTAGTAGAGTCTCAGACAGACTTGGTCATAGATTTTATCTACTTATTATAGATGATTTTTTTAAGATATCATGGTTATTTCTTTTGAAAAATAAGTTCGATGTTAGGTCTATAATTGAAACATTTATTTTACAAATAAAGACTCAATTTTCTGCCATCGTGAAGATTGTACAATCTGATAATGCCCTAGAGTTCTGTACATCTAAGTTGGTAGCCTTTTATAGATCTCCTAGGATTGTATACCAGACATCCTGTCCTCGTACATCACAACAAAATGGTATAATGGAAAGAAAACACCGTTATATGTTAGATGTGGCTAGAATACTACTGATACAACATAATGTACCATAGGTGTATTGGGGAGATACAATTTTAATTACATGTTACTTGACTAACAGGTTACCCAACTCAGCTATACAAGGACAAGTTGGCAGGTCCTCTATCCTAAGAAGGGCCTATTTATGATACCATCTCAGGTATTTGGCTGTGTAACATTTGTTCATATTCTTGGACCTGGTAGGGACAAGTTGGCTCCAAGAGTCTCCTTCTAGGTTACAGTAACACTCAAAAAGGACACAGATGCCATGACTCTCGTGGTAAGAAGCATTATATGACTACAGACATTACATTTCATGAGCCCATTCCCTATTTTCTACATATGGTCATCAAGTGACATTTGAAGGAGGCTTGGCTCCTATGCTTGTTCCACCAGTTCCCTTGGAACAGATCCCAATTCCACATAGTGAGGATACCACCACCACAGAGACTTCTATGAGACAGAAGGCTGAGATCACTCAAGTCTATAGGTTACCTGTAACATATAGATAGCATGCCTAGTGAGAAGAACACACCCCCCATCACCTCAGCCACTTGTCTCCTCCCCTCGATAGGTATGGGTTGATACTGACATGAATTGTCCTAGTGGTGCTTGTGTAGGTTCCTCTGATGAGTCTTCTACTCTTGTTGCTACCGAGCATATAGAGGATGATCTTGACTTTCCGATTGCTATTCGAAAGGCTTCCCGCAGTTGTGCCCAGTACCATACTGCACAGATAATCTATACTACCAATCTTGGCAGTTCGTTTACTACTTTCATAGTTGCTCTCTCTAAGATGCAGGTTCCTACATCTCATCAGCAGGCCATGCTAGATCCAAAATGACGTCAGGTCATGGAGGATGAGATGGTTGCTCTATGCTCCAAGGGGATGTAGGACCTGACCGCCTTGCCTCCTCATGCTAGAACAATGGTGTGCCGTTGGGTCTTTGCTGTCAAACACAACCTTGATGTCATAATATCTCGCTACAAGGATAGACTGGTGGCAAAGGGATTTACCCAAATGTATGGGGTAGATTTCTTTGATACCTTCTTTCTTGTAGCTTGACTGTCTACTGTTCAGATTTTGATGTCTATAGCTGCTCACTACAACTGGCCTCTCCATCAGTTAGATGTGAAGAATGCATTCTTGTATTGAGATCTTCTGGAGGAGGTCTATATGTAACAACCCCTGAGGTTTGAGACTCAGGGGGAGTGTCTGCAAATTGAAGAAAGCCATCTATGGCTTGAAGCAGAGCCCAAGAGCCTAGTTCCAGAAACTCGCAGCGGAGGTATAGATCATGGGACTTATAAGGTCTTCTATTGATTACTCATTGTTTGTCAGGAAGAGCAAATGGGGAGTGGTTGTACTCCTTGTCTATATGGATGACTTGATCCTTAGTGGAGATGACTTTACTGGGATAGCTGAGGTGAAAAGGAAGTTGACTGAAGCTTTTGTTATGAAGGATTTGAGTGAGCTCAGATACTTTCTTGGCATTGAAGTGGCACACAGCAGAGAGGGCATTGTTCTCAATTAACACAAATATGCCCTTGAAATCTTGCAGGAAACAGGAATGATGGGGTCCAAACCTACTAATATACCTATGGATCCCAAAGGACACCTCTATGATGCTGAGTCTCTGCCTGTAGATAGCAGATCTTATAGGCTGTTGGTTGGTAAGTTGTTGTATCTTACTATTACACGTCCAGATCTTTTCCTTATAGTGGGGAAAATCAACCAATTCATGGACAGACCGACCAAGCAGCATTGGGATGCCGCTATACAAGTGCTTAGATACATGAAGAAAGCATCTAGCAGAGGTGTCTTATTTTAGAAGGGCACACCTATGAGTATTGTTGGCTATTCTGATGTCGACTATGCAAGGTGCATGCTAGACAGGAAGTCAACAACTGGGTTCTGTACTTATGTGGTAGGAAATCTAGTGATCTGGAAAAGTAAGAACCAACAGGTAATATCCAGGTCTAGTGCAGAGTTTGAATACTAGGCTATGGCTCAGACAGCTACAGAGATGGTCTAGGTCAGATCAGTACTACATGATCTCCATGTTCAGGTAGAGGGATCAATGGAGATGAGGTGTGCTAATCACGTTGCTACATATATTCCAAACAACTTGATGTTCCATGAGCGGATGAAGCATGTTGAGGTTGATTGCCATTATACTAGAGACTTGATACAGCGTGGAGTCATTTACACTACATCTATACCTTCTGAAGATCAGATTGCAGACATATTCACAAAGCCCCTTCCAAGATCCACATTTGATAAGTGTTGTTCCAAGCTGATCATCATTAATATATATGCTCCAGCTTGAGAGGGAGTGTTGGTAGAGCACTCTAGTTATCTTTTTATTATTATTGGACTTTTATATCATGTTTTTTTATCCTATCGGACTTATGATGCAATTTTCTCAACACCTCTCCCTATATAAAGAGGTGTAAGGTTTCATTTGAGAAATAAGAAAAATCATTATCTCCTACTAAACCTACGGGGTGGATTTCTTTGACACTCTCCAGTGGCATGGCTCTCCAAAATTTGCATTCTTGTCTTTGTTGTAGCTCATTATAGATGGCAACTACACAGCTAGATGTCAAAAATGCATTTCTATATGCAGACTTGGAGGAGTGCTACATGCAGTAGCCACCTGGCTTTGAGGTTCAGGGAGAGTGTGTGTGTAGGCTTTGTAAGGCTATTTATAGCCTTAAGCAGAGCCCTCGAGCCTGGTTCAGCGTCTGTCTTAGAAACTATCTGTTTTTGGGATGTAGAGATCTTCTGATCATTCCCTGTTTATTAGGAAGACCAATACCGGTATTGTGGCTTTATTGGTATATGTTGATGATCTTATCCTTACAGGGATGATGTAGATGGCATTACTCAAGTGAAGGATTATTTGGCTCACTAGTTTGTCATGAAGGACCTTGGGAAGCCTGAGATATTTTCTAGGCATTGAGATTGCCACGAGCAAGCAAGGCATAGTGATGTCTTAGAAGAAGTATGTACTTGATATTCTTCAGGAGACATGCATGCTAGGATCCAAGGAAGCTAACATTCCTATGGACCCTAAAGTTCATCTATTTGAGGATATAGTGAAGCTAAAGGACAAAAAAGTCTATCAACAGCTGGTTGGGAAGCTATTGTATCTAACCATCACCAGGCCAGACATCAATTTTGTAGTGGGTAAGCTAAGTCAGTTCTTAGGCAAGCCTACTGATGTTCACTGGCAGGCTGTTATGCAGGTGTTGAGGTACATCAAGGGTTGTTCAGGTAGAGGCATTATATTCCAGAAGAAGGCTCCTATGTCTATAGTTGCTTACTCTAACGTAGATTATGATGATGTTGGAGATAGGAAGTCTACTACTGATTTTTGTACATTTGTTGCTAGGAACTTGGTGACCTGGAAGAGCAAGAAACAAAGTGTTGTTTCACACTTTAGTTCTGAGTCCGAATACAGGGCTATGGCTCATACTGCAGTTGAGATGATATCGATCAGATCTCTGCTACGAGATCTTCATGTTGATATTCAGGAGTCTATGGAGATGTACTGTGACAATTGGGCTACGACATATATTACTAACAATCCCATGTTTCATGAGAGGACAAAACATGTGGAAGTTGATTGTCACTATACCATGAGCTTGATTCAGCAAGATCTACTTCGTACTACGTGTCTTGCCTCCACCGACCAGACTGCTGATGTGTTTTCCAAGCCGCTGCCTTGCCCCTAGTTTGAGAAGTGTAAAAAGAAGCTGAGCATGATGGATATACATGCTCCAACTTGAGGGGGAGTGTTGAGTTACGTTTTGTTATAAGGGGTTATTTGTTATTTTGTTTTTCCTTATTGGACTTATGTTATTATTTTCCCTTATCTCTCTATATAAAGAGGTGCAAAGATGGCTTGGTAAAATAAGAAACATTCTTTTCAACTTATTCTTTTCTTTTCGATATTTTTTCCTTCCTTTTTTTTTTACACATCATTTCTATTGTCCTCTTCTTCTCCCTTTTTTGTGTTTAAGGCTAACAAGTGGATATGACGTGAAAAGGAAGAAATACAGGAACAAAAGGACAAATGACCCAAAAAATCTCATACCCCACAAATATCTCTTCAAATATACCCAAATGTTGCGACTTCTCATCGTTTCTCCTTCAGTGGCATCATCTTCACTGTTGCTATTAACGTTCGTCACCGCCATCCTCGTTGCGGTTGTAGTTGATTTCGTTGCCTTCATTGATTAGTTGTATCGCCAGGTGTGCGGCCACACGAGATCTAGAGAAGACCTCTTCCATGCGAGATCTTGAGTTCTACCTTCTTCACGATCAGCTTCTTTGCGTGAGATCTATCATCTTCATCGACTGCTTCTCCTTCTCTAGCCTCTCTATCGCCACTTGTGCAAGTACCTCGTGATCTCTCGCTAACTTGCCACTGATCCTACTGTTGACGCCACTACCGAATCGCTTTGATCTTGCCGCTTCTTCATCCTTGTGTTCGAAGAAGCTCTTCTCTTTCATGTCTGTCATTGTTGCCTCGCGTTGAGGCTCTCCTCCTTTAAGCTAGAGCTTGTCGCACCATTGTGGAATGAGCTTCTCCTCGATAGAGGATTAGGAGCCTCCTTTTGACCCGGTCAACGAAGATTATGTCGCGTGCCTCATTTGATCTGGTGAGCATGATCAGGACCAAGATCTAATCTTCTACTTCATGGATTGCACTAACTCCTTTAGGGTTCGTAAAGAACCCAATACGTAGTCCTTCATGTCATTGCCCGTCGTTGGAGCTCCACCTTGCACAGAGAGATTAGGGTTTCCCCCTTTCTCTCGAGATCAAGGACAATATGAAGACAAATAATGACAAAAAAAATCTCAATCATGATGATAAAACTTGAGAACAAAATCTAAGATTGAGCTACTCTAATACCATGTTGAGAAATAAATAATGCAAAATAATAATCAACATAAATATCAAAGAATGACAACGGATAACACTTGGATTTATGTGGAAACTCCACTAACCAAGAGAGGGGAGAAAATCATAGAAGTACCCTTATGGGCATGATATCTCTGTGATCTTCTCAAAGAACAAATAGGGGAACAAAGGCCCTTTTACAGGCCACCACACACCTCTTAAGTCCTCACTCCATTATGTGGGGACTAAACTAATGCGTAATTGGATCTCCCACCATCCAATTACCCAACTACAACATTCACCTTTCAACAAAGAAGGTTGACTTTGCAAAGACATGACTTGCTAGACTGCTCGTTCCTTTGGAGTTGCCTTCAAAGACAAGGATTTCCAAATAAGTGGATAGTGTAAATGAAGTGTTGTGTATATAAAGAGTAGGGATGAAAAAATTGCAGAATAAACCTAACTAGGAATACAAAATTGACTAAGGCCTAATTTGGTAACAAGGATAACCCATAAAACGAAGGGTTATCCCTGTTTGCATGGAGGGATTTCCTAACCTAGGATAAGGGCTGTTATCCTGAGTTAACCCATCCCAAAACCTATGGGATAACCCAGGAATGCCTATCCTGTGTGTTAGAGCATAAAGCCCCCAACTCCTATACCTTCGTTCCTACTGTGCCCTCACCTCCCTTGCATCTCCTCTCCAGACGCATCTATCCTCTACATCCATTTTGAATTAATATCTGGTACACTACCGAGTGTATAAAGATTAACAACACGATTCTCATTAGGTGGTGATCTACCTATATGTGGCACATCACATTTCTATATATTGGGAATGCGTCTATTTCAGCCGCCCATTCAGATGCATATTGCAAAAGTTATTTATCGTATATTGTTAATAATATTTCCGTATGTTGGGAATTAGTCTAGATGTTGTTGGCATATCAATTTTTCTGCATGCTGGGAATTAGTTCATATGCATGTTAATAATAAATTATCTATCAAGTAATAAGAAAAAATATATCTTTTGTAATGTCATCTCTACTATGACCTTAGTAGCACTTAAAATGAAAATTAGTTTCAAATAAATTAATCGTATGTTAATAAAACATCACCTATCAAGTTATACATAAGGACAACTCAGTTTAATCAATATGGTTTTAATTAATATTAAAACAAATAAAGTTTTTTTCATCAAATAAAATATTTGTTGTAACTAATAAATTATAATTATCTTATTAGAGCCAACTACCATTAATAATCAACTAACTTTCAAACCAACAACAAGAAGTGCAAGATTTGTTGCATATGGTCAAGATTTTTGGAGATATATCAGGTCCGAAATTGCATGGGGAGAAATCCTCCTTGGTCTGTTTTGGGCTAAACGATCAAGAGCAAATGACCATATCTTCTTTATTGGGCATGCCTTTGGTTACACTCCCGATTAGATACTTGGGATTGCCTTTGAAATGTACTAAGCTGAAGAAGAGTGATTGGAATGTACTGTTTGATAGAATCTCAGTCAAACCAGAACCTTGGAGCAGCTGTTATCTATCCAAGGGAGAAAGACTTATTCTATTAAACTCCGTGATTACATCCATTCCAGTGTTCTTTTTTTCCCTTTTCAAAGCACCTAAATTTATTTGGAAGCGCATCGATGTGATGCGAAAGTGATTTTTTTGGAAGGGAGCACATCATGAAGGAAGATTTATGCAACCCCTGAAGTGGGAACACTTATGTGTACCTAAGGAATATGGTGGAATGGGGATAAAGTCTCTTAAAGAATTCAATGAAGCGCTGCTACTTAAGTGGGCCATCAAACTATTTAATGGTGAAAATAAGGTATGGACCGATCTCATTAGAGATAGTTATGACAGATCTCAGAACTCACTGAACAGGCTTCATCCATCCAAACCATCCCCATTTTGGACATCTGTGGTACAAGCTCTGAAGACTAATTGGCAGGTGCTGCAGACGGTTTTAGGTGATGGCTGTTCGTTCAACTTCTGGCAGGAGGAATGGTCCTCGCTGGGACTGCTGAAGGAAGCATATCCAAGAGTTTATGCGGCTGCTGCAAACAAATGGGATCCAGTGTGTAGGTACTGGTCTGAACAGGAGGAGAGTTGGCAGATCAGTAGGGCTGAGTTAAGCAGAGAAGGTACCCAATCATGGGAGGAGAAAATGCGGCTGCTGTTGGACTTGCAGGCCTTCAGGCAAGTGGCTGGAATAGAAGATCGTTATCAGTGGGCTGGGATCTTCACTCCAGCTCATGCGTATGAAAAGATAATGTTGATTTCCAGATCTGCAGAGGCTGATCTGATAGGAAGGAAGTTGTGGCTTCTCAAAATTCCACTTAAGACCCAAATATTTCTATGGTTGTGCAGGAAGGATGAATTGATTATAGGGGATTTGAATCATATGAGGATGGGCATCGCATTGCAGGTCTGCTATCTATGTGGTTTATCCACTGACAGCCCAAGTCACATTTTTTCATCTGTGTGGTGACTGATGCAGTTTGGAGAAGAGCGTGTAGAGAACCACTTCCTATGTGGGATTCTCTTTGGCAAAACTTTTTAGTACAAGATAAATCACATGTGCATATGGCAGCGGTCAAGTGGAGACTTGGAGGGCAAGGAATAAGTGTTTATTTCAGGAGAGACCAGTGTGTTTGGAACAAATTGTAAATGAGTACTGGTCCCTCATACGTATATGGAGATCTATTTTGCAACGGTCCTTTTTATTTCTTTGATAAATAAAAGCCCTCCCAGATTGCTATCGTAGTACGATAGTTATCCTTTCAATTTCAAAAAAAAAAACTTTCAAACCAACAACTGCAGGGGTAGAAATGCCATTTTGCAACTTATCTCATCAACAAACTCCCAAACAACAAACTTCCACACACAAGATAACCCTCTAGGTTATCCCTTTGCATTCCAAACAATCATAGGTTAACCCACTAGGATAACCCTTCTGACTTCTAAACAGAAATATAGGATAACCCTTTTGCAAAAAAGTTATCCCACGAAATCAATCCCCCCATCCAAACTAGCCTTAAGACTCTTAACCCTAATAAAAAATAGACCAAATCCTAATCCTAAAGACCTTTAACTTCACAATACTCTAATGTTCCCCCTCAAGTTGGAGCGGAGATGACAATTGAGCCCAACTTACTACAAAAGACAAAACCAAACTCTCCCTTAAGACATCTTCTAGTTGGAGGAGCAGGCAGGTAGCAATAGCAAGCAAGCAATAGAAGATGATCCCAAGTAGAAATAATAGTAGAGCAGGAGACGATCCCGAGCAACAATAGTAGTAGTAGGCAAAAGTGAGATGATCTTAACCATTTCGAGAGACTATTCCAAGCAAGCAGTAGTAGGAGATGAGAGACTCGCCTAAATCCCCCTCTAATCATTAGGTTTGTTCATATGTCTAATAGGAGAATCAGATGTTCTAGAAGAACTTGTAAAAGTAGAAATCTTGGCCTCAGAGGTAACGATAGTCGAATCTGCATTTGCCGTGGGAACTGGAAGAGTCGGCAGGTCGTCAGGCAATTAGGAAGAATCAAGCATCATGCAAAGGTGCAATATTGAGCATAGCTGGCGTGCAATATGCACATAGGGAACTAAGACAACTTAGTTCATGTGTAGGGCGCTACACGTGCCCACACACAATGCAGAAGGGCAATAATGATGACGAGATTAGAGGATCTACAAAGGACTAGATAAGATGAAACACATATGATCCAAGGAAATAGGACCGGTGGAACAGAAGTTTTGATTCGATCAGCAGGTTGCTATTTCAATCTGGCAGAACCCTCTACCATACTGGACACTCGAATCCGATCTCGATGATCGAATTAGTAGGTAGAGTGATCTGCAAGTCCGATCAATAGGTACCATATTGGACACTCGAATCCGATTTTGATGATGAATTAGTAGGTAGAGTTGCAAGTGACCAAGTCTGAACAACAGGTAGTGGCGATGCTTAGTCAGGAAGGCAACGTCGGAGAGGATCCAAACAAGAGGTGGCAATGGTGGATTCAAATCCTAGGGGGCTTAGCGATCGAGTGAAAGAAGGCCACCGAAGAAGAGTTTGCGGTTGGCGATTGTTATACTCTAGATTTTTATGTTTTTTATTTTCAGTTGGAGTTGTGTTGTAATTTGTCCCACCTCTCTGTATAAAGAAAGGTAGGGTTTTTGAATAAGACATCTTTTTGGTTTCTCCTAACTTGGTATCAGAGAGATGGTCCTAGACTGGAGCTCGTGAAATCCCCACCCAAATAAGCCTCTGATCCCTTCCACCGATCTCACAATCCTCTCTCCCACCTGTTGGATCTCTCCACCGATGCCTTATGCGCTACCAGCATCCCAAAGAAGTGGGGTGTGATTAGAGAATGGCCTCACCATGGCTAAAACAACCTCTCCTTGAAACGCCTCAGCCAATGTCACACTATAGAAAAATTGATCAATCCTTTAGGCTAGGCCAGATAAATTCCTCTAGGTAAACACTACCCCTAACACAAGTAGGTCTAAGAGCTTAAGATCATCAACCACTTGATGAAAATCATTTAAAGCCGCATCCAATCTTCCATTTGATCTATCTTTGGCCAAGAGGGTCACATTGAAATCTCCAATCAGCTAGGGTCGCCCATCCAACATGTCTGACACCTGCTTCAATTCGTCCCACATCACTGCCTTGGCATCCCCTTACATGGGCCATAGATGCCTGGCACTGCCCACGTCAGTCCATCAGAGCTCCACGAGAAGATTCCTGTTACAATCTTGGATGCAACCTGGGGTGATAATGACTAAAAGTTACCACTATTCCATATGAGAATCTGTCCTCCTAACCTCCCATCAGAGTCAATCACCAAAACATCAGAGAAGTAGTCATTGCACGAATTGGTTCTTCATAAAGGGATCCACACCTTCCAAATGTGACTCCAACAACACTGTAAAGTCCACCGCATTCTGCTAAATACCTCATAAGCAACCTACATGCCACGTAGGCCCAAGGCATCCCACGTTAGCACTCTAACCATCAGCACCCTTGGAACACCTCCCTTCTTAAGATTCAAAACTTGTGCTACCCTCATCTCTATCTCTGATATCTCATGTTCCCTACCCTCCTTAGAGGTATGTGCCACCAATCTTTTCTTGGAAAATTCTCTTGTAACACGATGAATATAAGAGTCCATGCATTACATGGACTAATTTAGCCGAACCAGACCCCTCGGATGAAGTCGTAGATTGTATCCCTTCCCTTTTGCCTCTCCTATGGTGAGGGAACGTGCGGATGATAATCAGAGTAGTAGTCTCACTATCCGCCATGTTGCCCATCGCTTGGAGTAGAGAAGGTGATGCCATACTGCTGCAATCCAGAGGCAACAGCCCCATGTGATCTCTGTCGCTACCATAGACCTTCGAAGTTGTGTTGCCTGCCTCGATTTCATCGAGACCAAAGATGAATCCAAAAAGGAGGGACTCCCCTAAAAGTTCCCTACTAGGAGGGGTGACGTAATAAAATGCGGAAATAAATATAAACAATATCACAGAATAGACAACCACACAAAGTACACAAAGATTTTTAGGTGGAAACCAAAACCGGGTGAAAACCACCACCTAACCCTCTCGAGTTAGGATTTTCCGATCAACCTAGTTGATCAAATCCACTAACCGAATCACTTTGAAACGAGGGTGATTCAACCTCAGTACAACCACGCTACAAGTACGAGGGTAGCGTTCCTCAACCCCTTCTCTCCACGAGAAGGATTTTGTCCCACGAAGGAGACGGGAATTCGCAAAGCGAATACCCAACCAAAAGACAAAGATAAAATAAAACAACAAACCTATAGAGCCAACAAAGTAATAAACCTAAGCTTCTATAGGAATTAGGAAACTCCCCTTTGCAAGGAGTGCGTCGACGATGACGCGGATGCGTGAGCCACGCGACGACGCAACTTCGCTCTCGTAGACAACGGCGGGAGAGCGGGTGCGCGAAGGTTTGATGCTCTCAAGATGTAGAACTTGAGCTTAGAGAGCAAGAGCTTCTCTGGACACAAAAGAGTGTGAAAGTGTGTAGCTAAGTGTATCCAAGTGTTTCTCTTAGTGTATCATGGTGTGTAAAGGCTCCCCTCTATTTATAGAGGCCTTAGGAAGGCTTTGGAAAGGTTCTATAGCCGTTGGGAACAAAGCCCATGAGAATCAGGCCGAAATCAGGACAATGATTACATTTGACAGGGTAATCAGACGTCTAACTCTTTCATCAGACGTCTGGAAGGCCACTTTAAGACGTCTGATTCCAAGGTCAGACGTCTGATTCTATGCGGGTTTCCTCCTGACTTGAATCAGATCTAAACAGGGTTTTTGTGCAAGTCCATCAGACGACATACATGACGTTTGGAACTATGTCTGGACGTCTGGAAACCTATTTCTACTGTGGGAATTGATTTCCAAACGTTGCAACGGCTAGAAAATCTCTGAGAAGAGATTTTGGGTCAGCCGAGGCAAAACGGTCATTTATCAGACGTCTGGAAAGGCCTAAGGACGTCTGATAAGGCTCTAACGGTCATAATCTTTAGCGCCTGCTAAGCTAGCCAATGGTCCACTATCTGGACGTCTGGCAAGTCTATCAGACGTCTCCTAAGACGTCTGGTATAAGGGTCTGGACGTCTGATTTCATCAGACAGAACTAACTATGTCCAGCCTAACAGTTACCAGACGTCTGAAACAACAGTCAGACGTCTTAAAATACTTTATCAGACGTCTGATTTGGAAATTAGACGTCTGGAAGTGTTGTTTGAACCCTATATTGGTTTTCTAAGTATTCTACAGAAAACCTAAGTATCTTAGGGTTGTGCCGGTGTTCCTAGGACTACTGTTAGGGTTCTTTGAGGCTCTTTAACATAATTTCTAAGGAAATAAAGAGCAACAAAAGAAACGAAAAATACAACAAGTACAAAAGAAGGAAATCTATCCTATTCTTCATTTCCTTCCATCTTCAATCTGTCGCTCCACGCGAACCTCCTCTGTTTTCCGTCAAGCTCCTCCAATCCGTCCTGGATGCGAGCTCGAACTCCGTCTAAACACGTCCACATTTGCAATTGACCTGAAATCTAGGACTCAAATTGCAAATGTTAAATAACACGTGTTTTGTTATCATCAAAACAAATGATCGTGGTGCTCTAGCACCAACATCCCCTCCCCCGTGGAGACTTGAAGGTTCAAGAAAGAGAAGGAAGTAGTATGTGCTGGTTGGGGACCTAGGTTATTTGGCTCAACAAAAAATTGGTTCGAATAAGGGGCGTTCGGGTACTCAGATTCTAACTACAAATCTAGATATGGAGGCACCCTATTTCATGCCAAAATAAGTGACCGATGCTACGTCACTTCCCAAAGCCGCTCCTTCCAAAAAAATTCCCCAATGCTGCAACGATCATTCACGCGCTTGCCCAAATTCGGTAATCGAGGCATCCTTCCATATGTGTTTGCGAAACACACGAAAGGATGGTTGGAGTCCTCGAGATAGGGGCGCAATTCGAAATTCAAATCACAATCTTGACATGTGCTTTTTGTCTTTGATGCCTTCGTCGGAGCGTCCTGTAAGCAACTTGAGCGATAGTCCAGTGGGGCACCTCAGCAACTTCTTGATAAGCTTTGAAGGCAATTACCCATGAAGCACCTCCCAACCTTAGGATCACCTTTGACGAGAGCTCACGACCCACAATAAGCTCCCTAATAGCCCTTACAAAGGATAACTCCCCTTCGAAGAGGGCAACCCCCTCACACCTTTTCAACCGTGTGAATGGAGCATAGAGGCCTCCAACCACCTCCATGGTACAAAACCTCAAAAGAATTCCATTGATGTGGAAAGTGACCTTTGGTAGGCTTGAAGGTCGAAACTCTAAAGCGCACCTTTGTTTATGTAAAGATAACTCCCCGTAGTATTCGTCTGACAGGCTGCAGCAACTGGACTCTGAACTAGCCGATATACACCCCCTCCTCATGGCCACCACCAATCGTCCTCCCCGTCATGCGATCCTTAAAAGCGCATCCAACAGCATAAAAAATAATACGACAATTCAACTGCTTAGTAATAGAACTAACAGATAGCAGTTGCATTGTCATGTTCGACACATAATATACATCATCAAGATGCATGGAGGGTATAACAGATACCCCTCCCTTACCACGGATGATGGCATGTCTACCATCTGCCAGCTGTACAAAATGTTCCTGCGGTGTCTTCTGCAATCTCCTAAAGCACTGGGAATTTCCTGTAAAATGATCAGATGCACCTAAATTAATCAACCATGATCCTTCCGTACCTAATGTAAATGCATAGGCTGCAGTGCTGGAGGATTGAGGCTGCTCATGGGTCAACTATGCTAGCTGCTGCACAACTGCATCATAGTCTTCCTCTGCAAGAGATACTACCTCAGTACTTACACTTGGAGAAGCTGTAACAGAAGCCTGGTTGGCCATAGTAGGACGGCTAAGCTTATTCCAACACTTAGCCTCAACATGGCTAAGCCTGCCACAGTAAGAACATGTAGGCTTGACACGACCACCATCAGTTCGCCCTCTCCCTTTACCACGAAAGAAGCCTCCACGACCTGTACGAGTGTTAATAGCAGCATAAGCCTAGTGGTAACAACTGCGTCATGAGTTGCCTGAATTTTCATCCTACTCAGATTCCTATAAATTTCCTCAATAGGAGGAAGCTCAAAGAGAATTAGAATCTGTAAACGAGCCGTTGAATAGTGATCACTCAGCTTAAGGAACATGTAGGCTGCAAACTCCTTCCTATGATCTTTGCATGTAGAAGTACACATCGGTCTACATGCATTATATTTCTCCAATAACCATTTCATAATAAAGTAATATTGAAATAGATTCATCTCCTATTTGAAATGGCATAAATCATAGTGGATCTGAAATACTTGAGTTGAATTTAACTCATGTGAATAAGCCAACTTCAAGCCATCCCACATCTCTTTGGTAGAACTGTAGTACATAACTTCATCACTAATCCTTGAAACAACGCTATTCAAGATCCAGGCTCTCTTCATAGCATCATCCTGATTCCAAGTTGCGTATTTTCTTTTTTTTTTGCTCCGTGCTGCTTCCAGGAGCACATGCTTCTTATTTTGGCCTTCCACAGTGACAAGGAAGATTTGAGACCAACGGGGGTAGTTGGTCTCATCCAATTTTGTAATAGGAGCAAAGAAGGGGATCTTATACACCCTTCTTTCTATACTCTATACTGAAGATACCTCAAAAGCATCTGATGCAGACATGGTAGCTTCAAACACACACAAATAAGCCCAAATAGCAGATCTGAAATCCTGGATAAAACTCCAACAACTTGGGGAACACACCCCACAATCCACAGACAAAATATCCAACACTTCACTAGGGAACACACCCCAAAATAAACATTCACAACGGGGAACACACCCTAAATAAGATCAAGAGACCAAAGAAGTCATACCAACCATAGGAAGGTTCTTGCTTCAAATCTCCATCTTTACAACACACTCAAAACCTCCTTACAACATGCTGGTGGCCAGCAACCTACTCTCTGGCGACCTAGGCGGCAATTGGAAGAGAAGGCGACGGTGGTGTGCTGCTCGAGCTACGCCGATGGCCTACAGGGTTGCAGCGGTGGTCTGTCGGAGCTCAACAGCGTGAGGCGGCACTGCAGCAGTAGAGCGAGGCAACGCTGCGACAGGCGAGGCGGTGCTGCGGGCTACTACTCAACCCTCAGCGATGGCTGCAAAGCAGTGGCGGTGGCTACCGCAAACCTAGGCGACGCTGCTGCACCGCACTGGCAGCAGCGCAAGGAGGCACTGCAGCGATGGGCTGTAGCAGCAGTGACAAAGCGCCGATGATGCTGTTGATGGTGGCGATGACGTCCGGTGGTGGTGTGGCTTGAAGGTAGGGATATGGTTTATTTGGTGGTATCCCTAACCTAGTGCTCTGATACCAAGTTGAAGTGAAAAGAAGTCTTATTGTTACTAAGCGGTGCCTATGTCTCTTTATGTAGAGACAGACAAGGGACAAATAACAACATAGGTCCAACAAAGAAAAAACAAGTAACAAATAACCCCTAATAATAACACGTAACTCAACAGAATCTGAATGTGTCCCCCTCACTTACATACGGTGTGAGGAAACCATAGACTTTTGGGTCCATCGATGCCAAACCTTTTATGAAATGTAACGCCCCTGACATCGGGGACCCAAGGGCCTCCCACGAGAGAAGGGAACCATAGTAATTGTAAAGTACCTCACCAAGAAGACTTTGCTCTCAGCTCACCAATCTTACAATCAACTTCGTGAGAAGGCTAAGATTGACACATTCTACATCTTTGACCCCAGGGCCACCCTCTTTTGTGGGTCGACAAATCTCCTCTCATGCCACCAATCTCGCCCTGTTCCCTGCTGTTCGAAAATTAGTCTAGAAGAAATCCCACATCAATCTTGTGATCTCCCTCTCCACCTGCCAGGGCACTCTAAAGATGAACAAGAAGTAGGCTGATATGGATGAGAGCACCACCTTCACCAACGTCAACCTACTACCCCTCGACAACAACCTAGATGCTTATCCTGATAGCCTCTTCTCTATCCTATTTAGCAATGGTAGCCAATCGATGCCTATCCGTAAGAGGCAAGCCAATCTAGGACAAGGCAAAGATCCCCTATCTGTCTTAAGCGGGGCACCATAGGCCACCCCCTCCTACTCCACTTAGTTGTTGGAGAATGTGTGGTTGGTTTAGTACCACATTGTGAGATGTGGAGTGTTGGAGTGTGTGGTAGCCTATAAATAGACATGTATCCCCTACTTGTTTCTTTGAGAAGGTTAATAGAAAAATCAGTCCTATTAGGGGCCTTCTCCCGTGGTTTTCTCCTCGCTCCTCGTGAGTGAGGTTTCCACGTAAACCCAAGAGTTATTTCATTGTTTATGCTTTGATATCAGAATAACAAATGCCCCCATACAAAAAAATAACTCAACACTCCCCCTCAAGCTGGAGCGTATATATCTACCATGCTCAGCTTGCTTGTGCACTTCTCAAACTGGGGGCAAGGCAATCGCTTGGTAAATATATCGACAATCTGATCAGTAGAGGCAAGACATGTCGTACAAAGTAGACCCTGCTGAATCAGGCTCCTAGTATAGTGGTAGTCTACTTTCACATGTTTCGTCCTCTCATGAAACATTGGGTTATTAGCAATGTATGTTGCAGCCCGGTTATCGCAATACATCTCCATAGGCTCCTGAATCTCAACATGAAGATCTTGTAATAGACATCTAATACATATCATTTCGGCAGCAGTATGAGCCATAGCCCTATACTCGGACTCTGCACTAGAGCATAAAACAACACCTTGTTTCTTGCTCCTCTAGGTCATCAGATTTCCAACCACAAATGTGCAAAAACCAGTAGTAGATCGTCTATCTCCTACATCTCCTACATAATCCGCATCAAAGTAAGCCACAACAAACATAAGGTCCTTTGTCTTATGAAATAGAATGCCTCTGCCTGGATAGCTCTTGATGTATCTCAACACTTGCATAACTGCCTGCCTGTGAGCATCAGTGGGTTTGTCTAAAAATTGACTTAGCTTACCCACTGCAAGGCTGATGTCTGGCCTGGTGATGGTTAGATACAATAACTTCTCAACAAGTTGCCGATAGATCTTTTTGTCCTTTATTATCATTGTTCCTCAAATAGATGAACTTTAGGATCCATAGGAACGTTGGCTTCCTTGGATCCAAGCATATCTGTTTACTGAAGAATATCAAGTGCATACTTTTTTTGAGACATTACAATGCCCTACTTGCTCGTAGCGATCTCAATACCAAGAAAGTATTTCAGCTTACCAAGATCTTTCATAACTGGCGAACTAAATACTCATTTACCTGAGTAATACCATCTGCATCATCACCTGTAAGAATGAGGTCATCAACATATACCAATAAAGGTACGGTACCAGTACTGGTCTTCCTAACAAACAATAAGTGATCAAAAGAGGATCTTTGCATCCCAAACATAGAAAGTGCTTCAAATAGACGTTGAAACCATGCTCGAGGGCTCTACTTTAGGCCATAAATAGCCTTACGAAGTTTACATGCACACTCCCCCTGAACCTCAAAACCAGGTGGCTGCTGCATGTATATCTCTTCTTCCAAATCGTCATATAGAAAGGCATTTTTAATATCCAGCTAGTGAAGACACCATCCATAATGAGCCGCAACAGAAACAAGGATACGGACCATGGAGAGTCATGTCACAGGAGAAAAGGTGTCAAAGAAATCTACCCCATAAGTCTGGGTGAATCCTTTGGCTATAAGGCAAGCCATATACCTAGAAATAGACCCATTAAGGTTGCATTTCAAGGTAAAGACCCATCTGGCCCCAACTAAGTGTGCACCAGACGGTAGGGCAGATAACTCTCAGGTCCCTTTATTAGTAAGTGCAGACATCTCCTCTTTCATAGCCACGTTCCAATGTGGGTGTACAAGAGCTTGCTAGTTGGAGGTAGGTATCTCTGTAGTAGATATTACAGCTGTAAAGGCCTGAAATTTGGTGCCAAGAGATCCTGCAGAGACAACACTACCAGCGACATGATATTGTGTACAAGACCTTGGAGCCTTCCTAATAGCAATGGGAATATCATCTGTAGGCAGAGGAACCCTGAAGACACATGAGCAGAAGAATCATCAGTATCTTCAATACATACCTGAGGAGAGGACAATGGTGGCTCATTGGGTACTAAAGAAGAGGAGGGGTGTGTTTTCTTTTTGTATGTAACTGGCAACTGATATGTCGCACCCTTAAATGTCTTCTCATCAGGTAGTACAAGTCTGAAATCACCCATAGTATGTTCTATAGTGAATACACTACTATTATGAAAGAAGTCCTCCAAGGTTATAGGAGGTACAAGCATAGGAGCAGCCACCTCTATCTCTCTTAACTGATGACCAGAGGTAGAAAAATAAGGGATAGACTCATGAAAAGTCACATCCGCACTCACATAGTGTTTCTGATGTATGTGATCAAAACACCTGTATCCTTCTGCGTGCGTATCCCAGAAAACACACTTAATTGCCCTTGGTGCTAATTTGTCACGACCAGGCCCAAGGTGACAAATGCCACACACCCAAATGTTTTTGGTGACACAAGAAATAAGTCTGCATCAGAATATAAGATATTCCATGGAATTTGCTCACGTAAAACAGACGAAGGAAGCCTGTTGATCAGATAACAGGAAGTAAGAACTGCATCTCCCCAGTAACTATGTAGAATGCTATTCTGAATAAGTAGAGCTCTAGCTGTATCCAGAATATGACGATGTTTTTGTCAACTATCCCATTCTGCTGCGATGTATGAGGACATGAGGTCTGATGCACAATACCCAGTGATTTATACAAGTCAACCAGTTTCTTTGTGCAGAATTCTAATACATTATCAGTTCGAATTTTCTTAATGCATACACCAAATTGATTTTTCACAAACACCACAAACTGTTGAATCAAAGAACCAACTTCTAATCTATTTTTCATTAAAAAGGTCCATGATAAACGTGAAAAATCATCAACAAATAGCAAATAATATGTATAATTCTGACAGTTTACCACACGGCTAGGCCCTCACACGTCACAATGCAGCAAATCAAAGCATGCAGAACTAGTAGACTGGATAGATGTTGGAAAACTGGCACGATGATGATTTCCTAGCTAACATGCATCACACTGAATCTTCATGGCAGGAGACAAGGGATGACACGGCGTAGCTTGTCCAATGAGGGATGACCTAGTCATCTGTGCCACTGCAAGGCACTCCCTGCAATAGTCGTCTGACAGGTTGCAACAACTGAATTTTGAAGTAGCTGATACACACCCCCTCTTCATGGCCACCACCAATCGTCCTCCCCGTCATGCGATCCTGAAAGATGCATCCAACAGCGTCAAAAATAACACGATAATTCAGCTGCTTGGTAATAGAGCTAATAGATAACAGTTGCATTGTCATGTCCGACAAATAATATACATCAGCCAGATGTATGGAGGGTGTAACAGGTACCCCTCTCTTACAACGAATGGGAGCATGTCTATCGTCTGCCAGCTGTACTGAGTGTTCCTGTGGTAGCTTCTGTAATTCCCCAAAACACTGGGAATTTTCTGTCAAATGATCACATGCACCAAAATCAATCAACCATGACCCTTTCGTACCTGATGCAGATGCATAAGCTGCAGTGCTGGAGGATTATGGCTACTCATGAGCCAACTGTGCTAGTCGCTGCACAACGGCATCGTAGTTTGCCTTTGTAAGAGATACTGCCCAAGTACTCCTACCTGAAGATGCTGTAACAGAAGCCTGGTTGGCAACGGTAGGACGACCAGGTTTATTCCAACACTTAACCTCAGCATGGCCAAGCCTTCCACAATACGAACATGTAGGCTTGCCCCGACCACCATCAGTCCTGCCCCTGCCTTTGCCACGAAAGAAGCCTCCACGACCACCACGAGTGCTAACAGCAGCATGAGCTGAGGACATATTGGCGACAACAGCATCATGAGTAGGCTATACTTGTATCCTACCCAACCTCCTGTAAATCTCCTCAATAGGAGGAAGCTTAGAGAGAGTCAGAATTTGTGAACGAGCCGCAGAATAGTGATCACTCAACCCTGCAAGGAACATGTGGGCTGCAAATTCCTTCCTGCGATCCCTGCATGTAGAAGTACACATCGGTCTACACGCATTATATTTCTCCAATAATCCCTTCAAAGTATAGTACTGAGACAAACTCATCCCTTTTTGCTTGAAATGGCATAAGTCATAGAGGATCTGAAATACTTTAGTTGAATTCAACTCATGTGAATATGCCATCTTCAAGCCATCCCACATTTCTTTGGCAGTGTTGTACATAACTTCATCACCAATTCTTGGAATGACGCTATTCAAGATCCAGGCTCCACCATAGCATCATCCCGGTTCCAAGTCGCATATTTTCCAATTTTCTGCTCCGGTGGTACTTCCATAAGCACATGCTTCTTCCCATGATCTTCCACAGTAACAAGAAAGGTCTGAGACCAACGAAGGTAATTGGTCTCATCTAATTTCGCAATTGGAGCAAAGAAGGGGCTCTTAGACACCCCACTTTCTGTATTCTGTCTTGAAGATACCTCAGAACCATCTGATGCAGATATTGTAACTCTAAGCACACAAGATTAAGCCTAAACAACAGGTCTGGAATCCTGGATAAACAGCAGCAACAAACTTAGGGAATCACACCCCACAACTCACAAACCAAAGAACACTTCACTGGGGAATACACACCCCAAAAATCATCAATTGTGGGGAATACACACCCCAAATTAGGTCAAAGATCAAGAAGTTCATACCATCCTGTTGAAAGCTTTTTTTGCTTCAAACCCTCATCCCCTCGGAGAGAGATCAAGAGCAACCAGCACCAGTGGTCCTGCAGCTGCAACAGGGTGGCAGCAGCACCGTCACGAGGAGCTGCGATGCGAGGAGGATCGCTGCAGCAAGATCTGCTGGTGGCGATAGTAGAGGGGTTGCTGCAATGCGAGGGGCAGGTTGCGCCTCGATCAGGCTGCTAGCGACGACAGCAGCTTGGGGTGCTGCAAGTTGCGCCTCGATCAGGCTTCTAGTGGTGACAACAGCATTGTGGCGACAGCAACAGGGGGTGCTGCAGTGCGAGGGGCAGGTTGCGCCTCGATCAGGTTGCTCGCGGTGGCAGTAGTGTCGTGACCGAGTGCTGCGATGCAAGGAGAAGTGCTACAGCAAGGAGGGTTGCTGGCAGCACGAGGAGCCGATTGCGCCCTAGTCAGACTGCTGCGCCGCAATCTGGCGCGAAAGGCCGACTGCAGTAGCAGCGGCAGTCGATGTTATTGCTGCTGCGGCAGTGGTCCGACATCGACGTGGTCGCCAGTGGTTGCTCCGGCGAGAGGGCTTAGGTAGGGTTAGGGTTTTGTTTTTGGTGGAGACCTCAACCTTGGCTCTAATACTAAGTTGAAGTGAAAAGAGAATCATATCTTTACCAAGCCATCTCTATGTCTCTTTATATAGAGAGAGACAAGGGAAAAATAACAAAATGAGTCCAACATCAAAAAAGAATAAATGCCCCCATACAAAAAACATAACAACATCTTTTATGCTTTCGATTATTCATATTATTCAACTTGGTATCAGAGCTATTTGATTCTTGAGTTTATTATGTTATTACATTTTTCATTATTTGGAGTTCCATTTTTTTTCCTAGATTCATTCAGAGTCAAAGGTGGTAGCAACTAGATCAGAGATGGTGAAGTTGATGGCATTCGCAAGATCTTGTGTGCGATTGGCGTTGTGGGTCACAATCAGCAAGAGAGCATCGTTGAAGACCAAAATTGTGGCCACAAGGCGAGGAGCATCAAGCTCGAAGCCCAGCACGAGGCAGCGCTGCTGGGTCTTAGCAGCAGTTGGCAGAGCCACTAAGGCTCAGTGGCAACACTAGTGGAGTTGCTGCAGCTGTGTCGTCTGCTAAAGGAAGAAGGCCGACGAGGAGAGGATCATGATCAAAGAAGGAAGAATAAGAGGGACTGGATTACGCATGGATCACGAAGAACATCTCGGCAGAGATCTCACGTGAGATTGATGAAGGGGATTGTGGCAATGACTTGGTGGTTAGTTGACGATGGCGCATTCTAGGCACAATCTTATGCAAGATTGGCTTTTGTGAGGCGTGATTGTTTTGCGTTTGAAGGACCAAAGCAGCAACATACTATGAGGTGTACTTATCTTTTTTGAGCTTTTCTCAACGTAAGTCATCTCCATTATTTGTGATTGTTAGCCTTAGTAAAAAAGGAAAGGAGAAGAAAAATAAAAAAAAGGAGAGGAAGATAAAAAAGGGAAAGAAAAAAAATCGAAAAAAAAAGACAAAAAAAAGAGAAAAAAAGGAAGAAAAGAGGAGAAAATAAAAAAAGGAGAGAGAAAAGAAAAAAATTTTAAATAGGAGAGAAGGAAAAATGATTAAGAAAACGATGATAGAAGCACTTCTCTAGTCTTATTATTTCTTCTCTTTGTTATCTTTCTTCTCCTATAGAGTTTGAGAGAAAGGGAGAGTGTGGATCCTATTATCGTCACCCCCATTTGGGAATCCCTTTGTTCGAGGTCACCACATAAGAAGCCACAACTCTGGGAGGTCTAAAGTTTCGATGTCTCTAGAGAGGGAGATCTAGTTTCAAGGTCTTCAGAGGAAGGGCCCAGTTCAGGTTTCTATGTTGGAAATCTATTTTCGTAGACTCTAGAGAGGAAGATCCAATTTCAAGGTCTTCAGAGAAAAGCCCATGTCAGGGATGTTGAATGGGGAGCCACCAACGCCAGTTGAGGTCTCCAGAGGAGAGGCCCTTATTAGAGCCAGCTACAGCAATTCGTTCAGCAGCTCCAGACCTCACTGCTATGTCGTCATCAACACACCCGCTTATAAGCAAGAATTAGTTGAGAGTTGTGTTCTGTTGTATAAAGTGGGATTTTATTGTACAAACTGAGCATTCCATGCTTTAACGTGAGGGTTCGTGGGTATGCCTTCAAAGGCATGCCGTGGGAATGCCGAGGGCATGTCGATAACATGCCGACAAAAAATCATATAAATACTGAAAATGATGTTAAAAACTCATATGTTTTTGTGTGTGTAAAATAACATAAATACTCAAATTTTCTGCTCTGTGTGTGTGTGTGGGTGGGTGCGTGTGTGTATGTGTTGTGTATGTGTGTGTGTCCTCTCCCAATTTCGAATTTCAGGCCTACCACCTCTTCTTCGTTCCAACCTTCCCTCCCAATTTACAATTTTGGAACTGGTACCGCTCTTTCTCGCCTTACCTTCAACAGCATCAACCACCATGCCGCCGAAAGCATCAACAATTGTCAGCATGCTCACGAAATCCTCAGCATGCCAACGGCACACCTGTAAATCGACACTATTATCGTGTCGACACGGCCTCCTAGAAATAGCCATTTAAATCACTATTTTCGAAAATGTGTGGTTGGTTTAGTATCACATCATGAGATGTGGAGTGTTAGGGTGTGTGGTAGCCTATAAATAGGCATGTATCCCCACTTATTTCCTTGAGAAGATCAATAGAAAAATCAGCCCTATCAGGAGCCTTCTCTCGTGGTTTTCTCCCCAGTCCTTGTGAGTGGGGTTTCCACGTAAACCTAAGAGTTATTTCATTGTTTAGGCTTTGATATCTTTTATGCTTTCGCTTATTCATATTATTCGACTCTTCCAATAATTAGTTTGCAGGCCATAGGCCTCCCCAAACAACTCCAGAAGCACACACAGCTTACCAGCCTCCACTGAGGAACCCTCTAACAGAAATAAGGTGTCGTTTGCATACTGTAACATGGAGATCTCTCTACCAGCCCCTGCCCTGAAACCTCTAAACAAACCCTTCTGACAGGATCTGAAAGCCACCCTCAAAAGGGTGTCCACTGCAAGGACAAACAGCATCGGCGCAAGCAGATGCCCTTAACCCCCTTCCTAAGTTGCACCCAACTGCCTGCTGTGTTTTCGATGATCAGGACAGAGAAATGTCATTGTGACACATCTTCAAATAAGCCCCACCACTTCCTTTTTGCCTGGTGTTAAAGCCTTCGTCGGTGGTCACCCCTCTTCGACCAATCACAATGTGGCTTGGGCGTTCGCATTAATTGCTGCCTTTGCAGGTGAAAATTCATTAGAGACCACAAAACCACAAGGGCATCATCATAAGGCATCTCTCATCACTCTTTGCTTTAACAAGCGTTCATTCCCATTGCCATTCTATTTTTCATAGTGATAGCAACATGCATTAAAAGGAGGGGGGAGCCCAATTTCATCACCTAAAGTTTCAACTTCTATTAAGTCCAGAACAAAACGGATTAGAAAAATTAGGCCCATTACTTGCTTGGAGAGACCAATCAAACTTAAATCCATTAGGACTGCAAATGTAAGAGAGTATATGGTGTGACCTTAAAAGAACCCCCTCACCATTACGTTTATCGGAGAAAATAATGCTTATTGAAAATCGAAATCCTGATCTCTCTTAGACTGAGAGAAAAGATACATAAATTGCATAAGCAAATCAACAAGGAATAAAAATTGACTAAAACACTTAAACCTAATAAAAGTAGACTGAATCCTAATCCTAATGACCCTAAGAACTTCCTAATGCTCTAACACCCCCCTAAAGTTGGAGTATTGAAGAAAATCAAACCGAAATTGCTACGAAGGACAAAACAAAGCTCCCCCTCACGCAGGACATCTGTTTGCTGGAGGAGCAGGCAGGTAATAGTTTTAAACAAGCATCAGGAGCAGTAAGAAATGATCCCAAGCAAAATCAATAATGGTAGTAGAATGAGAGACGATCCAATGCAGGTAGAAGTGAGACAATCTCAAGCAATAGTAGTAGAATGGGGCATCCAAGTGGTCAATAGCGGGAGACAAGGGTTTCGTTTAAATCCCCTTAAACAAGATGATCTCAAACAGTTTAGGAAACGATCTTATGCAGTCAGTTACGAAGATTCTGAGCTTTCCATGAGTACAGTGAGACTAGCAGTTAGGCAGGCCGCAGGAATGCTCAATCTTGTGCACAGGAGCATGCACCACGCATGCTGAGGATAGAGAAGTGAACTCGGATCATGCACAAGGCAATCGAAGTTCGCCACTAGGGTGCACAATCAAAGCACACAATAGGTGTGCACGATGCATACAAGATTGAAGAAGTTCCTCGATTGAGATCCGAGTAGGGAGACCGAATCACAGAGACTGAACAGGGATAATTCACGATCCCAGGGGCAGATTCAAATCAATATTCATCCAAATCAATAGTAGCAATAATAAATGAAGGTTAGCAACTTCAATCAAGGCCTAACATTCATTTGACAAAGGATTAGAATCAAGACAGCAGCATTTCGGTGATTCAGAACCACAACAAGAAGCTACCGAAGGGCTGAAATGGGCAATCTAAACAAATGGAGTTCGCAACTCCATAGCAGGAACACACCAAACCAGTTGTCGGTGTCATCAGAGCAGTGACCGACAATGCCAGCTAGTAGGGGAAGTATTTTCTAGGGCAACAATAGCCGGGTCATGGCTGGCAAGATTATGACCATGTAGGCAGAGGTTCGACAGGTTTGGATGGCACCGTATCCCACATTGCAGTGGAGCAAGCATGAGGGTCATCGGGGCAAGCGGTATTGGTGGTTGGGCCCTTCTAGTTGATCGAAGATGACTGTGGAGGCCTTTCTAAGGCTGGTTGGTGTCCACGACAACCAAAAAAAGGGGCGAAAAGAAATAAAAAGGAAAAAGAGGATTAGGGTTTTAGTTTTCTAACGTTAAACCTGCTCTCACACCATGTTGAAGAAAATAATGCTTCTTATTGAAAATGGGAACTCTAATATCTCTTATATAGGGAGTAGGGTTGCAAAAATTACATAAGAAATCCAACTAGGAGTATAAAATTGACTAACACTCTTAAACCTAATCTAAATAGACTCAATCCTAATCCCGAAGACCCTAACAACTTCGTAATACTCTAACAATGTCTACAGATAAAAAAGGTCCGTGAGATTTCAAATCCTCCCCTCCTCCCTAACGAAGACGACACAAACTCCTAGGGTCTCATTCATCATTGTCCCTAATCTTGAGAGATTATCTAGATTGCCAACCTTGCACTTCTGTCGAAAATGCACCACCAAAGACGAAACAATCAATCCTCAACCTCTAGTCATTGACTTCTGAATCCATACTTGACATTAATGGCCACGGCCAGTCGTTGATGCTAGAAAAGAACCCACTACCTACACAAATGTTCCTTAAGGCTCCTCCCTTGCCAGTAAAAGATGAATCAACCACAAAAAGCTAGTGGCATCCAACACCATCATGTATAGAACATCTCCCATCGAGATGAGCTCTACCAATACCACTGCCACATGCAAATATCCACCTTTAAGTCCCAAAGTCACACCTTCGTAACCTATCAAATATCCTTGTTGATGCCTCAATGCCATCCAAATGGCAAATCTCAAAGGAATACCTAGCATTTGCAACTGAACCTCAAACATGGTGGTTGCCTTTCTGGAAGGGTCCCAATTGCTTCCACTAGGGACCTCCATCGAATCTAACCATCTACATACCTCATCAAGAAGAAGACTAGATGCTTCAACTCAACAACATAACAAACATAAAGGAGGTGCTTCTCGGAGTTGGTAGTTGCAATGGAAAACCCCATTCTCCACAAACACGTACCTAGAGTTCAATTGACCAACCTAACCAAAGAGACACCTATCACCACATCTTCGACCAGTAACAATTAAAGGAAGCTCCCAATGACTCCCAAAGAAGAACATGGAGTAGCAACTTTAGAATCTTCGTAATCTTCATGCTACCCATTGCCATTGTAGCACTTGCTTTTGGACAAGATCTTTTATGGCCCAACACTCCACATGACAACCATCGAGCTAGATCGTAGCAATCCTGCGCGAGATGCCCCCTCCCATGACATCTGTAGCATAGAGGCTTCTCCTTTGATGATCCAACCCGCCTTTTGGCCAATGTGAACCTCTCCTTTGATGATAAACCCCTTCTCCCTCAACATTTTCACTTGACCACCGTCCACCCCCATTCTCCCCTATTATTACCCTCCCTCACCATCTCTCATCATGTTTCATCAATTTAGGAGCCAAAAAGGATCCAATTGTAATCAATGAATCAGTTTTTGTGTGTGACAAGGTCTATGTCTTGCTGTTGTTTGCATCAAGAAAATCTTGCTATTTGAAGGAGTACAGAACAATTTGTTATTGGTAGGTCAAGTGTTGAGGTTGATTACAAAGATGCAAAATTGGAAATCACCAAAATATTTTGGGTAAAAATTATTCTCTACGACATTGCCACCAACTTGTGCTGCTCTATCAGGATAATAAGTCAACATCAATCTTGTCCACAAGCCAATCCTTCATGATCACATGAAACACATGGAGTTAGACGTCATCAATGTGAAGACTAATGCTTGGTTATTTCAAACAACTAGATATAACAACCAATGATCAGGTTACAAACATCATCACTAAGACACATGCATCCTCTCAATTATCATTTTGAGACCTAGTAAAGAGAACTCTAGCTGTATGTGCACTCTAGCAATCGTGCTTCGATGATTTCTCTCATTATGTAAGGTTTTCCATGTAAACCATGTCTTGTGGATTGTTTCTCTGTGATTGATGATTTCTAACACTTCGGATAAATGATTCTTGTTATTCATAAAAGAGAGGCCCTAGCCTTCTTTATATAGAGAGAGGCAAGGGCATACATGGTAATATACCTAAGACCTTAAAATAGTAAACCCTGGGTGTCTCTTTTTGTATCCCCTCACAAAGTTAGTCAACGCCTGGTTTCTCTTGAGGTGTGTGAGAGTACTACCCTAACACTTGACATCTTGAGGCAGCTCCCGTTTTCAACTCTTGTGTCTTCCACTCAACATGTAAGGACCCAAACAAAATATGCCTAAAACTTGAGGGGTTAGATACAAAGACCCCAAAACAAAACATTAAAACATAAACTTGAAACTCAACAAGATCTAATAAGCAAATAACCACCTTTGTTTTTTTTTAAAGCAAAACTCCACCAAACCCTTGATCGAAGAGGATTAGTTTTTCCTCAACTTTCTTCTCAGCCGACCCTCTCCTCTTCCTTTTCTTCTGTCGGTGCTGCCCACTCCCTCTCCTTGCTCACGACAATAGCAACAGCATCAGGAATGGCAACACCTTCCTTTCTTTTTCCTCTTAGGTAGCGATCTAACAGGAGGAGTAGAGGGCGGTAGCATGTGGTGGAGAGGAGCATGGAGAGGGGCACCACTGCTGGCGATGGAGATGTGCGACGTTGCAGTGGTGAGGAGCGTGGTGATAGTGGGGGCAACGATGAGAGGCGTCGTTGCTGGCGATGGTGGAGATGCAGTGAGGCGTGGCCGACTTAGTGTTCTGATGGCCTTGATAGTGGCGGAAACAATGGCTTGGCCATCGGCGACCAGCGACACGGTGGTCCTTCACTAGTGTTCGGCTGAAGGCAACATCGGCGAGACATTCTTCACAGGCAACAACAGCAGAAGAGAGAAAGGAGAGGTTGTGGGAGAGGAGAGAGCCCCTCCGATGGCTCGCCAGAGGCCAACGACACCGTCGGAGGGCCTCCCCCCTCTAGGTTTTCCTCTTCTAAACCCTACACCACCAAGATCAGTGGCTCTGATACCATGTAGAGATTTTTAGAGGGATAAATGATTCTTGTTATTCATAAAAGAAAGACTCTAGCCCTCTTTATATAGAGAGAGGCAAGTGCATACATGATAATCTACCTATAACCTAAAAATAGTAAATGACTAATCAACTAATTAACTTATTTTATTTCCAAACAATGACAATTAAGATTTCTCAGTAAATTAAGTTGCTTATTTCTTGCGACATGCTATCTATTTATCCCATTGCCCTTGTACAATCTACCACTAGATTATAGCTGAGAATATTGGAGTGTGATGGCAGCAATGACGTGCCATTGTTGACACCAAACTAGCATGTGTGGCAACATCAATGAGAATGGGGGAGATGAGCATAAGAATAGGGGTCAAATCAAGTCATATGTGATAATTATCAAAATGCATGGGATAGTAAACCAACCCCCAGGTAGTCAATCAGCAGAAATTAGGAAGGTGACTGGTTGTTGCACAACATGGTACTGCAACCAATTAATCAAAATGAGGAAATTTCTAATTAATTTGGATTGGTCTCTGAACAAATACTGAAGTGACAATTGTACGATTAAAAATTTGTTACCAATAAGTCCAGCAATCTCAGATTTTCAGCTCATTTGCTCTTGCCAATTAAGAAAGACATTTTTGTGATAAAAGTAAAATCTTATACATGAAACAAAATTTAGGCCTTACTCTTTCTTCATCATCAATACTGTAAGGGATATCAGAAGAATTGTCTATCGAGTACTCCAAATAACGAGGATCATCAGGGACAGTCGGAACAGAGGATTGCACATCGCCATTTACTACCAATGACGACGACGATGATGATGGGTTTAGATCTGAAGGATATTCCTGCAAGAGAAGAAAAAAGACAAAAGCCAGTCAGTTTAACAGGTCACACCAAAGAGAACAAACCCCTAGAAATGGCACAACTGAAAGCATGAAACACAAATTATTAAGACAAGGACCTCTTCATTCACATAAAGGAGAGAAATAGATAAAAGCTGGGTTAAGTTTAGAGAGGAGAAACTCAATGCTTATTATTCGATGTTCGAAGTAGTGATTTTGAAATAATAGAAGTTTTTATCTTTTTTAGAGTGTTCTTAGCTTATCTTTTCCCATTTTTCCACCCCTCTTTTTGTTTTCTTTTCTTGCAAGAGTTTTGTTATGTAGACTTGGATATTATGTTTTTTGTTTTACATTTATTTGTAAGGGTGCATTGGTCATCTTTTGTCTATCTTGGGGTTGTTTTGTAATTTGCTTTTTTCACTCTATATACAGAGGTAGGACCCTCATCATAAACTAAGGCCTTTCAATTCATGCTACTTGGTGTCAGAGCAACGGTCTAAGATTGGTGCCCTAGATATTCCACCCAAATACGCCTTCAACATGCCCACCCTAACCTTAACCCTAGCGACACCCTCACCAAGAACTTGTCGTCACTGCCACCTCTCCCAACGCCATCGCCGTTGTCTGGCAGAGAGCAGAGGAGGCGACGACGATCTCCACGCCATTGCTGCTGATTACACGACAAAAGGGGGGGGGATCTCTCTGATCCAACTGTGCCACCGTCACCATCGCCGCCACTGGTGGTCCATCGCCAGTAGAGCTGCGTCGCCGCCGCTCCTCCTAACTGCCGCTCCTGTAGGGCTTCCATGTTAGGAAGCCATTGCTACTGAGGAGGCTGTTTGTGATTCTCCTTTGTTGACCGGTAGGGGTGCCCACGAGCACTCTCCTCCCTTCATTTGATCTCCTTGGGAGATCTCTACAAGGAGAGGTGACCTGCTCTTGCTAGATCGTGCCCTGAGAAAGGTTGCTACGCGGTTCAAACTCTATTTCATGGTCTAAAAATTTATTTTCATATCATTGTTCGGTAACTTCAAGTCAGATTTTTGCTTCAGAAGGTTCCATTTTCGTCTAGTGGGTGATAGTGGATAGCAATATGGCATCCTTTAGTTCTTCAAGTGGCTCCAATTCGTCCGAAGTTACATCAAACACCTTTATGGACACTAGGGGATACAAGAGTCCGTTCTTCGACCCCATGATTAAGTTAGACTAGACTAACTACCTACGGTGGTCTCCGATGTTCTTGATGACCGTTAGGGGTCATGGGAAGGAATACATCCTGAGTCAGCCTGAACCTATAGAGAAAACAAGAACCAATGCTACATAGGATCATGATAATGACATGGTTTGTGCTTGGATGATGAACTCGGTGATACCCAAGATTGGTGATGAGATCATGTACTATCCCATAGCTAAGAAGAAGTGGGACTCCCTAAGTGAGACATACTCGCATGGGAAGAATTCTCCTCGGGTCTTCCAGATTTATCATGAGCTATTCCATCATCGTCAGGATGGGAAGACACTAACCCAGTATTACTCTTAGGTCAAGAGGTTATTCGAGTGTCATAACTCCTATAGACCTAGTTGTGCATGCTCCTCTTGGCGTGCCTTCAAGAGAGAGCTTGTTGTTTCTATCTAGTCTGGGACCAAAGTATGCTGCTGCACGGGACCAATTATTGACTATGACCGATCTTCCTACACTTGAAGACACATATAGTCAACTTAGCAGGATTACAGTTACTACTGCTTTCCCTTAGACTATAGGTTAGACTACTGCATTTGTTGCTTCTCATGGTACTTGGAGAGGGGCTTCTACCTGTTGCCATGGTCATGGATGAGGTGTTGGAGGTTGTGGTCGAAAACCTTCATGCATCTATTGTGGCAGACTAGGTCATACTGAGGTACGTGCTGGCAAAAGCACGGGAAACCAGTTATTGCTCACTAGGCGACAGATTACCACAAATATGGCTAATACGGTGACTAGAGCAGAATTTGAGGAGTTGTTGCAGTTCAATCAGATGTCTCAACCTACTCCTGCAACTATTACCTCCTCGTTAAGTATAATAGAGGCATATTCATTGTCTACACTTCATATAGGAGATTGGTTGGTGGATTTTGGGGCTTCGCAACATCTTTGTGGTACTTCTGGTGCCTTCTCAGAGTTGAGGTCTATCCCTCCAGGCAGGATCAAGTCTATCCCTCCAAGCAGGACAATATAGGCAGCTGATGGTAGATTATCTCAAGTGGCTAGAAGGGGGGGTTGTCTCTTTCCTCCACTTTTCAGCTACCAAATATTCTTTATGTACCGAATTTTCCACTTAGCCTTTTGTTTGTTAGTCGCATTACTAGGGAGTTTAATTGCAGAGCAATTTGTGAAGCATGATCTTGTGTCTTGCAAGACCGACTCATGCGGAGGACAATTGGTGTAGGATGTAAGGAAGGAGGGGTGGACCATCTAAGTGGCTCTCCTATCGCTACTACTGCTTTTGTGCGTCAGGGGGAGACTGCCTTGGCCATTGGGTCCCCAACCTAGTGGCATCTTCGCCTTGACCACCTTCCTGTGGAGAGACTTAAGTGTATTCTACCTCATATTCCCGCTAGCACCACCATCACTTGCAACACCTCCTAACTTGGCAAGCATCATCGTGCCATTTTTCCCATTTCCTCTCATGTTGGGTCGTATGCTTTATTTGATTTAGTTCATATGGATGTTTGGGGTCCAAGTCGGATTCTTGACCAGGTTGGACATCGGTATTTTCTTGTACTTGTTGATTTTCCCATGCTACTTGATTGTTCTTGTTAAAGAATAAATCTGATGATGTTGGAACTATTATTGAAAATTTTGTTATGGAAATAAAGACCCAATTTTCTGTCACTGTCAAAATGTTTCGTTCTGACAATGCTTTGGAGTTTCGTACTTATTTGATGCAATTTTTATGCAATAATGGAATTGTGCACCAAACCACTTGTGCTCACACCTTTCAGCAGAATGGTATTGCAGAAAGAAAGCATAAACATCTTCTTGATGTTGCACGCACCCTACTTATTTATCATACTGTGCCTACTTTGTATTGGAGGGATGCTATCCTTACAATATGTTTTCTAATTAATAGGATGCTGAACTCTGCCATTCATGAGCAAATTCCATGACAGGTTCTGTATCCTAATCACCCTTTGTTTTATGTTATCCCTCATATTTTTAGGTGCATTGCATTTGTCCATGACTTAAGTCCTGGACGGAACAAGCTGGCACCATGGGCTACTAAGTGTGTTTTCTTGGGTTATGGTAGAACCCAAAAGGGGTAAAGATGCTTTGATTCGATCAATTCCTGACATTTTGTCTGTTGATGTGTCATTCCATGAAGCCATATTATATTTTTCTACTACTAGTAGTGATTTGCTTCCTGTGAATGACAAGGCCCCTATGCCTATTCCACATATTCCATTTAGGTATATTGCTATGGATGAGCACTTTACTCTTGAGAAGGAACGATTTCATGATCCTATTATTACCTATTAAAGACCACATACTATATTCAAGATGCCCCTTCCTCCTTCGCCTTTAGCTTGCCCAGCTTAGGTGAGTCCATGGTCTTTACACACTGATGCTCTGGTGCCTAGTGATGATACAGGGACAGATGACGACCTTGTAGATGATGATGCACAAGTGGATAGTGACCTACCCATTGCCATTCGGAAGGCTTCGAGGTCATGTGCTAAGTACCATGTTGTAGGACATCTACAAAGCTGATCTCGGTACAACATTTTCAGGGTTTACTAGAGATCTGGTCTCCATTACAGTACTTGCTTCTTATCAAGAAGCCATGCTTCATTCACATTGGCGTCAGGCCATGGAGGAAGAGATCACTGCACTTTAGAGTAGAGGCACATGGGAGCTTACCTCACTTCCACTAGGAGCCAGCCTTGTTGGGTGTAGAAGGGTCCTTGCACTCAAGTTTCATCCAGATGGTAGCATTGCTAGATACAAAGCCCGACTAGTAGCAAAGAGATTCACTCACACCTATGGGGTGAACTTCTTTGATACCTTCTCTCCTGTAACCAGATTATTGATTGTGAGGATCCTGCTATCAATGGCAGTACATTATGATTGGCAGCTGCATCAACACGATGTAAAGAATGCTTTCCTATACGGTGATGTGCAGGAAGAAGTGTACATGCAACCACCAGGGAATGAGACACAGGGGGTGTGTGTGCAGGTTAAGGAAGGCTATCTATGGACTCAAGAAGAGTCCGCGTGCGTGGTTTCAGAAATTGTCTCAAGTGGTGGAAGTTGATGGTTTTCAGAGGTCGTCAGCAGATCATTCCCTATTTCTCAGAAAAATGGGGAAAAGTGTTCTCATGGTCTGTGTATGATTTAATTGTTAGGGTATAATGTAGATTAAAGATAGATTGGCTAATCAGTTTGTGATGAAGGATTTAGGTCTGTTACGGTATTTTCTGACAATAGAAGTTGCTCGTGGCAAAGATGGGATAGTTCTATCTCCGAGAAAGTATGCATTAGATGTTTTACAGGAGGTTGGGATGCTTAGGGCAAAACCAGCAAACATAACCATGGACCTAAAGGCACATCTTTATGATGCAGAGGCACCTTCAATGGATAGCAGACAATACAGATAATTTGTGGGAAAGCTTCTTTACCTCACTATCACTTGATCAAACATTGCATTTACTGTGGGAAGACTTAGTCAGGTCATAGCTAAGCCTACAAAGAGCATGGGAGATTGCTATGATGGATCTGCGATATATTAAAAAGGCACCAGGACGTGACCTATTTACTCGAGGCACTTTCATGACTGTAGTGGCATAGTCTGATGCAGACTACGTTGGGTGTTTGGCAAATAGAAAATCCACCACTGGAGTCTTAACTTGTGGCTGGAAATTTAGTGACCTAGAAAATAAGAAACAACCTGCAATTTCTAGGTCAAGTGCAAAATCAGAGTGTAGAGCGATGGCTCAGATAGTTGTGGAACACATGTGGGTGAAATCATTATTGGGAGATTTGCATGTTTAGATCACTGGCCCTATGAAGATGAGGTGTGATAATCATGCTGCCACATATATTGCTAACAATCCAATATTTCATGAAAGAACCAAGCATGCTGAAGTAGACTATCACTACACCAGAGATATGATTCAAAAAGGCCTGATATATACAACCCCTGTTGCTACAGAAAATCAGACGGCAGATATTTTTACAAAGTCACTTCCTAAATCCACTTTTGAGTCATGTTGTTCCAAGCTAAGCATGACAGATATATATGCTCCAGCTTAAGGAAGAGTGTAGACTTGGATATTCTGTTTCTTGTTTTATATTTATTTGTAAGGGTACGTTGATTACCTTTTTGTTTGTCTTGGAGTTGTTTTGTAATTTGTCCTTTTTCCTCTCTTTATATAGAGGTAGGGCCCTTATAATAAACTAAGGCCTTTCATTTCATCCAACTTGTTAGAATATGTCCTTATTGGGTGTTTTTTCTTATTTGTTATTTTCTTGATGGGCCTTCCTTGTAATTTACCCTTTTGCCTCTCTATAAAGAGGCTAAGGTTTCTTGGAATAAGTCAAGTCATTTGTTTTTCTTCTAACATGGTATCACAGTAGGGTGAGTCCTACATTGTTCATGGTCTAGTATCTCTCTAAAAAAAAAAAACCCTAAAAGAAAGAAAGATCTCTCTTCTCGATTTCTCCAGCATTGATCCAGTTTCTTTGCTCTCTGCCCCAAGCAGAGAGCAACACCAACCCTAGCAACGTCACCAACAGCATTGCCAAGGGCACAGAGCACCACCAACACCTGCAATGGCTGCTGCAGCGCTGCCAGGGTTGCAGGATGCTACCAAGGCCTACAACGACATCACTAGAGGCTATTGTAGCATCCCAACAATGCTGCCAAGGGCACAACAGCGTTGATGGTGTTTCTGGTGACCTTATAGGGGAGCGATCTGTGCTCTTGATGCTTCTTCTCATGCCTTGAGTTGCATGGACTGTTAGTACAAAGTACAACATACTCTATTTTGATGTTTAACAAAATATAGAAATATTATTATTTTTTTGCTTGCAGATCTTCTTGATACAAATAAATTGATGATGAATGGTTCTTAAATGATGAAGCATGTAATTCATGGAGTTATGCAAAGCATTATGAATCTTTACAAGCCAAATATAGCATAACATAGTTTAAGATTGAAGATGGCTCACGATTACGTATGTTTTAGATATTTTTGTAAAGAGCCTCACCAAGCACAAACAATATGTGTAGGTAGAATCACACTCAGCTTTACTAAGAGTTTAAATATTTTTAACGTAATACAACTTTCACGCTTAGCAAATCAGTACTCGTAAAAATAACGTTCTTAAACATGTGTTTATTAGTTATTTAAAACATCCAAAAACAAATCCTTCTTATAGCAATTACGAAAATCAGTTATCCATGAAAATCAGAAATTAATCGCTTAACCAATATGATTATTAGTTATTTTTCAAGACCGTACTTTTTCTATATATACCCTACTATGGTCTCTTGACAATATAATAAGTCTCTCAAAAAATTTCCTTACAGAAATCCTTGAGAGAACACCACTTTCTACAAAACACATACGCATATTGTTTTCGAAGACAGACTAGTTTAGCGAGCTCTTTTGAAAAGTGTTATTCTTTGCACCCTATCTCCACATGCCAACTCAAATTCTTCAAGGGAAGTGAAAAAACGAGTACATTACATTATTTTTATATGAGCATATCATTTACATTTCATACACATATCACTATTTAGGACGGTTGGTAAATTTCATTTACTTTACATACTGTATTTGAATTTTCACGTTGTGAAATTCCAATTCTTCTTAGAAGAAGAGAAAGGCTTTCTTGTAGGTTGTACAAGAAAGTATTTATGTAAAGTTGATGTATGTCACCCTCGGTTGAAAGTGGTATCGTATAGTGAATTACTTACAAGGAGCAAGTGGAAAATCCTTATTGAGAGATAAGGTAGAGGTTAGTTGAAGAAAATGTAAGTTATTTTACTGAGCTAGCCCTATACTTCATTATACAGAGAGAGGTAAGGAAAAATATAACAAAAGTCCAATAATAAGAGCAAATGACAATAACCCTCAACATAACGTAACACTCACCCCCAAGTTGGAGCATATATATCAACCATGCTCAGCTTGTTCCTACACTTCTCAAACATAGGGCGAGATAAAGGCCTAGTAAACATTTCTGTAGTCTATTCTGAAGAGGTTAGGCAAGCAGTACAGAGTAGATCCTGCTGAATTAGGCTCCTCGTATAATGGCAATCCACTTCCACATGTTTAATCCTTTCATAGAACATGGGATTGTTAGCAATATAAGTTGCGACCATATTGTCATAATACATCTCCATAGGCTCCTCAAGAATAACATAAAGCTCCCGTAACAAAGACCATATTCATATCATCTTTGTTGTTGTGCATGCCATGGTACGGTACTCTGATTCAACGCTTGGGCATGACACCACATTTTGCTTCTTGCTCCTCCAAGTTACTAGATTCCCTGCTACAAAGGTAGAAGAACCTGCAGTAGATCTTCTATCCCCAACATCACCAACATAAATTGTAGGTAAATAAGCAACAATAGACATAAGAGCTTTCTTCTGGAACAATAGACACTTTTCGACGTATTTCAACACTTGAAACACCGCTTGCCAATGATCGTCAGTAGGTTTGTCCAAGAATTGACTCAGCTTACCAACTGCAAGACTAATATTTGGCTTAGTAATGGTTAGATATAGGAGCTTTCCCACCAGCTATCTATAAGCCATCTTATCCTTCAATCTTGCTGAGTTGTCAAACAAATGAACCTTTGGATCCGTAGAAATATTAACACCTTTAGATCCAAGCATGCCTACCTCCTGGAGAATGTCTAAAGCATATGTTCTCTGAGACATAACAATACCTTGCTTACTCTGTTAGCATATGTTTTTATTTCATTTCTTTATTGTACGGTTGTGGGGTTTGCTCCTCAGAGGCATCTATGTACTTTCAGCCTTTTTGGTCTCTCTCTATATAAGAGAGCCCTAGGGTTTCAATAGTGAATTGAATCATATCATCCAATTTGATATTAAAGCACCGATCCTGGACCATGGCTCTTAATATCCCACCCTCAAGGCCTCCAAACCTTGCACCCATGCCCTCTTCTTCTCTACCAGCAGCAGCAGCGTCGGATCTCCTAAGACAGTGCTCCTAGCGGCCGTGCGTGGCAGCACACGCACATAGCAAGTCTGATCAATGCTTGCAACAACGCTCAGCAGGTCCAATCTGAGCACAACAGCATGCAGCGGTACTTGTGGACACGATCTGAGTGTAACACCGCATGCAGCGGCGCTCGTGAACTTAACTTGAGCCTAGCACCGTGTGTAGCGACGCTCGTAGGCCCGATCTGAGCGCAACACCACATACAACGATGCTCGGGATGGCCTGATCTGAGCACAGTAGCGCCTTCTTTACGTGCAGCGGCGCTCAAGTGGTCAAATCTGATCATGTGGCGGTGCTCAAGTGGTCAGATCTGATAGATTTCGTTGGGAGAGAGACACCTAGATATCCTTGGGGCCATCTCGCGTGTTCTTCCGCGTGCTTGAGCGAGGCTAGCATTTTTAGAAGGGGACCTACCAATGAAGATGCAGATCCGAACCAGATTTCTTCTAAATCTGCCTGTGTTTCGTTGACGTGAATATGGATTTCTTCTGTGTAATTGATGAATGCCTTTGGATCAGTTAGTTTCATTGATTGATGATGAGTTGTTTAACTCCCTTTGGACATGATGAACTCACCGGGAATTGTTGAATTCATGATGGAGGCTGCTATGGAAGCAGGGCAACTCAGTCTTGATAAAGACCATCGTGTGAGACAATGTCATCTAAATAGATAAGGAGGCCCTTCTACAGAAAGTAAGGGGCGCCACCGTCGACAGGGTAGCAGGCAGTAGGCCACAGGTATGTTCCTTGACAAAATGGGTCATGTTCAGACTGTGACTGAAGCTACATAATGGGCTGATGGGATTGTTAGGAAAGAGAATGAGGCTGTTATGTCTACTGCTTCAGATACTATAGCTCTTGCTTCTTCTGTTGGTGATGGATGGTTAATTGATTCCAGAGCATCCAGGCATCTTAGTGGAAACCGGGAGTACTTCTGCATGGTGTGTGATGTTCCTCCTAGCAGGACAGTTCAGGTCGTTGATGGACATCTTTCTCAAGTCCAAGGCAAGGAGGAGGTTACTATATCTCCCACCTTGAGACTGCCTAATGTTTTATTTGTTTTTTATTTTCTGATCAGTTTGTTGTTAGTTATTAGGATTATCAAAGATCTCAACTATAGAGCAATCTTTGATGATGTGGGATGTGTTTCCCAGGTCAAATTTATAGGGAAAACTATTGGTGGTGGACACAAGGAAGGAGGTGTATACTGCTTAGCTCAGTCTCCATTGGCAATTGTTAGATAGGCAGATGTGGCATACAAGGTAGGGACAACACTTCAGTGGCACCATCGGCTGGGACATCCCTCTCTAGATCCACTAAAATGGGTTATTCCTCATTTATCACCTATTGCTACCGATCTTTGTGATGCTTGCCAACTAGGCAAGCATCACCATTCCAGCTATTCTCCTACCACTACGGTTGTGTCATTTGCATGTTTTGACTTACTCTATATGGACATATGGGACCCGAGTCGTACTCTAGACAGGCAGGGATTCCGCTTCTACTTGATGGCCATTGCTGATTTCTCCAGAATATCATGGACTTTTCTGCTTCATAGTAAGTCAGGAAATATGATTGAGATGTTAATTAATTGGATCAAAACTCAATTTTCTACAGTTGTAAAAATTGTTAGAACCGACAATGCACCAGATTGGCCTAGTTCTACAACTCCCTAGGCATCATACATCAGACCTCCTACCCTCTTATGTCCCAGTAAAATGGAGTAGCAGAAAGGAAACACAGACATCTCTTAGATGTAGCTCGGACATTATTGATACATCATAATATTCCATCTTCCTATTGGGCAAACATCGTTCTGACTACATGCTACCTGATCAATAGGGTGCCTAGCTCGATCCTTCATGAGCAGATTCGTATCCGATAATGCATCCAAATAGAGATTTGTTTGTTGTGCCTCCTCGGGTTTTCAGCTGTGTTTCATTTGTTCACATTCTTGGTCCTGGCAAAGACAAGTTTGCACCCCATGTGGTCAAGTGTGTTTTTGGGTTACAGTGCCACCCAGAAGGGCTACAAATGTTATGATTTCATTGGTAGGCGACACTATGTTAGCATGGATGTCACGTTTCATGAGGTGCCTTATTTCTATGAGGGGCCACCGGATGTCTACTTTAGATGCACTTGCACCGATGCCCTTTTCCATTGTCCAGTTTGAGGATAATCCTGTTTCAACTCTCCCGCCTCCAACTTCCGATTCCAAGGAGTTCGTGGATGATTTTGACAAGCTACATGGCCCGATGCGCATATACGATAGACCTCACTTGACTCTACAGAGGCCATCTCCGTCTACACTGTAGGTTGTTAGACCACGGTCACCACCTGAGACAGGTACTACATCTTCTATGCCACCGAACTCTCCTGCACAGGTGCATGTTGACAATGGTCCCATAAGTCACTCTATGGTGCCTGATGCTACTGAGGATCTTCCTATTGCTATTAGGAAGGCTCCATGCTCCTGTGCTCGCTACTACGTTGCAGGTGATCTTCCCAGTGCCCATCTTGGGAAGTTGTTTGTCCGGTTTGCTTCTGCCTTGTCAACTATAGATAACCCCACTACCTACCAGCAAGGCAAGCTTCATCTAAAATGGCGAATTGCCATAGAGGACGAGATGGCTACCCTTCGGGGTTGCGGGACCTAGGAGCTCACTCCACTTCCAAAGGGAGCTACTGTTGTTGGCTGTAGATGGGTATTCACAGTGAAATTCAATCCAGATGGGGGCATTGCCAAGTACAAGACACGTCTAATGGCTAAGGGGTTCACCCAGACCTATGGGGTGGATTTCTTTGACACCTTCTCACCAGACTTCTAACAATACGGATATTGGTAGCAGTTGCAGTACACCTTGATTGGCCCTTACACCAGCTAAATGTGAAGAATGCATTCCTCTATGGCAATCTCCAAGAGGAAGTCTACATACAGCAGCCACCAGGCTTCGAGGTTCGAGGAAGAGTGTTTGCAGACTGCGGAAGGCCATCCATGGCCTTAAGCAGAGCCCCAGAGCTTGGTTCCAGAGGTTATCATAGGTAGTAAAGGCAGCTGAACTCAGGAGATCGGCAGTCGGCTTTTCTCACTTTGTCAAGAGGACTGGACGATGTACTGTGATGCTTCTTGTTTATATTGATGACTTGATTGTCACATGTAATGATAAGGAGGGTGTTGCTGAGATTAAGTGCATCCTCGCAGAATTGTTTGTCATGAAGGACTTAGGAGTTCTATGGTACTTTCTTGGCATTGAGGTGACTCGCATTAAAAGGGTGTTGTCCTATCCCAGAGGAAGTGTGCAGTAGGCATCTTGTAGGAGGTTGGTATGCTTGGGGCCAAGGAGGCCAATATTCCTATGGACCCCAAGATGTCACTCTATGATGAGGATGCATAGTTGGTGGACAACAGGCAGTACAGGCAACTTGTGGCCAAGCTGCTATACCTCACTATCATGAGATCTGATATCTCCTTTGCGATGGAGAGACTAACTCAGCTCATGGCCAAGCTAACACGTCAGCACTGGACGCAACATTGATGGTACTCAGATACATCAAGAAGGCTCTTAGGAAGGGTCTTATCTCTTCCAAGGGGTCTTGTATGACCTTGGTTGGCTACTCTAACGCAGACTATGCCGGATGTCTTATGGACAGCAAATCCACTACTGGATTCTGCACTTTATTGGCAGGGAGTTTGATCACTTAAAGGAGAAAGAAATAGGGCATAGTTGCAAGATCCAGTATCGAGTCTGAGTACAGAGCCATGGCTCAGACGACTGCAAAGATGACATGGATTAGGTCCCTGATTACTGACTTGCAGATACAGTTTTCTAACCCAATGGAGATGAGATGTGATAACAGGGCAACCACCTTCATTGCCAACAAATCAGCATTTCACATAAGGACGAAACATGTTGAAGTTGATTGTCACTTTACCAGAGACATCATTTAGAAGGGGTTGTTATATACCACACTAGTCACATCTGAGGAGCAGATTGCAAATATTTTCACCAAGCCCCTAGCTAGATCTCTATTTGATTCATGTATATCCAAGCTGAGCATGATAGATATCTATGCTCTAGCTTGAGGGGGACTGTTAGCATATTTTTTATTCTATTTCTCTATTGTACGGTTGTGGGGTTTGCTCTTCAGGGGCATCTATGTACTTTCAGCCTTTTTGGTCTCTCTCCATATAAGAAAGCCATAGGGTTTCAATAATGAATTGAATCATTTCATCAAATTTACTCATAGTAATCTTAATACCAAGGAAATACATGAGCTTCCCTAGGTCCTTTATAACAAACTGCCGTGCTAAATACTCTTTCACCTGAGAAATACCAACCAAGTCATCTCTTGTGAGTATAAAATTATCAACATACACAAATAAAGCCATAACACCAATAGTTTTCCTCACAAACTAGTAATGATCAGACAAGGACCTCTGCAACCCAACTACCAACGATTTTGATAGACGTTGAAACTAGGCTCAGAGGCTCTACTTCAGGCCATAGATTGCCTTTCGTAGCCTCCAAACACACTCCCCCTAAACTTTAAAACCAGTGGAATGCTGCATATATTTCTCCTCCTGAAGGTCGCCATAAAGAAAGGCATTTTTGACATTCAGCTGGTGTAAAGACCATCCATAGTGTGTCGCAACAGAAATAAGGATACGAATGGTGAAGCGACGAGAAACCGGGGAGGTGTCAAAGAAATCCACCCCATAGGTTTGGGTGAATTCTGTGGCCACAAGGCAAGCCTTATACTGAGAAATAGACCCATCAGAGTTGTATGTCAAGGCAAAAACCCACCTAGCACAAACAAGGTGCATACCAGAGGGTAACGGAGAGAGCTCTTAGGTGCCTCTATCACAGAGAGAAGATATCTCCTTTTCCATGGTAGACTTCCAGTGCGGATTCAGAAGAGTCTACTGATATGATGTAGGTATCTCAGAACTAGAGACAATAGTAAAGGCATGAAACTCAGCACTAAGAGAATCAGTGGAGACTGCACTCCCAACCACATGGTATTGGGTACATGAACAAGGAGTCTTCCGAATTGTAATAAGAACATCATCATCAACACGCAAAAATAGGACCTGGAGAGACATCAACAGGAGCACTATCAGTGAGTTAAACACATACCTGATCGGGTCGGGGGGGGTAGTCTTCTCTCTGTAACTAACAGGTAGCTGATACACGGTACCCTTAAATATCTTCTCATCCGATGGTACCACTCTAAATGTGCTCATAGGTTACTCCGAAGAAGTAGAAGACTAGCTACTGCTAGGAAAACCATTCATGGATATTGAAGGCACAGGCATAGGCATAACAATCTCCACATCACGTAACTGATGAGCTAACGTGGAAAAATATGGAACGGACTCATGGAAAGTGACATTAGCACTGACATAGTATTTCCGATGTACAAGATTAAAGCACCTATACCTTTTCTGAGTGCGATAGTAGCCAAGAAATACACACTTGACTACTCTAGGGGCAAGTTTATCACGACTAGGTCCAAGCAAATGCAAGAAGGCAACACAACTAAATGTCCTGGAAGGCACTAAAAATAAATGTACATCAGGATATAGAATTGTCCATGGTACCTACTTATAAATCACAGAGGAAAGAATGTTAATAAGATAATAGGCTGTAAGGACTACATCCCCCCAATAGATATGTGGTACACTATTTTGAATAAGCAAGGCATGAGTTGTATCTAGAATGTCTGTATTTTCGTTTTACAACCCCATTTTGCTGTGATGTGTGGGGGCAAGAGGCCTGGTGAACAATACCAAGGTAGCCATAAAACACCACCAACTGTTTGGTACAAAACTCCAATGCATTATTTGTCCTAATAGTTTTAATACAAACACCAAATTGATTTTTCACAAATGCCACAAACTAATGAATAATAGACCCAACATCTAATTTATTATGCAAAAAACAAAAGCCATGACAAGCATCATCACCAAGAAGTAGATAATAACGATGACCCTGTTTATCTGCTACACAGCTAGGACCTCAAACATTACAATGAACTAAATGAAAACATACTGAACTACTAGGCTGCATAGATATTGGAAAACTAGCTCTGTAGTGCTTTCCCAGTTGACAAGCATCACACTAAATCTTGGTAGTTGACGAGAGATGTGGGATGATCTAGCGTAGTTTATCCAAAGATGGATGGACTAGTCATCTGTGCCACTACAAGGCACTCTCAGCAGGATTCATCTGATAAGCTACAGCAACTAGACTCTGCACTAGCCGGTACACACCACCTCCTTATGTCCGCCACCAATCGTCCTCCCCATCATGCAGTCTTGAAAGGTACATCCAATAGAATAAAAAATAGTACGGTAATTCAGTTGCTTTGTAATAGTACTAATAAAAAGCAACTGCATGGTTATGTCAAGTACATAATAAACATCTGAAAGATGTAAAGTAGGAGTAACAGACACCCCTCGTTATCACAAATGGGGGCATGCCTACCATCTACAAGCTAGACTGAATGTCCCTGTGGAACATCTTGCATACCTCCAAAACACTAGGGATTCCTAGAAAGATGATCTAAAGTGCCAGAGTCTATCAACCATCTACTACTCATACTTGATGTTGAGGCATAAGCTGCTGTACTTGAAGACTGAGGCTGATCATGTGTCAACTGTGCTAGACACCGTACCCCTGTATCATAGTCTACCTCTGCAAGTGTAACTGGCTCAGTAGAAGTTGCTGGGGTAGAAGTCACAATAACTTGGTTGGCCATAGTAGGCCTTCCAAATTTATTCCAACACTTGACCTCAACATGGCCAATCCTTCAACAGTAGGTGCATGTAGGCTTACTTCGTGCACCATCACCACGTCCTCTACCCCTGCCATGAAAAGATCCACCCCATCTACCATGGCTGCTAACAGTTGCATGAGCAGAGGAGGTATTAGTGGAGACTACATCATAAGTAGATTGAACCTGTAGCCTGCTAAGCCTCCTGTAAACCTCCTCAAAAGGGGGAAGCTCAGATAATGTAAGAATCATAGAATGAGTGGCAACATAATCATCACTTAGACCTGCAAGGAACATGCGGGTAGAAAGCTCCTTCCTGTGATCTCTGCACGTGGTAGATGTGCACATGGGTCAGCAAGAATTATATTTTTCCAAGAGACCTTTCATAGTAGAGTAGTACAGTGGCAAGCTCGTGGACTCCTGCTTGAAGTGACAAATCATAATGTATCTGAAAACTTTAGTTGAATTCAACTCATGAGAATAAGCAACTTTCAAGCCATCCCACATCTGTTTGGTTGACTTATAGTACATGATCTCAACTCCAATGCAAGGAATTACATTATTCAAAATCCAAGCCCTTACCATAGCATCATCTTTGTTCTAGGTTGCATATTTCTCCATTTTCTACTCTGGTGGTGTAAGAACATGTTGCTTCTCATGCCCTCCCACAGTAACAAGGAAGGTTTGAGACCAATAGGGGTAATTGGTCTTTATTAGGTTGCAAATGACATGATTCTCATTAGAATAACCCTAGAGTCCTTTATATAGAGAGACACCGAAAGGGAAAGATTACAAGAATATCCCTATGAAAAAAAACGTAATATAAAATAGGACATATAACTCAACACTCCCCCTCAGGCTGGAGAATAGACATCAAGTATGCTCAGCTTGGAACATAATAACACAAGACGTTTCTTGGAAAGTGCTTTAGTGAACATGTCTGCAACCTAATCCCCAATAGCAATATAAGGTGTGACAATTTTCCCAACAGTGATGGCATCTCTAATAAGTGATAGTTTACTTCTATGTGCTTTGTCCTCTCACGGAATGCAAGATTATTAGCAATGAAAGTAGCTACCTTGTTGTCACAATATATAGGAGTAGGTCCATACACTGATACCTCAAAATCTCCAAGGATGGTTCGCACCCATAGAAGCTCACAAGTAGTATGGGCCATAGCCCTATACTCAGATTCCGCATTGGATCTGGATACAACATTTTGTTTCTTGCTTCTCCATGTAACAAGGTTACAACCCACATAAGTGCAATAGCCAGTAGTGGGCCTGCTATTTTCATGTGATCTAGCATAATCTGTATCCGAGTATCCCCAGACCTTAAGATGGTTATGCTTCACTCGAGACAACCCATTTCTTAAAGCTTGCTTGAGGTATCTAAGCACCTGAAAAACACCATCCCAGTAAACTTCTCCAGGAGACTACATAAACTAACTTAATTACCCCACAGCAAAGCATATATCCAACCTTATGACAGTCAAATATAATAGCTTTCCTACCATAGCTCGGTATTTGGTGACATCCTCAAGTAGAGGACTCTATGAATCTCCAAGAGGCAAGGAGGGATCCATAGGGATGCTGGTAAGTTCACATCCCAGCATCCATGTCTCCTTCAGTATGTCAAGCACATACTTCCGCTGTGATAGCATTAATCCCCCATTAACATGTTGCACTTTAATACCCAGAAAATAATTTATTATTCCCAAATCTTTAGTAACGAACTAAGAATGCATAAATCTTTTAGTGTCTTCTATTCCTGTTCCGTTACTCCTGGTAAGCAGTATATCATTCACATAAATAATAACGATAATTGATCCTGTGGCTTTGTGCATGGTGAAGACAGAATGATCTACAACAAATCTAGTAAAGCCAAACTCTTGTATAGCTTTACTAAACTTTCAAACTAGGCCCTGCAACTTTGCTTAAGGCTATATATTACCTTCTTCAATCTGCAAACCTTCAAACACCCACTCAACCACAAAACTAAGTGCTTGATGCATATACACCTCTTCTTCTAAATCGTCGTAAAGGAAAGCATTTTTAATATCCAACTAAGCCCTTGTTGACTGCTATAGACAATAGTATCCTTATAGAATTTAGTTTGGCCACTGGAAAAAATGTCACAAAGTAATCAATCCCAAAGGTTTGTGTGTAACCTTTGGCAACCAGTCTGGCTTTGTATCTTATCTACTGTGCCATTAGGATGACACTTTAGGGTGAACACCCACCTACACCCCACAACAGTAGCACCAAGAGGTAAGTCAACCAATTTCCTGGTTGAAGAGCAAACATCTCCTCATGCATGGCAGAGGTCCAGGAAGAATCCTCAAAGGCCTCAATATGATTCCTGAGAACTTGGCGACCATCAACTGCAAGAGACAATAGCCTTCTTGTGGCAGATAAACGATCAAATTATATATAATTGGAAATAGAATATTTTGCACAAGATCATTGTGGCTTCCTCTCAGCAGTAAGAAGATACACATCAGATACCTTTGGGGGTGTAGGGTCTGGACCTCCATCCGAATTAGTAGTGCCAATAGAGGACTGAGCAAGAATAGTGGATAATGGTTCCTACTCTGGTATAGTGGTAGTGGAATGTCTCCACTCAAAATGTCAAGGGAAGGTCTTCGTCATAAGCACCTCAAGCTGTGTAGGGTAGGATATAGGAGGGCCATCATGAAGTGGAGGTGGCTTAGAGGGACCTGGTCGCGCTGCTATAGGCATGGGTAAAGGAATCTCAAGAGTAGCATTAACGTTCTTTCCCATGGTATGGTATGGTATATCCTCAAAGAAGATAACATCTCTGCTTATGTAAAAGCAATGTGCCATAGGATCAAAGCATTTGTACCCTTTCTAGGTTCTAGAATAACCCACAAAAACACAGTTCATGGATCTAGGAGCAAGTTTGTCCACCTTAAATAAGTGGACAAAGTACATACACCCAAAGACTTTAAGAGCCACAGAAAATAGCTCATGATCCGGACATAAAACAAAATAGGATACTTTCCCACGGAGAACAAAGGACGACACCCGATTAATTAAGAAGGCAGCTGTAAGAACAGCATCAGCCTAGAACATAGTAGGAACATTCATCTGAAACATGATCGTCTGGGCAACATCACGAAGGTGTCTCAGCTCACATTCGCCACCCTATTTTGTTGAGATGTATGAACACAAGAAGTCTGATGTATAATACCATGAGACTGAAAAAATTGAGTTAACAAAGAGTTAACAAACTTAAGCCCATTATCAATACGAAACATGTAGACAGTAGCAGAAAATTGAGTTATTATTTTATTCACAAAATTTTTAATCAAACGAAGAGTAGCAGATTTTTCTTTCATTATAAACACCCAACAGACATGACTGCAATCATCAACGAAAACAAGAAAATACCGAAAACCCCTCAGACTCTTGACTCGACATGGGCTCCAAAGATCAAAATGAACAAGAAAAAAAACATGACTCGGTTCTTTTATTATTACTGGGAAAAGAAACCCTATGACGCTTGCCAAGTGGACAAGCATCGCAAGGAATCAAGAAACTCCATACCCGGAAATTGACGGATAACAGAGATGCTAGGATGTCTCAATCTACAGTGCCACTATAAGGAAGAAGTGGCAAAGGTGGTAGCTATAGTGGAATGCTAAGGGGGCAAGTCAAGATAGTAGAGGCCATCTTGCTTAAGTCCACCAAGCTGCTTCGTCATCTGGAAGTCTTGCAAGAAGAAATGATCGTGAAACACTGCTCTGCAGTTTAATGTCTTGGTAATCTAACTAATAGACATTAAATTTAGAGCAAACTTGGGTGCGTGCATGACAAGAAATAATAGTAAAGTAGAAGATAGAGAAATGTCACCCAAGCCTGCCATAGGGGACATGCCACCGTCTACTACTCTAACATGTACAGTAGTCAATGGTTTAAGAGCCAAATAAATGGTAACATTTCCAGTAATATGAGACGAAGCACCTGAATCTGTAAACCAAGTTGGCATACAAGTCCCTCTAACACTAGCAACAGTACTTGGCTTCTAGGAGATAGACACATCCACAATAGAAGAGGGCTAAGAAGATATCAGTCGATCATATTCCTCCTTGGAAATAATGATGTGCGGAATGACATGCTTGTCCTCCTGATAATGTTGACTCTCATCTCCATCATAAGTAACCTGATTGGCCTGATGGCCCTGAGGAAAATCATGCTTTATCCAGCAATTGTCCATCGTGTGGTTTGTCTTGTGACAGTGACCACAAAACAAGCTACGTCCACTGCCACGACCTCCTGCTCTCACTCCACGTCCTCTCCTCATGCCTCCTGGGGTTCCCTTGCCATGACCTATAGCTGCCATGGCCGAGGAATCAGCAACCGAGAAAGAGTCAGAGATCTCAAGTCTAGATAGGTGAGCAAAGATCTGCGCAGGTGTAGAAAACTCCTGAAGTGTCATAAGTTGATCTTTAACAGACTTAAACTCAGGGCCAAGACTTGAATTGGTTGTAATGAGTTAGTTTCATTAGAAACCCTAGGGCTCTCTTATATAGAGAGAGACCGTAGAGTCAAAAGTACATAAATGTCCCTGAGGGATAAAACACCCATAGCCCTTACAATAAGTGAAAATAAAAAAAAAACACATATGCTAACAACTTGCAAGCAATTAAATAGTAAGGATGACATCAGTGGAGATTGGCTGATACGTATCCTACCCATCCTAGAGGTTCTTCATAAAGCCATAGTATTCGGTAAGGGATAGTTCCCTTCCGAAAGGAATGTAACTCCTCGATTACCCTGTAAAGGTGACTGATATTGCTCTTATGAGAATGAATCTCATGAAGAACCTCCCACATCTTCTTTACAGATACATATGACATAACCTGCTTCGCGATAGGCTTCTTCATGCTGTTCAACATGCAGGTTGCCACCCAATCATTGTCTACCTCCTAGTGGACAGACTTGATAGCAGGTTCATCTTGCATCAAGATATATTTCATTTGATGTGATCCTATAAATCGGGAAAAAGAGGCAAGCCACAGAAGGAAGTTTGTGCCAAGCAACTTGATAGAGGTTCCTTGCATAAACAAAGATGTGCTCAGGGTAAATATCTTCCTCGCCAAGTCGTCAAAAGCATCCTTCTTGTCTTCTATATCACTATACTTGTGGGAAAACCAAGATGAGGGGATTTCAATAAAAAATCAGACCATATAGAGGTCTAAAACTTTCACTGATTCATGAATAGTCGCAAAATTAGACCATAAGTGACCACCTAAGGCCCTTGTGGCACTGCAGTCCATGTCTGTTGCATGTACACTGCCACCAAAGTGCTTAGGCGGGCCCTAAGGGTGGTGTCACTACCAATGGAGACTGTTGGCCTCCTGCGGCAACGCTGGAAGGCTCCTAGTGCCCCTAACAGCGACGTTGGGTGCTACTAAGGGTGGTGCTGAGCATCGGGAGCAACTACGCGAGCTGTAGACGGCACTAGGGCAGCACTAGGTGCGGAGCTGAGTACAATGAGTGACTGCACGCACTGTAGGCAACGCTAGGGCAGCATTGAGTACCGCGAGTGACTACGTGGGGGTCGATAGACCCTCTCCTAACACTGGGAGGGCCGCTGCAGGTAGATCAGGCCCCAATAAAGGCTCTTAGAGCCTCCGGTGGCCATTACGAGCGCCGTCGGTGGTTGCAATAGCCACCGGTGGTAGTGGTAGCCGCTGATGAGGAAGAAGGAAGATCTAGGGTTTTGGTGGAGGTTTCGGGCTAGGTATTTGGTGGGATACCTGAACACTAGTCAAGGAACGCTGCTTTAATACCATGTTAGGTTGTAAATGATGTGATTCTCATTAGAATAATCCTACGGCCCTTTATATGGAAAGGCACCCATAGGGAAAGATTACAAGAATGTCCCTATGAAAAATAACACAATACAAAATGGGACATATAACTCAACGGTCTTGTTGAGAGGTGTATGGTGTTTAGTACCACATTGTGAGTTGTAGGAATGTAGAGTGTGGTGGCCTATAAATAGGTGGCATGTAACACTCACTTATTTCTTCGAGAAGATCAATACATATCTCTGTCCTATCGAGGCATTCTTTCGTGGCTTTCTCCCCGCTCTTCGTTTGTGAGGTTTCCACGTAAATCTAAGTGTTATTTTATTATTTTATTACTTTGATATTTTGCTTTCACTTATGCTAAATTTCAACTTGATATTAGAGCAAGTCAATTCTTAGGTTATTTTTTTGATTATGCTTATCATTCTATTCTTCGAGAGTTCTTGCAAGGCCGCAGGCAGTCGAAGAAGGTGGAGCGCATGATGAGCACGCAAGATCAAGGTGGAGATGGCCACGCAAGCTTCGCATGGTGGAGGAGAAAGCTCCTCCATGACCACGCGTGATGGATAGCAATAGTAGTAGGCTCATGTGTCCAGGTAGGAGAGGTTTATGATCGATCGTGTGGAGTGATCGTGTGGATCGGGTACTAGCCACTATTGGTGCCCCTCGTGAAGCCCCATTTTCGACGCCACTCTCCCCTAGTGAGCGATCACTGTTGTGCCCACTTCTCATTTGGCGACTGTTGATGTTATGCTCCATCAAACCCTAAGGTGTGTGGGTATTTTGCCCACTTTGTCCTCTTTTTTGTTATCTTTATATGTAAAATAAATCTAGGGGATAGGAACGAAAGGAGAAGGGGAAAAATAAAAAAAAGAGAGAAAAAATGAAAAAAAAAGAATACAAGGAAGAAATTTTTTCAAAAAAAAAAAGGAAAAAAAAGACGATGATGAGAACCGGAGAAGCTCTTCTTTATTTTAATTGTTATTTCTTCTTGGTGTTATTTTCTTCTCCCATATTAGTATAAGAGAAAGAAGTGTGAATGTCTATTGTAGTCAACCCCATTTGGGAGTTCATTTGTTGCAGATTTTCATATCTACATGTCTTTCCCTTCCTAAGGCACGATGGTATTCTCTAACAGTTCTAAGATGACATCGGATACCACTATGGATGTTGGGAGTTACAGATCATCACATGAGAAATCCAACTCTGGGAGGTCCAGAGTTTTAAGGTCTTCAGAGAGGGAGATCCAGTTTTGAGGTCCTTGGAGGAAGGGCCTAACCGGTTTCTATGTGAGAAATCCAACTTTGAGGTCTTCAGAAGAAGACCCATTATAGGAATACTGAATAGGGAACCACCAGCACTAGTTAAGGTCTCCAACGGAGAGGCACTTGTTAGAGACATCAGTAGTTCCTTCAACAGCTCTAGTCTGTGTTCCTACCTACAAGCGAGAACCAGTTGAGAGAAGTGTGTTATGCTGTAGAGTGAGAATTGTGTTTTGTTACAAGTTGAGCATTCCATGTTCCAGCTTGAGGGGGAGTGTTGAAAGGAGTATGTGGTGTTTAGTACCACATTTTACGTGGAGTGTGTAGTAGCCTATAAATGGCATGTACCCTCCACTTATTTCTTCGAGAAGAGCAATACAGATCTCTACACTATTGGGGCCTTCTCCAGTGATTTTCTCCCCACTCTTCGTGAGTAGGGTTTCCACATAAACCCATGTGTTCTTTTATGAATTTATTGCTTTCATATTTTGCTTCCTTTATTATAAATTTCAACTGATCTTATCCAGCTTCCCAATAGGTGCAAAAAATAGGTTCCTGTAGACCACATTATCTCTACTCTGTCCCGATGTCACCTTAGTCTCTGATGATAACGAGACTATAGTGCAATCACAACACCAACACCTTTAAACAACTTCAAACACATTTGATTTTGAATAAGACTGGGGAATACACATCTCAGAATCCGCTTACACATGGTTTCAAAACTCCATCCACGAATCAAGGGGAATACACACCTCAAAAATTGCATCAACAAGGGAAATACACACCCCAAACAAATTCTGATTTGATCATACCATCCAGTAGAAATACTTTAAAACATCTTCCAAAAGATCCTTGACCTTAGTAAGACATTACACCAAGGTCAAAAACCTTCCCAGGGACCCAAGCGACAGTTCAACCCCTCCCCTTACCACCCAACAAGGAGAGGAGACAACTGGCAGCAAAATTGGTTGCTCCTAGACACCTATGGCGAAGAGGCTGGTGCCTGACAGCAGTGGTGAGGGAGAGAAACAAAGAGGTTGGTGGTGGGGTTAGCTTTTGTTGGGTGGTGTCCCCGACTTGCTTTGCTACCAAGTTGAAGAAAATAAAAGTTCTTATTTTACTAAACCATCCCTACACCTCTTTGTATAGAGAGGTAAGGGAAAAATATAACAAGAGTTCAAATAAAAAAACAAATGACAGAATAACCCTCAACATAACATAACAAGGTTTTTCCTAAGGTTGGGTTTCCTCCCTAAATCTTGTGTTTAGAGTGGTTCGATATATTGTGCATCTAAATTTGATAAAGTTTATATTTTATTCGATTTTGCACAATTCAACCCCCTCTTGTGCCATCCTCGTGGACTATCTGTTGTGGCTCAAGGCACTCCTGCTGACAATGATTGGCTCTTGATTTGGTGATGTGAGTCTCTTCGGATGCTCTAAAATCAAATTAAATCATAATATTTCTTCTATTGCTTCTGTTGCTTCATGGTGACGTTAGGTCCTTCAAATACTCTTGAAGTCAAGCCTAAGTAGTGATTCAGGGTAGCTCTATGGAACTCAATGATGTTCAAAACTATCTTTATTAGTTCCAGGCATTCAAGATCTTTGTAGGAGGATAGAGAAAGCTCTATATTTTGACAAAGCCTAAACTTGAATCCTAATTGTCAGAATTTGACATATGGGAGCTGGACAACTACCTAATAATAAATCAAATTATGAAGTATTAAGGCACAAATCATTGCAAATCTCTTGTATAACCAGGCCACCAAGGAGATATGGGACATCTTGGTGAAGAAGCATTCTCAGAAGTCTTATCATGCTCATCCAGCTAATATCTATTGTCGAATCTGATCTACAACTCAAGGGGAGTGCTCACTAGTTGATTATTACACTACGATGGAGACACTATATGAGGAGCTGAATGTGTTCCACCCTCTTGTTGTGGTAGGTAGATAGGACAACACTAGGTATGCCAAGTTTATGAGTTTCTAGATGGTCTTGAGTTCCTAGATACCAATCTGCCACAGATCAAATACTTGATTTGGATGACATTCCTAATCTAGAGACAATTTATGTGGGGCTTCACACCAAATGAAAAGAATTGTTAACCTAGTTCGAGAGATAGTGTACCTCTCTACGTCTGGGCCTAGGGTTTACAACTCTCAATTATTAGAGAGGAGGCCCTAGGATCATTATTTATAATATATGAGATCTCTTACAACGCAAGCAAGAGGTTTCTTGCAACCCAAGTAATGTACAATTTACAAAATTGACCCACAACTATAAGGTATTTACAGAAGACCTCACGTGGAATATAACTCGATCAGTGTTTATATGCGAAATCAGATCAAGTACATCTCCAAGGGGGAGGTTGACAGTGTAAATTGAGGAAAATTATTCATAACCATAAGCAGAATCCACAAAACTAACTTCACAAATTTAGTAATGCAATTGAATCTTACAAGCTAGTTGTTGAGAGCTATGCTTTAGTTGATCTTTACGTGGTCTTTTTATTATTTATGTACTGTATAGGGTGATGCTTGTAATTTTCCCAAGAGGTCTCTCTATATAAAGACCTCTAGGGTTTCTTAATGAGATTCATCCCATCTTTTTTCCTCAACATTGGTTTATGGGAGGGGGTAAGAAACCTAGGTTTGAAATTTGCAAACAAGGGATATCCATTGTTGGTTCTTACTTCGAACCCAAGTTGATCCCCTAGTGGTGCTTAGTTTAGGAGCAGATAATATGGAGATGGTAAGGGATTAGATTCAACTTAGCATTTTTTGTTGATCTTCCTATGCCCATATATTATGCCTGTGTCAAGGTTCTTATTCCTTTTCATTGCCGATCTCAAACCTGGGTAAGGAGGGTCGCGTTAAGTAGTCGACGACCAATGTAAAATTTATCGGATCTTTAAACATGAATTCTAGCAAACACTCAGATTTCGTTGGGCGTTCCCTACTTGCGACGCGCTGCATTGACGCCCAGGTGTAGTGAAATATGAGCAAGGGTTCTCGCATGAGAAACGTATGCAAGTAAAGAAGTTAGTTCCGCTACATCGCCGCTAGGATGTAGTACAAAATGAGCAAGGGTTCTTGCATGAGGAACGTATGCAAGTAAAGAAGTTAGTTCCGCTACATCGTTACCCAAATGTAGTACAAAATGAGCAAGGATTCTCGCATGAGGAACGCATGTAAGTAAAGAAACTAGTTCCACCATTGTGCCATCGAAGTGTGCCATAAAAGAAGTTAAAATTCGGTTGTTGGAATATTAGTACTTTGACCAACAAGCTCATGGAGATTGTGGATATAATGGTAAGGATTCAAATTCTTTGCCTTCAAGAGACAAAGTGAGTTGGAGAAAAAGCAAAGGAAATCGAGAGAACAGGATTCAAATTGTGGTATTCAGGAAGGGACAAAGGTAGAAATGGCATAGGCATTATTATTCATAAATATTTGAAAGAAAGTGTGGTTAAGGTTAAGAGATTAGATGATCGAATTATTTTGATAAAATTAGTCTTAGAAAAAAAGATCTTGACTGTCACTTCAGTTTATGCACCTCAAGTTGGCCTAAAGGAAATAGTAAAGAACAAATTTTGGGGGAGCTTGATATGATAATTCAAGGAATCCCACGGAGAGATGATTTTCTTGCGTGGAGATTTAAATGGGCATGTGGGAAAAGATGCTTTAAAGTATGTAGGAGTGCATGGAAATCATGATTTTGGTGTTAGGAATGAAGGGCAAACTTTCCTCGATTCTGCAATGACTTATGATCTTTTCATAGCAAATACCTTATTCAAAATACGAAAAGAGCATTTGATCACCTATAAAAGTGGCTTAACAAGAACGCAGACTGATTACTTTGCTTTAAGAAGAGATTGGTTATCTTGTAAAGATTGCAAGATTATTTCAAGGGAGAGTTTAAGTGCTCAACATCATCTTTTGGTGATGGATGTTCATATAAAGAAGGCAAAGAAGAGAAAATTGGTGTTTAAGAATTTGAGAATTAAATGGTGAAATCTTAAGAAAGAACAAGAGAGATTCAAAGAGAAGATGATGCAAGAAAAGACTTAGGATCTTGATAAAAGTGCTGATGAATTGTGTTTAAATATGGCAAACTGTATTAAGGTGGCAAAAGAAGTGTTAGGCATGTCTAAAGGATGAGTTCCAGGACAAAAGGAGGCTTGGTGGTGGAGTGAGGAAGTACAGGAGAAGCTTAAAATTAAAAGAGATTGCTTTAAAGCCCTATATCGAGATAAGACCAATGAAAACATGAAAAATTATAAAAGAGCAAAGAAAGAAGCAAAGAAAGTAGTTAGTGAAGCAAAAACAAAAGCTTGGGAGCATTTTTATAAGAAATTTGATACTAAAGAAAGTGAAAAAGATATTTTCAAATTAACTAAAGCAAGAAAGCGGAAAGCAAATAACCTTACACATGTAAGGTGCATCAAGGATGAAGAAGGAAGGATGCTTATAGCTAGTGATGATATAAATACAAAATGGAAAATATATTTTCATACACGTTTTAATCAAGAACAACAGAATGATAGCATCTTAAGGGAGTTAGCCAACTTTTTAATCAGGCAAGCTATTGAACGATACAAAAGAAAGTAGTTGAGGCTTTGAAGATGATAAAAAGTAGGAGAGTTGTTGGACCTGATGATATTCAAATAAATGTTTAGAGAGTGATAGGAGAAAGGGGTATAAGTTTCTCACAAAATTATTTAATACTATTTGGAGCAGCAAAAAGATACCAGAAAAATGGAGGAAAAGTTTTGTGATATCTTTATATAAGAACAAGGGAGATATACAAAATTACTCCAACTATAGAGGTATTAAATTGATGAGCCATACGGTGAAAATTTGGGAAAGAATAATTGAAAGAATGATAAGGCAAGTCTCTGTAGTAATTGAAAATCAGTTTGGCTTTATGCCAAGCTAGTCTACTATTGAGGCAATACATCTCTTGAGACGTATGATGGAGACCTACAAAGTCAAGAAGGAGGATTTACATATGATTTTTATTGATTTGGAGAAGGCCTATGATTCTATCCCAAGAGATATCTTGTGGAGAATTTTGGAGACGAGACATGTAGCAATTTTATACATCAACCTCATAAAGGATACGTACTATGGAGCTGCAACTTGTGTAAGGATTAAGGATGATTTGACAGACTACTTTGATATCACCATTGATCTGCATCAAGGATCGGCTTTAAGGCCTTATCTCTTTGCCTTGGTCATGGATGAGTTGACATAGCATATCCAAGCTGAGGTGTCATGGTGTATCCTTTTTGTTGATGGCATTATGTTGGTTGATAAGACAAGAGATGGAGTGAACTAAAAACTTGAGCTTTGAAGGGAAGCCCTGGAAGCTTAAGGACTACGTCTAAGCAGGAAGTGAAATGAGTGAGTATATGGAATGCAAGTTTAATAGTAGCAGTAACAATAAAGGAATGGATGTAAAAATTGGAGAAGAATGCATTCCAATGAAAAATGCTTTTAAGTACTTGAGATCCATTTTTCAACAGGATAGTGGAATTGATTGGAGATATTACACGTAGAATTAATGCAAGGTGGTTGAAATGGAGGGGTGCATCTGGTGGTCTTTATGATAAGTGGGCTCTTTTAAAAGTCAAAGGAAAGTACTATCGAGCTGTGGTAAGACCAACCATACTGTCTGGTTCTGAATGTTGGGCCATCAACTATAGGCATGTGTAGAAAATATCTGTGGCAGAAATGAAGATGTTAAGATGGATGTGTAGTCATATAAGAAATGATCATATTTCAAATGAGATTATTCGAGAAAAGCTTAGAGTGACATCAATAAAGGATAAAATAAGAGAGACACACCTAAGATGGTTTGGACATTTGCAAAGAAGACCACTAGATGCTCCAGTCAGGAAATGCGAGAAGTTTGAGGTTGAACCTGCTAAGAGAGGGGACGAGGAAGACCAAATAAGTATAGGAAGGAAACTATTAAGTATGACCTCAATTACCTTAATTTAAGTTCTAAAATGACTCAAAATCGATCTGTGTGGAGGCAAATAATTCATATAACCGAACCCACTTAGTGTGGGAAAGGGCTTGGTTATTGTTGTTATTCCTATGCCCATATATTGTGATAATAAGGCCACTAATTTTTTTTGGCAAACAACCATCTTTTCATGAACTTAGACAGATAAGGTTGGCTCCTGCTCTACCATGATGCTGTACTCAGAATACAAATTCCTCATTGATAACAGTATAATCTATTACCCTAATTAGCTTATTCTAAGGTTAACTCCTTAATAAAATCATGCATTTAGATTGTAAATGGTGCATTTAGAACATGCATGCATATTCTTTGCATTATGTTCAGTTTAGACCTAATTATCTAATTTTAATCTTTTGTTAATAATGTAGGTTAAGAACTTGGAATAAGCAGGAGCATTGAGCTGAATAGGAAAAGAAGCTGCAGTAGAATTAGGAGCTGGTTGAAGACCAAGATTTGACCAAGGAAGAAATGAAAATCCAAGTAAAGAAGAAGAATGAGAAGGACTAGGATAACCTAACCCTACCCTCAGAACTAGATGATACTTTTATCCCAACTCCTACCTTTGGGTCAGTTCAAACTGAATAAGTGAGCTCAAAAGCCAAAATCATGGATAACACTATCCATGATTTTGACCCTTTATCCACAGAGTTTTCCTACTATCCAGGAACCTATCCAACCTACCCTAGATCCAATCCTTAAACCAAGAACCTATTTAGGTCCACAAGCTCAGTTAATTGACTCAGTATAAGTCAATTGGGTTCATGGAACCTATTTGGACCTAACCCACTAGACTTAGGGTCAACCTAGTCCAATTAGGAACATATTCTCATAACCTATGTTTATCCCTAAACCTACCTACATAAGACCCACGAAAATCCTAGCCTAATCCTCTTAAGTTTGTGGAAACTCAAGAAGATTTTATCCCTTAGTGGTTGGCCAAGAGATAAGATCTTATCTCTTGGCAAGATTTTATCCCTTGGTAGCCACCCACCTAGGTTGTCTATTTTTAGAAAACCATCATCATATCCTAGCCCTACAACTTAGATCCTAAAGTCCCTATTCAACCAATCCTAGGCATCACTTTTGACTAAATCTAAACCATCCAAATTAGTGATCCTAGTCATTTTAGATCAACCAATAGGAAACCATCTATTTTTTTATGAAAGGACCAAGCCTCTACCCTTTGGAACAGAACTTAGATACCTAGAGATAGAGGTATTAGTCTTAATTTAGTTTAGACCACCATAGTGCACGCCCCCCTTTCTCTCTGCAGCCTCTCTCTCCAATCTTCTTCCCGACACCTTGGCTCTAAAGTGTTGTTGCACTTCGCACAAGCATCCCACAAGCGGTTTCGTCATCTCCACCACATTCTCTTCTTTTCTTCCTCCATAGTTTATTCTTCTGTTTCATGTTATTTTCAAGCATTCAATTACATTAGATTTGTTAGACATTCTCTTTATTAAAAAAATATTTATTCGATCTCATTAATGCTTATCTATATATACATATATAAATATTTGCTTAAAATGTCTTTTCGAAAAAGCTTCCACACAAAAATCACATTTTGCCTCCCTGCGAACGACTCGGTACTTGCCGAAAAATTCATAAATATTATTTGCTTCGACATGATTTGCAACTACATCGATAGCATAGAATTCCTTTCACACGTTTCGCGATGAACACTTATATTTCCAACTAGTGATCAACTTGCAAAACATCTTGACCATCACGTTGCCTAAAACCAGACTAGACTACCTTGAAACCATCATATCAAAGTTGGGCAAGATTGATATTTATGCTCCAATATAAGTGGAGTGTTGAGAATATTGAAAGTGTATCTTTTATATAGTCTTCCTTGCTTTTACCAGGAGTCTTTTTGTATCTTTACCTTTGGGATCCACCATATACTTCGAGGAACCTTTGCCAGTCTATCTTATTTTACACCAATTACAACAAGCTGATATAAATATATATTAAAAGGGCAAGCCGATTTGTATATGCAGAATTAAATTTAAAAATAAAGAAGATACCTTTGATTCTTGCAAATTTTCATCCTGAGGAACATTGGAAGGGACCTAAAAGCAAGTATTTGGCATCAGTAACCCAGACTAGATCTTCAACACACACTATAAGTTCAGAACTTCAGAACTAACAAATTTCCATCCTTAAAATTTGTAGAAGCAGCTTAGGTTCAAAACAAATATTTCTGTGGTTCTTTTGTTTATATCCAAATTCCTAAACCCTCACGACAGATTTGAGACTTAGGTTGCCAAGTCCTTTCTGGTGGACTGGCATCAGTTACCAATGTCTCCAAAGCATACACATACAAGAGAAAGAGAGACAGGATAATCAAACGAAAACAGGTTCTTTTCTCCAGCACTAACTTGGGCAAGTTAAACGGATTAAAGGCCACCTTTTCATCAATTCAAACACATATGCATCCTTGAGTACTACAAAGCAATGTCTTGCTTTACGATTTCCTTCTTGCACTTTTAAGCTCTCCTCAACCTCTTTTATAGCACATCATCAGTGTTGAAGAAAATCAGAGATTAGGATTAGAATTATCCTTTCCTTATTTTGTTTCTTTCACAAAGTTAGATATGTTTTAGGATTGTTAAGGATTTGATAAAGATTTGGTTTGTTTCCTTATTGGTAGAATTAGGATTGGTTCCCTCTGGCACCATTGCTTTTCAACATTGCTGTTGATATGCTGGCGTGCCTTGCTTTCAGATGTTCTGGTGGCGGTCTTACAACTGTGCTTCAATATGCAGACGTGTTATTCATCCAGTGCAATTTGGAGGAGGCAAAAAATGTTTGTTCTTTGGCGAAGATTTTCGGTGCTATTTCAGGCCTCTGTGTTAATGGAAGTCAGCACTTGTTCCCTTTAACTTAGAAGTCTGGAGGAGGAAATCTCTTTGATTTTGGAAACACTTGTTGTTTGCCTACCTGTTGTCTAGTTGTGTCTCCCTTTGAAGGGAAAGTGCCTCACATCTGCACACTGGACCCTTGTGGTGGATAGAGTCAGGAAGTGGCTGACTAGCTGGAGTGGAAGGTTGCTCTCAAGGGGAGGTGGGCTGGTTTTGGTGAAATCAGTGTTGGCAACCATCCCTGTTTTCTTCCCAACTCTTTTCAGACCGGCTAAGTGTGTTACCAACAAGCTGGAGGCCATCATGCAGAGGTTTTTGTTGAAAGGGTCTAATCACAAGGGGCGTTTCCTGCAACCTATGTCTTGGGTTGACATTTGTAAGCCCAAGTCTAGAGGAGGGTTGGGGATACGGAGGTTGGAGGATTTCAGTTATGTTCTGCTGAAACGGGCTGCTATTTTTCTTACCAGTAGTGGTGGTTTGGGGGGAAGACTTCTCTTGGACTTGTATGGTACGCCGGTAGATGTTGCTTTGAGAGGATTGACTCAAAGGTGTCCCTCTGCTTTCTGGTCCAGTTTAGTGCCCACAATCAAGCGTGCTTTCTAGTCAGACTTGTTTATCCCAGACCTTCGAGGGGGAGAGCAATTCCAATTTTCGTTGCATGATTGGACTGACTCTGGGAATTTTGCCAGTTTGTTTCCCTGTCCTTTGGGTTGTGAAGAATGAGGTGGTCATGTTGCAGTTGTGGGATGCTTCAACCAATGTGTGGACTCTAATCCTTCCTTTTGGCTTGTCAGATACTACCATGTTGCACCCATCGATAGCCATCGATGCCCCCATCTGCGTTGAACCTCACTGTGAAAACCCATCGATAGCCAACAACAGTAACTCCGTCTGGAAGTGAAATGAGCTCTCGGGTCTCCCACAATCCCTAAGAGCAGCCATCTCATCCTCCATGGCTACCCGCCATTTTGGATCAAGCATGGCCTCATGATGTGTCGCTGGGATGTGAGTAGCAGCCAACGCCAGTGTGAAGCCTACAAACCCAGGGCCTAAGTTGTCGGTAGCACGTGTGCCAGCTGCCGAGTAAATAGCACAAGTCTGTGGCCTCTTCCGAACAGCTATCAAAAGATCTAGATCAACTCTTGTAAGTTGTAACATCACATGTCCTATCCCCGTGATCAACATGAGACAAACTAGCATTAGTGTCTAAGAGACTTACCTGAGAATCTGATGGAGGCAAGGGAGGAGGCCCTCGAAAGGTAGTGTGAGGACGGGTATATGTTTGAAGCAACTTTGTCGGACGTGGAAAGGGTGCAGAAGATGGTGGTGGTGGTAAGACAGTAAGGACGGGAATCTCAGAAAAACTCCCAAAGCGAATAGGATGTAAATGGCATGGGTGCCATACCACCCACAAAAGGTAGCTAAGCTGCAAATGTGGAAAAGAAGGGTATCGCCTCATGAAAGGTACCGTCTACTCAAATGAAATGCTAAGTAGTCGGATCAAAATACCGATACCCCTTTCGAGTCCGAGTATACCTAAAAAAAACACACTTAACTATTCTCCATGCTAATTTACCCTGGCCCAATCCCAACAAATGGACAAAAGCAACACAACCAAATATTCGGGTGGTGACGTGAAACAAGGGTCTATCGGGATACATAACCTACAAAGGAATCCGCTCGTGCAAAGCAGTGTTAGCATCCGATTAATCAGAAAACAAGCCATCAAAACGTCACCACAGTAAATAGAGGACACCGAGTGGTGAATCAATAAAGTACGAGCAACATCAAACAAGTAGCGGTATTTCCACTCAGCAACACCATTTTCTTGAGAGGTGTGAGGGCAATTAGTCTCATGAATAATGACACAACTGGAAAAGAAAGTACGCAACGGAGTCATACAAAACTCTAAGGCATTATCAAACTGAAAACGCTTCATAAAACATGAATGCTGAGTTTTTATTTCTTTGACAAAATTTTCAACAATTCGTTGCACATCGAACTTATTTTTCAAAAGAAATAGCCAAGAAAGATAGGAAAACTCATCCACTAACACAAATAATATATGTTCCTAAGTCGACTAAGGATATGACTGGGACCCCAAACATCCATGTGAACTAGATCAAACATAGCAACAGAGGAAACAGAAACAAACGTGCAAAAACTAACCCTGTGATGCTTACCTAGCTAACAGGCATCACAAGTGAGAGTAGTGGTGGAGGATATGTGGGGCAGAACTCATCTAAGATGATCAATAGGTAGGTGACAAAGGTCGTGATGCTACTGGAGATGGGGCCAGCAAAACCAAGGCCCTGGGTAGCAAAAGCAGCAACAACAGTACGGCTTACACGATATACCCCTCGTTCCTCACGCCCTCCACCAATCATCTTCCAAGTGAGCTTGTCCTGCAAGACACAAGAAGATGCATCAAATATAGCTCATCAGTTCAAATATCTGGTAATACTGCTAACAGAAAGCAAGCTCAATAGAAAATCAGGAACGTAGAAAACATCTATCAGTCGCAAGGTTGGAGATAGAGACATCTCCCTTACCAACAAGTGGCGAGTGTCTCCCATCTACCACATGTACAATCCTGGCTGGTGTAACAGGTGCTAACTAAGCAAAGGATCTCTTGTCGCCACACAGGTGCTCGCACGCACCAGAGTCAATCAACCAATCGCTAGGAGATAAAAGAGACAACATACCAATCGCAAGGGCCTCAGAAGAGGAGTCAATGGCTGCAATGTCTGGAGGCTAAGGGAGGATCCCTAGGCTAACTAAGCAATCTACTGCTACAGAGTCTCAATCTCTGTACTGAGAGATCTGACATCAGGACCCGAGGAGGCTCCATCAGTGCCTTCTGCTGTCTGATTGGACACAGGTGACCTACCATGCTTTTACCAGCATGTAGCCTCAGAGTGGCCCATCTTGCTAAAGTAAGCTGCTACAGAGTCTCAATCTCTGTACTGAGAGATCTGACATCAGGACCCGAGGAGGCTCCATCAGTGCCTTCTACTGTCTGATTGGACACAGGTGGCCTACCATGCTTTTACCAACATGTAGCCTCAGAGTGGCCCATCTTGCTAAAGTACATGGAAACCGAGTACGTGTACCAAAAGAGCGTCCACGACCACGTGCAAGAAGGGGGCACCCTTGCTACATCCAAGGATGGCAGCCAGTGCGGATGTCTAAGCACAAGAGTTAGGAGCAGAAGTGTGCATTACTACTCTGCTAAGTTTGCTGTAGGCTTTCTCTAGAGTAGGAGGCTCAAGAGCGATGAGGATTAGGTCTATAGCTGCCGTGTACTCAGGTCCAAGGCCTACCAAGAAAAGGGAGACTATCAGCTTTCTCCGAAAACTCCTCCATGACTCACAGGCATACCCCGACAGATAGGAGTGATGCCCCTCAAGCATTCCCTTCATGAGGGAGTAGTACTGTGGCAGCATGCGTCCCTCCTGACGCAAATAAAAGAGGTCGTAAAAGACCTGAAAAACATGTGCGGAGTTCCCTGCATGTGAGTACATCTCACGTAAAGACTCTCACATCTCCTTTACTGTTGAATAGTATATAATCTCATCTCCAATTTGGGGAATAACAAGCTGCATAAGCCATGCACAAACCATGGCTTTGTCTCTGTCCCAGTTGACATATGTGGCAGTCTTGTTTGAAGGCTCTTGATCCGAAAGAATGTAACTTTTCCCATGACCCCTAACGGTCATAAGAAAGGTCTGGGACCACCATGGGAAGTTGGTCTCATCTAGTTTGATGATGGGATTAAAGAATGGGTTTTTGAGTACCTAACATCCAAAAGAGAGCCCGATGTCACCTCGGATTGATCATCTGATGCCATCTTCGCAATCCGCAAACCTAAATCAATCTTCTATCATCAAAGAAACATCGGTAGATCTGAAAGTATATGGTTTTAGATCTACATCTTCAACAAAAAGCCCCCTTGGATGGGCGTTGGCCTAACCAAAGTGTAGGGAAAACACCCGAGTCGGGCCTAAGGGGACCTAAACTCCCTCTCCCTAAGATTACAAGGGATGTAGCCCTTAGAACAGGGCTACAAACCCCTCACAACCGCCACTAAATGTGCACACGTGGACTGCGCCGCCATTGGGCACGCCTAGCGTCGCTGCCCATCACCTAGGTCGTCATGTGCTCGCTTAGATCCTTGCCGCGCCTAGATCGGTGCCGCCAGCGTCGCCTCCCATTGCAACAGCAACTGGATCAACACCTTGCCGCGCCGCAAATCCTCGTTGCACCTAGATTGGCACCGCCAGCGCCGCCTCGTGTCGCTGCAGCACGTGGATCAGCACCTCGTCGTGCTATTGGACCCCCGTTGCAGCGCTGATGGGCCTCGTACTCGCCACCGCCGCTGCGTGGAGGCTGGTGCGTCGACGCAGAAAGAGAGAGAGAGAGGCATGGGTTTTAGTGGCTAGGGTTTCGCGACCTTAGGGGTGGGATACCTAGAGCCTCGGTCTAAGACCGTTGCTCTGATACCAAATTGGAGGAAATGAAATAATTCTATTATTGACCCCTACCTCTCCTTATATAATGAAGAGGAGGAAAAGCTACCGTACAACACCAATGCAAGAAATAAAATAATAAATGACCCCTGATGCAAAAGGTGTGCATATACTAACATAGCTCAATACCTCTCCTTCAATTTTCGTCCTCTATTTGTAATACTTTAAGGTACCCAAAACAGGACTCCCATGCCATGTAGTTGTATCGAGTAGTGTATTCATTAATGTATCATTAGCAATCTTCATCACTGTAATACAAAAGTATTCTAAGATGTAGATATCAACTGTGACTATTGAAGGAGCTGCTCTTGCTTTTAGATCAATCCTAACCAGACTCATCTCGATGTCCTCTTGAATCTCTGGATCATTGTAGATCATGAAGATTTGGAAGGTTTAAATTGTCTCATCTATGAACTCTGTGGTTGAGGAGGAAGTTATGTAGTAGACTGGGATGCTTGATAAGAAAATGGTTGGGGGCCTTAGGGTACAAAATGCTTAGGGAATATCCCATAACTTGTAGGATAACTTTCGATAGTATTATTTTGGTGGCAACCATCATACCTATAGGAAGAACCATAATAAGATGAAAGGCTAGTATAGCTGGGGAAGTAATAAGATAAACTTTGTACGTCATCTTAGGGTTGGTATTGAGGCCTAATGATGCAGAAAAATGGCAAGATTGAGGTAATTACCTTGTTGAGAGATGAACAAGGATTCCAAATCACTTAATAATCAAGATGAATGGACCAATGGACACTCATAGCAGATAACAATAGAGAACGGAGGAGAGGAAAGAAAGTAAAGAAAGAGGAAATTGGAGAGCACATGCAGAGGTATTGCCTGATGTCACCAGATATTGGCGATATTTGGGAAAAGTTACACGCAAGTGCTTTAATTTCGACAATATATCACCAACACACATTGACATAGGCGATATTTCACTCAATGTCCTAGAAAAAAGACATCCCGACTATGGTGACACGAGTACTTTTGGTGATATTTACATATCAGCAATATATCACCAATATGTCGTGACATCTCTTTCACTGCTCGAAAGATGTTTTTACGGGATCCCTATCAACCATATCGATATCTCCCAAAAATTTAGAGATATCAATCAAGACTCACTAATATAGTTGACGTATCGCCGATATCCTGGAAAAAAGATATTCCCGTGATATTGATAGGAGTCATGTTAGGGATATATATATATATATATATATATATATATATATATATATATATATATATATCAAAATATCTGTTTCCATGTTGTCAACCACTAGAGATAGTAACTGACTTACTGCAGGTAAATGGTCAAAGGAAATATACCGTGAAAATAGACTAGTAGGCACATGATAGTTGGGCCTACTAGAGATAACATGATCTCCATTCAAATTTGCAAGATCAGTAGAGGCTTGAGTAGGAATGGTAGACAATTGACAGATATAAATAATCTGAAAGCAAAAATATCAAAGCATAAAATAATAGAAACGCTTGGATTTACGTAGAAACCCCACTCACGAAGAGCAAGGAGAAAACCACGACAGAAAGCCACAATAGGGCTTGGATCTTTGCATTTTTTCTCAAACGAATAGATAGGAGGTACAGACCTATTTATAGGCCACCACACACAACGCAAAAGTCCCACTCGATTATGCGGGACTAAACCACTACACATTTCTCTCAACACTCCTCAAGTTGGAGCATGGAATGCTCAGCTTGTAACACAAAGAAATCCACTCTACACAACATAACACAACCTCTGGACTGGTTCTTGCTCGTAGGCAAGAGCACGGGTTGGAGCTACTGGGTGAACTATAGTTGGCTCTGACAATGGCCTCTCCTTTGAAGACCTAGTGTTGGTGGCTACCCATTCAGTATTCCTAAAAAAAGTCTTCCTCTGAAGACCTTGAAAGTAGATCTCCCTCTCTCGAGTCTACGAAATTGGATCTGTCACATAGAAACCTAAAATGGGCCCCTTCCTCTGAGGACCTCGAAACTCTGCATCTCCCAAAGTTATATGATTTCTCATGTGTAGTACACCAACAAAAGAGACACTCGAATGGGGGATGACTATAACATGCCCAACACTTCCCTTTTCTTCCATACTCATATGGGAGAAGAAAATAATAACAAGAAGAAATTCAATAAATAATGATCATAAAAAAAATTAGAGAAGACTTCACCTCTTCTCTTCAATTCAAGGTCTTTTTTTAAAAAATTTTTCCCTCTTCCTTTTCTCTTTTCCTCCTTTTTTTTGGAAAAAAATTTCTTCTCTTTTTTTGTTCCTCTTTCTTTCCTTCTTTTTTTTCTTTTTTTTCCTTCTTTTTTTTCAACATTTTTTCCTCCTTGGTTTCTTAGTGTCTAAAAACCCCAAATCCACCACCGAATAGCATCGACCTTCATTTCTTGCATGAGAATCCTGGCGAGATCCTCGCCTCCTTGCGTTGCTGCCAAAGATCGTGCCCCTCTAGCACTACTTCGCATCACTGTCACAGATCAGGTGAGATCCTTGCAAAGATCGTAGTCGTGATCTCTATCGTCATCAACACCAAGCCTTTCATCTTCGCCTACCGATGTGCTCTTCTTCGGACCCCCTGGTGTCCATATGCAGTACTCCTCGACCTCCTCCAATGGTGCCACCACCTTTGGCTTGTCCTTGCCCCCTTAGAAGAGGAGGTCCCAGTTGAACATAGGATAGGTCACGTTGGTCGCGACAATGGGATGACAGAACTAGAATTCGTCGCCCTCGATGTCGGACTTGGGCAATGGCTTGGATGGAGGTGGTGAAGGGTTGTCAGAGACGAGGGTGCGAAAGGTAGGGTAAAGAGAAAGGGTCGGATGTTCCCTCTCCTCCCTTGCCGCCAACACCGTAATGCCCCTCCTGAGATCGCTGCTAAAGGCGGAGACGGGATCCGTGGGGGTCTTCGAGCTGCACGGCGACCGCTCCCTTAAGGGGGTTGAAGAGATGAGGGCCAGTGGTCCCCCAATATGAGGGTAGCCTTCTCTGATCGCCTCCTCAGCGTCTCCTTCGATAGCCATGGCCTCTTTGGCCCCAATCTCGTTGCGTCCACCAACAGGGCTGCACTTCTCTGAATGAATCAAGGAGTGGATGCCATGAACATGGCAGATCCACCACAAGAGCAAAAGGATAAACGTGAGAAACAAGTAAACAAGATAACCCAAGAACAAACTGCTCTGATACCAAGTTGACAGATATAAATAATGTGAAAGAAAAAATATCAAAGCATACAGCAATAGAAATGCTTGGGTTTACGTAGAAACTCCACTCACAAAGAGCAGGGAGAAAACCACCGGAGAAGGCCCCGATGGGGCTTCGATCTCTGTATTTTTTCTCAAAGGAATAGGTGGGGGGTACACGTCTATTTATAGGCCACCACAATCAACACAAAAGTCCCACTCCACTATGTAGGACTAAATTACTATACATTTCTTTCAACATAGACAATGGCTCAATAGTAGGTATAGTAAGAGCCCTGCAGTGGAAGGTCCATAGGTAAAGGTAGAGGGCTTTGGAGTTGGATTTAGTGGGACTATATTTAGTGGATGGGAAGGCCCAAAGGATTCTGGAGGCGACACAGATGGTATAGGGAGAGCGATATCCAGTGACATTGGAAGAGAAGTGGCTTTCCCTTTCCGTGAGTAGAAGGAAATGTCCCCAAAAAATTAATGCCAACACTGACATAGAATTTATGAGCTACCAGATCAGAACAGCTATATCCGTTTTGGTTCCTAGAGTATCCTAAGAAAATATACTTTAAAGACTGAAGAGCCAACTTCACCACCTTGAACAAGTGGACAAAACAAACACACCCAAAAATCATAGGGGTATGGATAAAAACATCTCAACCAAGAAGAAAGCATGGAATGGGAGTACTTTCTATGTAAAGAAAGCATACCACCTTTTGCGAGAAGGGGGCCAAGATAGTGATTTAATGGGGGATTGTCGGTGCATCTGGAAGTTGAGGATTCCCTTGAAGTTCAAATCTTTTTGTGGCTTTTGAGACGTGGGAAGTTCGTCACAAAGGTTTATAGGAGACGGCGGTTGGGGATGTCGATGCGACTTGCTCCTTTTGTGGCCATGAGAACAAAGATTATCAACATCTTTTCTAGGCATACAACATTTCCACAAGAGTTTGGGAAGATTTGCACTTGCCTTAAGTTGATGCGTCGTCCATGGATTCTTTCTGGTTCCCTTTCAAGAATGGAATCCAAACTAATACCTACACATGGGCATCTGTTGCAAAGGTGTTGTGGGCTATTTGGCTCCAACATAATGCCACTATTTTCTGGGGGGAAAGGGTGTCGGTTGAAAATGTTGTTAGGGATGCATGTGGGTTGTCAGTGATGTGGACACATTTTGTAACTGCTTTTTTTGTTGTAGAATGAAGGAGATGACTCCTAACCTCCAATAATTGTTCTTTGGCTTTTCAAAACAAAATCCTCAACACAAATCCAGGCATCTTCTATGACTATCTATGAAAGCTTCTACCTAAAAGTCTCATCTTAAGCCCACATGCCATACACATTAAGAGCTAAGAAGGAAAAAGCATTGCCCCTTCATCTTAAAACCATGGCCACAGAATACAAGCATCTAACCATAGCATCACAATCAAATTCATACCTTGTTTTGGCATTTTGATTTAAGTACCCCTTTTAGGTAGAAATAATATTTTCACTTATTATGATGATCCCCAATACAAAAGGAGTTTAGGAATCATTCAATTAGTTCCATTTCTATTTAATATCATAGAAAGAAAGCTGGATTCCATCCACAAAAATTTCAAAACACAGTTCATTGTATTAAGCAATTGAAGAATGGAATCCCAAATACCAAAGGAAAAGAGAGATTCTGTTTCATTCTGAAAGAAATACGTATATTATCTTGATACCATTCTATTTCAGTTAAAGTCCACTAAAACGTCCAACCACATTAAGAGCTACAAATCTATCAAACTGAGCACCTCCAATTCGATTCCATGTAGAATCATCATAGCTCTCTAGCTTGTTTTCTTGAAGAACTATGTCAACAAAAAAATCCAACAACTATCTTCACCTTCTCCCCACCTTCCTACACAATTCTTCCCACAGCCCTGTAACATTCCAAGTAATAATATTTTTCTCAAGTTGATAAAATCTCTTCACCGCCACTCTTTAAACCTACTCGTGCAATACCTTAATCACCCTAAATTCAAGTCTACTGGCAATGCCAAACTTAATTCTCAAGTATGTCTCATGCAGAGAAGTAGGGGGTAAAGCATCAAAGGCACAAACTGCTTGGTGGCTTACACCCTGTCCCCACAAAAACTGAGATGATACCCACAAATCCCCTCTAATACCATCACGATGATAGGTAAATTGTAAACCAAAAGGAAAGTAAGGTCTTCTTTCATTAAAAGACTGACAAGAGGCCACAAACGTTTCCTTGAGTTTTTCTACACCATCCCAAGTAGGTTTGATGCAACAACCGAACCATAGACTTAATTTTAGGCGAGGTGAGCATCCCAGCCGTTCTCTCCTTCCGGAGCTCCATAATTGAGAGGAACGTTGGTATCTGCAGCCGTCCTCTCACTTGCCAAGTGAATGCATTACCAACTGGGTTGAGGACTAGCTGGGATGAGTTATAAAAGCAAATTGTCATAGCCCTCTAAGGTGGATTGATCAATGATGATGATGAGAGAGCACCACCATCGAGTAGCATTGGGTGCAAAAAGAGACCTCTGTAGCACAACCATAACCCTCCATTTAAATTGGAAAGATCAAGATAGGGTGTGAATTCTAGATCTGATATTTAGATTGTCTATCAAGTTGGGGATCTGGATCGTATAGGGTCTTTGGTTGTGGAGACAATTGGTGAAGCATATTAGGGCACGCACAGGAGGGACCTCAAGATGAAATTACTTGCCACCAAACCACATAAGCAGTTCTTGCTAGCAATATCATGTGATGATTCTACTTTCGAGATCAGCAAGCATTCAAACTTCCTATTTGTAAAATTCTAGAACTGCATGTGGTCCATTGTTGCTCTTCTTGACAACAGTTTCCTTGTCACTAACAATTTCTCCTCAAACAAACTCACACATCAAATCCCTGGTAGTCATGGAAAAGACTTACACTGTGGATTTTTTTTTTTTTTTGAGAAAAAGAAGGAAATTTACTAGAGGTGAGTAATCATTCAAGCAAGTTCATCCATAAAAAAGAAATAGACTTACAAATTTTGGAGCCACATGTCAAAAATGAAAATAGCTTCTCTCACAACATTTTCCACTTGAGCCCACTCCCCTCTGAAGAAAACAGCATTACGCTGCAACCAAATAGACCACAAAGCCGCAATGGCCTTGACCCAACCAACCATATCAAAGTGAACATAGCTTTCGAATAATGCCCGCCAACCATCAAAAGGAGCAAAATCAACACGCCGCACCAAGATGCCCCTCCACCCCTTTGTAGAAAATTGACAAGAGAAGAAAAGATGATCAAAATCCTCTCCCATCACCCCGCAAAAGGAGTACGCCACATCCTAATCCTCCACCCATCTTGCTGTAACAAACTTAGTAACCAACTTCTTCCTTCTAAAAAGCCAAAGAAAAATTTTTATTTTCTGTGGCAACAACCTCACACCAGAGAACAATTCGCTAAGACCAGAGACAAGTCACTCCTCCAAAATAAACTTCTTATACACTTACACTTTCCCAGTAGCAAAACCCCTTCCAAATAAAACTATCCCATGACTGAACATTGCGAGACACCCCATCTAACAAACCTCACAAGCCCTAGAATTCTTCCATTGAAGCCTCCGATAAATCGAGCTGTAGCACAAGAGCTTAAGAAGACAATGTTGCATCCCAAATCTCAGAGACCAATGCATCCTTGTTGGCTGCTAAACCGAACAAACATGGGAAAATCCTGAAGAAAAGACCATTCCCCATCCAATCATCCTTTCAAAACTAGAAGGACTCACCTCCTCCAAGTTCCAAGCCAAAGAAAGAGGAATCAAGACCCCACCGAATACTTTGGTTTCACAGGACTCCAAAAGGCTGATGGACAAATGACAATAGAATGACCAAGCACCACATCAACAGGAGAACCAAGCCATCACCCCCAGCAAGAAACCTTAAAACCTATTTCTTTGGCAGTAATACATTGAAATCCTTCAATCTAACACCCGGTCCACCTCTCTTCTTTCATCTACATATCTCCCTCCAAGGCACCAATTGCAAAAAATGACTTTCATGTCTAGGACCTTTAAAGAAAAACCTTTCTGAGCCACTTCATGCTTAGAAATATTTTTCTTCGACAACTCAAACATGAAGAGAAAAAAAACCAGGAGAGCTGATAAAACCACCTTAACTGCCACCAACCTCCCTCACCTAGACAACAATTCTCCACTCCAACCATTCAACCTTCTAGCAATCCTTTCCTTCACAGGTTTCCAATCCACAACCACCAACCTCTACCCATTGAACGGGAGACCCAAATAGGCAATAGGTAAATTAACCACCAACGTGTCAAGGACGGACGAAAAAACCACCTCTACACCCCCTTCCATATTGAAAGGAACAAAAGCTGGTTTCCTTCCGTTGATATGGAAACCCGAAATGTCACCAAAGATCTTAACTAAGGATGCCACATGCTCAACCTAGCAAGACCCCCCTTGTATGAAAAATATTGTATCATCAACCTATTAAAGCAAAGGAGTAAGTAGCAAACCATCAGCCTTCAAGGTAAATCCTGAAAAGAGACCACCCTAGTACACCTTAAAGGTCAAGCAAAGCAATGTATCCACAGCAATATCGAAAAGCAACGGAAAAGGAACCATAGGGCAACCCTACCTAACCCTTCTCTATGGCTGAGTCAAAGCTCCACAAGGCTTGCCATCCACCTACATCGAGTGATGATGTCATGGAACACCTCTTCATAGGATGAACCCAAACCTCAAGAATACCTCACCTCCTTAGAATTTCCCATTGGTACGTCTAAACAACTAAATCATATGCCTTAGAGAAATAAACCTTCTACATGAAGGCGTGGCCCCCGATCTTCTCCACGCTACAACCATCTCTTTTTCCAATACATAGGAATCACATAAGGAACTACCAGAAACAAAAGCTGATTGGATTGGGGAAATCAACTGTTGTAGAACAAGACATAGCCTATTGGCAAACACCTTCTACACAATTAGATAAATAGCATTCGACAAAGCAATCGACTTAAATTCATCCGCAATCCCTGCGTCGACCTTTTTTGGATGCAAAAAGAACCTGTTCAACCGCTCGAAACCCAAGTTGCCCCCAAAAACTCCCGAATCATCACCATAACATCCCCTTCAACAACATCCCAAAACTCCTTGCAGGAAAGGACCTGTAGCCCACCCGACGCCAGAGATCCTTCCGCCTTGAGACCAAGCAGAGCCACCACTACCTCTTCCTCAAAAACCTCATTAATCAAATCAAACCTTGCTTAGCCTTCCAGAGTCATATTCGACAAGCCCAACCTCCACGCACCAACAAGCCTCCTCCTAGTGAACTCCTGAAAATGATTCTTAATCGCCTCACAAATCTGCTGTCTTTGTTCCAACACCACATCCTCAACCTACAACGAAGAAATAGGTTAGCCCTCCTTCAGGCACTAGCCACCAGATGGGAAAATCAAGTGGTGGAATTTTCCTCCTTGAGCCAAAGTTGTCTGGACTTCTGCCTTCAATCCATCTCCCTTTTACAGTCCTCCTCCTTGACCTTTGCCTAAAGCAAGGCCCTTTCCTAGTGATTTGCTTGACCCAATTGACCAACATCGTCTATCCTATCAAGCTGAACTCTAGCCTCCAAAGCAGATTAACAATGCCAATCTAGTTGTACCCATACCTCCTTTTTATAATCAATCAAGGCTAATCTAATCGAGTTGATACGATCCGCAAAAGTGCATAGCCAGGTACCTAGCAACCGCACGCCACATGCCCACTCTCTACACCTGTAGCACACTACATGCATCCACTTCTCCCGAGAGCCCCCACCTCTCACCTCACACACCATCCTCCTCCCCACTATCTCTCAATCAGCTTTCCATGTGTTCCATTGTGGATATTGAGAAGTGGTTCCTCTAGCCATGCAAGGAATCTACCATCTGGGAATCAAGAAATCAAATGATGGAAATGTCAATAAAGGCCTTTCTCCTAAGTCGCAATTGAACCCAATTGCTAGAACTTGAAACTTCGACCCTTAGCAATTGAGAAGATCAACCTCGTCGCCCTCCCCAACACTACCGTCCTACCAACTAGAGAGCACCTTAAGGCCTTCCAATTCATAATCATCACCGACTAAGACTGAATGGTAAGGGTAGTTTATTGCCAAACATGCAAGTCGTGCAAGTGGACACTTTGTTTCCAAGTTCTCTTCATCTCTAACACACTAGAGCATAGTCATAAAAGCGAGCAACATGTCAAAGGAGAGACATGAAACACGTCAGTAAATGATGCAAGTGTCCATGATGTTTGTCTTTCTAGCATCATGTGTCTTCGAACTTCACCTCATTTCCAATTACACTGCTAGACCACCTTCCACCCTTGAAGATCTTCTCGAGCATCAAGAGAATGACCTTCAACGGAGATCACTGAGGAGAACTTCCCCAACAACATCGAGAGTATGGGTGGTAATCTCCCTTGACATCCCCCGTCTAGATCAAGATACAAGTGAATATTAAGCACACATTTAATTTTTGTCAAGTGATGGTGTTTTTATTCAAAATAATGGCACATTCTTCAAACTCCAACGCTAAAATTGTAAGAAAATATCGAGCATATCCATCTTGGTTCAATTGGGGCCAACTAACCAAACTAAACATGGTTAAACCCTCAAGTTCACTTGGTTCAATTCAACCATCATGGCAAACCAAACGAAATATATGTAGCTAAATGGGAGGAAGAAGAAATGAAACCCGCAGCAATGACCTCACATAATATCCAAGTCAATTTCAATCATTCTATTTGTTGCGTTATGTTATATTTTGAGGGGCATTGTCCTTTTATTATATTGTTAGACTTATGTTATAATTTTTCTCACCTGTCTCTATGGGGCAGCTTAGTGCTTACGAAATTTCATTTTCTTCAACTCGATATCAGAGCTAAGTTGGGGACTCCACCAAGAAAACCCTAACCCTACCACAAAGCCTCACCATGGCCGCCGCCACCAGCAGCAGCGTCGCCGTCATTGGCCAACAGTGGCGTCGCCTGCAACAGCGCCACCGCCAGCAGCAGCACCATCGCTAGTCACTACAACAGCAGGAGGAGCAGCATGAGGGTTAATCCGACCCCCTCTTCCTCTCCAACGCTTTCTCCTTGTTGCAAGCCTCCTCCAGCGGTAGGGAAAGGGTAGTAGACCCTGTTTTCCTTTGCAACAAGGTCTAGGAAGGTCCTTGGCATGTTGGTGACGGAGTTCTAAGCCAAGGACCTTCCAGAAGGTGTTTGGTAATTCATCTTTGATGGTATGATCAAATTAGTATTTTGATTACTATTTGGGGGTGTGTATTCCCCTGTTGATGCATATTTTGGGATGTGTACTCACCTTAGATTGTTGACAAATATTGGAACCATGTGTGAGCAGAGTTATTGGGGTGTGTATTCCTCGGTTGATGCATATTTTGAGGTGTGTATTCCTCGTTTTTGTTAGAATTAAGATCTGTGTTTGAAGGTGTTTGTCGTGTGATTTCACTATGGCCTCATCGTCATCATAGTCCAAAGTGACGTCAGAACCTGGAGAAAGTGTAATCTACAAGAATCCATTTTTTGCTCCTATTATGAAGCTTGATGACACCAATTACCCATGTTGGTCTCAGACATTCCTTGTGACTATAGAAGGACATGAGAAGCAACATGTCCTCATAGAAGCACCACCAGAGCAAAAGACAGGGAAGTATGCAACCTGAAACATAGATGATGCCATGGTAAGTGCCTGAATACTAAATAGTATGATACCCCGTATTGGAGATGAAGTCATGTACTACAAAACTACTAAACAGATGTGGGATGGTCTGAAGGACGCATATTCTCATGAACTTAACTACACCAAGGCCTTTCAGATTCATTATGACCTTTGTCACTTGAAGCAGAAATCCACGTGTCCCTCGCAGTACTATTCCACCCTGAAGGGACTCTTGAAGAAGTATAATGCATGCAGGCCCATGTATCTCAACCATGTGTAGGGATCAGAGGAAGGAGTTCTTCGCACATATGTTTCTATCAGGGCTTAAAGATAGTTATTCTGTTGCACGCTCACAGATTTTGACGTTGTTTGATCTTCCTCCTATTGAGGAGATATACAGGAGACTTAGCAAGTTGTAGGTCAAGTCTACGCCAGACGTTGTTACTAGTCATGCCTCCTCTACTCATGCAGCCGTGAATACTCGTGGAGGACGGACAGGAGCCTTACGAGGCAGAGGCAGGGGGCATGTTGATGGTGGCCAGGACAAGCCCACCTACTCCTATTGTAGAAGAATTGGCCACAATAAGGCCAAGTGCTGGAACAAGCTTGGATGACCTGCAATTGCCAACCAAGTTTCTGTGACTACACATCCAGCTGTATACTGAGGCAGTGACCCTTGCAGAGGCGGACTATGATGCAGTTGTACAGTGTCTAGCTTAGTTAACCCATAAGCAACCTCACTCCTCAGGCACTGCTGCTTATGCCTCCGCATCAGGTATGAATAATTCATGGTTGATTAATTCAGATGCCTTAAATCATTTGTTAGGAAATTCCTAGTGTTTTAGGAATATGCAGAAGGTATCACAGGATCGCTCAGTACAACTTGCATATGGTAGGCATTCCCCCATCTGTGGTAAGGGAAGGGTATCAGTTACTCCCTCCATGCACCTATCTAATGTTTATTATGTACCTAACATAGCAATGCAGTTATTGCTTGTAGTAGTATTACTAAATAGTTGAATTGTCGTCCCATTTTTTATGCGTGTGGATGTACATTTTAGGATCGCATGATGGGGAAGACGATTGGTGGTGGCCATGAGGAGAGGGATGTATACCAACTAGTTCAAAATACTGTTGCTACAACTTGTCAGACGAGTACTACTATGGGGATTGCCTTACAGTGGCACAGACGACTAGGTCATCCCTCACTGGATAAACTACGTCGGATCATCTCTCATTCTTCGCCTGCCATGAAGATGCAGTATAATGCTTGTCAACTAGGGAAGCATCACCATGCCAGTTTCCCAGCTTCTATCAAATCTAATAGTTATGTTTGTTTTAATCTATTACATTGTGATGTTTGAGATCCTAACCGTGTGGCAGACCGACAGAGTTATCGATATTATCTATTACTTGTGGATGATTTCTCCCATTTATCATGGATATTTTTGATGCGGAATAAATTTATTCAACAATTTGTGATATTTGTGAAAACTCACTCTGGTATGCATTAAGAAGATCAAAACTGATAATGCCTTAAAATTTTGTACTAAGAATTTGGCATCGTTGATGGGTCACTTGGCATTGTACATCAGACGTCCTGCCCTCACACGTCACAACATAATCGGATTGCTGAACGAAAACACCGTCATATTCTGGAAACAGCTAGAGTCTTGCTCATCTAGAATAGTATTCCACATAGCTACTGGTGATATGCTCTCACTGCTTGTTATCTCATTAACAAGCTTCCTTTCTCTATGCTTCATGAGCAAATCCTATGGAACATTCTTTATCCTGACTCAGATTTATTTATTGTGCCACCAAAGACTTTTGGTTGTGTGGCATTTATATACCTCCTTAGGCCTGGTCATGATAATTTTCTCCTAGGGCGGTTAAGCATGTGTTTTCAGGCACTCAGAAAGGATATAGGTGTTTTGACTCTATACACCAGAGGCACTATATTAGTGTGGATGTGAACTTCCATGAATCTATTCAGTATTTTTCCACTTCTGGTCATCAGTTGAAGGAGGTCGAGATGGCTATACCGATGGTTGTACCTCCTGTAGCCTTGGAGGATTTCTCTCAGAGCAGTAGTATACCAGCTACAGAGAAAAATGTAGGCACATTTAGAGTTGTACCATCATACGATAATACCTTTAAGGGTGCCATATATCAGCTTCCTGACAGTTATAGAGAGAAGACACACCCCCCTCCTCAATTCCTACTGAGCCACCATCGTCCTCCCTCACTCAGGTATGTGTTGAGGATACTGACAATATTTCTCCTGATAATGTGTCTCCAGGTTCTACCTCTATGCCCACATATGAGGATGTTCCCATTGCTATCAGAAAGGCTCCACGATCTTTTCTTTTTTCTGACAAAGGCTCCACGATCTTGTGCCCAGTATCGTGTCGCTGGGAGTGTTGTTTTTGTTGATTCTCTGGGTACAAAGTTTCATGCGTTCACTGCTGCAGTTTCCAGTGGTGAGATATGTACCTCTTACTAGCAAGCACTACTACATCCACACTGGAAGGCAGCTAAGGAGGAGATGTACTCTTACTGATAGAGGTACTTGGGAGCTTACTACTTTATCTTCTAGTGCGCACCTTATTAGAGCCAGATGGGTCTTTGCCTTAAAATACAACCCAAATGGGTCTATTTCTCAGTATAAGGCTTGTTTCGTGGCTAAAGGATTTACCCAAACTTATGAGATGGATTTCTTTGACACATTCTCTCAAGCTGCTCGACTCTCCACAGTTCGTATACTAATTTCTGCTGTCGCTTATTATGGATGAACCTACACCAATTGGATGTTTAAAATGTGTTCCTCTATGGAGATTTGCAAGAGGAGATATATATGCAGCAGCCGCCTAGATTTGAAGTATGGGGGAGTGTGTATGCAAGCTTTATAAGGTCATTTATGATCTTAAACAGAACCCCCGAGTCTGGTTCAACGCTTGTTTGAGGCGTTATATGTTATTAGGATGCAGAGGTCCTCATCTGACCATTCACTATTTGTGAGGAAGACCAGTAGTGGTACAGTGGCTCTACCTGTGTATGTGAATGATCTTATTCTCACAAGTGATGATGCAGATAGCATTTCTCAAGTGGAGTACTTGGCACGTCAGTTTGTCATAAAAGATCTTGGGAAGGTGACATATTTTGTGGCCATTGAGATTGCCACAAGTAAGCAAGGGATAATTATGTCGCAAAGAAAGTATGCTCTTGACATTCTTCAGGAGGCTAGCATGCTAGGATCAAAGGATGCCAATATTCCTATGAAGCCTAAAGTTCACCTCTTTGATGATACTGTGAAGCTTAAGGACAAGAAGGCATATCAACAGTTGGTGGGGAAACTCTTATATCTAACCATCACTAAGCCAGATATTAGCCTTGTAGTAGATAAGCTAAGTCAGTTCTTAGACAAACCTACTAATGATCATTAGCAGGTTGTGATGCATGTATTGAGGTACATCAAGGGATGTCCAGGTAGAGGCATTTTATTTTAGAAGAAGGATCATATATATGCTATTGCCTACTCAAACACAAATTATGCAGGAGATGTTGGAGATAGGCAATCTACCACTGACATCTGCACTTTTTTAGTTGAAATTTTGGTGACCTTGAGGAGTAAGAAACAAAGTGTAATTTCACGCTCTAATGCTGAGCCTGAGTATCGAGCCATGACAGATACGGCAGCTGAGATATGGATAATATCTTTGTTACAAGATCTTCATGTTACTATTCAGAATTCAATGGAAATGCATCGTGATAACCGAGCTGCAACATACATTGCCAACAATCCCATGTTCCATGAAAGAACCAAACATGTTAAAGTGGATTATCATTACACTAAGAGTTTGATTCAGCAGGATCTGCTTCGTACTAGTCTTGTCTCTTCAAACCAAATTGCCAACGTGTTTACTAAGCCATTGTCTTACCCCTGAGCATGGTGAACATATATACTCCAGCTTAAGGGGAAGTGTTGCGTTACGTTATATTTTGAGGGGCATTATGCCATTTTATTGTTTTGTTGGACTTATGTTATAATTTTTCCCACACCTCTCTCTATATAAAGAGGTGTAGAGACTACTTAGTAATTACGAAATTTCATTTTCTTCAACTCTATTAAACTGAGCATGTGCCAAGTTAGGATCCTTTGTCATTGATGCCTTACAAATTTGAGGTTCAAGTGTTATCCCTTTCTTTTCTGAAACGGTAAGGGATGGTCACCATAATGGCAACCATCCAGACTTCTAAGGTTACCCTTAACCTAGCATCTCCAAGAGAATACCGGCAAAATAAATTTGTAAGGTGACTGATGTTTCCAAGAGCTACCAACTTCCACAGTTTAAAGTCATAAAGAATTTCAACTTGCTGGGAATCCGAAAAGAAGCCACGTGGACACTGTCAGATGGCACATCAGGCCACGCGACAGCCATCTAGATGTCCAACAGATTTGGCAGCAAGGGTCCTTTGGACCAAATTTGGTACACCAATATGATGCATTCCTATTTTTAGTAAAGAGGTTTTAGGAATAAATGTTGTGGGATTAGTTCCTTTGTTAAGAGATAAAATCCTCCCAAATGAGAAAAGATTTTATCTCTTTAGGAAACATGCATTATTAATTATTTTAGGAATTAAGTCTTTACTATTTTTAGTGGGTATGTCCTTTCTATAAAAAGAGTCTCCCCAATCATTATTTCTTTGAGTAATAGAAAAGGCTTCATCCAATCATCAAAGCTCCTCTCTACCCATCTCTCCAACATGGTGCTTCTCTTCCTAAATAGGCCACGCACCTGCAACAGCCACATCAGGAAGCTTTCTTCCTATTTTCAACGTGGAATAAGTCCATATTCCACACCAAATTGCAATAGCCTCATCAAGGAGACTCCTCCCTGATTTCCACGTGAAAATAGTCCCAACGTGGACTATTTTCACGCCAATCAAGCCTCCACGCTTCCCACGTACGCACCAATTCTCAACATGGTATCAGAGCAGGCTTTCTAGGCGTGATTGGCATGTGAATTGAAAGAAGAATACACACTCAAATTAGAGGAAAATTTTTCCTCTTGTGCGTGTAGTCTCTTTAGGCCACGCAGAGCTTCATCCAAACCACAAAGTGGTAGTTTTCGCATCCAGGAAGTCTTTCCCAACAACTCCAACGCCTAACGCGAAGAAGACTAAAAGAAGACGGGGGAATCAACCACGACGGTCAGAGATGCCACGCTCGGCCTCGGAGAAAGCAAGGTGGTTATCTTCGGGACAACCATCAAGCTTAGAAAAGCATCCAATTATATCTTGTGGGCTCACACCTTCAAGATCTTCGTTGGCAGACAGGAGAAACTTAGCATTCTCCTGGAAGAGGCACCAGAATTCAAGGACGAAAAGAAGAGGAAGTACGAGAAGGAGATTTATCAAACGAGGCATAGTGAAGCCTCTAGAAAAGCACCAAGAATGCATCGACACTTTCTCTTGGTGACCTTGGCTCAAAGAAAAGCCGAAGGTTATTGCTAGCTCAGAAGCAAGGCACCATACTTCACGAGAAGGCGCATGAAACCTTCTAACACATCAAGGAACGTCGAGATGAAGAGCTCGACTCTCGAGCGTAGAAGAAAGAGACACAAAGATCCTCAAAATATCAAGAAAAAAAATGATGCATCAATTTCAGCAAGTCATCGACCTCTCAACCTCCAACTTGTGGGGGAGTGTTGGGAATCCGAAAAGAAGCCACGTGGACACTATCACGTGGCACATCAGGCCACGTGGCAGCCATCTGGATGTCCAATAGATCTAGTGGCAAGGGTCCTTTGGACCAAATTTGGTACACCAATATGGTGCCTTTCTATTTTTAGTAAAGAGGTTTTAGGAATAAATATTGTAGGATTAATTCCTTTGTTAAGAAATAAACTTTTTCCAAATGAAAAAAGATTTTATCTCTTTAGAAAACATGCTTTAGGAATTGTTTTGGAAGTAAGTCTTTACTATTTTTAGTAGGTATGTCCTCTTTATAAAAAGAGTCTCCCCAACCATTATTTCTTTGAGTAATAGAAAAAACTTCTTCCAATCATCAAAGCTCCTCTCTACCCTTCTCTCCAACGTGGTGCCTCTCTTCCCAAACAGGCCACGCAAATGCAACAGCCATATCAGGAAGGTTTCTTCCTGTTTTCAACGTGGAATAAGTCCATATTCCACGCCAAATTGCAGCAACCTCATCAGGGAGATTCCTCCCTGATTTCCACTTGAAAACAGTCCCAACGTGGACTATTTTCACGCCAATCAAGCCTCTACGCTTCCCACGTATGCGCCAGTTCTCAACACATCTCTTTCAGATATTGATAAGGAGATGGTCCTTTAGAAATGATTTTTGGGTAAATGTAGAGGGGGCCAATGGTAGAAAGAGTACGGTTGTTGATGAGTCTAATTTAGTGGACTATTATCAAGCCTAAGGTTGCTAATTCTCCTATATTAGAATGCATTAGCATATGCATTTAGCCATAAAATAAGTACTTGAATTAAAGGTTACGCTTAATAATATTTTCTAAGCATTATGTACGTTCTTATCTATTATAAATAATCATTTGGATTTTTATATGCAGGAACCTAAGTTGGAGGCCACATGTTGTCTTCTTCTCCAAAGAAATTCCTAGACTTCGCCACAATATTGCCCTTCCTAATAATGTGGATGACCTCCACCTTGGTTGTGTGACACATTAATATTGAGGTCATCCATATGAATTTTGAATGCATGGGAAGGGTTTCCATTTTAGGATGATTGAGATCCACAAATTGTGGATCTTAATTGGACAGATGGATGGCCTTCCATCTTTGGATTTCACGGCAAACAAAAGGAGAGAAGGCCATCTTGGACGATCATTCCATCTTCCTCCCCCCACCATACACCTCCCATGGTGTGAGTGAAGAGGAGGAGATCCTCCATTGGCATGCATCTTCGCCATCTCCCCTAAGGACAAGAGCCACCTTCGACACCTCCCCATCAAACGGGAGTCATCTTTGCCATCACCCCATTGGACAGGAGTTCTATGCCACTGCAACACCACCACCACTCCAAGGAGATCTCCATGTCATTCTTGGTGATAACAGGAACACTTGCCTCGGATCTCATGCCAGGGAAGCACCTCCATTGCATCTTCTCCATCTTCCACTTTGCTCTTTTTTTGTTTTATTTCATTTTGACACCCCGTAAATTCTGTGGACGTGAATGTTCTCATTTACGATCAAAGAAATCTTGACATGTTGACTGCCTCCTTGTGGATGATACTTTTCTCTGCTATATGCGGTTTTCATTGACTGTTTAATTGCTGATTCGTGTGATTCGCTAACCACAACAATGATGATTCCTTTTTCCTAAGTGATTCATTCGATCAGCTGTTAAAGCAGGTTAGTGATGATTGTGACAAGAGTACTAAGATCACTCAGAAACACTAACCCACTTAGACAACCTTATTGTCATCTATTCATCAGCAGGCCACAGATAGGGAGTTCCAGAAAATCACTATAAAATAAAATGATAACTAATATCAACAATCATGATGAGACAAAAAAACATGATTATAATCAAGTAGAGCAGACCTCTATCCGACTCATGGCCCTTCTCCTGCGTACTTGATTGATAGCATCTTCCGTATTATCTGAACCAGGAACTGCATTATCACATGAATGGTGTGGATTAGACATTAACAAATAATAGGTTCTAAGGATTTTTTATAAAAGGACTAAAACATTCAGGATGTCACTCAAAAGTGGAACTGCAAAGCTTTCACCATTGAGCCTAGGAAAAGAAGTTGCCTCCCAATCACCCTGCACTTTTGGATGAGGCAAAGTGACAACATTCTGTTTTAGACCAAATACAATATAGTAATCTTCTTAAAAAATTTTGATACTGCTTACCTTCTCCAAGTCATCATCCATGATAGTGAAGTACCGTTCGTCATAAGCAACATCTGGTGGGTTGAGTACGTTGTGGAAGAAAATTGTTATAGAATCAAAATAAAACTGAGGACGAGGAGAGTTGTGATCTCCATCAAATTTAATAATATTTTTGTCTCCCTGCAAATTGCATTAAGACGCATTCAGTAATACAGAGAATTTCGAATGTTCAAAACTTGATTGAATTTTCCAAGTACAAAGTCACTTCTGATTGGCGGATGAAATAAAGAGCCTACTTATCAGTCAAGAAAAAACAGAGACTGAATTAAATTTGTTGTGGAGTGGCAAACCTCTATCTACTTATCTAGTTATGAACTGGTTGATGAACAACATCAATCCAACTATTGCCTCCAATATGCTATATAAAAAGACAACTAAAGAGATCTAAGAGACTCTGGAGAAGAGGTACTCCCTTTAGACGAATAGCTCCCGCCATACCAACATGTATAAGCGCACATGGAATACCAATCAACGTGACATTCCTTAGTTCCGTATTTTACTACATTTGAGGGCCTACTATGGAGCTAGCCATATTTCAACCTACCTGCTACAAGAAGTAGGTAACTAAGCATGTAGAGTGGCAAACCTATCAATTTCTGGATGGCTAAACACCATGGTACTAGTCTACTAGAGATCAGATTTTATCTTCCGACTCGGTGCCTGACTTAGAGACAATATATAGCTGCCTCCAGAACATAAAAGTTGATACTCCACCTACTACTCTTGCTATTGTGCTTGACATCTCTGCTCATGTTGCCATTGGCGGGAGAGGAGATTGTTCTGGCAATCGTGGACAAGGTCGCCATATCTACTCTCCTTGCATCCATTGCAAATTTGCAAGAGAACTAATAACTCATCTGAGTGCCAAGTGCTGTTAGAAAAAGTTCAGCAACCCCAACAAACTTTTATTATCCAGTCCCCTATTACTAAGACTACAACAAAGTACTCTACCATTTACAACATACAAGTTAGATCGCCTGAGACGATTATTACGGAGCGAACCCTCCACTATTATTGTTGTCGCCACACTCTTGTGGCCGAAGCAACTACTACTACTCCTAATCAGATCACTACTTTTAGAGCATCCAATCATACTACTTCCCATAATGAGGACAGTGATCACTAGAGGGGGCACTAAGCGAGGATCCTCGTCTCCAAATCTGCTTGGGAACGTTTCTATATCTCTTGCTGCTGCTACTACTACATCCTACTATTGTCTACTACTACTACCTACTACCTGATGTTGCTTACGATCATTTCCCATCTCTAACTACTACTATCTTTTACTGTTGCTACTTCTACTACAGTCATCTTCTGTTCGTTGCTACTACTACTACTACTACCTGTTTGAGATCGTCTCCTACTATCTATCAGCTACTGTTCTTGTTTACCACGGTTGCTACTTCTATTACATCCATTCTTGCTCCTCTAGTCTACTGCCTACTCTTCTAGATGCCTACATTGGGAGGGAGTTCACTTTTACAAATTGAGAGTTGCATGCTTCAACTTGGGGTAAGGAATGTTAAAGATATTATAGAATTAGGAAAGTTACTTTTTATTTATCTCTTTCTATTTTTAGAGATAGGACTAGATTTGGTTTGATTGTATTAGAATTACAATTAAGATTGACCCTCTCTATACAAAGTAACCAAGTCTTATCTTTTGTTTCTTGAGATTCATAATAATATTTCCAATCCGTTAAATCTCCCCCACAAAGTTTTGTAACTAAAATTCATACATCTCGAATCTCAAAGAAAACAAAGAGTTCATCCATTTATATAAAGAGAATAATTCTACTTCCAACCCTAATCTTAAACATGAAAACAAATCAAATCCTAAACAAAATAAAACATAGCTATTACAATTTGAAAAGACATAAACATAGAAAGCAATAATTCCTAAAAACATAGAATGAAATAATTTCTACTTTCCTAAATACTATTTCCTAAACTATCTCAAACACTCCCTCTCAAGTTGGAGTATGCAATGCGCAATGTGTAGTAGTGCAACAACAGGAAAGCTCCCCTCATCTGATGTAGTCCGAGGCCAGAGCAGGCAGGCAAGCATATAGGCAGATTGGCACGCAAATACTTAAGCATGCAAGTAAGCAGATCTCTAAGCATGCATGCAATCGTCCCTTCACTTGTGAACATCTAACTCCCTTTAGAACAAAAACTAACTCGGAAATCTTTAGTCAGGAGACAATCCGAAGCACCAAAAGGGAAAGGATCCCAAGCACTGATACAGGAGACGATCCCAAGTACTTATACTGATATGGGAGATGATCCAAAACACTAAAACTAATACAAGAGACGATCCCAAGCACTAATAGTTGCCTTACATCAATAAAAATTCTTCACTAGGAGAAGACAAAAAACTCACATAGGGCATTTACATGAGGCACAACGCATGACTCAGCAGGACACGAAGACCATAGAAAATTTAGCAGCCAAACAATGGTCGTAGCAATGCTAGCACCTAAACATGGGAAATGTTCAAGTAATGGTATTGGTCACAAGATTTATGGCAGCAATAGTAGAGAAGGCCTTGCTCCTCAAAAGTGACCACTAGGGCAGTTCCCATGAATTTTCTTTTCAATTTTCAAGGGTAAAGATTGGGATTCTGAAACATATCATTAGACTACCTAGATCCCAAGTCCAACGTGCTGAGCCCACAACTACATAAAGGAGATGCAATAAAAGCAACATCGACACCAACAACATCAATAATATCATCAACACCAACATAGGTCGAGGCAATGAAGGTGGTTAGACCTGGCCATTGAACCAAGCCAAAGCCAATTCAATCTTCTCACGTGGCGTCGCCTGGCCACGCAGCAACCTTTACCTCATGATAAGGGCCCACGCAATGATGTAGGGATTGGGTTAGTCCCATTTGATCAACGCTGCGTCTGAGATAAGCCAAGCAGTAACGCTTGGTAGCACTTGAGACGAAACGAAGATCGATGCAGAGAGGAGAACCGAAATGAAGATCTTATCAGCAAAGCAACACATGGTGTTGTGAATAGAAACCATGAGAGTTGCACACACTCTACGACAGAGAGGAGTCGACGACACCCCTAAAGCACAATGGAACATGTTAAGGTCCTAGGATGAACCCACTCTAATACCATGTGGATATTCATGTAAGTAGAATTCATTCATCTCAAATTTTAAAGGAAACAAATAAAGTTTCCCCCTTTATATGGAGAGTGATTAATTCTCCTTCCAATCCTAATCCTAAAAATGAAAAAAAATCAAATCCTAGGGAGAGTAAAACATATCTTTACCATTTGGAAAGAGATAAACATAGAAATGGATAATTCCTAAAAACATGGAAAGAGAAAATTTCTACTTTCCTAAATACTATTAGCTAAATTATCTCTAACAATTACTAAATCCTACCAAACAACCACCTTCATACCTTCTCTCTACCAACTTTTTTTAACATCAAGGAGGCTCGAACCAGGGACCTCAAACTGCCAAGAGCGACATTCGAAAACTATTCTATGCACCATGGTTGCTCTACCAATACATTATTTAGGTTTCATCACAAATTATTTCATACAAGTTTTGCAGGTCCCAAATAGTTTTTAGATTCACCTAATACTCATAAGAGTCATCTCCCTTTATCCGAAGTTTCGTATCTCCTATAATAATTGAAATAAGTGCACCACGTTGCATCTTTCCTACATTATTTTTTGCTTAAGTAACTATGCACCAAAAAATGTGTTGCACACCATTAGCGTCCACATTGCTGCCAAATCGTTCCTTGAGACTCGATCAGCAGCTTTCCAATTCTTTTTACGTCCATCCTCCAAAAGAATGTCAAGCTTCTTTTGAAGACCGGCAAATTGCCATTAGGACGAGGACCATAGCAGAAAATCAATACCATCTAACTTAATCACGGTAACTTGAATACAAGAAAGATTTGTCAAAGCTCCAAAAGATGGGCCCAAACTAAGAGAGTGATCAAGCTTATCCACCACCATGCAATCTTAGTTGCTTCACAAAATTATAATATGATGTAGGGGTCTCTTTGAAATATTTCTTAAAAAGTAAAGAGGAAATAAATAAATAAATAAATAAGAGAAACATCATGTTATTTTGATAATTATCAACTAACCATCGTAAATGATCAACAAAAAAATGATTGGCCAAAAGAAAGCTACCAGCTATTGGGATCAGCTAAGAGGAGTGTTGCAAGGTCTAGCGAGGCAGAACCGTAAGCAATGGTCAAAACTTATAGGAGGTAGAAAAGGGTGTGAGACTAAATTGGAGGAAATGAGATGATTCTATTATAGAACCCTAACTCTCCTTATATAATGATGAGGTGGAAAAGTTACGATACAACACTAGTATAAGAAATAAAAATAACAAATGACCCCTCATACAAAAGGTGTGCAGATGCTAACACTTACCCTCAAGCTGGAGTATCAATATCTATCACGCTCAGGTTGGAAACACACAAATCAAATAACGGTCTGGCCAAAGGCATGGTAAAAATGTCTCCAATCTATTCATCAGACATGACTGGTGTTGTACATAGCAGCCCCTTCTAAATAATATTTATGGTATAATGGCAAGCAACCTCAACATGCTTCGTTCTCTCATGAAATGTTGAGTTGTTGGAAATGAAGGTAGTTGCTCTGTTATCACACTGCATCTCCATCAAACTAGAAACTCTACCTCCAAATCAGTAAGTAGGGACCTAATCCACATCATCTCTACAGTCCTTTGAGCCATGGCCCTGTACTTAGACTCGACACTCGACCTAGCAACCGTACCATGTTTCTTGCTCCTCCATGTGATCAGATTCCCTACCACAAAGGTGCAGAACTCCGTAGTGGATTTTTGGTCCACGTGACATCCAACGTAGTCCGCATCAGAATAGCCAACCAAAGTCAAAGAAGACCACGTGGAGAAGAGAAGTCATTTTCCAAGAGCCTTCTCAATGTATCTGACCACCATCAATGCTACATCCCACTGCTGTCTTGTTGGCTTGGCCATGAACTGACTTAGTCTCCCCACTACAAAGGAGATATCAGGCCTCATGAAAATCAGGTATAGCAACTTATCGACAAGCTATCCACCAACTATGCCTTCCCATCATAGAGTGGCATCTTAGGGTCCATAGGAATGTTGGCTTCCTTGACCCCAAGCATACCTACCTTCTGCAGAATATCCAATGCGTACCTCCTCTGGGACAAGACCACGCCATTCCTACTCCAGGTAACTTCAATACCAATAAAGTATCGTAGAGGCCCCAAATCTTTCATGACAAACTACTCCGCTACAATGTGCCTGATCTCAGTGACACCCTGCACATCATCCCCTATAAAAATCAAGTCATCAACGTATACAAGAAGCACCATAGTATCTTGCCTAGTCCTGAAAAAAAGAGTGAAATCAATCGTCAATCTCCTGAATCCAGCTGCCTCCACAACCTGAGACAACCTTTGGAACCATGCCCTAGGACACTGCTTGAGGCCGTATATGGTTTTCCACAGTCTGCATACACATTCCCCCTGAACCTCATATCCTGGCAATGCTGTCAATGCGAAAGGCGACAGCAAGGCGACACTACTCGAAATCGCCTGGGGCGACAGGCGACAAAAAGGCGATAGCCCGAGTGAATTGAGGCGATCGTCTTTTATTGGCATATATATGTCTTATTAACTCAATTTAATAGCACTAAGTTTATACAAACATGTCTAATACCAATGTTGGAGACTTTAAATAGAAGAAAATGATGACAATTGTATTATCAAAAATTGTTTCACATAATTTCAAAGGATAAAGAAAGAAAAGTTTCTACACAATTAAGGTAGAAAAACATAAAAACCAAATTTGTCATTAAAGTGAACAATTGTCAGTTCTCAAATAATAAAATTCATTAGTCATCAGAATCATCTTCAAGATTCAATTCGTCATCGTCATCGTCACCAGCAACTTCTTCAATCTCCTCTTCCTCTTCCTCATCACTGTCCACATACTCTTCCTCTTCTTCAATAACTATTGGAGTTTTCCCTTTTCCCTTAGCTTTCTTAGGACCATTTTTCTTTGTAGTAGTACAAGCCCGAGTACGTCAAATAGCCTCTTGATCATTAATTCCTAATGCAAGCTCAACCATACCCCAGGTGAGATCACCATTACCAAACACAAGATCATCACCTGTATTTTCCTCATCTTCCTCCATTCTCCCTACTAACCATTCATTTGAATCATCAATTTCCTGGAGGGAAATGAGATCAAGATAATCCATATCTTCATATCGATCCCACAAAGCTTCGTTGTACTTAAGAAACACAAGATCATTCAACTTTTGTTGCACCAACAGATTCCTTTTCTTTGAGTGAACCTATATAGATTTTCAAAATAAAAGGATTAATATAAAATTACTTGATAAAATTAATGCTATGCATATTATGAATTGGTTTGTAGCTTACATTTTCAAATACACTCCAATTCCTTTCGCATCCTGAGGCACTACAAGTAAGACCTGGCACCTTCAGTGCCAATTTTGCCAAGTTAGGTGCAGACCCACCAAAGAGATTCCACCACTCCACTGTAAAAACATAATAAGTTATATAATATTAATAAGCAATTGGAAATGGAAAGTTACTATAAAAAATTTATACCACTTGACTACCTGGGGCAATGGTCTTCCTTTGTCTAATACCCATAGGTGTTCCAAAGAGTCCTTGTGCATTTCTATAAATGGAAATTAGCCGTGTTATTTTGTCTTGCACACTCTCATCAGGCTCCAATTTTGCCAAGACATTGTAAAATCCATTTATAACCTCTGAATCAAAACCAAGATTTTGATTTTCATAAGAGAAATCAGGATTGAGGAAAAACCCTGCTGCATGTAGAGGCCTATGAAGTTGACAATCCCATCTCTTATCAATGATATCGCAAATAGGTCCAAACTTTTCAGCATTATTGTTGAAAGCCTTCATGACAGCTTCCTTAGCTCTATCCATTGCTTCATATATGTATCCCATTGCGGGTCTCTTCTCTGAGTCAATAAGACGAAGCACTCTTACAAGAGGAGACGTAGCCTTCAGAATGTATACAACCTTATTCCAAAATGAAGGCATCATGATGATTGTTGCCACTTTCTTTCCCTTCTCTTCTTTTGCAATTTTAGAAGTGGTCCACTTACCGAAAGTGAACATCTTCCTTAAATTTGCCTTTTGTCTATGAATGCTCTGTAAGGTGAGGAAAGATGTAGCAAATCTTGTAACTGCAGGCCTCAACAACTCCCTACTTGTGAATTACCTCATCAAATTTAAGACCGAAGGATGCATGTATATATAACTACTTAGTTGCATTGCATGCTTGAGTATCTTTTTTACATCCTCTAACTTCCCAAAATCTTCCAACATCAGATCAATACAGTGTGCAGCACAAGGAATCCAATAAACTTGAGGATGCTTAGTATCCAGTAATTTGCCTATGGAAAAGATAAATGATATTTTTTATATTTTACAATACTTACAATATTAAAGAAAAGATGTATGCTAAAATAAATAAAGTCTAAAGATTTATTACCAGCAAGAACATAATTCGATGCGTCGTCACTGACGACTTGAATCACATATTCCTCCCTGACACGACCGATCATGCCACTTATCAGCTCACAAAGCTTCTCCCCTGTCTTTATGTAGCTTGAGGCATCAATGGACTCTAAGAAAACAGTTCCCATAGGAGAATTGACGAGAAAATTTATAAGCGTTCTGTTTTTCCTATCTGTCCAACCATCTGTCATCAATGTGCATCAATATTTCTTCTAAGCATCATGATGTTTGGTGATGAAATCCTGAGTCTCATTCACATGATATCTCAATAAAGGAACTCTCACTTCATGGTAAGAAGGAGGCTTCAAACCAGGGCCAAAACGACCGATTGCCTCAATCATTATCTCAAACTAGATATCTTTAACAGCATTGAATGCAATATTGTTACGATACATCCATTTTGCAATGATCCGTACAACTACATCTCTTCCCTCTTTTTTGAAAACCTCAGAAATTGTAGTTTGTTTTGTCAACAATCTCCTTTTTCGTTCTCGAACCACCTTCTCAAGATCAACCTTCATAAACTTATCTATTGGTCCATGAAACTTCTTCATTAAAGGAAGTCCACCACTTTCACTTCCACCAGCCCCCATCATGATTCGAGCCTTCTTTGCATGTGACTGTGTAGGATTTTCTACTATTCTTTTAGTTCTAAATCTATCCATGGGTCCTCGTAAGACATTCACTTCTATTTCATCTTCATGATCCTCATCATCATTAAGCAACTCATCGTAAACAAAATTTTTCATGAACTTTTCTTTTTCTTCCTTTTTAGATTGTCGATATTCTCTTAACTCCTCTCTCACATGTTGTGGAGCTTTTGGACATATTGCTGTATTCCTATCACCACCAGTAATATGTCCAGTAGCTCTATGAATCCCGCCTTTCACTATCCTACCACAGAAAATACACTTCATATCATTAGTCTTTTTTGGGTCCTCTAGTGTGACATACTTCCAACATGGGTGCTTCCTCCTTGTTTCAGCCATCTACATAATTCAAAACATATGCTAGTTTTATACATAGTTACAAACTTACAATGCACATGCAAAGTTGCAAGTTAATATAATAATATACACACGCAAACACATGCAAAGTTACTAATTATATACATAGTTACATACAAATATAATAGAATAGTACATACTATATATATGATTTATACATATACATAGTTATATACATATATAATATAACATACTTATGTTATATACATACTTATTACTTATATATATTATACACTAATAGTCTAATAGTTATGTTATACATATATATATATATATATAATACTTATGTTATAGTTAAAACATATATATATAATAATACATACTTACATACTTTACTATTTATACAAAGTATATACTTATATATACTTATAAGTATATATATCATACTTATATTAATTATATCTTAACAGTATATAACATGTATTTATTTAGTTATATATATAGTATATACAACAGTATATAACGGTATATATTGCATATAATAATAATATATATACAACATATATATATATACTATATATAATATATAATATACTATATATATACATGTATAATACAACATATATGTATATATATTATATATATTATATAATATATAACATATAATATACAACAAGTATGTATTACTTATATAATACAACATATATATGTATATATATTATATATAACGTATAATAGTATGTATATATAATATATATGCAGTATATGTATAACAGTATGTATAACAGTGTATGTATATATATATATAACAGTATGCGTGTATAACAGTATGTATAACAGTATATATACATAATACAGTTTCTTATAATTTATATATATGTATAACAGTATGTATATATACAACATATATATATATAACACACACACATATATAATACACTGCATATAACACACACACACACACATATATAACTAACACACTGCATATAACACACGCACACAAAACCGTCGTCGAAGGGGAGGAGGTGCGCCACCGTCGAGACTCAGAGAATGTTAAGGTTGAGTGGAGGAGATACCTGGCCGATCTATGAAGCTCGGGCGGTGATGGAGGTCGACGAAGCTCCAGCGGAGGCGATAATGGAAGGTGAGAAGCTCCAGCGAAGGCATGAGGCGACGATGGTGTCGCAGATGACACGCATGTAAATAGCCTCTCATATGGAAAGTGAGAGGTCGTCATTCGTTTTTCAAAAAAAAAAAACAGTTGCTAGGATTCAGGTGATGAGGCGGCGAGGCGACAAGGCGTCGCCTGAGTCAAGGAGGCGCGTCGCCTGGTCGAAGCAGCTTGCCTGGGCCTTCCTCGAGGCGATACGCACCTCAGTCGCCTCGCCTCGTCGCCTCCTCGCCTGAGGCAACCGCTTCAACAACACTGTATCCTGGTGGCTGCTGCATATAGACTTCCTCTTAAAGATCACCATAAAAGAATGCATTCTTCACGTCCAACTAATGCAAGGGCCAATCAAGTTGAACCGTCACTGCTACCAACACCCATACATAGGACGTCTGACAACTTGGGAGGTGTTAAAGTAGTCTACCCCATAAGTTTGGGTGAACACCTTTGCCACAAGACGTGCTTTGTATTTAGCAATGCCTCCATCTGAGTTGAAATTCATTGTGGAAACCCATCAACAGTAGCTCCGTCTGAAAGTGAAGTGAGCTCCCAGGTCCCACGACCCCTAAGAGCAGTCATCACATCCTCCATGGCTGCCCGCCAATTGGGATCAAGCATGGCCTCATGATGTGTCATTGTGATGTGAGTAGCAACCAACACCTGTGAAGCCTACAAACCCAGGCCTAGGCTATCAATAGCAAGTGTGCCAGCTGTCGGGTGAGTAGCACAACTTTATGGCCTATTTCGAACTATCGAAAGATCTAAATGATCTCTTGTTTCATCACCTGTCCTCTCCCTGTGATCAACATGTAACAAACTAGCGTCAGTGTCTAATGGACTCACCTGAGAATCCGATGGTGGAGGCGAGGGAGGGAGCCCCCGAAAGGTAGTGTGAGCATGGGTAAATGTCTGAAGCGGCTCCACCGACGTCGAAAGGGTGGCATAACAAATGGTGGTGGTGGTGGTGGTTGTGGGACGATAGGGACAGAATCTCAAGAAAACTCCCAAATTGAATGGGTGTAAATGGCATGGACGCCATATCACTCTCAAAAGGTAGCTCAGCTGCAAATGTGGAAAAGAAGAGAATCGTCTCATGAAAGGTAACTGATGTAAACACATTTAAACTACTTAAAATGTCTATTTATGCATGTTCTTAAGCATAGGATTGCATTTCACGATATAAATATTGCATAGCATGCATCATCTTACATTTAGAGTAGTTTGAATAAAATGGAGGTTAATTGTCCCCTTTTATGTGCTTGGATAGGGCAAACATTTTATCGGGGCCTCGGATCGAAGATCCAACCGTATGATGTGATCAGGGCGATGATTGGAGTTCAACGACTCCAAGATCGCCCTAATCAGGCATCCGTAGCATCAGATAATGACCGGGGAACCCTAGAAGATCAATGGCCATGATGGTGTAAATCCGCACTTCAGATGACAAATCCGACCGCACGGATGAATTCGGATCGACGATTGCAGCCCAACGACACAAAAATCAAGTCAATCCGACATCCGTGGCACCATCTACAACTTCCAGAAGATTGACGGCCAAAGTGGCACCACGTGGCGCCATCTCGGCCACCCAAACGGCCGCTTACATTCTATGAAGCCCCGCACCCGCTCACTCTCCTCCATTGGATCTTGATCCAACGACTGTGGTCAACCGCACCTAAAAGCGTCCGCTTGACCATCCGCGCACCGTAGCGCAGCGGTCGAGCGCGCTTACGCGAGCGGCGGGAGCGAGTTCGAGCCACAGCGAAGGGCTGGAAGGCGCAGGCGATTGAGCGCAGGCTGGCGTTGGATCGCGATCGGACGGCCGCGCGCGCCCGATAGCGTTCACGCACGATTGCACGAGTGGCATCACGCGCGATCGCACGCACCAGGCGGGCGCACAACGAGCGGGCGGAGATGCGTCTTAAGCCGTCCGATCACGCAATCGGACAGCTGAGAACTGATGGACATGCGTACGCGTTGAAGAAGCGAGCAGCCGTGGAGGTGCGCGTGGGCGCGGGAGCTACGCCCATGTTGGGGGCTTTAGTGACGGATTTATCCGTCACTAAAGACCCCTCATTATTTTAAAGTTGTAATGACCATTTTGCCCCCACTCCTTGCAACTATAAAAGGAGACCCCCTCCATACGAAATTCGCATTCCTTCCTTCTCTTCTCTACCCCTCCAAAGCTCAAGAGAAGCTTGTCCCACACCGGGAAGCTTCTCGCGAGATAAAGTCCAAATTTCTGTCCCCCTTCGAAAGTGGACCCCGCGACAACGATGGCATGCTGCTCCGTTCCCATTCTTCTGGTTCGTCCTCCTTCATCCATGCGTCATCCCGTCCGGCTCGTGCTCCAAGCGACCGTCGAGGAGGATTTCTCTCCCTATTCTTTTTACTGCTTTCTAGTATAGATTTACTGCTTTCTATAGTAGTTCTGCTCGTCCTCCAAGCAATCGTCGAGAAGGACATTTCTCCCTCCATTCTTTTAATGCTTTCTAGAGTAAATTTATCGCTTTCTAGTTGTAATTAACAATCTCCTCAATGATAAATTCTTCGTTTATTCTACACCTCATTTTGATTTTCATGTGTAATACTCTCTCTCTTACCCTCGCTCTTTTATTTATTGTAAATAATTAGATAGTTTTAAATTGAATTACTTCGTGACAAATAAAAAGAAACGCGTAATTTTTAAATCAAACGTCCGCCCCCTGTGTTCGACCCGGAATTTTCATTTCGGTATAAATTTTATTTGTTAACACGAATTCTTCGTTTTCAAGCTACGACAGGTTTTCAAAAACCAAACACGTTAGCATAACCATTAGATTACGTTCAACAGTAACGTTTGCTGAAAAGAAATGCCGAGAGATAATCGAATCAAAACACCGATACCCCTTTTGAGTTTGAGTATACCCAAGAAAAACACACTTAACTGCTCTCGGTTCTAATTTCTCCTTGCCCGATCCCAACAAATGGACAACCAAAGTTTCGACGGGTGATGTGAAACTAAGGTCTATCGGGATACATAACCTCCAAAAGAATCCGCTCGCGTAAAACAACGTTAAGCATCCAATTAATCAGAAAACAAGCTGTCAAAACAGTGTCACCCCAGTAAAGAGAGGGGACCGAGTAGTGAATCAACAACGTACGAGCAACATCAAGCAAGTGGCGATGTCTCTTCTCAGCAACACCATTCTGCTGAAAGGAGTAAGTGCAAGTGGTCTCATGAATAACGCCACAACTGGAAAAGAAAGTACACAACCGAATGGTAAAAAATTCTAAGGCATTATCAAACCGAAAATAATTCACAAAACATGAAAGCAAAGTTTTTATTTCTTTGACAATTTTCAACAATTTCTCCCACATCAGACTTATTTTGCAAAAGAAATAGCCAAGAAAGATAGGAAAAATCATCCACTAACACCAAATAACATACGTTCCCAAGTCAATCAAGAATACAACTCGGATCCCAAGGATCCATATGAACTAGATCAAACATAGCAACAAAGCAAATAAAAACAGAAATAGACGTGGAAAAAGTAGCCCTATGATGCTTGCCCAGCTAACAGACATCACAAGTGAGAGCAGTAGTAAAGGGCATGTGTGGCAAAACTCGTCTAAGATAATCAATAAGTAGGTGACAAAGGGGATGATGCCAATGGAAAGAGGACGCAACAGAACCAAGGCCCTAGGTAGCAGAAGCAGCATCAACAGTACAACTCAAACAGTATACCCCCCGCTCCTCGCGTCCTCCACCAATTGTCTTCCCAGTAAGCTTATCTTGCAAGACACAAGAAGACGCAACAAATATAGCTCAACAGTCTAAATCTCTGGTAATACTGCTAACAGACAACAAACTCAATGGAAAATCAGGAATGTAGAAAACATCTATCAATCGCAAGGTTGGAGATACAGACATCCCCCTTGCCAACAAGTGACGAGTGTCTCCCATCTGCCACCTATACAGTCCTGGCAGGTGTAACTGGAGCTAATTGAGAAAAGGATCTCTTGTCGCCACACAGGACGCACCAAAGTCAATCAACCAATCGTCAGGAGATAAAAGGGATGACATACCAATCGCAGGGGCCTCAGAAGAAGAGGCAATGGCTGCAGTGTCTAGAGGCTAAGAGGAGGATGCCTAGGCTAACTTAGCAATCTGCTGTCGCAGAGTCTCGATCTCAATACCGGGAAAACTGGCATCAAGACCCAAGGAGGCTCCATCAGTGACCTCGACTACCTGATTGGCCACAGGTGGCCTACCATGCTTCTGCTAACATGTAGCCTCAGAGTGGCCCATCTTGCCAAGCACACAGAGACCGAGTGCGTGTACCAAAAGAGCATCCACGTCCACAACCACCTGTAAGGGAGGGGGCACCCCTGCCATGTCCAGGGATCGCAGCCAGTGCAGACGTCTAAGCACCATAGTCAAGAACAGAAGTGTGCACTACTACTCTGTTGAGTCTATTGTAGGCTTCCTCCAGAGTAAGAAGCTCAAGAGTGGTGAGGATCTGATCTATGGCTGTTGTGTACTCAAATCCAAGGCTTGCCAAGAAAAGGGAGACTGCCAGCTATCTCCACAAATTCCTCCAAAACTCACAAGCACACCTCGACAGATAGAAGTGATGCCTCTCCAGCATTCTCTTCAAAAGAGAGTAGTATTGCGACAACGTGCGTCCCTCCTAACAACCCATATCAGCATTCCCTTCAAAAGGCTCATAAAAGACCTAAAAACACGTGCAGAGTTCATGGCGTGTGAGTACGTCTCATGCAAAGACACCCATATCTCCATTGATGTCAAATAGTACATAATCTCATCCCCTATTCAAGGAATAACAATCTGCATAAGCCATGCATAAACCATGGTGTTGTCTCTATCCCAGTTGGCATTTAGTCTTGTTTGCAACCTCTGGATCCATAAGAATGTAGCTTTTCCCATGACCGCTGAGGGTCATAAGAAATGTCTGGCACCACCACAGGTAGTTGGTCTCATATAGTTTGATGATGGGATCGAACAATGGGTTTTTAAGTATCCTAACGTCCGAAAGAGAGCCCGATGTCACCTCGAATAGATCATCTGAAGCCATCTTCGCAATCCGCAAGCCTAAATTAATCTTCTATCATCAAGGAAACATCAATAGATCTAAACGAAAGTGTATAGTTTCATATCTGCATCTTCAGCAAAAAGCCTCCTTGGACAGGCATTAGCTAACTCGAGTGCGGGAAAAACAACCGAGACAACCCCAAGGGGACCTAAGCTCCCTCTCCATGCGATTATAAGGGATGTAGCCCTTAGAACAGGGCTAAAAATCCCTCACAACCGCCGTTAACTGCATGCACATGGACTACGCCGCCACTGGACATGCGCAGCGCCACCGCCGATCACCTACGCCATTGTATGCTCGCTACAAATCCTCACCGCACCTAAATCGAAGTCGCCTCACATTGCCACAGCATCTAGATCAACGCCGCCAGCGCAACCTTGCATTGCCGCAACACCTGGATCAACGCCTCGCCGCCCTGCTGAACCCGTGCTACAGCGCCGCTATGCCTCATGCACGCCACCCCCGCCGCGTGGAGGCCGATGAGTCTACATAGAGAGATGGGATTTGGCAGCTACGGTTTGGAGGCCTTGGGGGTAAGATACCTAAGGCCTTGGGGGTAAGCCTCGGTCTAGGACTGCCGCTCTGATACCAAATTGGAGAACATGAGATGATTCTATTATAAAGCCCTACCACTCCTTATATATGAAAAGGTGGAAAAGTTGCGATAAAACACCAATATAAGAAATAGAAATAACAAATAACCCCTCATACAAAATGTGTGCATATGCTAACAGACTAATGCTTTGAATGCTATCCAAGTGGAAGCAAAGGTGAGATCTAACCATTATAGGATTATTGGAAGATCCAAATAACCCTGGACTACAATTTCTAAGGTTGACAAAACAAACAAGGAGGGAAGAGATGCAGTTCTATGGATCATTACAAAATGGATGTACCATAACAACATTGCATTCAAAGTTGTTAAAGATATCTAGTTTGAGATAATGATTAAGGCAATTGGTCGTTTTAGCCCTAAATTGAAGCCTCCTTACCATGAAGTGAGAGTTCCTCTATTAAGATATCATGGGAACAAGACTCAGGATTTCATCACCAAACATCATGATGCTTGGACGAAATATGGATGCACATTGATGACAGATGGTTGGACAGATAGGAAAAGCAGAACACTTATAAATTTTCCGGTAATTTCTCCCATGGGAACTATTTTCTTGGAGTCCATTGATGCTTCATCCTACGTAAAGACAGGTGAAAAGCTTTGCGAACTGATAAGTGGCATGATCGGTCGTGTCGGAGAGGAATGTCATTCAAGTCGTCAGTGATAACGCATCGAATTATGTTCTTACTGGTAATAAATATCTATTTATTTTAACATACATATTTTCTTTACCAATGTAAGAATAGTAAAATATAAAAAGTAAGATTATTCTTTTCCATAGGCAAATTACTGGAGGCTAAGCATCGTCAAATTTATTGGACTCCTTGTACTGCACACTGCAACGATCTGATGTTGGAAGATTTTGGGAAGTTAGAGGATGTAAAAAAGACACTCAAGCATACAATGCAACTGAGTAGTTATATATACATGCATCATTCGGTCTTAAATTTGATGAGACAGTTCACAAGTAGGGAGTTGTAGAGGCCTACAGTTACAAGATTTACTACATCTTTCCTCACATTACAGAGCATTCATAGGCAAAAGGAAAATTTAAGGAAGATGTTCACTTCAGATAAATGGATCACTTCTAAAAATGTAAAAGAAGATAAGGGAAACAAGGTAGCAACAATCATCACGATGCCTTCATTTTGGAATAAGGTTGTTTACATTCTCAAGGCTACGTCTCCCCTTGTGAGAGTGCTTTGTCATGTTGACTCAGAGAAGAGGCCTGCAATGGGATAAATATACGAAGCAATTGATAGAGATAAGAAAGCTGTCATGAAGGCCTTCAACAATAATGCTGAAAAGTTTGGACCTATTTGCGACATCATTGATAAGAAGGGGGATTGCCAGCTTTATAGGCCTCTACATGCAACAGGATATTTCCACAATCCTGAATTCTCTTATAAAAATCAGAATCATAATTTTGATTCTGAGGTTTGAATGGATTCTACAATGTATGAGTAACCAACTAATGTCATAGAGGAACCCTTTAAGAAGAGACCTTTCCAAGGAGCCTTCTTAACATATCTAAGTACCATCAATGCTGCATCCCAATGTTAACGTGTTGGCTTGGCCATGAACTAACTCAGTCTCCCAACTGCAAAGGAGATGTACGACCTCATGATAGTAAGATACAGCAGCTTGCCCACAAGCTATCTCTACCGTCTGCTATCCACCACCTGTGCATCCTCATTACAGAGTAGCATCTTGGAGTCCATAGGAATATGCCAACCTCTTACTGTAATTTCCTACTTGGAGGGGGTGAGATCAGCGTCACGTGAAAAATGCGGAATTGAAATAATAAACAATCTTCACAAAATAACAATCACACAAAAGGCACAAAGTATTTTTAGGTGGAAACCCAAACTGGGTGAAAACCACTACCTAACCCTCTCGAGTTAGGATTTCCCGATCAACCAAGTTGATCAAAATCCACTAAACCGAATCACTTTAAAACGAGGGTGATTCAACCTCAATTACAACCACGCTACTTAGACGAGGGTAGCGTACCTCAACCCCTTCTCTCCACGAGAAGGATTTTGTCTCGCGAAGGAGACGGGAATTCGCAAAGCGAATACCCAACCAAATAACAAAGATAAAATAAACAAGTAATCCGATAGAGCCAACAAAGTAATTTTAAACCTAGCCTCTATAGGAATTAGGAAACTCCCTTTTGCAAGGAGTGCGTCGAGTTGATGACGCGGTGCGTGAGCCACGCGATGGTGCAACTTCGCTCTCGTGAACTACGGCGGGAGAGCGGGTGCGCAACAGCTTGATGTTCTCAAGAGAATGGAGCTTGAGCTTGGAGAGCAAGAGCTAGCTAGGACACAAGAGAGTAGAAAGTGTATTACAAAGTGTTTCTTGTGTATCTTGGTGTTTCTAAGTGTGTTTTTGTGTTGCAAAGGTTCCCCTCTATTTATAGAGGCCTTAGGAAGGCTTTGGAAGGCTTAGGAAAGGTTCTATAGCCGTTGGATGCAAAGCCCAAGAGAATCACCCCGAAATCAGGAACAATCATTGTTCTGACAGGCTTATCAGATGTCTAATTCTGGCACCAGACGTCTGGAAGTTCACTTTAAGACGTCTGATTTCAAGGTCAGACGTCTGATTTTCGGCGGGTCTCTTCCTGACTTGGATCAGATCTAAACAGGGTTCTAGTGCAAGTCCATCAGACGACATACAGGACGTCTGGCACTATGTCTGGACGTCTGGAAACTTACTTTTACTATGGGAATGGATTTTCCAAACGTTGCAACGGCTAGAAAATCTCTGAGAAGAGATTTTGGGTCAGCCGAGGCAAAACAGTCATTATCAGACGTCTGGAAAGGCCTAAGGACGTCTGATAAGGCTCTAACGGTCATATTCTTGAGTGTTTGTTAAGCCAGTCAACGGTCCACAAATTGGACGTCTGACAAATCATCAGACGTCTCTTAAGACGTCTGGTCTAAGGTCTGGACGTCTGATTTCATCAGACAGAACTAACTATGTACAGCCTAATAGTTATCAGACGTCTGAATCAACAGTCAGACGTCTTAAAACACTTTATCAGACATCTGATTTTGGAATTAGACGTATGGAAATGCTGTTTGAACCCTATATTGATTATCTAAGTATTCTACAGAGAACCTAAGTATCCTAAGGTTGTGCGGGTGTTCCTAAGACTACTGTTAGGGTACTTTGAGGCTCTTTAACATGAATCTAAGTAACAAACATAAAGAGCAACAAAAGAAACGAAAAATACAAGGAGTACAAGAGAAAGAAATCTATCTTATTCTTCATTTCCTTCCTTCTTCAATCTATCGCTCCTCCCGAATCTCCTCTGTTTTCCATCGAGCTCCTCCAATCCGTCCTGGATGCGAGCTCGAACTCCGTCTAATCACGTATCCATTTGCGATTGACCTGAAATCTAGGACTCAAAGTGCAAATGTTAAATGACACGTGTTTTGTTGTCATCAAAACAAATGATCGTGGTGCTCTAGCACCAACAATCTCCCCCTTTTTGATGATGACAAAACCATAAATAATAATGCAAAAAAATCCTCCCCCTTTTTGACATTATCAAAAAGGTTTAATTGATTTTACATTTCCTATAACTCCCCCTTATAACATGCTCTTCTATAAATTTCTTTTGACAAAGGTAATGCCTCCCCCTTTTTTATAACAAGATAGCTATTATTTTTCTCCCCCTTTCTAAAGGAAATTTAGCTACCTTATATCTCCCCCTTAAAAATTGACAATTAGCTTATAATTTCCCCTATCTAAATGCTTATGATAAAAGGATAGGGTAAAGAATTTTTTACCTCACCTACCATGGCCAATAAAATGGCCCGAATGGTGGTGGTGGCCACATCGGATGGGGCTCCCATCCGTAGCTTGGAGGCCTGGGCATTGGCACTGGTCTCCAATCTGGTGGTCGACGTGCGGCGGGTCCATTGTTTGTTCGCCGTCTCGTCGGTCTTCTCGTTCTCCTCCTTGGTCTACTCCTTGGTTCTCCCAACTCGAGTTAATCAGCCATGAGTTTGTAGGTCCAGTCTTTTGTGTTGTAGTTATCCCTGAAACCTACAAAACAAGATTCCAAATTTTTCTTCGGTATCCAAGTGAGCTTGGATCCGGATCTGTTAGCGGGTCTCCTTGACGGAGATCCTTTCTCAACCTTAGGGCTATATAGGTTATCTACCCTATTTATCAATTTATTTGATTTCTCCATAAGACATGCAAGTTCATTTTCTATAATATTCATCTTAGTCTTTAAAACAGAAATTCCTATTTTTATATTAACATTTTCCTCAATCAATTTATTATTTTCATTGATGAGGTTTTGATTTTCTAATAATGGGTTATCATTTTTAGCACTAGCTTGTAGATTCTTAAGTTTTATTTCTAACCTGTCATTTTCAGATTTAAGAAAACTAAGATTCTTTTTCATGCTTTTGTTTTCTATTTTTAGTGATTTACTAAGCTCATATAACTCATTAAAAGCATCTTGTAAATCCGAGTTTACCTCATTGTCGGAGTCGTCGCTATCATTGTCACTTTCTCCAATTGCCATGAAACCAAGGCACGCGGTTTTCTTCTCCCCGAGATCTTCTTCCGAGCTCGTCTCCTCATGAGTGCCTTCCAACCTCCATATCTCGTGGGCGGTGGTGCACTCTTGGATTTGTTCGAATTCCTTCGGACTCAATACGCAATACAAGGCATTCATTGCCTTTGTGTTGAGTGAAAGCTCTCGAATCTGCAGTTGCGAGTAACCTCCTTGGGGTCGCTTCAGGATCTCATATGGGGTTTCGCAATATCCCCATATCTCGAACTCAGTGGCTTGGAACCACGTTTTCATCTTCAACTTCCAATATCAGAAGTCCCTCCTGTCGAAATAGGGTGGTCGGACGGTGGACTGCCCTTCGGAGATTCTGATTGCGGCTATGCTTCCCCCCATGATCTTCTTGCAGGGTGTTACTCCGATCTTGCAAAAACCTGCTCTGATACCAACTGTAATTTCCTACTTGGAGGGGGTAAGATCAGCGTAATGTAAAAAATGCGAAATTGAAATAATAAACAATCTTCACAAAATAACAATCACACAAAAGGCACAAAGTATTTTTAAATGGAAACCTAAATCGAGTGAAAACCACCACCTAACCCTCTCAAGTTAGGATTTCCCGATCAACCAAGTTGATCAAAATCCACTAAACCAAATCACTTTAAAACGAGGGTGATTCAACCTCAATTACAACCACGCTACTTAGACGAGGGTAGCGACCTCAACCCCTTCTATCCACGAGAAGGATTTTGTCTCGCAAAGGAGACGAGAATTCGCAAAGCGAATACCCAACCAAATAACAAAGATAAAATAAACAAGTAATCCTATAGAGCCAACAAAGTAATTTTAAACCTAGCCTCTATAGGAATTAGGAAACTCCCCTTTGCAAGGAGTGCGTCGAGTTGATGATGCGGTGCGTGAGCCACGCGACGGCGCAACTTTGCTCTCGTGAACTACGGCGGGAGAGCGGGTGCGCAACAGCTTGATGCTCTCAAGAGAATGGAGCTTGAGCTTGGAGAGCAAGAGCTAGCTAGGACACAAGAGAGTAAAAAGTGTATTACAAAGTGTTTCTTGTGTATCTTGGTGTTTCTAAGTGTGTTTTTGTGTTGCAAAGGTTCCCCTCTATTTATAGAGGCCTTAGGAAGGCTTTGGAAGGCTTAGGAAAGGTTCTATAGCCGTTGGATGCAAAGCCCAAGAGAATCACCCCGAAATCAGGAACAATCATTGTTTTGACAGGCTTATCAGACGTCTAATTCTGGCATCAGACGTCTGGAAGTTCACTTTAAGACGTCTGATTTCAAGGTCAGACGTCTGATTTTAAGCGGGTCTCTTCCTGACTTGGATCAGATCTAAACAGGGTTCTAGTGCAAATCCATCAGACGACATACAGGACGTCTGGCACTATGTCTGGACGTCTGGAAACCTACTTTTACTATGGGAATGGATTTTCCAAACGTTGCAACGGCTAGAAAATCTCTAAGAAGAGATTTTGGGTCAGCCGAGGCAAAACGGTTATTTATCAGACATCTGGAAAGGCCTAAGGACGTCTGATAAGGCTCTAACAGTCATATTCTTGAGTGTTTGTTAAGCCAGCCAACGGTCCACTAATTGGACGTCTGACAAAGTCATCAGACGTCTCCTAAGACGTCTGGTCTAAGGTCTGGACGTCTGATTTCATCAGACAGAATTAACTATGTCCAGCCTAATAGTTATCAGACGTCTTAAAACACTTTATCAGACGTCTGATTTTGGAATCAGACGTCTGGAAATGCTGTTTGAACCCTACATTGATTTTCTAAGTATTCTACAGAAAACCTAAGTATCCTAGGGTTGTGCGGGTGTTCCTAGGACTACTGTTAGGGTACTTTGAGGCTCTTTAACATGAATCTAAGTAACAAAAATAAAGAGCAACAGAAGAAACGAAAAATACAAGGAGTACAAGAGAAGGAAATCTATCCTATTCTCCATCTCCTTCCTTCTTCAATCTATCGCTCCTCGCGAATCTCCTCTGTTTTCCATCGAGCTCCTCCAATCCATCCTGGATGCGAGCTCGAACTCCGTCTAATCACGTATCCATTTGCGATTGACCTGAAATCTAGGACTCAAAGTGAAAATGTTAAATGACACGTATTTTATTATCATCAAAACAAATGATCGTGGTGCTCTAGCACCAACACTTACAAGATATCAAAAGCATACATCCGCTGAAACAAGACCGCACCCTCTTTGCTGCGAGCAATCTCAATACTAAGGAAATACCGTAAAGCCCCTACGACTTTCAAGACAAACTGCTCTGTTAGGATGCGCTTAACCTCAGCAATACCCTGCACGTCGTCCCCTATGATGATCAACTCATCAACATAAACAAGAAGTACCACAGTACCTCGTCTAGTCCTCCTGAAAAAAAGTGAGAAATCAACTATCTCCTAAATATGGTTTTAAAAATCGCGCCTCGTGGCTATAGAGGCGTACGCCTCAAGGCGAGGCGGCCCGAAATAGCCTCGAGGTGGTAGCCTCAAGGTGCATTCAAGAGGCGTGCGCCTCGGATGAGTCGAGGTGGTCTAAGGCGCTCAAGGCGGTGAAGCGCACACGAGGCGTCGCCTCACTGGTTTAGTTATAGCACACAAGGCAGTGCTGCAGCAATGTCGAAGCTTGAGGAGCATCGCTACAGCAGCGTCGGAGCTCAAGGGGCAGCGTCGGAGCTCGAGGAGGAGCATCGCCACAGCAGCATCGGAGCTCGAGGGGCAGCATCATCGCAGCAACGTTGGAGCTCGAGGAGCATCGCCGCAACATCGTTAGAGCTGGAGCAGCATCGCCGCAGGCCTGTAGCAGTGTCGGCGCTCGAGGAGGTTGGTTCTTCGAAGGTTGTCATCGCAAAAGGTTGGTTTTTTTTTTTTGAAAAGGGTTTGTCAGTGCAGAAGGTCGATTTAAGGCTATAATTTCATCTAAGTCTTTAGGATTCAAAGGTTTTTTTGATCAAAATTGATAGGTATTATTTACAGGGGATTTGAGTCTTATAAATATGTTGTAAACGTCTGGATGCCTTCACCTTATAATTTCATCTTCCACTTTTTTGACTATATGTTGAGGTCGTTAAACCTCTGGTTGCTTTCATAGTATAAGTATGGATCAATTTCGGGAAGGATGAGCTTAGCCATTTCCATTAACATGAGTCGTACTAGTTGGGGAGAGAATGCACTAGTGAATGACTTGATTCAGCATGTACACTAGTTGTCAAAGTGGAACCTTTGTTATTTATTTGATAGTTTTACTTATTTATCAAGTTTAGGTCATTTATTTGATAGTTTTTTTCATTTATCAAGTTTTATTTCCTTATTAGCACTTAATAAGTATATATCATTTTACTTTTTTATGTTTTTTATGCAATTCCTGAGGCTTACGCCTCGCCTCGATGAAGGCAAACCGCCTTGGTACCACCTCGCTTTTTTAAAACCTTGCTCCTAAATAGTGTATACCAAAATAGCGTCCACATCCACGACCACGTGCAGGGTAAGTAGTACCCCTGCTACGTCTAGGGATCACAGCTAGTGCAGACGACTGAGTAACTGTGTCAAGTGTAGGCGTGCGTACTGTAACTCTGCCAAGTCTACCATATGCTTCCTCCAATGTAGGAAGCTCAGAAGTAATGAGAAACTGATCTCTGGCTGCCACATACTCAGTTCCAAGGCCAACCAAGAAAAGAGAAACAGCCAATTGACTCCTAAAACTCCTCAAAGACTCAAAGATACACCCTAACAGGTAGGAGTAGTGCCTATCCAACATTCCCTTCATGAGGGAGTAATCCTGTGACAGCATGTGTCCCCCCTGACGCAGATAGAAAATATCATAGAAGACCTGAAAAACTCGTGCAAAGTTCTTGGCATGTGAATGTCTCACGCAAAGACTCCCACATCTCTTTTGCAATAACGTAGTACATGATCTCATCCCTGATGCAGGGAATAACTGTCAGCATCAGGCATGCATAAACCATGGCATTGTCGCTATCCCAATTAGCATTTGTGCCTGCCTTGTTCTCAGACTCCAGATCCATAAGAATGACTCTTTTTATGACCCCTAACGGTTATAAGAAAGGTCTAGGACAACCGTGGGTTGTTGGTCTCATCCAACTTAACAGGACCAAAGAAAGGGTTCTTAAGTACCCCGGTGTCAGAAACAGAGCCCGAGGACACCTTGGACTAATCACATGAATCCATCTTCGCAATCCAGAAGTCTCGATCAAGTATCTATCACCATGAAATCATCCACAAATCTGAAATCAGAAAAATTCAGTCCTACATCACGGACTTACATTCCTAGATCAGGACAAAAAACCCTTTTCAATCGCTGCACAGGGATTGAATCACGAAAAACCACCTCTCTGCCGATCTGTGCCGCCAACCGCCACAGTCACCACCGGAGCACTATAGCACCGCCGCTGGAGGTCAACACCACCTGCAGTGCACTGTCGTCGGGCCAACAAGCAACCCTAGCTACTGCTGCCCCATCGCCAACCACCTGTAGCACCGCCGCAAGCTCAACGAGCCACTACTGCACCGCCGCCGAAGGTCAGATCGACCTCCAAGGGATCACAGCGCCGCCACGAGCGACCCTCGATGTTGCTGCGCCGCCATCGAGACCCAGGGCTGCTAAAGGCATCGCTGAGCCACCACAATCAACTTAGGCACTGTTGCGCCACCGCTGGAGACCAAGAAAGGCCCCATCCTCACCTGAGCGCCGCTGACGGTGCTACAGGCTCACCCGCACCGCCACAGCACCGTCGTGCGTGCCGCAACTCGCCGCCGAAGCTCCACCAAGAGCTGCTACCACTCACAAGGGAAAAAGAGAGGATTAGGGTTTAGTAGTTAAGGTTTTGGAGATTGTGAGGGGTGGGATACCTAGAGCCACCATCTAGGACTAATGCTTTGATGCCAAATTAGTTGAAATGACTTAGTTTCATTAGAAATCTTAGGGCTCTCTTATATAAAGAGAGATCATAGGGCCAAAAGTACAGGGATGTCTCTAAGGGACAAAACACACAATGCCCTTACAATAAGAAGAAATAAATGGCACACAACATAAGCTAACAAACACAAGATACACCAAAAAGGATGAGCAGAAATTTTGCATTAAATTTAGCACATCAGTAACAAACAAAATTAAAGCTCTCCTAGAGACCTTATTTTGTATTATAGTAGCTGATCCTTACACTCCCAAGTAAAATAAAGGTTGCTCATTGGAATGCTAGCAGAAACTTTATATGAAGTAAATGACTATTAAAAGAATGTAAACCTTTCCAGTCTCGAACATTCATTCTTCCAGAAAAGTTTCTAGTAGGAAATATTAATAACTAATTGAATCTGTAGGCTTATTTATATTTTTACGTTTATTTACAAGGGTGTATTGTACACCTTTTCTCTGTCGTTAAGTTGTCTCACAATTTTCCCTTTTCTTCTCTCTATATAAAGAAAGGTAGGGCTCTCACAATAAACTGAGCCTTTCACTTCTCCCCACTTGGTATCTGAGTAGTGATCCTAGATCGGTGCACTAGATACCCTACCAAAATAAGCCTCCAACACCCACCACCAAAACCCTAGTCGCCACCACCAACAAGGAGCCCTCACCAACGGTCTACCGACACCACTACTTCCTCACAGCTTCACTGAAGCCACCAAGCAACGCAAGGAGGCAACGACGAGTCTAATCGACTGCTGCATCTTCACCAGGGGCTACGCCACCCCTTTCTCACCATCGCAGTCATCGTTACTGCTGCAAGGGGGGTTGCGCGACCCTTGGGAGGCTGCTGAACATCGCAGTTCCGCCAGAGTGCCACTGTAACGGCCACAGGAGGAGACAATACGAGGCGATGACGCTTACAAGGGGGCAGCAACGCCTCTTCCTCCTCTAGCCGACAGGGGTCACCATGTGTGACTCTCCTCCCTTTGATTCCCTTGTGGGGTCTTAATAGGGAAAGGAGACCTATTCTCACCAAATCTCTCCCTGAGAAGGGTTGCCACACTGCCTAAGAGTCGTTTCATGGTCTAAAAACTAGTTTCAGGCCATGCTCTGGTAGTTTCAGTTCTGAGTTCTGATTTTGTTGACTCCATTTTCCATTTAGCAGGTGACAGGGGATAACAAGATGGCTTCCTGAAGTTCTACTAAATCTGGGTCTTCTGAGGCTACTCTAGATTGCTCCACAAACACCGGGGGATATAAAAGTCCATTTTTCAGTCCCACAATCAAATTGGATCAAACTAATTACCCACGGTGGTCCCAGATGTTCTTGATGACCGTCAGCGGTCATCAAAAAGAGAACATACTAAGTCAGCCTGAGCCCATCGAGAAAACAGGAGTTAACGCCACTTGGGATCGCGACAATGCGATAGCTTGTGCCTGGTTAATGAACTCTGTGATGCCTAGGATAGGCAATGAGATTATGCATTATTCTATTGCTAGGAAGATGTGGGATTCTCTGTGTGAGACGTATTCTCACAAGAATTCCTCTCAGGTAATTCAGATTTATCATGAGTTGTTTCATCTGCGTTAAGATGAGAAGACTTTACCTCAGTACTATTCTCAGGGCAAGGGATTATTAAAGTGACATAATTCCTATAGACTTGGTTGCACCTGCTCCTCCTGGCATGCCTTAAAGAAAGAGCTTGTAGACTTGCAGTCTCTTTGTTCTGGTTTGGGACTAGAATATGCGACTACACGGGATCAAATTTTGACAATGACTAATCTACCCATCCTTGAGGAGACTTACTGTAAACTTAGCAAGATTATAGTTCCTACTGTCTCTACAGAGACGACTGGCCAAACCATAGCTTTGGCTACCTCGCATGGCTCCAGGAGAGGAGAACCGTCTACTCATGGATGGGGCTCAGGAGGTCGAGCCAAACCTCCATGTACTTATTGTGGTCAACTAGCCCACATTGAGGCCACGTGCCGACAAAAGCATGGGAGGCCTATTACTACCCATTAGGTGACAGCAACTACCGTAACTACACCTGATACAGTTACTAGGGCAGAGTTTAAGGAGCTAGTACAGAAGATCAGTCATCTTTCCCAAACTACCTCTACAGAGACAGCTGCAGCCGCCTCCTCCTCAGGTATTGCTAGTGCCTATACAATCCTTACCCTTGGTTCCGATGATTGGTTGGTAGACTCAGGGGCATCGCAGCACTTATGTGGCACCTCGGATGCTTTTTCCAACTTGAAATCTGTCCCTCCAGGCAAGACAGTGTAGATAGGAGAAGGTAGATTATCACAAGTTGCAGGAAAGGATGGAGTAACTCTTTCTTCTACATTGCAGCCACCCAATGTGCTTTATGTTCCTAATTGTCCACTCAATCTCCTCTCCGCTAGTTGTATTCCCAAAGAACTCAATTGTGGAGCTATCTTTGATGCGCACCCGTGTGTTTTGCAAGACCGACACACAAAGAGGACAATTAGTGAAGGACGTGAGGAAGGAGGGGTGTACCGTCTAAGTTGTTCTCCTTTTGCTGTTGTTGCTTTTGTGAGTCAAGGGGAGACAGCTTTGGCTACTGGATATCCCATCTAGTGGCATCTCCGCCTTAGCCACATTCCTGTGGAAAGACTGACATGTTCTACTCCATATCCCTGCCAGTACCACCATCACCTGCAATGCCAAATAGCTTGGCAAACAACACCGTGCTAGTTTTCCTGTTTCCAATCATGTTGGGTCTTTTGCTTTGTTTGATTTGATTCAGATGGATATGTGGGGTCCCAGTCGGGTTCTAGAGCATCTTGGGCATCATTATTTTCTTGTGTTGATTGATGATTTATCCCACGTTAGTTGGTTGTTCTTTTTTTTCTTTAGAGAAAAAGTGGAAGATTACCTAAACATGGTACTCATCCGTAAATTATATTAATGAGAAACAAAAGGAACGGACTTACATATTTTGCAGCCAAAAATCAAAAAAATGCCTCGCCTCTCTAATCACATTGTCCACATGACACCACTCATTACGGAAACCAGTATCATTTCTTTGAAGCCGATACTCCAAATAATAGCAACACCTTGACACCACCCCACCATATTAAGAACATGATCTCTAAAGCTTGTCCAAAATGAAGAATAAAGAGCCATTTTTCTGTTATTCCTAAAATGCTTCGTTCTAAAAATTCTTTGGAAATTCGTACTTCTCGCTTGTTGCAGTTTTTCCATAGTAATGGGATTGTCTACTAAAATACTTGTGCTCATACCTCTCCGTAGAATGGAGTTGCTAAAAGGAAGCATAGACAATTGTTGGATGTTGCACGCACCCTTCTTATTCACCATATTGTGCCTGCTCTATATTGGGGGGACGTTCTGACAGCATGTTTTCTAATCAATAGAATGCCAAACTCTACCATTCATGAGCAAATTTCATGGCAGGTTTTGTATCCTGGTCATCCTCTATTTTTAGTTATTCCTCGTGTTTTTGGGTGTGTCGCATATGTTCATGATTTGACTCCAAGATGGGATAAAGTAGCACCACAGTCTGTCAAGTGTATTTTCTTGGATTATTCTAAAACCCAAAAGGGATACGGATGCTTTGATCCTCTACGCCACTATCTTTCCGCAGATGTGACATTTAATGAGTCTGTGTGATACCTTTCCACCACCAGTTCTGATTTGTTTCCTATGACTAATGGGGTGCCCATGCTTATTCCACGTATTCCGTTTGGTGTTATACCTATGGATGATCGTCATACTCCTACTATTGAGGACCAGTTTCATTACTCTGTTGTTACTTATCAGAGGCTACATACTACCTTCCAGATGCCCCCTCCTCCTATGCCTCCAGCCTCCCCTTAGGTGAGCACACGATCTTTAGACACTAATGCTTCAGTTCCTAGTGGTGATGCAGGGTCAGTTGAGGTTGTGGAGGATCTATAGGTGGATAGCGACCTTCTGATTGCTATTCGAAAGGCTCCCCGATCTTGTGCTAAGTATAATATGGCTGGATATCTACACATTGCGGATCTTGGTATGCCTTCTCTGGGTTTACTAGAGCCCTTGGTACCATTAGAGTGCCAGCGTCTTACCAGGAAGCCATGCTTTATCCAAAGTGGTGTCAGGCCATGGAGGAGATGGCTGCACTTCGAAGCAGAGGCACGTGGGATCCTACATGTCTTCAACCAGGAGCCAGCCTTGTTGGATGCAAATGGGTATTTACACTCAAGTTTCATCTAGATAGGAGCATCGCCAAATGTAAAGCACGGTTGGTAGCAAAGGGGTTCACCCAAACCTATGAGGTAGACTTCTTTGATAAGTATTCTCCAGTGATGAGGCTCTCAACAATGAGGATACTTGTTTCTGTTGCAACACATTATGATTGGCAGCTTCATCAACTGAACATAAAGAATGCCTTTCTTTACATTTACTTACAGGACGTGCATATGCAGCAACCTCCCGGTTATGAGATGCAGGGAGAGTATGTATACAAGCTGAGGTAGGCCATATATGGACTCAAGCAGAGTCCACGCACATGGTTCCAGAAATTGTCTCAGGTGGAGTTTGATGGCTTTCAGAGATCTATAGATCACTCACTATTTGTCAAGAAGACTGGGAAAGGTGTGGTAGTGCTCCTAGTATATGTTGATGACTTGATAGCTACGTTGTCAAAGCTACCACCTTAGGCTACCGGGCTATCAGGCCAGGAGAGAAAGGCAAAGGTCACCTTGGAGTTATTCCAGGTTACGGGATTCATCCAACCTATCACCTAGTCACCTTCTTTGTCACCTGGGTCACCTTGTGCCTTGTCGCCTTACTCCTAATTCACTTTAAAACCATAAGACTCTTATTTGGTTTTAAAGTACATATATTATAGATATGTTTTGTGTTATATATTATTGTATATACATAATACATATATACATATATGTTATTGACAGCTTCTATATGCTCAATTTTCCTTCTCGTCCTAACTTAAACTATTGTTTGTCTATTAAGACATATATGTATAAGTTATACATATACATTATTGTATGCCTATAATGATATAATTATAATCTATTATAGTTTAATGATGTGTGTATGTGTATATTTGTTATTGTCTACAATTGTCTAATGATATATAACCATATACGTATAAGTTATAGTATTAAGTTTGTATTGTATTGTAAATATAACATATTATAATACATGTTATTGTCTTGAGTACAACTTGGAGACAACCTTTTGGGCTAGCATTTGTGGGCCATTGGTGGATGCCTCTACCTTGAGGAAGGCCTTCCCTTTATTGTGGTGCACTTCACTCAGACTCCAGGGAGTAGGAGTCTCAATAGAGGGAGTACTTTGTCATTATAACGTTCTTTGTAATTTTTGATGCAATTAACCCCTTTTATTAATGTAGTGGAGGGCTAACATCCATTGCTAACCCTTCTTTTCTTCTTCAAAACAAATGCATGTCACTCTTATTTTGGCAGATACATATGATATATATTTTGGTTGTTTGTTTTGACCTATAATTATAAATGTAATATATATGTTTATACATTATATGATAATATAAATATATACGTTATTATTACTTAAATATGATAGGATCATTCTTTTTCCGTTCACTTAAATAGTATTATCATATGTTTCTGATCTTTTTGCACCAATCAAGGAGAATGGAGAGAGCGAGCGAGGGAGAGAGCGAGAGAGCGAAATAGAGAGGGAGTGAGAACGTGCGAGGGCGAAGGGGCACTAGGGAGAGCGAGCGAGCGTCAGGACAGGGAGGCGAGGGAGAAAGTAGGAGAAGGGCGGAGGGTGAAGGGAGGACCTTTCGGAGGGAAGAGGCTGGCAGAGGTGCAACCGGAGGCCTACGCTAGTCGAACGTGGTGGGTCGGAACCGGGTGGAGCAAGGCCTGAATGCTCAACGGGTATCCGTGCAAGGTCGAGAAGATGCGGCCGAGCGTGGAAGGTGTTACAAGTGCCCCAACAGCGACCATTGGATCAAGGATTGCCGGGATCCATGGCGATGCTGGAGGTGTGGAGGTCTTGGCCATAGGAGCGGTAGCTGCCGAGGGGGAGCTGCGGTCGAAAGAGCGAAGGGGCTGCCGGAGACGGAGATGGAGGCCCTCTGGTTGGAGGGTGTTAGGGCTTTGAGGAGAGTGGTGGAGGAGAGCATCGTGAGGGAGGCACTAGGAGGTAGGGTTTCGAGGTCGATGGTGGAGAACTCATTGGACGAGGCTGCGAGGAGGGAATGGGCCAAGGCGCTGCAGGTGGCAGAGGGGGTGTTTGTGGCAACTGGACTCCTGGCTGAGAAGCGGAGTGAGCTACTCTTCACGGTGTGCACCACTGGGGGAGGGAAGTGGAGATGGAGGCATCCGTCACCGCACAATGGGGCCTCGCCGAAGCGCCTACCCGAACGAAAGGTGTTGGAAATCGTCATTACCGGAGTCCTATGGTGGCTGCATTTGGTCGAGGTCGAGGTGATCATGGCACCTTTTGCTCGGGTCAGAAGCTGCGGGGCACTTAGGCTGGCGGAGGGCCCGATGGTTGCACTGGTCGAGTTGAAGACCGGGGCAAAGCCGATGAGCAAGATCTTACTGCGGCTCGGAGGCTCCTCCTAGGTGGTGGAGTGCTTGATTCAGGGAGGGCGGCGGCACGCATCCGTGGCGGCCGGAGCTGCAAGCTCAGCGCTAGGGAAGGCGAGGCAGCGAGCGGCAGCCGCGAGGAGACGAAAGGGTGCTAACGTGGACTCGGCTCCCAAGGGATCCGTGAGGACCACGTGGAGGAAGCCCCAGAGATGCGTGGATCACAACCCTGACGTGGTCTTGACCCTCGAGAGATCCGTGAAGATCTCGCAGAGGACAACCGAGGATCACGGGATACGGGAGCCTCGGAAGCGGAAAGGTCAGAAGGCGCTTCTATAGGACGGCACTCCGAATGTGGAGGCGAGGGTTTTTAAACCCTAACACGTGCGCAGCACCTGATGGGCCACGGGGCACCAAAGGCAAAGCGGATCCGGATCCAAATCCAGATTCGCGCTCCGAGTCCGAAACAGCGGTTCAACCCATGGAGCAACAAAGACCTGAGGTCTCTCTCGAAGGCGGTGGCCCCTCCGGCTGCTTCGCACAGCCCCTAGGATCATCGGAGGTGCCGAGTTCGAAACAGGAAGAGGGAGCTAGCCGAGTGATGGTGCTGCGCGAGGCGTATGAGTTCTGGTCCCTGCGAGGGGAGGCCCAAGCGATGGTAGCAATGGGGGAAGATACTCCATTGGCGGCGACAGGCGAGGTGGTTCTCCAATGAGAACCTTCGGAACGGCTGGAAGCGCACTCGCGGCAACAGCAACCGGCTGGGAACTCCTCGGTGGGGGGTAACCCCATGGAGATCTCTTTGGCAAGGTGGACACGACGCTTGGTGGGTGAGGGGCACAGTGGTGGTCTCCGCTATCGAAGGAGGTGGTCATTCCGTGGCAGACAGAGACCACGGGTGGTGGTGGATGGTTGTTGGAGAGCTCCACAGAGCCCAATGCCGAGAGAGGTGTTGAATAGTGATGATGAGGAGGTGCGTAGGACGGCAGAAGCCAGTGGCTTCAGGCAAGCCACAAAGGAGTATACCAAATCGCCTAGATGAATGGGGTCATCACCTGGAATGTGCGGGACCTCAATGACCCTTCGAGGAGGGCCATTTTGGGGAGGTACATCAAGCAGTGGAGGGCGGACATTGTACTGTTGCAGGCAACCAAGCTGGTTGATTACGAGGGACGAGTCTGGAGAGAGATCGGAGGCTCTTGGATGGAGGGATTTCGCGCTCTTGCCGTGAATGGTAGATCAGGAGGGCAAATCCTTAGGTGGAGGGAGGATGTCTTCTCTTTGGAGGACGTCCAATGTGGAGAGCATATCATTTCGGCGAGCTTAGTCAAGAAGGTGGGAGGTGCCAGGTTGAAGGTTACAGGGGCATACGGTCCCACGGACACCCAGGCAAGGAGGGTGATGTGGGAAGAGCTCGTGGTGGTGGCAGCGGAGTCCATTGGGAGTCCCTTGTTGCTGGGAGGGGACTTCAATGTGACGCTGAAGGTGGAGAATATACCAAGTGGACTTGGGAGGCAGGACCCCAAGTCGAACCTTTTTGTGGATTTTGTTGAGACTCATGGTCTTGTGGACCGGTCCCCTACGTCCTGTGCTTACACATGGAGGAATAACAATGGCCAGATGTCCAGGATTGACAGGTTTCTATCCAATGTGGAGCTGGTTGAGGCGTTCCCTGTAGTAGATGTCTGTACGTTGGAGCGAACTTTCTCGGATCACACTTTGTTGTGGCAGCCGAATGAGGGGATACGGTTCGGCACATATTTTAAATTTGATGGGTTGTGGCTACTGGAGGAGGGGTTCAAGGCGTTGGTGGAGAAGTAGAACTCCATGGAGGTGGAAGGTTCAGCAAAGAAACTTTCCTTGCTGCACGACCATCTGAAGCTTGCTAGGAGGGAGATCAGGGCATCTAACAGGGGTAAGAAGGAGGCTTTGGCAGAGATTAACAAAATTGACAGACAGGAGGACCAGGCTCCCATCTCTTCGGAGGATATGGAGATCAGGGCGAGGATGTCGAAGGTGATCCAGGAGGAAGACAGATGGGCGGAGATGGAATTGAAGGTGAGATCCAGGCAGAGATGGTTGAAAGAAAAGGACTCCAACACAAGGTTCTTCCACCAAATGGCCTCTACCAGGAGGAGGAGGAACTAGATAGATAAGATGGTGATTGGCGAGGATGCTTTTTTAGGCAGGGAGGAGGTGGGGCAAGCAACGGCAGATTATTTTAGAGAGTTCACTGGGAAACGATCCAAGGGAGGCTGAAGGTGGAGGGGGGGAGCATGTACAGCGTATCATGGAGACCCAGGTGGAGGGTCTTACGACTGGCTTCTCAGAGGATAAGGTGAGGCAGGCGATGTGGGGCCTCAGTGCGGAGGGATGCCCTGGCCCAAACAGTTTCCCTGTCTTCTTCAGGGAGTTCTAGCCTTTGGTGGGTGCAGATGTGATGTGAGTGGTGGAGTTCGCATCCGACAATAGAGGTTTTGAGAAGCTGAATAGATACTATTTGTTTCTGTTGCCTAAGAAGGAAGGGGCGGAGGCCATCCAGGACTTTAGACTGATCGCCCTATCTAACATAGTTTACCTTATTGTGGCTAAGGTCCTAACTAACATACTGAGGGGCCTTCTGGGGGATTTGGTCTCCCCTGGTTAAACAGCTTTTGTTCCAGGGAGAGGACTTCTAGATAGTTTTGTAATTGCGATGGAAGCCTTGGCGGCGTGAAGTGAGAAGAAGCAGGCTTTCTTATGGAAGGTGGATTTTAGCAAGGCGTATGGCTCAGTTCAGTGGGACTTCTTGTGGGCGTCTCTGCGGAGGAGGGGTTTCCCTACGATTTGGATTGATTAGATGAAGAGATGTGTGACGACATCCTTTTCCGTCCCTATCAACGGAAACCCAACAGGAGATTGGGTCCAGCCTAGAAGAGGAGTCAGACAGGGGTGCCTTCTTGCGCCCATGCTTTTTGTTCTTGCGGCAAACGCACTTGCACGAGCGGCACACAAAGCTTGCAGCAGGGGCTGTTTAGGGGCTTTGACTTTGGTGGTGGCAGGGAGGTGATGGTCCTACAATACGCTGATGATACACTCTTCCTAGTCGAAAGAACCGTGTTGGAGGCAAGGAGGTTGGGGATCCTACTGGAGCTCTTTGGTGAGGCGTCAGGGCTACGGATTAGCTATCAGAAATCAAACTTCATTCCTGTCAATTTGTCCGCCACAGAGGCAGAGAGGGTGGGTGCTACTTTGGAGAGAGATGGGTTCCTTGCCATTAGTGTATCTGGGCCTCCCTCTATCGGACTGCCGTCTCAGACTACAGGATTGGCTCCCGTTGCAGGAAAGAATGGAGGGAAGGCTGGCAGGGTGGTCCTCTAGACTTTTGACTAGGGGAGGGCGACTAACCTTGGTGAAAGCGATTCTGGCCTTCGTGTCATCCTACTTCTTATCGGTCTTTTGATTGCCGCGCCAGATTGAGAAAGTCTCAGATTGATGAGAGACTTCTGGTCTACTACAGGGGCGACAGGCAAGGGGCGAGGCTGGTGGCATAGGAGGAGGTGTGCAGACCTACACAAGAAAGGGGCCTTGGGGTCAGAGATGTAGACAGAACAAACATCAACCTTCTCACGAAATGGATCGCGAGGTTGGTGGGGCATGAGCAGGGGCTTCTTGAAGATGTTATGCGGCGATGCTATGGTGACTTCCTGTCGTGGGGACCTCTCTGCACCCCTCCCCCTGGAGTGCCTCACTTCCTCAGGGGCCTGGCGACGATGGCTGTGAGAGTGTGAGGCTTCTTTGACCCGGTGCTCGGTGTGGGGGACTCCTTCCATTTCTGGCAGGACGACTGGCAGGGGCGGACACTACTCTAGGGAAGTTTCCTCGCTTAGTGAGTAGTGTGGTGAATATTTCGATGAAAGTTGGAGAATGCTAGGACGGATCCCGGTGCCCCATATTCCGGGGGGGTCTTTTCGATCAGAGATGTAAGGACTTCCAGCGGCTGTTGCAGGAGTTGGTGGGTTGGGCATCAGGCGAAGGCCTTGATGGCTTTTATTAGGAGGAGGGAGACTTCTCGGTGGCAAAGGTGTACCGCAGGTTGGGGACTGGTGAGGCTGATTTGGATGTTGACTTCATGCGGGACTACAGACTGATATGGACGGCGAAAAGCCCGTTGAAAGTGAAGATCTTTGCCTAATTGGTGAGAAGATGAAGGATCATGATGAAGCAGTGCAGAGCAAGATGGGCTCAGACAGACGATCTAGCATGCCCCCTTTATGGGGGGGCAGTTGAAGATGTGCAACATCTTCTGCTTCAGTGCCCATTTGTAGCACAGCTTTGGCAGGAGATGGGGATTGGTTGGATCTCCTGCCAGGACGCCGCTAGCTTTTGGTCTTCCTTTCGCAGGGGAAGTACGGGTGGCGAAGTCTTCACCTTTCACTCTAAGCATGAATGGGTAAAGGTCTTGGCTATTTTGTAGGGAGTGTGGTTGGGGAGGAATAGGGTGATGTTTAGGGGGGAGAGGCCTTATGTTAAGAACTTTGTATCCTTTATCTCCTCCCATATTGGTTTTTGGAGGTCCATTTTGTAATTCCTGATGTAATTTTGTTCTGAGGTGGAATGAATTTGAGTGGTTATCTATGGGATAACCATCCCTTACTTTTTCAAAAATTATCTGTTTCTTATGAAAGTTAATGTTACCATATAAGTTTATTAGGCATATTCAATATTTTATGAAATAAAAGGATTTGTCGCGTTAATTCAAACGGGCAATCGCCTTTTTGTCACCTCTCGCCTCGGGCGATTAAGGAGCTTGTCACCAGCAGCTGGATAAGACCTTGACAGCTTTGCTTGATAGTCTTCGGGATGATACAAATGGCATTATGCAGTGCAAGGAGCGACTGGCCAGTTAGTTTGTGATGAAAGACTTAGGTCCACTATAATATTTTCTGGGGATAGAAGTTACACGTAGCAAGTAGGGCATAGTTCTATCACAGAGAAAATGTGCACTAGATGTTTTACAGGAGACTGGGATGCTTGGGGCAAAGCCTGCGAATATACCCATGGACCCAAAGGCACATCTCTATGATGTCGAGACACCATCTATGGATAGCAGTCAGTACAAACAGCTTGTGAGGAAGTGATGTGGATACATCTGTTTCACATAAACTGCTTATGCAAGTTCTTAGGCGTATAATTGTATTCAGCATTATAAATATTGCATAGCATACATCACTTTGTATTTAGAATAAATTGTACAAATTGTCTAGCAATTTGTCTCTTTTTATGGTAAGGGGACAGGGCGATATTTATCTCCACCTTGGATTGAATATCCAACCGTACGGATCTAATCAGGGCGACGATTACAGTCCAACGCCTTTGAGCTCGCCCCGATTGGACCTCTGTAACATCAGATGCAGTCCAAGGAAGATCAAAGGTCAAGAAGCAAGGTGATGAAAATCCGAACCTCAAATGAAGAATTCAACCGCACATATGGAATCAGATCAACGATCGCAGCCCAATGGGGTGAGAATCGATCCAATCCGACACTCGTGGCACCATCTACAACTATTGGAAGATGGACGACCAAGATTGCGCCACATCGTGCCATCCTAGCCATCTAAAGCGCCCCAACATCCTTGCCTTAACATCTGAAGGCACGATCAACGAACGATCTCAACCATTGGATGAAGATCCAATGGCTGAGAGGCTGCCCCATCGAGCCTTCACAAAATCAAAGGCACAGTTGAGATCACACCTCAATCGTCCGATCGAGGGAGCACGGCCATAAAAGCATCTCCGCGACTTTCCGTGGAGATAGCATAACAGATAAGGTTCTCCACCAGTTGTAGGTCACACAATTGAGCCCCCCTCTGTGCTTCCTCTACACGTTCACAGGCACAATTCAGCTACCCAATCAGTCATCAACAGTTCAGACCGAACCATTCGATGAACACACGATTTGGCTTCAGATTGTGCACGCACTCGTGAGCGATCTGGAGCATCCAAGCACCATCCAATGGCTCGCGAGGTGGCCACGTCGCGTGGCACTTGGTGTACGCGCGCAACGGCTAAAGGCGAGAAGGCAAGCAACGAGCCAGAACGAGAGCCATCAGATCGGCGATGAACGGCCCACGTTGCACATGCGTGCTTCAGCGACGTGCGGCTTCAGCAACATGTAGATCTATCACTAAAGGCCTTGCATTTATTTTAAAACTTTTTAAAGGACCTTTTTACCTTTGAACTTCAACTATATAAGAGCACCAACACTCATCTCATCCAATCATCCCTTCTTTCTTCTCTTAACCTCCCAATGAGCTAAAAACAAGTTCTTGAGCTCGCTCTAGTGCTCCCAAACTATGGGAAGCTCCGCTAGAGTAGAAAAACAAATTTTTCCACTTCTCACCCCCTTCGTAGAGCTCTCACCAGTCGTCTTGTCGCCCCGACTCCAGAAGCGGATCCCACGACATCGACGCCTTGCCTCATCCCCAATTCTTCAAGATTCGCCTCCTTCCTCCAGGTGTCGTTTGTCTGACTCGTCCTCCAAGCATTCATCAAGAAGGATAATCTCTCATCCCCTATCTTTTTATCGCTTTCTAGTGTAGATTTTCAGCTTTATAGTTGTAGCAATTAGTTGTAATCGACATTATCATAGTTATAAAGTTGTTATTCTCTCTCTCGTTTATATTGTAAGTAAATTAGCATTGTAAATGATTTCCTTATAAAAAAATTACAAAAAAAAATATAATTGCGGATTTAGAATCGACGTAGCCTCCACGTGTTCGACCCGGGACTCACTAGAGTTTCGGTAAAGTTTATCTGATAGTGGATTTTTATGCAACTATAAGGACGGATTTTCAAACTCAACCTTTTTCCGCGTATAAAATCTCACTTATCAGGAAGCTACTTTACCTCACCATTATCAAGCCAAACATTGCATTTGCGATTGGGAGCCTTAGTCAGTTCATAGCTAAGCCAACAAGGTAACATTGGGATGCTGCCATGATAGTCCTAAGATACATTAAGAAGGCACATGGTCGTGATCTTCTATTCACTCGAGGCACTTCAATATCTATAGTGACATATTCGGATGCAGATTATGCAGGTTGTTTGGCGAATAGAAAATCTACCACAGGATTCTGCACCTATGTGGCTGGCAACCTGGTACCTGGAAAAGCAAGAACCAGACTGTTGTTTCTAGATCTAGCGCAGAATAAGAGTACAGGGCTATAGCACAGATAGCTAAATGAATTAATGAGGATGAAGTCACTTTTGGGAGATTTACACACAGATTACCGGTCCTATGGAGATAAGATGCGATAATATTGCCACCACATATATCGCTAATAATTCGATGTTTCATGAAAAAACCAAACATACTGAGGTCGACTGCCATTACACTAAGGATCTTATTCAGAAAGGCTTTCTATACAACCCTAGTTGCTATAGATGATCAAACAACGGACATTTTTACCAACTCGTTTCCTAAGTTTACCTTTAATTCTTGTTGTTCTAAGATGAACATAAAGGACATATATGCTCCAACTTGAGGGAGAGTGTAGACTTATTTATATTTTTACGTTTATTTTGCCATTTTCTTCTTTCTATGTAAAGAGAGGTAGAGCCCTCAAAATAAAGTAAACTTTCACTTCTTCCCACTGAATCAAAGGCATGATTCAAGCTGGAGCGAAGCACATTACAAAATTATTGATAAAAATGTAAATGAATACAATAAAATCAACAAGAAACCAAAGGAAACATGAATATCAAAAGACTAATGTATCAATTAAGTGGACAGGAGCAATACAACTTACTGCATAAGCACTATAGATTCTATCTGAATGATGTGGTGGTATAAAGTCATCATCCTCGGCATGCCCAAATAAGGCTGGAATGAAAGAACATTTTGCCACCTACAGTACACGAGCTTCTTGAACATACTATACACCTTTTAACAAGTACAAGGTAATAATATAATTCATAAAAAAATGACAATACCACAAACTGCCACTTGGTCAAAAACTAAAAGGGAATCATGCATTGACAATCAACTCCTTTCCCAAACCTTCTTTTTGGAAAAGGGATGACAAGGCCAGTCTAGATGCATTATGTTGGAGACTGTATTTAATCTGAATTTTTTATTATAATTATTTCATTCCGAATCTCTATATACATTGCTCAGAGTTCTTCTCTATAGAAAGTGAGCACCACCTTTTCAATGAAATATAGTAATCCTTAAAATGGTGAGAAAACAAAATAGCACCTAGGCCTTCACCCATTTGGATCCACCAGTGACCAGTTCTCCTTGAACCTCTGTGCTCACATGGTTGTAGACCAACAAATGATTGCACAAAATATTGTTGATACCGTTGGATGCAGTAACATTCAGCTCTATTCTGCACCTAGAGTTGCCTCTCTTAATGTTGAAAAGAGAAGGCCTTGAGGTTGTTTTCTGATAATCATTAAAGTTGGAGAACAAACAAGAAGAAATTTCCTATAAAATCTACAAGCTCTTTACAATATGCAACATTTGCATTCAGCACCAAAGTTTTCAAATATTATAGTTCCCCGCAAACCAAGCATGAAATTGTTACGTTCTCAGCTTTTCACACTTTCCAGAACAACGTGATGGCAACAAGTTTGGTTGATATATGTGCAACCTGCAGAAATATATTAAACAGCTATTTCCTGTATGTGAACCATTTCTTGGATAAAGTGAGGAACAGTCACTATGTAGTTGGAACAACCATGGAATATCAATATGAGAGCTAAAGCACAAAAACTGTGATTGTCAACAAATACAGTGTTGGTTTTATTCCTAACTCCAAGGCCATTCAGAACAACATGAACACAAATGAATTCATTGATAATTGCAGAAAAGAACATTAGCATTGTACTGAGCTTTGGAAGTAGATCTATTTATATGGCTCCCATTGAAGCTTTTTCACGCTGTCAAACAGTACCCAAGGAAAATACAGTACCATGTCACAGATATATTATTATCAAGATCACAGAGAAAGGCAATAAGAATACCACGTCAACACATACCATTCTAGAATGCAAAGTTTCAAACACTTAATGGAGACAGCACGTACACAAGCACAAGTGCACAATACATGGTGTACCATTTTATCTTTGAATCATTAGTATTCCATGCCATAGGATAGCGTGTATAGGTATATATACTTGAAGTTCCTTTAAGATCTGGACACATTCTAGAGAACCATGAGAGAGTAGGTGAAAGGAGAAGATGGTTAGCTCCATGTCAGCAATCATCATTCCCGTTCGACCAACCAGGAGCAATGCCTGCAATCAGAGAAGGTGACAGGAGGTGTCTCCACTTGGTACTATGCCACAAATGTTGCGCCACAGGAAGGATTACCTTGTGAAGCATTGTCACAATCCTGTGAAATGTCTGGTTTGCCAGGGAATGGGTTACCTTTAGCATTCATGACACAAACCATTGCAATTTGCATAGACTACACCAAGAAAGTAACTCATGGTCATGGAGGTTCCTTGGTCACATTTGACCAGGACCAACAATGACATTTCAAAGGAGGCTTTAGTAAGGTACACCTTGAAGGGAGCCCCCTTAGTTAAGGAGACAGAGGCCGCGATTGATCAGGCCATGGGAAGCTTTAGCAGATTGAATCTCTCTGTAATCTCAAGCAGCAAATTTCTTGCTTACAGGACACACAGTGGGGGGCGTTGAAAAACTCCTTTTCATGTCCACCAAGTACAGTGATGGCTTGGTGAGGTGGAGGTGCCCTTCAAAGTTCGCAAGAGCTCTTAACGGACAGGCATCCCACCCCACGGTATTTTTCCAGGAAGTCCAAGGAATCCCGTTGAGGTTGCTATGTACGAACATTATGGCTGCAGTGGTCAAGTCCTTCAAAAGGCCGACAAAGAGTGGTGACATAAAGTTGAAAGGTGGCAATCTCAAGGAGCACAAGGTCTAGGCAACGGTCCCTTTATTGAGCATGGTTCTCCAAAAGATGGTATTGAAATGGATGGGGACCTCAGCTATGATCTGCATTCTCTATCACGGGGTCCTGCTCAACCACAGCTTCTCCAATGACGATGATGCCTAAAATAGGCGATTGACAATGATGACTGAAGAAGAAAAGTCAAGGACATTTCCAGAAAAGTTTTGAATGGGCAAGGATTGCAACAAGATCCTTGAAAATGGCTTCACGACTCTTGAGCATCATGGTAGTATTGAGCGCAACAGTGGTGGAGGATAATTTAGAGAAGGCAGAGGTGGAAATGCAGGGAGGCGCTTTGCCCTGTGCATAATTTGAGATATATAAATCCCAAGGGTGCAAAAATTGATCTATGCAACCAATTAATCGGCCACATAACCATATGCAATCCAAAAATGAACCAAGTACCTATATTCAACCCTATAGTGAGTCTACCCAATTAATCAGCCGATTATCCAATTAATCGACTGAGTAAGTTTTAAATTTTCACTTTTTTCAGCTTTGATGTATATGCAATGCACTCCCAGATTAAAATCCAACTAAACCCGATGCCTAAATGCACCCAACCAAACCTAACTTCTCCCATTACCCCAAGTTTCCAATGCACGAACACCTCAGCCCTAAGCAAAACCCTTGAGTCCTGAGTCCCCCACCTTGTCTCCTTTAGCCCAACTTATCTCCTTTAGATTTATGATGCACCAATCTTAATTTATTTATCTTATTTTATGTGTTGTGATATTAATAGCTATTTGTTAGAAACTATATTGAGAAAATGTATATATCAAAAAAATAATATTAATATATATGTGATATTTCAAGTTATATATATGTATACTTAATATGTATAATGGTATATATAATTATATTTACAATTTTAAATATTAAAAAATATTACACCGATTAATCACCCGCATATCGTATACTCCTTAGTCAGTGACCTTACTAACTGAATACCGACTGTCGATTTCTATAGCTATGATAAATCCTAGGACACAAGCCCTACATAGAAATAGGGACCCCATCTTCGGCATGGGATATTCAAATCTCCAAAGATTCAATTTGATTTTCAATTCAAACCTAGCAAGCCCTATTCACTTTGGATCTTTTGATCCCATTTTATTGTTTAGGGGCCTAATTGCTTAACAAGTGATGGGTTTCCCTCATCACTCGTAACAAGCAAAAAGGAGTCTTGTAACATTGATCCCCTACGAATGAGATATTGCTTGCACAGATGCAATAAGGAACTTCACAGTTGCAAAGAACCAACAAGGGACCCCAAGGAGTACAAGGCCAATGCTGGCAAGTTGATAGAGTTGGTGGTAGTTGTCGAAGTTGTAGGTGGAGGTCATCACCTTCATGAGGAGGGCAACAAAGGAATTAAATGAAGATTCTTTCTTGGACCATCAAAAATCTACATCCAGGGTTTCAAAGAGCAATCTATGCAACCGATTAATCAATTGATAATCGTATGCGGTCACTAACCAAACTACACATCTATATGCAAGTATATATTGAGTTTCATCGATCAATCAATCAATTATTCGATTAATTGGATGATTAATTGGCATGTCAAATTTTTTTAATATCTTGTTATGGGGGGGTTGTTTGGACATTCAACTCATCATGCCAGAAAGAAATGACTTTGTGACTCCTCCCCTTCCCACCTGATCAGACATCTCACTACAGACACCGTGCCCTAATTCCCACCCCTTCCTGATTAGAGATTCTCCTGCCGCCACCCCTCCTTGTTGATGCTTCATCCTCTCCTCCCTGTTGCTAGTTCCACCGCCACTCCTCCCCTCCCCCACCCCCAACTGCTACCTCCTCCACTGCTGCCCCCTCCCCTTCTGGACTCGCCAATGTGGCTCTCTTACTCCTCACCACCCATTCTCCTCCCCACTCAACCCCCCAATCCCCTCCAGCCAAGTTTCTTTTCCCCATATACTATTGACTTTTGTTTATTTCTTCAATGTCTTCTATTTATCTCTTTGCACTCTAATTTTTCTACTTGTTTTTGTTCTTGAGTTCATGTTTTAGTTCCTTCCTATTGCTTTCTTTTTGTCCTAAATGTTTCCATTCAGATCATGCCCCATGCCCTTGTTCTCTAACTTGCATATTTGCACGCTTAGTTTGTTGACATAATCAACTGCGTTAATTAATGTTTAGTTATTGTGTTCATTTCAGATCTTGTTTAATGTTTATTCATCTACATAATTTTATCTCTATTTCAGATTTTGTGCTCATCTTCATGTTTAGGTTTTCTTTTTGCCATTTCTTTTACACTTCATGTCGATTTTGCCTTAACTTCTTTTTAGTTCTGTGAAAGTTCCGTCTAATGTATTTAATTGTTATTCTTAATTATATTTGGATGTGCTGAGTTATTTTGTTATTGTTAGGACGGCAGAATAAAGTCACGTGGACAGGTCACGTGGACTATCCACGTGGTAGTCAACTGGAGGGCCCATAGGGGCTGACAGTCATGGGTCTTTGGACCCGAGTTTGAAGTTTTTGCTTAAGGAGCAAGTTTTTTAGTTTTAGTAAATATATTTTAGAAAAAGAGTTTGAGATTTAATTTATTTAGAGAGATAAGATCTTTCTTTATTGGATAAGATCTTTGGTTCCCAAGAATACGGATATGTACTCTATATAAAAAGAATCTTGCCTTGTATTCTATTTTGAGCAATAACAAATATTTCCAACAACTCAAAAGACTCCTCTCCCCTCTCCCTTCTCCCTCTCCAACCGGCAACCACCAAGGCCACCGTCGGCCACCACCATGCCAGCCACCAACCCATACGGTGGGGCTCCTCCTCGCCTCCAAGCCCACACATGCATAGTAATATGCGTAGACTATTTTTCCCACGCACATGGAGCCTTCATGCTCCAATATTTTATCAAATCACTCTACATGGTATCAGAGCCACCGTTCTAGGCTCATGCATGTGGGTTTAGACCACATGTTGGTGATTCCGTCTCCAAAGAAAGTCTTCTTCAAAAGATCCGGCACCTTACGCGGACTAGAAAAGATGATGAAACCATCGGCAACAGTCAACGACGCCACGCTTGGATCGAGAGAAAGCAAGGTTGTTGTCTACAGAACAACCATCAAGCTCTATGGGACAGCAAGAAGAAAAAGAAGCAAGAGAAGGAGATCTATCAAATTCGATTGCTTGTGATCTTCATACTCTTGACATCTTATATCCGATTTTTTACACTCCTTCAAAAGAAGAGATTTTTCTAGAAACAAGACGTCAAGGAAAGGACACCACGATCCACGCAACGACTTTCGAAGTTGCCAAAAAAGGCAACGACTTCCCAGGTTGCAAGTAGACTAATGGTTGATCCAAGCTCATTTCCTAAAGACCTAGGCAAGATACAGAGATCACCACGTGAGGCTACTAACACCTCACGTGTGGGCTCCCTAAGTCATGAAGACCTCAAGAAGCTACAGGCTCTACTTCAAGAAGACATGACGACAGCCGCCATAGCGACGACTACTTAGGTTGCCACAGAGGTAACGACTTCGAAGGTCGCAAGAGGCTTCATCGTCGACATGTCGAAGGAAAAGACCAATAATGTGGCTCTCGAAGAAGAAGATGAATGGCGGGGCGTCTAACCTTACAAGTTGTAGACTAAGTCGTCGGCCTCCCAACCTTCAACTTAAGGGGGAGTGTTAGGACGGCAAAATAAACCCACGTGGACAAGCCACACGGTAGTCAACAGCCCGCGTGGATTGTTGTCCACGTGACAATCAACAGGAGGGCCATAGGGACCGATGGTCAGGGGTCTTTGGACCCAAGTTTGGAGTTTTTGCTTAGGGAAGAAGTTTTCTATTTTTAGTAAATATGTTTTAGGAAAAGAGTTTGAGATTTAATTTATTTAGAGAGATAAGATCTTTCATTATGGGATAAGATCTTTGATTTCCAAGAATAAAAATACGTACTCTCTATAAAAGAGAGCCTTCCCTCTTTGTAATTTCTTGAGTTCATAATAATATTTCCAACTTTACAAAACTCATCTCCCTCCCTCTCCTCTCTCCAAGGCACACCGGCCACCATCAAAGAGCAACCGGCCACCTGCACCAACACACAAGGGCTGCTAGCCACCTCTTGCAGCCAAGGGCTGCTCACCTTGCTCCATGTGTGCACAACCCCACATGGGGCTATTTTTCCCACGCACAAGGAACCTCTACACTCCGGTAAGAAAAGATTTTATCTCCCAAAATAAATTAAATCTCAAACTCTTTTCTTAAAACATATTTACTAAAAATAGAAAACTTCCTCCCTAAGTAAAAACTCCAAACTTGGGTCCAAAGACCCATGACCTTCGGCCCTTATGGGCCCTCCTGTTCACTACCACGTGACCTGTCCTTTGGGCACTTTATTATTTTCACTTTTCTAATGCAGTCATTATGTAATTTGCTCCCACCTCTCTCTATATAAAGAGAAGTAGGGTTTCAGAATAAATAACTTTTATCATTTTTTCCAACTTGATATCAAAGTAGTAATCCTAAATCGAAACCGTAGGTACCACCACCCAAGAAAGACTCCAACCCTTCCAACATCTCACTCTCTATCTCCCTTGTCGAATCTCCTCTTGCCAGCAGCTTCTTCTCCAACACGGACAACGTAGTAACAACAGCCACCACCGACGTCATCGTTGGTGGTAGTCCAAGTTCCCAACTCCACTGCTGTGGCTCTCCAAACCCCCTGGCGGCGCCACTAGCCCCATCTGAGGTGGTCTGTTGCCACTGCAGCCATCTAGTAGCCCTCCTCCTAACACCAGATCTAAAGATATCTTGGTAGGGGAATTGTGGGTCCTTTTCTCTCTTCTCCTAGGTTTTGAGGGTCTACGAAAGAGAGACCCCAACAAGTGTAGCTATTCCTTGATTGATCTGAAACTCATTGTTTCAAATCTTAAATCACATGTTCAAAGGCTGGTTTGATGATCCGATCTTCTATTGATATTGGGTTCATGGCTGAAGGCGAGATGGCATCTTCTAGTTCGTCTAAGGTGACTATAGACTCACATGTGGAGACGGGGGCATACAAGAGCCCATTTTTTGGTCTCGTGATCAAATTGAATGAAACCAATTACCCTCGATGGTCGCAGACATTCCTCATGACAGTAAAAGGACATGGAAAGGAGCACATCTTGCGTAACCCAGATCCCACTGACAAGACAAGGGTTAATGCCACCTAGGATAAGGATAATGCAATGGCTAGTGCATGGATGATGAATTGTGTTAGGATAGGAGATGAGATCATGTACTCTAGTACTCCAAAGCAAATGTAAGATACTCTACGTAAGACATATTCTCATGAGAAGAATTCTGCACATGTTTTTCAGATTTTTCGTCACATGTTCCAGTTGCATCAAGAAGGGCATTCTTTGGCACAGTATTACTCTACTACGAAGGGACACTTGGAGAGACATAATGCTTACAGGCTTAAATACACATGTGCCTCTTGAAGGGAGTTCAAGAGAGAGCTAACTGTTTCTATCTTTCTTTCAAGCCTTGGACCTGAGTTTACAACTACACGAGATCAAAGCTTGATCCTACTTGAGCTTCCCTCTCTTGAAGAGACATACAGCAGATTGAGCAAGATTGCAGTGCAGCCCTCTGTTGTCGAGAGCACAGGTCAGACTTCTGCTCTTGTCGCAACTAGAACTTCGATGTTGTGTCCTCATGAAGGAGCTCCTACGATGCTTACCAAGTTGGCAAGCTTCGCATTAAAAGGAAGCATTCAGTGGAATCTACAACAGCACTTGTCAGAGTTTGGATAACAAGAGATGGCCAAATCGAAGGTGTCACAGATAACTAAAAGGCCCTCCAAATGAAAGAGATGCTAACTAGCATATGGTGACTACATGAGGTAACACACACTGCTTTCCTTATGTCCACATCAAATGACATGTCCAGTCAATATGTCATGGAAAGTACAGCATCGAGCACTACCCTACAGTTCAACTCCTTTGAAATCCAACTAAAAAATAGCAGGCTTAAGGAAAAGTTTGGAGCATGTAGCACATTCTTTAGCCATATATGGGTTGCAACCCACACCTCCCCCTAACCTATGATAGGAGAATGCCACCCATCGAAAACCAAAATTGTCCTACCTAAAGGAATCTATCTAATTCTAGAGAATTGCCTTGTCAGGAGGCACCCAAATCAACTAACCAATCTGACTCCTCTGTCTAAGATTGACATGCAAAGTCCTACTACATTGCCTAAGTTTCCAGATCGTTGTATCATACTAGATTTGTTGAATGGTAACACTCATTCACCAACTCTCATACAGCAAAAGACTAATTCTCAGTGTACAACCTCCCACTAGCCTTGCCGTGAAGCCTATAGAGTGTCTCTACCTCACCTGACCACATCCACGCCCACGTATGGATGGTGAAATACCTCTGTCTCCTCTAAAGCTTCCACTAGACTCTGATCTAATGTTCATTGCATGCCCCTCAACACTGGTAAGGGTTAACTATGGCTATATCACATGGATCGACCCATTGACCCTCTCAATTGGGTCAAGTAAGGGGTTTTGGAAATTCCAACGACTTCCATCTCCTTAAATAGAAAAATCAATCACCTCGAGAACCATTGCTCACACTGCCAAAGCCCCACATACTTAAATCAATGAGTAAGATTAAATCTCAACACATTAAAATTACGAGGGATTTACTTCTAGGCAACACGAGAGACAGGAAACCAATATGGAACCAAAAAATTCCAAAAGCATAGCTGCAGCAACAATAATCTGGGAAAAATCCGATGTCATGGGACTCCGACAGAGCTAGCAACACTTTGGTGACCACCAAGGCCACTACCAATGAGATGGCAACCTGCTGAACCCCCTTCAGCCTCAAGATAATCAGACACAACCTGCCCAATGGGATTTTTCCACCTTGTGGCAGCAGAGACAACACTATAGCAAGTGGGGCACATAGTGATGCTCAAAGCCACTGAACGGTGGTCAAATGGGTTCCAACCAATCATGTAAGGTCCAGCGACCCTTTCGCCAATCGGCCAGTAGGGGGAGGTGGTGCTAGTGATGCCAAAGAGACCTTTTGGTGGAGAGGCTCGTGGCCTCTTAGGGCACAAGGCCCAACCCTAATCCAACGATCATTCTTCATTCTGTTAGGGTTGATTAGAATCCCAATGAAAGAGAGAAAAATAATTGTTTACTTAGTGGAGAAGAAAAAAAGGGGAAGATCAACTAGGTAAAGAGCTCCAACCTAAAACCACCACTCTGGTACCATGTGAAAGAGTGAAGATTTTCATTTGCCTTCAAAAGAAACCCTAAGCCTCTATATAAAAAGAGAGGCTAGGGAATAATTACAACTGTGACCTCAAAGAAAGCAAATAAACCAGACAAACCAACAAGACATAAAAAAAACCATGAGAAACATTTTCCTCAATAGTGGCAGGGACACATCAATTTCGCATGGTCTACTCATTATATATGTCCAAACATACTTTAAAAAGAATATCTGTCCAAATATAGTCATGCTTTCTTGCAAATCATTTGAGAGGTTTCTTACATACTACAGGGATCTTTCGGCCAAATCCCATGCTGACAGGATCATTAACATTTAGTTGTATGCATAAATATCTCGATTATGCTTTTATTTGTGATCAGGTTGAAGTGTCACGATATTCAGATGTCATATTTGATGGATACTCATTTCTGGGCATGCATGGAACTATTTGGCATTTGTAAGTAAGTCCTGGAAAATTAGCTACATAGTTCAACCTCTCCCGATGGAATGATATGCCATGAATCTCAAGAAACCCCATCCCAGTCCTCTGGTTTTCTTATAATTTTTCAGAACACTGATCAGGAAGCTGGATCTCCTACACCATAAGCAACAAGAGGACCCCCACCATACCATGGTTATCTGTAGCACTACCTACAGGGCCTACAAGGAATCCCATACACATCCTTTTCTCTTCTTGATTTCTGTGTACTTTTCAATAAATCACATTCATCTGTCTCAAAAGAAAAGGCATGAAATTTGGCTAGATTCCAAGTCCATGGACATGCCCCCCCCCCCCCCCCCCCCCCCCCCCCAATCTTCCACCTCCTTAAAACGGGCATCCATGAAGGCCCTAATTTCTTCTCCTGTTTACATTATCTTTAAAAGAGACCATAATACTATTTACATTAGACATTTCAACAAGTCAAATAGTGATGGCGAACGGAAAGGAGACAATATTTCAAAACAAGAATGTATTGAATCAATTACTACCTGAATTGCATCTAGATCCATAATGTCAAAATTTGCCTTCTTTTTTATGACCCTACGCATGTGTTGTATAGCAAGTTTAACCTAAATGCAACAGAAAAGAAAGTTAGGGAACATTGTCAATAGTAAAACAGAAGCATAGGTCATGAAAGCATTACTACTTACAAATGACAAAAAGTTAAAAGCTTAAGACAAGGATGTTTTTTTTTGAGAGGGGAAAAGGATGGTCATCAGAGATTGATAACCATCCTTTGTATTAAAAAAAAAGGAGGAAAGTACAAGCAAACAAAAGACGCTCACAGACCAAGCGAGCAAAACAGAAACAAATTAGAAGACCCCCTCAACATTTACAAGGTAAAACATTTCCCCTCAAAAAATCACCACACTGGTACAGCCAAACAGACAAGAATGCAGCAGTGGACTTCTTCCGTAGGGTCTACCAACACTCCTATCCACACTGAAGCCCAGAAGCCTTCCATCGAATTACACTGTATAGGTTGCATTGCAAAGTGGGAGAAAATATCTCTGACAAAACAACACCACAAGAATAAATGGACCAAATCCTCCAACTCAACACCACAGAAGATGCAGAAATCATTCTCTAACTGCAGACAGCCTTGAAGCCTGACCTTTATGGGCAGCTTTCTCCTTCGAATCAGCCACAAAAAAATCTTCACCTTCAAAGGGATCTTCAAACTCCAAATAAGAGAGGTGTTTAGACCAAGATACAGATCATCTATTGTTAGTATGTTCGTTAGTGTTTAGACACACCTCAGTTTTATGTATGCCCTTTGCTATTTCACATTTTTGCCTGGACATGTACTGCAATTTTCTCCTTACCTCTCTCTATACAAGGAGGTGTAAGATTTTATAGTTCAATAGATCTCTCAATTATGCCGACTTGAATTCAGAGCAATGATCCTACATCAACAATCCGACATCCCACCCACACAAGGCCTCCATAACCCTCCACCATAACACGTCTCTCTCTCTCTCTCTCTCTCTCTCTCTCCGGTAGTCCCCTCTCAGTACTACCGTCGACCATAGGGGAGCAGCAATAGCATCACCACCCCCCAGCAGCAGCAGCAGACCATTGCGACCTCCAAGGGCAGTGCCTCCTGAAGGTGGTCGAGGAGGGGGGAGGGGGGGCTTCCTTGCACCAGTGAGGGGGAGTATCACCCCTTAGGGATGCTGCTAGGGGCTTCCTCGTGCCCTAGCAGTATTTCGGTTGATCCTAAAGGGCTGCAATGACTCTTTAAAGGAGTTAAACGATATTATATCACGTGCAGACTATGATGCAGTGGTGCAACACCTCACCCAACTGACACAAGAGCCTACTACTTCCATAGATATTGTTGCTTTCACCTCCTCAGGTATTGTTCCCGCCTTGAATTCCAATTGTGGATTTTCTGATGGTACCATGTGGCTAGTAAATTTAGGAGCATCCCGTCATCTGAGTGGAGATCAAAATTACTTTTAGCACATTTAGTTTGTTCCTCCTAGTAGGACTACTCAGGTTGCTGATGGCAGGCATTCCAGGATTGATGGTCGAGGAGACGTAGTTACTCCACCACTGAGATTACCAGATGTTTTATTTGCCCCTGATTTTACTATTAATCATATGTCAATTAGCAGGATTACCAAGCATCTACATTGTTACGCCATCTGTGGCGAACTGAGTTGTACTTTTCAGGACAAACTCACAGGAAAGGCGATTGCTGGCAAACATAAGGAAGAGGGTATTGCCTGATCCAAGCACCTTTAGCTACTACATGCCAAGGAGAAGTTGCCTTTAGTGCTAAGACAGTTCTTCAATGGCATAGTTGACTTAAGCACCTTTCTCTGGACAGGATGAGTCATGTCGTTCCCAAAATTTCACCTGCTGTTGAGATTCATTGTAATGCTTAACAATTGCGGAAGCACCGTCACTCCAATTTTCCTGCCACCCAAAGTTCTTCATCCTACTTTGATTTACTACATATGGATGTTTAATGTCCAAGTTGAGTTTCAAATAGATTGGGTCATCGCTATTATTTGCTTATTGTGGATAATTATTCTCGGATGTCTTAGTTATTCTTATTACGAAAAAAGTCTAATGTAGGCACAATGATTGAAACTTTTGTGATGCAAATAAAGACCCAATTTTCTTCAGTTGTTAAGATTGTTCATTCTGATAATGCCCTTGAGTTTTGCACAACAAAGTTGGTTGATTTCTACACGTCCCTTGGCATTATTCATCAGACCTCTTACCCCCATACAAATCAGCAAAATGGCATGGTTGACAAGAAACATCACTATATACTGGATGTAGCCAAGGCATTACTTATTCATCATAATGTAGCATAGATGTATTAGGGAGATGCAGTGCTTACTACTTGCTACTTGATCAACCAGTTGCCTAATTCAGCAATGCAGAAGCAAACCCCCTGGCAAGTTCTTCCTCTAAACAAGGAATTGGGGCGTTCAGTTGTGTAGCATTCGTTCACATTTTGGTATCAAGCTAGGACAAGCTAGCCCCTAGAGCGGTAAAGTGCATATTTGTGGGGTATGGCAGTACCTAGGAGTACAAGTGTTATGATCCACTGGGCAAGAATCATTATGTTTAATGCTGATGTTACATTTTATGAGTCAGTCCCATACTTCTCTACTACTGGCCATCAGTTGTCCTTTGAGGAGGACCTTGCTCCTACGCTAATGCCACCAATTTCTTTGGAACGGATACCAGTTACTCATGGTCCAGACAGAACTACTACAGAGGATGGCAGTATACAACACGTGGAACCTGTTCGTGTTTACAGATTGCCAGTTACTTATAGGCAGCATGCATGGCGTCAACACACCCTCCACCTCCACCACCTTTCTCCTTCCTAGGTCAGGTATGTGTTGATACTAACATGAGTTATCCTAATGGTGACAGTGCAAGTTCTTCATATTCTTCTGGCCAGCCTTCTGGGGAAAGTGCTTCCCTTGCTTCACTGCAAGAGACCGAGGTGGAGGATCTTGACCTTCCAATTACTATTCAGAAGGCACCTCAAAGTTGTACTCACTACCAAGTTGTTGGGGCAATGCCTACTGCTAATCTTGGGAAGCATTTGCTATGTTCGTTGCTGCACTATCAGCCACTCATATTCCCACCACATGTCAGCAAGCCATGCTTGATCCAAAATGGCGTCAAGCCATAGCGAAGGAAATGATTGCCCTTCATTCCCGTGGAACATGGGAGCTTGCAAATCTTCCCAGGGATGCCAAGGTAGTAGGATGTCATTGGGTTTTTACACTGAAGTATAATCCAGATGAGTCTATTTCTCGTCACAAAGCTCAAGTGGATTTCTTTGACACATTTTCGCTAATGGCAAGGCTTCATACAGTTCGCAATCTTCTTTCTATGGCTGCACATTATGACCAACCATTGAATATACTAGATGTGAAAAATGCCTTTCTCTACGACAATCTTCAGGAGAAAGTCTACATGCAGCAACCTCCTAATTTTGAGACTCAGGGAAAGTGTGCATGTAGGTTGAAGAATGCCATCTATGGCCTAAAGTAGAGTCTGCATGCATGGTTCCAAAAGTTATCAGAGGAGGTACATTCTAAGGAACTCTTGAGATCATCTACAGATGACTCGCTCTTTATCAAGAAAAGTAAGGGAGGAGTTGTTGCACTCCTTGCTTATGTTAATGATCTTATCCTCACTAGTGATGATAAAGCTGGGATATCAAAGGTCAAGCATAAGCTAATTGATTCCTTTGTAATGAAGGACTTGGGCGAGCTAAGGTATATTCTGGGGATTAAGGTGACATGGAGCAAAGATGGTAAAGTTCTCACACAGAGTAAGTATGCCCTTGATGTGTTACAAGAAATAGGGATGTTGGGATCAAACCTGCCAACATACCTATAGATCCCAAAGGACATCTTAATTACATTGAGTCTCAACTTGTTGAGAACAGATCTTACATGCAGTTGATTGGCAAACTACTATATCTCACCATTACTCGCCTAGATATCTCCCTTGCCATAAGAAAACCTAGTCAATTCATGGATAAACCGACTAAGCAGCATTAGGATGTTGCCAAGGTTTTAATGCCAATTTCAACATTGTTTCAATAAATTTCTAAGATAGCATTTTGAAGACACGCCAAGGGCACGCCAAAGTATGTCAACAAAAACGGTACTAGTAGTCAAAATGATTGGAATCTCAAGGAAATCGTAAGTTTAAACATGTTTATATAAAAATAATAATGTTATATCCTAATATTCATATGCAACATGTAGTCTATATAACAGGTTTAAGTTCAAAAATAAAATATCGAATAATTTCTATGCAAATTTAATTAACTCATACAAAGATAAAAGATTCAGTTAGTTTGCAATAAACATAAGTAAAAATTTAACATCTAAAATTTAAATATTTAACCAATTGATCTTAAATTAATTTATGATGGGAGAACGGGGTATAACTTGGCTCACAATTTTATTTAATACTGTGTAGAGAGGCAAGAAGATGCCAGAGGAATGGAGGAAAAGTTTTGTGGTACCGTTATACAAGAATAAAGGTGACATACAAAATTATTTTAACTATAGAGGTATTAAGTTGATGAGTCATACGATAAAACTTTGGGAAAGAATAATTGAAAGAAAGGTGAGGCAAGTCTCTATGATAACTGAAAATCAGTTTGGCTTTCTGCCAGGCAGGTCTACTATTGAGGCAATACATCTCTTGAGACGTATGATGGAGACATACAAAGTCAAGAAAAAATATTTACATATGATTTTTATTGATTTGGAGAAGGCCTATGATTCTGTCCCAAGAGATATCTTGTGAAGAATTTTGGAGAAGAGACAAGTGCCAGTTATATATATCAACCTCGTAAAGGATATGTACTATGGAGTAGCAGCTTGTGTAAAGACTAAGGATGATTTGACGGACTACTTTGATATCACCATTGGTCAGCATCAAGGTTCGACTTTAAGCCCTTATCTTTTTGCCTTGGTCATGGATGAGTTGATGAAGCATATCTAAGTTGAGGTGCCTTGGTGTATGCTTTTTGCTGATGACATTGTGTTGGTTGATGAGACAAGAGATGGAGTGAACAGAAAACTTGAGCATTCGAGAGAAGTCCTGGAAGATAAAGGATTACGCATAAGTAGGACGAAGACTGAGTATATAGAATGCAAGTTTAGTAGTGAAGGGAACAATGAAGGGATTGATGTAAAAATTGGAGAAAAGTGCATTCCAATGAAAGATGTTTTTAAGTACTTGGGATCCATTTTCCAACATGATGGTGGAATTGATGGAGATGTTACACATAGAATTAATGCAGGGTGGATGAAATGGAGAGGTGCATCTGGTGTTCTCTGTGATAAGAGGGTTCCTTTAAAAGTAAAGGAAAATACTATCGAGTTGTGGCAAGACCAGCTATGTTGTACGGTTCTGAATGCTGGGCTATAAGCTATAGGCATGTACAGAAGATGTCTGTGGCAGAAATGATGTTAAGATGGATGTATGGTCATACAAGAAAGGACCGTATTTCAAATGAGATTATTAGAAATAAGGTTAGGGTGGCACCGATAGACGATAAAATGAGAGAGGCACGTCTAAGGTGGTTTGGACATTTACAAAGAAGGCCACTAGATTCTCCAGTTAGGAAATGCGAGAAGTTGGAGGCTGAACCTGCTAAGAGAGGGCGAGGAAGACCAAACAAGTGTTGGAAAGAAACTATTTAGTATGACCTCAACTACTTTAATTTAAGTTCTAAATGGCTGAAAATCGATCTGTGTGGAGGCAAAGAATCCATATAGCCGACTCCACTTAGTGTGAGAAAAGGCTTGGTTGTTGTTATATAGTTAATTTGAGATCCAAATTAAATAATTTAAATAGAACTAGATTAACATAACTTTATGTGTTGTATTGGCCATTTTTATTTGTACCTCCCGTTATGAGTCACATTTAGATCTAATTATATCATATTTATGCATGAAAAATATAGTTGTCACCTCCACGCATGGGACCATGGGTTTCTAGGTTGGATGTTTTATTTTTTTGGAGAGAAAAAGGAAGATTACATGAGTTCAATAATCATCCTGAGAATTGCATTAAAGGAACGGACTTACAGATTTTAGAGCCAAAAATCAAACAAAAAGTTTACCTCCCTCACCACATTTTCAACCCAACAATGCTCCTCTCTAAAAATCTTACCATTCCGTTGTAGCTAGAGGCACCAAATTATCGGAAATCCTTCCCATCTTGCAACATCCAAGTCATGTGGTCCTGAAACGACTTCTAGAAGGAAGAGAAGTTGGAGACAACAATCGTCCGAAGCTGCAAAGTCCACCAAACATCCTTGGATAAGGGGGATCCAAAGAAAAGATGCTCCAAATCTTCCTCTTCAACTTAACAAAAAACACATGCGACATCCATATCCTCCCTCCACCTTCGCATAAAACATTTCGTTACCAGGCATTTTCGCCTAAACAACAACGCAAAAGAAAATTTATCTTCAACAGAAGCATACATTTCCGAATCTTCCCTCAATCTTTCTTTGTATCATTATTTTCTTCGTTAGGCTATATCAATCTTGCCTAAGCTTTCTTCACCGTGAATACCTCATTTCTCCAACTGAAGGCATCCTTACAATTTTGATCCGGCCTCAAATCTGAAACGGTGTACAGGAGCTACTGAAACTCACGTAACGTGGACTCTAACAACCCAGGAGGCAATATAAACTCCCAACTGTTATTTTGTTCATCGCACACATCACCAACAGCTACCCTTTATTGTTAATCAGCCAAAACACACTTGCAAAAAGATTTGAAAATCTCTCCAAACCACTCCAATCATGCAGCTAGAACATGAAGTCCTTGTCATCACCCAGAATCGACCTTAAGTCACCAATAGCCTCATATAGCACTGGCCTGATCGAGTGCCAGACAGCGAAGGCCCCCCTCTTGGGTAAAACACATTCCATCAAATCCATATCTACCCCATAAGAGTCTCCCATAACTGTAGTGACCATGGACAGATCACCAGATAGAACTTTCACCACTCATTTGAGCAATAAGGCTTTGTTGAATTCATCTAAACGCCTTACTCCCAATCCCCCTTCACTCCCAGGTAGACATATTTCATTCCAGGGAACGAGTTGGGCAAATCTTCCCACATGATTTGTACCCTTCCAGAAAAACCTTTTTCGAATCACATCCATCACTCAGAATATTTTCTTTGGCGGCCCAAGAACATATAAGAAGAAGACCGACATGGAAGATAAAACAGACTTCAGAAGCACCAAGCAGCCTCCTCTCGAAAGAAGTCTCCGACTCCATGTTGATAATCTTTTTGTCAACCTCACCATCACACCATCCCAAAGCCGCAACTCTCCTTCCTTTCAATGGCAATCTGATCGACAAGGGTGAAACCGATGTCTGCAAAATATTTGTTGTCTCCTCAATCTCCCCCTCCAGAATGGAAAATGGCATTAATAACGCCTTCCTTCTATTAATCCTTAACCCCGAAATATCAGCAAGTATCCTTACCAAAGCAGCAACATGGGATGCCTCCAACTTACCACCCTCCACAAAGAACGTTGGATGTCATCTTTGACGTAAATGATGAATAATTCATGAAGTAAACAAGCCCTTAGAGTTTGCAATTTTCAAGTTTTATTTTCTTATGGATGGATGCAAGTTCTTTATTCTTTAACGTTAACCCAAACATAGGATTTTATTTTTAAGAATTAAACAAATATTTATTCAATTCTAAATTATGATTAGACCTATATGTCTATAATAATAATAGTTCTAGAGTCTAGTATGTAGGTCTACTCTATAATTATGATAGGTGTGGAATCAAACCTCGAGAGTCAGGGGAGAGGTGTAGTGAGACAAGAGGGAGTAGCAGCAACGGGGATTTGATTCAAATAAGAACAAAGTGGCAGCAACAACTCGAGCAACAATAGAAAATAATGAGGCAACTAAAAGTAAGAAGCAGCAGCAAGGCAAAAAGTCAAATGCATTTCGTCATTTGCTGACATTTTGGTGAAATTTTGACATTCCGTTGAAGTCCCTGTGTTTCGATAGTTGTTGAGTTACGTTTTATTATAAAGGGCAAACTGTCTTTTTATTATTTTCATTGGCTTTATGATGTGACTTTTCCCTCACCTCTCTCCATAAAAAGAGGTGTAGGAACGGCTTGGTAATTAAGAAACATCATTCTCTTCAACTTGGTATCAAAGCCAAGTTGAGAACTCTGCCTCCAAAATCCCTAACCCTACCTTTAAGCTTATCACTCTCACCACCACCGATAGCAGCACCAGCCAGTAGCCACAGCAGAAGCCTATGCCGCCAGCAGCAATAGTGTCGTCACCCAGGTGCAGACAGCATCACCGCTGATTGCAGCGGTAGGAGGGGCAACAGGGGGTGTTCCTCGACCCTCTTGCTCCTCTCCAACGCCCTCTTCTTGTTGTTGGGTCTTCCGGCAGTAAGAAGAGGGTTGTAGACCCTGATCTCCCTTATTTTGCGATCTATGAAGATCATCTACACATTGGTGATGGAGTTATGAAGTAAGGATCTTCCGAAAAGAAGTTTGGAAATTCTTCTTTGATGGTATAATCAAATCAGAATTTTCTACTCTATTTTGGGGTGTGTATTTCTCGTGTTGATGCAAGTTTTGGGGTGTGTATTCCCCTTTGATTGTTGATCGCATGTAAGCGGAGATTTTTGGAGTATGTATTCCCCATTTGATACATATTTGAGGTGTGTATTCCATGTTTTGTGTCAGATTTCAGATCTGCATTTGGAGAAGTTTGTGGGTCATCGTTGCTATGGCCTCCTCATCGTCAGACTCCGGAGTTACACTAGAACAAACTGGAGACAGTGTAATCTACAAGAACTCGTTCTTTACCCCTATTGTGAAGCTTGATGAGATCAACTACCCTCGGTAGTCTCAGACATTTCTTGTTACTGTAGGACATGAGAAGTAGCATGTTCTTATAGAACTACCACCAAAGCAAAAGATAAAAAAATATGCAACCTGCAACAGAGATGATCTATGAAGAAGGCTTAGATATTCAACAATGTTATACCTTGCATTGGAGATGAAGTCATGTATTATAAAACGACAAAGAAGATGTGGGATGGCCTGAAGGTCGCTTATTCTCATGAACACAACTCCACCCAGGTCTTCCAAATTCATTATGATCTCTGTCACTTGAAGCAAGAATCCATGAGTCTCTCGCAGTACTATTCCACCATGAAGGGACTCTTGAAGAAATATAATGCATGTCGGCCTATGTGTACCTCAGCCACGTGTAGGGATCAAAGGAAGGAGTTTTCTACATATATGTTTCTGATAGGGCTCAATGATGGTTATTCCATTGCATGCTCACGGATCTTAACACTATCTGATCTCCCCCTATTGAGAAGATATACGGGAGGTTTAGCAAATTGCAGATCCAATCTATGCCAGAAGATGTTATTAGTAAGACTACTTCTACTCATGCAACTGTAAGTACCCGTACAGGACGAGCAGGAGCCTTCAGAGGCAAAGGCAGGGGACGTGCTGATGGTGGTCGAGGCAAGCCTACCTGTACTTATTGTGGGAGACTTGGCCACATTGAGGCCAAGTGCTGGAACAAACTTAGAAGGCCTGCAGTTGCCAACCAAGTTTCTGTGACTACACCTCCAACCATGTCTACTAAGGCAGTGACCCTTGTAGAGGCAAACTATGAGGTCGTTGCACAATGCTTAGCCAAGTTAACTCGAGCAATCTCAGTCTTCAAGCACAGCAACTTATGCATCTGCATCAGATATGAATAGCTCATGATTGATTGATTTAGGTGTCTCAAATCATTTGACAGGAATTCCAGTGCTTTGGGAATTTGCAGAAGACACCACAAGATCTCTCAGTGCAGCTTGCAGATGGAAAGCATGCTCCCATCTGTGGTAAGGGAGGGGTATCAATTACTCCCTTCATGCATCTCTCTAATGTTTACTATGCACCTGACATGGCAATGCAGTTGTTATCAGTTAATTCTATTACTAAGCAGCTTAATTATCATACCATTTTTTATGTAGTTGAATGTACATTTCAGGACCGCATGACGGAGAGGATAATTGGTGGTGGCCATGAGGAGGGGATGTGTACCGGCTGATTCAAAGTCCTGTTGTTATAGCCTAGCAAACGAGTACTACTGTAGGGAGTGCCTTGTAGTGGCACAGACAACTAGGCCATCATTCACTGGACAAGCTACGCCAAATCATCCCTCACTTTTCTCCTGCCATGAAGATTTCGTGCGATGCTTTTCAGCTGGGGAAGCATCACCATGCCAATTTTCCAACATCTACCAGTCCAGCAGTTCTACTTGCTTTGATTTATTGCATTGTGATGTCTGGGATCCTAGCCGTGTGGCAGACCGACAGAGTCATCGGTATTATTTATTATTTGTGGATGATTTCTCTCATTTGTTGTGGACATTTTTTATGTGAAATAAATCAAAAGTTGATTCTCTTATTCAACAGCTTGTGATGTTTGTAAAAACACAGTTTGGTGTGTGCATTAAGAAGATTAGAACTGATAATGCTTTACAATTCTGCACTAAGAATTTGGCTGACTTGTATGGGTCACTTGGTATTGTGTATCAGACATCATGCCCTCACACGTCACAGCAGAATGGGATTACTAAAAGAAAACACCGTCATATCCTGGATACAGCTAGAGCCCTACTTATCCAAGATAGTGTTCCGCATAGTTATTGGGGAAATGCAGTTCATACTGCCCCTTATCTCATTAACAGGCTTCCTTCCTCTGTGCTTCATGAGAAGATCCCATGGAGCATCCTATATCTTGATTTAGATTTATTTCTTATGCTGGCAAAGAATTTGGTTATGTGGCATTTGTACACCTCCTTGAACCTGGTAGTGACAAATTGGCTCAAAGGGCAATTAAGTATGTATTTCTTGGTTATTCACACACTCAGAAAGGATACAGGTATTTTGACCCTATACACCAGAGGCACTTTTAGTGCGGATGTGACTTTCCATGAGTATATTCCATATTTTTTCGCCTCAGGTCATCAATTGAAAGAGGTGGAGATGGCTGTGCCAATGCCTATACCTCCTGTAGCCATGGAAGATTTCTCTCAGAGTAGTGGTGTACCTACTACAAAGCAGACTGTGGGCACATTCAGAGTAATACCACCTAATGAGAAGACCTTTAAGCATACTATATATCAGCTTCCTGTCACTTACAGAGAGAAGACACACACCCCCTCCTCCTCAGTCCCCACTGAGCCGCCATCGTCCTCCCTCGCTCAGGTTTGTGTTGAGGGTACCGGAGATCCTTCTCCTGATGTTGTGTCTTCAAGTTTTCTTTCTATACCCATAGATGACGATATACCCATTACTATTAGGAAGGCTCCACGATCTTGTGCACAATATCGTGTTGCTGGGAGTGTTGTTTCTACTGATTCTCTGGGTTCAGAGTTTCATGCCTTCACTGCTGCAGTTTCTAATGCAAAGATTCCTACCTCGTACGAAGAAGCTCTACTACATCCACACTAGAAGACAGCTAGGAGTTGTCTCCTCTACCGTCTGGCGTGCACCTTGTTGGCATCAGATGAGTCTTTGCCGTCAAATACAACCCAGATGGGTCTATTTCATGGTATAAGGTGTCTTATGGCCAAAGAATTCAGCCAAACCTATGGGGTGGATTTCTTTGATATGTTCTCCCTAGTTGCATGGCTCCACTATTCATATACTGGTTTTGGTTGCAGCTCATTATGGATAACATCTACATCAGCTGGATGTCAAAAATGTGTTCTTATATGGAGATTGACAGGAAGAGATCTACATACAGCAGCCGCCTGACTTTGAGGTTCAAGAAGAGTGTGTATGCAGGCTACATAAGGCCATTTATGGTCTTAAGCAGAACCCCTGAACCTGGTTTCAATGCCTGTGTAAGGCGTTATCTGTTATTGGGATGCAAAAGTCCTCATCTAACCATTCACTCTTTGTGAGAAAGACCAGTAGTGGTATAATGGCTCTACTTGTGTATGTGGATGACCTGATTCTTACAAGTGATGATGCAGATGGCATTTCTCAAGTGGAGTACTTAGCACGCCAGTTCTTCATGAAAGACCTTGGAAAGCTGAGATATTTTTTAAGCATTAAGATTGCTACAAGTAAGCAAGAAATAATTATGTCACAGAGAAAGTATGCACTTGATATTCTTCAGGAGACAGGCATGCTAGGATGCAAGGATGTTAATATTCCTATGGATCCTAAGGTTCATCTCCTTGATCATACAGTGAAGCTGAAAGACAAGAAGGCATATCAACAGTTGATAGGGATGCTATTATATCTAACCATTATTAAGTCAAATATTAGTCTTGCAGTGGATAAACTAAGTCAGTTCTTAGACAAACCCACTAATGTTCATTGGCAAGCTGTAATGCAGGTGTTAAGGTACATCAAGGGATGTCCAGGTAGAGGCATTCTATTTTAGAAGAAGACACCTATGTCTGTGGCTCCCTACTCAGATGCAGATTATGCAAGGGATGTTGGAGACAAACAGTCTACCACTGGCTTCTGTACTTTTGTAGCTGGGAACTTGGTGACCTAGAGGAGCAAGAAACAAAGTGTGGTTTCACATCCTGATGTTGAGTCTAAGTACCAAACCATGACGCAAACTACAGCTGAGATGATATAGATTAGATCTCTGCTATGACATCTTCATGTTACTATTCAGGAGCCAATGAAAATGCGTTATGACAACCGAGCTGCAACACATATTGCAAATAATCCTATGCTCCACGAGAGAATGAAACATGTGAAAGTGGATTGTCATTACACCAAGAATTTGATTCAACAAGGTTTGCTTCGTACTACCTGTCTTACCTCCTTAGACTAGATTGCTAACATGTTTACCAAGCCGCTGCCTCGCCCTCAGTTTGAGAAGTGTAAAAACAGGCTGAGCATGGTGAATATATATGCTCCACCTTGAGGGTAAGTGTTGAGTTACATTTTATTGTGAGGGAAAAATGTCTTTTTATTATTTTGATTGGATTTATGATGTAACCTTTCCCTCACCTCTCTCTATATAAAGAGGTGTAGAGATGGGTTGGTAATTAAGAAACATCATTCTCCTCGACTACATTATATTGATGTCAATGTAGCCTAATCTCAAAAATAGCCATTTGAACAACATATCGACGACATGACGTCAAAATTTAAATCACTTATAATAATAGTAATGGGTGGAAACTTGTCATTGAGACACAATGACCTTAAAATAAGGCAACTATTTAAGAATTGTACCTAATGTCACCCATTCTCCAAACTTATCGACGTATTATCCATATTTCGCAAAATATTACTCTTGCATTTCAACATTACATGTATGTCGATGTCGTCCCACGGCAGAAAAAGGTCATTTCATGGGCACACTGCCAACATTCAAAACAATGGATGCTGCAATGCAGGTGCTCGAGTAACTAAAGAGAGCACTAGGTAGGAGTATCTTATTCAACAGAGGAAAGTACATGACTATGGTTGGCTATTCCGATGAGGATTAAGCATGATGTATGGCATATAGGAAGTCAACCACAGGTTTCTGTACTTATATGATAGGGAATCTTATGACATAAAGGAGTAAGTAACAGTAGGATGTGTCCAGGTCATGTGCAGAATCTAACTATCGTGCCATGGCACAAACTGCAACAGAAACGATCTAGGTTAGATCAGTGTGACAAGATTTATATGTCCAAGTTGAAGAGCCAATGGAGATGAAGTGCGACAACTGTGCAACTACTTATATAGCAAACAATGCAATGTTCCACGAGCATACCAAGCATGTCGAAGTTGATTACCATTATACCAGAGACGTGATCCAGCGCAGAATAATCTATACCACTTCGGTTGCCTCTGAAGATCAGACAGCAGACATCTTTACAAAACCCCTTCCTCGTCCTGCATTTGATGTCTATTGATCCAAACTGAGAATGATCGATATCTATCCTCCAGTTTAAGGGGTAGTGTCAGCATATTAGTTAGTGTTTAGACACTCCTTAGTTTTATGTACTCTTTTTGCTATATACTACAATTTTCCCCTCACCTCTCTCTATATAAAGAGGTGTAGGGTTTCATAATTCAATGATCTCTCAATTATTTTGACTTTTATATTATCTTGTTCCCTTCTTAAAATAGAAATTACCATACTTTAAGACAAAGTATCTAGTTGACCCTAGGCCAGGGAATATCCACCAACCGAAGTCCAAAGCTCCAAAAAATATGTGAACCCGGAATCATACAAAGACTCACTAAAAGAAGGGCTCCATAAACCACCACCAGCACCCAAATTATCACCCCAAGCACCTGCCACACAAAAAAACTTATCATGGGAAAGACCATGAAATCTTAGAAACTTGAGGCTTAGAACTCCCATTCTTATCCAATCATCATCATAGAATTTGAAAGTCTTCCCAACTCCAAGAATCAGATCTAACAATGGAAAAACCCTTGTCCAAACCACGGACAAACCATGCCAAAACCTAAACATGACTTCTTTCTGCCAACCTGAGGGGAACTCCATATCAGTTGTAATAGACAAACTCACAAGGAATCTTCACTTGCCAAGAACCTTACCACCCACTTAGACAATGAGTCAATAAAATCCTAAAGGTACAACACACCCAAACCACCCTAATGCTTAGGCCTACAAATATCATTCCAACCAACAAGACACCAAAAGCACCCCTAATGATCGAGGCCCATCCAAAAAACTCTATACGATACCATCAATCCTCCTCATCACCTTATTTGATGGTTTAAAAATTGAAAAATAGAAGATTAAAATAGTCGATAGGACCAACTTTAGCAACAACAATCTTCCAACCCTTGAAAGCACTCTACCCTTCTAGCCAGACAAATGTCTCTCCAACCTTCCCACCATGGGATCCCAATCACCCACTGACTTCCTTCGTATCAATGGTAACCCCAAATAGAAAACAGGCAAGGCAAAAACCTAAGTATGAAGAAGAGAAGAACACACCTCTATCTCATATGCCAGGTTCACAGGAATGAAAGCGGACTTTCTATGATTGATAGAAAGCCTAAAGACCTCAGCAAACATGCAAACCAAAGACTCTAAGTGTTCTACCTTTAACCATCCCCTTCAATAAAAAAACAAAGTATCATCAACATACTGTAGAACAAGCGTCACCAAAGCATCATTCCGAGAAGCATGAAAAACTCCAACAAGCCCCTAACACATGCTTTAAACGCCATGATCGCTAAAGTGTCACCCGCAATCAGATATAGAAGTGGTGCCAAGGGGCAGCACTACGGGTAAATCCAAGACCCTGTCAGCCTTCCATTCACCAAAATAGAAAAGAAAGAAGTCATGACACATATCTTCATCCACTCCACCCATCTCTCAGGGAAATGCCTTCGCGTCAAAGACTTCCACAAATAATACCAGGAGACAGAATCATATGATTTGGAAAAGTCAACTTTCTAGAGAGAGCCACTCTTCTTCACCATCTGCAAGAACAGAAGACTCCTGAAGGGATCTCCCCCTCAAGAAAGCTGACTGGACCAAGTTAATAATTCCAGGAAGGACCTCCCTAGGCTTATTCGTCAAGATCTTCACAACAATTAGATAAACAGAGCTTAAGAGAGCAATGGGTCTATAATCATTAACTGCCACAACCCTAGCCTTTGTCAGCAATGGGAACATGAAAGACCTATTCAACCTCTCAAACCCATGATTCCCATCCAAGAACTCTTGAAGCATAGCCATCAAATCACCTTTAACAACCTGCCAAAATTTTCCAAAGAAAATAACCAGGAAGCCATCTAGACCGGGTGAGCCCTCAGCCTTCAAACCTTTCACTGCCACTAAGACCTCATCCTCTAAAAATGATCAAGTTAAGCAAGCACCCATCTCCTCATTCAGCACAGAAACCTTTAAATCTGCCCACCGCCATCTGCCAAAGGAACCCCACCTAATGAAATCATAGAAATTATTATTAAAGGCATAAAAAAACTTTATCCCTCTCAGAGACCACATCAACTTTAAGTCTCAAAGAAGAGATAAGATTGGTCCTTCTCCTAGCACTAGATGCCAAGTGGAAAAATCTCGTATTTGCATCACCCTCTTTCAACCACAGATGACAAGACCTCTGCCTCCATTCCACCTCCCTTTTCTAATCCCCACATTAAGCCAACCCCTAAAAGACCTTCCTAGATTCCACCTCCTACATGTCTAAGACTCTATCATCCTCTACTCTGTCAAGTCTACCAAATCTAGCCAACGCATCCTTCCTGGCTTTATTACGTTGAACCCTTAGCTCCTTTTTATATGACATCAACACCAACCTTATTTTCTTCAACTTCATAGCCATCATCCTAGTGACATTAGATTCTTGGGCCCTACCATCCAAGATTCACGAACGAGTTTCCAACAACCACAGTTTCTCAAACTTGACGTGGAAATCCTAGCACCTTCACTGGAACACCACAGTAGCAAAGTATGATCAAAGAAAGGGCAAAGCTTGGCAATCACCTCAACCAACAAAAACACCTCCGCGAGCTCCACAAAGAATAGAAAGCAATCAATCTTCAATCTCGCACCAGTGGAGTTTCCATAGGAGCATCTGGCTCGAGACACTGACACAACCATCAACTTTAAATCAGCAACAAGGTCCACAAAAACCTCAATGGCTCTATCACAACGCCCATCAGGTCTATCATCAGCAAACAACATGGCATTAAAATGCCCCCGATGCAGGGATGATTTCCCAACCACAAATGTTGACACCTACCACAACTCATCCCAAAATTTAGCCTTCATAGTATCTTCACAGGGCCACAGACACGTAAAAACCACTAAGAGACCATCAATACTTCTTTTCAAGCACCCAAAAATTATCCACCTTCCCAACAACCAATCAACCAAACCAAAGCAAGCACCCTTCCAGACCAATAGCATCCCTCCAGACCTTAGTACAGGATTCACCTCCAAAATGGAATCAAAGACACCCCGTCAATCTCATTTTTGTAACCCCATCCAAGGATTCAAGTCTTGTCTCCTGAAGCATAACAATATATGCTCCCCACTCCGTCATGTAACTCCTTAAAGCCCCTCTCCAATCAAAATTTTGAAGCCCCCTCACACTCCAAGTAAGCATCTTAACCATTGTTATGAGACACTCTATATTATCTTTTGTTGGTGTTTATGGACTATTTATTTATTTTTTATTTCTAGTTGGTTCTCTAAAGTAATTTTCCCAATGCCTCTCTTTATAGAAAGAGGCATAGAGTTTCTTTTGATAATAAGATCATTTGTTTCCTTCGACTTAGTATCAAAGTGGCAATCTTAGGTCGGGACTCTGGCATCCCACCGAAATAGGCCTCCTATCAAACCACCTAAACCCTAGATCATCTTCCCCTCTCCTCTCCACGTAATTGCTACCGAGATCAACAGCAACAGCGACAGCAACGACTGCTACAGGTGTAGAAGTGGCGGCAGGGGCCACCAGTAAGGTAGTTAGAGCCTCCAGCGGCGGCAGCAAACCATCGCCTATGGACTGCAGTGCCGCCGGTGAAGTTGTGCTGCTTGACCGCTAGCGAGGGGAGGAGCAACAGCCTTCTAAGGGCCACTAGGCATCCCTCCTGACCCTAGCGTGCACCTCTTGATCTCTGAAGAGGTCATTTGGTTCTAGCTTGATTTCCAATGAAGAGACTACTTGGATCTCACGTTGGATTCCTTTTTTTTGTGATTTGTGGTGTGATTCTACATATCTGAAAAGTCAATTTCAGATCTAATTTTGGCAATTCCTGTTTGTTCTGAGCATCATGTCTTTGTCAACATCATCTGAGGTTTCATCAGAGACAACTCCAAATAGATGGAACTACAAAACCTGTTTTTTGTCCCTATTGTAAAGTTGGATGAGACCAACTATACCGGTTGGTCACAAACATTCCTTATGACAACCGAGGGTCATGATAAGGAACATATTCTCCTTGAGTCAGAGCCCCAGAATAAAACGAGAAAGTACGCCACTTAGAAGGACAATGCTATGGTGAGAGCATGAATTATGAATGTGGTTTTGCTACAAATTAGAGATGGCATCATGTACTACAAAACCGATAAGGAGATGTAGGATTCTCTTCATGACACCTAGTCTCATGAAAAGAATTCTAGCAAGGTATACCAAATCTACAATAACATGTTCACCCTCAGGCAGGAGGGTCAGCCCTTTTCCTCAGTACTATGCCACCTTGAAAGGGCTTCTCGAGAAGTATAACACGTGTAGACCTATATGCACATGTACTAATTAGCGAGATTACTGCAAGGAGACAACGGTTCTACACTTTCTGTCTGGTTTACGCCCAGAGTATGATGTTGCTCGCTCTCAGATATTGACTCTGCCAGATCTCCATCTCTTGAGGAGGCATATAATCATCTCAGCAAGATTGTTGTCACCATTTCTTCACCATAAGTCACTGGACAAACCTCTGCACATGCCGTTAATGGAGATCGTGGTACTTGGGGTTCTCCTATCCGTGGACGTGGACGCAGCTGAGGACAAACTGGTAGAGCTCCCCAAGTGCACCTTTTATGGTCAGATTGGCCATGTTGAGGCTTCATGCTGGTCTAAGCATAGGAAGCCTCCTATGGCCAACCAGGCTATGACTACTTCTGAGACAGAGTCAGATCTATTTCACAGTCAAAGTATGATGTCGTAGTTCAGCAACTTCCTCAGATTACTGAAGAGACCCCCTCCTCATCTTCTAATACAGCTGACATTGACTCCTCAGGTATCGATTGTGCTTCTAGTGTTTCTAATAAGGTTTCTGAGACTACTCTTACCTTGTTGATTTTGGTGCCTCATGTCATTTGAGTGGCAACCACAATTGTTTTCAATAGCTTCAGTCAGTGCCTCCCGGTAGGGCAATTTAAGTCTCAGATGAGCGACATTCTAGGGTGAATGATCAGGGGGAGGCATCAATTACCCCCAGATTGAGATTGCCTAATATTTTATTTGTTCCAAATTTTCCTATAAGATTATTTGTCTGTTAGTAGAATTACGAAGCATCTTTATTGCTGAACGATTTTTTATAATGTTGCTTGTGTATTTCAAGACAAGCTCAATGGGGAGTATGATTTGTGGCAGGCATGAAGAGGGGTGTGTATTGCCTGTCTCAGATGCCAATTGCTATATTTGCCAGCGTGATGCGTGTTTTACTATAGGGAGTACTCCAAAGTGACACAATCATCTTGGTATCCTTTAAACAGGCTTCGCCGCAACATCCCTCATCTTTCGCCAACTATTGAGATTCACTATGGTGCATGTCAAATAGGGAAGCATCATAGAGAAAGGTTCGAAATGATGATTTCGACGCCGTTTCAATAAATTTTCAAGCATACATTTCGCCAGCACGTCGTGGAAATGCCCGTGTTTCGACGTCAGACTTCAACAATTTTGATGCCCCAAAAATAGTCCACTTTGGAGGGACACCAAGGACATGCCAGAGGCACACCGACGCATATCGACAAAAATGGTTAAAATGATTGGAATTTTAAAAATAACTATTTAAATTGATAAATACTTCCATTTAAGTCATAAACCTCGTCTTATACTTCCGATTTAAATGGATAACTATTTTTAAAATTAAGAACTACAAGAAGAAGAGTGCTAATGCTAATTCCCAAGATATGTTGCTGTGATATATAAAAATTGATATTAGGAAATTCTGAGAAAATTACTAAAAATGACTTAAAATGGGTAAAACTATTACAATATGAAAAAATGCATAGGCTCTAGAAGACCAAAATCATATTTTGAGGAGCCCCCCCATGGTACAGATCATCAATATCTTTCAAGTTAGCGATATGCGATACATCTCATGTAACAGTAGTAGCAATGCAACGCAACAGCAACCAACAGTAACAATGGCGTGTAGCATGAGTCACGCGCGTGCAACCTAGTAGCAGGCAACAACGCAAAGCGATATACCATCAACATCCTGACAATTTCGGTGGCATCCCGCGAGCAATGCTGGAGACATCCCTACATTTCGATAAGCATGTCGTCTTGATATGGCATCTCGTCAAAAACCCTAGTTTCGCCAACATGCCAGGGGCATGCTGACAACATTTTAATCACTGTCACAAAACCACCTATCCTGCTATTTCTACTATTGCTAGTCTATTTTTGATTTATTGCATCTGGATGTGTAAGGACCCGTATATCAGATCGACTAGGCCACAGATATTATTTGTTGATAGTTGATGATTGTTGTAGAATGTCCTGGGTATTTTTATTAAAGAGTCTGATGTTTGGTCAGTCACTGACACATTTATTATTGAAATAAAGAATTAGTTTGCTTCTAATGTCAAAATTGTTACTGCTTGCATGACTGCATTCTATAGATCTTATGGTGTCATTCATCAAACTACCTACCCCCATACGTCTCAGCGAAATGGGGGTAGCAAAAAAGAAACACAGGCATCTTTTGGATGTAGCTAGGACTTTATTAATTCATCATAATGTTCGTTCACGATACTAGGGAGACATTATGCAAGATGTATTTCAAATAGGAAGTCTACTACTAGCTTTTGCACTTATGCAGCTGATAACCTAGTGACATGGAGAAGTAAAAAACAGAGTGTTGTATCTCGATCCAGTGTCGACTTAGAATACAAAGCCATGGCACAGACAGCAACTGAGTTAGTTTGGCTGAGATCTCTTCTTGACTAGCCTATGGAGATGAGATATGATAATCGTGCAACTACGTATATAGCTAATAATCCTATGTTTCATGAGTGCACGAAGCATATGAAGATTGATTGCCATTATATTAGAGATCTAATCCAAAGAGGGCTTCTCTACACCACACCTGTCACTTCAGAGAACCAGGTTGCAAATATATTTACCAAGCCTCTTGCTAAATCCTCTTTTGATGCATGTTATGTCAAGCTAAGCATGATTAACATCTATGTTCTAGCTTGATGGAGAGTGTTATGAGATACTTTATATTATGTATTATTAGTGTTTATGGACTGTTTATTTATTTCTTATTTCTAGTTGATTCTCTGATGTAATTTTTCCAGCATCTCTCCCTACATAAAGAAGTGTAGGATTTCTTTTGAGAATAAGATCATTTTGTTTCCGTCAACTACCATCAATAACTCGCTTGCCCCTATCATCCGAGATGCGCATAGCACCAACCACACAAGCCACCTTGCAATCAATCTACAACAAAGCAATTGCTGCTACCTGCTGCGACATCCAACCATTTAACCCTCGTCAAATGAAAAAACAACACCTATACACAAAATGAGGATTACAAGACAGCTCATACGTTCGTGGCACAAGTTCCTGTCGCCGAGTCCCCTTCATGGCGCTTCTTTGCAAGCCACCAAACCCTAAGAAGGATCCCACCACATCACATGAAAGGTCAGAGCCAACCAACGACTTGTCATGTGCCGTCGCAATTGATGCAGCAGCAGCACCCTCGTTAGCAATGTGGGCAGGACTGGCCCCAACCTTCTCTCTGTCCACACAAGCCACAAATCCCCAATTATTCTCCTCCACTAACGCTGCAATTACTGGAATCCCTGAATTGATGAACACATCAGGAAAATACCGGGCCACAAAAGGCAGCACATCAATACCAGGAAAAATGCCAAGTGAGTCCACGCAAGAATCATTAAAATTCCGATCTGCCCAATCAGGAAAATACTGCCCAACAGACTATCTAAAATTCAAATTAATCTGCATTAGGACCACCTAAGTTAATACCATCCACCTAAAAAGGAAGATCCTCGCCACCTTCCAAGAACGCATGGCCGAAAAAGGGAACATGCGGACAAAAATCAATATTGATAATTAACAAAGTTGAACAAAATGAGTTAATGTCTTATTCCAAAACCCTACATCTCAATTTATAGAGATGTGGGAAAAATACCAAGCAATCCATACAAAGTAAAGAACAACACGAAAGGACATGAGGAAACAAATGCACTCTTGAACAGTCCTCCTTAAGCTAGAACATAGATATCAATCATGCTCAACTTGGAACAGCATTTTTTGAAAAGCTCACGGCAATGCCTTGGTGAATATGTCAGCAATTTAGTCCTCAGAAGCCACATGGGTAGTGCATGAATCCTCTTTAGATGTAATCACGTATATAATGTTAATCAACCTCTACATGCTTAGTCCCCTCATGAAACATGAGATTGTTGGCAATATAGATTGCTGCTCAATTATCACATCTCACCTTCATTGAAGAATCAATTGGAATATGAGAGTTTGCTTTTAGTGATCGTATCAACATCATCTCAGTAGCTGTTTGAGCCATAGCTCAATACTTAGACTCTACACTGGACCTGGAGAAAACATGTTTCTTGCTCTTCCATGTGACTAACTTTCCAACCACATAGGTGCAGAACCCCGTAGTAGACTTCCAGTCAATAATGTAACCCACGTAATCAGCATCTATATAGGCCACAATGTCAAGAGAGACCCCTCTTGTAAATAAAATCCCCTTCCCTAAAGACTTCTTTAGGTACCTTAGTACCATCATAGCAGCATCCTAGTGTTGCTTAGTGGGCGCATCCATAAACTAGCTAAGCTTCACACCCACAAGACAGATGTCAGGTCATGTGATTGTCAAATAAAGTAGTTTCCCAAGCAATCCTCTATACTGATGGGTGCATGCTTTCTCTAACTACCCATCATACAGGTGTACCTTCAGATCCATGGGAATATTTGTTGGTTTGGCCTCAATGGCGTACTTCCTTTGAGATAGAACAAATCCCCACTTGAGTGGTCCCAGGTCCTTGATAACAAAGTTCTCTACAAGACATTTCTTCAAGTCAATAATGCCTTACCCATCATCCACTGTGAGAATGATGTCATCCACATATACAAGAATAACCACCAATCTCCACACAATCTTCTTTATAAACAGGGAATGATCTAACAAAGATCTACAAAACCCCAGTGCCTCCACTACCTCAGACAACTTCTAGAACCAGGCACCGGGGCTTTGCTTTAAGCCATAGACCATCTTGCACAGATGACAAACCTTGCAACACTCCCCCAAGACTCATATCCAGGGGGTTGTTGCATATAAACCACCTCTTGTAGATTATCATACAAGAAAGCATTCTTTGTTTCCATCTAATGTAGCAGCCAATCGCATTGAACAACCATAGAGATGAGGATCCACATAGTGGGCAGGAGTGCCATTGAAGAGAAGATATCAAACAAGTCAATACCATAAGTCCACATAAAGCCTTTAGCTACCAGGCGAGTCAAGTGACTTGCAACTAAACCATCAAGGTTTGTATTTGATGGTGAAGACCCACTTACACCCAACTACAGTCACGCCCTAGGGAAAATCAGTAAGATCCTAAGCATGCCGAGAAACAAGCGCGAACAACTCATCTTCATGGCCTATCACCACTTCGGGCCAAAAGGTGCCTACTAATTTCAAGTAGGAATCTGAGTGGTAAAGACTACATGGTACAACTGTCGATATGAATTTCCCAACAATACAGTCAATACCATATTGTAGAGGGGGATTCCTGGTGCAACTCCAAGGTACCTTTCGCATAGCAATGGTTAAATCCAAATCATGAGAAGGCTATGCCTAGGTAACCTGAGACTGATTAGAATGAGAGGCATTATCATCCCCAGCTGAGTAGCTATATCGCCACTAAGCAACACATCAAAAATTTGTAAACCATCTGCACTCACCTGAGGTAGGATGGGTGTAGGCTCTGAGGAGGGAGGTCAGAGTCTGTACAAAAGAGGAGGATCACAAAACTTAATCGACTCAGCGATAGGAATGGCCTCCAAAGGAGTAGAAGGAATAGGCATAGATGTCACATCAAGCATATCATGAACCTGCCTTCCGGCTGTCAAAAAATAGGGGACGAACTCATAAAAGGTGACATCTGCGCTAACATAATGATGTCAATCAATGGGATCGTAGCACTGATACCCTTTCTGGGTACGAGAATATCCCAGGAAAACACACTTGACAAACCAAGGGGCTAACTCGTCACATCCAAAAGTAAAAATGTGGATGAAATCCACGCACCCAAAGACACAAGGTAGAATATGAAACAAAGTCCCCTCAAGATATAGAATATGTAAGGAATTTTGTTCGTGAAGGACAAAAGAGGACATCCAATTATCAAGATAGCAAGTAGTTAACACGGCATCACCCCAATAAGTGGGACAAACGCTATTATGGATCAACAAAGTGCGAACATCGAAGAGATGACAATACTTGCACTCTACAACTCTGTTCTATTGACAAGTATAGCGGCAGGTGGTTTGGTAAATCATACCCTGATCATGCAGATGTTGATTACAAAATTCCAAACCATTATCTAACAATTTTAACAAAGTATCAAATTGAGTCTTTATTTCCAACACAATTTTCCATAACGGAACTAACATCACGCTTTTGTTTCAAAAGAAATACCCAAGACAATCGGGAAAAATCATCAACTATAACAAGATAGTACTGATGACCTAGCCTTCAAGGACTTAATTGGGACCCCGACATCAACAAGGACCAACTAAAACAATTCCTCTAGCTCATAGAATAGGTACTCCGATGATGCTTCCCAACATGGCACACATCACAAATTGATAACAGCACTAGAATTATGACTAGGGTCTGGAGGGCCAAGAGGGCACAAGACGCAAACACTAGGTGCTCGTTGTGTCGCAAGGGGGAGGGGAATCTGGAGCATTTATTTTTCTCCTCTGCTCAAGTTTGGAGGCATTTGGATTTGGGTTGGGTGGACCATACCAACCAGGAGCTCTTTTAGTCATCCTCCAGGAGGGGTAATCCAGTTTCAGAGCAATGTGTATTTCGGTCCAAGAAGGAGATTGCGAGGGTGCTGCTGTGTTGTGGGGAATTTGTCTTGGGAGAAATGTGGTCGTTTTTAAGGGCCAAACTCCCTACATGGAGACCTTTGTGGCATCTATTTCAGCGTTGGTACATTTTTGGGATGATATTTTGTAGTGCTTAATCCCATGTAACCATTTGGTTGCCCAGGCCTTTCATATATATTTATTTATTTATTTATTTATTTATTTATTTTTGGGGGGTTATCACAAGGATAACAACCCCTTTTTCTTTTCAAAAAAAAAAAAACAACAGTAGGATAGATCTAGGGAATAACACAACAAAACTTGTCCAGAGAAAGGCATCCTAGATGGCGATGCCACTGGAAAGGAGAACCAATAGAATTGACATCACAAACACTTGCAACAGCAAAAAGAGACTGGATAAAGCAATAGACTCTCTTCTTCACAGTCACCACCAATCATCCTTCCAGTCACGACTCACCGACAGAGGGGTCACCTGCCTCAACCAACAAATCGAACCCCCTTTGACCGACCCTCACTAGCAACAGCACCACCAGTAGGGGCCTTGACCTACTAGTGTCACCACCAGGTTTGTAGGCGAAAGGGGGTACATTGGGGCCCCTCAACCTATCTAAGGCTTGAAAGGGGTCACACCACCCCTCTCTCAACTCCGGTTACGTCTGGGAATCGTCAAGAGTACTATAGCAGTCATCAAAGTGCCATGACGAAGATTTTCTTGCCATCAACCGTTTGGTTGCCCAGGCCTTTCATATATATATTTATTTATTTATTTATTTATTTATTTATTTATTTTTGGGGGGTTATCACAAGGATAACAACCCCTTTTTCTTTTCAAAAAAAAAAAAACAACAGTAGGATAGATCTAGGGAATAACACAACAAAACTTGTCCAGAGAAAGGCATCCTAGATGGCGATGCCACTGGAAAGGAGAACCAATAGAATTGACATCACAAACACTTGCAACAGCAAAAAGAGACTGGATAAAGCAATAGACTCTCTTCTTCACAGTCACCACCAATCATCCTTCCAGTCACGACTCACCGACAGAGGGGTCACCTGCCTCAACCAACAAATCGAACCCCCTTTGACCGACCCTCACTAGCAACAACACCACCAGTAGGGGCCTTGACCTACTAGTGTCACCACCAGGTTTGTAGGCGAAAGGGGGTACATTGGGGCCCCTCAACCTATCTAAGGCTTGAAAGGGGTCACACCACCCCTCTCTCAACTCCGGTTACGTCTGGCAATCGTCAAGAGTACTATAGCAGTCATCAAAGTGCCATGACGAAGATTTTCTTGCCATCATGCTACTGTTAAGGTGTTGACTTTGTTTTTTATTACTCTCCTTCCATATGGTTGAGAACTGAGTAGGGGATGATTTTCCTACACCAATAGTAAAGATTTCTCACTGATTTGAACTGGTGCGACTCCGATTGCAGGTGTTATGGTCTCCAAACTAGTCAATTCATCCTCCCAAGGAGATAGGAGCCATGGGAATACAAGAACCCCTTTTTTAGCATGATTGCAAAGTTTGACAAGTCCAATTATGCACTTTGGTCGCAATCAATCCTCAATGTAATTGAGTGTCATTATAAGGAACATATACTACTCTAGTCGAAGCCCATCAAAAATGTCGACAAGTATGCCACATAGAATAAAGATAATGGCATGGTTAAAGTGTGGATCATGAACACTACCATATAAAGGATTCCCACTGAGATTATGTACTACAAGATGGTGAAAGCGATGTGGGAAGTACTTCATCACCCATATTCTCAGGATAAGAATGCAGCACGCATTCTACAGCTTCATCATGAGATTACCCACAGGATGCAAGATGGGAGGCTGCTTACTTAGAACTACTCCACACTTAAGTCGATGTTTGAGAGGTTGAACGCCTACACACCTATGTACTCTTTCGAGTCACAGAAACTCTACAAGGCACAGATTATGGTAGGAATTTCCTGGCAGGATTGAGCCCCACTTATGAAGCAGCACAATCCCAGATGTTGATGCTACCTAAGATATCGACTATGGAAAAGGCGTACAACCACTTAAGCAAACTTCCAGTATTACTCTCACCCTCTATTTGTGCTGAGCACAAATCTGCCATGACTACCTCTCAAGGAAGACGTAGAAAAACTAGACAATTTACCCATGGCCGTGTACTAGGGCAAGGTAGTTAGGGTCCTACTAGGCCCTAAATGTTTCCATTGAGGGAAGCTTGACCACTCAGAGGAGACATGCTGGTCCAAGTATAGGAAGCCCATCAATGCTCATCAAGCTATTGTTGGTTTAAAGATGAGTCCCAAGTCTACCCCTATTTCCAGAGTTGAGTATGGCGATTGAATTCAAAGGCTATCACAACATGGGATATCAATACCTCCAACTGCCGCTCTAAGCTCTTCTTCCGAATTTGGAGATACATCTACTCTCGCAAGTCTTCAAGTATATGTCTTGGCTATCATGTTGGGATTGATGATGCAGATTGGTTGGTTGATTCCGGAACCTCCCGACATATTTATGAGAAGGCTCGGCAGTTTGCCGAATAGCAACCAAACTCATCAAGTAGGACCATTGTTGTTGCAGATGAACGGAATTCCCTTATAACAAGTCAGGGGGAGGTTGTTCAAATAGCCCCTCACATACAGCTGCAAAATGTCCTCCATGCCCCAGATTTTCCTTCAAATCTTCTTTCAGTCAACCGTATTACAAAAGAATTGAATTGTCAAGCCATTTTTTACATTGTCTCTTATCTTTCAAGATATATTAACGAAGCAGGTGATTGGTTGTGCTAGGAGGAAGGGGGTCTATCACCTTTTACAGTCAACCTACGTTGACCAGGCTACTAATTTTGTTAAGGGCTCTTCTTGTTATCTGTAGCTCTTGAGATTCAAACACCTTCATCTAATGAAGCTAAGACACGTCATAGCGTAGATTCCACCTACCACTACCTTTCAATGTGAGACCTGTCAACTAGAAAAGCATCACAGAAGCTCATTCCTAGTCAACAGTGTCATAGTTCAAAGTCACTCTTCAAGTTGATTCATTTTGAGGCTTGGAATCCGAGTTGTGCTCCTGATCGTATGGGACACAATTTTATCTTGTAGCGGTTGATGACTTCACTAAACTGCCATGGATTTTTCTGATGAAGTCGAAATATAAGTTGGCGGTGCAATCAAAAATTTTCTTATTGAAATAAAAAATCAGTTTGGTACCCATGTGAAAATTGTTAGAACTGATGATGCCTTGGAATTGTTAGACCTATCAACTAGAAAAGCATCACAGGAGCTCACTCCTAGTCAGCAGTGTCATAGTTCAAAGTCACTCTTCAAGTTGATTCATTTTGAGGTTTGGAATCTGACTTGTGCTCCTGATCGTATGGGACACAATTTTATCTTGTGGCAGTTGATGACTTCTCTAAATTGCCATGGGTTTTTTTGATGAAGTCGAAATCTAAGTTGGCGGTGCAATCAAAAATTTTCTTATTGAAATAAAAAAATTAGTTCGGTACCCATGTGAAAATTGTTAGAACTGATGATGCCTTGGAATTCTATGTGTATTCCCTTCAATCCTTGTTCCAAGGTTATGGGATAATCCACCAAACTATCTATCCCTATACATCCCAACAGAATGGTATTGTTAAGAGAGCATCGTCATATCCTAGATGTTGCCAAAACCATCTTTATTCAAAACAGCATTCCTCTCTCCTATTAGGGAGACATTCTCACCACATGTTACCTAATAAATCATATGCCCTCTACTGTCCTTAATGAGGAGGTTGCCTCCTCTCTTTTGTTTTTTGGCAAGGAACTATTCAGGGCCCCACCTATGGTCTTTAGGTGTGTCTTTTGTTCATATCTCTAGTCCCAACAGGAATAAATTGTCACCCAGAGCTATTAAATACATCTTTGCGAGATACTCTCAAACCTAGGAGTATAAATGTTATGACCTGGTTGACAGACATCACCATGTTCTTGCCAAAGTCTCCTTTAAGCCAGTCGCATATTACTCTTTAGCATGGTCCCATGTTGTGGCTTCTAATCTTGAGAGTGAGTCGGTTCTTCTCCTATTCTAACTCTTGATGCTAATCAGGGATCGATGCCTGACATGGGACAAGATGGAAAATGATTTAAACTTGTCTACTTACATCATCCTAGGCAGCAACAAGACCCTCCTCAGGAGCCCACACCATCATCTACCCCTAAGGTAATCCCTTCCTCTACTAGTATTGGCAATCCTTCTAGCTCAACTATACTAGATACTCTAATTCCTCAAGATATCTCTTCACCACTAGAGCATGTCTCCACTGAGTCCACAAATAGCCAAGGAGACAGTGATCTTGATCTGCCGATCACTTTAAGAAAGGGGAATAGAACATGCACTTTGCACGCTATTTCTAAGCATGTGTCCCTAGTCAGTCTGTCCCCATAATACAAGAACTTTGTCTCAGTTTTATCTAATACACAAGTTCCTACTACACATTAGCTAGCACTTGGAGATCCAAGCGACAGAAAGCCATGGAGAATGAAATGTCAGCATTGCAGTCACAAGGGACATGAAGCCTTGTCGACCCACCATCTACCACCACCATAGTAGGATGCAAGTAGGTCTTCACTATCAAGTACCTGGTTGATGGATCTATGGAGAGGTATAAGGTGAGACATGTGATAAAAGGGTGAACGCAGACCTAGGGGACCGATTATTTTGATACCTTCTCCCCAGTGGCAACATTGCCTACAATTCGTATCCTCATTTGAATTGTTCACTATGATTGGTTGTTACATCAATTGGCTATTAAGAACACCTTTCTCTATGGTGATCTCTAGGAAAAAGCTTATATGTAGCAACCCCCTAAATTTGAGTTACAAGAGGAGTGTACCAATGTTTGCAGGTTACATAAGGTTATCTTTGGCATTAAGTACAGCCCACGCGCATGATTTAAGAAATTATCAGAAGTAGTTGAGCACCTTGAGTTCGAGACGTCTGCAATAGATCACTCCTTATCTGTGAGGACGACAGCATAACGGCAAGTTGTGATGTTGGTTTATGTCAATGATATCATCTAAAGGGTGCAAAAATCAATCTATGCGACCGATTAATCAATCGTATAAACGTATGCGGTCAAGAAACGAACCAAGTATCAATATTCAACTCTATGATCGGTCTACCCGATTAATTAATCAATTAATCGACTAACCAAGGTTTAAGGTTTCATTTCTTTTAGCTTTGATTCACGTGCAATGCAATCCCAAACCAACGAAAACCCAAATAACACCCAAACGACACCTGCCTTCTCCCAATGCATAAAAGCCCTAAGCACAAAACCCTTGATCCCTCGTAAGGCTTCTCATATGTTATTCTCTCGCCATCACCCACCAGTGACTGACCTACCGCTGCCCAGAGCCTCTTCTCAAGTCACTGCTCCGACCAGCAGGTGTTCGATCATCACGGCACCACCCAATCCCTCCATCGCTAGTGAGTGGTATCCACAGTGGCCGATGGCAGTTGCTATCATCGCCAATGGTTTCATCGCCAATGAGCAGTACATCGATGGCTACTGCTCTCCACAGTCTGCCAGTAGCCATTGCTTCTCTCTATTCTCTTCTTACCGGTGGTTGCTTCTCTATCAACTTTCTTTCATGTTTAATGATATTGATTTCTTTCAAAAAAAAACATGTTTAATGATACCATTTTAATGATTTTCTTTCAAATGTGAGTTTAGATTAATTTTTATTATTGTAAGTTGTATGAATTACTTTCTATTGGTTTGTGAATTGCATTTATTATTTTTTTTTGTGATTTGGATTTTATGCATAGTAGCATATGTTAGTGATTTTTGGATTTTATGCATAGTAGCATATGCTATTGATTTTTGGATTTTATGCTTTAGACTTTCATTTGCAATTAGTTGATGAGTTGCAATCATGAGTTTCATATATTCATGTAAGTTGTAACATGTTCTTCAAGTCTTTTTGCCCTAATTTGATGTTAATTGTGAAATAGTTACTTGTTGATTATGGTTCTAAATTCTAATTACATGTTAATTTTTTTCATGTTTTACAGTTTTAGTTAAATAGGCTTTAAGATCATGTATGTTTTATTTTTATAATTGCTTGTGTTTCATTTGCGGAGGCATGTTAGTCTTTTAGGTTATTTTTTTTGTGTTGTGATATTGGTAGTTATTTGTGGAAGCTATATTGAGAAAATATGTATATCAAACAAATAATACTATTATATATATGTGATATTTCAATTTATCTATATGTATACTTAATATGTATAATGGTATATATAATTATATTTAAAATTTTAAAAATTAAAAAATACTATCCCGATTAATCACCCGTATATTGTATATTCCTTAGTCGGTGACTTCACTGACTGAATACCGATTGCCGATTTTTACAACCTTGTATCATCCTGATAGTTGATGACAATAGCAACATAGATACTACCAAGGAATTTCTAAAAAAATCATTTGTCACGAAGGATCTAGGCTCACTCACATTTCCTTCGCATTGAAGTTTCTCGCAATGCAAGGGTGTCGTGGTGTCATATTTTCCCAGAGAAAGTATGTACTTGATCTTCTCTAGGAGACAAGCATGTTGAGTACCAAACCAGCCTCCATTCCGGCGGACCCTAATGTGAACCTATATAAAGACAATTCGGCTCCAAGATATGCGAGGCAGTTTAAAGGCCTAATGGGAAAGCTTCGATATGTAACGGTTACTCAACCTAACATTGCCCTTGCAATTAGCAAGGTGAATTAGATCATGGATAAGCCAAGGAGGATCCATTGGGATGTGGCGATCATGATTATGAGATACTTGAAGTCTACACTAGGAAAAGGTCTAATATTCACCCGCGGTGATTCCGTAAGGGTGATGGCATACACCAATGCAGACTATGTCGAATGCCCGAAGGATAGGAAATCCACCACAAGCTTTGGTACATTAATGCGAGGAAACTCAGTCACATACCGTAGTAAGAAACAAATCGTTGTGGCAAGGTCGAGTGCAAAATTGAAGTACAGGGCCATGGCACAAGCTACAACCAAGCTTATGTGGATTCGTTCAGTACTCACGGATCTTTAAATTACAATTACTAATCATATGGAAATGAAATGTGACAACAAGGCTGCCTCATTCATTGCCAACAATATTGTCTTCCATAAGAGAACCATGTAGAAGTAGATTGCCATTATATAAGGAACATGATACAGAAGGGGTATATCCGTACTGTGCATAAGTCATCTGGTGATTAAGCAGCAGACATGTTTACAAAGGCACTCCATCATTCCACATTCGATAGATGTTCCAAGCTAAGCATGATTGACATCTATACTCCAGTTTAAAGGGGTGTTGAAAGTTGTCACCATTTGTTTGTTGTTTCTCTTGTTATTTCTCATTTTTCCTTTATTGCTTTATAATAGAGAGGCTATGTATGCAATTTCTCCTATGAGCTCTCTATAAATAGAGGGCCTAGGGTTTTGTGATAAATGAGGAAAAGGTTCTTTCAACACACTAATCTCATGTGAACACCCTTTTCCCTTTCAAAAAAAAAAATAATGTATTTCCATAAATGGAGCACTTTTTCATCCCTTATTACTCATCTTATTATCTTAAATAGCATCACAGTATTTGCAACGCCCATTCATGGAGAAGCCGTTGTACAAAATTTTCTAAAGGGCAATGGTAAATGTGCATGATCCTAATTAATTCACAAAAGGTTAGTGCGTTGGTGTTTCTGGGTCAGAAGTAGTTTACGTACGTTGTGCCTTCAATATGTCCACATTTGTATCTCAACATCAACCAGAATAACAGAGTAAACTACCGATTGGGACCTCTCATTGCTTCCATATTGGGCTCAGTATCAGAAGAAGAGGAATTCTTTTACTTAGACATTTGCAACAATAACAATCAATATTATTCTCAAACAAAATAACAACCATTATTGGCCTGGAAGGAACATTAGAATCCTCTCAGGTGATTTGTCAGAATAAGAACATGAAAATCAAAACTCTGTGCATAGAAGAAAAATGGCTGCAGGTACACAGCTGACTTCTGCTCCCTGATGTCTCACAATGAGAACAAGAAGAATTGGTTTGATCATGTATATGTAGTGATAATTGCTATCCAGGACGTATAAGAGACCAAGCTACATAATGACTGATTTAGAGAAGACTAGATGTGCAAATCAGAAATGAAGACTTCAATCTGAGCAAGTATAGATACATTGAAACTGATGCTGAAATATAATATGCACTGCAATCGCATCTTACGGTGAATTTCGGCAATGGGTACTTGTAGGTATCTACAAGCTCCATCATCAAGTCCACCAAATTGGAGAACGGGCTATCAAGCACCATACCAGCAATAGATGGATCTTCCGCTCCATACATCAAGCTGAAAATTGACATATTTTTCACTATACATATCAGTTGAGCATGGCAGCCCTCAAAGCCCATAGGAGCAGTAAATAAATATCTTTGAACAATCTACACCATGCAGCTAGCATTCCCAGTAAAACATTTTCGGAAATTCATTATAAAATGATGCCTGAAGTTGAATAATCCACTAAAAGGGGTAAATTGCATACCATGTCACTGCACCACTGGAGGTAAAACATTTACGGAAAATTCATTATAAAAGGATGCCTGAAGTTGAATAATCCACTAAAAGGGGTAAATTGCATACCATGTCACTGCACCCATGGAGCGTCCCCATAGGCCAATGCAAGATACACTCCCTTCAGCACGTAAATAATCGACAACTGCACTGAGATCCTCTTTCTGGAAAAAACAAGAACGAAGCTTATATCGTGTGAGAAACCTATATTACTGCATGTGCACCCCCACCCCCCAGCATGACAGAGACAGAGAATGGTACTTCAACTTAGAAAATGCAGTTCAGAGGAAATGCATATGTTTATCTCTAAAATAAATCACTATACATTACTTGATAAGGAAATAATTTCTCTAGAACAAATCAATCTTCAGGTAAGACTATGCACATTCAAGGCTCAGTAATCCACAGGTTATATAAAGTCCAATAGCAGCTACACAATCTTATCCAAAAATGACCTCCAAAAATTGTGGTGTGGAGAATCAGGTGGTGCCACGTGGTAGGTTTTGTCCACCCTAAGGTGTTGCTTTTGGTTTTTCTTAGAGTACAAGTAATGGTCCTTTTAGTATGATATTTTATTTTTTAGGAAGTTGTCTTGTTAAAAGGATTTGATCTTTTCTATTTTTAGATGATATGATTTACTTTGTTTCCTGTTCTAGAGATTGGGTTTTATTTTCTTTATAAAAGAGAGCTTATGTAATTGTTTGGAGATTGGGTTAATACAATATTTTTTTCCAACATAACAACTCCCTCTCTTCTTCACCGCCGGCTGCCATCTCTCTCTCCCTGTTCAACGTGTGCAGCACCCTGCTGCTGCCATCTCTTCTCATGTAGAAGAGCCTCCACACTCCCATATCACACAAATCCTCACATGTGGAGCAATTAAACCAAATTTTATTAGCTCAACAACACTCTTTTTGTACCTAACAAGTGACTAGCCACTTCAGTTTTCATTAATAAATCAAGTACTTCGAATTAAAGCAGCTAAATTATTGGAGAGCGAAATTCTTAATTCTTACGTAAAGAACTTTTGCCTCAAGTTTCTTCTCTGAAATACTATATATTTGTGAGAAAGTATAGAAGATATATGACAGTGGTTAAAGTGTCTTACGAGATATAAAGTATTGCCGCACCAAATACCTCGGTAAAGAAATGAAAAGCATTAAGTTTTTCATAGAGAACCAAATGGAGGAATAAAGATCTAGTTTTATATTCAATAAGTTCACAGGTACTCACTTCATTCCATCCAAGACTAACATGTTCCCCCCCTGAAAGTCCTGATCCTGAAAAATCTAGTGTAAAAACTGTTATATTTGAAGGGAGTAAAATAATTGCAGCTTCACTGGCGTCAGCCCTACAGCCACTGAAAAGCAAAAGGTAAATTGAGATAATCAATACAACGACAGAAAAAAATGCAGGAAAGGGCACAACAAAGGCCATTCTTTTGTGGTATATATAACCAGAAGCCAATAAATGTATTGATTACAATTTCTGATAAGGCATTTTGTAAATCTCAAGAAAACAACAAAATGAAAATTTTGGAGTATCATGAATACCTCTTGTTTTGTGGCTTCACTCCACAATAAAACAGACCCAAGAGCATCACATTGCTCTACTGTTTATTCTCGGGCAAAACTACTTTGAATAAGCCATACACATAGGCATGCCCACACCCACACATGTATGCACGACTTGAATGATGAGGATCAGATCTCAACACCAAATACTAAAGGTTTGACAGATCTTGGAAAGGGTTCAATGACCCATCTAACCTATATCACATTACTGTAAATACTTCCCATCTAGCTAGAGTCATTTTAGAGAAATATGCATGTTAATTTCTTTACTTTGTTTCTTGACTTTGTTCTCTCTTGGGCCTATATGTTATTGTGCCTTAACCCCTTTCCTTTGTATAGGGGTCTGGGGTTTTCCTTGTGAAATAGAAGATGCATTTTACTTCATAATGGTATCAGAGCCGCGATTTTAGGCCAACTTCTATACCTTCTTGATTCTCAGCTTCATTCTTTCTTCCACCAAATAAAATTCATGTCTATTCTTCTTCTTGGCATTCGTGCTAAACCTTAAAGAAAGAAGAGGAACAAAAACTTTTCCTCCCCTTTTAGGGGTTGTGCCCTAGGGCAAACCCCCAAGAACCATCGTGTAATCTCTCTTCAATGCCCATCACCAGACTAACAACCCTCTGGCGACCCACCACCAAACTCATCGCCCTCCGACGACCCACTACCAGCACACAGTGGTGAGAAAACCCATCGACAACAGCAGTAGGCAGCATTAGGAGGTCGTCTCAACCCTAAAGCACTACCAACCAACCACAGCTACTCACCAAAGTGCCACCTACTCACATAGGACACCACCCAACCTCATCGGAGCTCCGCCAGCTCCTCCAAGGCATCGCCGGAGGGCCATCAACCCTTGTAGAGCACTGCAGGTGTTCTTTTTCTTCCTTCTTGGCATTGTTGGGGGTCCATAGAATGGTTTAAAGGCTTCAACAACTTGGTATAACCTCCTACAGTGCCATTTAGAGGTCCATTGCTCCTTAAATATTATGCAATATACCGTAGAAGTTGTTTTCTTGTTGGTTCAAGGCACCATTATGGTCGAATGAAGTAGTTTGCCCCCCAGTTGTGAGTTGGTTGTTTGCTACGTGCTTCCAATCATAAGGAATATGGCATCTGAGGTGATTAACCCAATCAATAGGACCAGAGGGAGTCATAAGGAGTTCAAAAACCCCTTCTCCAGTCCCATAGTCAAGTTTGATGAGACCAACTATACGCTATAGCTGCAATCCATCCTGAATGTCATGGAGGGACACGACAAGGAGCATATTGTTACCGAATTGGAGCATGCTGAGAAGACTGGGAAGTATGCAACTTGGAAGAAAGATAAAGCCACAGTGAGAGCATGGATTATGAGTACCATGATTCAACATATTGGCACTGAAATTATAGAACTATAAGACACCCAAGGAGATGTGGGAGAACATACATCAAACCTACTCTCAAGATAAGAATACATCTCATATTCTTCAACTTTAGTATGAGAATGCTCATATGAGATGGGACAGAAGACCATTGACTCAAAACTACTCCACCCTAAATCTACCTTTGAGAGGTTAAGCACCTATACACCTATGTGCTCCTATGAGTCATAGAAGCAGTTTTGGGCTCAAACCATGCTGGGACATTTCCTTGCAAGTTTAGACCCAGCCTATGAGGCAACCAAATTTCAAATACTAACACTACCTAAGATCCCAACCATGGAGACATCTAACAAACTCAATAGATTGTGATCAGTATCAAGTCATCACCACGTACCAAGCATACTTCTACTATGGTTGCCTCTCAAGGTAGAGTTAGAGCACCTACACCATCCACCAAAGGTCAAGGACAAGACCATGGAGGATAAGGATGCACAAGGCCCCAATGTGCACATTGCGGGAAGATTGGCCACACTAAGGATACGTGTTAAACTAAGAATGGACGAACAGTCACTCATCAGGTTGTAGCAGTTGTAGAGACAACTCATGAGACCACCATTTCTAGAGTAAAATATGATAACTTAATCCACAGGCTCCGGCAACAAGGCATACTAGTCACTCCCAGACCTTCCCCGATCCATCAAGTATAACTAGTAAATATGTTCCTCCTCATGTCAACATATATTGTTGCCTAGGAGAGTATCACAATCACTTGTTTTTTAGTACAAGTAACTATGGGTTTTCCTATGACCTTTTTGTTAAGCTTGAAATGATAGTTTATTTAGTGGGACCCTAGTGCCTTTATATAGAGAGCATCGAAGGGACAAAATACAGACATACCCCTACAATATAAAATAAATGGGAAAACCTCCAATACAACTCAACACTCTCCCTCAAGGTGGAGCATAAGCATCAAACATGCTCAGCTTGGAACAAATATAATGCAATCCTTTCTTGAGAAGTGCTTTAGTGAAGATGTCTACTAATTGGTCTTCAATACATATGTAGGGTGTAGAAATCTTCTTCACAACAATTAACTCCCTGATGAAGTGACAATCCACCTCAATATGTTTAATTCTCTCATGGAAGACAGGATTATTTGCAATAAAAGTGGTAGCCTTGTTATCATAGTGCATAAGAATAGGTCCAAAACCATGCACTCTAAAATCCTCTAGGATACATCGGACCCAGAGTAGCTCACAAGTAGTTTAAGACATGGCCTTCAAACTTAGCACTTGATCTAAAAACAACGGCTTACTTCTTGCTTCTCCATGTGACCAGCTTACCTCCAACAAAGGTACAGTATCCTGTAGTTGACCTCCTATCCTCATGTGCTCTAGCATAGTGTACATCTGAAAAACCACAAACATCCAAGTGTCCATTGTTTCCAAAATAAAGTACTTTCCCAGGTGCCCTTTTCAAGTACCTGAGAATCTGACAAACTCCATCCCAATGGACTTCCCTTGGTAACTGCATGAACTGACTCAATCTATCAATAGCAAAGGCAATGTCAGGTCGAAGATCAGTCAAATACAACTTACCAACAATTACACGATATCTAGTCACATCCTGCAGTAATGGACTCTCATCATCTACGAGTGGCAAGGACACATCCATAAGCACATACGCTAGTTTGCACCCCAGCATACTCATGTCTCTCAACATATCAAGTACATACTTACGCTGAGATAGCATAACTCCTGCAGTACGTTGCACCTCAATACCAAGGAAATAGCTAATAAGACCTAGATCCTTGGTAACAAATTGTAACTGTAACAGTCTTTTTGTTTCTTCTATGCCTTCCATGTCAGACAGTTAGCAATATATTATTAACATAAACAATGAGTATAACAGAACCTGTCTTCCCAAGCAATGTAAACACAGAGTGATTAGCAGACAATCTGGTAAAGCCATAGTCTTGAACAACTCTGTTGAACCTCTTAAACCAAGCTCTAAGACTTTGTTTCAGTCCATAAATAGCCTTCTTCAGCTTGGACACCTTATAACACTCCCCCTGAGTGACAAAACCCAGCAGTTGCTCCATATAGACTTCTTCCTACAAGTTTCCATAAAGAAACACATTTTTATGTCTAACTAATAACCATCCAATTCCTGTTGACTGCAAGAGAAAGCAAGATCCTGACGGAATTAAGACGAGCTATAAGAGAGAATGTCTCAAAGTAGTCGACTCCAAAGGTCTGAGTGTATCCTTTGGCAACCAGGCATGCCTTGTGTCTTTCCACTATGTTATCTGAACAACATTTTAGGATAAGCACCCATCTACATCCCACAACAGTAGCACCTGATGGTAGATCAACAAGAACTCATGTGCCACAGAACTGCAAAGCTGCCACCTTCTCTTCCATAGCCAAGCCTCATGATGATACCGTAGTACCTATAAGCTACCAATAGCCAGAGAGAATTGACGTCCAACCGCAGTCAAACTGTCAAGTGACATAAACTGAGATACAGAATATGACACAAGACTGTGGAGCCTTCCTTTATGCAATAGGAAGGTCCAGAGTAGTGTCCTCAGTAGTAGTTGGTACATGGTCCTCAGATGAATCATCAACGGTTGGTAGAGACTGAGCAGAAATAGTAAATAATGGCTCCACCTGAGAAACATCTTGAGTCCTACGCTGAAAATGCTTAGGAAAGATATCTATGATAGGAACCTCAAGCTGACATGAGTAAGGATCAGGTTGAGGCTGATTAACCCATGATGTAGGTGGCTCACTGGGCTATGGTAGAACAAACATAACAAGAAGTGGAACATTGCCAGGTTGAGTAATGGATTACACCCCCTGTTTCTGGTAGTAGGGAATCACCTTAAAGGTCACATCAGCAAAAACATAAAATTTTCGTGACACAAGATCATAACGATACCCTTTTTGGGTTCTGAGATAACCTAGAAAGCTACACTTCACGAAACGATGAGAAATCTTACCTACACGGTGTAGATGAACAAAGCATACATAGCCAAAGACAATCAGAGTGACAAAAAACACATCTTTGCCAGGTTACAATAGGTAGTATGGTGTTTTACCCCCTAAAACAGACGAAGAAGCACGAATCAACCCAAAAGATCGAAGGAACATTCATTTGAAACACAATGGAGTGGGCCACATCAAGTAAATGTCTATGCTTACATTCAACTACCCCATTTTGTTGGGAAGTATGAATGCAAGTAGTCTTGTAAACAATACCCATTGACTTAAAAAAGATAATAATCCTAACATTCACAACTTCCAAACCATTATCACTCTGGAAAATTTTTACAACAGAAGAAAACTGAGTCTTTATTTCTAGAACAAAATTTTTCACAATATTAAAGACTTCAGACTTTTTTTCATCATAAACACCCAGGACACCCTAGTATGAGCATCCACAAGAGCAAGAAAATACCGAAAGCTTCTAAAACTCTTGGCCCTACATGAGCCCCAAACATTAGCATGAACTAAAGCAAAAACAGACTAAGCTCTTTAATTTGCGGTGGAAAAGAAGGCCTACAATACTTGCCCAACTAACAGGCTTCACACCTAAAAACCTCAAGAAAGGACACCTCAAGGAACTGACGACGAAGAATATGCAAACTCGGATGACCAAGACAAAGATGCCACTGGAGAGCAGAAGTGGCACAAACAGCATCAGCACTAAAGAAAGGTGGGACATGTAGGTAATAAAGGCCATTCTGCTTAAGTCCTCCACCAATCCGCCTCATCGTCTAAAGGTCCTGTAAGAAGAAATAATGGTCATGAAACACTGCCCGACATCTCAAATCTTTTATAATCAGACTAATGGACATCAAATTTAAAGCAAACTTGGGAGCATGCATAACATTTGATAACGGTAAAGTGAAGGATATAGATATGTTCCCAAGACCAGTAACCGGTGACAAACCACCATCCCCTACCTTAACCTAAAATGGTGTAGCAAGACCTCATAAAAAGGAAAATAAGGTGGTATCACTAGTTATGTGAGGGGAGGCACCTAAATTTGCAAGCCAAGTAGGAGCTTGGGATCTAGTTGACACGACGGTAATACTTGTAGATCTATGAACTGAGGCAGAAGTAGATGCCTAAGAAGCCATGAAGAACTCATAATCTGCTCTAGAGACTGAAATCTGGCTATCATCCTCCTATGTCTAAGATGTATCTTCTGTAGATACCTGACAAGCATATGGATCCATACCCTATGGATACCCATGCTTCACCCAACAACGGTCCACAATATGTCTGATTATGTAAGAGTACTCACAGACGAAGGAGCTCCGGCCTCGACCACGACCACGTACACCACAACGAGATCAACCTCCTCTACCTCCAGAAACTCCCCTACCATGACCAATAGTAGCCATAGCAGAGGCATCAGAAGTAGGCACTGGATCTGCAGTGTCAAGTCTAGAGAGACGAGCATAAATCTGTGCCGGTATGGGAATTTCATCCATGGTCATGAGCTAATCTTTCACCGCTTTGTACTCAGAGCCAAGACCATATAGAAGCTGAATAGATCGAATAGCCTCTCTCTGTTTGGTAATAACTGTTGCATCAGTAGAAATAGGCTGGTAGACATCCTGTTCGTCCCAGATGTTCTTCATGGTGCCATAGTATTCGGATAAGGCCATAGTGCCTTTCCGAAGAGTGTGGATGTTCTCTTTGACCTGGTATAATCTGGTAATGTTGCTCCTATGGGAATGGATCTCATGCAGCACTTCCCATATTTTCTTCGCAGAGGAATATGCCACGACCTGCTTTGTAATGGTCTGGGTCATGCTATTTAGGAGGCATGTAGCGACCCAATCATTGTCTGCCTCCCAGTCTGCAAACTTTACTACGGGTTTTACCTGTCAATATATACTTATTGTAATGGGAACCAGCGAATTTGGAGAATGATGTAGACTACAATAGGAAGTTGGTACCACCTAACTTAATAGAAGTCCCCTGCATGCGTGGGGCAGCACTTGTGGTGGATGACTTCCCCAACAAGTCGCTCACAGATTCCTTTTGATCTTCCATGACTCCCTATGTCGTGATCCACAAAACAGACAACTTGCACTGCTGAAAAATCAAATCATAAATCTAATACAAGCAGAGTCAACAATGCTGCACATGCTAGGGCACAAATAAAGCCCTAGTGATGCTCTTCACCAAGAGATACTGTTGTCAGAGGCCTTAAGAGGGAGGATAGGACCAGAAAACCCCGACCTAGCTCTTGTTGTACATGGCCAAAGTCCCCTCAGACCCCAAAATCGAGATCAGTGGCAGGGCGGCCCTCGGCGACGGTAGGGGCAGCGCTGGTGGGCATCCAACACCCCTAGGCGATGGTCTGGGGCGTCACTGAGATGGCTAGCAGCCCTAGGCGGCAGTCTGGGTTAGCACTAGGTGTCTAGTACCCCTTAACAATGTATCTAACTAGCGCTAGGGCAATGGCGGTGGTCATGGCGGTGGTCATCCGAGGTGGCAGCAACGCTAGGGCAACGCTACCACACCTGCTGGGAGGTAGATCCGACTGGATCTGGGCGGTGGAGGATAGATCCAACCCTGTGGCAGTGGATCTGAGGGTCGGCAGAGGTGGTCGACAATGTTGCTAGCCTGAGGACGGCCGGCAGCACGGAGAAGAGAGAAAAGGGGTTTAGGTGGGGGGTTTGGTAGCTAGGGTCTCGGATGGGATGCCCGAGCATCGATCTAAGACCGCTCCTCTAATACCATGTTAAGGTTGAAATGACAGTTTATTTAGTGGGACCCTGGTGCCTTTATAAAGAACACCGAAGGGACAAAATACAGACATACCCTTACAATATAAATAAACGGGAAAACCTCCAATACAACTCAATACTTTTACTATCATCCAACCACTATAAAGTCTCTAATATGGATCTATAACTTTTGGGATCGATAAACCTCTTGCGTCTTTGTTAACCAAAAGATATGACTTTGGGCTATGGTTAACTCGACACTGATCAAGGATCCCCGAGGGATACCAAGAATTCTTGATATACACTTATTCCAACCTTTCATTCTCTTTTCAAGGTTCATGGATATGGAATTAATTGAACACACTTCGAAGACTTATTCCACTTTTGGAAAACCTAGGTGATGTCATTAGATCTTGATCTTTCACAAATAAATGTAATCAATACTTTCCCTTCATAAAGCATTTCCCCGTAATAACAGTGGACTGCTGTTCCTCTTGGAGTAACCGCATAAGCTTTAGAAAACCTGATTACCAAAGAGTCCAAATGAATAATTGAAACTTAACCAGATTTCATTTGTAGTCCTCATTTGAATAAACATACATTTTCAAAAGGAAACTACCCAAGGAATGTACATGCGTCCTTAGTATAAGGTTGATATATGTAATATTTTAAGAATAACAAAAACTAAGCTTATTTAAACTGCAGTTTGGATGAGCCATCCATCCACCTTATGATGTATTGAAGTTATGACACCATGAAGGTGTCTTGTATTGGTATGGCAGGTAATCAAGTTTACTTGGAAACGGGTGGCTAGTTCGGTTATTCAGTTTAGCATCCACCTACCAACCTAATCTTCTGGTCAGGATGGTCAGGATATGGAGGGGTCATGGGAGTGACAACTTCAACAATAACCCATGGAATCCCTTAAATGTTCAAACCAACCAATCCTTAAGATAACATTATACAGGAACTCCACTCCTATGGTCGTAAAAAATTAACCACTCCACCTACTCTACTGTAAATCACCAAAGACACCGCCTCTGAACATTGAAAGGGTATCTCAACAACGGCAACAAAGCTTTTTCCCACACTAAATGGGCCAACTTCATAAATTCTTTGCCTCCACTTAGGTCTATTTTGAGCAATTTCTATTATTAAATTAAAATAATTAAGATCATGCTTAACAATATTTCTTTGATCTTCCCCACCCCTGCTCAAGGGGTTTAACATTTAACTCCTCACATCTCCTAACGAACATTAAGTTATTAACTAGCCTTCACTACAAATATCCAAATCACTTTAGGCATGTCTCTTTCATTTCATCTTCTATCAATGCCATCCCAACCTTTTCCTGAATAATTTCATTAGGGATACAGTCCTTACTAATGAAAAGGTGAAAGGGTATCTCCCTTGAAGAAAAAAGATGCAGATTATGACCTAAACTAAGCAACCTAACTGAATCCTTTAGGACCATGTCTAGACAGTCTCACTGGAACTTGTCAACAAAAGAATTCAAGGAGTTCAACTCATTATGTTAAACTGCATCTGAGCATTGAATAAATCTACCAAATTACTTCACCAGGGTGACTTCAAAGGGCAACCACTCCTCTCCTTGCCCTATAAATTTGTGGAGAATTGTGGAGCGCCGCGAGCCTAGGTGCATGGAGATTCCACGCATAGATCATGGAGATCAGATGAGGAAGGTGTTGGAATGGAGAAGCCAGAGAGAGGGGGTAGTTTTTGGAATAAAGAATATTATTGCAACTCAAGAAATTAAGTAGGTTTTGCCAAGGTTTTAAATGCTAATTTTGATGTTGTTTCAATAAATTTCTAACTGCACATTTGATTTTAAATGCTAATTTTGATGTTGTTTCAATAAATTTCTAACTGCAGATTTTGAAAACATGCCGAGGGCACGTTGTGAAAATGCACATATTTCGACATCAAATTTCAATGATTTTGATGCCCCAAAAATATCCCTTTAGGAGACATGCCGACGTATGCCAAAAAAAAATAGTAGCAGTCAAAATGATTAGAATTTCAAGGAAATTACAAGCTTACAAATGTTTATATAAGAATAATAATATTATATCCTAATATTCACATGCATCACATAGTCTAACATACCATGTTCATGTTGAAGAATCAAATATCGAATAATTATTATGCGAATTGAATTAAGTCATGCAAAAATAAAAAATTTAAATATATAGTTTGCAATAAACTAAAGTAAAAATTTAAAAGCTAAAATTTAAATATCTCTATGAATGGATGCAAGTTCTTTATTCTCTAATGCTAATCCAAACTTAAGATTTTATTTTTTGAAATTAAATAAATATTTCTTCAGTTCTAAATTGTGATTAAACCTATATGTTCGTAATAATAGTAGATCTAAAGGCTAGTACGTAGATCTACTGTATAATTATAGATAGATGTGGAATCAAACTTCAAGAGAATAGGAGGAAAGGTGCAGTGAGATAAGAGGGAGCAGCAGCAACAGAGATTTGATTCAAATAAGAACAGAGTAACAGCACCAGTGCGAGCAACAGTAGCAATAGTAAAGACGAATGGGAGAATTGAGAGTGAGAAGCAACAACAGCAACTCAAAATGTCGAGTGCATTTCGTTACTTGCCGACATTTCACCAAAGTCCCTATGTTTTAACATTATATTGCCATCAATATGGCCTAACCCCAAAAATAAACATTTGGACGATGTGTCAACAACATGCCGTTGAAATTTAAATCACTTAAAACAATAGTAATGGTCATTTAGACACCTATACTGACCTTAAAATATAGTAACGATTTAAAAATTGTACCTAAGACCATCCATTTCTCTCAATTTATCGGCATATTATCCATATTTGGCAAAATATTGCTAACACTATAGTATTTCGACATTGCATGTGTGTCAATATCGCCCGTCAAAAAAAAACCATTTCATGGACATGCTGTGGGCACTCAAAACAATGGGTATTGATCTCTGTTGAGAGAAGGGTTGTAGTGTAGTACATTTAGTCCCACATAATAGAATGAAAAAGTGATGTGTGTATGAGCCTATAAATAGGCATTGTACCCCATATTTGTTTCCTGAGAAGAATAGAATTATCAGCCCTATCGAAGTCTTCTCCCGTGGTTTTCTCTCTACTCTTCGTGAGTAGGGTTTCCACATAAACCCAAGTGTCCTTGATTGTTTTATGCTTTAGATATCTTATTTCGTTTCCACTTATTTATATTTTTCAACACTCTTTTTAAAGCAAAGCAATCCTAATCCTACTTCTAATAATAGAAAACAAAAAATCAAATTCAATCAACTAAACATTGAAAGCCCAAATCAAATCCTAATTATCTCTCGAATAAAATCCGCCAAAAGTGGCAACAAAACTTAGCACACAAAACAAAACCAACACCTAAAAATCCTAAGGCCACATTGGCCGACACCTATGGACCACTATGCCACATGGATTGTCCACGTAGCTTTTTTTTTCATTTTCCTACACTCAAACACGCCCCCTCAAGTCGAGGCAGGAGAGGGTGAAGACTTGGATCTTTTCGAGTACAGCTAGAGGCCCACCAATCTTTGTCATCTTCCACATGGAATCCGAGTGCTTTTGTTGTATCTTTAAAGGTTAAGACTAGTTAGTTGGTTACTTTATTAGTATTATGTGGTGCTGTATTTTTTTTTTTATTTTCTTCATGAGGTTATATTGTAATTTGCACCCACCTCTCTCTCTATATAAAGAGAGGTATGGTTAAAGGATAAACGGTGTGGATCATTCCTCCTAACTTGGTATCAGAGCAGCGATCCTAGATCGATGCTCCGATATCCCACCCGAAAAGGCCTCTACACCCCTCTACCTATAACCCTAACCTTAATCCCTGCCGAACCGCCGCCAGCAGCCGCCGCTCCGGCGAGAGGCGACCTGCAAGGAGGTTCCCTCCTTTCTCTCTCAACCTAGGCGGCGCTCCTCTCTCTCCAACGACGAACCTCAACTTGCAGCGCTCCTCTCTCTTGCTTATTCAGTAGGACGTCGCTGCCGCCATCAATTGAGAGGCGTTGCTCAGTCGCCATCGTCATTGTTTGGCTACCCTAGGCAGCTTCTCTGCCACTGCTGCCATCCGTTGAGCAGCGCCACTCGACGACCTACAGAGCACTGCCGCTACCGACGTCCAAGGCCGCCACCATCTCTAAGTGCCACCTCTGACGACCAACAAGCCATTGCTGCTACTGGTCACCATTCTACAGGTCGCCCGACAGCCAGGGCATCTTACTGAAGGCCACCACCCAACTATAGGTCCCCATCCACCTGCTGCAGGGCGTTGTCACTGTTGACGCTGCCTACTGCAGGTAGTGACGATTGGTTGCGAGCTAGTTTTGTCTTCAAAGGGCAGTAGCATCTCTTAGAGGCGCAGTTAGGGTGTTTCCCCTATCCTAACATGCACTAAGTCCTACCTGAGGGGTGCTTGTGACTCTTAGGATGTCATCTAGGGTCTCAAACCATAGATTGCATGTTCAAAAGGCACTCTCAAATTCCAAACTTTTACAGATCTGATGGGTGTATTTCAGATCTATTATGTGGCTTTTTATGGTCTGAAAACAGTATTTCAAATCTATTTTTAAAGGTCTCTCCTTCCTCTAAAGCAACAATGGCATCATTTGGGTCTTCAGAAGTGTCATTGGATACCGCTACAAAGAGGTTGGAAGATGATGTGGTGATTATTGGAAGAAGTGAGTATGAGACTACTCTACTCTTATCATGATAGGTTCAAGGATGCTATCGAAATAAGTTTCCATTGCACGTGGCAGGAATCAGAATTGTTCGGAGTGGCTTATTGATTCAGAGGCTTCAAAGCACCTTAGTGGAGATCAGGGTTGCTTCACCCATCTCCAGTCACTACCACCATGGAGGACTATCCAGGTTGCAGATGGAAGGCACTCCAAGGTAGAAGGTCAGGGGGAGGTACCAGTGACTTCTACCTTGAGATTACCTGGTGTTTTGTATGTTCCAGATTTCCCTATGAGCCTACTCTCAGTCAGTCAAATTACTAAGGAGCTTAATTGTCGTACAATATTTAATGCTATGTGATACACTATTCAGGATAAGTTGACAGGGTAGGTGATTGGCAATGGATATGTAGAGCGTGGAGCTTATCAATTGGCTCAGACTCCGCCTGCATCTACATGTCGTGGAGAGGTATCTTATGCTCCTGGGAGTGCCTTTCAGTGGCATCTCTGCCTTGGACACCTTCCTCTAGATAACCTTCGTCGAGTTATTCCACATATATCTTCTACAACCCAAATTTGCTATAATGCTTATCAGATGGTCAAGCATCGTCATTCCTCCTACCCCGTGAGTACTCACCCTGGCTCGACAGCCTTGTTTGAGTTTTTACATATGGATGTGTGGGGTCCAATAGGCTAGGGCACCATTACTATTTGGTGATTGTTGATGATTTTTCACGCCTATCTTGGGTGTTTTTGTTGAAGAATAAATCAAATGTTGGATCAATCATTGAAAGCTTCCTGTTGGAGCATAAGAATCAATATTCAGCTACTATTAAAGTAGTCAGATCAGACAATGCACTTCAGCTATGCACTACCAGATTATCTACTTTCTACAGGTCTCATGGAATAGTGCACCAGACCACATGCGCTCACACTTCTTAGCAAAATGGGGTGGCTGAGAGAAAGCATAGACATCTTTTAAATGTAGCCCGTACCTTGTTGATCAACCACAGTGTACCTCCGTTATATTGGGGAGATGCAGTCCTTACAGATTGCTATTTGATCAACAGGATGCCCAGTTCAGTGCTTCATAAGCAGATACCATGGCATATTTTGCATCCCAAGCATAAGCTTTTTCATGTATCGCCACGTGTGTTTGGTTGTGTTGCATTTGTTCACCTTTCTCCAGGACGAGACAAATTGACACCACAGGAAATTAAATGTGTGTTCTTGGAATATTCACAAACTCAGAAAAGATATAGGTGCTTCGATCCTCGTACTGGTAGGCACTACGTAAGTGCTGATGTTACCTTTCATGAATCTATTCCATATTTTTCCACTGTTACTTGGAGTCTATCACCTGAGGTTACGAAAGCCCCCATGCCCATACCTCATGTTCCTTTGGAGGAGATACCTGTTTCAGCTCCCCCATCTACTACGACTGGTCCTATAAGGATTTCTGAGCCTATCATTACTTACCAGCGACCTCACCGTACTTTCCAGATGCCATCCTCTACGGCAGCCACTGAGACACCATTTACTCCACCCCAGGTGACCTCTGACAAATTGCATAGTGGTGGTGTGGTACCCAATGATAATGCTATATGTCCAGATGAGGGTATTTTTGCTTCTCCGCCATCTCAGGAGGATCAGATGGATGATCTTGACCTTCCGATTGCAATTCGGAAGGCACCACGGAGTTGTGCCAGATATCCAGTTACATGGAATTTGACTACTGAAGGACTTGGTTCTACTTTTGGGAGCTTATGTCATGCGTTGTCTGCTATAAAGATTCCTACCACCTATTAGCAAGCCATACTTGATCCGAAGTGGTGCCAAGCCATGGAGTATAAGATGGCTACTCTTACTTCACGGCATACCTGGGAGCTCACACCACTACCTGAGGGGGTCACTATGGTCGACTGTAGATGGGTGTTCGCACTCAAATACAACCCGGATGGATCCATTGGACATCACAAGCACGACCTGTTGCCAAAGGATTCACCCAAACATATGGAGTTGATTTCTTTAACACGTTCTATCCAGTTGCTAGGCTCTCTACCGTAAGGATCCTCATTTCTATTACAGTTTAGCATGATTGGCATCTTCATCAACTTGATGTGAAGAATGCCTCTCTATGGAGATTTACAAGAAGAGGTCTATATACAGTAGCCCCCCAATTACGAGGTTCAGGGAGAGTGTGTATGCAGGTTGCAGAAGGCCATCTATGGCCTCAAGCAAAGTCTGAGAACTTGGTTTCAGAAGCTTTCTCAGGTGATAGTCTATAGGGTTCCTCAGATCATCAGCAGACCATTCCTTGTTTGTCAGGAAGACAAGGAGAGGTATTGTTGCTCTTCTGGTATATATTGATGACTTGATTGTCACTGGTGATAATACGGCAGGTGTCGCTGAGATCAAACAGACTTTGGTAGATCAATTTGTAACGAAGGATTTATGGCCGTTGAGATATTTCCTTGGGATAGAAGTTGCTCATAGTAGGCGTGGTATTATTTTATCCCAATGGAAATATGCCCTAGATGTGCTAAAGGAAACAAGTATGCTGGGAGCCAAGCCAGCAAATATTCCAATAGATCCCAAGACATGACTACATGACAGTGATGCCGAACCAGTTGATGGTAAACAGTATCGTCGACTGGTAGGGAAGTTGCTTTACTTGACGATTACTAGGCCAAATTTTTCCTTTGTTGTAGGGAAGTTGAGTCAATTTATGGAGAGGCCTACTAGACAGCACTGAGATGCAGCCATAATGATACTCAAGTACTTGAAGAGAGGACCCTCTACGACAGTGGTAAGAGATTTGGATGCAGATTATGCAGGTAGTCATGATGACAGGAAGTCTACCACAGGTTTTCGCACATATAAGGCAGGGAATCTGGTCACCTGGAAAAGAAAGGAGCAGACTGTTGTGTCCAGATCCAGTACCGAGTTAAAATATCATGCTATGGCTCAGACATCAGCAGAACTCATGTGGGTGAGATCCCTACTAGGTGATTTACATATACAAATTAATGGGCTTATGGAGCTACAATGTGACAACAGAGCTGCTACTTGCATTGCCAACAACCTCATGTTTCATGAGTGCACCAAACATGTGGAGGTAGATTGCCATTACACTAGAGATTTGATTCAGAAGGGGTTTATCTTCACCTCCCAAGTGACTTCAGAGGGTCAAACTGCTGATATCTTCACCAATCCATTAGCCAAATCCTCCTTTGATACATGCGTGTCCAAGTTGAGCATGATTGATACCTATGCTCCAACTTCAGGGAAAGTGTTATGGAGACTAGTTAGTTGGTTACTTTATTAGTATTATGTGGTGCTGTGCTTTTTGTTTAATTTTCTTCATGAGGTTATATTGTAATTTGCACCCACCTCTCTCTCTATATAAAAAGAGGTTGGGTTAGAGAATAAACAATGTGGATCATTCGTCCTAACTACTAGTCGATCTGCAACATTAGAAGTCATGACTTCTTTTGCCACCTCAAAAGTTGTTGTGATGGCTGCAACTTTCATTTCTTCTTTGAGAGTTGCTAGGAATTTCTCTAAGTCTGCAACAATGAATGACGCTTTCTCCTTTGATTATGTGTATGAAGGTCTTCCAAATTTGGCCCAACACTCATTTGACACATGGTTGCTGCGACCGTAGTGTTGACATGAGTGTGAGTTGCAGTCATAGTTGCATCCTCTTCCATGCCCATAACCACCTCTAGTGGTGATTAATGTGGTTGATTCTGGTGTGATTGTTGTAGAGTTTCCTAAGTCAAAGATTGCAAGCTTTTGAATGTCTAGATCCAAATATTCATCTACGGGCAAGATGTTATTGCATGCAGGCTAAAATCGGGGGTGAAGACTCCCCAAGAACTTGTAGGCTTGCCACCTTGCACATGATTTGGCTTGCTTGTCACAGCAAAAGGGCTTATAAATGCTAAGCTCCTTGAACAAGGCCTCCATCTTCGAAAAATATTTGTCAAGAGAAAGATCTCCTTGACTTGTATTCCAGATTTGACAATAGACATCGACAAGTTTGGCACACCCAGTCTTCTTGGAGAACCTCTTCTCAAGAGCTTCCCATATATCCTTTGTTGAGTTCTTCTACAACATATTCGAGACAATGTTAGAATTAGAGTTCATGAGCTAGTTCATTACCATATAATTCTCCTTCTCCCATTTCTTTTTCATGGTCATATCTTTAGTGTCTAGCGCCTCCTCCAATAGAATGTGCAATTTGTCTTGACCACTAACAAATATCTTAAACGCATGAGCCCATAGTATGTAGTTAGATGATCCCATCAATTTGATGGTTGTCCCTTGAACAATCATCTTTGTTTCACTGATGACTTCAATCTCTAATACTCTCATCTTTTCTTCTTATAAGGACGAGTGTGGTCGTGTGCCTCTATGTCCAAGAGTCGAGCTCTATATCCTAGCGTTCCTTGCTACGCTAGATGATTCCACGCCAACTCAATTTGGAGTCAACGTAAGGCACTCAGTTTCTCCACGTCTCAATGTCGTTGCTTTTACACCTAATGAGCTTGGTGTCTTTGGGTGTATATAAGGCCACCATATGTAAATACGAGAAGTTGATGCAGAATCTCAATCTTGAAGTCTTGCATGAGTTCCACATACAAGAGCAACCTCTTGTGCAAGGAGAGGAGATCTTTCTTCACACGTTGACTACTAGAGACCCAAGAAGGCTTACTCTAATACCATGTGGAGAATTGCGCAACATGGCAAGCCTAGGTGCGTGGAAATTCCACGTGTGGATCGTGGAGATCAAGATGAGGAAGGTGTGGCATGGAGAAGTTGGAGAGAGAGGAGAGTTTGTGGAATAGAGAATATTATTGTAACTCAAGAAAGCAAGTAGGTATTGCTCTTCTTTTAAAGAGAAACAATTCCAATCCTACTTCTAAAAATAAAAAATAGAAATTCAAATCCAATCAACTAAACATGGAAAATCTAAATCACATCCTAATTATCTCTAGAATAAAATCTCCCACATGAGGCAACAAAACTTGGCATGCAAACCAAAACCAACACCTAAAAGTCCTAAAGCCACATTGACAAACGCCCACGGACCACTATGCCACGTGGACTGTCCACATGGCCTTTTTTTTCTTTTTCCTAAATTCTAACAAAATTGAACCCTACATAATGCATGGGACAAATTTATGCTCACTGTCAAAATAGACAAGAGGATGATGGGATGCCTGAACTCAAAAAAACCCACCAAATATGAGTCTCACCAGTCCCTCGTTTCAGTCATCTCATCTTAAAAGCACGGTAACAATCTTACTTCTAAGAGTGAAACAAAACCTTCATATGTACTGTAAGATGCCACAAGCACTTCCATGCAGCAACATTCAGGGAACCAAGAAGATAATGAGAATTGATTATGCTAGATGGAAGAAAATGGAATTTATAATAAGCATTGATTATGCTAGATGGACGAAAATGGAATGGAATTTAATACTACTTCAACTAGTTTTTTCAGAAGTAGCCATGATAGCTTTTCTCAAAGCTTTTGTTCCACTAGTCATACTTGCAGCATTTTTATCACCAAGTTATTTACGTTGGAGTTTTCATCAAATATTACTGTACAAGCACTTCAAATTTTTCAGGGCAAAAAAGCAGCAGCGGTAAAAAAAATTACCATGCATGATACTTAACCTGTTTCCATGACAGTATATTACACATGGGAGAATCATTCCCTCGGGAACGGACATGGGAACATAATGACTGCATTGGAGAATAAGCCCCGTCCTGTTTTTTATCTGTAGATCATCAAGGGCAATATGTCAGACGGGAAAATGATAAACAGCCAATATAAAATTTATCTAAATTATGCAGAAAATTGCATGTTTCCATTATCAAGATGCAATGGAATAGAATGCAATAAGTAAATCCATCCGTGGAAGAAATCATAGTGCCTCGCTCATTATTATTAGGGGCCCTAGCCCCCTTTATATAGAGAGTAAGGTTAGCATTTTTACATAAGAGACCAAAAGGAAATCGAAAATGGCAAACAAGAATTGAAACCAAACTAAGACCCTCAAACTAACTAAACTTAAAAGCTGTGACACTGCCCCCAAGTTCGAGCATGGAAAACACGCATAACCTGTAGATAGAAAGCAAAACAAACTCTCCCACCAAATGACAATATCGTCTGGATAAAGGAGCAGGCAGGCAAGTAGGCAGTTATAGTACTAGTCACCTCATACCAATGGAAACCCCTCTCTAGGAGAAAGAAAAAAACATTGGAGAGAGGCATGCAGGAAGGAGGAGATGATCCCAAGCAGTTCAAGAGATGAACCCAAGCAAGTAGTAGCAGGAAGTAGGCAGAGACGGGAGACATCTCACGGCTGTGGAAACCCCTCTCGAGGAGAAGGGAAAAAAAAACACAGGAAAGATCCTCATGTATAAGTAGAGGTAGGCAAACAAAAGGAGATTAGTGACACGCTCAATTCCTCCACTAGTCATCAGTGCCATCTGCATCTCCAAAAGGATTAGCTAATGCAAAATTAAGAGCAGGAAGGGCAACAAGCTAAAGGCGACATCAGTAGTAGAAGAAAATAGCTTGTTCCTCAATAGCATCCTCATTTCCCATGAAAAAATATATATATCCAATTTTCAAAGGGAGATGAGAAAGGCAAGGGGCAAAGCCCCCTCGCAATATAGATCATTCTCACATTAGAGGATAGTCGGCAACACAATCAGAGAGATCAAGCAGGAAGAGTCCTAATCAGAGGAGATTTGTAGTTGACTAATTGACCAATGCCTCACCATAGAGATCTCGATGAAGTGTCCTGACCAGAGACAAGATTCGATCACCACAATTGATCAAATCCACGAGATCCGATCTATTGATCTGGGCAGTGGTGATCCCTAGTACTGAAAGCAGTAGTAGTGGTGGCCACAAGGGGGCCCACAACGACCCTGCCAATGCTTCCACAACAGCGGTAACAACAGCCACAACAACATTAGCAGCGGCAGCAACGGAGTAGTAGCAACGGCAACCACAACAATACCACCACTAAGGGTCGCCAGAGGGCAAGCAACGATAGCCAGAGGGTCACCGGTGGCTAGCCACCAAGGCCCTCTGACCAATCAAAGGTTAACAATGAAGGACTCTCTTGAGTACAAGGGTTAGGGTTTTCTAGATTTTCTAACCCTAAACCTGCTCCGTGGAAAAAATAATAATGCCTCATTATTATTAGAAACCCTAATCTCCTCTATAAAGAAAGTAAGGTTAGAACATTTAGATAAGACCCAAAGGAAATAGAAAATAGCAAATAGGAATAGAAACCAAACTAGGACTCCCAGCTTAATTAAATAAACTTATAACTAACTAAACTTAGTAACTATAACACATCCCATGCCTCAAATTAGCAACCTCACATGATATGAAGGTTTTCAAAATTATCGGTCAGTTACCTTTCAAAAACTAACAAATAGTTGTTTTACAAATGGCAATGGAGGTTCAAGGAGTAATGACCACAACATGATGAGAAAGATGCTCATAGACAACAAATTCTAACACACAAGGACGCAAGGAAAACACCTTCAGCAACAATCTAATGTGCAATCCTAAATTATCCTCATACCATGTATAAGAACTGTTAGGACGACTTGAAATAAGCCACGTGGACAGGCCACATGACAATCAGCAATCCACGTGGACTGTCCACATGGCAGATTCTAGAAGGTCCAGTAGGGCCGACAGTCAAGGGTCCAAGGGACCAATTTTGGAGTTTTTACTTTGGGTGCAAGTTTGGTTATTTTTAGTAAATATGTTCTTAGGAAAATATGTTGAGATTTGGTTTCTTTATTAGAGATAAGATCTTTCCATATGAGATAAGAACTTTCCTTATTGGGGATATGATTTGTTTCCAAGTGTAGGAATATGTTCTCTCTATATAGAGTCTTCCCTTGTATTTCTCTTTAGCATTAATAATATTTCCAATCAACTCAAGGATCCTCTCCTCTTTCTCCTCTCCAGAAGGCACATTGACCACCAAGAGCAACCAGCCAACCTAGCCAGCCACCCAAGGCAGCCGTCCACCTTCAAGCAACCACCAGCTGCTCTCCTCTCTCCCTGTTCCACGTGTGGATAGTCCACATGTGGACTATTTTCCCACGCACACGAAGTCTCTACGCTCCTCTAGACGCCAAATCTCTACATGGTATCAGTGCATTCGGTCTAGGCCTCTTGTGCGTATGGGTTCTTTGATCGCACATTGGTGGTCGACTCATCCAAAAAATCCTCAACAAATTCGACGCCTTACGCAAAGAAGGAAATCTAATGAAGATGGCAAAATCAACCACGACAATCGGAGACACCACACTTGGTTCAGGAGAAAGCAAGGTGGTTATCTCCAGGACAACCATCAAACTTAGTGGTGAATCCAACTGTCTTGTGAGCTTGCACCTTCAAAATATTTGTTAGAAGCCAGGAGAAGCTTAGCATTCTCCTTAAGAAGCCATCGGAATTAAAGGACGACAAGAAGTTTGAGAAAGAGAATTATGTTGTCATGAACTAACTCATGAACTCGATGGATCCATCCATCGCCTCAAATACGCTCTACAAAAATAGCGCATATAAGATTTGGACGACCTTCGAGAAGAGGTATGCCAAACCTCAAATGACGCACGTATTACTGATCTCTACACTGGCATTAGGACAGCCAGTCAAGGGGATCTGTCCTTAACCAAATATTACGAGATGGAGGCGTTGTTTGAGGAATTGGTGATCTACGAGTCATTATATTGCAACAAACAAGGGGAAACACAGGCAGTTTGGCAATACGCCAAGTTTTTATCAAGATTGCATTCCCGTTATCGAGCCGCCTAGGATCAAATCCTTGTTTCCGATGGGAAGATAAATCTTGAGACCATCTTTTACCATCTCCTCAAGATGGAGATCCCAGAGGATGAAAACACGTCGAAAGATGAGAGCTCCGCACTCGCTATTCCAGAAGAATGTGTAGGGCGAGGATGTGAATGTGGATGTGGACCTGGCTACGTTTACCCGAATTGCCAACACTGTAGAAGCAATAATCATCCACAAGACAATTGTTGGGAGAAGTTCGGGAGACCACCACATGGGGCAACTAGCACCTCACGTGTAGACTCCCTAACCCATGAAGATCTTAAGAAGCTACGGGCTCTACTTCAAGAAGACAAGTCAACTGTGGTCGTCACGATGATTACTCAGGTTGCCACAGAAGCATCGACTCCGGAGGTTGCAAGAGGATTCGCCATTAACTTGTCAAAGGAGAAGTCTGAGAGCTTGGCTCTCGAAGAAGATGAATGGTGGAGCATCTAGCCTCACAAGTGGAAGACCAAGTCGTCGGCCTCCCGACCTTCAACTTTTGGGGGAGTGTTGGGACAGCAGGAAATAAGCCACGTGGATTGTCCACGTGGTAGCTTCTAAAAGGCCCATTAAGGCCGACAGTCAAGGATCCAAGGAACCAATTTTGGAGTTTTTGCTTTAGGTGCAAGTTTGGTTATTTTTTGTAAGTGTGTTTTTAGGAAACTATATTGAGATTTGGTTTCTTTATTATAAATAAGATCTTTCCTTATGAGATGAGATCTTTCCTTATTACAGCTATGATTTATTTCCAAGTGTACGGATATGTTCTCTCCATATAAAGAGTCTTCCCTTGTATTTTCTCTTGAGCATCAATAATATTTCCAATCAACTCAAGGTTCCTCTCCTCTCTCTCTTCTCTCCACAAGGCACGCTAACCACCAAGAGCAACCGGCCAACCCAACCGGCAACCCAAGGCAGCCCGTCCACCTTAGAGCAACCACCAGCTACTCTCCTCCTCTCTCCTTGTTCCACACGTGGACTATTTTCCCATGCACATGGAGTCTCCACGCTCCTCTAGACGCCAAATCTCTATAACATAAATAGAAAGAATGATAAACCTCAAGGTGACTTCATTAGCAAATATCTTCACAAGCAACGGCAATTCCAACAAATTCAAGTTTTGGGACTTCCTCCTTGTTAGAAGAAAAGAAAACAGCTTATTCTATTCTGAAACCCTAGTCTCTCTTATTTAGAGAGGAAATGAAGGAAAAAATGCAGAGTCCAACATAAAATAAAAAATAACATAATACAACAGAAAACAAATATCAAAGAGGACTCTAACACTGCCCCCTCAAGTTAGAATGTCGATGTCAATCAAGCCCAACTTGCTGCATCAAAATATGTGCTACTTTTTTAGTAAAGCTTTGGTAAAAATACTAGCAATCTGGAGCTCAGTGGAATCATGAGGAGCGATAATCTTCCCATCTAAAATAGCACTGCGAATAAAATGGTAGTTCACCTTGATATCTTGGTCCTCTCATAGAAGACAAGATTCAAGACTTGTATGTGGCTAACTTACTATCATAGAAAATAAACAATGAACCACTAACTGGTATACCAAGATCCCAAAGGAAAGAAACCACCCATATGAATTCACAAGTAGTGTAGGCCATTGCCTTGTATTCTACCTCTACACTAAATCAAGCCACTATTGTCTAATTCTTGCAATGCCAAGAGACAAGATTGTCACTTAAAAAAAATGCAAATCCACTAGTGGACTATCCATCATCAGATGACCATACATAATCAGCATTCAAATAGGAGTGCAAGTATAGATGGCTATTTTTCCGAAAATACAAGCCTTTTTTTAAAAAAGCAAAAAGACAATTATCCACATATAACCACCCATATTCATTCCATTATCGGAAAACCAGAGTTACATCACAGCTTACAAAGCAAATTCCCAAAACATCACCGAGGAAGAAATGGATGAAACAAAATTCTGTTCATAGGGTCTCTCACCCCTAACAACACCCCATTTTTCCCCAGCCAGACACCCCACAACGCCGCCAAAACCTTGGCTCTATCCTTCTTGGATCTAAAGGTGATATCTCCATCATGGGTGTTTCCTCTGCGGAATGAGGACCAGAAACTGACCGTGTCTAGAGGGGCGATCCAATCAATCCCCATCCTCCACCAGACCTGCACCATGAACGGACACTAGAAAAAGAGGTGCTAGATGCCTTCGTCTGCCCTTCGCAAAGAGGGCATCTCAAATCAACCGTTTGGGCCCACCTCTCTCTCCACAATTTCGTCATGATTCTCCCCTTCCTCACCAACCAAGCAAAAATCTTCACTTTCAGCGGACACTCCGCCATCCAAAGCAGCTTACAATCTCTCAAGACAATATCCGAGCTCATCGAGACATTTCCCAATCTGCATAATACCTTCACCACAAAGAACTCCCCCTCTTCCCAAAAGTATGTGTCACCTCCCTCCTCCAGTGCCCAACCCTCTAGCTCCTGGATCAACTACTGGAACTCCAAACACCTATGGTCCAAGAGGCCCCCCTGAAAGGTCGGGCACCACGCTCCGTCCCAACAACTCCCTACCGTAGCTAACGGGTCTACAACTTTCCCAAAAAGGCCAAGAAACCTACCGTTGAGAGTAGATCCGACCCCCTACCAGTTATCCTGCCAGAAATGGAAGGCGTCCCTCTCCCCGAGGATAGGAGAAAATAAGGATCGCACCTTCACCGCCACTGCCGCCAAGCCTTTGAGAAAATGAGAAGCCCCGAGAGGGGGGGTCTCCAAAGGTCCCCATGAAAGGAAGGACTCATAGTACCATCGCATGACATCCCCAAAAAGCCCCTATTCCCGCCCTATCAGTCTAGCAATCCACTTCGTAAGGAGGCTCAAGTTCACCTTGTCCACATCCTTAACCCCTAGACCCCCTCCTACACCGACCTACAGACCTCCTCCTAGGCCACCAACCTCGCCCCCTTTCCTGCCGAATCCACATTTGACCAGAAGAAGTCCCTCATCAATCGCGAGATCTTCTCAATTTGACGCGGTAGCCTAAACACCGAAAGGAAATAAGCTAGTATGGATGCCAGTACCACCTTCACCAAGGTCAACCTCCCTCCTCTTGACAACAACCTAGAAGACCATCCCGCTAACCTCCTCTCCATCCTCTCCAGCAAAGGTATCCAATCTTGCATCATGAGGCGACGATCCGATAGGGGGAGCCCCAAGTACACCAACAGCAGTGTACCCACTTCCGTCCCCAACGCACTACCAACCGTCTCCATCTCCTCTGCTGACAAGCTCATTAGGACAAAGCTCAATTTCTGATAGTTATTCTGCAGCCCCGAGGACTCGCCAAAAAGGTCCAAAAGGATCCTCATCCTCCTAGCCTCCAGACCGATTCCCTCAACCAGAAACAAAGTATCATCTGCATACTTCAGAACCACGATCTCCCTGTCCTCACCAGCTAGAAAACGCCTAGCATAAGCCCCGTGGGTCGCCCTCGCAAAGGCATCCGCCGCAAGCACGAACAACATAGGCACGAAAGGGTAGCCTTATCTGACCCCCCTCCTAAGTTGCACCCAACCTCCCGCCATGTTCCCATTGACCAGGACTGAGAAAGACGCCGTTATCACACACCTTTTCATCCAGTCAATCCAGGTCATGGGAAAGCCCCTCCTTACGAGGGAAACCTAAAGAAACTCCCACTGCATAAAGTCATACGCCTTGCTGAATCAACCTTTCACAAAAAGGCTTTCTTCTTCTCCCTCTTCCAAGTAACCAATGCCTCTACGGCAACGACAACCATCTAGGATTCCTCTCCTTAGAACAAAGTTGTCTGAACGGGCAAGATCAAATCTCCCAAGAGGCCTCAAAGTCTGCTGGTCGAGACTTCGCAATAATAAGGTACACGGCATTCGATAAGGCGATTGGTCGGAAGTCCTAGATTGCCTCTGCGTCCTCTTTATTAGGCAACAAGAACAAGTAGTACCTATTCAACTTATCAAAGCCTCCATTCCCGATCACAAACTCCTCCATCATCTACATCACATCCGCCCCTACCAGGGACCAGAATTTCTTGAAAAAGAAAACAGGGAATCCATCTAGAGTAGGCACCCCTCTGCATTGAGGCCCCACACCGCCTCCCTCACCTCATCTTCTGTGAAAGCAGTAGATCAAATCTCCCAAGAGGCCTCAAAGTCTGCTGGTCGAGACTTCGCAATAATAAGGTACACGGCATTCGATAAGGCGATTGGTCAGAAGTCCTAGATTGCCTCAGCGTCCTCTTTATTAGGCAACAAGAACAAGTAGTACCTATTCAGCTTATCAAAGCCTCCATTCCCGGTTACAAACTCCTCCATCATCTACATCACATCCGCCTCTACCAGGGACCAGAATTTCTTGAAAAAGAAAACAAGGAATCCATCTAAAGTAGGCACCCCTCTGCATTGAGGCCCCACACCGCCTCCCTCACCTCATCTTCTGTGAAAGCAATCATAAGGCCCACCACCTGATCTGCAGTAACACTCTGCACATCCTTCCCCCTCCACCTCCAGCACCCCCTACTGCGCCTCCCTGTGAACTCCCTGAAGTAATCTATTGTCGCCTGTCCAACCTCCTCCCTGCCAGAGAAAGCCTCCCCGTGTACCAGCAACTTCTCAATCCAATTTCTCCTCCTAGCCGAGACCACTCGATTGATGAACCTAGTATTGGAGTTGCCCTCCCTCAAACAACTCTGTCTCGATCTTGTCTTCCACTCCACCTCTACTTTCCTATCCTCCTCCTACACCACTCGTGTCATCCTCACCCTGCGTTCTCTATCTTCTACCAAGATAAGAGTCATGATCCTCCTGCCTGTCTATCATGGTGATCACTGCCAATGCCTCCTTCCTCCCTCTCCTGGATGCCCTTAACTCCCTCTTGTAAGCCCTCAAATGGTCCCGCAAAGCATCCAGCTTCTTTGCCAAACGAAACGCCGCTGATCTCGAAAATACAAGCCTTTTCTCGAAGACTCCTTTAGATATCTCATAATAAGGCACACATCCAACCAATGATTGTAACAAGGCTTGTCCATGTACTAGCTCACTCTACTAACTTCAAAGCCCAAGCTCAATTGTGACACAATGAGATATAATAATTTCCCAACTATACACTTATACCCATGTGTGGCCTCCGTTAGGAAATAAATGAAGATCCAATTAGTTAATTGTCTTCCATATTTTGATTCATGTTATTTTTAGCATGTTGGTGTGCTTTCCCTTACTATACCAAACCTTCTCTCTATATAAAGAGGGGCTTGGCTTGGTTATTGAATAAAAATAAATATTCTACCCAAATATCTCCACATGGTATCAGAGCCATCGATTCTAGTTGTCTAGGGTTTAGAAAAGGTCTAGAGGGGAGATGCCCTCCGACGGCACCACCGGTCTCCAACGAGCCACTGAAGAGGCTCTCTCCTCTCCCATCTTCTCTCTGCTTCCTTTTCTTCTATTCTTCTTATGTTGCTATTCTTACTGTCGCCGGAGGAAAAGACGTCATCGACCCACCTCCAGCAAGGGACCACCTTGGGGGTGGTTGCCCGTGCCCCAATCTCCATACACACCACCTTCGAGGGTCATCGAATAAGCCACGAGCCGCCAACACCCTCATCTTCAACCAGCAACGCTCCCAACAACGGTAGATTGGATTTCAAGTTTGGCCTACCAAACCTCATTCCTTTGATGATCTAGTGCCGCTACTTAACTCCTTGAAGGTTAGGCTACCAAATGAAGGTGGTTCGATCGACCTCTAGCTCACCGAAGCACCGCTACCGAAGCCACCAACTCCATTGTCGCTGCCTATGGGGGAGAACCCCTCCCACCCCCTCGTTCGATCAATTCAGAAAACAAAAAAAAAAAAAGTCATAGGGTTATTTGTGTGGGTTTGCTATTTAAAAAAAAAAAATTTGATGTTATTTTTTTGTAGGGGAACTGCATGTGCACCCCTCTAAAGTCTTGTTTTCCTCTTTTTGGTCTTTATGTATGAATGAGCGAGAGAAGCGAAGAAGATGAGAGTCTACTCAAGATGTCAAGTTGATGGGCAACACTCACGTAGCATAGGAACGCCAAGCAAAAGACCTTGACTCCAAGGCATACAAGAAGAGGCACTTGAGTTTGAAGTCACCAGAAGGGGCTACTACGTTAATTACTGTTAATTTCCGCCATCATGAACATCTACAAGATCCAAGTCTCCGTCATCTCCTGTCTCTCGACTTGCCAGAGGGTGTTAAGAAAAAAATGAGGATCTAATTTGTTGTCAAGGATCCAATTAGTTAGTTGTCTTATTTTGATTCATGTTATTTTTAGTATGCTGGTGTGTTTTCCCTTAGGGTGCATTTGGTCGTGGGGTTTGGGAAGTTTTTTTCTCAATCCAGGGTGTTTGTTGAGGTTTTTTCCATCACTTCAACATAAACTCCACAATTACTTTCAATCATTCCAATCAAATCACAATAACCTTTATTCTTACTACTATTAAATAAATACCAACTACACCCTCCACTCTCACTTTTAATATTAAGCAAATATCTATTAACATTCTCCACTTCCACTTATACTATTAAACAAATATCCACTAACATCACATCATTACACCAATCATTTTATCCCCCACTAAACCCCTCCTTATTCCACCACCCAAACAAACACCCATCCACACTTATTTCACTTACAGTGCTTTATCCCTCCTCCAAATGGGCCCCTATTACATCAAACCCTCTCTCTATATAAAAAGGGGCTTAACTTGGTTATTCAATAAGAATAAATATTCTACCCAAATATCTCCACATCCTCAAATAAGAACAAATATTCATCCCAAATAACTTTCATGTATTCTCAATTGGAATGAAGGATGGCTTTGTGTCTAATTTCCAAAGTGTACTTTTGTTGAGACAAGACTAAGCATTGTCCAGCTCTAAAAGCTTCAATGCCTAGAAAATATCTCAACTCACCTAGATCTTTCTTCACAAAACTATTCTGCAAGAAGGTTTTAGTTTCCTGCATTCACGAACTATCATCACCTCTCAGTATCATATCATCTACATAAAGTACCAAAAGTGTGTAACGAACATAGAATGATCATATGAAGAGCTCTGAAAGCTAATCTTCATCACCTCAGTATTGAGCCTCTCAAATCAAGTTTAGGGGCTTTACTTCAGGCTATATATTGCCTTCTTCAGTTTGCACACACTCCCCCTCAACCTCGTAGCCAAGAGGTTGTGATATATATACTTCTTCGTGCAAATCACCATAAAGAATCGCATTCATGATATCAAGCTAAAATAGAGACCAATCACGATTAACACCCACAAACAAAATAATTCTAATAGAGCTTACTCTCTCATCAGGTGAGGTCTCAAAATAATCTACCCCATAGATTTGTGTAAAGCCTCTAACCATCAATTTGGCCTTGAATCTATCAACACAGCCATCTAAGAGGTATTTCACCATATACATCCATTTACAGTCAACCACCATAGCATCGGGAGGACGAGATACAAGCTCCCATGTCCCACATCCCATAAGAGCATCCATCTTTGTATCCATGGTCTCCTACCACCTAGCATTCAAAGCAGCCTCCAAATAGTTCCTTGGAACAATAGTACTGAATAAAGCCTTTGAAAAATTCCTTATAGAGGGAACTCAAATGAGTAGTAAAGGTATACCGTGCAATAGATTGTAAAGGATCAGAATAATTTTCTTACAGCTATCAACCAAGCATCTTGTTGAGGAGCCTCCAGAGCAGATGAGACAACAAGAAGAGAGTTTGGTGGGCTATCACCTGCAATGTCATCAATAGGTTTAGGTATAAAAGCAAGGATAGGAGCAAGCATATTTGGAGTATCACGTGTATAATAGAACTCAAGAGACGACTGAGTAGCTCCGCCTTCATTAGAGAAGTATCGCACTCGCTCAAAGAAAGTAACATCAGTACTCACCATATGCCAGTGTGAAGTAGGATCCTAGCAGTTGTACCCCTTTGTGTTCTAAAATAGCCCAAAATCACTCCCTCAGTGGCCCAAGGAGACTTGTCCTGAATGCCAAAGTTATAGGCAAAGCATATACACCTAAAAGTCCGAAAAGACAAAGCAAACAAGTCTAATTGAGGATGTAAGACTTCAAAGAGAATGCTCCCAAGAAGGACAAACGAGGGGACTCTATTTATGAGACAAATAACAAGTACAACATCACCCCAGAGATGCTTAGAAACATTCACAGACACAAGTAAGAAGCGACAGATATCCACTATCCAGAAGGTGGCACAGCTTCCTCTCAACAATGTCGCTTTGCTAAGAGGTGTAGGGACAAGAAGCTTGGTGGATGGTACCATCATCCTAAAAAAATTGACACAGAGCATGTTGTTGAAACCCAAGAGCATTACCAAAATTTTAAACTTAATAGAACGACAATTTTCTGGAGTGGAAACCAACCATTTGTGTCATGACAGTCAAATTGCAAGCAATCGGTGTAAGTGTACAAGATATTATTCCAAGGAAACCCCACACCTCTTTATATAGATGAAGAGGTGTGGGCAAAATACAAAGGAGGCCTAGAGGGAAAAGGAAATAGTGAAACAGGATAAAACAACATAAAATGGTACTATAACACTCCCTCTCAAGTTGGAACATAAATGTCAATCATGTTCAACTTGTCACAGTAGCTTTCAATGCAGTCCAACCAAGTAGCTTGGTGAAGACATCTGCAGTTTGGTCCTCTGAGGAGACAAAAGTAGTGTAGATGATCCCCCTCTGGATGAGATCACATGTATAGTGGCAATCTATCTCCATATGTTTCGTGTGCTCATGAAACATGGGACTATTAGCAATGTAAGTGGCAACTAGGTTGTCACACCTCATTTCCATAGGTTCCTCTATCTGAACAGACAAATATGTCAAGATAGACCTAACCCACACCATCTCTGCAGCAGATTGTGCCATGGCACGATACTCTGACTCTGCATTTGATCTTGCCACTATAGTCTACTTCTTGTATCTCCAAGTGACTACATTCCCAACAACAAAGGTGTAGAAACCAGTAGTAAACTTCCTATCAGTAAGACAGCCAGCATAATCAGCATCTGAATATCCTATAACTGTCATAGGACACCCCTTTCTGAACAATAGCCCTCGACCAGGTACTTTCTTTAGGTATCTAAGCACCTGCATAGCAGCATCCCAATGTTACTTTGTGGGCTTATCCATAAACTGACTCAACCTCCCCACGGCAAAGAAGATGTCTGGCCTGGTAATGGTTAGGTATAACAACTGACCAACCAACTGTCTGTAGCTCCTGCTCTCCACCTGTTATGCTTCAGTGTAATACAGATGAGCCTTGGGGTCCATGGGTACATTTACTACCTTTGCCCCAAGCATGCCAGTCTCCTATAGAACATCAAGTGCATACTTCCTCTAACTAGCAACAATTCCTTCTTTTCCTCATGCCACTTCAATGCAAAAAAAAAAAATCGTAGAGGGCCTAAGTCCATAACAAACTACGATGCCAATTCCTTCTTAACATGTCCAATCCTTGTTGTCTCATCTCCTGTAATGATTAGATCATCAACATACACCAAAAGTACCACAACTCCCTCATCAGTTCTCCTGGCAAACAAAGAATGATCTAAAGTAGACCTTACCATCCCTAGTCCTTCCACTGCCTCTCACAGTTTGTGGAACCAAGTACGAGGACTCTGCTTAAGCCCATAGATTGCCTTCCTCAGTCTACACACACACTTCCCCTCAGTCTCAAATCCGAGGGACTGCTGCATATAGACTTCTCCCTGAAGGGCACCATATAAAAATACATTCTTTACATCTAACTGGTGTAGCTCCCAATCTCTATTTGCTGCAACGAACAAAAGAATCCGAACTGTCGGAAGTCGTGCCATCAATGAAAATGTGTCAAAGAAGTCTACCCCATAAGTATGGGTAAGTCCTTTAGCCACCAACCGAGACTTATGCCTAGAAATAGACCCATCAGGGTTATATTTCAGGGCAAGGACCCATCTGCATCCAACCACACATGCAGTAGGTGGTCTCATCGTAAGCTCCCACGTTCCTTGTGAACGTAAAGCAGCCATCTCCTCCTTTATAGCCTAAAGCCACTCAGGATGAAGCATGGCTTCCTAATAAAAGGTGAGTACCCTGGATGCAGACAGCAAAAGTAAAAGCACCAAACTGAGAACCCAGTCCGTCACTGACAGAGGCACCTGTAATCCTGTACTGAGCACAACTCCGGAGCGCCTTGTGAGTGGCAATCGGCAACTCATCGTCCTCAGTAGTGTCATCTAGAACATCAGTAACTCCTTGCTCCACCAGTACAACAGTAGACTCTTGCTCATTGTTCTTGTGTGAAGCATTGGGCACAAGCATATCAGTATCATCAATACATATCTGTGTGGGGGAGGATGATGGTGCTGGGGTGGACGAGGGGGGGATACTGTGACCTATGGTATGTAAGTTACTGGGAGCTTATACACAAATGGTTGTCCCTTGAATCTACTATCTGTACTTGCAGGTAGCTGACATGGAGAAAAATCTCCAAACTGTATAGTAGGAACTGGCATTGGTGCCATCTGAAGTAGAGCTACCTCAAGAATAGTGGCCATTTGTTGAGCTGTAAAGGAAAAATAGGGTACAGGCACATGAAAGGTGACACCCACACTGACATGATGTCATCTGGTCAACGAATCATAGCACCTATACCCTTTCTAGGTAGAGTTGTAACCTAAAGACACGCACTTCACTGCTCGCGGTGCTAACTTGTCCCGACTAGGACTATTAATGCGGCCAAAAGTAACACAGCCAAAAATGCAAGGTGGCACATGAAACAACTCTCCATCTAGATACAAGCTCTGCCACGGGATCTGTTCAAACAATACAAAATTGGGCATTATATTAATCAAATAGCAGGTAATATAACATGCATCGCCCCAATAAATCTGAGGAACATTATGATGTATCATCAATGTCCGAGAACATCTAGGAGATGTCTATGTTTCCTCTCTACCATCTCATTTTGTTGGGATGTATGAGGACATAAAGTCTATTCTATAATACCATGTAATCTGTAAAAATCACGCAGTCTGGAAGTACAAAACTCCGATGCATTATCTAAGTGCATACATTTCACAATGGTAGAAAACAACGTTTTTATTTCAAGAATAAAATTCTGAATAACATTGCCAACATCTGACTTATTCTTTAGTAAAAACAACCATGACATGGGTGAAAAGTCATCCACAATGACTAAGTAATATCTATGACCCTGTCTATCTGAACAAGACTTGGACCCCAGATGTCCATGTGAATCAGTTGAAATGCGGAATCTGTAGTGGAGGAACTCACAGGAAATGAAGCTTGGTGATGCTTCCCAAGCTAACACACATCACAAGTAATCTCAGTGGCCGAAGAGATGTGGGGAAAAATCCAGCGAAGCCTGTCCAGAGGCATGTGTCCAAGACGGTAGTGCCACTGCAATGCAATCCCTACAGCAAAACTGAACTCGCCCTGACATGAAACAGCAGTATCGATCTGGACTAGGCGACAGACCCCCCCTCTTCATGTCCACCACCAATCATCTTCCCCGTGAACCTGTCCTGTAACATGCAGCTCACATCATAACATGGCAGTTGAGGTCTTTAGTAATTTTACTCACAGATAAAAGACTGATAGGAAATTCTGGTATAAACAAAACGCAAGGCAACTGTAGAGTAGATGAGAGAGACACCTCCCTCTGTCCATCTACTCTAGAATGATGACCATCAGCTACCTGCACAGTTCTACCAGAAGGAACTACCTGCATCTATCTAAAACAACTCTGATCTCCACTCAACTGCAGGAGGCTCCAAAATCAATTAGCCATGTAGTTCTATTGGTGTGGGGAAAAGCAGAAACACTAGAAGCATATTCCATAGCAATCTCCTGAGTCACCTAAGCCAGTCTCTAGGCAAGAGCCTCAAACTCTGACCTGGGCACCATGTCAATCTCCATCTCTCAGGTCGAGGCAACCTAATTCGCCACAAGAGGACAACTATGCTTGGCCCAGCAGCTAGCCTCCATGTAACCAATCCATCCACAGTAAATGCAAGTGAGTCGTGGTCTGCCAGGCTATCCCCGACCATGCCCACGAGTGGATCGAACTCCACGTCCAATACCAACAACAAAGGCCGCATCACCTCAGGATTAGTAGATTTAGTGGGCAATCTACTAATCCTACTACAAGCCTCCTTTAAAGTAGGAAGCTCTGTGAAAGTGAGCATCTGATCCCATGCAAATTCATACTCAGAACTCAAACCAGACAAGAACTTGAGCACCGCAAACTCCTTGTGATGCTCCATCTGTGTCGCGCATGTGCACACTAGCCTGCAGGAATGACAGTTCTCCAACAACCCCTTCAATCTAGCATAATACTGTGCCAGTGTCAACCCATACTACTTCAACGAGAAGGTGCCATGAGTGACCTGGAACACATTACTCGAGTTCTTCTCATGAGAGTATGTATCATGAAGAGAGTTCCACATCTCTCTAGCAGTCTTGTAATACATTATCCCATTTCCGATGTGAGCAACCACGACATTCATAATCCACGCTCACACCATAGTGTTGTCACGCTTCCATGTGCCGTATTTCCCAGTTTTCTGTGTTGGCTCTGGCTCCAGGACAATATGTTCCATATCACGAGCCTCAACTGTCATGAGGAACGTCTGCGACCGACAAGCGTAGTTGGTCTCATCAAGTTTCGTGATGAGAACAAAGAACAAATTTTTTATGTTCCCATGATCTGTCACACTATCAGATGACACTTCCGACTTTGGAGCGACAGCCATGAAGCCAAATCAGGAAGAGAAATCACCAAAAATAGATCACTTCATAAATAGATCAGATCTAAATTAGAACTTTCAGATCTGCAAGATGAACAGAAGGTCCCCTTGGACAGATGTAGGCCTAGCAAGGGTCCGGGTGAAGGCACCCAAGATGGCCCCAAGGGAACCTAGGTCTTTCTAGCTACAGTTATAGGAGGTGCGGCCCTAGATCAGGGTCACCAACACCCCTACAACCTCAGATCGTCGTCAGCCCTGCAGAACCACTGTCAGCCCTAAAGACCACCACCACACCGCCTGGCTCAGGCTTGCACGTCACGGACCCGCAGACCGCCACCGCACTGCCTCAGAGGTTGTTGCACCACTGATCAATTCTGCAGCGCCGTCGCTCACGCGTTGCCACCAAGATGCCCAAACCATTGATCGGTTCTGCAGTGTCGCCGCTCCTCCGATGCATCGTTGCACTAGTCGCTCCGCTCCGATCAGCCACTGCTCCGCCTCTACGACAGAACAGCAGCGTTGTACCACTCCAGAGAGAGAGGCCACGCCTCAGTGCGCCACTCACTCCGCTCAGATGCGCCACTACTCTGCCTCTATGGCAGGAATAGCACCGCCACTCAGGAGATAAAGAGATGGGGTTTTGGAGTATTAAGGTTTCGGTGGCTTTTCGAGTGGGGTACCGTGAGCTCTAGTCCATGACCATCGCTCTGATACCAAGTCAATGTAAGTATACAAGATTATTCCAAGGAAACCCCACACCTCTTTATATAAATGTGGAGATGTAAGCAAAATACAGAGGAGGCCCAAAGGGAAAAGGAAATAGTGAAACAAAATAAAACATAAAATGATACTATAACACAAGCAATGTTGGGGATGCTACGTAGGATTGCAAGCCTCATATATTAATGAGTACTGATAATGGGGTGGCTACGTGCGAGATCATTCGATTATTCTACTTGCAATATTTCATGAGTCAACTATGGTAGCAAAAAATGAAGGCGTGTTTCATCCGATTTGAATTTTGATATTGATTTTGATCCAACCGTGGCCATTGGTTCCTCCAATCTAGTTCGACAAAAAGAGATCCATAAGCAATTTAGTTTCCCACATGTGTTGAAGGAAGATGTTGGGTTTCAAACTGATATTCTTTCCATTACTTCTTCGGTGGTGGAGGTTGAGGCTGACAACTAAGTCTTTTATCCAAGTCTGCCAGTAAAGGTTACCGAAGGAGAAGCATCTAAGTGCACTTCTACGACAAGTCGGCAACCTTACTTTAATTTTCGGAAGCCAGTATTTCAAAAACAAAGGTTGTGTATCGCACAAAAAGGTAGTGACTAAAGGTGCAAAAGGAAAGGGAGATTCATGATGTGTCTGTTGAATGATTGTTCTTGATATTTTTGGGGGTAACTTTCTCTGGGGGTAGGGATTGATTTGATGTGAGAAGTCCTTTTTGAGATTTTTTGTGGCGTTGATCATTAGTCTAAGGGTGGGTGTGTCCTATTTGTTTGCAATGTCATGTCGTGCCTGGCTATCATCCTATTTTCAATCAAAAAAAAATCATGGAAGAATTTTATCACATGAATTTCAAACCTATCTCATCAAAAATTCCTCAGGACATGACTAAAATCATCCACAACAATAGCAAAGTACCTATGACTAGACAGTTTTAGCAATGCAAGGACCCACACATCACAATGGACTAACTGAAAAGAACTCCAACTCTACTTCTCAGGCTTAGAAGGAAAAGTGTTCCATTAATGTTTCCCCAGCTAGCAGGCTTCACAGTCAAAACTAGTAGAGGCAAGAAAATTAGGGAACATCGAACTAGTAGCTAGATCTAGTAGCTAGAAGCCTTCAGAATCAAACAAGTAGATGATACCATCGATGCTCCGTTCGTATCAAGCATCGTGCCTATCGTAGCTGCCTAATCCCACCGCCAACGACCAGCCTCAATTGCCGCCAAACCATCCCAACCACAGCAACTGAGATCCAACGATCTCCACCTTAGATTCGACTGTCGCCAACCGTGATCTGGCCTATTTTGCCCAATTTTGTTGTCTACAACTCATTCTGGCCTTAGCCTCGCCAGATCTAGCCGCTGCAAGGCAAGATCTTATATCACAGTAGGTAGATCTCACTGTAACAAGCCCAGATCCAGAATCCTCGTATCCTCTAGCACTACCCTTAACATTTTGAGTCGCCATCCTCGTTACTAGTTGCTACTCGCTAAATCCACTATACGAGTTCGAAACTTTCAATGTGTTAATTGGACTAATTTAACCCTCATTAGACTTTCAAATGATGGCCTATGAAGGGCTTAGAGCCAAATTATTGTTGTTGGAAGCTAATTAGGTAAGCTACCCACCCAAAACCTTTTTACAAAGAAAAGTTGAGGGACTCTTAGTAAGGTAACCTAAGTTGGAGAGCCATCTTTTGGGGGGGGACCTCTATACAAATTGTCCACTCTCTTGAGAGACGGATAAGCACCCCTACTACCTTAGTGTTGCACAAACTCCACTCCTCTCCTCTCCTCTCAATATATCCTCATCGACTCCTCACTCTCCATCTCCTTCAAGCTACAGCAACAAGGTGGAGATCAAGGGCTCCATAGGCGGAAGGAAGGAGGTTGCTACAGAAGCAAGAGCTTCGTTGAGGTGAAACGCGACATAGATGAAGGATTGGGGTTGCAAAAGGAAGAGGAAAGTAGGCGAAGGGTTGCTACAAGAAGGTTTCTTTAAGATTCAAGCTCCAACCGAGTTAGGGACATGTTTCTCCCTCTTGATATCCTTCTCTTACACCAATAAGAATTTATTGCGTGACCAGGAGCTTAGTAGAGCCATGATACTGCTGCATGTGATGATTTCTTTGATCTATGAGGGGTAAAGGTGTGAATGGAGTTCCATGTGTTCATGGTCAAAAAAGGGGTTTTAATCTGGTTTGTGGGGATTAAACCATGATTAAAAAGGTATTTGGGTTACGTACCCCTCCTACCCTTGGATTCTGGGACAAATACTTGGTTGGAGTTGGGTTTAAGATTATGATTGGTGACCTCTGCTCAAAGAAATGGTGACAGATAACTACAGGGGACGTATGATCTCTAGATCAGCCATCTGATTATGGGTCTTTGGATGTCTACCCATAAAATTGGACGTCACTTGGAAGGCAGCTATGGAGGAGATGTCTGCTCTTATTGACAAAGGAACCTGGGAGCTTACTACTTTGCCTTCTGGTGCACATCTAGTTGGAGCTCAATAAGTCTTTACCTTGAAATACAACCCAGATGGGTCTATTTCTCGATATACGGCTCGCCTTGTGGCTAAAGGATTCACCTAAACCTATGGGGTGGATTTCTTTGACACATTTTCTCTAGTTGCTCAACTCTCCATAATTCGTATACTTATATCTGTTGCAGCTCATTATGGGTGACATCTACACTAACTAGATATCAAAAATGCATTCCTCTATAGAGATTTACAAGAGGAGATATATATACAGCAACCTCCTGGATTTAGGGTTCAGGGCAAGTGTGTTTATAGGCTTCATAAGGCCACTTATGGTCTTAAACAGAGCCCCAGAGCCTCGTTTCAGCACCTGTCTGAGGCATTGTCTGTTATTGAGATGCAGAGGTCCTCGTCTGATCATTCACTATTTTTGAGGAAGACCAGTGATGGTACTGTGGCTCTTCTAGTGTATGTGGATGACCTTATCCTCATAGATGATGATGCAGCTGGTATTTCTCAGGTGTAAGAATATTCAACATCCCAGTTTGTCATGAAAGACCTTAGGAAGCTGGGATATTTTTTGGGCATTGAGATTGCCACAAGTAAATAAGGGATATTTATGTCACAAAGAAAGTATGCTCCTGACATTATTTAAGAGACTAGCATGCTAGGATCCAAGGATGCCAATATTCCTATGGATCCGAAAGTTCACATCTTTGATGATACTGTGAAGCTGAAGGAAAAGAAAGCATATCGACAGCTGGTGGGGAAACTCTTATATCTGACCATCATTAGGCTAAATCTTAGCCTTGCAATAAGTAAGCTAAGTCAGTTCTTTGACAAACCTACTGATGATCATTGGCAGGCTGTGATGCAAGTATTGAGGTACATCAAAGGATGTCCACGTAGAGGCATTCTATTTCAAAAGAATGCTCATATGTCTGTTATTGCCTACTCAGACGCAGATTATGCAAGAGATGTTAGAGACAGACGATCTACCACTGATTTCTACACTTTTGTAGCAGAAAATTTGGTGACCTGGAGGAGCAAGAAACAAAGTGTAGTTTCACACACTAGTGCTGAGTCTAAGTATTGTGCCATAGCACATACTGCAGGTGAGATGATATGGATAAGATCTTTGTTACGAGATCTTCATGTTACTATTCAAGAGCCAATGGAAATGCATTTTGACAACCGAGCTGCAACATACATTGCCAACAATCCCATGTTGCACGAGAGAACCAAACATGTGGAAGTGGATTATCATTATACCAGGAGTTTGATTCAACAAGGTCTGCTTCGTACTACTTGTCTTGTCTCTACAAACCAGACTAGCGACATGTTTACTAAGTCATCATCTCGCCCTCAATTTGAGAACTGTAGAAACAAGCTAAGCATAGTGGATATATATGCACCAGCTTAAGGGGAAGTGTTGTATAACGTTATATTTTGAGGGACTTTATGTCCTTTTATGGTTTTGTTGGAGTTATGTTATAATTTTTCCCTTACCTCTCTCTATATAAAGAGGTGTAAGGATGGCTTAGTAATTATGAAGTTTCATTTTCTTCAACTTATATGGTGACCATGATGAAGTTTACATGCAACAACCTATTGAGTTTGTTAACTAAGGGGGAATGTCATAAGGTGTGCAAGTTACATAAGGTAATAGATGGGCTGAAACAAAGCCCAAGAGCATGGTTTAACAGATTCAGTACAACTATTCAGAGCTTTGGTTTTTCATGATCCACTGCTGATCATTCAGTGTTTATGAGGCACATCGAGGCCAGATCTATGATTTAATTGTCTATGTGAATGATATTTTATTGACAGGGAGTAACAAAAAGAACCTAAAGAACACCAAGGCCTTCTTGCATACCTAGTTTGTTACTAAAGATCTTAAGTTAATTAGCTATTTTCTGGGCATTGAGATACATTATTTGGATGGAGGGATGATACTTTCCCAATGGAAGTATGTGCTAGACATGCTTCACGAGGCAGGGACATTAGGCTACAAACCTACCAACATATCACTAGATCCAACCGACAGCCTAGTCTTGGAGAATGTTACCAAATACAAAACCATGGTAGGGAAATTGCTTTGTCTGACTGTAACAAGGCCAGATATATCCTCCGCGATTGGTAGACTAAGCTAGTTCATGCAAGAACCCAAAGAGGCACACTAAGCAGGAGTATGCCAGGTCCTACAGTATTTGAAGAGCACTCCTAGAAAGGATCTTTTCTTCCAGAAGCATAGTCATCTAGATGTTTGTAGTTATTTTGATGCAGATTATGTCGGTGCTCATGATAGCAGACAATCTACTACGGGATATGGCACCTATGTTGGTAGCAACCTAGTCACCTGGAGAAGCAAAAAGCAGAATGTTGTTTCCATAGTTAATGCAAAGTCAAAGTATTGAGCTATGGCGTATACCACCTGCAAGCTCTTCTAGATCAAGTCAATCTTGCATGACTTTGATGTTGATATTTTTAGACCTATTCCATGTACTGTGATAATAAAGCGTCCACCTTTCTTACCTTTCATAAGCGGACCAAGCATATAGAAGTGGATTGCCATTTTGTCCGAGATGATGTGATGATTGAGAAGATTTCCACTCCATATATTTCCAACAAGAAACAAATAGCTAACATCTTTACAAAGGCTCTAGCAAGAAAGCATTTGAATTTTTGTGTTCCAAGCTGAGCATACTCTAGCTTGAGGAGTGTTGAGAGTCTTTTCTAGTATTGTTTCATTGCTTTTGCTATTTTTGATATTATGTAAGGAGACATTGTGTTATTTGTCCAACGATATTTCTCTATCTAAGAGCCCCTTAAGGTTATGGAATAAGATGCAACTCATTTTTCCCAACAAGAAGGTATTTAAACATCCATTTTTGGAGGAAGAATTGGACGGGCAAAAAAAGCTTTTTTCACAGATTTATTCATCTGGTGAATCAGGTTGGTCATTCATTGCATCTTGAATATCACCTATAGGGTCATAAGGACTTGCTTCCTATAGTGGACTTCCTCAACAATGCTTGGAATCTTCTTGTTTTTCTTGATATCATCGAGTCAAATGAGTCACATCAAGCCCAACTTGAACTTGAACTCGACAAGCCCAACCACACTTGAACTCAATCTCGAACTCAACCAAGCTCAAATGAGCCAACTCAAACTCAGCTTGTTCGAGCTCAAGTTGGCCCAAGAGTTAACTCGAGTTGACAATATCACTTAAATGAGTCCAAACTCAACTCATGTAATGACTTGAAATCTAGATTCCAAAGTCATTCCAGAGTTAAGTGCATCGAAACGAACCAATTAACACTTATCAAGCACGAACTAAGTCAACATAACCCGAAAAATGAGAAAACACATGTATTAATTAACCTAAGCCAACCCTCGAGTAAATTAGCTCAGAATAGATCATATATGGTATTGTTGGATTGCTCTCATCAAAAGCTTTCCAACAAGTCTCATTTTGTGAAAATTCGAGTTACAAGACCCATTTTACGCACAATATGCATTTAACAAGGGCGTAAGCATACGTAAATCGAAACGGGGGGCTATTTTGGTCCAAAGGTGGGTTTTCCTAACCCTAATTCAACCCTGAGAGCATATAAAATTGTTTGCTAGGTTTCTACATCGTCATCCCCACCATTGTCTCGATTCCCATGAGGAAAGAAATAGAAAAAAAGGAGGAGGAAGAGGAAGAGAAATAAAAACAGAGCTCCCTTCCCTTTTTCTTCCCTTATGCATGTAAGGTTCGATGGTGGGACCCACGCCTTAATGCCTAAGCAACAGACCGATGATCGGCCAACGTATAGCACAGACAGGAAGAGAGGCACACAGGCACGAGAATGCACACACGAATGGAAAGGACACAATCCGCAATGAACACATGGAGGCGAATAGGCCGCTAGCACATGAAGCAACGAGTAACCAAGCACCAGTTTGACAAGACTAGCTACTCCAAGGCCGGTTCAAACCATTTAAAACCCCCTAGTTTAATTTGGCTAGTTTGAGGCCTTCCAAATCTCATATTTGGACAAATAAGGTACCGTTGGAATCATCTTTTCATAAGCTACAATCCCATGGACTCTAAACTTTAACTATTGTTTCTCAATGTATACTCTAAAAAAGAGTCTAATGTGATTATGGATTGATTCCATGATGCTATTAACCTAGAAACATGATTCCGAAATGTACACGTGACCCAAGACGTCATGAGCAATAGAGGAAGCCTCTGACATGATTTCTAGAGTCACAGTGATCTCCAAGTAACCTTAGGTAGAGTAATCCTAACCCTACTGGATGTGATGATGATTTAGCATGATGTTTGGCTAGTGGTTCACTGATATCTTATCATGCACATTTATCACACATCTTTTGCTGAGTATTGGAGTTGTGCCTTACTGTTTCACTCGTCTCCCTTGGGTATTTGAATAATGAAAACCTGTAATAGCATAGAATTAAGAATATGCTTCTGAATAGCTAAGGACTTAATTAAATTTTATAACTATGGCTTCACCTGTGAATGATGAGAATCTTTCTTTTCTTTTGAGAGAGAGAGATAAGGATCTTTCAATTGTAACCCTTAATTATGAGAATTGATCTCCTAAGACATGATCCTAATAATTGATTTATGATTATACTCTTACCTTTGTAATAATCAAATGGACAAATCAGTAATTGACTAAACAGAATATTGGTTACAAACAAACTCTTATAAGCATGAATTGCATATTACAGTTGATACACTTGCTTTCTTGACGTTTAAAGGCTGTAATGGTCACCTCTTCACTGGATTTACTTGTCAAGGTGATGGTTCTCTTTTAACCCCACTTTTGCAATATGCTGATGATACGACCTTCTCTGTTGAGGGAGGTGCTTTTGAGGCAGATCATATATCTTCACTAGTGAGGATCTTTGCTTCTATGTCTGGGCTCAGAATTAACGAGGCTAAGTCTATCCTTGTTCCATTTTATATTCCAAATCGGAGGTGGTGAATATTGCTAATATCTTGGAGACACCTGTGGGTCATTTGCTGATAGATCATGTGTCTTCACTGGTGAGAATCTTTGCTTCTATGTCTAGGCTCAGAATTAACAGGGCTGAGTCTATCCTTGTTCCATTTTATATTTCAAATCAGAGGTGGTGAATATTGCTAATATCTTGGAGACACCTGTGAGTCATTTGCCGATTAGATATCTTGGTCTACCCTTGAAGGGCAAGAAATTGGTGGCATCAGATTGGAATTGTTACAAAAAGGTTGTCTTCTTAAAGTGGAAAGATGCTTTCTAGAGGTGGATGGCTTGTGTTATTAAAGTTTGTTTTATCGTCTATCCTAGTGTTTTTCTCTTCACTTTTTAAACCTCCAAAGAAAATTGTTAAAAGTTTGGAGGTGATTAGAAAGAGATTTTTCTGGAAGGGGGCTGCTCATGTGGGTAGGTTTGCCCAGTTGGTCCCTTAGAGTGATATCCGTAAACCTAGGAAGGAGGGGGTTTGGGTGTGCGGAACCTGGAGCCTTTCAACAAGTCTCTGCTGTTGAAATGGGTCATAAGATTATTATCTGGTGAGAGATCCATGGTCACTACAATCCTGAATGATGCTTATGACATGGATATGAATCTGAATGAGTGGTGCTTAGAGGTGGATCTTCATCCTCCTGGTAATCCGTACAACCAATTATAATGAAGAATGCGAGTGCTTTTGGACCGATTTTGGGTGATGGGAGGCTTTTCAAATTTTGGTGAGATAATTGGAGTGATTTGGGGGTTTTTCAGACAGCTTCCCAAGAGTTTTTCAGCTGGTTAACAACAAAGAGGCCATGGTTGACGAAATGTGGGATGAACAGCGTGTGGCATGGGAGGGAGTTCCAGATGCCCCCAGGTCAGTCTGAACAGTCTTTCAGTGAATTTCAGCAGCTGCTGGGGACAATTTCAGACCTGCACCCTGTTGCAGATGAGGTGGATTGGTTCTATTGGAAAGAAGGTTCCTTTACAGTGAAGAGAGCTTATGCCGGGCAGGTTGGTCTGTGGTGATGCAGTTTTAGACAGTGTGGGGACTGATTCCAGGAAGATTTGGAAGTGTAGTCTTCCGTTGAAGATTAAAATCTTTCTCTGGTTGTTTCAAACAGAACGATTGGTCACTAAAACGGTCATGAGAAGGTCGTCTGAGAATATTCATACGACTTGCCCCTTGTGTAATCAAGCGGCGAAAGACATGCAACATCTTTTCTTCGCATGTGACTTTTCCAAAAAAGTTTGGGATCAGCTACAGATTCATACCGTTAACCATTCTGCCCAGCATGATTTTTGGAGTTCTTCTCGGGATCACTATGAGCATGATGTGGCGGGCTAAGTCAAGGCATTTGCTACTCTTTGGTGTATTTGGTTGCAGCAAAATGACAAGGTTTTCAGAGCTGAGCGTTGTTGGGTTGACAATGTAGTGAGGGAGGTTCTCCTTTTATCTGATTTTTTGCTACAAAATCTGTAAATCCGTTCCTTTTTTATTAATATAATTTGTGGATGATTACCAACCTCCGGTAATCTTCCTGTTTTTTTCGGGAAAAAAAAAAACATGAATTGCACATCATAGTATATTTTTTTTGGAGAATGAACTTGTGAATTTGGTGACATCATGATAGGAATGAATAAATGGGATTATGGAAATATAATAATTACAATGAAACTTAAGTCTCGTGCCTGCAAATCATAGCCTCAGCCTGCATGATATATGTTACGTAACAGCTTGAGACTAATTTAGGGAATGAGCTAGCCTTTGTTAAGCTATTCAGCCAACAGGGTGACTAGGTGTTTTGGATATGTGTTGCTTAACGTGAGATGATTGTAGTACAGCTTTCTGTACCCTGTAATAGAGAGAACTGACCATGTGGCAATGCAGAGTAGTCCCCACATGCATAACACACAAGTGCATAGTCACTACCTAGCCTAAAACTGACCTCGAGGTGATTAATTGAGTCATAGGATAAATGCAGGCCATTCTCTTGACCAAGCAAGAGGTCTCATATCGATCTTGCTACCCCAGATATCACAACAATATCTCCTCACACCTTCTGAGGAAATAATTGTGGGTTGGTAATAGTCACTTCTTGAGAGGCATAGACAATTGGGAGAAACTGAGACAATTGAATTATTAGAGAAAGTAGCATAAACATAAGTACTCACTTTTGTCTCATATTGCTTCTCTAGTTTTCCTATGTTTATTCCGCATCATTTCAACTACCCTACTCAACTTTTGCTAACTTTACCATTTAAACTCCATACCCAGGTCTTGGTAATCAACAGCCAAGTTTCACAGCTATAGGTGGAGATGATGCAATTCCAAGTTTGACACCATAGGTGATCTGTGGGACTTACCTACTCATTCGTAGTTTAGTTACTTTCTTACCCTATTATTTCCAAACTATTTTCTTCAGGCTTGTTTATTCTTCATCAATGGCTATGAATATCTATGAATCCTTGCTACACAGTTTACATCTTAGCTTCAATTTATTTCCTTCCTTAGCACTCGATGTGTGTTTATACTTGCTATGCAATAACATTTTATGATTACTTGCAAGGTTTTAAAAAACGCGAGGTGATACCAAAGCGGTTTGCATTCATCGAGGCGAGGCGTAAGCTCGAGGCGGTCAAGGCGTAAGCCTTAGGATTTACATAAAAAAAACATAGAAAAATGATATAATATATACTTGTTAAGTGGTAATGAGGAAATAATAATGTAAATAACATACTTTTATAATATTTTTTCTCTATCACAACATTGAAAGAGCGAAACTAAACAAGAAATGACATTTAAATAAAAAGATAAACATCTATATAATATAGAAGATTAGAAACCATAACAAAAACATAACACTTGGACCACAAGATTCAATTAAAAAATATACCATGGTAAGTTGATAACCTACAAAGAAATGAACCAAAAAGTCCTAATCTAAACATAACTACAAACGTGTAAATGATATAATGTAATGTAATCTACAAGAGATTAGTAATCAAATAAACAACCTAAATAACCTAAATCTGAGAAATAAATAAAACTAACGAATTCAAATGACCTAAATAACAAAACCCATCTCCAGTCAAACTTAAAAAATAACAAAATCCTTTTGAATACACTTAAAACACCAACAAAAGCTACCTAAATGACCACAAATCATTGAAATGAAATTGATTTAGGGTCATACACATCGCATCGTCCTACCTATGCGGGACTGTCAACCACTTGTGGCAGTGCTGGACTGTAGTGCGGCGCTCCTAGACCACCAACGATGTTGCTGGGTTGCACATGACAACTTATAAAGCCTGAGGCAACGCCTCAGACTCGCCTCATCGCCTCTAGTGCCTCGACTGCACCTCGACTAAGTGAGGCGCACGCCTCATGCCTGCAAATCGAGGCTACCGCCTCGAGGCTCGTTTTTTTAAACCATAGTTACTTGTTAAACAACTCTTTATGGTAGGGTGGACGAAGATGTGGAGCACTTGTTCTTCCAATGTCCTATGGCAGCCGAGGTCTAAAGTCGGTTTGATGTTAGTTAGTGGGTGCATGCTTCTTTTGATGATTTCTGGAGGTCTTTCAAGTGTAGGAACATAAATGGGGGGCATAATGTTTTCCAAACAAAGGAGAGGGCGAGGCCTCTTGTGGTTTTGTAGGGCTGTTGATTTGGGAGGAATGCGATGGTTTTTAGGGATCAACGTTTGTATGTTGACAATGTTGTGAAGTATGTATCTTCGTTGATTTTCCTTTGGATTTGTAATTCATGATATGGCTTAGTGTCAAATTTTTAAATGAGATTTCTGGGTGGTTATCACTTGGATAACCACCCTTTCACCCTTCAAAAAAAAAAAAACTATGGATCCTAAGAAAGTATTGGGAATCAATCCAAGTTTCTACTAAGATGGAAGCCCAGGTTGTTACAACTCAGCTAAGCCCAAGTTAAATCATTTGGGTCTAAATGGGCTCACCATCACTTAAATGGTCCTAATTTGATTTTCAGTTTGAAATTTGGGAAGAATGACCCTTATTTTTAATTGTATTTAGAAGAAATAGCTAAATTGACCTCATTGTCATTTAAAAAATTATCAAATTATGAAAAATTATGTCCTATGTAATACCTAAAATCAAATAAATCATGTCCCACATCACATTCATGTCCAACCTAAAATTGCAATCATGTCCCACATAATTGGTCTATGTATATCGAAAATTAGCCCAAATAACTTATTGAGTCAAATAATTGTATATAAATGAGTCACAAAATCGAGTTGACGAGTTGAGTCTAGCTCAACTCAAGCTCGACAACAAAATGAGTAGCAAACCCCAACTCAATAACTCAATGAACTGAACTTACAAGTCCTTATCAATTCAAACTCGAGTTCGGCTCGTCAAGTTTGAGTTGGATGCCAACCCCCCCGGATCTCCACCTTCCAACTTTGAGCTCCTCTTTAAACTCCTACAAGAGGAAGTAAAATAGCTCCTTTACCATAGGATTTACAACCTTCCTTATCATAGGATTTACAACCTCTTAAGGGACTATAGGTTCTAGTAGAAGGTTGGCCCCCGTCAAGTTACAGATTTCTGCTTGGCTTTGTAGGAGATGGCTGGTAATGAAGGAATAAAGACATAGGTGGACAATGTAGGTGAACTCTCCATGCACTTTATGTGGTCAGTATGCTGAGGACTTGAACCACCTTTTCTTCAGGTGTCAGACTGCAGTGGCAGCATGGAGCTCAGTGCAGTTGACTTCATTGATGATACTTTTCACAGGCCCTGGAGGAGCTTTTCTAAGTGTAGAACTGCTAGAGCAAACAGATTCAACCTGGCTAGGAGAGAATTTAATTCTTTGATATTATGCAGATACGCAAGAGAAACTGCAATTGTTCTTCATAAATGCAGGGCTTATCTATAAAAGTGTGCACAGTTTTTGTTCTGCCTGTGGGAAGAGGATTTTTAATTTCTCAGTCATATAGATTTTTTTTAAGATTTGATGAAGACGGGCATGTTGAGTGGGCATCCTTTTTCCCCTTATAAAAGAAAACGGTCAAATTAATCAATTATGAGAAGATTCACATACTTCCCAAACTTTAATAAGTTACAAGAAGATATCAATTGGTTTTTCAAAAATAAAAGAAGATATCAATTGGAAAAGGAAAAGATTACAAGAAGATATCCACATTTCCCATGGGAATAATTATTCAATAAGAATACCTGATCAAATAAAGCTAAACTAGGAATACACAAAACCTTGAACATTGTTACCCTAAGCGAAAAGCTTGGATCCTAGAGAAAGATCCGAGATTAGATCCCAAGGAAAATAAACAGTACCTCAAAATCCTTTCTTTGGAACCATCTTCCCTTCAATCGAAACTGTTGATCCAACAAATCATGTTTGGCACTGTAATCAGCTCTGCTACAAGAAAGTGTCAAGTTACTAGATTTCAATAAGCACGAATCTACCAACAAGCTTATCTAAGCAATTCATTAATGACAGAAACCTCAAGTTAAAAATAACCGTTAGATCCAATCCTATATGCTTAGTTAAGATATGCAAAAATTCATCAAGGATGTCACACAAAATAGGGAAAACACTTCTATAAACTGATGATTCACCAAGAAACAAATTCCCTCAGCTTCTCAAACAGGATTTAGAAAGGGGAAAACACTTCTGCCTATTTTTCAAGGAAACAGTTTTGAGGGATAATCTTTAGCCAGCTGTCAGAATGTTTGACTCAAGGGCAGACGAGATTGTAGCAGAACAATTTGCAGAATTATTATAGGTCAACATGATAGCTTAACTATGAACAAATGCAGTGTCTCCTTCAACAGCCAATAATCAGCTCCAGGATCCTACCCAAGTAAAGATGCAGGGAAAGCAAACAGGGCAGAGCATGTACAGGATACAGGAACATCTCCATCGGCACCTAGGTCATTGCACGCAACTTTCTCGGACTCTGATGAGAAAGACAAATTCAACTGGACAAGTGACAAGGGAGGGCAAGAAGGGGAATGTAGAGATAGCAAGTACAAGAGTCAGATGGAGAGAAGGAAAAGGTAAGGACTGACATGTCACTGAGGCAAGTCAAGATACACACATGGTCCTTTCTTGTGGCTTCTGTATGCAGTTTTGCCTCGATGCTTTTTTTTCTTCAGTGTTATAATGGGAAGCACCTTGAGATGTCAGTATCATACAGCATTCAAGGTGTTGTGGTTTGGACCAGACCATCATAGGGACAGGTGTCTATTTTGTAACCATAAAGCCATGGCCAAGATGAGGATGCTGCAACAAGGGAACTTGCACACCTACAATGAATCTTAAGCCTTCACACAAAATATGGAAGACTTTGAGATTATCTGGTTATCCCCTCCTGATTGTGTGTTGCTCAACAATGCATTGCTGACTTGGCGATGTTGAAGAATGCATTCTACATTTCAGTTTGCCTTGCACAGACCCTATCTCTCAGTTGGCAGCAAGCCAATTTCTTTTGCAGATGGAGCATGACAGCACGAGCATAGGAGGCTAGGTGGGAGATTGCCGCAAAAAGATTGAAGAGTGCCAAAGGGTGAATTCCTTCTTGGAAAAGACAGTTCAAATTTGATGACATGGTGGCTGTGACACAACAGTTGATCTCAGACCTTGGAGGAAGTACCACCACAAGCTGCAGCAAATGTATGTGGAGACCATTGAGGCCATAACAGAGATTGGTAATTGAAAAGCTCTCAAAAGCACAGCTCTCCATGGTTCCAATGACAGAGGCAGTTTTCCCGCTTAGGGTTATCACATTGATTCCTTGCATTCCCGAATTTAAGTTTGCAGCTATCTTAACAAGTCATTTTTGTGGTCCTAGCTTCTGCAGGAAAAGACAATTCGTGATAATTAGGTCACCTGAACGAGGAGATACATCACAACAACTTCCATTTCAATCCTGACCAATGGGAAGTCAGCCGATAGTGAAGCTATGGTGATGAGGTAGACAAGGGAACCTTCTTACTTCATTTCTCATTCCAGCAGTGCACCCATTAGCCAGGACTATTTACCAGAAGACAATGCATCTTTTAGAAGGATTTTAGACTCATGTAGGCTGCCAACTCTCCTTCCAGCTGTTCATAATGACTCATGCAAAGAAGGCAGTTACGACTCACGATGAAGGTGTTTAGACTTCATTGAATTTATAAGGCTAGCCAGCAGTGTCCTTTCTGTAATGATGGTGTTGAGGACACAAGTTGCTTACAGGTGCACTCTCTTGCAAGAAGCTTCGGTAGCATATGACTGCCATAGAGTATTACAATCGAAGCATTCATTTTGGTGAAGTTCCAAAAGTCGAAGCTGCCTGAACACATCCTCACCTTGAGATATAAGGTAGAGTGGGCTGCCCCCTATGGCTCTTTTTTGAGCTATATGGCTCAAGTTTAACACTCGAGTTATGGAACTCTAGACTTTGTGTGCTTCATTGTGCCCAAGGACTGCAAGAGCAATTTCACTAGCCTTGGAACTATACTTTCTAAATCAATCTTTGCAGGGGGAAAATCAATATGATTAATGTGTAAACAAGTGCTGAATGTGGGGAGGGAAATATTAGGTACATAATAAGATAATTTTTTTTATCGGAATTTATTCTAAACTCCTGCAAATTGCTGCATTTAGCTATCAATACACAACCTACAAACTTAATGTGAATAACTACTAATATAACACCATCCCCATATCGCTACTTTCCTCCCACTACAAAAATATAACCTCATAAATCAAGCATAAAGTTAAATAATCTTTATCTTTAGTTTAGAATCCTTTCTTAAGGGTTGACCCAAGCACGTGCACACGTGCAGAGAAATAATAGGCCACGTGAACCACCATCTACATCCAATAAGGCCATACGGCCATTAGGGCTTGTGATTTTTTGTTTTGTGCCAATTGTGGCTTTATTTAGTAGGAGTAATTACGAGTTATTAGAATCAATTAGGATTTTCTATTTTAGGAAATAGGTTTAGTAATTGAGATTTGATTTAGCTAAATAATATAATAGGTGGAAGCATAAAAGATATCAAGCATAAACAATGAAATAACTCTTAGATTTACGTAGAAATCCCACTCATAAAGAACGAAGAGAAAATCACAGGAGAAGGCTCCTATAGGGTGAGTATCTGTATTGATCTTCTCAAAGAAACAAGTGGGCGGTACGTGCCTATTTATAGGCCACCACACACTCCAACACTCTACATCTCACGATGTGGTACTAAACCAACCACAAATTCTCCAACACTCCCCTTAAGCTGGGGCATAGAATGCTTGGCATGTACAACAACGAAATCCCACTCTACACAACAAAACATAACTCTCTCACCTGGTTCTCGCTTGTAGATGGGTGTGCTGATGTCAACACATCAACGATGTATGAAGCTACTAGACAAACTGTTGTAGTTGGGCTGGCCTTAACAAGGGCCACTCCTCTAGAGACCTCAACTGGTGCTGGTGGCTCCCCATTCAGTATCCCTGACATGGATCTTCCTCTGTAGACCTCAAAATTGGATCTCCCTCTCTAAAGACCTTGAAACTTTGGACCTCCCAGAGTTGTGGTTTCTCATGTGGTGACCTCAAACAAAAGACTCCCAAATAAGGATGACTATAATAGCATCCAAACTCCCCCTTTCTCCCAAACTCTAGGAGAAGAAAATAAACGAAGGGAAGACATAATAAAACTAGAGAAGAGCTCCACTTCTCTTAACTATAATCATCATCATTTTTTTATCCTTTTTTTTTCCCTTTTTCTCCTTTTTCTTCTTTTTTTTTTATTCTCCCTTTTTTTTCTCCTCTTTTTCCTTTGCACTACTAAAAAGGAGACCCAAAAAGAGTCCCAATGGAGATATAAAATGAAGGGCAAATAAAAAAGTCGCCTAAACATTGCTGCCATCTTCGCGCGAGACCACGCTACGATCTTCGTTGCCATCACCACTGAGTCATCTCAGGATGAGGAGATTAATCTTGGGAAGTCTAGCTTTGTTCCGGTGCAGGTGGAGGATAAGGAGGCCAGGAACTGTATAGGAGCATTGGGTATGGCAACTACCACCCTACCCTTGCCTTACTTAGGCATGCCTCTATCAGATGGTAGGCTGAGTGTATGTGATTTCATCCAGCTAGTGGATAGGGTTGAGAGGGAGCCGGGTGATTATGGCGAAGGCGATCCTCTCCACTATTCCAACATTTTTCATGTCCGTTTTCAAGCTCCCCAAGATGGTGGGGAGAAGACTGACTACCTGATAAGGGACTTCAACTTTAGGGAGTCAGGGTGGGGAGCAAGGCTAGGGGCAGGGAGGGTGGCCTCAAAGTGCGAGATCTAGAATCCATGAATGACAGCCTACTGACCAAGTGGATAGAAGGCATGTAGGGACGCAGGCCAGGTTTGCTGGGCAGTGTGCTAGAGGCTTGATATGGAGGATCGTTGGACTAGGAGAGTTTGGTAAAGCCAGGACATTTCTGAGGCTCCTTCGTGATGGCACTGAATAAGGAGGCCATGGTTGGGGCCTACTGGGAGGGGACGTGGTGCCCTGCATTGACCGAAAATCTATCGGATCGTAGACTTGAGGAACTCATGACTTTGCTGCAGGAGCTAGAGCATTTTGGGATGGAAGGGGACAAGATTGTTGGGTCTAGGATGACGGTCACTTCTCAATCAGAAAGGCTTATGATAGACTACGTAACAGGGACTTTGTGATGGATGTGGACTTCCTCTATGATTGCAAGGTTATCTGGAAGGCGGAGTGTCTGTTGAAGATCAAGATTTTTGTGTGCCTGGTGAGGAAAGGAAGGCCAGATGGGCACAGGATGCGAACGTCACATGCCTATTGTGTCAAGGGGGCGAGGACTTGAACCACCTTTTTTTTTCTCCTTCCCCTTCTCGGCTCAAGTATGGAGATGCCTGAACCTTGGTCGGGTGGGCACCAACCAAGAGCATTTCTGGTCATCACTTAGGAGGGGAAACCCGACCACGGAGCAGTGTGTGTTCAGATCGAAGAAGATCGCAAAGGTGCTAGGAATGTTATGGGGCGTCTAGCTAGGGAGAAATGCAGTGGTGTTCAAGGGCCAAATCCCTTACGTCGAGAACTTCATCCTATCTATTTCGATGTTAATGCATTTTTGAGAGATCAAATGTATAGCCTTTTGTAATTCTTTGTGCTCTCTAGGCGCTTCTTAATAGATGGGGGCTTATTGCAAGGATAATCACCCCTCTTCCCTTTCAAAAACACAATGCCAACTCAATGCCACGTGGACTGTCCATGTGGAGATTATGCCTCGTTATAGTCCACGTGATTTTTTCCTCCATCATGAACCCCTTAGGAGAGGATGAGGAAAGCCAAAGAAATATTAAAAAGGAAATCACTAAGCATGATCTCAATTTGTTCAAAGAGAAGAGAATGTTCTACTTCATTAAGGAAAACCCTAGGCCCTTATATAAGGAGAGGGACTAGGAAATACTTACAAATACACCAAAAAAATAAAAGACAACTACCAAGACCAAACTAAATGAAATGACCTTACCTCCTAACAACCCCCGCAAGCTAGAGCATAAATATCTATCATACTTACTTGGAATAACATACGTCGAACGACGCATGAAAGATATCTATCACGCTCAACTTTGGTGACCATACCTATAGCCTGATTTCCAAAAAACACATGTAAAGTACAAACAAATCCCTTCTAGATCATCTCGTGTACAATGGCAATCCACTTCTATATATTTTTACTCATTGAAGACTAGATTGTTTGCTATGGAGAGGGTTGCCTTGTTATCTCACTTCATCTTAATAGGGCCAATCACAGAAGTATGCAAATCCTTTGACACAAAACAAATCCACGTAAGTTGTAAGGTAGCCTGAGTCATGGCTCTGTATTCAAACTCAGCACTTGACATCACCATAGTAGTCTATTTCTTACTCCTTCATGTGACTAAGTTGCCTCCAACAAACATACATAACCTAGTAGTGGACTTCTTAAGAGCACCATGCATAGTCTGCGTCAGTGTATGCAACCACGTCCTTTTCCTATGAAGACTTCAAATACCTGGGAATCATCATAACAACATCCCAATGCACTCTCTTAGGCTTGTCCATAAACTAGCTAACCTTGCTCACTACGAGAGCAATTCCAGCCTACACAATGGCATGCAAGAATTTTCCCACCAAACATGCAAATTGTTTTTATTCAACAAGCAAGTGGGAGCATGTCTCATGTTACTTCAATTAGCACTGTGCAGTTTTCTCCCAGATTACAACTTTCAGGAATAAAAAGGCTGAATTTCCTTTCAGTTCGTTGTATGTTAGCCAGGTTTACAAACAATTAAAATGTCATGCTATTTTTTATGAGCACCACTTTACTTCTAAGTCATTCGAACGAAGCAAATGAATGGTAAGGGTTATAAACACCGTGGGCTCTACTACCTAAATCTTCCATTTGTTTTGGTTGGAAAAGAGAAACATCATTTTTAATACTTTCATTAGTGAAGATGATACATATGTTAAAACAAGTAAAGATTTATTACTTGCAAGAATATAATTGGATGCATTGTCACTAATGACATTGATCACATATTCTTCCCCGACGTAAGCAATCATGTCACTTATAAGCCTGCAAAGCTTCTCCCCAATTTTTGTGTAGGATAAGGCATCAACAGAATTGAAAAAATCAGTTCTCGTGGGAGAATTAACCAAAGAAATTATAAGTATTTGCTTTTTCTATCTATCAAACCACTTATCATCGGTGTGCATCCATATTTCTTCCAAGCTTCATGATGTTTAGTAATAAAATCCTGAGTCTTGTTCACATAATGTCTCAATAGAGGAACTCCTATTTCATGGTAAGAAGGCTTCAATCCAGGGCTAAGACAGCCAATTGTCTTAATCATTATCTCAACCCAGATATCCTTATCAGCATTAGATGCGATGTTGTTATGATACATCCATTTTGCAATGATCCATACAACTGCATCTCTTCCCACCTTGAAAACCTCAGAAATTGTACTTTGTTTTGTCAACAATCTCCTTCATTCATGAACCACCTTCTCGGGGTCAAGCTTAGTAAACTTATCCATGGATCCATTAAGTTTCTTCATCAAAAAAAGTATGTCACTTCCACTCCCACCAGCACCTATCATAAGACGAGCCTTCTTTGCCTATGATTGTGTAGGATTTCCTCCTTTTGTTCTAGTTGTGAAGCTATCCATGGGTCCTCAGAATACATTCACTTCCTCTACCTCATTTTCTTCGTCGTCATCATCATAGAGCAACTCATCATAAACAAAATCTCTCATGACCCTTTCCTTCTCTTCCTTAGACCATCGATACTCTCTCAACTTCCCTCTGACATGCTATGGAGCTTTTAACCATGTTATTGTATTCTTATCACCACCAAGAATATAACAACCTGAGCCTAAACCCGAGTTTAATCAAGAAAAACTGGCATTGACAACTTGTTCAGTATGAGGCCCATAAACCCAAATAATCACCCAAAATTTTTAAGCCCAAGTTGACAAATAGTAATTCTCAATCCTTATATCATACCACTCACTTTCATAAGTTTACGGTGTAAGACTATCTTTGGGGGTATTACAACCTCTCCTACTTGAAATCCTAACGTCGTCATCAGGGTTCAATTAATCAATATACTCTCAGTAGTAGTGGCAACTCCACCTCATGGCGCACTCTTTGATCGTCCCAAAGACAACCCTTTCCTGCTACTAAAGAGATTTTGAATTTGATACCATTTGTAACAACCCAAGCCTAAACCTGAGTCCAATCAAGAAAAACTAGCATTGATAACTTGTTGGGTATGGACCTCATAAAATGAAACAACCACTCAAAATGCTTAAACCCAAGTGACAAGCATTAATTCTTGTTGATACTCCTATTTATCTAGCATTTTATTATTAGTTATTTCTTTATGGATATTTACTGCTATTTACCCATACCTCTCTCTATATAAAGAGGTAGTGGGTCCCTTTCAATGTAAGAAGACTTGTTATTTTCTCCTCCTTGGTAAGGCTTCGTCTAGGGCGCCGCTGGCGATGCCCAAGGTGCCGCCAGCACCACCCAAGGTGCCACCAGTGCCGCTCAAGGCACTACCAACACCATTAACGCCGCCTGGTAACCAAGGGCACCGGCGACATCGTGGGGGCCTTGTTGGCCCTTGCAATGACTGCTGCAACAGTTCTTTGGGCCAACCAAGGTCGAGCAACAACCATAGAGACCCCCCCATGTTGATCGCCACCCTCTGATGGGTTGCCAGCAGTTCTCTGATGGCTACCTGTACCCCCTGTTGATCGCCGCTTGTCCTTCATCTTGAGGATGTTGTTCATCGCAGGGCTGCAGCATCTCCACCGTCCTTGATTTGTTCAGAGGATCTCTTCGTTTTTGCTGCAGCATCTCCCTACAGAGTTGCTCTTCATCGCAGTAATGATGTTGCTATTGTTGATGCCCATTGGCCGCTACTGGTGATCGATATATCAAGGGACGTAGCTTTACTTGGTTGATCTCTACAAATGGTTGCCTGCCTTTGGAGGATGCTTTGTATGGTCTAAAAAAAATATATTCAAATCATAATTTGGTTGTCTTTCCTGTCTTGATGGCATTGGATATCGCTGTTGCAGTAGGGATGGTAGAATATGCGAGTGTGATGCTGCAAGAGAATGACAGAAGTCCCTGTGGTGCAGGATGATTAGTCGATTCTGGTGCTTCACAGCACCTTTATGGAGATCAGAGGTCATTTAGTTTCGTTGTACTAGGGAGAACGATACAGGTTGCTAATGGCAGGCACGCTCCAGTTGTTGGCCAGGGGGAAGTGTCTGTGACCCCTATGTTGCAGCTGCCAGGAACACTACACATACCAGAGTTTCCTATGAGCCTGTTATCTGTGAGCAGGATCACGAAGGATCTTCATTGCAAGGTTATCTTTGATGAGATAGGATGCATTGTCCAGGATAAGTGTCCTGGGAAAACTATTGCCAGAGGTACACAGGAGAATAGTCTTTATCACCTTGACTAGGAGTCTTTTGCTGGGGCCAACAGATATGATGGTGGAAGTGCCTTACAGTGGTGCACTCGTCTAGGTCATCTTCCTCTAGATCGCCTTAGAAGGGTGATTCCACACATTTCACCTGCCACGACTATTCGATGTGATGCTTGCCAATTAGGTAAAGCATCGTCGGTCCTCCTTTCCTACCAGTACTTCTTCTGGATCAGTCGCTGCTTTCGAGTTACTTCATATGGATGTCTGGGGATCAAGTAGAGTTCTAGACAGGATGGGACATCGGTATTATCTCGTAGTCGATGATTTCACCAGAGTATCCTGGATCTTCCTTCTTAAGACCAAGGGAGATGTTGGACGTATCATAGAGACTCTTCTCTTAGAGATCAGGACTCAGTATTCTGCCACAGTAAAGATTATACCGACAGATAACGCCCTCGAATTATGCACTGCTAGACTTACTGAATTTTACAGGACTTATGGGATTATCCACCAGACTACTTGTCCCCATACTTCACAGCAGATTGGGGTTGCAGAGAGAAAGCACAGACACCTAGTAGAGGTTGCCTGCACTCTACTTATTCACCATAGTGTTCCACATAGATACTGAGGGCATGCTATTTTGGCAGCATGCTACCTTATTAACAGGATACCGAGTTCAGTTCGTCACAAGCAGATACCGATTCTTCTGTTACATCCAGATGACGAGCTTTCTCACGTCTTCCCCAGGACCTTTGGATATGTTGCTTTTGTTCATGTGCCATCACCAGGTCGTAATAAGCTTTCTCCTCGCGCTGTTAAGTGCGTATTCTTATGGTACTCCAGGAGTCAGAAGGGATACCAATGTTATGATCCCATCCATCACAGGCATTATGTCAGTGCTAATATAACTTTTTGAGACGACACCATATTTTTCTATTGCTAGACAAACGAGTATTCATGATGATGCTACTCCTATGCCTATTCCTCCAGTTCCACTTGAGGCGATTCCAATCTCCATACCTCTACCAACTTCTTCAGGGTCTACTACCCTCTTGGATGACTACCAAAGATTTCACAATCCGCTGCAAACATATAGTAGACCTCATTCGACACTACAGAGGCCTCTACCCGCACCAATGATTGATGTTCCATAGGCAGTTGAGATGAGCTCTGATGACAGAGATCGTCTAGTTAGCCCTAATCCCCCTAACAGCACAGATCCCCCTCAGTCAGAGACACAAGAGGAGTCTGATCTTCCTATTGCTATTAGGAAGCCGCCTCGCACATGTAAATCCATATATCGGATTGCAGGCAATTTGGCTACAGATGGTCTTGGTTCTCAGTTTAGCACCTTCTGTCAGGCACTTACAGCTTCACCTATTCCGTTTACCTACCAACAGGCTATGCTTGATCCGAAGTGACGTCAAGCCATGGAGGACGAGATGGCAGCACTTCGGAACAAATAGACTTGGGATCTTACCTTGCTTCCTACAGGAGCACGACTTGTTGGTTCCAGATAAGTCTTTGCCCTGAAGTACAATCCCGATGAGTCTATTTCAAGGTATAAGGCCAGGTTGGTGGCAAAGGGGTTCACTCAGACATATGGAGTGAACTTCTTTGGTACTTTCTCTCCCGTTGTGCGGCTTGCCACCATTCGGGTACTCATCTCTGTTGCTGCCCACAAAGATTGGCAATTACACCAACTTGATGTAAAGAATGCTTTTCTCTACGGCGATCTTCAGGAGGAGGTTTACATGCAGCAGCTCCTAGGTTTTGAGGTTCAGGGAGAGTGTGTGTGCAGACTCAGGAAGGCCATTTATGGCCTGAAGCAGAGTCCGAGAGCTTGGTTTCATAAGCTCTCAGATGTGTTGTAGAGGATGAGGATGCAGAGGTCCTCTCCAGATCATTCTTTGTTTGTCAGGAAAGTAGAGAATGGCATTGTAGCACTACTGGTTTATGTAGATAACCTGATTATCACTGGCAGTGATGAGGCTGGGATAAGACAGGTCAAGGAGTCTCTTACACAGCAGTTTTTTATGAAGGATCTAGGCCAACTTAGATACTTTCTGGGGATTGAGGTCGCTAGGAGCAGAGATTGGATTGTTCTTTCGCAACGCAAATATGCATTAGACGTCCTTCAGGAGACAGGCATGCTGAGGTCCAAGCCAGTCAATATTCCTATGGACCCCAAGGCACATCTACATGATGAGGAGGCAGAGGCAGTTGATAGTATAGCATACAGACAGCTTGTGGACAAGTTTTTTTTTTTCTGAAAAAGAAAAGGGTAGTTATCCAGAGTGATAACTACCCAAATATATAAATTATAGAATTAACAGCTACCGCCAATACAACAGGCAGACCCCAAGGTCCCTCACTCACAAGGAACCACACCAAATATTAAACAAGGAATTAATAGACTCAACAACATTCTCCACATAGGATCTCTAGCCCCTGAAGACCACAGCATTCCAGACCAACTAGATGCCCCATAGCACTGCCAATGGTCTGGCCTTCTCCTTCTTTGTACGGAAGACGATCTGTCCAACATCACCTCCTCCGCTTCTGAAGCTATGCCAAAAATCTTCGAAAGATCGACATTCCCACCACCCCTCTCCCACCCTGCCCCATATCTGCACCACAAACAGGCAAGTGAAAAAAAGGTGATCTATCTCCTCTCCATCTCCACACAAAAGGCAGACCTTACTTTCTTCAGGAGCCCATTTCGCCCTCCAGACCTTGGTCACAAGCCTTCTCCTCCTAAGAAGCCAGACAAAAATCTTGACCTTTAAAGGACACGCGACCTTCCAAATCTGCCTGCAGTCCCTCACCAGATCCAGCTCGACCATGGGATCTCCAGTGGACAATCTCCTGTAGGCAGCCGCTACCGAGAACTCACCTTCATCCCAACCAAACATATCCGCACCAGAGGCCGGTTGCAGCCCTTCTAACTCTTCAAGCAGAACTTGAAAATCATGAGTTCTCGCATCTGACAGGTTTCCTACAAAGCGCGGGTACCACCCATCTTCCCACACCTCGGCCACAGATGCCTCTTTGTTATGGGACAAAGCAAACAACCTCTGAAATCTTCTAGCAAGTGCTCCTTGTCCCGTCCAATCATCCTACCAAAATCTAAAAATCTCCCCCGTTCCCACCACAGGAACAAAGCAATTCCGCACCCTAGGAGCCACCATCAACAGACCTTTCAAAAAATGAGAAGCATCCTTCGGCGGAGATATCAGGAGATCCCACCGCACCGAGCCACCATAAGCTGTCCTGAACACCTTGCCCACCAAATTCTCCCTACATTCCAAGAGGCTTCCCACCCATTTCGCCAACAGGCTGTCATTAGACCTCCCCAGGTCCCTCACCCCGAGCCCCCCCATCTTCCAACGACCTGCAGACCTCCTCCCACGCAACCAACCTGGCACCCGGTTTATTCGTCCCCTGGTTGGACCAAAAGAAATTCCTCATAAGTCTCTCTATCTTCCCAACAACCTGTCAAGGCATCTTCAAAGCAGAAGTGAAATACGATGGCATTGCTGCCAGAACCGCCTTGAGCAAGACCAACCTTCCACCCCTTGACAAAAGCCTGGACGCCCACCCTTCCAATCTCCCCTCCAATCTCTCCACCAGGGGAGCCCAATCTTTCACCAAAATCCTGCCCTCCGTCAATGGTAAACCCAGATATCTGATCGGAAGCTTCACCTGCTCTGTGCCAAGACCCAAGCTACACCCCCTCGCCTCCGCCTTAGTCAGATTGAAAGGGACAAAATCAGATTTAGACAGGTTGATCTGCAGTCCTGAAGCTCACCAAACAAGAAGATTAGGATCCACATCCTTCTGGCTTCCACTTCCCCACCTTCAATGAAGAAAATGGTATCATCCGCATACTGTAGTAACGGGATACTCGTCCCATCTCTCAAGGAGAAACCCCTCACCAAGTTCCTCTCACACGACCTCTAGCTGCTCTCGCAAGAGCATTCGCTGCAATCACAAAAAGCATCAGGGCCAACGGACATCCTTGCCTTACCCCCCTCCTCAGCTAAATCCAAACCCCCTGCTGGGTTTCCATTGATAAGAACCGAGAAAGACGTCGTGGCGACACATCTCTTCATCCAGTCAATCCACACCAGCGGGAAACCCCTCTTCACCAAGGATGCCCAAAGAAACGACCACTGGACCGAATCATAAGCCTTGCTGAAATCGACCTTCCACAGGAAGGCCTTCTTATTTCTCTTCCAGGACGAAAGGATCTCCGAGGCCAACACATAACCTTCCAAAATATTTCTGCCAGGAACAAAAGCCGTCTGCACCGAGTCTACAATCCCAGCCGGCGTCCTCCTCAATCTATTCGCCAGAAGCTTCGCCACAATCAGGTAGATAGCATTCGAGAGGGCTATCGATCTGTACTCCTGGATCTCCTCAGCACCCTCCTTTTTCGGCAGCAGGAACATGTAGAACTTGTTCAGCCTATTGAAACCTAAATTTCCACTCTAAATTCTTGCACAACTTGCATCACATCCTCCTTCACCACCGGCCAGAACTCTTTATAGAAGGCAACCGGAAAACCATCCGGCCCCGGACAACCATCTGCGTTCAGCCCCCAGATTGCCTTGCGGATCTCATCCTTCTCAAAAGGACCCGTCAAGAAGCTGGCTTCTGCCTCCCTAATCCGCGGTACCTCAGACCCTAACCATCTCCATCTTCCCCCCCGTCTTCTCCCAGTAAACTCTCTGAAGTACCTCGCACCTGCCCCTCCCACCGCCTCCCTTCCCATAAACTCCTCTCCATCCACCACCAACATGTCAATCCAGTTCCTTCTCCTCCTTCCTGATGTAGCCATATGAAAAAATCGGGTGTTGGAATCGCCTTCCTTCAGCCACCTCTGCCTAGACCTCACCTTCCACTCCATCTCCACCTTCCGGTCTTCCTCTTGTATCACCTGTATCTGCCTTGCTCTGTAAACCCTGTAAGCGTCAGAAAGGAGACCAACATCCTCCACCATGTCCAAACGTGCATTCTCACCAAGAGCCTCCTCTCTCTTCATCCCACGTTCCTCCCTAATCTACTTCATACGGACCTTCAAGAAAGATCTCAAATCTCCCAGCTTAGTTTCCAACCTGATAGCCGCCGAACCATCCACATGAACTGACCTCCACCGCTCTTCTACCAGCCCCCTGAACCCCTCTTCCAGGAGCCACGCCCTATCGAACTTAAAATACGTACCATGCCTCCATTCCTCGTTCGATGCCCACAACAAGGGAGTGTGATCCGAGAATTACTGCTCCAGGGGTCTAACCTCCGCCATCGGGAACAACTCTACCATCACCATTGAGGCAAAAAATCTGTCGATCCGAGATCGCTGTCCTCCAGAACTCCACGTGAAAAGACAAGACAAAGGTGGCATGTCAACCAGCCCCTGTTCCGCAACAAAGCCCGCAAACGTCTCAGAGCCTTGGTCCAATCCACCACGGTCATCTGGTCTGTCTTCTGCCAGCAGAGTGACATTAAAATCACCACCAATCAACCAAGGTATCCCCTGAAAAGCTGCCGCAACCTGACTCGGACCTTCCCACAAAGCCTGCCTCCTCTGACCCTCCGTCGGACCGTAGACTGAAGAAAAAAGCATACACGTATTATCTCGGCACCTTTAAAGCCTGACAGTGACAACATGGGACCCAACCAATGAGTCCAACAAGGAGAATTCATCATCCTTCCACCCCACAACAATTCCCCCCGCACTTCCAACCGCATCCAGGGCCAAGAACCCCCCAAAACCACCTCCCCCCACATCCCTCCACAGCCTCCCATCACAGCTCCCCCACATCGTCTCCTGGAGAAAGATCACGTCAGGCCCCCATCTCTGAACATACCCCCGCAGAGCCACCCGCCTCGATGGGTCATTTAGACCCCTCACATTCCACGATAAAACCTTGGTCATGTAAAGCTCTGGGAACCTCCTCCTTGCGTCAATTGCCTAAACCCCATCACCGCAGCCACTTCATCCACCTCTCCCTCTTCCAACAGCACACACCAACCACGCGAACTCCCCTCACAGTCACCCTCCGATCCTCCTTGCCCTGCATTCTCCCCTCCGTCTGCAGCCAGCACCTGCGTGTCCCCTACGTCAGGACCTCTCCTACAGGCAGCCCAGCCACCGCGCCAGCCCTTCGCGCCTTCGCCACATCCTCCAAAGCCCCAGCATCACCACCAGCTCCCACCGCTCGCCGCCCCTCCACCGCAGGGATCCCTAGAACAGCCACTACCCTGTCATCGCCCCCAGCCAAGGCAGCCGTCGACACCACGCCTCTTCCTCCGGAAGGCGGAGCGACGCCCAGCTCCACCTGTGTCCGACGCTGGTTCTCCCCAACCACGCTCCCAGTCGAAGCCTTTGCAGCGTGCCCCCTACGGTAGGACCACCATGGCCTGTAGGTGAGCCACTGTGGGCCAAACAACCTCTTCTCCCATCGCCGCTCACGTCCCACCTCTCCTACCGCACCGTGCCCCATCGCCCGATCCGGTCTATCAATGACGTGTCGCGAACCGCCCACCACAGTTCCCCGCCTGCCAGCTTCAAAGGTCCGAGGTCTCGGATCTGCCCGCAAGGAGAGACCCGAACCGATAACATCACCCAAGCCATCGTCCCCCGTAATCAGGTCAGGCCCACCCGACCCGGGTTCACCACGGTCGCACTCCACTAAACCTCGGGCTACCTCAGCGTCACGATCGCACCGACAATCAGCGGAGTCTCCCAGCTTCAGCACCGTAGACTCCTTCCTCAACCCCTCTGCAAGACCCGCACCGACCTCCCTCATCCCCGCCCCTTCACCTACCACAGACTGCGCCACGGGGATCGTAACCGTCGCACGATCCTCGCCGCAATCCACACCGCGACCTTCGGGCTTCCTAAAAGCAGCCCGCCCCTCCTCCGCTCGGCCGCCACCTCTACCTCCAAGCGTCGCCGCCGCACCGCCAACCACCACCTCAGCGAAGGACCTAGGGCTCCCGGATCCCCACAAGATGCGAACTAGCCATGAGGAGCTCCCCCACCTGAGTACCATCCTCTCCATAAGTTGTCGCCCCGGCCTCATCTCCACCAACACTCCGAAACGCGACAGATCTACCGACCTCAGGCCCAAGCCTTCGCAACTCTGGAGCCTCGCAAAAGGGGCAACCACCGCCGCCACCACCTCCACCGTGCGAAGGAAAAGGGGAACCCCCTCAACCAGCATTTTCTGTCTCGCGGCAGCCGACGATCTCTCTATCAGCGCGCCATCCGACCTCACCGGCCAGCGACACCGCACCACTCCCCGGCCACACCGCAACACCTTGAAAGCCAGTCGCCGCAGCTCCTCTCGACCAAGTCCCAGTAGCACCAACCACCCACTTCCGAGCGAAGCCACCCCAAAGGGTCTCCCACCATTCCCCAGGAAGGCAGCGACCGCCCTTCTCAGAGCTCCCACTTCCACATCCCCCTCCAACACCACCGCCACCAGAGCCGACGCCAGCCTCCTTTCCAACGCTCCGATCTCCTCCTACCAAGGCGTCTCAACTTCCACGAGAGGCGCCCCCTCTGAGGGGGGGCGAGGGCGTCCCCTCCCGCCTCGAAGAGACCCTGCCACCCGACCCTCGGAGCCCGCAACCCGACCTCCGATGTCCCAGACCGCCACAGCGTAAACACCGCACCGGGTCCCTGCAGTCACCACCACATGCCCCCTCCCGAGGCATTTGAAGCACCTCACCGTCTCTGCTCCCCTCCACGACCTCCTCCTCACCACCGTCCAGTCAGGGTCGTCTCTCCCCACCCCACTCGCTAGTCGCCCTGCGAACCCCCACTCGCTCTCCCTCTCACCCATCCTCGAACTTGTGGGCAAGTTGTTATACTTGGCCATTACCAGACCAGATATTGCCTTGGCAGTAGACAAACTCAGCCAGTTTATGGAGAGGCCGACGAAGCTGCACTGGTAAGTAGCTATGCAGGTTGCTAAGATACTTGAAGAAAGCATCAGGTCGTAGTATTCTCATCCAAAGAGCCTCTCCTTTGACAGTGGTAGGATATTCTGATGCATATTATGTGGGATGTGTGCTTGACAGGAAATCCACCACTGGTTTCTATACCTTTGTGGCTGGTAATTTGGTTACTTGGAGGAGCAAGAAACAGGGGATAGTTTCTCGCTCTAGTGATGAGTCAGAGTACAGGACAATGGCCCAAACTGCTGCAGAGATGATCTAGATATGATCTCTCTTGCGTGATTTGTATGTCCAAATTGAGGAGCCCATGGAGATGCGATGTGATAATCATGCAGCTACCTACATAGCTAACAACTCAATGTTCCACGAGCGCACCAAACACAATAAGGTGGACTGCTACTATACCAGAGATCTTTCACAGCGTGGTTTGTTGCACACTACTTATATGGTATCTGAGGTTCAGACAGCCGATGTATTCACGAAGCCTCTACCTCGTTCAGCGTTTAATTCCTGCTATTCCAAACTGAACATGATTGATATCTATACTCCAACTTAAAGGAGAGTATTGATACTCCTATTTATATAACATTTTATTGTTAGTTATTTCTTTATAGATATGTACTGCTATTTACCCATACCTCTCTCTATATAAAGAGGTAGTGGGTTCCTTTCAATGTAAGAAGATTTGTTATTTTCTCCTACTATTCTTAAACACTATATCATACCACTCACCTTTCATGAGTTCACTTATAATTAGTTTTGCCTTTTTAATGAAATTGATGGGAGATTAACATCCTTTATCAATCCTCCTATTCTAGAAAAAGACAAAGAAAAAAGAAACATGAAACCAGGGGGTTAACACCCTTCTTCCTTTCCAAAACAAATAACCAAATTTCATCCTAGTAAAAGTTCTTCCGAAATTCCTAACCCTTCTCTCTCAATTTAATTCACCATTACGGCAGCCATCCACCAGAGTACAGCACGCAAAAGCCACCTATCAACGCAATCTCACTTAGACGTGCGTACTTCATCCTACAACCTCGATCCTGAGCATACTAAAATAGTCAGAGATTCAGCCACTGTTTCCATCCTCTCCCAGCTCGGAGTTCAACGACCATTTCCATCCTCTCCAGCTCAGGTAACCACACGGTCCTCGCAGCTGCCTAAGTGGATAAACAAGAGCCTAATGTAGGCAACCACCACCTACCAAGCAGGGTAGGTCTTCTTTTTTTTCTTAACTAGTTTCGCAACCAATCTTCAACTGCTTCTCCTTCGTAATATTACAGTGACGTAAGTTTGGACCTCGCCACGCCTCTTTCAAATCATATGTGCAGGAATTTCATTTCATCCCATTGTTCAACAGCAGTTTTGGTGTCTATCGTGTTATTTTTCTGCATCGCTACCCATTTCGTCGATTCTCCGATAAGGCACGATATCCGCATCGCAACGTTTGGATCCTAACGATGCGGTCAAAACAAATCGGATTTGCTCAAGAACGCAAAAAAGGGGAAGCGAGGGATCTCTAACCAAATTGGTAAATCCCTAAAGAAGACAACATCCAAGGTGGGGTGGGGAGCTTGCGTACCTCGGAGGTCGGATGACGAAATTGACGAGCTGCTCCATTCGCAAAGGAGAAAAGAGGCGAGGGAGAGCGAAGAGAGATCGGAAGAGATTGGGGGCCTCGTTGTCAACACCAGCCGGGGAGGAGAGGAGAGGAACGGGGGAAGTCGTGGGAGCAAATAAAAGAGGGAAGGGGGAATCGCCCGTCCGGAAGCTTCTTTACGTGGCGCTCTTCTTTTTGGAGGTTAACGAAAGCGAAAGGGAAAGGAAAAGGAAAAGGAAAAGGGGAAGGGAAAGGGAAAGGTACAGTGGGGGAAGGTGTTCGCAAGATATATTTTTATTTCGAAATGGGTGGGAGATGCGGATGGAATTGGAGCTGAGAGGGACGGCTGGCACGTGCCACGGCAACCGGAGGGTCGGATGGCACCACGGCAATGGCCGCACGCAGCAGATTGGAGAATGGGTATTTTCGGCTCAATCGGGATTTCAAATATTCAAGTTTGCCTTTGGTAATATTTCACACACACACACATATAGGGTGGGGATTGTATCGGTCACCTGCATCATAGTTAGGTACAAGCAACTGATCAGACCTAATTAACCCAACACCCTTCCCCTCTCTCTTTTCTTTCTCTGCAATACCTTGTCAAGTAGCCAACAGGCACCATTGCAGCTTCTACCAAGCTCTTCCTTTTTTCGACCTCAACGATCTGCCAGATCACTACATCTCTCATCACTGGACTGATGCTACTCCCCTCTACTCCTCAAGGTTAGATCCCTTCCTACTCTTCTTCCCTTTCTCCCCCTATCCCATCCGCAATCCCTTCCTCCACCAGTCTCCCCCTTTCTTCGACCTTGATGACTTGCCAAGCCACCGCATCCCCTATCACTGGATTGATGCTAGTCCCCTCTGCTCCTCAAGGTCAGATCCCTTCCTCATCTTCTTCCCTTTCTCTCCTCATCCCACTAGCAATCCCTTCCTCCACCGGCCTCCCCCTTTCTTTGACCTAGATGATTTGCTGGACTACCGCATCCCCCATCACTGGGCTAATGCTACTCCCCTCTACTCCTCAAGGTCAGATCCCTTCCTCCTCTACCACCCCATCGCTATCAATTGCATAGCACCACACCACCACAAGAGGAGGTAGCTTATAGCACTATCTTGTTGTTCCCATCACTAACCCCTCCTCCCTGGCATGCCTGTTTGAAGCAAAGTGCTTAGCATACCCCCTTTTGAAGATGACAATATTTGGTTCCATGTTTCTTTACATGATTTCTTCTTTTTTATATGTGGTAAGCAGGTATTTTTGTCTTGCTTGATTGGATCATATTATTAAATCCATGGTTTGATGTCTGATTTTTGTTATTTCTTCCTTGGATGTTTGCTTAGGTCATTTCATGCTTGCTTACAAGATCGAGTTCGATTTCTGTTTATTAAGTTAAGAATATGACCACCTTTAGCTTCAGCTTCCACATGAAACTAAAATAAACAGACTATTTTGTCAACATTATTAGGAGCTTGTTTGTCTTCATATCAACTCAAGCATGTATTTTGTGTAGCCAACGAGTAGTAAATCTTGCACACTTGGTGGCAGCAAAGTGGCCCGGAGCACCTGCAAAGTCCAATGGAGATCCCCTTGCAGACTACGGTGAAACAAACCCTAGTATAGAGGAGTGCAAAGTTTTGAGAGCTGGAAGTCTTGCCTTCTTTTCAAACAAGTTACATCTTTGTATGTTTTTCTTATTGGAATCATGCAACGTGGGTTCCACGAGGTTCCATAGTGCAAGCAAACCAGATAGCAATTCCTTGTACATCTAGAAAATGGGTGAACAAGTGAGTTACTGAGATTTGTTGTGTCTACAACATAACTTTCCTTGGTTGTATGAGAACTATAAATGTTTGTTTTTTTAATTCTGAACTTTGTACCAGTGCTTAAAAGTGGAAATGCAGTGGAAGAGTTGTACTAGTTGCATATGTTGCCTTTTTTTGGGTTGGAGAAAGAATATAAATTGTTTCCAAATAATGCGAAACAGATATCTCAGACCATTGATTGCCTCATCAATAAATCAATAAGTAGACAAAAACATCAATCATAATTCATGAATGAAGGATTTTTGTCTAAGCTGGAAGTTTAGTCTTAGAATGGCTTTTTCCATAATCAAATCTTATGATCACCTTGCATTCCTAACATCTCACCCATCATTTTACATTTCAACATATACTATTGTCACTGAGACATTTATCTAGTTCTCACTTAATTTCTCAAAGTTCACTTAGCAAAAATGATCCATCATTCTATTAAGAGGTTAATAAGACTGTAACTTGATCCTCCGTCGTGGCACACCCTTAGCCATGCTACAAACTTTTGTCATCAATCAGTCATGTTTGAGGAACCATTACTATCAATAGAAGTTGAGCATGTGTGTAGAATTATGGAAATGTGATTTCTTAAACCAATAAGATGCCACAATTTTTTGTGCAACCATCCTCTTCGACCATCTATTATGCTTATCTCTCCTTTGATGTTGTTCTCCACCTATCATGCCTTGGAAGGTTAACATGAAGATGGACTCAAATGAAATGAATCAACAACCCCTCCCCCTCCCTACCAAAACCAAAGGAAAAATAGGGTATCATAGATAAGTAAATGGAAAGAACCATATTTGCTAGCCCGTAATCTAGAGAAGGCATGGAAGTAACTTAAATAATATGTCTTTGACTTAATTATTTGTCTGAAACTTAAACTATTCACTACTAATTTAAATAATTTATTTCTAACTTAAATAATATGTCTCAAACTTAAAGCTACCATCCTATAGTTGAATGGGCTTACATCATTGCATAAAGAGCTTTGTCATTGTTTGCAGATTTCACATAAGCAATATGTCAACTTAAACTATTTGTTTTAAACTTAATTAAACTATTCGCTACTGATTTAAATAATTTACTTCCAACTTAAATAATGTCTCAAACTTATTTAAGTTAATGACATATTATTTAAGGTTACAACAAATTATTTAAATCAATAACACATAGTTTAAGTTCTGAACAAATAATTTAAGATTTTAACATAAGTTACCCATGATGGTAAGCAATATAGACTTTGTCAACTTAGGCACAAATAGTTTAAGCCATGTGCATTTTGAGTTTTGCATAAGTGTGACACATTATTTAAGTTATAGACATATAAATTAAGTTTACAACAAATTATTTACATCAATGACACATAGTTTAAGTTCTGAACAAATAACTTAAGTTTTTAACATAAGTTACCTACAATGGTAAGCAATATAGACTTTGTGAACTTAGACACAAATAATTGAAGCCATATGAAATTTGAGGTTTGTATAAGTGTGACACATTATTTAAGAATATATTATTTAAGTTTACAACAAATTATTTAAATAAGTGACACATAGTTTTAAATTTGAAAAAAAAAATTAACTTTTTAACATAAGTTACTAATGATGGTAAATAATATAGACCTTGTCAACATAGGTACAAATAGTTTAAGTCATGTGCATTGAAAAGTCAATCTTCTCTTTCGATGAATTTTTGCACATAAAATATCACGTCATTGTATTTAGTTACGTGATCGAAGATTACTTTTCAAAACATTTAATATTTGAAATCTAACTAAAAATTTGATTAAGTCGTCTCCACAATAAGGTACTAGCCTATTAAAATAATTAATGATGCATCGTCTATTCAGGAATATCAATAGGTAAGCATTCAAACTATTGGAAACTCATTTCCAACATAAATCATCATTCTATACAATTAATCAAGAATGTAGGAATTCACATACAAAATCACCTCAATATAATATACTTAAAATAAGTGAATAGTGAATTTTGCAATGGTAAAATACATAAATTTTAATACGTAAGTTACAATAGCAAAATAGGGGAGTTCTTCTTACCTGCCATGCACGTACGTGGAGGCTTCATCGACGGAGCTGCTACTGGTGGAGGTCGACTGGAGTGAGGGGATGTCGACAGAGGTGATGGCTTTGAAGATGGCAGTCGAAGGAAGCCGACCACGGGAAAGGGGTGCCGGCGGAGATGGGTGGTTGAGTGGGCATTCATGGTGGCTGGGGTGATAGTTGTAGACGTGATGGTCGATGGTGAGATGCGGTGAGCACTTTGGTGAAGCCTGTGCTGAGGATGACGGCTGGAGGCGGTAAAGGTGCAGCGGGGGTAACAGTGGCATGATGGATTCAATGCGGTGGAGAAGATGAACAATAATCTTACATGCAACTAGGTTAAAATTAAATAAATTAGTAATTTAAGTTATTATTGAAGTAATTTATGTTGTATAGATGTATATATTAGTTTCAAATATTTTCAACCTATTTATAATATATTTATATTATATAATAGTATTTATAACTAAATTATTTATATATCTAATAAAAACGTGTATATAATTATACATAAATTAAAATAAATGATAAAAAATAAAGTAAAAATATGCAATAAATACCTTATTATGTAAATTAACTAATTTATAAGTTAATTGAACGATAAATTTTTTAATTTATACATTAATTAAAGAATTAAGTTCTAAATTAATGTATATAATCTACAAATTTTAGGTAATTTTTAGATATAATTAAATAAGTTATTTTTGTAAATTAGCTATACAATTATGTAGGCTTATGTAAGGGCTTTCTAACGATATAACTTAATTTGAATTTGAACTTAATAAGGGCACTCAAATCGAGGCCTAAAATGGCCTCCAGATCACGCTGCGCACGGCCGACTTGGGCACCAACATGGTGCCAGATCGGGCACAGACAAGTGGCCAATGCTACATATAAGGTTTCTGCTTCATTTGCTGCCCAGTCATCATAGCTCTAAACGTAATTAAGCATATAGGTACCAGATATTAGGCACATACGTATGCATGCCTACGGGCATGTGCGTGCATGGGTGCATAAGTGCAGGTGTGTGAGGATTTGAATGAGCCTAAATTGGACAAAATATATGCTAATAAAATTAGGGCCTGGGCCTAGTAGCAGTACCAATTCGACCCCTGGTGGGTCGTTGATCCTGTGAAGAGCCTTAGGGCTGCCAATCAAATAACTTTGTAAAGTTAAGGCTTTAGTGACATTTATATCCATCACTGTAGGTAGATTATATGTTAGTAAAGTTTGCACTTTTTGCCTTATACAATGTATATAAGTTTTCTGAAGCATCACTAACATATATAACTATCACTATAAGTACATTATGTGTCAGTATAAATAGTTTATGTGTTACTAGAGTTTACTTTAGTACATTTTGTTAATATTTTTGTACCTATACTTAGGTATTAAATAGTATTGTTATAATAACTAACATAAAATAGTGTTATATTATTTTCGATGCCTGTTTAATAGTAAATCTGTTCGAGGCAGAGTAATCAACATTAATTGATCCTTTTTTTCTTAATTAACTCAATTCATTCATTCTTAGATTCATTGATTCATTTGTAAATAGAATTAATATTTTTGGAATATAAGAGTATTTTTATAATATAAAGAGTGATGTATATTAATAACTATCTCCCAGTGAACGACCAAAAATAAACTAGTAAAAATTATATAAATAAATAAAATTATTGACTTCCATATGGATTATAATTATAGTACAAAAATAAACGACGATATAATGAATAAATAATTAGCAGTCTAGATAAGAAGCCAATCAGTTACACACTATGGTTACCAATATAGACTTTGTCAACTTAGACACAAATACTTTAGGTCATGTACAATTTGAGGTTTGTATGAGTGTGATACATTATTTAAGTTAAAGACGTATTATTTAAGCTTACAACAAATTATTTAAATCAGTGATGAGGGGCAAAAAATGCCATTTGATCCAAAACTCCTCACATGACCCGATAAGAGGATCTGCCTACCCGATTATAGGGAGTACAGGCGAAACCGGCTCGACCAGCCCCCCCTCAAAGCAGCCAAATCCCAACCAAAATCGCCCAACTTGCTAAAGGATTCGACGCAGCATAGGCAGAAAATACGATAAGATGGGCCTTACCACCTACACCTTGACAGCTGCCATATAGCCTGGCAACTAGGGGTACTAGGGCCATAAAGTGAGCCCCCACCCCCCCAGTTTATAAATAGAGAGGGAAGCCCTTAGAAGAGGGGGGCTCCTCCATGAGATCGAGCGAAATCATCTTGTACCATGTATCCCCAAAATTATAGTGTTACGCCCCAAAACCCAATCCCCCAAATGAGGGTTAGAGTCCTGAGAGACAGAAAGGAAAGAGGTGCTGGTTTATTTAATTCAAGTTGTACCTAACTAAATCGAGCTACAAAGAGTTCCATTTACGACATAAAATGGAAGAAAGTACAGAAAGAATGACACATAATTGATACAAGAAAGCAATAAAAAAAACATAATTTGTTGTAAATCAAGGCATAAAAATAAATGTACCTGTCAACAAAGCACGCGCAAACCTACGCAGCGACAAATTTTATACGTCAGTGACCCACGACGACAACCTAAAAGTAGGTCACAAAGTAGGGATGAGCCAATCGGCTTAGCAGGGAACAATTATCTACCGTATCTCAACCAAACAGGATAGTGTTCAGTTTCGTTTGTTGGCTAGTTCCTATCCGAAGCCCACACCTTAGGTTCCAATAATGACCAACCACCTTGGCCTAGAAACCCATTGACATGCTACCCAATTTCTTCCTTACATTTGGTATAATAATTTATTCCCTTACTCGCCTCAATGACCAGATTCTGGGAATCATCCCTCTCTACTAGAGGAGATTGAGACGCATCCTTTCCTTTGAATTCCAGCCTGGTAGTCTTACCTTGGCCAGTGATGAGGCTAGCAAGTTGTTAATCCTCTAGAAAGGCGTGCCCATTCTCGATGTATCGAGTATGTTGTTAACTTCAGTCAGAAGAGTCGGGCCCCTTGGGAGCTACCCAGAACTATGGCTTATGACCACAAAACACAAGCCCAATCTGTGTCCAACAAGGACCAGTCATAGATCAAAACAGATCATTATCGCAGGATTGGCCAGAATTGTCGAGCCACACCGATGCTCCCATTAGGAGCAACTCCCTGTAGGAGTGCAATCCTCGGATGTGCCCTCTCAATCCGCTGTCAGATGAGATCTCAACCAATCCATCCAAGTACCCTAGCCTCTCCGTACATGTGGATGCCTAGTGAGCCTCTTGCATGAGTACCTTCACATCGAGTCGGATTTGGGTACACCCAAGTACCAAACACCAATAACAGCCCCAAGGCTTGTCACTGAACCTAGGAACCTTTCCTGTTTCGAGACAAATCTCCTTGGTAGCCTCTTGCTACTGCAATAACTCAGGTCTTCTACCTAAGCAGTGAACCTGTGGTTCACCAAGTCTAAGGGTGCAACCTTACGAGCTCACCTGTTGACTTACCATCTCATTGATTTCATTTGGGTTCCGTGCCCGGAACGTAGTCCTAAGGACCTCATGGATCTCTTGGGGTCTTACTTAAGACCTTAGGATCCAATCATTTTCCCTTATTAGACTCGGATTGAGTCATAGGTGTCATCTCTTGAGATTTAAGCCATTACTTAGTCAATTCAGATTGCTTTTAATGTGTTTAGGGAGCTTCATGCTCAAATTATAAGTGTACACACACACACACACATGCTTCACTCCTCTACGGTCTAATTGCATTTTTCCCATTCATCCCTATCTATTGAGCTACCTACTAGACCCCCAATTAGGTTCTAACATTACACAGGAATTCTAATTATCAAAATCACACAGTTCAATACAATTATCACATTTAAAGATTATCAAACATCAGGGACCTACTCCCTATCATTAGTACACTCAAACAGAATATATTTGTTATCAGGTAATCCTAACCTATTGCTAGGTCAAGATGCTTGTCCAAACCAGGACTGCAAACCCCGCCTTTCATGCCCGAAACCTGGGTTTTGCACCACCAAGATGCTCTATAATCAAGACCACCAGTACACACACGTGTCTGTAATACGAACCCAAGAGATCCTTGATCTCAAAGTTCTAACTTTAGCCCTCAGCCAGGTTAAGACAAATTTATCCTTCTTTAGAGTTCAATGATGAAGAAGGGGTACACCAATACCGGTCCTACCCTTAGGCACCAGGGCTGGGCACCTTCTTCACCTACCAGGATATAAAGTACCAGTACCGATACTAAGCTTTGGTACTGGTACTATGCACCCACATCACAGCCTCCAACTGGCTAGCCAGTACCAGTCCTAAACCCTCGTATCGACACTAGGCAACCTCAATACAATTTCCAACCCCAGCTAGTATTGATACCGAACATTGATGTCGGTACCCAACATTAACAACACCTTTCCAATAATCCACCTCCTACGCCCCGAAGCCACCTCCCAAGGTCGGCCACCCTTTTCAACCACCCTTTAAAGGATCCCCTAGTAAGCAACTGATCCCTAGAGGAACGCGCAATGAACCAGGGCATCCCGCTTCAAAAATCAACAAGGCAAGCTAGGACCCTTCGCCCCCTCCTACCGCCACCTCGCAAGGAGAGTCAATCAAAGGCAAGTCATTCCTAGCGAATGTTCTTATCCCAACTATTTTGCGGAGATAAGCACTACATGCCAAGTAGCCTCGATGCAACCTTGCACCCAAAGAGAACGTGCTGCCCTAGCCTACTGAGGGGAGTACGTGTGTCTGCCCCATTAGGCACACGGGGCATGGTCAAGGCACTGATTCCACCCATGACCGATACAGGTGGGTCAACCAGGCGCTTGACAACTAATCAACCCATGGATGCCACAAGAAGACCCTTAAGGGATAACTCGCCTGCGCCTTCACGACATAAGCTATAGCTACCCGGCCACTACCACATATGGCCCTCTCCATGAGCATCCTAGTAAGCTCCGCCAATGATAAGTCGGGAGGGAGTAACAGGACAAGCCTCTATGCCAAATCGTTTGAGTAAGCAAAAGGAATCAATCCAAGCCTCGTATGATGTGGATCACAAAACCTGTACAAGCAAATCCCAGGCAGAAAATACATTTTCACACTTGGCGTACGAGCAGTCCATGCAAGGAACGATAAAATTTCTTCCTTTATAATAAACACCAATTGTTACATTCCCCGGATTATTGTCTTTGACTAACTTACAGCTAAAAAGAGAGCATAGTACAAAGAAAATGGTGGAAGGACTCAACAGCTTCATCCTCGATCGCCCAAGAAGAATAGGGTGATAATGCAATAGCAAGATAGGCAAGCTCTGCAGCTCCTGCCGGGCCCACCCAAAATGACTCCTCAATAGTAGTCGGTTCATTCCAGTCAACCACCATCCGATCGGCAGGTGCTGATGGATAACGACGACCGCTCAAGGCAGTCAGGGTCGCCCGGAGGTGCAGAGTACCCTCCAATTTATTAGTAACGTACCCTACCTAATCAACGTTGCTAGGCCTTCAGCTGGCCCTTCCACGAGGAATCCCCAGATAGAACTAACCATCTAGGCGAGCGTGGCAGGCGCCATCGAACCAAGGCCCCACATCTAGTAGGGCAAATACAGTTGATAACACTACATTTTGTGGTGATAGTTCTATCAATCGGGGTTTATCTTAAGGGTAACATGCAAAAATAACATATCATAAATGGGCATTGGAGCATTACATTCATTGCACATTGAGATTGCTTACAAAACAATGGTAATGGCCATTTGTACAAGTTCATGCCAAAATCGGCCTCAGATGAGCAATCGGATTGCACAGATGGATTCAGAACGACGAACGAAGTCCAACGGACTCAAAATTGATCAAATCCGACATCTGGAGCTCCCGTAACTAGCCCAAGAAGTTCTAACCGTTGATCTGATGATCAGTGGCCCACAGGCGACCACGTAGCAACATTTGATGCGCCCGCACCAGCGGCGCACCTCGTCATCGTACCCAACAATTTTAAGACGTCCGATCTTTTGATCGAACGGCTGAGAAGCCACCAACTCGCCTACATGCACCTCGTCGCCGCGACAAAGTGAGGCACGCAGCACAGCGGTCCACGCCTCGCCCTCGCACTGAGAGGCGAGGGTTCGACCCACCACGCGCCTCACTCTTCGACCCTACGTGCACCGCGGCTAAATCAAGCTGCCCAATCAGCAGCGAATGGCACAGATGGAAGCCATGCGACGCAACGGATGCGCTTAATCGGGATGAGGAGCGATCCTTGGCGAGCGCTCACACGAAGTCTCAACTGTCCGATCTTCAATCAAACGGTGCATAGCGACCGCACGCGGATCATGGGTGCGACACGCGGGGGGAAGAATAGGTGCGCCCAAACGACCGACGAGCAGGGGCCTTCACCGACATTTCTGGGGTGGTTTTAGCAATGTCCTAGACGTCGCTAAAGCCCCTACTTAATTTAGAAACCCCTTCTTCCTATATAAACCCCCTCCAACTACCAATGTAGATTCATTGAATACACTTGAAATCCTTCTTACCCCATTCGTAGCTTCCCTTAGCACACTTTGTACTCGCTGGAGTTGACGAGCCGCCGACGGAGCCCTTCTCCACTGCCGTGGCCGCCTCTCCCTCTCCCCTCTCTCTCACTCTCTCCCTCTACTCTAGCTTTACTTTACTTTTGTTTAAGCATTTAGCTATTATTGTATCTGTAAAACTCAAGTTGCATGTTAAATGATGTTATTTCTTATATAGCTATTGCCTCTCTCTTTTACCGAGTTTTTCTTATCTTAATTTGCATGAATGTTGTGATCAAAAGACTCTAACCCTACCCTCTCTCTCTCTTACTCTCTTTTCTCTTCCGCATTTTCTCGTGCATAAGCAAAACCCGCCATTTCCGTGACAACTAAGTGACAGAAAAAGTCGATTTCACGACTCTTTGTGTTCGACACTCGAACCCACCTCCGTTTCTACATTTAAAATCGACGTTGCGAACGCGAGCTACAACGACCTATTTAGACAAATGCGTCTTGCTCACGTCAGTTTTTGGCGTTGTTGCTGGGGAGGCAACGGATTTATTTTGTCGCTTTCATTTTGCATATGTACTCACATCGTCTAATTCATTTTCTCCCTTTGATTGGTTGCAGGAACTCGACGCCTAGGCGGCAAAGGAGCGCGACTCGTGACAATGGAGATGGAGTAAACGCAGCAAAGACTGGTTGTGAGTATCGCTCAACCCGTGGTTGTTTGCTTGCTTAAATAAACAAAAGAATTTAAAAAAGTTAAAATCAGAGAAAAATCGGCATGGTGAATGATTGCTTGATCCACATCCTAAACCCATCACCCAACAAAAAAGAAAATACACTCTAACATTCTTAATGACATAACCTCTTTGGAGTGTTCTTTTTCTTTTTGAGTGATGTTTGCGAAGCCACCATGGCTTGACTTAGGCTGCATCACTCACCTTAAAATCAACGCACCTGGTAGATTGCATGAACAGTAGGATGAGAACATTAGGGTTGTTTCCTAGGGCCTCCTCACTCTAAAGGAAATCCACTCTCACCCGTTGTGTGTAAAACTTGGTGTGACCACTTGAAAGTTATTTGAAAACACTAAAGCACTTCAACCCTAAAAGACATTAAAGCAAGGACAAACGTTAAAAGACACTACATCTTAAATCCTTGCTTGAAAATCATGTCTTGTTAGGTGCACACACATTTGAATCGGATAACTAAGAGGCACCACCCCAATCAACGCCTCATCACATGTCTTGAGCACAAGCACTGACCTAAGCCCTCATTAAAATAGAGTTGACGTGCCTTAGGCAGGATTGGTTTAAGTCTCGAAAGGCATGATTTCGGTTGCTAGGCACTTGGCCTTCATTCCCTTCGTAAAATCTGGTGACTAGGCTGTAGGGAAGTGTCAAACGACCATTATTATGGGGTCTACGGAACCGGCGGTACAAGCCAAAGGAAGAATCTTCCCCATAATCCCCTTGTAATCAATCTGACTAAATTTGCCTTGGGAAAGGCGGTTCGGTGCCTATTGTCGTGATCGTTCCTTTTGAGATTTATGGGTCCCCTAAGGAATACACTATTAGGACTAGTCTTGTCTGCTTGTTTGAACACACACGCTCCTTGCATCTGTTTCTCTCTGCATCCCTCCCCGTTCTTCTCTAGTGTATGCATGGGAGATGATCACCTCATCCCGAGTTGTTTATTTTGGAATGGGAAACCCAGGAGAGACTTGATCGTGCTAGAGATATGGCCGAACCTAGAGTAGATGAGCTTGTGGACCAACTTCCACCAGATACGATGGCCATCATCCTGGCCCAGATTAATGCAAACCACTAGCTTCAGCAATAGCAGATCGATACTATCATGCAAGCCATACATCGGTTGCAGAACCCGCAGGGGTAACCACCACCACCTTTACAGAACTCGTAGGGTCAACCACCACCTGATCCACCACAATTTCAGAACCAACCTAGGCCTCTCTGTGACTTTTACGATCTGTTTGCTATTCGGATCGAACCACATCTTATGGTCCCCAAAGGAGGAGATGATTTTGAGCTAAAACCTAATGTCTTGAGCTTGATTCAAAGCCACTTACATGAGAGCTCAAATGAGGACCCCTTCCAACACCTAGAGGACCTTAACCGGATTGCCCGGACTGTCAAGCCCAGGAACATCAGCTTAGATATTGTTTTGATTAAGATGTTCCCCTTCTCACTGAGAGACAAAGCATCTCACTGGCTTAGAACTTTAGGAAGACCTATCTCCACTTGGGGAGAACTGAGGAATGCATTCTTAACAAAATTCTTCCCCATAGGAAAGACCAATGCCCTCAGAAGAGCCATTACCACATTTACACTCCAGGGCGGAGAATAATTCCATGAGGCATGGGAGAGATTTAACAAATTGTTGAGGAAATGCCCACACCATGAGGTTCCAAGGTGGTAATTGGCCCAGATCTTCTACCATGGTCTGGACAGCAACCTTCGGAACTTTGTCGATGCCTCATCCGAAGGAAACTTTCTGAACAAAGACTAGGAAAGCACATTTGAGCTTTTCGAGTCTATGAGCAAAAATTCGCTCAACAATGCCTCCATGACCCAGTTCAGTCGATCCAGTCAACCTCGTGGTGCGATCTATGAGGTACAAGCAAATTCTGGAATTGTTGACACGGATACTATTGCCAAGAAATTGGATTGAGTGGAATTGGTGGATAAGAAAATAGATGAACTACTAAATCAGACCAAGAACCTGCTATAGACTCTCTCCCTAGTAAAAGGAGCTCACAATGTCGACCTAGTTCAACCACTAAGCCATATGCACCTGGAACAACCCCTGACCATGTTCTAGGCAGGGATCTTTGCTCCCTCAACCCCTGATTATTCTCTTCCCTCCCCCTCGGCACCTTCTATCTTTGAAGATGTCCCGGCCATCCAAGGTTATTCCAAACCTGATCCCTTCTCCAACACCTACAACGTTGGATGGCGTAATCACCCAAACTTCACTTGGACGAAACATAAATCGAATTCATTTCAGAACTTGCTCAGGCCAAACCATCAGCCAAACCCGACTTCCTATCAGCAAGGTCCATCAGTTAGACCCCCCTATAATCTGAATAGAGTGGTCCCTCCCCCACAAAACCAAATGGACACCTTGATGAAAATGATGGCTGACATGAACCAAAAATACTAGGAGGAAATTACATTAGTGAAGGGACAGTTGAGCCAGCTGTTGGATTTTAAACAATAGGGATCCCTTCCTTCTTAGCCACAGCTGAACCCGCGAAACGTGTTTAACAGAGGCCCTAATTTGCAAGGGTTCCAAGGCAATCCCGGACAGTCCCACATGGTCCAGCTTGCCCTACAAACACCACCTGGGTTTGATGCTTCTTCTTCCTCTTCTTCTCAAGGATCAACCCATAGTCCTAATGCCTCTGCAAATGCGGTGACCTTGAGAAGGGGCACTGAAACCAAGGATCTCAAGTGGCCGACTCCTCCCATGACCTCACTCCCTGAGATACCCCACTCTGAAGATGAGCAAGAAACACCCAAGGACCTGGAGACTAACCCAGTTCAAATCCAAACACCATACCTTGAGGCCTTGGAGAAGATGAAGAGAAAGAAAGAGGTTGTGGAATATGATGAGCTTTTGGAATTTTTCAAGCAGGTTCCGATTAATATCCTACTCCTTGAGGCAGTCAAGCACATTTTGGCTTATGCTAAGTTCCTAAAGGACGCCTGTACGCCGAAACGTAAGCCACGACCCCAAGCACCTAGGAAGGTTGTACTCTCAGAGCAAGCGAGTTCTGTGATTTCAAGCAACCTTTCGCTCAAACGAACAGACCCAGGAGCACCCCTGATATCTTGTAATATCGGGGACATGACATTTGATAGAGCGCTCCTGGACTTAGATGCTTCAATCAATCTGATCCCAACAACCCTGTATCACCAATTCGGATTCAGAGAATTGACACCCACACCTGTGACCATCCAATTGGTTGATCGATCTGTGAAGACCCCGAAGGGGGTTGTCGAGGACGTAATTGTTCGAGTTAAGGACTTCTACTTCCCAGTCGACTTCTTGGTGCTCGACATGGAAGTCCCCGAACAGCTACAAAACACACCCATCATCCTGGGCAGACCTTTCTTAGCTACGACTAAGGCAAACATCGATTGTGACATGGGATGCATGGAAATCGCCCTCAGAGACAGGAAGATGCAGTTGGATATCTTCAGGGTGACTAAGTCTTTCGATTACGACTGGATTGAGAAGCACGATCTTGTGGAGCCTCTGGTTGAGAAATGCCTTACCCTTAGTTATGTATCGGATTATCAGGCCCAACCCTATGACGACTGTTCTGGCCCATCACCGTTTGTGCAAGCTAATCTTTATAGAGCGGATTACCATCAGCAACCACTGTTCGAGGAGATTGATGTTGATCAACTCTCGCCTTTCCCCTACCCATCGAGTGTTATTCCACCCACACCCGAGCTAAAGCCACTACCCGAAAATCTAAAATACGTCTTCCTTAGACCTGACCAAACCTTCCCGGTTATCATCAATGCCCATCTAACCAAGGATTAGGAACTTAGGTTGTCCGCGACCCTATCAAAACATCGGGCAACCATTGGATGGACCATCACAGATTTACGAGGAATTAGCCCCACCTATTACACCCACAAGATCTATTTGGAAGATGGGGCTCGACCTTCCCGCCAGATGCAGAGACGATTAAACCCGAATATGCGGGGGGTCGTTAAAAAGGAAATCATCAAGTGGCTTGACGCTGACATCATCTACTCAATCTCCGATGGCCCCTAGGTGAGCCCCACTCAAGTGGTCCCCAAGAAAGCCAGGCTCACCATTGTCATCAATGAGCATGGCGAATCCATCCCCACCCGCACCACCACTGCATGACGGGTGTGCATTGATTATAGGAAGCTCAATGAGGTGACCAAGAAAGATCATTTTCCTCTACCATTCATTGACCAGATTCTTGAACGATTGGCAGGGCATAAATATTTTTACTTCCTGGATGGATACTTAGGATACAACCAAGTCGTGATTGCTTCCGAAGATCAAGAGAAGATCACATTCACTTGCCCGTATGGCACATTCGCGTTCCGTCGTATGCCATTCGGGTTATGCAACGAACCCTCTACCTTTCAACGTTGCATGCTAGCCATCTTTTCAGAGATGGTGGGTGAATACCTTGAGGTCTTTATGGATGATTTCTCAGTGTTTGGGAACTCATTCGACCATTATCTGAGCAACTTGGAGAAAATCCTGAAGTGATGTATCGAGGTTAACTTGGTTTTGAGGTGGGAAAAAAGCCATTTCATGGTTCAAGGAGGGATTGTCCTCGGGCACATCGTATCGCATAGGGGCATTGAGTTGGATCGAGCTAAGGTTGATTTGACTTCCAAACTTCCGCCACCTAGCTCAGCCCGGCAAATCCGATCTTTCCTAGGACACATTGGTTTCTATCGAAGGTTCATTAAAGACTTCTCCAAACTCTCTAAACCCTTGATCGACCTTCTGGCCAACGATGCCCTGTTTCACATGACACTTGATTGCGTCCAGGCTTACACCACCCTCAGGGAATCAATCTCCACCACACCTATGTTACAGCCCCCAGATTGGTCCCAAGATTTTGAAATTATGTGTGATGCATCAAACTTTGCCATTGGCGCAGTCCTGGGACAGAGACAAGAAAAGAAACCCGTCGTGATCTACTACGCGAGCAAGACGTTGGATGAGGCCCAACGGAACTATACAGTCACAAAGAAGGAGCTACTTGCCGTAGTTTTTGGACTCGAAAAGTTCCGATCTTACCTCCTAGGATCCCACGTGACCATTTTACGGACCACTCGACCATCCGGCATTTGTAGGCCTAAAAGGACACTAAACCCAGGCTCATCAAATGGATCTTGCTCTTGTAGGAATTTGACCTGGAAATTCATGACAAAGCTGGGTCCAAGAATGTCGTGGCTGATTACCTGTCCAGACTCCACCCGAACCACATTGGGCCCTCCTTGCCCTTGACTGATACCTTTCCTGATGAAAAATTTCTAGCTGTGCATGAAAGGAAACTACCTTGGAATGCGGACTTCGTCAACAATCTGGTAGTAGGACAGGCCCTGCACAGCTGGTCCAAAGAATAATGGGATAAGTTCTTGGCTGAAGCCAAACATTATTTCTGGGATGATCCCATGCTGTTTCGCCTCTGTGTTGACCAAATTATCAGGAGGTGTATTCTAGAGGAAGAAGTTCAAAGTGTGCTATCATTTTGACATGACCAAGCATGTGGTGGCCACTGACAAGCGTGGAAATCGTGAATTTTGAAATCGTCAAAAATCGTAGTATAGTCGCAAAATCCCTGACCTTGACAAAAATATTTGTAATAATGAAACTCGATTGATTTTATTCTTTTGAAAACTTGAGTCCCGATCGTTCGTCTCTAGGAGGCGTGAAAACAAGTCGAGATTTGGATCGGCTCAATCTAACCTAAATCTAATCTAACCTAATATTTTTGTCTTTTTATGTTTTTGATCTTTATTTTGAAACACAAAATGAAAGCATGTATCAAAGTTGTAAGCCGTGAAGATAATAGCATGCATATAAAACCATTAGACAAGAGTATCCTGCATCAAAATTAAGCCACTATAAAAATCCGAATACATGGAAATAAAGCTAAACTAAAGAAAGGGATCAGCCAAGATTTGCTAAGGAGAAGCCTTCTTGGCCGTCCACTAAAGAGAGGAGGATGGGTGTATGCACCCAAGTGGAGAGAGGAGGGTGTTGCACCCTTTCTCTACCAATGGCCGTCCTTGAGAAGACCTTGAGGGGGGTCTTATCTATGGCCGTCTAAGAGGAAAATAAAATGGGGGCGTGGATCCTCTATGGTGGAAGAGGAGGGCACGCCCACAAGAAGAAAGGAGAAGGTGTTGCATCCTTATGCACTTCTTCTTGCCACCCTCATGAAGATGCCTTGGAGGAGCTTCTTCTTTAGCCGTCCATGGAGGGGGCCTTGGAGGGTGGAAGGGTGTCGCAAGTTGAGAGGGGAAGAGAGCGCTGGAGATGGTGCAATTTCGTGGCTCTCTCTTTGCCCTTATGGAAGGCTCCATTTGGTTGCCACTTTTGGTGGCTCCAAAATTAACTAATGCCACATTTTTAGGATCTAGGTTTGACACAAGTTTTAGGGTTTCCAAGAGAGTGTGCTTGGGTTTGGTAGGGGTAATATAGGAAGGTGTGTGTGGGTGTGTGTGTTTTTTGTAGGGCTAGTTTGTGGGTTTTGGTAGGATTAGGTGCTAAATAGGTTGGGTCAATCTAGATTAAGTGGGTGTGGACCTAGTTAGGCTTAGGAATGTCTAATTGGATAGGAGTGATCCTAATTTGGTCTAGGTCAAGTCTAATTGGATGTGTGCATGTGATTAGCCTAGGGTAACCCTAATAGGTATGAGTCAATTAGATCTTGGGTGGATCTAATTGGGCTTCGGTGCACCCAGTCAACTGTAGATGCACCCAATTAGGTATGGGATGGTTCAATTGGGTTAGGGATAGGATAAGTAGGGCTATGGATAGCGGACTAGACCTAGGAGGTCTCTAATTAGGTTTCCTAGGGTGTCTGGTGGGGTTCCTAAGTCAAAATAGACAAGCTAGGACTTCTAGCACCAAAATCAGGGACCAGACAGTAGTATCAGACGTCCAGGATAGTGGTCAAACGTCTTATACTACAAAATTGGATGCCTGGACATCAAATTAGAAGTCCAATTCTATGTCAGTATGAGTTCTGGCTTCCTGGATCGATATTCTGCAGAAATTAGATGTCTAGCCAAATGTCTGGACATCCTAAAAGGTGTTGGAGAGTGGGTTTTTGGTTTTCTAAGGTGGGTTTTAGCTCCTAAGTGTTTGGGAGAGGGATAGTGTGGATAAGAACATGGATAGTGCTATCCATGTTTGAGTTTTGAGGCTAAGGTGCCCTCATGGAGGTCGTTTTGGGCTTGGGAAGGCTGTCCTAGGGTTTCTAAGGGTAGGGATAATGCTATCCTCCTCACTCTTCTTATCTGGATCAGTCTTCTTCTTCCTTTATTGCTTTATTCCACTATCTCCTTCATCTTGAACCACTTTATTACCTGCAAATAGTAATAAAAACCATTAAATAGTAGGATATCTCATTTTATTCTAAATAAACTGATGCAATGCATGATATGTAAGATATGAGTGCAATATCCACAAATTAAGCTAGGCTCAAACATTATTTAGGTTGATTAGGACCCATGATTGTTGTGCAATCAGCCACTTTTCGGGGAAGAAGACGGCTGCGAAGGTTTTGCAATCTGAATTTTACTGACCTTCCTTATTCAAGGACACACACAGCTTTGTGAAGACTAGCTCTTGCTGGCGGACTTTAGGGACCATGACCAGAAAAGACATGATTCTGATTCTCCTCCAACCCATTTTGATTGTCGAGATCTTCGACATTTGGGGCATAGATTTCATGGGCTCCTTCCCACCATCCAACGACTTTGAGTACATCTTAGTCTCAGTAGATTATTTCTCAAAATGAATTGAAGCCGTCAACACTCGCAGATGTGACCATAAAGCTGTCATGGATTTTATTAAGCAAAACATCTTTTCTCAGTTTGGAACACCGAAGTCCATGATTGGTGATGGTGGGAGTCACTTTATCCACACTCAGTTTCGTGCCATACTCAGGAAATACGGGGTTAGTCACTGCATTGCCACCTCGTATCATCCGTAAACCGATGGGTAGACTAAGGTCTCCGATAAGCAGATTAAGAACATTCTGCAAAAGGCTGTGAGACCTAACAGGAAGGATTGGTCCACACGACTGGATGATGTTTTGTGGGCATACTGGACCGCTTTTAAGACCCCGATAGGCATGTCGCCGTATCGCCTGGTCTTTGGCAAAGCTTGCCACCTTCCGATCGAATTGGAACATCGGGTTTACTGGGCTGTTAAGTAGTGTAACATGGGCTCTCGGTTAGCCGGTGCACAGAGGACGCTCCAACTCTCCGAGCTCGAGGAAATTCGTCAGGACGCATTTGAGAACAGTCGAATTTACAAGAAAAAGATGAAAGTTGTTCACGACCGACTCATCCATAGAAAAACCTTCAAGCCTAACCAACAAGTCTGGCTTTTTGATGCCCGACTTAGACATTTTCACGGGAAGCTCTGATCAAAGTGGACAGGACCATATCGGGTGGTCAAACCTTTTTCCAATGGGGCAGTTGAAATTGCAGATCCGAACACTGGGCATACCTTCACGATAAATGGTCAGAGATTAAAGTATTTCCTTGCCTAGGTTCCCCTAAAAGAGGTTGTCACCCTCATCGAGGGTTGACACGAAGCATCACCCAGCTGGAGGCATTAAACTCAGCGCTTCCTGGGAAGCAACCCAAAGGATTCGGACTGATTAGGTACACGACATCACTCAGATGACTTCTTTCTGAACCCCCTTTGCATCCATTTATTTGTCAATGAGGACATTGTCCAACTTAAGCATGGGGGGAGGTGGTAATTTGCATGTTCTAAGTTCATTTTATCAAAATGAATTGAATAAAATAAAATTTAAAAAAATGAATTTAGGAAGCAGAACTTAGGCATTAGGAACTTGTCAATAGTAGGAAATAATACGAAAAGAACCTGAACACTTAGACTTTTCGGGATTTTAGCCTCAATCAGCCCTAGTATCCGTTAAAATATGGATTTAGCCTCGAATCCTCGCAACCCTAATTTACTGTAATTCGCCAATGAAGTAGGGTGATAAGTATACGACTTATCAACCCGCCTTGTGACTCGGAGGGACTTTTAATCTAAGCATCTGCATACATTTTCGCACTGACTCGCTTCTCGGAGATTCTAACAGAAATTAGGTAGCTAATGAACCTTCTAGGGTGGTATGGCTAGTAAGTTGTCGTGGGTAACAGCCCATTAGCCGGTTGTCCAGAGCCCAACCACAAGATCACTTTCCTTTTATTGCCTCTAGGTAAATTTGAGATTAGGAAAGCCACCTACTAAACAACAAAAGAAAAAGAAAAGATAAAAGGAAAAAATGGGAGAAATAGAAAAAAATAGAAAAGAAGAAAAAGAAAAAAATAAATAAGCCACACTTCACCGCACAAGTATGGCTGGCAAGTGATTGTGAGTAACGGCCCATTGGACTGTTATCCAGAACCCAGCTCACTAAATGCACAAAAGGTCCAAAACACCTAAGGAAGAAGCGGGGAAGTAGAGCAATCTGAGGAGATATGCACTGGAAACACCATTGTATTGACCCCAAATAAAATAAAAGTAGGGAGAAAGCTACCAATCGGACAGATACACCTTCAGGCATGCACTTCCTTCTCTGGTCACCTAGGGGCGTAGAAACCCGAAGTATGTTCTAGTTACCATTGAGTGAGTCTATCACAATATTCACACCAGGATGCTTAGCACTAGGAGTTTTTTTCCGAGTTTTGGGTGGGTTGGGTAGCCGTAAAAAGTTACCAACATACTCTCAACTCCAAAAATCCAACAAATGAGAAGAAATGAAAAAAGAATATATATATGTGTATGCCTTAAAGAAAGGATTCAGACGATTCATATTTTGGCAGACACCCGGGCGCTGTTTAGTCTCTATAGATCAGAATCTTAGTATATTTCCTCCTGTTGACAAGTAACAAAATGTCTACGTAATCAATTCCTGGATTTTGACTGAGAATAATGGCTGGGATGAACCTTGCTAGGGACTAGCAAGGAATGAGCATGGAGGTATGATAACTCTACATTTTATAGCGATAATTCTATCAATCGAGGTTTATCCTAACAGTAACAGGCACAAATAACACATCATAAATGGGCCTGGGTGCATTACATGCATTGCACAATGAGATTGCTTACAAAACAATGTTAATGGCCATTTATGCAAATTCATGTCAAGACAGGCCTCAGATGAGTGATTAGACTGCACGGATGGATTCAAAACGACTAACGGAGTCCAACAGACTCAAAATCAATCAAATCAACATCTGGAGCTCCTGCAACTAGCCCAAGAAGTTCAGACCATTGATATGATGATCAACGACCCACAGGCAGCCACGTGGCGGCATCTGATGCGCCTGCATCCGCAGCTCACCTCATCATCGCGCCTAGCAATTTTAAGCCGTCCAATCCTTCGATCGGATGGCTAAGAAGCCACCATCTTGCCTACATGCACCTTGTCATCGCGACGGAGTGAGGGGCGCAGCACAGCGGTCCACGCCTCGCACTCGCACTGAGAGGCAAGGGTTCGATCCACCCTGTGTCTCACTCTTCGACCCTGCGTGCGTTGCGACTAAATCAAGCCACCCAATCAGCAGCGAACGGTGTAGATGGAGGCCTCATGGCGCAACGGATGTGCGCGGATACACTCGGTTGGGAAGAGGTGTGATCCTTAGCATGCGCTCATGCGAAGTCTCATCCATCCGATCTTAGACTGGATGGTGCATAGCGGGTGCACGTGGATTGCGGATGCGGCACGCAGGAGGAAGAACTAGTGCATACGAAAGACCGCGCGGACAAAGGCCTTCACCGACATTTCTAGGGCTGTTTTAGTGACGTCCTGGACGTCACTAAAGCCCCTACTTAATTTAGAAATGCCTTCTTCCTATATAAACCCCCTCCAACTACCCATGTAGAGGCATCGAATACACTTGCAATCCTTCTACCCTATTCGTAGCTTCCCTTAGCACACTTTGTACTTGCCGGAGTTGACGAGCCATCGATGGAGCCCTCCTCCATCGACGTGGCCGCCTCGCCGTCTCCCCTCTCTCTCTCTCTCTACTCTAGCTTTACTTTACTTTTGTTTAAGTATTTAGCTATTATTGTATCTGTAAAACTCAAGTTGCATGTTAAATGATGTTATTTCTTATATAGCTATTGCCTCTCTCTTTTACCGGATTTTTCTTATCTTAATTTGCACGAATGTTGTGATCAGAAGACTCTAACCCTACCCTCTCTCTCTCTCTCTCTCACTCTCTTTTCTCTTTCGCGTTTTCTCGTGCGCAAGCAAAACTCACCATTTCCGTGACAACTAAGTGACAAAAAAAGCCGATTTCATGCCTCTCTGTGTTCGACACTCAGACCCACCTCCGTTTCTACATTTAAAATCGATGTTGCGAACGCGAGCTACAACGACTTATTTAGACAAACACGTCCGGCCCATGTCAACAGTCTTACCTGAGGAGCCACCGACAGCAGTGGGCCACGCTCCACCTCCACAGAGTTATGGAGGAAGCTGAGCATAGCAAGAGAAGCGTCATGACTCCACAGAGGGGCAACCTTCCCCCAGGCCCTAGGTGGAACCTCCGCAGCTGAGTGTCCGGTCGGTTATCCACGCAAGACCTAAGGGGACGACACCCTATTAACGGGCTAAATAGGAGTTTTTAATTCATTTCGTTATAGCAAAGCCTCCTAAATAGTTCAATGAACAGATAAAATTTATAAACTCGAAATCAAGAAATGAAGTCTGAGGTTGAACACAGGGAGCAAATATGGAATTCACGCGCTAATCTTTAATTGCATATAAATGAGCATCGTAATAGAAGCACAAAAGAGATATTCAATGAATAATATCTATTCAAATTGATATTCAATTATAAACATCGGCATTTCAATAGATCACAATGATAAAAGAAAATCTAAGACCAAATAATGGTGATTTAGATCACCAATTATCAGCTTTAATTAAGCATATATTAACTACACAAATATTTGAATAGTATCATCAATCAGAAATGCCACGTTAGATAAGCAACCAAATGTTTCCACAGTGGCCTCAATCTCTCAATGCTTCATAATTTAGATGACAGAATCAACCCTCAAATGAATTAAAGTGCACAAGGCATAAGGTTTCTCAAAGCCTTTCTTCTTTTCAGCTTCTCTCTTTTCTTTCTGCACGAGCCTTCTCCTTCTTTCTTCTTCTTTTTCCTCCCAGGGCCTTCCCTTCTTCAAAGAGCTTAGGTGTTAGGCTTTATAGCACAAGGCATACACCTGGAGTAGAACCACAGAGAGCAAAACCCTCCCTCGCTCTCTCACAATTTCTCTTCTCTTCCCTCTCAGACCCTAGGTCTACTCTGATCCATAATGGGGTAAACGGGTCTCGAACATTGTCCAAGCCTACGTGCGTGGATTGCAGGCGAGGAGTGCATAGGCAGGTTAAGCAGGTGTGCGGGTAGTGGGGACCCGACCCCCGTTACTTGGGCGATAGAGCCTATTCAGAAAAACACTTTATGGGCTATCACGCGCCCTTCACTACAAGAGGTGGGACTATCTTAGTGCCCCTCCTCCGCACGAATGTAGCAGCTAGAGGTCGCTCCAATTAAAGGTGCTGAGTTTCTGATTCTTTCAATTACTGGTGCGGCTACGTTCCTGGGTTGAGTCTGCGGCAGCTGGAGATGATCTTGACAAAGAACACTACCGTGGTGAGAAGAACAAGGTCGGGGAACATGACGCGGCAATGGAGCTCCGACGTAGGACCTGAAATACAAAATATGGGCTAATAGCCCTGGTTAAAAAGCTCAAGAGGATCATTGTAGGGCGTGGAAGGTGATGGCGGCGTCCATGGGGTGCTTTATTCACGGATGACGGCGGACGGTGACGAAGAAGGAGCGTGATGGCGGAGGTGTTCGGTGGAGCATTTGGATGGGTGGAACGTGAAACCGGTTGAGGGGCTTTGTGTGGTGAGGTGCGGCAAAGGTTTTGGAGGTGGAGTGGAGCGGTTTGGTGGTGTATAGCGTGCTCGCGGCCTCGCTGGAGCTTGGCCGAAGCGAAGGACGATGAGGAGGGCGGCGGTGATATGGTGGTGGAATTGAGTGATTGTTATCATGGGAAATCGATGTTTAAAAATACTTCGTCGTAGTATAGGTCGAAAACGCGTGCAAAACAAATACAATTTATACTCAAATTTGAAGCCCGTCAAGAAAATCCGAGGTCGAACGTCGGGAGTAAGTAACAATTAATTCTCATGATCACAATTTAAGCACAAGATAATAATATTTAATGAGAAATTCAAGCAATAATGATGTTTATATAATAGCAAATGCCAATAATGCAAATAGATTAGGGTAAAATGGTGATTTAAATAACCAATTACCCTGGTTACAATAATAGCAAATGTTTGAATAGTATCAATCAATTTAATCTATGCAAACCAAGTGCACAGTGCACTATCAGAGATATCAGACGATGGAACTCCTTATTAGATGGCTTAAATAGTCAAATGCTACAGTGCAAAGGCAATGTCCTCAGTCCTTCTTCTCTTCTCACGCACAAGGCAAAGCTTCTTCTCTTCTTATCAAGCACAAGGGGAGGCACAGCATAGAGGCACAGAGGCAAAGGCCCCTCAGGATCGGCTAAGCAGTAAAGGGCAAAACCCCCTCCTCTGTCTCTTTCTCTATTAGAAACTTGAATGGATCCAGTTAATTGAACCCACACCCAGACTCGTGTGGCGTGAACATAGGAGAGGGCAGATGCGATGGAGCGTGCTAGTGGGACCTCACCCCGATGCTCTCGAAGGCAACTGGCTAAGGGCACCAATTCAAATTATCTCACGTGGCTATTTCAACAAGCATCGATGTGGGACTATGTCCCACGGCCTTCTTTGAGTGGTGGCTAGAGCAGATGGAGCTTCTAATTGGTGTCGAAGGAGGTGCTGGTAGCTTCAATTTTGGACCTAGAAGTGCATGTGGAGCTGGGTTGCTTCACTTGGGCTTGGAAGCAAAGATTTACAAGGTCGGAGAAGAGTGACTGAGGCTGGAGAAGATAGCGGCGGCGGTGGTCATCCGGTGAGCCACCTGAAACACAAAATACGGGCGCTAGGCCCCAATTAGAATACTCAATAGCTTCGCCATGCCAAGGCTAACTTAGCGGTGGTGGGTGGAGGGTGTATGGTGGCCAGTCGATGCCTATCGATGACGGAGAAGGAGCTGCGGAGGTGGGTTGGCCGATGGAGTGATGGAGAGGGTGAATGCCCTAATTGATAGAGGGCTTTTGTTGTGGAGGTCAAGGCGAAGCTAATGGAGTTGGCGGTGGTGAGTTTTGTGCGGTGGAGTAAGCTGGAGGCTACACTGGAGAGCGACGGTGGAGGCAGGGCAGATGATCTTGCGGTCGAGGGCTGAGGCGTGGTCAATTTGGACTACGAGTAAGGGGGGAAATAATGTGGAGGGGTAGAGTAGTAGAAAGATGATCTTAGTGGAAAGGGAGAAGGCTGGGGAGCTCCGGTCGTGGCTTGACCGGAGCCGGAGAAGGAGATGGAGACAATGAGGCGGCGATGGTGAACGAGGCAGAGGAGTGACCTCCATTTGGCTGGAGAGGATCGCGAAGACGATGGGAAGAAGATAGGCTGTCCAATTTGATGGTTGGATGGTCGGAAGAGGGGGATCGAGGGTGGTCGTCAGAGCAGAGGTTTCGGTGGCCGGAGGAGGGAAAAGAGGGGTATTTGGCTCACCAAAACTTTCTAAGGAGGTAAGGTTGTGCATGGAGGTCCTTTATAGGCCTTCAAGCGAGCTTCCAAGCTTGGAAACAAGCTTAAGAAGCTTGGATTTTTAGGGAAAGAAAACTTGAGGTCCAAGGATTCGCACGAGCCACAAGGGAGGATTTGGAAACTAGAAGTAGGTTTAGATGATCAAGGATTTCCTCAGGATCATTCATTCTAATTTTGGAAGGGATTGGTCAAGTAATATGGAGGAATCCTTAATTGAAACCTCGAGTGTGAGGATTCACACCTGCCATGGTGGCAGGGACCCGTATGCGAAGAACAAGACAAAGTTGGGGGCATTTTGCAAGGATTTTTAAAAGTTGAGGGGCTTTCTGTAATGAAAAGAGTCAGACTTGGACCAAAATGCAAATTAGGACAAAATTATCTTAGATTGGGCCCAAAATTTGATACAAACCTAATTTCGACCCAAGTATTCTAATGGTGAGGTTGAATTTTCATTTTGATCACGTTTGATAAGGAAAATTACGTAGAAGCTAAAATTAAGGCAACTTTCTATTTATCTCTATTTTAGACAAAATAGGTTCTGATGGTTAAATCAAAGATACCAAATCCTTTAGAATATTTTTTATGAAATTTAGAGGGCTTAGGTGAATTTTATCCTGACAAGAACCTCGGTTAATTAAGCGGGTTTCTTTTTAAGGTTTCAGATGTCCATTAATTCTTAAAATGCATGAAAACTCATTTTATTCTGCATGGACCCACTTATTGCACATTAATGACCATATGACCTTTAATAAACCCTTGAAATACCCCATGGTTTTTCTGTATTTGTAAAATGTAGTTAATCTTGCAGAAATAGCCTTGTATTCATCTTTTCTTATCAAAATAGAACATCAAGCATTTAGGATCCTCTGATGGATATGTAGGAGCTTTTATTACCTTTTTAAGACCAAAACAAACTAGTTAAGGCATATGATGGTGTTCCCATCGGTGATAAATGGTAGGGAAAGAGAGTTGAGGGAAAAAGAAACCTAACTAACCTAAGCTAATGTGACGAAAGGGGTGGGATGGCGCCAGTTGTGGTATGGCCGGCACCAAAGAAGGTGAAATGTACGGCGGGAGAAGTGGCGACGACGAAAGGAGATAGGAGATGCTCGCTAGTATTGCGACGTGTGGAGGAGTTTGAGGAAGGTGGTACCGTCACCAATTGTACGTGGCGGATGGTGAAGAAGTCAGATAGAGGGAGTCGCCAGAACTTGTGGAGAGTTCGACCGAAGGGAAGGGAAGAAGGGGGATTTCCGACCCAAACCAAGCTAAGGATGTAATGTTTGCATTAGGGAATCTTTTATAGGCCTCAGGGGGCATTCCAAGCTTGGAAACCAGGCTTGGAACCTTTGAGCTTTCACGAAATAGGAAACCCTTGATTTCAAAGGGTTCGCATGGGAATTTGGGCAAGAATTAGAGCTCAAGATGTGGCTTAGATTGAAGAGGATCTCTTCAGGAGTTCTCCTTCCAATTTTGGAAGAGATTGAACGTGAAATCTGGGAGAACTCCTTGATTGAAGGTCGGTTGCAAGTGTGTTCACATAGTAATGGCCGCAGGGACCTGTTGGTGAAAAAGGTGAGAAAGTTGGGGGGGTCTTTGTAATAGATTTCGAAAGCTAAGGGGTTATTTGAGAGAAAAAGACTTAGACTAGATTAAAATGCAAACTAAGTCAAGATGATCTTTGATTGGGCCCAAATTTTGGTACAAACCAAATTTAGACCCAAGAAATCTGATGATGAAGTCAGATTTTGGTTTTAACTAAGTTTAACAAGTAATTTACGTAGAAACCTAAATTAGGGCAACTTCTTATTTGAGACTCTATTTTAAATCAAAATAGGTTTTAATGGTCAAATCAAGGACACCAAACCTTATGAAATATTTTTTTTATGATTTTTAGAAGGTTTTGATTAATTTTATCCTGACCAGAAACTCTGTTAATTAAGCAAGTCTGAAATTATGGTTTCGGGTGTTCGTTAATTTTCGAAATGAGTGAAAATCCATTTCTATCTGTATGAACCTTTTATTAGTCATTAATACTCATTTGACCTTCATTTAACCCCTGGAAGACCTTGTGATTGTTCCTCATTTATGATCTTCTGTTAAAGTTGCTAATTGAATCCTGATTTAATGCATTGTTCTCATAAAGGATATTTGGTGAATTGCAACTCTCTGGCGGTTATGTAGGAGTATTTGTCAATTGATTCTGACTCATTAAAGCTAGTTATGGTTGATGATGACGTTATCATCACACCCCCAGCGAAATTTCCCCTGGCTTGCCCATGCCTGGGTCCACGAAAACGGACGTGGTTGACTCCCTCTCAAATGATGCCCCGCCGGATATCCTCTGCGGAGGCCTTGAGAGAGCTTGCTCCACCCCCTCTCAGCTCTCCACCTGGTTCCCATTGAGCTCCTCGCGAGCAAGAGGCTTGCTTCTTTATGTCCCGCCAAACAAGCTTCCCCCATCTGGGATGGGCCCCAAACCAGGAGGGCTTGCCACGACGTCCAAATTCTCCCGGCAAAGAAAACCCCCACAAGTCTGTGCCAGGAAACGAGGCAAAATAAACGGGAGGGTAAGCCACAATAGGCACATCAAAAGATGGTAGCCCTTACCTCAAACCTGGGCGTTGTGCGAGGGCACGAAGAGGGGCTCACCCCCATTCGAAGAACTACACATAACCACGTTGGATTTACCCCCATGCGTTATTTCAAAAAGCCTCTCATGCCTTTTCAGAAAGGTCCGATGCTACAGGCCATCACCTCTCACGGCAATAATAGTTAATGCCAGTCTCAGCGTCTCAATTAGGCAAATTGTCGCCTCCTAAGGCCGGCACGGGATCAAGCTTAAATGTCCCACGCCAAACTTCTGTCACCTCATAAGGCCGACATCAGCTCGGGCTAGTACGCCCCACGCCAAACTTATGCCACCTCCTAAGGCCAGCATCGACTTGAGCTAGTACTCTCCAAGCCTAACTTCCGCCACCACTTAACGTCAGCATAGGCTCAAGCTAATACGCCCCACGCTAATTTCTACCACCTCCTAACGTCGGTGTCAACTCAAGCGTATTAATATGCCTCACATTAAACTTCTGCCGCCCCCTTAGGCCAGCACTGACTCAGGCTCACCAGCCCCACGCTAAATTTATGTTGCCTCCTAAGGCCAGCACTAACTCAGGCTCATATGCCCTAACAAGGTGTTGATTCCTACGGGAGGGGTGAGATTTGCTGAAAATAGATAAAGTAAGAAATTAAAATAAATCAATCTCACAAAAGATACAATCACACAATTGCACAAAAGATTTTTAGGTGGAAACCCAAACCGGGTGAAAACTATCACCTAACCATCTCGAGTTAGGATTTCCCGATTGACCAAGTCGATCAAAATCCACTAACCAAGTCACTTAAAATGAGGGTGACTCAACCTCAATACAACAACACTACTTATACGAGGGTAGTGTGCCTCAAACCCCTCCTCTTCACGAGGAGTGTTAGTCTCTCAAAGGAGACGGGAATTCGCAAAGCGAATACCCAACCAAAGATTATAAACTACAATAATCCTAAAGAGTCACAAAGTAAACAATTAAATCTAGCTACTATAAGTAAGGGATCTTCCTTTTGGTGGAAGTGCGTCGGCAAGTGACGCGAGTGTGTGATCCATGCAATGGCATGATGGTGCTCTTGTAACGACGGCGAGGGAGCAGGTGCATGCGAGAGGAAAGCTCCCAAGATGTAAAGCTGAAGCTTGTAAGAGCTAGATCTCTTCTAATAATCAAATTGACACAAATTGATGTGGAAATGGTGTTGCTTGGTGTGTGTTTACAAGGCAAGGGGCCTCTCCTATTTATAGATGGCTTAGGAAGGTCTAGGAAGGCTGTGGAAGCCTTATTAGCCGTTGGAGATCATCCCAATACAAAATAAGCCGCAATCAGAATCATTAATGATTATGACAAGGTCATCAGATGTCTGGAAAAATTATAAGACGTCTGGAAGATACTCTTAAGACGTCTAGGAACTATATCAGATGTCTAATCCTAGATGGGTTTCCTTACTAACTTGAGTCAAACCTAAATAGGGTTCTTATGTAATTTAGTCAGACGACATATTAGACGTCTGGCATTAGGTTTGGACGTCTAGAATCCTAATTTACTGCGAGAATAGATTTCCTAAGGCACAAATGGCTATAAGCCTCAAGATAAGTGATTTTAGCTAAATCGAGGGCTAATGGTCACCTATCAGACAGCTAAGGTTATCTACGGACGTCTGATAGAAGCCTAAAGGTCATTTCTCAACGATCATCTGGTGAAAGTCAACGTTCCACTAATTGGATCTCTGGCCAAGTCATCAGACGTTTGTTAAGACGTCTGGACTAAGGGTCGGTCGTTTGAAATCAATAGATAGAAGGCTCTAAGACCAGCCCTAAAGGTTTGGACGCCTGATTCAGCATTCAGACTTCTTAAAGGTCACTATCAGAAATCTAATATTTGTGTTAGACGTTTGAAAATGTTGTCTGAAGCCTATTTATGTTTTCTAAGTTACCTACGGAAAGCCTAAGTATCGTAGGGTTGTGCAAGTATTTCTAATACTACATTTAGGTAACTTTGAGGCTCTTTAACAAATATCTAAGAAAATGAAAGAACAAAGAATGAAAACAACAATTACAGAGTACAAGACAAAAGAACATTTATCATATTCTTTTGTCTTCAAGCTGTCGCTCCTCGTAATGCTCCTTCTCCGTCAAGCTCTTCCAATTCGCCATAGATGCAAGCTTGAGCTCCGTCTTTACACTTGTAACATTTGCAATCAACCTAAAATCTAGGGCTCAAAAGTAAATGTAAAATAACAAGTGTTTTGTTATTATCAAAATAAATGATCGTGGTGCCCTTGCACCAGCATAAGGAACCTATTCCAAGCAACTGGAAGCAGGCAAAGGCCACTGAACTCCTTCATCATAGATGTCCCTCCCATTGCAGTACAGTAGGAAGAACATCTGGGGGCATCACTCTCACTATTCTCTCAGCGGAGTTTTGGCCACTCTCACTATTCTCTCTGCTGTTCACATTAGCTAGAGAATGGAGGCATATGATGTGGGACAAAAATCGCCCTCGGATCCAAAACTCCGCACATGACCCGATAGGTGGATCTGGCTGCCCAACTACAAGGTGTGCTGGCAGAACCGGCTTGGCCCACTCCGCCTCAGACCAGCCGCATCCCAACTAGAACTTGCCCAGCCTACCAAAAGATTCGACGCAACATGGGCAGAAGATACAATAAGATGAGCTTAACCACCTAGACCCTGATAGCTACCATGTAGCCTGACAACTAGGGTACAAGGGCCATCGAGTGAGGGTCCCCCCTAGCTTATAAATAGAATGGGAGGCCCTTAGAAGAGGGGGGCTCCTCCCGGAGAGAGCGAGCGAAATGATGTAATACCATGTATCCCCAAAATTATAGTGCATAGTTGAGAGCTTAGTCCTCCTCCTAGGCGTACATCCCTTATAGTGGAACTGGGTCACCAAATCCTCATTCTCCTCTGTGTTTGCTTATGGATCGCTGCTCTACCCTCCTACGCGATGGATGATTTATGATTAAGTGGTGACTGTTGTGCTAACAAATCTTTTGGTGGTTTTCCGAGGCCCATCAGTTTGTGACACATAGTTTAAGTTTTAAGCAAATAATTTAATTTTTTAACACAAGTTACCTACGATGGTGAGAAATATAGAGTTTGTGAAGTTAGATACAAATATGTTAAGTTATGTGCATTTTGGATTGTGTATAAGTGTGACAAATTATTTAAATTATGAACATATTATTTATGTTAACGACACATAATTTAAATAAGTGACATATAATTTAAGTTTTTAACACAAGTTACCCACTATGGTTAGCAATATACACATTGTCAACTTAGACACAAATAGTTAAAGTCATGTGCATTTTGATATTTATATGAGTGTGACACATTATTTAAGTTAATGACATATTATTTAAATTTATAACAACTAATTTAAATCAGTGACAAATAGTTTAAGTTTTGAACATATAATTTAAGTTTGCAACACAAGTTACCACTATGGTTAGTAATATAGACTTTGTCAACTTAGACACAAATAGTTTAAGTCGTGTGCAATTTGAGGTTTGTATAAATGTGACACATTATTTAAGTTAGGGACATATTATTTAAGTTTACAACAAATTATTTAAATCAGTGACACATAGTTTAAGTTTTGAGTAAATAATTTAAGTTTTTAACACAAGTAACCCACGATGGTGAGTAATATAGAGTTTGTCAAGTCAGATATAAATATGCTAAGTCATGTGCATTTTGAGTTGTGTCTGAGTGTGACACATTATTTAAATTAGGAACATATTATTTGAGTTTATAACACAATTTAAATTTAATTTTTTAGCAAATTAATAAACTTTTTAACATAAGTTGCCCATAATGGTAAGTAATATAGAGATTATGAAGTTAGACATAAATTTGTTAGGTCATGTGCATTTTGAGATTTGTATGAGTGTAACACATTATATAAGCTAGGAACATATTATTTATGTTTACAACACACAATTTAAATTAGTAACACATAGTTGAATTTTTTAGCAAATAATTTAAGTTCTTAATACAAGTACCAAGTATATATATGCATTGGTATCCCAAGTCATGAGTTCTAATGCATTTATACCTAGTTTGTTAAATTATTTATATGAAAAGGGTCCTTGACTTTGAAAACAAATAAAGAGAGCATGTGAGAGAGGACATCTTCTTTGTACTTTTTTATTTTTGTTTGGTTCTATTATTTTGTCTGTTATGTTTAGAAAAAGCATATGTTACCTTTAATTTGCTTCGCGTATCAAACAACAATTCAATTGAGATCCTTTTGTTCACATTTTTGGAAAATTTTGTCACTGAAAACCCAAATCAAATTCTTCGATGCTAAAACAATTCACTATTACTATGCTGGTTGTGAAGTAATTGCTTAAGAAATCTACAAATATTGTAGAAGTAGAGCAAAGAGTTTCTGCATTTAATTTGAACTGCTACTTATAGTTGGATGTAATTAAGGAGTCAAGATTACCATCAGTCAGTGGTTTGTATAAAATCATTAATCTTCTAAACAGAGTAAGAACTCTGTTTAGATCCACCTCTTAAACCATATTTTTGTCCAGCTCATGAGGGCATCATGTGATGCTGCATTCACCCTTTAGATATAATCTCCTTGGAATTCCATCTCTGCATTGATAACGCACCATATCTCCGAGGAAAAATTAGAGATACACAAACTGTGGGTTAATCATAAGTAGACACACATCGAAACCCAGTCAATCTCTTCACTAAAATAATAGTTCACATCTCAAAAGAACTGTTAAGAAGAACAACAATAACAATACCAGATTCTTCCTGTTATATATAATTTGAGTGTTACATTTTCCACCTAAGTTCCAATAACAGCACCACAAGAAAAACGGTTAAGAAATTGATTCTTCATGTTAAAGACATTGAAATGCATCAAATCCTCTTTTCTAAGTGCTACTAAGAAAAGGGCGGATTGTGACTAAGGTGCCAATTTCAGTTCCTTCAGTATAGTGAAGAGGCTAGATAGGGTAGGGAAATCTCATTGTCTTTCATGCTTTTGCAGGTGACTGCGGAGAGGCTTTGGAGTTCCTCCCATGTTATAATTAAAGGCTCTAGAGCCCCGGTTGTCAATAGGGAGCATCCTTCTATACATAGGAACTTAACCCTCCTGCAAAAAATTGCAAAACAAGATGGGGATGAAATAAAAAAATGTAGAGATAGTATTTATAATAGATAATATATACTGTGTGATCAATCTCATGTGCTTTGAGAGAGCTAATAAAGGTTCTTGCATGAATTCTACATATAGACAAATTTAACTTCTTTTACAGTAAAAGATGAATACAAAGAAAATACAAATTCTCATGGGGGTCACCATTTATCAACTCCAATTATGGTTGATACATTTGTTGCAAAACAGCATCAAGTTGGAGAGCATTGCACTGTAGGTGAGAAAACAAAAGTTAATGGTGATATTAAAACTGAGAATGGAGGGGCCACAGGCAGATGGGGGACTTACTCTAAGGTGATGCATGCTATCGATCTAGAGTAGTCATGGTCAAACAAGGAATCCATAGTTCACGAAAAATTTAAAAAAATAAAGCTAGCACAGGTTATCATAGAGAATAAAATGTTACAGGTTGATGGGTTAATCAAAGATATCAAATGTTTATTCAAAAGTGTACTTTCATTGATTGAAATGCACTATTTTCGAATGTGGAAGCAAAAAAGCACAACAATCAAAGAGGATGGTCTCCTCATCTTTCAATCATAGTAATTGACCACAAAACCAATTTCAGCTAAAGCCAACCCTTGTTAATCAACATCTATGATGTTTTAAAGTTAGTGATGTGCATGAAAGCAATCCCAAAGCAAGTAATTGTTTTACATCCACAGCGCTTGCTCTTTCCAGTGAAAGATCTGGTTCATATGTTTCTCAGCTTTTCCTTGCTCCATACTTTGAAGTGGATTGTAAAACAAAACCATTTCCCCACTCCCAATTTAGCTCTATGGAGGAAAGTGTTGATGAATATTTAAGCCTTTGTGATGTGCCAACTGCATTACACCGAGGGAAAGGTGATGATAATAATTTTTTGATTCGTATTACCAAAAACTTCATACCATCAAGTTTGGATGAAATAGATGCAATTACATCAATGTTGGCATCATATAACCCATCTGTTTAGATGAATATACCCCCACTGTCAACAACACACTACAAAGTACACTGACGGGATTCCTACAATGACATTTAATATGTATCATTAAAAGTTTATTTAAAATATCGGTGATCGTAATTTGTATGTCAACGGTAAAAACCTTGACCCATCCTCATGCCCACACCTGCGCCACAACACCACGATCCCAACCCCATACCCCGCACCAACACCGACACCCACAGTGCAGCAAACCCCCTTCCCGCTACCTCTCTCCCTCCTACCAACGCTGTCGCCCACTTCGTCTATTATCATTTGCTGAAGACTCTCTCCTCGTCGATTCTCTCCTCGCCGCTACTTCTCTTCAACGATCTCTCTCTTCCGCAGATTATATCTCCATCACTCTCCCTCTCTTCATTGCTTTTCTATCGAGTCTTTGGACATATCTCAGATCTCTCTGTCTACTGTTAGATCTCTTGCTCAAATCTCTCACCACCTCGATCTCTCTCCTTTCATCTGGTTACCTGCGATCTCTCTCCCTCAATCGCTCTCACTTGTTATGGCTCAATCTGAGCTTAACGAGGGTTAGGGTTGAGGTTTTTGTTGTCTTATTGACTGCAATAAAGAGGTTTAGGGTTAGGGTTATGTTGTTAAGGGTTAATATAATGTCAATAGTTGCATCGAGTGTTCAAAGGAATGGCTAGGATATTGGTTCAAGTAATGCCTACAAGGTGTTTGTCGAAATGCCTCCTAAGGTACATTCACAACTAGGAATGCTTACAAGGAATGCCTACAAGATGTTTGTCGAAATGCCTCATAAGGTACATTCACAACTAGGAATGCCTACAAGGAATGCCTACAAGGTGTTTGTCGAAATGCCTACAAGGAATAGGGTTAACATGTTACTAGGTAGGCATGAGAAAAATTAGGTTTCTTGCTTCTACTTAAAAGAAAAGGATTTCTAAGAGTTGTAAAATATGTCCTTCTATGTTAGACAATGCATCTGAGAATGAAGTGTTGGGAATAGTACAAAAGGGATATGGGTCAGGGACTTGCAGGGATAGGGGAGATCAAGATGGAAATTGGAAGAGGGACTTGCAGGTTGCATAGGTGGTTATTCCAATTAAGTTGGTTATCTACATCGATGCACATTCCTTAATGGTTAGTTGAGGAGTATTAGTCTTGTGTTGGAGGGATTTTTTTTTTTTAGCAAGATTATGTCTCAGTTATTTGCTATTTAAAGTCATTTTTTAATGATTTCAATTTAATTTTGATGGCACTATCATACTTTTTCAACTGGAACTAAGTAAATATTTGATACTATGATGGTGCATATGAGCCGACATGCAATTTTCTTATAGCCTTGCTAATGTTAATTCTTTTTTTGAAGAAACCTTGCTGATGTCAATAGATGCATCTTGGTCACTTTGTGTATTGTTTTGATCTTTATTGTGTAGTTATACACGTAGCTTTTATAGTCATTGCATTGGTGATGTAGTTTTTGATTTGTTTTTTTGGGATTTATGATTGTGTGTAGTGGCTTGTGATTGGAGACGAATCTTTCATGGGGACATTCACAACCATCAAGAGGATCTTGAGTGGTAAGCACTAGTTTTATATATGCAACCACTCCTATGTTAATAAACTTTCAATACAAAGATCTTGATAAATTTTCATCTACAATTGATGCACATACGGCTGCTTGATGCTAGAGATAAAATGTCACATAGACTGCTTCCTCTCAGGCTTCACCATTGATATGTAAAAGCTGCATCTCCTCGAGGTCTCCTGCATGTTCATTCCTTTCAAGTATGAGGAGCTCAACCCTTATACTATTCAACTCCCACCCCCATCCCAACCCAACCCAACATTCATGTGCATGCATGCATTCATTCATTCATCTGTACATTTAGTGCCATTATAACTGTATGCTATGTGAGTGCTTTCTTCTTCTTCTGGTATAGACATCATGCACCATGTCTTTCATTGATGTGTGATATATTTGATGTTTGATATGTCTAATTGGCTTAAACTATTTCAGTAGGTATCCAGGGACTAAGATGCTTGGCAAATTTTGATGCATTAAGACTTTCTCAGCCTATACGAACACTTGCTGAAAAAATGGTGGAAAGTATGATGAGAAATAGTTCAACACGTGGTGGGAAGTATATCTCTATGCACTTACGATTTGAGAAGGTGTTATTTTGCACTTGCTTTACCATTTCTAGTAGTTAATGGCAATGACTTACGTAACACCACAGTTCTATTGCAAGATATGATTGCTTTTTCCTTATGTGTTTTTGATGGTGGTGCTGATAAAAAACGTGAAATGGATGAAGCTCAAGAGAGTGGTTAGAGGGGAAAGTTCAAAAGACCTCATCGAGTACTAAAGCCAATTAGCTTGAACAGCTTTGTCATTAACCGTATCTCTTTTTACTTTCCATGTGTTTAGATATCGACTCTTTTCTCAACTTGTCGTTCAGGTATGACCTTTTTTGTATCTGAACATGGACACATTGTCAGTGTCATGGAAGTTAAATTTTGATGTTAAACCTATATGGCTTTGATAACTTAGCATCAAGTGAGTGGAGAGGCTCTAAATTAATATTATAATCATAATTACTGAACCCCCATGGCTGATCTGGTCCCAATTCCTTTCCCCTTATAATTGGCATCAACTATCATTATGATATCCAAGGCTAACATGGCCTCTACGTCACTTTATAGTTTTACATAGGGACATGAATTTCTATTGAAGTTCTGTGACATTTTCACCCTGCCTCTTTCCTTTCCTTTTCGTTTCCTGAAAGGAATGATGTTTTGTGATGTTGGGAAAGCAACATACTATTACCTTTTCAAGGTCATATCAATCTTTTGGAATGACTTTCTTCTCTTTATTTTCAGAAACTCCATATTGTCCCCATTATTTTGGATAGTCTATTGTATTGACAGAGTGAACATGGTTTCAAAAGAAGTAATTTTTTGTAGAACTGGCATCAAAAAAAGCTCTTCAAGAAAGAATTGGCCTCAAAAGAAAAATTCAAAAGTACTTATACAGGCCTTTTCCTCTTGGATGGCCATAGAATATTCCAACCTCAAATTATGGCCTGAAAATAAGGTTTTTGATGTCAAACTATCGTAGCATGTGGCAGTTTATTATTGTTGCTTGATTTTTTTTATGCCATGTTTCATAACCTGTGTGTATCTGATTTAGGAACCATGTATGAATGCTTGATTTTTTCGATGCCACTCTGAACATCGGTATCAAACTTTCTTGTGAAGCAGGATCTATTTTGTGGATTCTCAACTCCAGAGATTTTTTTCTCAAATCCAAAGATTTTTTCCCCTTCCTCTTGGATTCTCATTATTGATTTTACTTGATTGTAGAGTCATTGCTTATTAAGGACTTGTTTCTTTATCAAGAATATGTAAGAATCACTTTTCAAAAAACAGGAATATGCAAAAATCAATGAAAGGAAATTAGGAATACGAACAAGTTTTTCTGTATGAGAATTCTAAGAATTTCTATTTATTATTGAAAATCATACTAATTGCACCTCTCAAGACAACTAAAAGAATCATATAAATGAGTTCAAATTGAAGAAAAGAAAGGTGCATCTTGCATTGCCAGATGGGTGACACCGCATTTCCAAAGTAAATACTCTTCCATTTTGTCCATGGGAGTTCCTTTGGTCCAACTAATATGCAAGAGTTTGGTGAGATTTAGCATGCTTAATGAAAACTTTTGTTTTAATTCGAAACTTTGTGAGTGTGTGTTCTTTTTGTTAAGAATTTAAATAATCAGCGTGAACCTTGTTGCCTATTTTCAATTGTATAAAATTCATTCTAGTCCATTCTTTCATTAGAATTGTTTTTTACTTGACTGATAGAATTTCCCCAACATTAATTGAATTGTTAGCAAATTTTGGATTTTAATAAAATGAGTGTGTGTAGTGGCATGCTTTACACATTAGTCTAGTAGAGCATTAAACAAAAAAAGTTGGAATTTTATACTAGAATTAGGGGCTACTACTTCACTGAGAAAAAAAAGGAATTAGGGGCTACTACACTTCATTTATTTATGGCCTAATGGTCATGAGCCTTCTTAGAAATGAATTTTAATACATGGCTTGTGTCCTAGGCTTATAGATGAGGATCTAAATTTTAATAAAACTGTTAGTTAAAATTGCATAGGAAACTGATAAATGGAATTCCTAAAATTCAAAGGAAAATCAGGACTCTTGCTTGATGCAAAATTGCAAATGAGTTGTTGATTCTACTTGGTCTGTAATATAGGAAAATTTCTACAAGCATAGGATCCCTCCCTTGGCCTTGTTAGGAACACCAGCCAAGGTTTTAGAACCCAAACAAGTAGTAGCATAAGTTGAATACACACAAGAACTAGCTTAAATTCTTTATAATAAAGCATTAGCTCAAGAGCTGCTTCGAAAGAAGAGGATTTCGTGAGCACTTTTGGAGGCAAGTGCAATGTTAAACCATGTTTCTATTTATCCTAGGATGATGAACTAGAGGTGAATTCATGGAGAGCAAGATCCCATGGGCATGATTTCCACGAATTGTGACCTTCTCATATATATTCTCACGTATATTCTCAGGAACTCGTGCTATTCCTTCAAGGACTATCTCAGCCCTCACTAACTTGTTGTGGGAGGACTTTGTTAATCAGTCAACGAAGTGTGACCCTAATGGCAATAGGCCCAACATCAATAAGACAAAGCTCGACAAAGCTCCATTGAGCCGAGAAGATGATCCGTGGGGCCTTCATTGAGCTATATAAAGGTCTAGGCTACATAAGCACATATAGGTATTCACTTGGTAGATAAAGTATCATCGATTCTTTCGCATTTGAATGCGTGTGAACATTATTCATATCTTGTTATGGAATTTGACTGACAGGAACTGAACTTGATGGCCTTTGCAAAAATACTCAAGAAATTTGATAAGGTATAAATTATTTGATTCATGATCACAAAACATTGTATAGGCTTGGATTTTTTTTTTCAAATACTACGTGCTCTATATCTCAGGTCACAAGGAAGCAGGTACTTCCCATTTATCTAAAAGTCGTGGAAAGGTCCTACTTCAACAGCTCAGGCAAGGCAATCGAGTTAGTAGATGAAGTGGAAGAACTTTTCATTAAACACTTCACACAAGATGATCGTCACAAGATCATGAAGTACCTGAAACCAAACCAGCACAAGCAATCGCATGGTGTCACATTCTTCATTGTTAATCTAGTTGTAATGTTGTTCATAGATTTCCTCATACAAAAAAACAAAAATAAAAATCGAATTGTTTTTGCTCTTGTTTTCAGGTCTCTTCACTAGTTGTTTCACTGCACTGTTCATTGGTTATTGCATCATGGCACATGTTGCAGGAATGTACACAGGGCATTCAGATACTATCTATATGGAGACTGTCTACCTTGTACTCAAGCAAAGTGCAAAACTCTTGGTTCCTTGGGATTATTTTGATTGCATCATTAGCTTGAAATCTAATGTGTGAGACATTAATCATGTGTAGTATGTTCAGCCTCGTATTTCTGCACCTATTCCTCTATGGTTGCAATATCTTCTTCTGGAGGAAGATGTGCATAAACTATGTATTTATATTCGAGTTCGCACCCACAAAAGAGCTCAAGTACAGGGAGGTGTTCCTTATATGCACCACATCCATGACTATGGTGATAAGGGTTTCATTTGCACACCTATCCCTCACTGCCAAAGGGCACACTTCGATGCTTATCCAAGCCATTCCTGACCTCTATTTCTGGTGAGTATCTCCCAACGATCTCAAATCCTTCTTTCTTTGCCAACAAGGGAAAATACAACAAGCTTTTCTGAAGAATGTCATTCATGCAGTTCTTCTTGGTAGTGTTGTCGAAAGCACAATCACTTTAAGGTATATAAATGTTTAGTCTTGATGTAACCATTTTTTGCATCATTATTATTTTAGAATTATTAGGTATGACTTCGGAATTATTTATCTTTTGACCACTCTTAGTTTGTGTTATTTTAGGTTCATGAATAGCACCGGTGGTTTAGTAGTAGAATGGTATCCTTTCATGGTACAGACCCAGGTTAGATTCCTAGCTGGTGCATCCTTTTTTGATTTCAAGCTGGAGCATCTATGTCTAAATATTTATGCTTCTTGAATTTCTTTATGTTGAATACATAGAAATTGGAGGTTGTTTAAAGACAGTAGAATTATAAATAATTATATGACATTTGTACATTAGCATATTAAGAAACTATGGCAACAATCACTAACGGAAAAAAATGTCATATGGGCTTATCAAAACTTCATTTCTTTCTAGTAACAAAACTAACATTTCTTACTGTTATCAAATACTAATATAAAGATGGAGTTCTTACCTATAGTGATGGTAGTGATAACGTTTTATACCATTAAAGTTGACAATCTTGATCTATACCGACGGATAAAATCGTCAATACCGCATAAAAGCAAAACTGAATAGCCTTTAGAGAGCTGACCGTCACTATAGAATCAGGCGCAACGCTGATGGTTTTTAACGTCAGTATAGCCTATAGAGACGCCTCTTAATAAGACGCTTGAGCTGATCATCGAAATAGGCCTCTAGCGCTATAGCAACGATATTTTGAACCTACAGCAACGGTTTTTGACCGTTAGTGTAGGTATGACCTGTTGTGGTGACATTTCCAACTCCACTTGTTGAAGAAAGCTTTGCTTCCCAATTATTTATCGAGGATGAACTAATTCACAAGAAACCAAGTGTTCCTTCTAACTCTACTATTATGGAAGCTCAAAGGAAGAGGGTGGCCAGGGAAAAGCATTGTTATTTTGTGGATACCTGATGGGAACATCATCATGAGCCTTAACTAGTCCATTTTAGTCTGGAATAAAAGATAAAAGCTCGTACATATTCATTTGAGGGTTATATCTCCACCTTATGATGTTTTGAGAAGAGAACAAGAAACAAGGGTTAATTCTGTAATTTGAACAACATATCATGAACATAGAGTAACCAAGGGGTTTGCTAGGCGTGAAATAAAGGTTAAATGAGCATAAAAGTCTAATAAGTGGGTCCATGAAGACAAAAATAGGATTTCACGCATTTCGAGAACTAATACAGCACCTAAAATCCTAATTTCAGGTCCGCTTAAATTACTAAGGTTCTAGCCAAGATAAAATTCATCTAAACCTTCTAAAATTCATAAAAAAAAAATTTCATAAGGTTTGGTACCATTGATTTGACCTTTGGAACCCATTTTGACATTAAATAGAGTCACAGACACAATTTCACCTTAATATGGGTTTTTGTGTAAATTGCCTAGTCAAACTTGGTCTAAACTGAAATCCAACTTCACCATTAGATTCTTAGATCTAAATTAGGTTTGTACCAAAATTTGGACCCAATTAGAGTACATCTTGACCTAGTTTGCATTTTGGCGTAGTCTAACTCTTTCCCCCTCATTTATGCCCCTAATTTTTGAAATCTTTGAAATCAGGTCCCTAACTTTCTCATCGTTCTTTGAAAATGGGTCCCTGTCACCATTGGTGTGAACACATAAAGCTCCGTTAAGATTCAAGCGAGGATTTGTTGCTTGATTCTCAATCAAACTCTTCAAAATTTGAACGGGAGATTCATTGAGAAATTCCCTACCAATTGGACCCAGCTTTGGATCCTGATTCGCACTCAATCTCTCATGCAAACACTTTGAAATCATGGGTATCCGGTTTGTGCGAATATTTAGAGCTTCGCAAGCTTGTTTCCAAGCTTGGAGATCATCTTTTAGGCCTATAAAAGGACCCAGGACAAGAATCCTTGCTCCTTAGCAAGTTTTGGCAAGAGAAATCTCTTTTCCTTCCCTCTCCAGCCATCTTCACACCTTTCTCAAGCGACCCTCTCCGCTCTGTAGATTCCCTACTAGGAGGGGGTGACGTAATAATTGCGGAAATAAATATAAACAATCTCACAAAAATAGACAATCACACAAGTACACAAGTATTTTTTAGGTGGAAACCCAAACCGGGTGAAAACCACCACCTAATCCTCTCGAGTTAGGATTTTTCGATCAACCAAGTTGATCAAAATCCACTAAACGAATCACTTTAAACGAGGGTGATTCAACCTCAAATACAACCACGCTACAAGTGCGAAGGTAGCTTTCCTCAACCCCTTCTCTTCACGAGAAGGATTTTGTCCCTCGAAGGAGACGGGAATTCGCAAAGCGAATACCCAACCAAATAACAAAGATAAAAGAACAATAATCCTATAGAGCCAACAAAGTAATTTTAAACCTAGCTTGTATAGGAATTAGGAAACTCCCCTTTGAAAGGAGTGCGTCGACGACGCGGATGCGTGAACAACACGACGGTGCTACGTCGCTCTCGTGAACTACGGCAAGAGGGCAGGTGCGCAAAGCTTGATGCTCTCAAGATGAAGAATTAGAGCTTGGAGAGCAGGAGAGTCTTTTTGGACACAAAAGAGTGTGAATGTGTGTAGCTAGGTGTGTCTTGTTGTGTCTTAGGTGTGTCTTCGTTGTGTAAAGGCTCCCCTCTATTTATAAAGGCCTTAGGAAGGCTTTGGAAGGCTTAGAAAAGCTTCCATAGCCGTTGGGTACAAAGCCCAAGAGAATCAGCCCGAAATCAGGAACAATCATTGCACTAACAGGCTTATCAGACGTCTAATTCTATCATCAGACGTCTGGAAGATCACTTTAAGACGTCTGAAAATAAGGTCAGACGTCTGATTTTGGGCGGGTCTCTTCCTGACTTAGATCAGATCTAAACAGGGTTCTAGCGCAAGTCCATTAGACGACATGCAGGATGTCTGGCATTATGTCTGGACGTCTGGAAACCTACTTTTTCGTGGGAATGGATTTGCAACGGCTACAAAATCTCTAAGAAGAGATTTTCGGGTCAGTCGAGGAAAAACGGTCAATTATCAGACGTATGGAAGGGCTTAAGGACGTCTGATAAGGCTCTAACGGTCATATCCTCGAGTGTCTGCTAAGAGAGCCAACGGTCCACTAATTGGACGTCTGGCAAAGTCATCAGACGTCTGGTTTAAGATCTGGACATCTGATTTCATCAGACAGAACTAACTTCTCCAGCCTAAATGTTATCAGACGTCTGGATAAGCAGTCAGACGTCTTAAAACACTTTATCAGACGTCTGATTTTGGAATTAGACGTCTGGAAACTCTGTTTGGACCCTACATTGGTTTTCTAAGTTCTCTACAGAAAACCTAAGTATCCTAGGGTTGTGCTAGTGTTCCTAGGACTACTGTTAGGGTACTTTGAGTCTCTTTAACATATTTTTCTAAGGAAATAAAGAGCAAGAAAATAAAGACAAAAGTACATGAAAGGAATAAAATGAAATTCTATCCTATTCTTCTTGTCCTTCCATCTTCAATCTATCGCTCCTCGCGAATCTTCTCTGTTCTCCATCAAGCTCCTCCAATCCGTCCTGGATGCGAGCTCGAATTCCGTCTAAACACGTCTACATTTGCAATTGACCTGAAATCTAAGACTCTAAGTACAAATAATAAATAACATGTGTTTTGTTATCATCAAAACAAATGATCGTGGTGCTCTAGCACCAACACGCTCTCCTCGTCCGGTCGTCCAATAATCAAATTGGATGGCCCTCTGCCTTCCCCTCTCAACTTCGCTCTTCGCCAGCCACAGCAGGGGTTTCCTTCCTCCTCGTCGCCGCTCCAACTCACCGTCAACTTGATCTTCTTCGTCTCCGACTCCGGTCAGACACAATCGGTGCTCTCCGTACACCTCCTTCCCCTTTAAGCCTCACTATCCCTTCCTCTCTCCCTCTACTTTCTGTCCCCACACTCACAACTCACTCACGACCACCTTACTGCCCTTAACACCACCTCCGTTCTCCCCTTCGGTGAAGCCTCCAGCACGATGCACACCTCCAAACACCATTGCTCCATGTTATGACCTGGTTCCCAGATACCTACAGGATCCAAGATCGGTTGGCCTCGATTAATCCCAAGACCTAGTCGTCCAACAATAAATAATCAAAAGTAGGGAAATAAATTACATTCACACATGCAATATAACTAAGCAGAAGAAAAGAACGAAGCAGTAAAAAAAGTAGAACAATTGTCTCAAAACATAATACATGCCACAACAAAGAAAATGGAAAGAAAACAGAAAGTAATAAGAAATGTAAAATATAAGTCCATTACTTACTACAATAGTAGAAAAACAAAAGACCTGAAAGAACGGCTACGGCTGGGTTTGGTTGAACCCAACACCCTCTGCAGCTGGAAACTCAGGCTGCTCAACTCCTGGTCCTGAACAGGGTTACGAAAAGACAGAGCCAGCGAACGCTGAGTAGAGTGGTGTTTACATTTTTTATGTGAAAGTATAGTAAAATAACAAGCAAGTTTATTTCTTATTTCTATTTATCTCATTTATGTGTTTCTGGTTTATCTATTTCTCAAAGTATCCAGGTATTTTTTGATCTTGCATGTTCCTCGTGGGAACGATCTTGATTGCAGTTTTTTCCATAAAGAAGGTATACGTGGTGCTCTCCTGGCCGAGAGAGTTCCCTGTGGTAGTCCTGCACACAGTCAACTACCCCGAGGTCACTGTCGAGACATAGCGGAGACTATGGCACCCGTGATAAGCACATGGGTAGCTATCCTGCATTGACACGCGATCAGTCGTTTTTGCTAGTGGGTACACCCAAAGTACAACACGGAACATTATAAGGCCTTGCTATCTCAGAATAGGGGTCTCACCCCTCCACAGTTTGCGTACCCTCGTCCGACTACCCCGGTTTACCCTAAGGGCCTAACAAAGTTGGTGTAGGGTGGCTAGCTGAACCTCGGGTCTCATAGGGTGGCTAGCTCTCTCCCTACACTAGTAACACGCCTTGGTATCACGTACGCGAGGGCCAGCAGGAGTCGGTGTAGAGTGAACAATCCTAACCCTGGGTCTCAACCCAAGGGAGGCTAGCTCCATTCTACACAAAAAAAGGGACAGTTACTCTCATTGGTACCGCGTACACAAGGGCCATCACACTTCCCGTCTACATTCCAGATTCCTTTCATCCACAGGACTTGTACTCCTAATTCCCCATAGGATTCATGCTCATATTCACCTCATTTATCCATATTCAGATCTTATGTTTCATAACTCATTCCTTATCCATATACAGGCAGCTCGTGTTTTCATAATTCAGTTTTCAATCATAAACATGCAACTTATGGTTTCACAGTTTAATTTCTCATTTACATATGGGCGGCTCGTATTTTAACATGCATCTCAAGTAAACCGGAGTAATTCCATTTCATGCTCATACATTTCTACCCTAGGGTTCATTCAACATCCTAGAGTTTCAATTAATTTAATCTGGGTAGACATATTCTTTATTCATGTCTTAATAAATGTATTAAACCACTCTACCGGGTATCATGGGAGGAGTGGGGCCCTGCATCGCAGATCTCGTCGTCTCTGCGGGCCTCAAACACGCCACCGGCTGGTAACCTGTGTAATTCCCTAGATTGAGGGGGTGAGATATGTGTGACGTAATATAAAGTACGGAATTAAAATAGACAATCACATAAAAATGAACAATCACACAATGGATACAAGTATTTTTAGGTGGAAACCCAAACCGGGTGAAAATCACCACCTAACCCTCTCGAGTTAGAATTTCCCGATCGACCTAGTCGATCAAATCCACTAAACCTAGTCTCTTGAATGAGGGTGATTGAACCTCAAATACAACCACACAACTTAGACCGATGGTAGTGTTCCTCAACACCCCTTCTCTTCACAAGAAGAAATTTATCTCGCGAAGGAGAAGGAAGTTCGCAAAGCAAATACCCAGCCAAAGACAATAAAATGTACAACAATCCTATAGAGCCTCAAATATTTAAACCTAGCTTCTATAGGAGTTAGGAAACTTCCCTTTGGTGGAAGTGCGTTGGATTGACGCGGGTGCGTGAACCATGCTTTGGCACAGCAATGCTCTCGTAATGTCGGCGGGAGAGCGGGTGCACAGGAATCAAGCTCTCTAGATGTAGAACTAGGCTTGGAGAGCTAGAGCTTTCTTCTCAAGATCAAAAGACACAAAATGATGTGAAAGTGTGTTTCTTGGTGTATCTTACAAGCTAAGGGGTCCTCTTTTATTTATAGAGGGCCTAGGAAGGCTTCAATAGCCGTTGGGGTTGAACCCAAGGCAAAACAGATCGTAGTCAGAATTAATCATGATTCTGACAGGGTCATCAGACGTCTGGTTTGGTCCTGGCTTCAGACGTCTAGAAAACCTGTTTAAGATGTCTGGGAACTAAATCAGACATCTGATTCTAGGCGGGTTTCTTACTGACTTGAATCAGACCTAAACAGGGTTCTAGTGTGTGGCTATCAGACGACACACAAGACATCTGGCACAAGGTCTGGATGTCTGGAAACCTATTTGTTCTCTGGAAATGGATTCCCAATGATTCTAACGGCTATAAAATCTCTGAAGGAGGATTTTGGGTTAGTCGAGGCATAACGGTCATGTATCAGACGTTTGGGGTCCTCTACGGACGTCTGATGCAAGGCTAACGGTCATTTCCTCAACATTTGCTAAAGGAGACAACGGTCCACTAATTAAACGTCTGGCAAAGGCAACAGACGTCTCCTAAGACGTTTAGACTAAGATCTGGGCTTTTGATTTCATCAGACGGAACTAACTAAGTCCAGCCTAAATAATTGGACGTTTGAGTCAACAGTCAGATGTCTTAAAAGTTTTTATCAGACGTCTGAAATTCAGATTAGACGTTTGAAAAGACCGTCTGACCCCTATTTTAATTTTCTAAGTTCTCTATAGAAAACCTAAGTATCTTAGGGTAGTGCAGGTGTTCCTAGGACTATTTTAAGGATCCTTTAAGGCTCTTTAACGTAAGATTTAAGACAGAAATAAAGATCAAAACAATGAAACAAAATTACATAGAACATGATAAGATGAAATCTATCCTATTCTTCGTCTCCTTCCTTCTTCAAGCTTTCGCTCCTCACGAAGCTCCTCCACCTCTGTTAAGCTCCTCCAATCCGCCATGGATACGAGCTCGAACTCTACCTAAATGCCTGTCTTCATTTGCAATTTGACCTGAAAACTAGAACTCAAAAGTAAATGTTAAAGGACACGTGTTTTGTTATCATCAAAATAAACGATCGTGGTGCTCTAGCACCAACAACTTGTACCAGCGACTAATTACATTAGACGAGGCCAAAGCGGTAGATACTCAACACGAACACGTAGAGGAACTCAAGTGGAAAATAGCGGTACTTCGTTTGCGGAAATCTAATTCCATTTGTGCCTTAAACAGGCCAAAAATGCGGTTATTGACTAAAATCAGATGTCGGAGACTAATCCCAGATGTCTTAAAAGACGTCAGAACTCACCTTACCCTTTCTACGGCTGATTCAGACGTCCAGACTCCCTTTGCGACCGTCTGGGGGTAGCTCCAGACGTCTCACCCTACTTCCAATCGTCTTGAAGTACCTCCGGACATCTGGCGACATGATCAAACGTCCAAAAGTACTTGAGAAAGCGCATCGCATGCCTTCCCAAAGCCTTCACCTGCGTACGAAAGCGCAGGCACAGTTTTAGCCCAGCAACTCCTACGTTGAGATCTTCTGCATGGCGGAAAGCAGCGTAGGAAGGTATGTACCTCGCGATATTGTGCTTTTAGACGTCTGACCTCAGCTCTAGACATTCTGGTGCCTCGCTAGTCATCTGGACGGTAACCCAGACGTCTGATGCTGGAAAACTTCCAGTATAAGAACTCTTTCTCGCAGCTCGCCCCGCTTGCCCTCAGCTTGCAGTGGCAGCTCCAGTAGCTGCAGGAGCTTGAGAAGCTCCTACCGGCGTCTTCCTTTCTCCTACGACTCCTCAAGCTCCACCGAGCTCTCGCGGCTGTTGTCCTCCTCCCTCGCTCTCACTCCCTAACACTCTCTTGCTCTTGCTCCTCCCCGTTTTCCCCTCGCCGGTGGCTCTCCTTCCTTGCCGCGGCTGCAGCAAAGGCGGGAGGGGGCGTGGCCGTCGTAGAAGAAGGTGGAGGTGGTTATGGCTTGAGTGATGTGAGGAGGTGAGAAGAAAGGGGGGTTTATATAGAGGGGTCTTAGGGTTTAAGGGGTGAGGGTGCGGGGAGAGAGAAAAGCCTCTGCACGTCGCTCATGCGCAGAGCGCAGTACGAAAATCTCGCTTTCAGACGTCCGGGCACGTGTCCAGACATCTGGATAGACGTCTGACTGAAACTCCAGACGTCTTATCCGACTAAAATTGCAACGGGTCATTTCATCATAACAAACTTAATGGAGGTTTCATCCCCGAAACTTGAGCTAGCTATGGTGCGAGAAAAGGAACATAAAAGCACATAATAAACTTGAAGAGGACCGAAGTAGGTCTAAAAAGACGTACCCTCAAAAAGCTCCGGGTACCGCTCTCGTATCGCTACCTTAGGCTCCCAAGTTGCCTCCTCGTAGTGCTTGCTTCTACATAGGACCTTCACTGGTGGTACCTGCTTCCGCCTCAGACTCTGGACGGCTCTGTCTAGTATCTGTACTGGTCTCTCGAGGTAGGTCAGGTCGTCACCCACCTTGATGCTCTCATGGCACAGAGCATGATTGGGATCGGCGACGTACTTCCTGAGGTTGGACATGTGGAACGAGTCATGCACTCCATAAATCTGGGGAGGAAGGGCAAGCCGATAAGCAACGGGTCCTACCCGCTTCAGGACCTCAAAGGGCCTCATAAATCTCGGTGCAGGCTTCCTTTCACCCCAAAACTCTGCAGGCCCTTCATGGGCGAAACACGAGGAAAGATGTGATCCCCAACCTCGAAGTGCACCTCTTTGCGTTTCCGGTCAGCGTAGCTCTGCTGTCGGCTCCTAACAGTGTGGAGTCGTGTGTGAATCTGCTCTATCACCTCCTGACTTTGCCGGATTATTCTGGACCAACCTCCCACTTGGTCCCCACCTTGACCTAACTCAAGGGTGCAGTACACCTTCGTTTGTACAAAGCCTCGTAAGGTGTCATGCCGATACTTGAGTGGTAATTGTTATTGTATGCAAACTCTGCTAGGGTTAAATGCTCCTCCCAGGAGCCTCTCCAGTCTAGCACACAGGCGCGTAAAAGATCCTCAGGTGTTTGTATGGTGTGCTCTGACTGTCCGTCCGTCTGGGAGTGGTAAGCAGTACTGAACCTCAAATGTGTCCCCAAATCCTACTGAAACTCAGCCCAGAACTTGGAAGTAAAACGAGTATCCTTGTCGGATACAATCTCTTGTGGGACTCCGTGTAGGCGCACATCTTGGATGTATCTCTCTACTAACGATGTTGGTCCCAAGGTGACTCGGATCGATAGGAAACGCGCCGTCTTCGTCAACCTGTCTACTATCACCTAAATTGCGTCGTGTCCTCGCTGGGTGACTGGTAGACCCACTACCAAGTCCATGGTGATGCTCTTCCACTTCCACTCTGGCACAGGAAGTGGCTGCAATGGCCCTGCAGGCCTCTGGTGCTCAGCTTTCACTTGCTGGCATTCCAAACATTGCTACACAAACTCACCAACATCCCGCTTCATCCCTCTTTATCAAAAGTCACATCGTAAATCATGGTACATCTTTGTGTTTCCGGGATGTATGATGAACTTGGACCTGTGCGCCTCAACTATGAGCTCTCTCAACAATTCCTCATCCCTAGGGACACATAACCGTCCCCTCATGCGCAGTATCTCGTCTGAGAAGGAAAAGTCTCCTTGGTCCACTGTCAACACCCTGTCTCGCATCGTCTGCAAGTACGGATTGGCCATCTGGCCTTCGATGATGCGGTCTATCACCTTTGGTTGTGTCTGCCATGTCACTATCACTGTCCCACAATACCGCTATGACTCCCGGGATCGCCAACTGCCCAACTCCTCCATGAGTCTCCAACTCCTTGCCTGTAAACTGGCGAAGTGGGCGGGCACCTTCCGGCTCAAGGCGTCGGCCACCACATTGGCCTTCCCTAGTTGGTAGGAGATGATGTAGTTGTAGTCCTTCCGGGTCAGTTGGGTCATAGGATGCGCGATTTGAGAGAATCCTTTGATAATTCGCCGGTAGTAACCTACCAGTCCAAAGAAGCTGCGTATCTCTGTGATTGTACGCGGCCTCTCCCACCAGAGTACGGCCTCTACCTTGGTTGGATCCACAGCCAATCCATCTCCTGAAATCACGTGGCCCAAGAAGGTTACCTGCCTCAACCAAAACTTGCACTTGCTGTACTTGGCATATAGCCTGCGTCGCCTCAAGATATCCTGGATCATAGGTAAATGCTGTCCATGTTGCGCCTAATCTTGCGAGTAAACGAGTACGTCGTCGGTGAACATCACCACAAACTGGTTAAGTACGGCCTGAAAACACGGTTCATCAAATCTATGAAGGCAGCGGGGGCATTGGTCAACCTAAACAGCATGACCAAGAACTCGTAGTGCTCGTATCGGGTACGGAAAGCTGTCTTGGAGATGTCGGTCTTCTTGATCCTCAGCTAGTGGTAATCGGACCTTAGATCTATCTTGGAGAATAGTGTGGTGTCTCGCAACTGGTCGAAGAGGTCGTCAATCCTTGGCAGTGGATACTTGTTCTTGATGGTAACCCTATTCAGCTGTCAATAGTCGACACAAAATCGTAGGGTACCGTCCTTCTTCATAAATAGCACAGGGGCTTCCCGCGGGGTCGCACTGGGCCTCATAAAGCCCTTCTCCAATAGGTCTTGTAGTTGTAACTTAAGCTCTCGCAGCTCAAGCGGTGCCATTCGGTACGATGCAGTAGAAATGGGGGTGGTCCCCGGTACCAGTTAGATCTCAAACTCGATTTCATGCTCAGGCGGTAGTCCTGGCAGCTCCTCTGGGAAGACGTCGGGGTACTCGCAAACCACTGGGATACTGTGAAAGTCAGCCACGAGGCTAGACTCTGCCACTACATGGGCTAAGAAGCCCTCACTCCCCTGGCTCAAAAGCTTCGCTGCTCGAAGCACGAAGATGCATTTGAAACCTTCGTCCACCGATTGGCCATGAAACTCAAAGGGAGGCAACTCTGGTATAGAGAAGACGATCTTCCTCCCGAAATAGTTCACCAGGGTGTGATAGGCGGACAGCCAGTCCATCCCTAGGATCATGCCAAAGTCCTCCATCTGGATCACAATCAGGTCAACGGGGAGGCTGTATCCCCCGATACTGACCTCGCGGTTCGTGTAAACCTCCTCGGCTACAAACAACTGGCCACCTGAGCCTCTGATCACAAACGGATCATCTAACAGTATATTGTCATGCCTCAAATTGACGGCAAAACTCATAGTGATGAAGGAGAGTGGCGCCGGAATCAAAAAGTACGTACCCTAATCTTCCAGAAATAGTAACCATACCTGCCACCAGTGAACCTGAAGCCCTGGCATCTCTGTGTGTCAGGGCGTTGATACGTCCCTCAGCTCTTGGTGCAGACGAAGCAGCTACACTCTGGGTCGGGTGAGCAGTAGCTGGCCGGTACCCTCCTCGTGACTGCTGCCCTCCACGCGCCTGGTGACCACGGCCACCAGCTCGGCCTCTAGTGCTCGGTGCGGGGAGCATCTGCTGTGCTCCAACCCTAGATGGGTAGTCCCTCCTGATGTGGCCTGGCTGACCACACTGGTAGCAGAGGGGTACACGTCCTCCTCCCTTCGTAGGTCCCTACTGGCAGCTGGGCGGGGGTCTGGTGCTGGCAACTGGCCCCTATCTGGGGCCCCCAAAGGCCATTGATGGCCCCGTAGAATGAGACGGCTCTCCTGTGGGTGCCGTGTGCCTCCTCTCTCGACGGCCCTGAGAGTACTCTGGTTGGTAGGGCCTCTTCCGTCCGCTGTCAGTGTCTTGCGCGGCCAGGTTGGTCTCCTTGTAAGTCATGGCTGCCTCAACCACACGAGAGAAAGTGGGCAACTTTAGGGGTTTGACATAACCCCGAATAGCAGGTCGAAGCCCCTCAGTAAACCTCCACAGGTGCTCCTCAGTAGACACAACTGTCAGGGCGAAACGTAACAGCTCTAGAAAACGCGTGTTGTACACGCTAACCGTCATCGTCCCCTAGCGGGGAGTGTGGAAGTCCTGCCTCCTCTGATCCTGCTAGGTCTGCGAAAAGTACTGCTCGCAGAAGAGAGCCACGAACTAGTCCAACGTCGGCTCTCTCCCCTCCTGGCCTCTTCCACGGCCACGACCATGGCTTGTTTTGGGAACTCCCCGATGAGGCATCTCCTGCAAGGAGACGCAAGAGATAGAACAAGAGTGTCAACGATATTGGATTACATTGAGAAAAAGACTCGGAAACGAATATCAAAGCGATATGTTGTGGTGGCTATCCTAGTTATATGCACGTGAGAGGTTTATCTCAAGTCAATTGATTCATTTCTCATGACAACCTTGTTCTAATAACATCTTGTTACGACCTGATACCTGGATCTCTACAGGACCCGAGACCGGCTCGCCTCGACTAATCCTAAGACCTAGTCGTCCAACAAGAAATAACCAAAAATAGGAAAATAAACTATATTCACACATGCAATATAACTAAGCAGAAGAAAAGAACGAAGCAGTAAAGAAAGTAGAACAACTGTCTCAAAACATAGTACATGCCACCACAACAACAAGAGAAAACAGAAAGGAAATAGAAAGTAACAAGAATAGTAAAATATAAGTCCATTACTCACTACAACAGTAGAAAAATGAAAGAGCTGAAAGAACGACTACGACTGGGCTCGGCTGGGCCCAGCACCCTTTGCAGCCAGAAATTTAGGCTGCTCAAATCTTGGTCCTGAACAGGGTTACGAAAAGGCAGAGTCAGCGAACGCTCAGTAGAGTGGTGTTTACATTATTTATGTGCAAGTAAAGTAAAATAAGCAGGTTTATTTCTTATTTCTGTTTATCTTATTTATGTGTTTTTGGTTCATTTATTTCTTAAAGTATCTAGGTATTTCTTGAGCTTGCATGTTCCTCGTGGGAACGATCTTGATTGCAGTCTTTTCCGTAGAGTAGAAGGTACACGTGGTGCTCTCCTGGCCGGGAGAGTGCCCCGTGGTAGTCCTACACCTAGTCAACTACCCCGAAGTCACTGTCGAGATGTAGCAGTGACTATGGCATGCATGATATGCGCACGGGTAGCTACCCCGTACTGACATGCAATCAGTTGTTTCCACTAGCGGGTACTCCCAAAGTACAACATGGAACAGTATAGGGCCTTGCCTTCTCAGAACAGGAGTCTCGCCCCTCCACAGTTCGCGTACCCTCGTCCGACTACCTCAGTTTGCCCAAAGGGCCTAACAAAGTCGATGTAGGGTGGCTAGCTAAACCCCGGGCCCCATGGGGTGGCTAGCTCCCTCCCTACACTAGTAGCACACCTCGGTACCACGTACGCGGGGGCCAACAGGAGTTGGAGTAGAGTGACCAATCATAACCCCAGGTCTCAACCCAAGGGAGGCTAGCTCTACACAAAAAAGGGATAGTTGCTCTCCTTGGTATCGCGTACACAAGGGCTAGCACACTTCCTGTCTACATTCTAGATTCCTTTCATCCATAGGAGTTCTACTCCTAATTTCCCATAGGATTCGTGCTCATATTCACCTCATTTATCCATATTCAGATCTCATATTTCACAACTCGTTCCTCATCCATATACAGGTAGCTCATGTTTTTATAATTCAGTTCTCAATCATAAACATGCATCTTATGGTTTTACAGTTTAATTTCTCCTTTACATACAGGCAGCTTGTATTTTAACATGCATCTCAAGTAAACCAGAGTAATTCCATATCATGCTTATACATTTCTACCCTATGGTTCATTCCACATTCTAGAGTTTCAATCAATTTAATTTGGGCAGGCAAATTCTTTATTCATGTCATAATAAATGCATTAAACCACTCTACAGGGTATCACGTGAGGAATGGGGGCCTGCACCGTAGATCTCGTCGTCTCTACGGGCCTCTAACACGTCACTGGTTGGTAACCTATACCTGCGACTAATTACATTAGATACTCAACACGATCACGTAGAGGAACTCGAGTGGAAAATAGAGGTACCTCATTTGCGGAAATCGGATTCCGTATGGACCTTAAACGGGCCAAAAATGCGGTTATTAACTAAAATCAGACGTCTGGGACTAATCCCAGATGTCTTAAAAGACGTCAGAACTCACCTTACCCTTTATGCGGCTCATTCAGACGTCTAGATTCCCTCTGCGACTGTCTTGGGGTAGCTTTAGACATCTCACCCTACTTCCAATCGTCTGGAAGTACCTTCGGACATCTGGTGCCGTGATCAGACGTCCAAAAGCACTTGGGAAAGCACACCGCACGCTTTCCCAAAGCTTTCATCTGCGTACGAAAATGTAGGCACGATTTTAGCCCAACAACTGTTGCGTTGAGATCTTCTGCATGGCAAAAAGCAACGCAGGAAGGTACGTACCTCGCGATATTCCACTTTCAGACATCCGACCTCAGCTCCGGATGTCCTGGTGCCTTGCCATTCGTTTGGACGAAAACCTAGACATCTGATAGTGGAAAATTTCCACTATCAGAACTCTTTCACGTAGGTCACCCAGCTCGCCCTCCTCCCATAGTGGCAGCTCCAGCAGCTGCAGGAGCTTGAGAAGCTCCTGTCGGCGTCTTCCTCTCTCCCATGACTCACCGAGCTCCCGCGGCCGTTGTCCTCCTCCCCTACTCTCACTCCCTCGTACTCTCTCGCTCTCGCTCCTCCCCGTTTTCCCCTCGCCAATGGCTCTCCTTTCTCGCCGCGGTTGCAGCAGAGACGGGAGGGGGCGTGGCTATCGCAGGAGAAGGTGGAGGTGGCGGTGGCTTGAGTGATGTAAGGAGGTGAGAAGAAGATAAGGGGGGGTTTATATAGAGGGGTATTAAGTTGTAAGGGGTGGGGGTGCGGGGAGAGAGAAAGGCCTCTACGCGCAGCCCGTGCGTAGAGAGCAAAGCGCAGTACGAAAATTTAACTTTCAGACGTCTAGGCACGTGTGCAGACGTCTGACTGAGACTCCAGACGTCTTATCTGACTGAAAAGGCAACGGGTCGTTTCACTCAATGTCCATAAGCTCCGCCTCAACTCCTTCTCCAAAATCCCTCTCTTAATTTGAGGGTTCATATGCTCACTCGTCCCACTGAACTCCCTCGCCTGCATCCACCTTCCTCGAGGTTGGCAGACCTCCACACCTCACCCCACTGCTACCAATGTACTTGCCATAGTCTGGCGAAGCTTCTGAGACAATTTAATTGGGCCATTATGCTGTTTCTTGATTTTAGGTCATTGCCGAAGCACCGTCGCTGCCACCTCGTTCTCCAGCTTCGTTCATCGTCTCCCGACCGAGTTCATCCTCATTGATACTCCCAGGCACTGCGGACTACTTCCAGGTGCATCTCCAGGTCCCCAATCGAAGCCTTCATCTACAGTTGCTACCCCAATCAAAGCTTTCACCATCTGCTGCTCGCACGCGAAGAGGACTCTGTGGGATAGTCCCACATCGTGGATTCGAGAAGGCGCCACAGGAGATAAAGGAAAAAAGTCGCGTAGCCGGTTCGCCTTCAACATAGGGGTTAAGTCCCTCACACGCCCTTCCCTGCGCACTCCTCACCCACCTCCACATCGGCGGGTCTGGTCTCTGGTTCAAATACCCGATTACTGACCCAATTATCCCTTAGGTTTGAGAGAAGAAGAAAAAGAAAAGAGAGAGGGGGGTGTTTTTGCCCTTCGTGCCTCTGCTCTCTACACTTGGCCGAGTCTTGAAGAGGCCTTTGCCTTTGTGCTATGCTGTGCTGTGCTTGCCTCTTTCGTAAGGCACGAAGGAAAGAGAAGGAGGCCTTTGCCTCTTCTGTTGGAACTGTGTTATGCTGGTGCCTTAGTTCTGAAGCTATTGTTGGGATATTAAAGTTGGTTGACGTGACATATTTTGTTGAGATTTACTGTTCAATTATTTGAGATACTTGTAAGCTTAATTACAGGAGTTAATTTGGTGATTCAAATCACCATTTTAACCTAATCTTTGTGCATTTTGTTACTTGATTTCATATATATATATATATATATCATTTTGAGTTGTTCTAAATGAAGCTTTGGCTATAATTACTTATATTTCTGATTAAATTGTGATTAGTGAGATTAATTGCTCCCTGTGATCTACCTCGGACTCTTTTGAGAATCTGAGCATATAAATTTAATTGCTTATAGTTTTCCCGTGATGCAGGATGTACACGTGGCACTTTCTTAGCTGGGAGAGTCCCCCGTAGTAGTCCTACACCCAATCTACTACCCTAAGGTCACGGTCGCGATGTAGTGTTGACTATGACAGACGTGATAAGCGCACGGGTAGCTACCCCGCACTGGCACGCGGTCAGTCGTTTTCGCTAACAGGTATGTCCAAACGTACAGCACGGAACAACACAAAGCCTTGCCCTCTCAGAACAGGGTTCTCACCCCACAGAAATAGGCGGTTCGCCCCTTACAGTTCGCGTACCCTCGTCCGACTACCTCAGTTTGCTCAGTGGACTTAACAAGAGTCGGTGTAGGGTGGCCAGTCCTAACCCCGGGCGCCCTGAGGCGCCTAGCTACCCCCTACACTAAGTAGCTCTCCTCTGTACCACGCACGTAAGGGCCAACAGGAGTCGACGTAGAGTGGCCAAACCCACCCCGGGTCTCTACCTAAGGGGCGACAAGCTCCCCTCTACTCTAGAAGGGATAGTTGCTCTCTTCGGTGCTACGTACACGAAGACCAGTTCACCTCCCTAAACCAAGTCCGAACAACCGCCGATGGCGACGTGTTCCAGAACCATCCAGTTCTCCGTACTACAGTATTCTTATCTCGTTCTACATTCCCCGTAGGGTTCGTGCATGAACTTTTCTTATTTCATATCCGGTTTGTTACATACAGAATAAGTAGCTCAATTTCCATATTTATTACAGTACAAGTTTGTTTTCTATTCATAATGTGGTTCCTTTTAGGTAGTACAGGCAGCTCATGATTTATTCAATCATTCATCTCTCTACACATGCATTTCCTCTAGCCCTAGTGTTCATGTCACAACCTAGGGTTCAATCAAATAGATGTATTCTAAAGCATGCGTTTACTTCTTGCTAAGGTTCATCTTACATCCTTGGTTCAACTAATTTTGTGCATGCACTTAATTTCGAAATTAGGGTAATAACCACTCTACCAGGGTAATCGGGTGGAATGGGGACTCGTGCAGTAGCTCCCAACTCTCCATAAGTCCCGTATACTCGACGGACTAGAGACCTATGATATGGATTGGCAGGTCAAACGAGCTCAAAATGGCAAGGACAATGTATTATTACGTAGAGAAACCCGAACGGAAACCAATGACGTTTCGTTTGCGGAAAATCGACACTGTTTAGGCCTTGAACGAGTCCAAAAACACCAATCCTGATTGAAATCAGATGTCTGGGAAAGGTCCCAGACGTCTTAAACGAACTTACAGGCATACCTTGCTCGGGCGCCTTCCTCGGATGTCTGGGACTCAGTGCAGACGTCTGAGGGTGCCTTCAGATGTCTGGAGATTCTCCCAGACGTCTGAAACCGCCTCGGTCCTCACACCAACGCGTCTCTTAACCTCTGACACACGCACGTGCACGGTCAGAAATTTGACAGAAAGATAATTGATGAAAAATACTCTACTAGACATCTGAGGTTACCTTTGGACGTCCTACCAGACGTCTGGAGGTCACTCCGGACATCTGATTCTACAGAAAAATTATTTCGCAGAATCGTTTCTGAATCCTTTCTCGCCGCGGAAGTCTGCAGCACTAGTAGCACCACCTCGACTCCTTTGCTCTCAGGCTTTCGCTCTCCTCTCAGGTCGTCCTGCTCTCCTCGCTCTCCCTCTCCCGCTTCCTCTCGATTGCCGGTGTGGGAACAGGAGGAGGGGAGTATATATGGAGAGTGGAGGTGAGGGGGACGACATGGAGGAGGGGATGGTGGAGAGTGAGGGCATCGCAGGAGATGGTGCGCAGCGTGCGGTGAGGGAGAGGGTGGTGTTCGTGGGATAGGGGAGAGGTGTGGGAGAAATTGTGAGGATGTCCTTGCAATTTTCCTATCCCCCTCACGGACCCCCAAAACAAAAGCTAAGGGGTTTAAAACTACTGGAAAACCCCTATAGATTCCGAAAATGCCAAACGAACTTGGGAAAAGGTCATTTCAGTTAATGGGGCGACGAGTTGCGGTGATGGAGCTGCCAGGGCGAGTGAGAGGGAGTGGAGATTGGGGGAGTTGAGAGGGCCATCGGCTAGGGCTTTGTTGTGGATGGAGGGTGAGGAGAGGTGGGTGGGAAGGTGAGGAGAGGGAGGGTGATCAAGAATTAATCTCAATCATTTAACAAATCCGACAGTTGAAAAGTGATAATCTGCACCGAATGTTGATACAGGTGGCCATCACTTTTCCTTTTGGCATATATATATATATATATATATATATATATATATATATATATATATGATAACTAATTTTTAGCTCATCTCTCGACATGGTCGTATAAAAATTTTACTGTTAAAAAAATTACTATAATAAAGAAAAAGAAATTAAGAAGTAAAGAAATACACATTACAATATGTAGTAGATTTTGCTGATTTATTTTGATTTATTATTTGATTTTTAACTTATATATTTTATTTTTTTATCGATATATTTTGAGAAACCAGAACACCAATTGTACATTACAGTGTATGTTCTTATATTCTTGTATGGAAAAAAATTCCCATACGACACATTCTATTTACTCTTGTACGAAAACAATTCTCAAATATATCATAAAAAAAAGAAAAAGAAAAATAAGTCTTACAGCGTGCAATATTATTCCCTTTTAAGAAATAAATTCTTAATACAACGTACTTTCTTATATCGTTGCACGAAGAAAATTTCCAAACAAACCTACAAAGGAAAAAAAGAAAACATGCGTCGCTTCCTACTCCTTTTCACACGACGCTTCATATGGTATATTGATATTGATTGATTTCAAACTTATTTAAAGCCCACCATCGAATCGATCCCTAAACAATCGTTTCAAAGTTGACTTAAAATCAAAGCTGATCCGCCTATTTAGCCTACAAGCAATAATTTCGTTATATTAGTTTGAGAAGCCAATCCGTTCTCCACCAACCATGTCAAAACTAAGTTCGTAAATTCAAAAGTCAAAATGAAGAGCATGTATTTAAGGATTTGATCGTGTATTATTATTTGACAACACTGGCTATTAGCCAACTAATCGCTAGGCTACTTTAACAACCAGAATTGTTAGTCTGCTTGTCATATATTGTTATACAAACATCATGGTGAACTTGAACTTTATCTTATGATCACATACCATATTTATGTTTGATTCATTAAAATTTTGAACGTAGATCTAAAGCTTATGAATCACGATCTCTTTTCCAACTACCATCGACAAACAAATGTTGAAGGAGAATTAAACTTCAAATTCTCTTGTGAAGTCACAATTAAACATTTATCGATGCATATGGATTAAATTAATCTATAATTCAATCTCAATGAATTAAATTTTTACGATTATAGATTAGATTAGATGTTTTACTGTTATGGATTAAATTAGATTAAAAAATTTTCAATCTATTTTAATTGAATTGAATTTGAGTGGAGAACTTTACCAATCCGGCATAATCTATAAAATTTATAATATATATAATCAATCCAATCTAATCTATAAATCATAAAAGAATAACATTTATATGCATACGTACATATATTACATATAATAAGAAGAAATCAATCTTTTATACTCAAGTGCATGTTATGCAAAAGTCTTGAAAAGGTTCCCTCCACTTCCTGTTTCCCTTCCACCGGTTCCCTCTCCCCAAATGACCTATAAATGGTCCCTTTTTTTTTTTGTGTCCTTGTGTAAATTGCTTAGTAAGAAAAAAATAAACTTTAAATTTGGAACATTGAATTAGCTAATAGGAAATCATATACAATAACAAAATCATGTACAATTTAAAAATAAAAAAAACAAAGAAAAATTCATTTTAATATGATTCAATTTAAAATTTTATAGATTTGATTGGATTATAGGTTAGACCTTAAAATAAATTGATTAGATTTCAAAAGTCTTAATATAAGGATTTTGGCTTTACGAAAATCCAATCAGTACATGCCCTTAATATTAGGCACACAATCTTCCCATATTCAAATATCAAGACTTCCAAAAGTTAATAAGTGGTTTTTGTAAAACCAGATGAAAATGGGTGACTTAAAGCTCCATCTTTGGATCATGTGGCATAAGTCTTTTTTTAAGTTTTAATTTTCAAAATCTACGTAAACATCTTACTGTGTAAAATACCATTTATGTCACTAGCTCCTCTTTCCTCATCCAACCCATTATGGAAGTTGCCTTGAAAACTCTTCTGCTACTTGTAGTACCCACCATGATTAAAGATAAATATTACTTCAGAATTATGTATTAATCATTCATTAAAGTAATTAAATGAGTGTCAAAGGATTATGGGGATGAGAAGAAGCAAATTTAACACGCAGGGGATTCACCAATTTTCATTAACATTGACATTTTACCTCCCGTGAGTTTTGGAAGATTCCATTAAAATTGAATCATTAAAATATTTATCCAGTTGGATAAATGAAGGAACCTCATGAGATGTAAGTAGATCCATAGATCTTTTCACCAAGAAACGAACCAATCCCACAAATAAGAAACATCAAGAAAGATAATTTTATTAATAGTTAGTGGCTACAAGAGAATAGTCTCACAGAATAAGGCAATTACGGAAAACACAATGGTGGGAGAAGGTCCTTTCCTATAGCCTTGACCCCCCTATTTATAGCTTTCCACGGGTGGTGTTCTGATCATTGCAATCACTATTTTTTTATCACCACCCATGAGTCTAGACTCTTCTTGCTGGCATAGTTTTACTTTGATAAACTTTGTCAATAGTCAACCTTTTGACTTCTACGACAAGCAATATGGTTGACCTTTTTATTATCACCAAGGGATTGCCCTATTTCTTAATTATCCTACATGTTTCAAAGTATGATCAATAATTAAAAAGAATTTGTTACGAATTAGTTATCTATTGATCTCGTCCAATTTTTGTTGCTCTCATTTAATTTGCACTGAACAATTATATGTGCATACGTATATTTGTAAACAAGCTCGTTAAAGATTGATCCCCAACAGGCACTCACAATGAATATAACATTCTTGCCTTGCTAGCTTATCATCTTGTGACATTTGTATTGAGCTCCATGAGGCTTATATTGAAATTTGTAGAATGTTATATTAAGCACCATGAAGCTTGTATTGAGCTCCATAAAACTTACGTTGTGCTCCCTAAAGCTTAAATTAAGCTATGGAGTGCTTATGTCTCCTTTCTCCTTTGATCAGGATATTTGAGCTTTGTGGGTGTTCGCATATAACTTTGAGGATGACTTAATGTTACTTAGTAGAGTTTATTCACAACTAGCATGAGTTCCTTATTATCTTTTACCAAGTAAAGGATATCCAAGAACAAGCCTGGAGGTAACTTAGATGTCCAAAGTATTTTCCCTAACATTATCTTCCGAGCTTGTTAGTTAAGTGCCAAGGTTTTTGCTAATAGTTTCATGACTCACAGGTCAAGTGTTAGGTCTGATTGGACTATCTGTCTCAACCAAGAAATAATAATATATTTTCTCTAATATGCTTCACCCTTCTAAGGGTCCACCTCGAATTTCTCGGATCTTCACTTTAATTAAGAGTTCTTTTAGAATTTCTTGACTCTTTCATTTGAATTCAAAAATTGCTTAAAAGTTGTTGACTTTCTTTACTCTGCCTTATATTTCCCATTCCTTCTTCATTAAGAATTCTGATCCTCAGTTTCGAAATACATTCGATTTCTCCCTATTTCATTTGGATGAATTTGCTACTTCCAATGATGTTCTTGCAAATAACAGGTTACTTGAGATATTCCTACAGCTAATAGCTCCCTCAACAATAATATCATGATAATTATAATGATTGCCTATAAAAGATACTTCAGTCTTCCCTACAATTACATGGATTTTTCTCTAGTCAAAAAGTAATAAAATATAGGATGTAATGTAAAAAGTGACGCGGATACTGTTTTCATACTTTACATAGCGTTGAGAATATTGGCCTACTTGATAATTGATATGTAATGTAAAGAAATAAAATAACGTAAGGCTTGGTATATGGTAGTTTCCACTACATTAAAAAAAATCACAACACCACTTTAACCTAAAAAATGCATAAGTGATAAAAACTTTTGTACCGATGATAAACTACTTTGCACCAGTAATAAATTATTGTAAGGTGTTTTTGCATCGAGATTGCACTGGTGATAAATTGTTCCAAGGATAATTTCACTTGTTCAAAGTGATTTTGTACATGTTCAAAATGATTTTGACCTATAAGTTTAGGGTTTAAGATTTAATTTATGGAAAGTGATTTCACGTATGAGAAGTGATTTTTCACCTTAGGGTTTAAGGTCTAGGATTTAGGCTAAACCCTAAACACCAAAGAATAAACCCTAAATTCTAAGATGAAAAATTAATTTTCAAGTGTAAAATCACTTGTCATACATAAAGAAACACTTGAAATTTAACTTTGCACCTGTGAAAAGAAATATTTCACCGGTGTAAAGTAGTTCAAATTAAGGTGTAATCTTATTTTGCACTCGTGCAAAAGAATATTACACCGGTGCAAAGTAGTTCTGTAAAGACTCGTTCTGATTTGAACATTTTAAGACGTCTAGATCCATTCCCAGATGCCTGAAAATTGAAAAATATGTACGTGCATTTGCTTTCTGCACACAGGCAGCGCGCAGACCTCCATCTCTCTCCCCTTTTCTCCTTTTCCCCCGTCGAACCCTAAACCCCTCTCCTATAAGAAGCACCCTGTTACGAACGCGTGCCCCAGACGTCTTTTAAGACATCTGGGAGGTGACCCAGACGTCGGACCAGACGTCTGGGATCGTTTCCAGACGTCTGGAAAACAGTTTTTTTTTCGCACGAAAGATTCGTCTGCGCGCCTGTGCGCGCAGACCCGCGATTCCCCTCTCTCTCTCTTTTTCCCTCTCTCACTGCGGCTGCAGACCTGCCGCGCTCTCTCTCCCTCCTCCTCGCGCGGCCTTAAAAGGCCACGCCTCCCCTCCCGTCTCCTCCTTCTTCTCCTTCAGCCAGTGAGCGTGAGCGTGAGCGCGAGCGCGAGGGCGGCAGCGGCGGCCGCAGTGAGCGTGGAGGTGCGGCGTGCGAGAGCGGAGCTCTGCCGTGAGGGCGAGCTTGCCGGAGCGGCTTGGCCGGCCGGCGGAGGGCGCAGGGGGCGCGGAGCGACGCGGAGAGGGACCTGCTGCGGTCTGAGCAGCAGACGCGCGAGGTACGACGCGGGCGGCGTCGCTAGCGGAGGCTGAGTAGCGCCCTGATTCTGGAAAAATTTCCAGAATCAGACGTCTGGGTTGATAGTCAGACGGCGAGGGAGACGTCTGGAAGCTCATACAGACGTCTGAAAGGTGAGTATTCCGCCTTCTTCTTCCTTCCTGTCGACTGACCGTACTGAGGGAGGCAGTTGGCTGTGCGCAGGTTCGCTGATTCGCCATCCTTTGCGAATCAGACGTCTGGAAGTTGTACCAGATGGCAGGAGTGACCTCCAGACGTCCGGGGTGACCATCGGACGTCTGGGAGCTAGGCCAGACGTCCCCGCAGACTTCTGGACGTCTGGGAAACCACGCTGAACAGGTAATTCTCTGATCCACTGTTTAAGACGTCTGGAAGAAGTTCCAGACGTCTGATTTTGCACAGTATCGTCTTTTTCGACCCGTTTAGGGCCCGTTCGGGCTCCGTTTTCCGCGATTCGAGTTGCGCTCTTTTCAGAATTAATTCCTCTACCCGTCTACAGTAGCTATACACTGTTTTGAGACACTCCTTGTGTTTCATCCTTGTGATAGGACCTCGTTCAGTTGCAGTCTTGGGAGTCGCGGAGGCACGCGGGATTCCCGATCACGCCCCCATTACTCCCGTTGTACCTGGTAGAGTGGCTTAAGTTATTAAAATCTGTTAAAGTATGGAACCTTAACTAGAATCTAGGACATTGCATGAATCCTAGGAATGAGAAATGTATGGAATGATAGCTCCTAGGTGTTGCATGAATCCTAGGGCTGGAAAATTAGATTGTATGATAGATCCTAGGATATGGCATGAATCCTAGGATGGAAAACTAGCGGAATGTATAATACTGCAGTCTTGGAAAAATGAAAAGGAATATAAAGTTGCCTGTAAATTGAATTAACAGCTGCCTGTTACGAATAAAGAAACGTGGGTGAGAACATGGATTGTAAGAATGTGAAACTGGAAAGTGAAACCTGGATGTTTGAGTTAAAAGGATGGAACCCTACGGGGAATTAGGAGTGGAACTCCTGGAAAGAGAAAGGAATGGAACTGAGATGTTGTTCGTACCGTCTCTTGGGTACGCAGTACCAATGGAAGTACCTGTACCTGTTTAGTGCAGAGTGGGGCCAGCCACCCCAGGGACCCGGGGTTAGGATTGGCAGCTCTGTACCGACTTGCTGGCCCTCGTGTACGTAGTACCGAGGAGAGCTACTAGTGTTAGGTAGCTACCCCACGGGCTCCGGGGTTCTGCTAGCCTCCTTCACCGACTTGTTAGGCCCACTGGGGCAAACCAGGGTAGTCAAGCGAGGGTGCGCGGACTGTGGAGGGGCAAGGCCCCGGTTTGGTTACTGTGGAGGGGTTGGACCCTGTGTTACTGAGAGGGCTCTGCCCTGTACTGGTTCCGTGCTGTGCTTTGGGCGCACCCGTTAACGCAAACGACTGACCGCGTGCCAGTACGGGTTAGCTACCTGTGCGTTTATCGCGCGTGCCGTAGTCACCGTTACGCCTGTCAGTGACCTTGGGGTGGTTGACTGAGGGTAGGATCACCACGGGGGACTCTCCCGGCTAGGAGAGCACCACGTGCTACTTCTACTTTTTGGAAAAGACTGTAATCAAGATCGTTCCCACGAGGAACATTCGAGATCAAGTAAAAGATCTGAGGAATAAATGAAATAGTGAGACAATTGAAAAATGTAAATAAAGAAAGTAATAGAACATAACAGTTATTGTACGCTCTACTATTGTCTTAGTTTTAGTTGCCACTCTACTCAGCGTTTTGCTGACGTGTTACTCTCGTTACCTTTTTCAGGACCAGGTGTTGAGCAGCCAGGGTCAGCGGTTGCAGAGGACGCTGGGCCGAGTAGGGTCCAGTAGAGTTTACCACAGTCTTTTGTACCTCTTTTGTTTCTGTTATAGTGAGTAGTTCTTGTTTCCGCTGTACTTTCTTTACCTGCAGTTCGTGTTATATGATAAATGTTGTTCTACTGTTGTGGTGGTATCTACTGTAGTAGTTTCTTTCCTTACTGCTGTACTTTCTTACTGTTAGTTATATTCATGCTGAATGTGGTTTATTTTACTGCACTTTTGGTTACTTCCCCGTTGGACGACTAGGTCTTGGGATTAGTTGAGTCGGTCCGGTTCTCGTGTCTCGTAGGGACTCGGGAATCGGGTCGTTACACACCCCCCTTCCTCTCCTCTCCACTCCACCACCACCACCACCTTCCTCCCCAATCCACTATAGTGAGTGAGGCGCGTGAGAGAGGGAGTGAGAGCGAGGAGTGGGCGTGAGGAGGAGGAAAGGGCCAAGGTCGCGAGCTCATGGAGGCTCGTCGGAGGTTTGCACGCCCACCGCGGCGCGTGCGGGAGGAGGAAAGCGTTCGGCGTAGTCCCCGACATTCTACAGCGATCGGAGCTGCAGCGGAGCAGAAGGAGCCGAGGCGGAGCGCGGCGACAGAAGCGGGAGCGCGGTCTGATACTGGAATTTTTCCAGTATCAGACGTCCGGAGTGCATTCCGGACGACGGGCTGGATGTTTGGCGACGACACCGGACGTCCGAAAGCAGGTGTATCGCGAAGGTACGTCTTCCTCGTGGTTATGGTCATGCAGGCTGCACCGCAGAGGCGATCTGCTTGGCTAAAAGTGGTGCACTGCTTTGTAGTGTGCAGGAGCAGCTTTGGGAAGGCGCGCGACACGTCCTCTCATGCTTTTCGGACGTCTGGACAGCTTACGAGACGATCAGAGGCATTCCCAGATGACCAGAGGACTGGTCAGACATCTAGAACTGAGTCCAGACGGTCACGGAGGAGTCCTGGACGTCTGAAGTCATCACAGGAACCTGAGGTGAGTCTCTGATGACTTTTAAGACGTCTGGACTTGGTTCCAGACATGTGATTTGGGTCTGTAGACACGTTTTTGACCCGTTTAAGGTTCGACCGAGATCCGTTTTACGCAAACGAAATATCTGTGATTTCCTTGTGAGTTCCTCTACATGTTAGGAACCTTTATATACTGTTCTGAACGTTCCGTTGTGATGTGTTCCTTGGTATAGGACTTCGATCTGTTGAGTGTCTGGGGCTTGCAGAGGCACGTGGGCCTGCAGTTCGAGTCCCCAGTACTTTCGGATTGTTGGTAGAGTGGTCCACCCCTGTCTTACTTATAAAACATGAATGTATGTATGATAATTAGATAACTGGAAACCTAGGATGTGGCATGAATCATAGGACGAGAAATAGTTGTACTGTTTGTGTGCGTAATTGAGATTGTATTTATAAATGAATGAGCTGAATTGTTAGCAACTGCCTGTTAATGAATACGAGCTGCCTGAGATAACTAAATAGTTACCTGTGATATCGCTTGTTGCATGTGTTTAATTGTGGAAATACGAGATGCATGTATATAATACGAGAACAGAATTGTGAATGATAGAACTTGGTATAGAATAATATACTGAATATGAGCATGAACCTTACGGGGAGTTAGGAGTAGAGCTTCTGTGGATAAATGGAAAGGCCTAGAAATGTGGACGGGAAGTGTGCTGACCCTTGAGTACGCGGTACCAAGGAGAGCGACCGTCCCCTTTTTACTGTAGAGTGGAGCTAGCCGCCCTTGGATTGGGACCTGGGGTTAAGATTGGCCACTCTACACCGACTTCTGTTGGCCCTCGCATACGCGATATCGAGGTGAGCTATTAGTGTAGGGAGGGAGCTAGCCATCCCACTGGGCCCAGGGTTCAGCTAGCCACCCCACATTGACTTGTTAGGCCTTTTGGGCAAATCGGGGTAGTTAGACAATGGTGCGCGAACTGTGGAGGGGTAAGCCCCCTGTTTAATTTTGAGGGGCTAAACCCCTGTTACTGAGAGGGATAGGCCCTATACTATTCTGTGCTGTACTTTGGACGTACCCGCTAGTGGAAACGACTGACCACATGTCAGTGCGGGGTAGCTACCCATGCGCTTATCGCGTGTGCCGTAGTTACTGCTACATCTGTCTGTGACCTCGAGACGGTTGACTGGGTGTAGGACTACCACGGGGGATTCTCCTAGCTAGGAGAGCACCACGTGTATCTTCTATCCTTCGGAAAAGACTACAATTAAGATCGTTCCCATGAGGAACATGCGAGATCAAGAAAGAAATCTGAAAGTAAACCAATGGGGTGAAAAGAAATTACTTGAAAAATAAATAACTGGAAAAGATAAATTTACCTGCTAGCTTTTACTGCTTTAGATAGTCTGATTACCACTCTACTCAGCGTTTGCTGACTCCGTTTTCTCATAACCCTTTACAGGTCCAGGAGTTAAGCAGCCCGAGTTACCGACTGCAGAGGGTGCCGAGCCCAGTCGAGCTCAGCAATAGTTTTTGTACTGTGGTTGTACTTTCTTTTTTACTCGTGAGTTTCTGACTTTTGTTTACTATTCATGTTACTGTACTTTATTCTACTTTCCTGTTGTTGCGGTGGTATGTATTGACTAGTAGCTTTTACTTCCTTTACTACTTGTACGCTTTTACTGTTAGTTACATTGCATAGTGAATGTGATTTATTTTCCTGCTTTTCGGTTATTTCTTGTTGGACAACTAGGTCTTGGGATTAGTCGAGTTGAGCCAATCTCGAGTCCTGTAGGGATTCGGGAACTGGGTTCAAAATAAAGTGTAATTATACTTTGCACCCGTGCAAAAAAATATTGCACCCGTGTAAAAAAATATTGCATTGGTGTAAAGTAATTTAAAGTAAGATTGCACCGATGTAATCTTACTTTGTACCCGTGTAAAATTATTTTGAAAGTGCAAAGTGATTTTGCACAATCACTTACCCGTACGAAAGTGATTTATTGTTGATTTGAACAGTGATAGACCCCAACATATGTTAACATTTTTTTCGCATAAAAAGGAGGGACGTGGGTTGAGACCACATTCATACTACTACACGTCAACTTTTGCGCCAACTATTACGTTTCCCAACCCATGTCCTTTTCTGTAAATGCTCAAACAAATAGATTAGAAAACACGAAAGCTTCCATGAGGTGATTTTTTAATGATGAGAAAACACAAAAATAAATTTCCAACTATAATGCAAATGAAAGCAAACATGAACAAATTAATGCAATTATCACTAAATGTAAAGTAACTAGTTTGTAGCCCATGTGTTGTTGCGGGAATAAAAATGAAGTTTGATACCTCAAAAAAAGATGCTGTGTACATGTTTGGAGCACTCATCATTTTTTGTCTCCATGAGCATCGAAGTAACCTTCAAATCTATTATGAAAATATTCAAAAAATGCTACATGAGAAGGTCCTCAAATATTTGCAACTTTAGCTGATTTGTAAGTTAACACCATTCAATGACTATTCCATTTGTGCAAAACTTATAAATTTTAGTCAAATTCCTTCATAAATAAGATATAACTCATATAACCTAAGATGAAGAAAAGTGCAACAATTGTCTCATCAGTTGAAAAAGATATACTCCACCACCATCTCCTTACTCATTTAGCTAAAATTAGACTTCCTAAACCCCTAGTTTTGTGACGTTCAACACTTTTTTCAAGTTCCTATAGCAGGACCATTTCCAGCCCTGAATGAATTTCTCTAAAGCAATTGACACCTAGAAAAACATTTCTTCTTATTTCAAATCCACTAGAAAAATATCTAGAAAATATTACACCAGAAGGTCCTCAGCTATTCACAAATTTACCCATGCATATAACCAAAACCACTCAATGACAATCCCACTCATGTGGTACCTATCAACTTCGTCCAAATTTCCTTGGAAAGTAGAGATAGCGAACACTCCCACCTAGTTTTTTTAGCTAAAAATAGACATCTTAAGCCTGACTTCCCTAACATGCAACCGCTTCTCCAAGTTTCTAGCTATAGGCTATAATATAACAGAACCTAAACCTATTTTTGATTTCTAACACCAAATGAATTCTCCAAATGCAAGCAATTGACATCTAAAAGTCAAACATTTCTACTTCCAAATCCACTACAAAAATATCTAGAAAACATTGCACTTAAAGGTTAACCATTCACATCTCATTCATGCAACACCTATCAACTTCATTCAAGTTCCCTTCAAAAGAAGAAATAACTCCTTTTCACAACCAAAAAGGAAGAGAAAAAACCATAACAACTAGACCCCACAATTAAAACCAACACACTCCACCTACTAACATATACCATCCCCTTACCTTATTCAGCTAAAAGTCAACTTCCTAACCTCGTATTCCCCGACATGCAACCCCTTCTCTAAGTTCCTCCCTGCATCCAATTTTCTATAGCAAATAAACATCTCCAAAGGCATACAATTGACATCGAAAGCTCAAATATTCCTCCTTCCTTTCAAATCCATTGCAAAAGACTTCCCTAAAGCATTCACAACTTTGCCTCATTCCTAAACCAATATCGTTTAATGATATTTTAATTCTACCCACCCGGATTACTTCCAAAAGTAGTTACAACATGTAAGGCTATATATTTGTTCTCACTCACTTCCAGATAAAATCACAATAAAAACTCAAGTTAGCCACAAATACACATCATCTCAAGTTAAATCAATCCAAACACCAATATGACACATGTTAGAAAAGACATAGATTGTAGACCCACAATTAAAGGAATAGAAACGATAGATGTTGACCACTTGTTTCCAGGCTTCGATTTGATCTTTAGTATAGATGGTTGGGCAGTGTGAAAATCTGGAAGACAAAACAGTAGATGTCAGTGGTAATTCCTATGACTAATAAAAAAACAAACAAGACCTTTAGGACACCCAGAGACAACTTGATGTTAGCTTTGGTTTGCATTCAATGTATCGAGCATTTCCACTCAAATTCATTTGCCTTTGAATAAAATCAAAGTAATGGTAAATGCCTTTTGGACTCAAATCTTCTTTGTAGCATTGAATGAAAGGATAGCAAAAATATACCGATAGATAAAACTTAGTATGTTGAACTTCATTTATGTGTTATCTTTTTCTATCAAATTATCAACACCTACAATTTGTTGCCTAGAGCTTGAGAACATGGTAAAACTCACCTTATAAAACCCTTCATTATTCCTATGTTTCTATACACTTTAAATAGGTGGCATTGTTAGAAATAGTAAAACTCAACTAACATGTTGTCATGATGTAATCAAAATAAAAATCCAACTTAATTAAGGTTAGCTACTTGAAGTTTTTGTCTCCACTCTAATTCACTATCCCAAGCCATTCTTACATTACTACTTTCAGATTTCCATATCTTTTCAACAGGCAACCATTATTACAAAATATATCAAACACCCTCATTTATTCCTAGAGTTCAACTTGCATCATGATTACCTTAAAAAAAAAACTTGTTCCATAACTTCCATGATGAAGCAACAAACACAACATGACTAAAAATACCAACACATGATCCATCAATAACCTTTCACATGTCACCACCACCGACTTCAAAAAATCCTAGACGCATCAGTCCACAAACTTGAGAACAATATTGAAATAAAACCCCGATAACGAACATCACAAAAGAGGAGGAAAAATTCAGACAAAAGAAGAAATCAATTCAAATCAACTTGAGAACAAACATCTCAAGAAATCACCCCTAGCCAACATGCAAGGTTAGAAAAAGAAAAAAGAAAAGTAAAGAAGCCTGCAAAGCCAACAAAGACAAAAGTATAGGAAAGGTAGCAAAAAAGATCAAATCTCGACACACCCACACGTCAAATGCCCAAAACATTGCCAACCCATTAATTATCTCTCACATGTTACCACCACCAACATACTCAAACTCACATTAAAAAAGAAAAGTGAAACTCACAAAACCAACAGAAAGATCAAATCTTTAGTACACTCATAGAACACCCAAACCCTCGCCAACCTTGCAACCCATCAACCCATCAATTATCTTTTACATGTCACCACCAATAACTGACCTAAAACCCACATTCCAAAAATGGAAAAAGGAAAAACCCAGAAAACCAACACAGGCAAAATGTGCAGTTCAGTTCTCATTGTAGAAATAGTACCTAGTGTTTCAACAAACAATTTGATAAGGCATGAACAATGGCAAAAAGACTTACCATCTAATTCATTTGTGTATCGTTGTATGATTGTAATCAGAAAAATCATAAACAACCTGAAGAGCAATTCCAAAGTCATCTGCACCTTGCAACCCATTCCTAATATCGTAATAATATCTTCAAAGTACCCACTCGAATATGCATTTTGCAGTGAAAACTGACAAAGCATTACTTGAGTTCCCAACAATTTACAAGAACTCAACACTAAAATTGACAACAAAATTGTGAGAAAATTATACAAGGAAACCTATATAAATTCGTTCAATGCTACGCTAAAGCATAGGATGGAAGATCTTTGTACATTCTTTAGCATGTAATCTTCCTAACCTTCTCACATTGCTTTCAGTAAGCTGGCAAACTCTAGCTGGTGAATACAGATATTAGTCAAAGATGATATTCTATTTCCATATTGAAAAGCAAAAGGAATGGAATTGAAATAAATGAGTTAATAAGTAAAGAAGTAAATTAAGGTGAAGGTGTCATTTTAAATGACTGAGATGTGCTTAACTGAAAGTTAACTCTCACGACGACCATAGAGGCCTAAGGTATTCCAATATCCTTGTAATCCATAGTCGCTCCACCAATAGTTGCATTGTTCAGCTGTATGATAAGAAGATATTGAATCATTTATTGAAATCCATATCTAGCTAGCCTAAAATTGCTTTGAGAGTCATCCTTATTGAAGGAAATGACATTCACAAAAAGGGAACCAGGTAAATCCCGTTATGCAAATGGGGGTAAAACTAAGATTCCCTACCAAAATTACGAGAACAGTTGGCTTCACTACTGAACTCGAAAATTACGAATTATCCAATATCTAGTGATCGACAAAATCATTAACGTGCATTATTTGCAAAGGGAAAATGACATTCACAGAACTGGATAAATCCCGTTATGCAAAAGGGGGTAAAATTAAGATTCCCTACCAAAATGATGAGAACAGTCAGCTTCACTACTAAACTCGAAAATTACGAATTATCCAATATTTGGTGATCGACATAATCATTAATGCGCATGATTTACAAAAGGAAATGAAATATTCAAGTGAAGAAAAAATTATGCACCATTTTTGTACCCACAATTGATGAGCAGTGTCGATGCGAGTCAATAACGACCATATAAAACTATTTCTTTCCATCTTGCGATGCAGCTAGTGACACAACGTGCACACTTTAGAGTCCTCTCTGGAGGTTCAATGATTGACCCATACAAGATACTGATTGTGATTCGTGTATAGAAAGATGCAAAAATGATTCTCGTGTGGCTTACTCACTCATAGCATTCAGTTGCGTAGATTCTCATCATATATATGTCAATATGCTTAAACAGAGAAAATATCATATAATGATGTTAACATGCACCACCTTTTTACAGGCGTGCACAAATTGCAGTTGGTACTCTCTAATTGATAATGGTCCCGGAGAGAAATAGCTTTGTTTGGCATGTGGGAATTGCCTTTTTGAAGGTGTAAAGATGTCACTTCCAATAAAAAAACAGAAGGTATCTAAAATCCCAAATCAACAAATCATCAATCAAAATCTCACTTTCAGCAAAACCTACATCAAATCCCCAAATTTCTGCAAATACAGCTTGAAATAAACCAAATTGGAAGAGGTTACACCAACAGAGGCAGCGGAGGTGCTGTCACAGGGGGTCCACACTGAGGGGCATTGCCTGGGCAAGTGTGACGCGGAGGGTGGAAGGTCGATTCCATGGGCGATAGTGATTGCGGGAAGGGGTGGTTGGGTGATGGAGAAGGCAAATAGCAGAGGCACTGCCATGGGGACTCGACCCTAAGGGGCGTCTCTTGGGCACGAGCAGAGCAAGTGGGAGGAAGGTTGCTTCCACGGGTAGTGGTGGTGGAGGTCGGGAGGGGAGCAGAGGGAGAGGGAGCAAAGGGAGGAGTGGAGGAGGGGGAGGGAGGTGGAGGTGGGAAAGGGGGATGAGGGACATTGTGAGAGAGAGGAGAGGTGACGGGGAGAGAGAGGTATTAGGAACGGAACAATGTGAAGATGGATATGGGACAATGAAACATGATGGAATGTTGGTAATTTTTACATGGGATGCCATTGCAAATAGTGCACAATGCAGCGGGATGAGAAATCCCGGAGAGGTGAGGGAAACTTTGGTGCGGAGGAAAATATATTAACAGCCATGTGGACAGTGATATTTCGATGGGTCTTCATGATTATTATGGAGGTGGTTGGGTGATGGAGAAGGCAATAGCAATGATTTAAATGCCGCCGGCAAGGGGGTTTACGGGAGAAGGACGTGCCGACATGGTTTAGGTACCAATATGCAGGCGTGCCGACGGTATGTCGAGAATTTCGGTGGCATGCCGACAATATCGCTGGCATGCCGGTGGAGGGAAGCTGCGCTGGCTTTTAGGAGGGAAGCTGCAGGAGGGAGTTTGAAATCCGAAACACAGAATTCGAAATTGAAGGAGAGGGAAACCAAGGGAAGTTTTTTCGAACACACGATTTTTGTTATACAGCTTTAAAAATGTTAATAAACGATTATTTTTTGTTACATACAACTGTAAATATGTTCATAATATGTTGATTCACTTGTGTCACACACGATTTTTTGACCTTTTTTCTTGTTATACAGCTTTAAAAATATTCATAAACGATTTTTTTTGTTACATACAACTATAAATATGTTCCTAATATGTTGATTCACTTGTATTCCAAATTTTAATCATTTCTGTTATTTTTGTCGGCATGTCCAAGACATGCCTCCGAAATGTCATTTTTTCGGGTCGTCAAAATCTACCATCGAAAAACAGGCATTTTCACGGCATGCCCCACGAAATGCACACCTACAATTTCATCGGCACAACGTCGAAATCGACATTTCGAACCTTGGGCAATAACAAAGGCACCGACGTGGGGACTCGACCCTAAGGGGCGTCGCTTGGGCAAGTGCGGTGCAGGCGGGAGGAAGGCTGAGTGGAGGAGTGGTAGTGGTGGAGGTCGGGAGTGAAGGGAGGAGTGGAGGGGGAGGTCAGGTTGAGGCTGTTGAGGAGAAACTGGTGGAGGATGGAGTCGAGGTAGGAGGAGGGGAGGTAGAGGTGGGAGGGGTGGGAGAGGAGGAGGAGGGACAGTGCGGGAGAGAGGGAGGTGACGGGGAGAGAGAGGAATCAGGACCGAAGCAATGTGAACATGGATATGGGACGAAGAAACATGATTGAATGTTGGTAATTTTTACATGGGGTGCTATCGCAGACAGTGCACAATGCAACAAGACGAGAAATACTGGAGAGGTAAGGAAAACCTTGGTGAGGAGGAAAATACATCAACAGTCATGTGAACAGTGATGTTTCGACGAGTCTTCATGATTATTATGGATGAGTCTCAGTACATCAATAACTAAATGAAATTAAGACAGAGATGAGAAAGCTAATCCAAGCATCAAGCCAATCCACCATCGATCCGAAGCTTGTGTACGTTAACGTTGTCCTCGTCTGTCACTTAGGAGAACTAATGGCGTGTGCATTTACACCAATCAACCGCGATCTACTTCCTTGTTGATGTAGATGATGAGATGTGGAGATGCAATATCGTGGACGTAGAATGTTTCAAACAAAAGGGGACAAAGAGGGACAAATGGCCATGGAGGTAAATAAGGGTGGTCGATGTTGAAGGGAAGAAGATTTCTCTGGATGAAGGCTTAGACCCCTTTTTATAGAGCTCTAGAGAGGTTAAAAGGCCACCAAATTGGTTTAGACTGAGGAATTTTAGAATGAAAAAAAAATTGGGGAGCTTGTTTGGCATCAAAACTTCTCATATCTCATTGAAAATAAGATTTTTCAGCCAAAAAATGAAATAGGAATCACTTCTTCCCTTAAATGGGCCTCAAATGCATTTTTCTGGCCATTTTCTTTAAATTTCTCATGCCAAAAAGGACCAACTGGGTCCATGAAGCCTCTATCCAATGTCATCCCCACGCTTGGGAGCTTGCATGTGCACCCAAGAGGCATCAAAGCCTATGCTACCACAAGTTTAGCACCCGTGCAAGTGCCTTTCATCCTTTATTGACCCATACATGGTGGGAATGCCCACCCACGTTGACTTGTTGGATGAGTCCTCTTTGCTCCTTGTGCGCGCCCTTAGACATTGTCAACTTTAGGTGCTCCCCATGCGGGGCACGCAAATGTACACATGCACACACACACACATAAATTGCACCTTGTGTGTGCCCTTAAGCATTTCTTTTATCTCTTATCTTCATTTCTCTTTTATTGTTTTGAGCAAACACCCTATTTCATTCCTTTCTTCATGCCCAACCTCCTCATCTTATCCTCTTTCATTTGATGCCAATATTATCAATGCTCGTGCAAAAGCATCAAATAATAAGTAAATATTTAAGAAACATAAATTAGATGTTATAAACCTACTTTAAGCATAGAAATAACTATTAATAATTAACAAATCTAGGAATAAATTATAAAAGTAATAAAAACTTATCAACTTCAGTTTCCTGAACTACTTGAATTCGACACTCTTCATTGATGCCGAGGTAGCTGGCTAATCTTGACCACCCCTTTGTGGTGGGTTATTTCCATTTCCATCTTTAAGTAGAGGGTTGTTTTGTCCTATGTCACTTCCACAAGCTCCATTATCACCTCCATTCCCTCCTATGTTTGAACCAATTTGACTTATGCCTATTGTTGGATCGATAGGATTTTGGTTACCATTCTTGGTAAATTAGCTTCTCAAAGGAAACAATCCTCCATTAGACACTCAAAATATATGTGAGATATCAAGGAAATCTAATATATATTGTTTAGTTTAATTACTCATTTAGGTTCCAAGTTGCAACTCTACACCTAGCTTTGATGTATACATTTCTTGTAAAGTGGAAGCTCTAATACTACGAAAGGATGTCACACCCCAAAATCCCTTATCCAATCAAGAGCTAGGTTATTAGGTGTGAAAATTTAATGGTACTGGTCTTTTTAATTAGGTTGCTTAATTTTTTACCTAGTTGAGTTACCGAAGTAGGTTTCCATTGAGCCAAGTTAAATGGAAATATGTCATTTCGATGACACAAAAGTAAAAGTCCTACAATACGCCTAGAAAATCAAATACAAGAATAGCTGGCATATAATTACACATTGCAAGCATCACAATCTATAAAAAAAAAGGGTAATCATAGTCCCAATAGCTACAACAATTTTCATCAAACATGAGTAGGGCAATTGTAATTACACTGTCATTACACAAGACAATGCCCAATAAAAATATAAGGTGATGTCACTCCCAAAAAATCTAGGCCCCCAATGAGGGTCGGAGTTTCGGGGAATGACAACAGAAGAGGTGCTGGTCTATTTAATTCGAGTTGTACCTAGCTAAGTTGAGCTACCAAAAAGTTCCATTTAATAAGGAAATGGAAGAAAGTATCGGGAGAATGACACACAAGTGATAATGTAAAGCAGTAATTAAACATGCGCTAAACAGGAATTTACTTTAGAATCAAAACATAAAAATTACCTACCAAACGTCTCGTTAAAACTCAAGCAGCAACAAGTCCCACCCGTCAATGACTCGCGACAGCAACAACTTAAAATTAGGTCACAAACTAAGGATGAGCCAATCGGCTCAATAGGGAGCAAACAACTACTATATTACAATAAAAAACACAAGGTAGTATACAATCTCACTAATTGGCTAAATCTTTAGCCTAATGATGTGTTGTGGCTCATCATATCTAAATGCCCAAGTTAGGCTAGAATCTAAGTTAAACACTATCAAATTAACACAGGAAATATGTCAAGTGTTGAAATTAATGAAAATGACATAAAACACTCAATATGTACTAAAAATGCACAATTAGGTCAATTTTAAGAGATTTTCTATTTATTAAGTAAATGGATGATCTAAATACCAATTGAACACTAATTTAACCTTAAAAGTACAAATCAATGGTTGAATTATGTTCCAATATGTCCAATTAATATGCCATAAAAAGTTCATTACATTCTGACATCATTAGGACCTTGTACTTGATGTTTTTCATTTAGGTCCTTATACAATCAAGTCTTCACATTTTCTTAAGCTAAAACATTCCAAGGACTCATCTGCAAGCATTTAGGGACTTGTTGGTCATAAGGACCTCTACAAATGGTCTAATGGTCATTCCAGTAGGGCATTCAATGAACTCATTCCAAGTATGCACCGGAAGGAAGTCGGAAGGACGGGAAGATGGAGCCCTGCAGCACAAAAAGTATAGGCCTGCCCTTAAGTTGGGTAGCCTAAGGACCTATGCTGCAAGGTAAACTCTTAACAACAACACAAATTTTGTGTTGTCCTTAATCCAGAAATTTGTTAAGTTGGGCCGACGAAGTAGGGGGAGTGTGTCCCAAGGGTCGTTAATTATGTTAAACCCCTAGTTACTTAAGTCGTTTGACAATCAGGCCCCCCAACTTAGCACCTTCTGGAAAAAGCAAATGTTACTAATTCTCGTTACGGTTTGGAGAGTAGCCTAAAACGGATTCGAATCTTAGGGCCAACGTCTACTAAATTTTACGTTAAGGTCTGGGATAATAGTGCTTTTGGAATGTGATGGGCCCTTAAATAGGTTTTTCCCTTAATGATCAATTCAATAGTGTGTGCATGCACAACCAGTGATTTTCAAGTAAGATTATTTGAGATGAGGTGAATTTTAGGGTTCAAATCTTACTTAGTAGCTTTTAGGGTTTAAATTTAGGTTGATTCAGGCATGTTTAGAAGGCATACCAAGTTTTGAAAGCACTGGTGATGGTATTTTCCTTTAGAATTCAAAAATGAAGTGGAGTGCCTGGTGTAATCCTAGAAATTTAACCCTAAGGGCAAGTTATTGGATGAGTTGATTTTAAGTGAAGTAGTGCGGCTGTAACGACCCGATTCCCGAGTCCCTACGAGACACGAGAACCGGACCGACTCGACTAATCCCAAGACCCAGTCGTCCAACGAGGAAGTAACCAAAAGACAGTAAAATAAACCACATTCAGCATGAATATAACTAACAGTAAGAAAGTACAGCAGTAAGGAAAGAAACTACTACAGTAGGCACCACCACAACAGTAAAACAACATTTATCATATAACAAAAACTGCAGGTAAAGAAGGTACAGCGGAAACAGAAACTACTCACTAGAACAGAAACAAAAAGGGGGTACAAAGCTGTGGTAACTCTACTGGACCCTACTCGGCCCAGCGTCCTCTGCAGCCGCCGACCCTGGCTGCTCAACACCTGGTCCTGAAAAAGGTAACGAGTATAACACGTCAGCAAAACGCTGAGTAGAGTGGCAAACTAACTAAAGGCAACAGTAGAGTGTACAGTAGCTGTTATGTTCTATTACTTCCTTTATTTACATCTTTCAATTTTTCTCACTATTTCATTTACTTCTCAGATCCTTTACTTGATCTTGGATGTCCTCGTGAGACGATCTTGATTGCAGTATTTTCCAAAAGTAGAAGTAGCACGTGGTGCTCTCCTGGCCGGGAGAGTCCCCCGTGGTGGTCCTACCCTCAGTCAACCACCCCAAGGTCACTGACAGACGTAACGGTGACTACGGCACGCGCGATAAACGCACAGGTAGCTAGCCCGCACTGGCACGCGGTCAGTCGTTTCCGTTAACGGGTGCGCCCAAAGCACAGCACGGAACCAGGGCAGAGCCCTCTCAGTAACAGGGGTCCACCCCCTCCACAGTAACCAAACCGGGGCCTTGCCCCTCCACAGTCCGCGCACCCTCGCCTGACTACCCTGGTTCGCCCTAGTGGGCCTAACAAGTCGGTGAAGGAGGCTAGCAGAACCCCGGGGCCCGTGGGGTAGCTAGTACTCTCCTAACACTACTAGCTCTCCTCGGTACTACGTACACGAGGACCAACAAGTCGGTACAGAGCGGCCAATCCTAACCCCGGGTCCCTGGGGCGGCTGGCCCCACTCTGCACTAAATAGGTACAGGTACTTCCCTTGGTACTGCGTACCCAAGAGACAGTACAAACTACATCTCAGTTCCATTCCTTTTTCCTTTCCAGGAGTTCCACTCCTAATTCCCCGTAGGGTTCCAGCTCTTTATCTCAGAACATCATATGTTTCACTTTCCAGATTCACGTTCTCAAATTCCATGATCTCAAACATGTTTCTTTGTTCATAACAGGCAGTTGTTAATTAAATTCACAGGCAGCTTTATATATTCCTTTCCATTTTTCCAAGACTGCAGTAATATTCATTCCACTAGTTTTTCCATCCTAGGATTCATGCCATATCCTAGGATCTATCATACAATCTAGTTTTCCGGCCCTAGGATTCATACCACACCTAGGAGCTATCATTCCATATATTTCTCATTCCTAGGATTCATGCAATGCCCTAGGTTCTAGTTATGGTTCCATACTTTAACAGATTTTATTAATACTTAAAGCCACTCTACCAGGTACAACGGGAGTAATGGGGGCGTGATCGGGAATCCCGCGCGCCTCCGCGACTCTCAAGACTGCAACCGAACGGGGTCCTATCACAAGGATCAAACACAAGGAGTGTCTCAAAACAGTGTATAGCTACTGTAGGCGGGTAGAGGAATAAATTCTGAAACGAACGCAACTCGAATCGCGGAAAACGGAGCCCAAACGGGCCCTAAACGGGTCGAGAAAGACAATACTGTGCAAAATCAGACGTCTGGAACTCCTTCCAGACGTCCAGAAGTCTGTGGGGACGTCTTTCCTAGATCCCAGACGTCCGATGGTCACTCCGGACGTCTGGAGGTCACTCCCGCCGTCTGGTACAATTTCCAGACGTCTGATTCGCAAAGATGACGAATCAGAGCACCTGCGCACAGCCAACCCCCCTCCCTCAGTACGGTCAGTCGACAAAACGAAGAAGAAAGCGGAAACTCACCTTTCAGACGTCTGTATGATCTCACAGACGTCGACCTTGCCGTCTGGATATCAATCCAGACGTCTGATTCTGGAAATTTTTCCAGAATCAGAGACCTGCTCGGCCTCCGCTCGCGACGCCGCCCGCGTCGCACCTCGCGCGTACGCTGCTCCGCCCGCAGCAGGTCCCTCTCCGCGATGCTCTGCGTCCCCTGCGCCCTCCCCCGGCCGGCCAAGCCGCTCCTGGCGAGCTCGCCCTCACGGCAGAGCCCCGCCCTCGCACGCCGCAGCTCCTCCGCGCTCACTGCTGCCGCTGCGCCCTCGCGTCCGCTCGCTCTCGCGCACAGGCAGGAGAAGGAGGAAGATGGTGGAGACGGGAGGGGAGGCGCGCCCCCCCTTTTAACGCCGCGCGGAGAGGAGAGAGAAGGCGATCGCAGCCGCCTGCAGCCGCAGAGAAAGAGGGCAGAAACGAAGGCCTGCGCGCACAGGCGCGCAGACGAATATCCCGTGCGAGCATAACTGTTCGCCAGACGTCTGTAAACTATCCCGGACGTCTGGTCAGACGTCTGGATGTGATCCCAGACGTCTTTACAGACGTCTGGGCCACCTCCCAGACGTCTTAAAAGGCGTCTGGGGCACGCGCTCGTTACAGCGGCCTAGAAAACTTAATCAATTGGTCTATACACCATTAGTTAAGGAACGCAGAAGTGTTTAACCTAGTATGATTTCTACTCGTTTATGTGTGTATTTATGCGTGTACCAATTCCACAGGTCGAAATTCCAATTGAGTAGATGAAATCAAAGAGGTTATGTGCCTCGAGTCGGTGTATAGAGTGTGCATGTTGAATGAATCTCACAGTCATATCAGATTTTTTTTTTGTATTTTTTTTATATGCGGGGTGAAGTGGAGTGAGGTGACAAATAAACAACACAATATAACCTAAGGTTTATAAGAGTACTTAGGTTAATTAGGGTTTGAGTTGTTAAGTGGTGAAATGAAAACTAAGGGGTGGGAAAGTGGGGGGTACACTTCCAACACCTTCAATCGCACTTGTCTCTGATCTATATTACTTTGGCTCGCCTTGAGAAGGTACCTGCAAACACAGACAAAATAGAGAAAAGTGAGCTAAAAAATGTTAAATAAATGCAAGCAAACGCAGAAAGAAAATCGAAAATTGTTGCCTCCTCAACAACGGCACTAAAATGATAATCGAAAATTCATGCGAGAAAAAGTGATTTAGGGTCAAGTTATAGAAGATTCGCTAAGAAATAATTTTAACCGAAACTCAATGAGTTTCGGGTTGAATACGAGGAGACTACATTCAATTTTTGAAATCCGCATTGGTTTATTTGTTTTTGGTAATTTTTTTTTACCTTTGTAATGTTTTTGTGTTTTCTATCTAGCAAGAAATTGGATTAGGATATTTCTAATTACTCTATTCTATTCTACTTGCAGAAAAATATAAAGAGAGAAAGAGAGAGAGAGAGAGCGAGAGAGAACAAATATTATATAGGCTAAACAAATGTTTATTACAATCTAAATGCGGAAACTGAAAGCTATACTACGAAAACAGTAAAGTGAGGGAGAGAGTGAGGTTATCTTCCTCAACGCCTGCTTGGAGGATGAGCTACTCGAACGATGCCAAGAAGAAGAGGAACAGAGACAAAGGAAGGAGGGCGAATTTGGACGAATCAGAGATAAGTCAGGGTCTCGTCGTCATGGGATCCGATTCTAGAGCGGGGGGCGAGAGGACAGCTGGCGGGAGCTCCATGAAGGGGATGAGATGCGAGGATTACAAAAATTTTGTTTTAAATCTAGCGAGGCAACCCATAGCTTGGGAGCGCTAGAATGAGCTTGAGAACATTTGTTCTTAGATCTAAGGAGAGGTGAGAAGACAAGAGATGAGGAGAAACGAGAGGGTGTGGGGGGCCTTTAATAGGCCTTTGGAAGGACTAAAATGGCCATGGGATTAATGGGAAGACGTTGGCCATGGGTTTAATGGCTCAAACAACCATGTTCCACGCATCCGTTGGCAAGGGAAATGTGGTCGTTTGATGGTGGATCTGCAAGGAGGAAGAAGACCCCTTGGATCTTGATTGCATTTCTAAGGAGACCTGCAGATTGCGTGCATCGCTTCAAATTGCTTACGTCGTGCGCTTAAGATCGCGAGCAGCTCGCACACTAGTCGGATCACAAATGGACTAAGATCGCTCACAGATTGCATGCATTACGCATGAGGCACGTTCATTTGCGCATCATCACGTGTCTGTAGCTTCGCACCCATCTGTTGCACCACATTGCTAGACCAGAGTCGCTCATCTTCGATCAGGCTGCCCAATTTCACCCGCACGTGCTTCAGTGGATTAGATCTACGTGCGGGGCTTGAATCTCGTGTCGCTGGTTTGCGAGTGAGTGTCTTGCGCCAAGGGTTCCGCTGTGTCGTGAGGATGTTTTTATGGCTACGCACTCGAGGCTGTTGGATAATGATCAAACAGCTAGGAATTAATGTGGCTTGCCCTTTTAAAATGTGAAGGTGGAGTTGCTTCAGCCATGAAGTGCGGGTCTCTGCCGTTGGATCTTGATCCAACGGTTAAGATGCGAAGGCGTGGATGAGGGGAGGTTGTGATTGGCCTTAGGCTTCTTGGATGAAGCCACGTGGTATCATCTGAGTCGTCCTTGTTCAAATGCTCATAGAGGATGCTATGGATATACGGTTGGATTGGTTTTCGCGTCGTTGGGTTGCGATCATCGATTCGAATCCATTTGTACAGTTGAATTCTTTATCTAAAGCCCCAATTCACATCACCATGTGTCCTAGCCATTAAAATAGGAGAATTAGAATAAATTTTATACAATTTATTCTAAATGCATGATGATGCATGTTATGCAATATTTATAATGCTAAAATGCTTCTATAAGCCTAGGAACACGTATAAATAGGCATTTTATGCAAGACAGATGTGCCTACATCACACCCTCAATGTTCAATCCTGATCAGAGAAGTAAATTCACACACATTCATTGATTCATACAACTCCCTCATCACCTCATGATCACTTCCTACCGATTCCTCGTTTTTAATTGTAATTCACATCCCTCCATCAGAGCTGATTTGGATATGAAACGCTATAGCTTCATTATCCAAATCACACTCAAATCCACTTGAGGGCTTTTCCATTCACTTCATATGATCACAATGGCCCTCCCCTTTATTTGAATTACACAGATACGCTCGATTCATTTGCTTTTTAATTTTTATGCTTGATCATCAGATCTGGATTCAATCTAATTTGAATTGGTTTTAATCGAGTGAATTTGACTTATGATTACTAAATGGAGTTGATTGCGATTGTGTTGAGATGTTTTTATTGGATTTTGATTGCAATATGAGCTGATGCTTAATGTTTAGCTCAGTTCCTATCTGTGTTCACCACTCAAGTAGCGAAGGCGAAGGAAAATTAGTTGCACTGGTTAGAGGTCTTCGCAATGACCTAAGTATTCCTAGATGATCGCAATGTATCCCTGAACACTAACTAATAGTGTGCAGGAATCCAAAATGATCAAATCACTCTAGCGATCACACATGACAGCCCAGGTAGGCGACAATCCTCTTTGATTTTAATTTGTTTTAATCTGTTAATGAGAGCTTAAATGAGGTTTAAAAGATTCTAATGAAGGTTCTAAATTGGTTTGCAAGTGGTTTTTAAGATTAGTTTGATCCAACGTTCTCGCATTGTCCATGGTGAAGAAGGAAGATTGAGCTAGGGTTTTCTAGGTTGAATACACTTAGATCCGATGTTTGAAGAATTTCAGAGTTTCTGATATAAGATTGCGACAGTTGAGATGGGATTTCTATGGATTTAAATTCAATTTGATGTTTTGGGTTTCATATCTCAAACTCCAGGTTGAATTGAAAGTAAAAAGAGCTTCAATCTGATATTTGATTCTTTGCAAAGGTTCTAGATGATTTTCTTCATATTTATAGCATCTGATTAAGTGATTTCTTTGTTATTTGGAGCTGAGACTTTGAGAGATGTTTTTTAGTATAGCAGTAGTACTGCTAAATCTGGATGGATTTTGAAATATATTTTAATTAGAGATTTTGAATGGATTTTTCGTAACCTAAAAGTGTAATGGTTTTTCTGGAACATATCTTATTTAGAACTGAGTTCTGACATACATGGATTTAGCTGCATATCAGATTGCCTTTTCTTTGTCAGTAACTACTGTGGATTGGACTGGATGAGGTTGAATTAAAGGCGTCTGAATTGGTTTTAAGTTCATATGAATCTTTTGAGAGCTGGCATTGATTAGGTTTGATGTAATAAGCATTCACGAACTTGAGATGACTTGAATTTGAGTTGAAAATAGTTTTTATTCACTACTCATTATTTGTTGTCAGTAACTGTAATAGTTGTTAACTGTCAAATTGACTGATTTAATGAAATTTGATGAACAAATCATGTTTTTATGTTTGATCCTGATGTTGTCTGGAACTATTTTAAGTTCATATCCTTCATTCCAAACAGCTTTAACTGAATTTCATAGGCTTGGGTTTTATGTCTAACTCTTCTTAAAGTCCTGTTTTTGCCCAATTTGTAAATATAGAAAAAAATATAAAAAATAGTGTAAATAAATAAACAAAATGTGTCTTGAGTTAGTTTAGGATTAATTTTAGGTGTATATCAAGTTAGATTAGGTTTTAAGTCCTGTAGCTAGGAGAACTTACTAGTATAAGTTTAAGTTCTTTGGTTTGTAAATAAAGCAAAACATACAAAAATACAAAAAAAGTCATTTTTCTTCTCTTCTCACCTTTCTCCCTTCTTTCCTTATCTCTATAAAACATAAAAACAAAATAAATATCTGAAAAACTTCAAAATTCCATAAAAATACCTTTATATATAATATTTATACTTGTATTCATACTAAATTAATTGTATATAATAACTTGTACATATATAAATTGTATAACTAACTTTTATATCCATTCTATTTACTTAAGTAAATATTTATGTTAAGTTATTCATAATGTATTATAATAATATAATCATGTATTCATTTATTTGTAATATATGTACATAATCCTAAGTATTTATAAATAGATATGTATATACTTATAATCATATTTATATTTGTACATATGAGATGAGGTAATTATACTATATATAATGTAGCCCTATATTTATTTATCTACTTATATATTGCACATAATTATATTCATAAGTTAATTAGATATATTATTTAGTTGATTTAATTTAAATTAGTAAATTAATAAAATATTGAAGTAAATTATGTTGTATAGTTGTATAATGTAATTCAAAATAATTTCAGTATATTTATAACTTATTTATACTGTAGAATGTATATATATGTATAAAGTGTGTATTTAAATGTTTATAAATTAAAATAAACCACTTAAAATAAATTTAAAATATGTAATAATAATTTAATAATGTATATTAATTAATTTATAAGTCAATTGAACAATTAATTTATTAATTTATACTTTAATTGATGAATTAAACTTAAAATCCATATGTATTTTTCATTAACTTTACGGAATTTTTAAATATAATTATATGTTTAATTCAGTTAAAATAACTATACTAATAAGTAGCCCTATATATAGGTTACATGTACATATAATTTAATTTGAAAATAATTATTAAATAAGTATTTTAATTGGGCCATGAAGTTGGCCAAAATCCACGCATTGCTTACCCAGATTGGTGCACTAGAAAGCACCACATCGATTATCGACGAGCTCCTGCACCCATATAAGATGATTCGCGCCGATAACCCTCTGGGTCATCAGCGCTGGGCGCACAATGAACATTGGGTGTGTGTTTGCATGTGGTTTGGGTTGGGAGCCTGTGGGCCTGGATGGGCTGTGAGCGGTTTGGTCTGTAGGCCTGAATGAGCTCAAAACTATGTAAAAATTTACCTAATAAAAACAATAGGCCTAAGATTAGTAGTTGTCGATCTGGCCCCTAGTGGGTTGTAGATTCTACAAAGGGTTAGGCCCACTAATAACAAATTTTTGGTTAAGTCTAAACATAGGTTAAGTTAATTTAATTTGGCTAAGTGTTAGGGATAGAGTTAGAGTTAAGTGTTAGTGTGTGTTGTGTGTGTATGGGTTTTAATAATGTGAGTGTATATAGGTTAGTATATATAAGTGTATATTGTACGAATTACACACACACACAGACACACACCGTCTTTACCTTAGTTTTATATATATTTTTTTAATGCACTTAGTAATGTTTATAGACATCAGTGTATATAGTTTTATATGTTAGTATAGTATAGAGAGTCTTTTTGTGCGTATATTAAGACATTACTTAGATAGTATTATACATAACTAAGTTAGATTAGTTTAGATTAATTTTTTAATGCCTTTATACTTATTTATATATTTGAGGCTGATATTAATTGATTCAATATTATACATAATTGACTAAGATTAATTTATTCTTTGATTAATTTCATTTGTAAACTTAACATTTTTGGAAAATAGAGAGATGTATATTAATAGCTGTCTTTCAGCAAACGACCTAGAATAAAACCAATAAAAATAGTATATTAATAAAGTGACATTAGTCAGGAATGAGACATTATAATACAATGCCTTAATTAATCATAATTAACATGCAATCGAGATGGCACATCACCCAACCCAACACCTCAGGTTTTGACTCCCAAACCTGGTTTAACCTAACCAACCACCGTGGGCCAAACTCATTAATCAAGTTGACCCTTTTTCCCGTAATTTGTTATTAATATTTATTCTCACTTGCCTCACTGATCAGATTCTAGAAATATCCCTCTCTACCAAAGGATATTGAAATGCATCCTTTCGTTTGGATTCCATCCTGATAGTCTCACCTTGGTGATGGTAACACCATCATTAGCCATAACTAGCTTTAATAGTCTCCTAAGAGTCGTGAGAGTCGTAATTCCACTCAGATCCATTTTGAGAAGAAAACATTAAAAAGGATCAATTATGTAGTTTTAACATCACATCATGAATACAGAATAGCATGAGGTTTCCCAAGGATTAATTGAAGGTCAAATGAGCTTTAAAGTCCAATGAGTGAGTTCACATAGATAGAAACATGATTTCACGCATTTCGAGAACAAAATCAAAACACAAAATCCTAATTTCAGACCTGCTTAAATTAAAGAGGTTCTGGTCAAGCTAATATTCATCTAAACCTCCTAAAATTCATATGAAAATATTCTAAGAGGTTTGGTACTCTTAGTTTGACCATCTAAACCTATTTTGACCTTGAGCAGAGTCAGACGGAATTTTGCACTAATTTGGGCTTCTGTGCAAATTACACAATCAAACATGGTGAAAATTGAAATCCGACTTCACCATCAAATTCTTTAGGTCCAAATTAGGTTTGTACTAAAATTTGGACCCAATTGGAATCCATCTTGACCTAATTTGCAATTTAGTCCTTTAAAACTCTGTTCCTCTCAATCAAGTCCCTAACTTTCAAATTATTTGTAGAAAGCCCCCTAACTTTCTCATCTTCTTCACAAATAAGTCCCTGCAACCATTGGAGGTCAATCTACTTCAACACCGACCTTTGACCGCCTAAAAACCTCATCAAAGCACCACCAAATCTCACCAAGATTGGTGGGATTGATGTTCACATGATGAAGATTCATTTGAGCATGAATTGGGCTTCAGATCTTGCACGAAAAGCTCGAGCGAGTGCACGAAATCTATGGGTCTTGATTCCTAAAAGAAGGTAAATCAAGGCTCTTGTTTGGAGCTCGGACTTGAGCTCTATAAAAGCTCCCCCTCTCATGGTCGTTCTTTTCAGCTAGGTTTCAATGCCAAACTCCTCTTCTCCCTCTAGCTTGCTCCGACTAGCTTTGACAAGCTTCCTCTCCCGTCTTCCTACGACCTCCCAACGACCAAATTGGGAGCGCTATGACCTTCCTCTCATTCTTCCGCTCCTCGATAGGCAACTCAGGAGTCGTCTCAGATCCTTCTTCCTTGCCATTCCCTCTTCAGAGTTCTCTTCATCCCCGGCGCTGCCAATCATAGCTGCCGCCAAGTCCTCATCCCCTTCGTCCTTTAGTTAGGTAACCTCCTTCCTCTCCCTCTCCTGAACCTTTCTAGCTCCTTCCCCGCTTGTTTCGACCGACGACCACCACTCTCTCCCTCCGTCTTCTCCACGGCCAACGAAGCTTCGGTGAGCTCGCCCAGCCAACACACGCAACCAAACGCCCCGTTATTCCACCACAAGCTTCCACTCACCTCCACGTTCAAAAACCCTCAATTAATTTCGCCTCACCATCACCCAATCACTCCACCGGACAACCCATCCTCCGTCCATCATCTTCAACTTCGTCCAACCGTCCAACACTACGAAACACTTCGCCATCACCGCCGTCACTCTCCTCGCCTTACGACGATGCTCCAGAACCTTCTAATTTGGGCTTGTAGCCCATATTTTGCTGTCTCAGGTATCGTTGCAGAGCTCGCTTCCTCCGCCTTTGACCATTGCCCTCCAACCGTCATAATCGTTGCTTCCACGTCCAGGTGTTGCGGAATCATATTGCAAAGCAACCTGCATCTTCAATCAACGAAGGGAGTAGAGTAGCTGCTTCAATTGGTTGAAATCCTCAGCTGCATCGCGCGAAGGAGAGGGCACCTATTGGTGCCACATCGTTTGCTACGAATTCGGAGAGACACATAAAAGGAATTGTTGACTTTAGCTCTTTACCTCAAGTAACACAGAGGGGTGAGGTCCCTCACGCCCCACTCACATGACCTTCACACCTCACTCGTGCCTACATGCACACGGGTCTAGTCACCTATGCTCATGACCCGATTATTAGCCCAATTAGCCAGTTACCTGGAATCCGGGTTGGTTCTGAGAGGAGAAATTGTGAGGAAGGGGGAAAGGTTTTGCCTCAGGCTTTGCTGCCTCGGGGTGTGTGTTGAAGAAAGGCTAACACATAGCCTCTGAAAGGTTTACTCTGTGCCCTGAAGCCTTGTGCTAAGTTGATAAAGGCTTGTGCCTTGTTCTGAGGCTTTGATACTTAAGTCGTCTGATCTCCTTGGCGACGTTTGATGAGGCCTTGTGCTTACTACTGTGGATATATTTAGCCTCTAGGCTGACGTGGAATTAAGAGGTTAATTGGTTGAGGCACTGTTGGAAAATTTGAGTTAATTGTTGATATTGAACATGTGCTTAATTAGAGTGATTTATGTGGTGATCTAAATCACTATTGCTTTTGCGCTCTTTTATCGTTTTACCCCTCTATTTCTTGAGATACATTGGTTTATAATTCAGTATATCTTTGAGTAGATTATTCATTGCAAATCTTTATCTTGTGCTCATTGATTTAAACTACGATTAGTGCATGAATTTCATATTTGTTCCCTGCGAACGACCTTGAACTCATATCGATTTTGAGTTTATAAATTTAAGTGTTTGTCACGTTTTCGTTGACTATACTATGACACATACATATCTTAACATCGACGATTTTGCATAAACACTTGGTTAGGGGAGAAACTAGCAAGTCTGTTGTTCCTCAAGGAAAGATCCACCATTCTCGATGTGTCTAGAACATTGTTGACCTTAGTCAGGAGAGTCGGGTCTCTTGGAAGCTACCTAGGCATACGCCTTGCGACTATGAAGAGCATGCTTGGTTCATGTCCAACAAGGACTAACCACAGATAAAACTAGATCTTCATCCTAGGATTGGCTAGAACTGTCGAGCTACACTAATGCTCCCGCTAGGAGCAGCTCCTTGTAGGATGTAGTCAATGGGTGTGCCCTCTTAATCCACCGTTGGATGAGGTCTTAACAAATCCATCAAAGTACCCTAACACTTTCATACAAACGGGTGCCTAGTGAGCCTCTAGCTATGAGTACCACGTATCTCTGCATCCCTCGTGCATGCGGGCGCTGATAGAGCTTAAAGCCTAAAGCCACGAGTACCTCCGCATCGAGTTAGATTCGAGTACATTCAAGTGCTAAACACCGATGACAGCCCAAGACCTATCACCAAACCCGAAAACCTTCCAGATTCCAAGGCAAAATTCCTTGGTAGCCTTCAGCTACTGCAACAATTCTCTACTCGAGCAGTGAACTCATGGTTCACCAAGTCCAAGGGTGCAGTCTTACGAGCTCACCTAGTCGATCGCTTGAGGTCTTATCAAAAGACCTTAGGATCCAAGCATTCCATTTATTAGACTTTGACCGAGTCAATACAGGTTCAACATTTTGGATTTGATCCTTTGCTTAGCCAGATTCCATCAACTTTTAATCCTCTTTTTAGAGTCAAGCAAGATGGAACAAGCACACTAGTGTCGATCCTAGTCTTAGGAACTGGTGCTGGGCACCCATTATCCCCACTAGGCCATAACATGCCAGTACCAGCATTGAGCTCTAGCATCGGTACTGGACACCCACTGTACAACCTCAACCAAGCCAGCCAATGACAATACTGGACTTTAGTATCGATATTAGGCAACCTCAGTACAATCACCACATTATCAACAAGTACCATTACTGAATATTAATGCCTGCACTAGTCACCCCAAATACCATACCACAAGATCATGCCAAGGTCCCGTCTACCGGGTGGCTCGGGTTAAAATTCAAAATCCTGTCAATTGGGTACGTCATAAGAAAAATTGAGTTTTAAATAAATTGCAAGGTCGAGACTTGCAGAAAATCCAGTAGAGTTTCCCTTGTTTATTGGATATTTTCCCAAAATCAGTATCTATAACCTACACCTGTGCATGGATATCACAAATTATATAAGTGGGTACTCCCTACCATTACATCATATCAACAAAGAACAATAAACACAAGCGGGTACACCGCGCATACAAAAGCGATAAAAACATGAGAAAAGCAACGAGAAACAAAACCATGTTATCAGTCTAAAAAAAAAAACAAGATCATGTTACCTAAGATATTCTTTTCTGGAAAAATCTGTTGGATTATATCCAATATATGGACCAGTATATGTATTTACATATAGTTATAATAATTCAACATAAAAATTATAGACTGTCATTATAAATGCCCATAACTTAAAGTGATCAGGTAAGGTTATGATGTGGATATGAGCATAAATGCAAAAGGATTAGTGTGATTTTCAAATAAAATGTGTAGAGACTTTTTGGTATTTTGCATCTTGATGGGTGGATATGCAAAACACTCATAACAATTAGTGTGACTAATTGCTAATTAGAGGAGGTCAAATCCCTAAGAGACCTACACGTTTATTCTCTCAAATCCACTCCAAGATCTGAGAGAGACCGAGGGAGAACTTTGAAGGTGGACGGCTGGAGTAAAGGTGAAGAAACCTTCTTCTTCAAGGAGTTGTCTAAGGAGTCAAAGGTGGGAATCTCTTGGAAGATCTACACTGCAACCCCTTTTTCCTACCTCTGAAAAAATGAACATAGGTAACTTTATATCAATGATATATATATATATATAGATTCATATACACACGTTTGCATATATCAATCTCATGCATATGTACATGTTCTTGGCATCCTTGTTTAACACCTTCAGTATCTATTTGCATTTGTTATACCATTCAAATTAACTTCATAGAATCACTAGGTTTTGTGTGTATTAAGATAGATGTTTCATCTTCCCTAAAAACACAGAAATCCACTCGTAATTGTCGTATCGGTAGTTCTCCATGAGTACCGATGCATAAGTGTAACAGATTAGGGACTGCAGCTTACTAATACTGGTATGAGTACCGGTACTTGTAAGCTACAGGTCAGGTTTAAGGGCTCTAGAAATTAAGTCTTATGAACTAAAGCTCACTAGTACTAGTACTCACGATGAGTACGGGTACATGAGAGCCACAGATCAAGTTTTAGGTCCTTGAGACCCAAATTCTGTAACTTGTGTATACCAGTACTCGTGACATGGGTCACAGATCAAATTTTGGGTTTGAAGTGTCCATGACTTGTAGCTTACCGATACTAGTACTTGGCTTTAATTCTAGTACCTATTGGCTATAGGCTAAGTAGTCAATACTCAAGTACCGGTACTAGTCATGAGTACTGGTACTCGTTGAGATTAGGTTAATTTTAAAGTGATACTAGTACTCATAGAGTATTAGTACTAGTCTCTAGTACCAGTACACCATAGGTACTGAACGAGTACTCATTTGAGCTTAAGTTCCAAGTTGTAAGCTATGAGTACCGGTACTTGGCGTCAGTGCCGATACTTCTTTAGATATGGAACTCATACCTATAAATCAGTGATACCGATACTGGTTCACCAGTATCGGTACTCAGTGTATGTGGTACCGATACTGGTACATGATGAGGTGTGATTCATCATAGCCAAAATGTCCAAGTTAAGCTAGAAAATTAGGTTAAATACTATATAATTAACACGTGAAATGAGTTAAGTATGAGAAATATCATAAATGACCTAAAACATCAAATTTGTGCTAAAAGTACAAAATTAAGTCATAAAATGAGAAATTTTATTCATTAATACAAATTGATGATCTAATTGCAAATTGAACACATTTGGATTCAAAAGATCACCTTCCTCAACATGTTATCTAATTCAATCCTGATTTTCCCTCGCATGTTTATTCATCATCCACCTATCCTCAAGGTTAAATTTAGATCTGAAGTATTGACTTTCATATCTGAATTTACGCCTAAAATTCATTCAGGGGGTCTCCCATTCATTCCATAAACTTACAAAGACCCCCCGATCTAATTTGATTGTCTCGATTTGTTCGATTCTTTCAGATTTGGTTTTCACGTCTAATCTTTTGATTTGGAGTTAATTTTGTTTTAATCGAATTTAATCGAGCGATGCGAGTTCAGATTTGCTTAATTGGGTGCGATGAATTTGAACGTGTTTTAATTGGTATTTATTCTCAAACAAGCATATGCCCAATTTGGGCATTATTTTGGGTAGCCATGACCAAGGACAATCTAATACATGGATTCGAGTGTACACTAATTAATAGTGTGCAGGTGCCTTTAGTGATCAAATCACAGTGGAGACCTCATATTAAAAGCCTAAAACAAGGCAACATTGGTTTGACACCCCATCAGTTTTGTGAGCACAAAATGAGTTTTAAAAGATCTTAATGAAGGTTCTGATTTGATTTGTTAGTGAATTTAATGTCTAGTTGAATCCAATCCTCTTGCATTGTTCATGGCAAAGAGGAAGGATTGAACTAGAGTTTGAGGGTTTAAAGACTTGTGAATTGTTTTTAATCAATTTTCAGACCTTTTAAGGAATGTTTGCGACAGATTTTAATGTTTAACTCTGATCTGACTAGGATTTGGCCAGCAGCAGTGGCTGCTGGGACTCCCAACAATTGCAGCTACAGTAGCTTCCAGTTGTTGGGTTTTGCAGGTGCTGAAGCAGCTGTTGGATGTTTCAGCAGCAGTTGTAGCAGTTGCTATTTAGACAACATTAGACCTATTTTGAGGGTTGTTGAGCTGGGAACTTGGGTTTATCTGAGAATTAAAGATCTGGTACTATTAGAAATTCCTAGAATAAGCATTCTTGCACTAAAATTGGAATGAAATGTAGTTAGAATTGCTTGTTATTTTTTTTAAAACTTCATTGTTAGCTATATTAAATGTTTTTCCCTGTCCAACATGCCATTTTAATGAAATTAAGGTTCTAAATCATGTTAAAATGCTCCTTCATATTCCATGTAATGTGTCCGAGAGTTTGTGAATGCTTTTACTGATTATCTAACCCTTAAAACACATTTAGAGGCCTTAGGTTCTTTATTGAAAATCCTTTATAGGCCTAAACTTGGGTTGGTTTGTAAATGAATAAAATAAAATAAAAATGTCTCGAGTAGAATTAGGTATTTTTCTAAGTGTGTATTAAGTTTCAAAGTATTGAGTCATTGACTTAATAGAATATACTAACCGATGGTTCAGTCTACTCGAAAATTTAATAAAGAACCAAACTAAAAAAATCACAAAAAGGAAATCTCTCTTTCTCATCTCATTCTCTCTCTCATCTCCTATCTCTATTAAACCTATAAAAACCATAAAAGTTAGAAAATACCCAAAACTACTTTGTATAATATGTATATACTTGTAAATATTAATTAAACCTAAGCTATATGTATAAAATATATAATATGTATATAATGTGGATAAATAACAAATATATTTATTCTATATATTAAATTAAATATTTAGAATGATTTATTGTATATATAATATTATTATATAATTATCTGTTAATTTATATTAATTAAATGTATACTAAACTAAGTAATTATATAAACCTATTTAAATATACATAACTGTACTTAATACTGTACATACATATTTAACTATGTATTATACAATGTATAATACTTGTAATTTAATTTAATTAAGTAATTATAGTAAATAATTACGTTATTAGGTTAATTGAGTAATTTATTAACTTAAAATAAACTAAATTAGCGATTTAATCCAATACTGAAGTATTTTATAATGTACATTTGTATAATATTTTATTAAGTACTTTCAACCTATTTATACTATATTTATAGTGTATTATAATATTTATAAATTATTTATGTATAAAACTATCTTAAACATATATTTAATTGTAAATAAATTAAAATAAAGTTCATAAAATATAATAAAATGTGTAATAAATAATTTATTATATATATAAACCCTGTATAAAGTCAATTTTGTAATTAAGTCACTAATTTATACTTTAATTAACAATTAAACCCTTAACTTAATGTGTATAAACAACCACTTTTAACTACTTTTATTATATATTTAAATAGCTTATTTCTATAAATAAATTGTACAATTAGGTAGCCTTTGATAAGGGCTTTAAAATCATGTAATTTATTTTTAATTTATACTAATTTATAACCCTCTAATCGAGAGCTAAAAACCTCGATTATGCATGTTCTGCGCATAGCAGCGAACAATTGGGTGCTCCACTTAGCGCTACATTGTGCGTTGACGAGCAGTCCACGCCACATAAATTGCTTTCGCACTGCCGACTTCTTAGTCAATAGCGCATGGTGCACCCATTACACCTGTTATCCATCTCCTCTGATCTGAGCATATGATTGAGCGTACATGTGTGAACAATGTCTAGGCCAAGGGCCACACACTGTGTAGGCCTGTATGAGCCTATGTTGGGCCAAGAATTGGATTTAAATGAACCTAATAATGAACTAGGGCTGACCCAAAGTAGAGGTTTGGTCCCACCCAATAGAGCACTATGTATCCCTCGAAATGGACTAGCCCGCCCATCAAAAGTCCAATTTTTCGATTAATGAAATGTGAATCGGCCGCTGTGAGAGAGAGATCCTAAAATCAGCTAAGTGTTGAAGCTGTGTGTGTTCTGTGTGCATATGTATATATGTATAGTATATGTATAAGGTATATATGTATGTAAATAATGTAAATAAATAAATATAAATATGTATACGTATATAATTAATATAGGTACTTGTTTGAGCTCTACATGTATATAAATAACATCAGAGCTTTAGTGACAATTAGATCCGTCACTGTACATAGCTATATATGTCAGTATAGATAGCTATTTTACCTTATGTAAATATTTTACTAAGGTTACGGTGACGCTTGTATATGTTACTGTATATAAAATATATGTTACTATAGACATTAGTATATTAATATAATTTAGTATAATACATATTATTAGCTTTTTTTATACCTATATTTAGGTATTACTTATAGTAATTGTATATAACTTAGTGTGTATTAGTTTTTTATGCTTGTTTGTTGTACATTTGTTTCAAGCATTGTAGTGAACATTAATTGATTCTTTTGTAAATAATTAACCAAGTCTTTTATTTATCGATTCATTCATTCATTCATGTAAATAAAATTAACATTTTTAGAATAAAGGAATATTTTTAGACTTAGAGAGTGATGTATATAAAAAACTGTCTCTCAGTGAATGATCTGGAAACAAACTAGTAAAAATTGTAAATAAATAAAATTAACGCGACATCGATTTGCATTTATGACATCTATATGATGACTTTTAAAACCACGTTTTTAGTGCAAATTGAAAGTCATTGATCATAGTTTTGGCGCAAACAGTACTTCCTTGATAATGTCTTGTTCAAAGTACATTAGTAGACTAGTACCGGTACTCATTTAGTATGAAGGGATATCGATACTGGTACACTAGTACCAGTACCCATTTAACATAAGCTCAGTTGAAGTTAGTTAATGTTTGGGTTCATCGTAAGTAAGAGGTGGGTCATTTATGGAATAACCCCAACAAATGGTATTAAAGCCAACTCACTTTTTACTATACAGTTCTAGGACATTTTAGTTGAAGCAAGATCTCGCCAAAATGAGCTCTCATGTGGATATCGATCTTTTTTTTTTATTTGTAAAGGGTCAATGATTGTTAGTAGATGGGTGTTCATCGACCCAAAGGAAAGTGCACACTTATTGTACTTTCACTCATTTACGTGGAAGTAATGGTGTGTTGATTGTTAGGTTTACTGGGTAGTCATTGAATTGACCTAAACGAAGGTTCATGACTGACTCGGATTTGAACAAACAATCATTACTCACCACACCATATCTTTAATTACAAGTCAACCTCTCATCAAAAGATGAAATCCTTGATGGAGTGAGCTAAAACATATGATGGGGATTATTTAAATTAATTACACATTTGGATTTTATAGGAGCTAATCTTATGTCTATCTGCATTTATTTTCAAAAACATCTTCTACCAATATTACCGCCACCCTCAATTCCATTCCCATGTTGAGTGGCTCTAACTTTAAGTCCTGTAAGCCTATCCTATCCTTACGAACACTTGTACTGTTGATCAAAAGAGAGAAGGAAAGGTGGGAGAGGTTTAATCGCATATCTATGATGATAATGAAGAAGGCCATTCCTAAGGCATTTAGGGGCATAATGTCGTATGGCATTACTACATCTAAGGAATTCCTTGCTGATATTGAGAAGAGGTTCGCCAAAAACGAGATGGCTGAAATTAGTACGTTTTTTGCGAGTCTTATCTTAATGAAATATAAGGGAAAGGGCAATATACGTGAGTACATTATGAAAATGTTCAACATTGCTTCTAAGTTAAAAGCGCTGAAACTTGACCTCTCGGAGGACTTGTTGGTGCATTTGATTTTGATCTCTCTTCCACCCTCTTTCAACTAGTTTAAAGTGAGCTACAACTGTCAGAAAGAGACCCGGTCTCTGAATGAGCTCATCTCGCACTGTATGTAAGAGGAGAGAATGAAGCATGATAGGGTCGAGGGTGCTTATGTTGCCTCTTCATCTCACAATAAATGCAAGGGAATGAAAAGGAATACGGATGCTGCAGATACATTTTCCTAAAAGAAGCAAAAGGGGAAGACTACCGAGTCTTCTAACTCGGGATGCTTCTTCTATGGGACTGAGGGGCACCAAAAAAGACACCGTACCAACTATTACGCTTGACATGCTAAGGTACGACTCTTAGTTTGGTTTGTTCTGAAATCAATTTGGCTTCAGTTCCTAAACACACTTGGTGGATGAATTCAAGTGCCACCATTCACATAAGTGTATCTATGTAGGGTTGCCTGAGCTGCCGAAAGCCAAGTGATGCTAAAAGATTCATTTATGTCGGGGATGGGAAGGTCGTAAAAGTTGAAGCTATGGTAAAATTTAGACTATTGATGAAAATTGATTCTTATTTGAATTTAGATGAAACTTTTGTAGTACCATCTTTTAGAAGAAATTTAATTTATGTTTATGTATTGGACAATTATGGTTATCATTGTTCATTTGGAGATGAAAAAGTTAGTTTATATTTGAATTAAAATTCGATAGGTTCTAGTTTTTTATCTTGTTATGATAATCTTTATCGTCTTGATAGTATAGCTTCTTTTAACGAGTTGTTACTTTTGGATACATGTGTGAAAAGAAATTAGATAATGAATCTTCAGCTTTTTTATGGCACAAAAGATTAGGTCATATCTCCAAAAGAAGAATAGAAAAACTTATGTTGAATGAAATTTTGGATCCCTTAGATTTTTCTGATCTTGATCAATGTATAGAGCGCATTAAGGGGAAATAAACCTACAGTAGGAAGTTTGAAGTCAATAGATCAAATTGTGTCTTAGATGTAATTCATACGAATATTTGTGGGTCATTTCTTACATTTGCGTGGAATGGTCAACAATATTTTATCACATTCATAGACGACCACTCCAGATTTGACTCTACCTAATTCATGAAAAGGCCTAGTCGCTGGACACATTAAGAAATTACAAAGTTGAAGTTGAAAATCAACTTGATAGAAGGATTAAATCCATGAGATCTGATGGTGGTAGTGAATATTATGGCAGATATGACAGATCAGGTAAACAATGTCCAAGACCGTTTGCCAAGTTTCTAGAGGAATGCGGTATTGTTCCTCAGTACATCATGCCAAGTTCACCCACTGTGAATGATGTTGCTGAGAGATGAAACGGAACGCTTAAGGATATAGCAAGGAGTATGATTGCTCATTTTACCTTACCAGATTCACTCTGGAGAGATGCTTTAAAGACTGCAACATATATTCTAAATAGAGTTTCCACTAAGACAACTAACAAAACTCCATATGAACTATGGACTAGGCGAAAGTCCAGTCTTAAGCATTTGCATGTGTTGGGATGTCCAGTTGAGGTAAGGCCTTACAGGCCTAATGAGAAGAAACTAAACATAAAGACAGTTAGTTGCTACTTTGTTGGGTATTCTGAGAGGTCATGAGGATACAAGTTTTATGATCCCACATCTAAGGTCATTTTTGCGTCTGGAACCGGCAAGTTCTTTGAAAGTGTTGAGTCTGCTGAAGAAAACAGGATTAAGGACTTTGTCTTTGAAGAGGAACATGTAGCTATTCCTCCTAGAGTTACTCAGGTTGATGAGGAGCATGTCTTTGACATCCTTCAGGACAACTCAAATGAAAACAATGATATGGACTTAACTCCTGTAGAATAGCCTCAAACACATACAAAACTCGTGCCATTAAGGAGATCCACTAGGGAAAGGAGTGCCATATCGGATGATTATGTGGTATCCCTCAAGAGCATGAAACAGACATTGGGGTGATCGAAGATGATCCTATCAGCTTTCGTCAAGCAATGGAAAGTCCGAATCATGAAAAGTGGATTAAGGCAATGAAAAAGGAAATGAAGTCAATGAAAGATAATGACGCTTGGAATATTGTTCCACTATCAAAAGGTGTGAAACCCGTTGGCTGCAAATGGATTTTTAAAATCAAATGAGATTCAAAAGGAAAGGTGAAGCGATACAAAGTCTCTTGTCGCTAAGGGTTTTACCCACAAAAAAGGCATTGACTATAAGGATACATTCTCTCCTATTTCTACTAAGGATTCGTTGAAGATTATAATGGCACTTGTGGGTCATTTTGATCTTGAGTTACATCGAATGAATGTTAAGACTGTATTATTTAATGGTGGCATTGAGGAAACCATTTATATGACCCAGTCTGAACATTTTGTTACGGGTGATCTAAAAGGCATGGTATGCAAACTATAGAAATCTATCTATGGTGGGCTCAAGTTGGACAATGGTATTTTAAGTTTCCTCAAGTGATTCTCTTGTTTGGTTTTGAGGCGATTCTAGTTAATAAGAGTACATACCATAAGTTCTGTGGGAGTAGGTATATCTCCTTGATCCTGTATTTTGACGATATTTTGTTTTCTATTAATGATATGAGTATCCTATTAGACACCAAGAAATATATTGTCAAAAACTTTGACATAAAAGATCTTGGAAATGCTTCATATGTGTAGGGAATTGAAATATGTTGAGATCAATCTTGCCATATTCTAGGTTTATCCCCAAGAAGCTACATAGAAAAGGTACTCAAGAGGTACGACATGCAAGATTGCAAGTCATTGGATACTCTTGTGGCTATGGGAGATAAGTTTAATCTCAACTAGTGCCCTATAAATGATTTTGGCAAACGGGAGATTCAAACAGTTCCTTATGTATCTGCCGTTGGCAGTATAATGTATACTCAAGTCTGTATCAAACTAGACTTGGCATACATTACTAGTATGTCGGGCAAATACCTGAGCAATCTAGGAAAAAATCATTGGAGAGCAGCTAAGAGAGTACTGAGATATTTATAGAAGATACAGGATTATATTCACCTTCACGAGGTTAGAAAAGCGTTAGGTCTTCGATGATGCTGACTCAAATTTTGCTAGGTGTGAAGATAGCAGAAAGTCTACTTCAGGATATGTATTTTTGCTTGCTAACAGTGCCATCTCTTGGAAAAGTGTAAAACAGTCTATTATATCTTCCACTATGACAACCGATTTAATTGCATTGTACAAGGCATCCAATCATGGAGTATGGCTGCGGAATTTTATATTGGGCTGCGCTTAGTAGATGGCATTGATAAGTCACTACAATTATTTTGTGATAATCAGTCCGCAGTCCTCTACTCCAATAACAATAGAAGCTCCTTCAAATCAAAGTACACTAACATCAAGTTCTTGGTTGTTAAAGAAAGGATACAGAATGGACAATTATTTATAAAGCATATCGGCACGAACTCCATGGTTGCAGATTCGCTTACTAAAAGAATAATACCCAAGATGTTCCATAAACATGCAGCTTTTATGGATCCTATATTCTTACAGAAATTTCGGCTTTAGTGAGAGTCTGTAAATTTTGTAGTGATCATTTGTAATAGACATTCAGTTTTGGATAAAGTTTTATAGTGATGTACATCAGTTATAAGTTTTGTAAATCTTCATTTCTCTTGAACTAACAAAACTTAAAGTTTAAAGTTTTCAAGTTCAATGTCCATTCTGATAAGTATTATGATTTGATTTTGGTTGTGATCTCAATTCAGAGGATCAGTTGGAAATATGCATGTTGTTGATCACATTTACATGTAATTTTCATCCTGCACATCCACACGTTTCTGATTATCATTTGACATTAATGTACGTGCTCATTGTTGATTTAGTTACTGTGGTGTAATGAAAATTGCCTTGACTTTATTACTAATGTGATTGGTAGATCAGATTATTTATAGATATGCATTACAGTTATGACAACAAAGTTGAGCTCAAATTCAATTTTAAATGTTGTTTGATTAATAGGTTACAAATATAGTCCAAGTGGGAGATTGTTGGATTATAATCCAATATATGAACTAGTATATGTATTTACATATAGATATAATCATTCAACATAAATATTAGAAACTATCATTATAAATGCTCATAATTTAAAGTGATCAACTAAGGTTATGATGTGGATATGGGCATAAATGCAAAAGGATTAATGTAATTTTCAAATGAAATGTGCAGAGACTTTTTGGTATTTTGCATATTCTTGATGGGTGGATAAGCAAAATACTCATAGCAATTAGTGTGACTAGTTGCTAATTAGAGGAGGTTAGGTCCCCAAGAGACCCACACATTTATTCTCTCAAATCCACCCCATTGAGATCTGCGAGAGACTGAGGGAGCACTCTGAAGGTGGACGGTTGGAGAAAAGGTGAAGAAGAAACCTTCTTCTTAAAGGAAGTGTCTAAGGAGTCAAAGGTGGGAATCTCTTGAAAGATTTAGAGTGCAACCCCTTTTTCTTACCTCTGAAAATATGAACACAGGTAACTTTATATCAATGATATATATGCAGATTCATATGCATAGATAGATATATACACACACACGTTTGCATATATCAATCTCAAGCTTATGTACATGTTCTTGGCATCCTTGTTTAACACCCTATGTATCTATTTGCATTTGTTTACTCCATTCAAATTAACTTCATAGCATCGCTAGGTTTTGTGTGTATTAAGATAGATGTTTCATCTTCCTTGAAAACACGGAAATCTACTCGTAACTATCGCAAGTACCGGTACTTCTCCATGAGTGTCGGTACATAAGCATTATAGATTAGGGACTACAGCTTATTAGTGTTGGTACTCAATATGAGTACCAGCACTTGTAAGCTACATGTCAGGTTTAAGGGCTCCAGAAATTAAGTCTTATAGATTGTAGCTCACTAGTACAGGTATTTAGGATGAGTACCGATACAGGAGAGCCAAAGATCAGGTTTAAGGTCCTTGAGACCCAAAATCTGTGACTTGTGTGTACCAGTACTCGTGACGCGTACCGATATACATGAGTTAGATCAAATTCTAGGCCTAAAGTGACCAAGACCTATAGCTTCCCAGTATCGATACCTGTTGGCTATAGACTAATCAGTACTCAAGAAGTACCAATGGTAGTCATGGGTGCCTGTACCTGTTGAGATCAGGTTAATTCTAGAGTGATACCAATACTTATAGAGTATCAGTACTAGACTTTAGTACCAGTACACCATGGGTATTGGATAAGTAGTCATCTGAGCTTAAATTCCAAGCTATAAGTTATAAGTACCGGTACTGGGCATCAATATCGGTGCTCCTTTGGATATGGAACTCATACTTGTAAGTTAGTGATACCGGTATTGGTACACCAATACTGGTACCCATTCAACATAAGCTCAGTTGAAGTTAGTTAATGTTCAGGTTCATCATAAGTAAGAGGTGGATCATTTATGGAATAACCCCAACAAAATCTAGCCATTTCATAGAAGTCCAACTACTCAAATTTGGTGGGTAAGAATAGTTCCACATGAGTATCCAAATAAAAACTTCATATGCAGATAGAAATGAATGTTTACAATTATGAGAAGTATGTTCAGACCAATGAAATAAGCCAACAAATGAAGATGATGCCATCCAAAAGAAATATAGCTATGATAGAAATATCAAAATAAATTGTTAAGCTCTCCAAAATAGGTTTTATAGATTTCATTAATCCCATAAGCTAGTCTTGCAACCACATGACCCATAACTATGAGGAGAATCATTCAATCCAAAGCCCATGAGAATCAAGATTCGAAATGCCGATTTTGATGCCGTGCCGATAAAATTCCAAGTGTGCATTTCGTGGGCATGCCGAGGGCATGCCGATGCATACCAACAAAAATGACAAAAGTAATTAAAAAAATCAATAGCAATCTCGACATGGCCACCAATTTCGCCAGCATGCCGACCGTGCCGAGGGCATGCCGACGGCATGCCGACGAAATCCCTATAAATCGACGTTTTCTTCATGTCGACACGACCGTTGCTCGGAAATGGCCTTTCCGACAGCATGCCGTCAGCATTTAAATCAATGATGAGAATACATCTAAATAGTCCAATAATATACCTTTCAAAGAAAAAAAATGAAATAATTACAGGTAATGACAGGCATGCATGGGGTAGTCATGGAATCTTTAGAGTCAATAATAATTGTAAAACATGCAGATTCCCTTTTCTAAGAAAAATAGGTCAGTGTCCAAATTTGCTACAAAGATTTGCATGGTATGGCACATTATGTAAGGAGGTACTATATTTGGTCACATGACGAGGAGGAATGTCTTGAGGGATATGTTCCCAACAACAATGCTGAAATGTCTGATGTGGGAAAAAAAATCCAGAAAAGACAAACATCATGCAGAGGATGTACATGAATGCTTGGAAACATCAAATCTAAGGCTCAAGGTAGTAATCAGCATCTTTTCTTACCTTTCTTTTTCATGTTTCAACTACAGGAATACATGTTTGAAGGAGAAAGCAACTGCTAGCCTCTTGTCCCCCGCCACTCGTGACCCCTTGATAGAGCCAACAAGGTTTTGGAAAGGAACCCCTAGCATTGCTAGGCTCCATCCCGCATATTAAGGTTGTAGCGGGCATCATTCTCCTTCAAACCAACTCCAAAAGGGTTACTGAGGTTCGAACCTCCTTGGGTCGTGGAAGTCTCACCCCCAACAATGCCTTATATCACCAACCTTGGGGTTAGCTCCTGCTATTAAGCCTAATAAGGCCTTGTATAGCTGGTTGGAGCTCTTGGTTGACCTTTATTCGGCACTATAAGGGTCGCTTGACCCCAATGACCTATTACGTTCCCTGCCAAACCTTCAATGACCCTGCAACGAGGCTACCTAGTGTTGTTGTTTTCTCAACCTTGCTACAACCGACGATATTGGCATTACTTGGGGCTTGGCAAAAGGGCATTCTTGATTTCTTATCCAAGTATGATTTGTTCTCAAGCAAACATGTTTCTTTGCAACTATTCTTGTGCGATATGGTGCCAAGAAGTAATGGTGGAGGTGAAAGAGTCCTTCAATGTTTCAACAAGGGTTGTTGTTGCCACAAGTTGTGAGAATGACATTAATTCCAAAGAACAGTATAATCAACTTTGTTTTCTATCTATGAGAAGTGCTAGAAATAGCTCTCATTCTATTAGGGTCTAAGTAGTGAACAAGAGGGGTAAGCAAAAGGGAAGATCCCTACCTATTTCTTGAGCAGCAAGACAACCTTTTCTTTACCCCCTTTTCCTTCTCTTCCTTACTTCCATCCTCCAAAAGTTTTGAAATCTTGAGCACTAGATCCCACACATACAAGGAGCATTTCGAAGCAATCAAAACCCCCATCCAACCTTAGGGCAACCCCCAACAAGAAAAACCCCATTACCACAAATATAACCCACCATGGGTTGAATACACCACATTCATCACCAAAGATCTCATGCACAAAACTAATCCCACCATCCAAAACCTCCCTAATACCTTTCCTACACATAGGAAATCAAAAAGAAAGGAAATAAAAAGTGGATCCCTACCTCAAGAGATGAAATTGGAAAGGAGGAAATCAAAAGTCCCTGCGTGCTGGAGCTTCCCTTTTTCAACACCATCGAGCAGCTACCCCTCCAGGTTTTCTTTTTTCTTTTTTCCTCGCAACCAACAACAATTAACAACACATTAAATTTTATACTCCCCAAAATTTGTCTTTAAACACATTAATCATCAAAGAAATTTCTTTCTACATCTTAAGCAATGACCTAGAAGTAGGGATGCATACGAGGGCAAGATGGGGGCATGCTCACCCTGTGCGAAGCCTTGACGGGATCCCGATCCTCTCCGTTGGCCATCCATTCAGCAGTAGCAACAGCAGCAACGACTGCTACGACAAGCAAGAGTAGCAGCCTATGCCCCTCGGCGCGAGTGTGGCTACAGTAGCAGCAACAGGGGACGAGAGCAGGGGCAGCTGGCCACTGCGGTGGCGACGGCTAGCCGGTTAATCGGAGGAGAGGAGGAACCAAATGAGCTGCTGCTGCGATAAGCAGCAACAACGGTAGCCCACACACGCGCGCATCGCTGTGGCATCAGCAGGGAAGGGGCGGTGGTGGCTGGCTGCCTGGCGCGTAAGAAGAGGAGTTGGTCGGCTTGGAAGGAAGAGAAGAGAGGAGTTTACGGTGGCAAGCAGGAGAAGAGGGGGGTGTCGGCGGTAGGAAGCAGGAGAGGAGTGGCCTTGTTGCGCAAGTCAAGAAAAAGAGGCAGAGATGGGGTCCTAGGCATTGATGCCACGGAGGGGAGGCACTTATCAAAAAGAGACGAGGAAAAAATTTACGTGGAAACCTTTCACTCAAAACGAATTTCGAAGAAGAGTCTTTACAAAGAATTTCTCATCCACAACCCCTCAAAAAAAATTATGAGTGCCCTGTGTGCTAGGGTGTAGGATCCGTAAAGTATAAGTACATTAGAAGGGAGAGATAAATAATGTAGTAGATAAAAATTTACAGTAATAATAAATCACAAAAATACACAAGATATATATAATAATTCCCATCACTTAGATACTCCAATACCTAAGTCTTCAAACTTAGGATTTTTAATCCGATTCCCTCAACCTGGAAGGAATCAATTTACTTATACCTGAGATAATTAACGGATTACCTCAACCTAATTACAAGATATCAAAAAGAAATAAAGATACAGGTGTAAGCAAGATGCAAATAAAAACTTACAATAAATTCCTAAGTCTCCAACAAGTATATTGCTTAATAAGAGTATATAAATTAATCTAACGAGAATACTAAAGCATAAACAAACAATTGAACAATGAAGAACACGATCACCTTTGATGACTTGTTGCAGATGGAGAGAGGCCTTGAGAGGAATGCAACAAATCAAGCTCCTTTTTAGCTAGAAAAATTCAGAATTTGAGGTGTAGGCAGGGACAGTAGTTGTGTGCAAAAGACACTTAAATATAAGCCACTAAACACCTTCCCTATGATTGCTAGTCGTTAGGGGCAATTTGGGAAGATTAGAGATAGGTTTAATTGCAAAATAGCCGTTCAGATTGGTCACAATGATTAGTTGGTATCGGTACTAAACTTTTGGTATCGGTACTGACTGCATACAGTCAGCCCAACTAAATCACTAGGTATCGGTACTATTAATGAGTACTGGTAGTTGTGACTTACAGATTTGGGTTCAGTGACCTACATGTAGGTACTAGTGATTAGAACCGGTACTTGTAAGGTCCAGGCAAAACCAAGTGCACAAACTGTGACCACTTGGTATCGGTACTCACGATAAGTACCGGTACTTGTTGTTTACAGTTTGGGACTTAGGCCCAAACTTGTGCCTAGCATGTACCGATACTTATGACCAGTACCAGTATTTGTTACAAGTACAAAAAATTATAAGTGTAAGTCAATTTTTAGAGTTATCCCATCTACTCTATACGACTTTATTTTGAAAGAATCAAATTTGAGTTTTGAAACAAATGAATGAACGATATTCTGCAATCAAACTTCGACCTAGCATCCTCATTGATGCAAAACTTGTGAAAAGCATCTTGTGGTGCTTTTTCCTTACTTTTAGATTTAGGTGCCCTCTGTAAACATGCAATAACAAGGAATAGGAATACGATTGGAAATATAAAAAACTTCCTTTCATGTGTTTGTACAAAAAAAAAACACATTTAAGCCTGCATGTACCGGTACTAGTGTTTGGTACTGGTATTGGTTGATTTCTGTTCCAACCAGAAATATGAGCTAGTACTGGTATTCATATTCAGTACTGGTACCTGCTCACTAAAGCAGGCATTGCTACGCCTAGCTAGTACCAGTACCAGTGATGGGTACTGGTACCACCTGGTACCCTACATGAATGGAGTGCAATAGCAAAGGTTTTGAGGGAAAGAAAACAAGATATAAGATGACTCAAAGAAGCACAAAATGATAAGAAGATAAGAGTGTACCTAGAGTTGAGGCTTGGAGATGATCTTTCTCTTCTTGGCTAGGGCTTGGAGAGGCTATTATGAAGAGGACTAGGGTTTGCAAGTGACAAAATGAGGCAAGTGTTTGCACTTGGCCTCTTTTATATGGGATGGGTCATGTGCTAGTCACATGACCACTTAAGTGGTTGAAAGAAATGAAATTGACAACTTAGGTGTTGAAAAAATAATGTAGTCAACAACCTAAGTTAAGCAACCATATTGCAAACAACACCCTGATATTTTCGGACATATGGAAATATTACACTTTACCGTTCTTTTTAGCAAGCATGGGTAAATTGCAATGAGGCCCTTAGGGATTTTTATAAATACAAATAAATTACATATAAATCAAATTATTAGCTTTGAATCTCTTTTATTGTACAAAGTCCTAATTTTCTTCTTATAAAGCAGAATCTCTCTGTTGCAAGAGGTTTTGTAAAGATGTCTGCCAATTGGTTTTGTGTGTCAATGAATTCTCATTGAATTGAATCTTGAAGGACATTATCTCTAAGGAAATGATGTCTACCATTTATGTGCTTGGTACGTGAATGATGTACCGGATTTTTGGATAAATTTATTACACTTGTATTATCACATAAAATTTTAGATTGCGCAAAAATCAATCCAAAGTCAGACAAAGTCTGTTTCATCCAATTGACCAAAGAGCAAGCAAGTGAAGCAGTAATATACTCTGCTTTAGTCATAGAAAGTGAAACACAAGTCTGTTTCTTAGAAAACCATGAGACCAAAGATTCTCCAATAAAATGACATGTGCCGCTAGTACTCTTTCGATTTGTCCGACTCCTTGCATAGTCTGCATCACTATAGGATAATAGATCTAAGGTTTGTGCTTTAGGATAGAAAAGGCCAAGCTCTTTTGTACTATTTAGGTATCTAAATAATTTTTTACTTTATTAAAATGAGATCCTTGGGTTTGGATTAGAATCTCGCACATAGACATGTAGCAAAAAGAATATCAGGTCTAGAAGGTGTAAGATATAGTAGTGAACCTATCATGCCCCGGTATTTCTTTTCATCTACCCTCTTGTCGAATAAATCTTCAGCAAGAGAAGCAGATAGAGCAATCAGAGTCTCTTTGTCATTTGCATTTTTAAAGTCAAATTTTTTGAGAATTTCAAGAACATATTTTGTTTGACTAATGGAAATTCTTGTGTCTAATTGTTGAATTTGGAATCCTAAAAAGAATCTAAGTTCACCCATCATACTCACTTCAAACTCAGTCTTCATAGTCTCACAGAAATGTTGACACAGGGACTCCTTAGTTGATCCAAATATAATATCGTCAACATATATTTGAACCAGTAGGATGTCATTTCCTTCTTTTACAAAAAGAGTTGAATCAACAACTCCAATTCTAAATCCGTGCTGAAGAAAAAAGGTCCTAAGCCTATCATACCAGGCCCTGGGAGCTTGCTTAAGTCCATATTACGCCTTATTGATCTTGTATACATGCTCTGGGTGTGCTGGGTCCTCGAACTCGGGAGGTTGATGAACATAAACTTTGTCCTTAATATAACCATTAAGAAAGGCATTCTTGACATCCATTTGATATAGCTCGAAGTCCTTTGCACTCGCAAAGGCAAGTAGCATCCGTATGGACCCCAAACGAGCAACAGGAGCATATGTCTCATCAAAGTCAATGCCCTCCTATTGGTTATAACCTTGAGTTATAAGTCTGGTTTTATTCCTAATCACTGAACCAGATTCATCCAATTTATTTCGGAACACCCACTTGGTTCCAATGATGGAATTACCCTCAGGAGCGGGTACCAAGTTCCATACATTGTTCCTTGTACATTGGAGTAGCTCCTCCTACATAGCTACAACCTATGACTCACCCTTTAATGCCTCATCAACTTTCTTGGGTTCAAGTTGAGAAACAAAGGCATTAAGGACAAAATTAGCTCTAAAGTGAGATCAGGTTTTTACACCTTGTTCAATATCACCTATAATCTATTCTTGAGGGTGATCCTTATGGTGTACCCATTCTTTTGGAAAATCATGTACATTTCATGTATCTTTTATTTTTGATACATTGATGAAGGGGGTATCTTCATCATCAGAATCTAAATGATTTGGTTTAGGTTCACCTAAGTTTGTTTCATCAATTGAAACATGCAGGGATTCTTCTATAACAAAAGTCCTTTTATTAAAGACTCGATAAGCTTTGCTTATTGTTGAATAGCCAATAAAAATGCCTTCATCACCTTTAGCATCAAACTTATCAAGCCGATCACGAGTATTTAATAAATAACATCGACTTCCAAGCACCCTAAAATATGAAATCCTAGGAGACTTTAGTGGTTATCTTTCTCAACACAGTTAATTAAGTTAATTGTGCTTAATTATGTGCAGAAGAAAGTAACTTAGGTCAACTTGAATTTATGTCAATTAAGTAGTATAGGGTCAAGTTAACCTAACATTTTAGATTTTATTTCTTTTTAACTGGTTGAGTCTAGGTCATTCGCTAGGAGGCATAACTTAATTAGAATTCACCATTAATCCTAAGCAACTTATGGAAATTATAATTAAATTTACTTTAGGAATAAGAATTTTGCATAAGAATTTCTAATTAGAAGAATATGCAAAATTTCATAAGGAAACACATCTACACAAATGATTTACTTTTACAAACAAGTAAACTTGTTTATTTCTTTTAATTTCTTTTTAATTACAAGAGATTAAGGCAAGAAAAAGTAATTCCAAAGAAAATATGCCTTATTACAACATTAAGCTTAAAAGGAATTAATAAAATGCAAGAAATTAAACCACAATTTTTCTTCTTTGTCATCAGCCTCATTCTTCTCTTCTTCTTTTACCTTTCTCTCTCTCTCTCTTTTCTCTTTTTATTTATTTATTTTCCTTAATCTTTCTCGAGCTCTTCTCCTATACATGTCTTCTTCTCTTTCTTCTCTTCCTTCTTACTCTGCTTGTTATTTTTCTTTAGCCCTTGTGCCTATCTACCTTTCTTTTCTCCTTAGAGCTCTCCCCTGAAATTCCTTGGATGGAAGGGGTGAGATATGCGTGACGTAATATAAAGTGCGGAAGTAAAATAGACAATCTCACAAAAATAAACAATCACACAAAGGGCACAAGTATTTTTAGGTGGAAACCCAAACCGGGTGAAAACCACCACCTAACCCTCTCGAGTTAGGATTTCCCGATTGACCTAGTTGATCAAATCTACTAAACCTAGTCAGTTAAACGAGGGTGATTGAACCTCAAATACAACTACACTACTTAGATCGAGGGTAGTGTTTCTCAACACCCCTTCTCTTCACAAGAAGGAATTTGTCTCGCCAAGGAGACGGGAATTCGTAAAGCAAATACGCAACCAAAGATAATATAAAGTACAATAATCCTATAGAGCCTTAAATATTTAATCCTAACTTCTATAGGAGTTAGGAAACTTCCATTTGGTAGAAGTGCGTCGAAGTGACGACGCGGATGCGTGAACCACGCTTTGGCACAACAGCGCTTTCGTAACGTTAGTGGGAGAGCGGGTGTACAGTAGGATGAAGCTCTTAGATGAGAAGAGAGTGCTTGTAGAGCTATATATTCTTCTATTTGATCTTCTACTTCTTTTTGACACAAGCCAAATGACACATTCTAGAGCTCAAATGAGTGGAAATATTCTAGTAAGGGTGTGTCTTACAAGCCAAGGGGTTCTCCTCTATTTATAGAGGGCCTAGGAAGGCTTTGGAAGGCCTTGGAAGACTTCCATAGCCGTTGAGTTCAAATCCAAGGCAACTTTTCAGAATTAATCATGATTCTGATAAGGTCATCAGACGTTTGGAAAATCCATTTAAGACGTTTAGGAGCTAAGTCAGACGTCTGATTTTAGACGGGTTTCCTTCCTGACTTGAATCAGACCTAAATAGGGTTCTAGTGAAAGTCCATCAGACGACACACAGGACCCCTGGCACAAGGTTTGGACGTCTGGAAACCTATTTATTCTCTGGAAATGGATTCCCAACGATTCTAACGGCTATAAAATCTCTGAAAGAAGATTTTGGGTCAGTTGAGGCAAAACGGTCATGTATCAGACATTTGGGGTCCTCTACGGGCGTCTGATACGAGGCTAACGATCATTTCCTCAACGTTTACTAAGGGTGCCAATGGTCCACTAATTGGACGTCTGGCAAAGGCATCAGACGTCTCCTAAGATGTATGGACTAAGATCTGGACGTCTGATTTCATCAGACAGAATTAACTAAGTCCAGCCCAAATAATCGGACATCTGAGTCAACGGTCAGACGTCTTAAAAGTTTTTATCAGACGTCTGAAATTTACATTAGACATCTGAAAAGTCTATCTGATACCTATTTTGGTTTTCTAAGTTCTCTATAGAAAACATAAGTATCCTAAGATAGTGCAGGTATTCGTAGGACTACTTTAAGGATCCATTGAGGTTCTTTAACATAAGATCTAAGACAGAAATAAAAAGCAAAACAAAGAAACAAAATTACATAGAACAGGATAAAATGAAATCTATCATATTCTTCATCTCATTCCTTCTTTTAGCTTTCGCTCCTTGCGAAGGTCCTCCGCCTCTGTTAAGCTCCTCCAATCTGCCATGGATGCGAGCTCGAACTCTATCTAAACACCTATCTCCATTTGCAATTTGACTTGAAAACTAGAATTCAAATGCAAATGTTAAAAGACGTATTTTGTTATCATCAAAATAAACGATCGTGGTGCTCTAGCTCCAACGATCTCCCCCTTTTTGATGATGACAAAATCATAAATAATAATGTATAAAATCCTCCCCCTTGTTGACGTTATCAAAAAGGTTTAATCGATTTTAAATTTCCTATAACTCCCCCTTAAAACATGCTCTTCTATAAATGGGTTGAATTTCTTTTAATAAGAGTAATATCCTCCCCCTTTTTGTAACAACAAGATTGCTATTATTTTTCCCCCCCTTTCTAAAGAAAATATAACTAATTTAACAAGATCTCCTCCTAAATGATTGACAAATAGCTTATAATTTTAACTCCCCCTATCTATATGCTAATGATAAAAAGATAGGGTTAAGGGTTACCTCACCTACCATGGCCAATAGAATGGCCTAAATGGAGGTGGTGGATGCCATATCGGATGGGGCTCCCATCCGTAGTTTGGAGGCCTGGGCATTGGCGTCGGTCTCCAGTCTGGCAGTCGACATGCGGCAGGTCCAACATTTGTTCGCCGTCTCGTCGATCTTCTCGTTCTCCTCCTTGGTCTTCTCCTTGGTTCTCCTAACTCAAGTTGACCAACCTTGAGCTTGTAGGTCTAATCTCTTGTATTATAGTCACCCTTGAAACCTACAAAACAAGATTCTAGATCTCTCCTCGGTATCCAAGTTAATTTGGATCTAGATCTGTTAGCGGGTCTCCTTGACAGAGATCCTTTCTCAACCTTAGGGCTATATAAGTTATCTACCTTATTTATCAAATTATTTGATTTCTCTCTAAGACATGCAAGTTTACCTTCAATAGCATGCATTTTGGTTTTTAAGCTAGAAATTTCAATTTTTAAACTAGTGTTTTCCTCAATCAACTTATTATTTTCATTGATAAGGTTATGATCTTCTAACAATAAGTCATCATTTTTAGGACTAGCTTCTAGATCCTTAAGTTATTTTTCTAACCTTTCATTTTCATTTTTAAGAAAACCAAGGTCCTTTTTAATATTTTTATTTTCTACCTTAAGTGATTTACTTACTTCAAAAGCTCATTAAATGCATTCTGTAAATCGAAATTTACCTCGTCGTCGGAGTCGCTTCCACTTTCGCTGTTGCTTTCTCCTATGGCCATGAAACCAAGGCAAGCGGTTTCATCCTTCTCAGAATTTTCTTCTTCCTCTTCCTCTGAGCTCTAGTCGTCCCAAGTTGCTTGGAACGCTTTCTTCTTAGACTTCTTCTCCTTTTCCTTCTTCTTCTCCTTCTTGAGAAGAGGGCACTCGGGTTGTAGATGTCCTATCTCGTTGCAATGGTAGCAACGTCTCGAGCTCTCCTTTTCCTTCTTCTCATTCTTTTCTTTCCTTGATTCCCTGCAATACTTGGAAAACCTTTTAAGTAAAAATTTAAAGTCATCGTCGGAAATTTCCTTGCTATCTGATGCGGCTCTGAAGGTGAGGGTCTTTTTCGATTTTTGCTCCGGTGTATCCTTCTTCTGCTTTAGCTTTGTCTCATAGGCCATTAGATTGCCTAGGAGATCTTCCATGTTGAGCTCCTCCATCTCGTTCGCCTCCTCGATGGCGGTGACCATTTGCTCCCATTCCGGTCCAATGGAACGAAGAAGCTTCCCTTGAAGCTCCCCCTTGATGAAAGTCTTTCCTAATGCCTTAAGATTATTCACTATGAGAGTGAACCTAGTGTTTATCTCACTCAAAGATTCATTAGATTTCATGGAAAAAGACTCAAATTCTTGTGAAAGTAAATTTATTTTAGAGGTTTTTACCTTAGAGGTACCCTCATGAGTTACCTCGAGTGTGTGCCAGATCTCGTATGCGGTGGCACACTGAGATATTCGGTTGAACTCCTCTGGGCTAAGGGCGTAATACAACGCATTCATAGCTTTCGTATTGAGGGAAAGCTCGCGGGTCAACAGCTGCGAATGGCCTCTCTCTGGTTTCTCCGGGACTTCATATGGGGTTTCACAACGTTCCCATAAAGTGAAGTCGGTGGCTTGAAGCCACATCTTCATCCATAACTTCCAGTAGCCATGGTTGCTTCCATCGAAGAAAGGCGGTCGGACGGTGGACTGCCCCTCGACGATTCTAGTGGCGGTGACGCTTCCCTCCATCGGATCTTCGCCGATGTGTAACGCCGAAAATGTGAAACCTGCTCTGATACCAACTGAAATTCCCTGGATGGAGGGGGTGAGATATGCGTAACGTAATATAAAGTGCGGAAGTAAAATAGACAATCTTACAAAAATGAATAATCACACAAAGGGCACAAGTATTTTTAGGTGGAAACCCAAACCGGGTGAAAACCACCACTTAACCCTCTCGAGTTAGGATTTCCCGATCGACCTAGTTGATCAAATCCACTAAACCCAGTCACTTAAACGAGGGTGACTGAACCTCAAATACAACCACACTACTTAGACCGAGGGTAGTGTCTCTCAACACCCCTTCTCTTCATAAGAAGGAATTTGTCTCGCGAAGAAGACGGGAATTCGCAAAGCGAATATCCAACCAAAGACAATATAAAGTACAACAATCCTATAGAGCCTCAAATATTTAATCCTAGCTTCTATAGGAGTTAGGAAACTTCCCTTTGATGGAAGTGCGTTGAAGTGACGATGCGGATGCGTGAACTACGCTTTGGCACAACAGCGCTCTCGTAACGTCGGTGGGAGAGCGGGTGCACAGCAGGATGAAGCTCTTAGATGAGAAGAGAGTGCTTATAGAGCGAAAGCTTCTTCTATTTGATCTTCTACTTCTTTTTGAAACAAGTGAGTGGAAATATTCTAGCAAGGGTGTGTCTTACAAGCTAAGGGGTTCTCCTCTATTTATAGAGGGCTTAGGAAGGCTTTGGAAGGCCTTGGAAGGCTTCCATAGCCGTTGGATGCAAATCCAAGGCAAATCAGGCCGTAGTCAGAATTAATCATGATTCTGACAGGGTTATCAGACGTCTAGTCCTGGCATCAGACGTCTGGAAAACCCATTTAAGATGTCTGGGAACTAAGGCAGACGTCTGATTTTAGACGGGTTTCTTTCCTGACTTGAATCAAACCTAAACAGGGTTCTAGTGAAAGTTCATTAGACGACACATAGGATGTCTGACACAAGGTTTGGACATCTGGAAACCTATTTGTCCTTTGAAAATGGATTCCCAACGATTCTAACGGCTATAAAATCTCTGAAGGAAGATTTTGGGTCAGTCGAGGCAAAACGGTCATGTATCAGACGTCTGGGGTCCTCGACGGACGTCTGATATGAGGCTAACGGTCATTTCCTCAATGTCTGCTAAGGGAGCCAACGGTACACTAATTGGGCATTTGGCAAAGACATCAGACGTGGACTAAGATCTGAATGTCTTATTTCATCAGACAGAACTAACTAAGTCCAGCTTAAATAATCGGACATCTGAGTCAACAGTCAGACATCTTAAAAGTTTTTATCAGACGTCTGAAATTTAGATTAGACATCTGAAAAGGCTATCGAATCCTATTTTGGTTTTCTAAGTTCTCTATAGAAAACCTAAGTATCCTATGGTAGTGCAGGTGTTCCTAGGACTACTTTAAGAATCCTTTGAGGCTCTTTAACATAAGATCTAAGACAGAAATAAAGAGCAAAACAAAGAAACAAAATTACATAGAACAGGATAAAATGAAATCTATCATATTCTTCATCTCCTTCCTTCTTCAAGCTTTCGCTCCTCACGAAGCTCCTCTGCCTCTGTTAAGCTCCTCTAATCCGCCATGGATGCGAGCTCGAACTTTATCTAAACACCTGTCTTCATTTGCAATTTGACCTGAAAACTAGAACTCATATGCAAATGTTAAAAGACACGTGTTTTGTTATCATCAAAATAAACGATCGTGGTGCTCTAGCACCAACATCCCCTTCTCCTTTCCTTCCTTTCCTTTTCTTCTTCTCCTTCTCTTCCTTTTCATCCTTTCCTTTTCTCCTTCTCTTTTGAACCTTTGTAATCCTTCTGAACCGAACCGGTTTGATCCTTTGAACCCAAAAATTAGGTTTTTGATTGGCGGCTTGGACTGGTCGAGGATACACAGCACCCTTCTCAGGGTGTGACTAGACCCTACTAGGTCCAAGCCTGGTTTTTATTTGCTTCGATTTATTTCCGGTTCACATAGTCTTGAGCCCATCTGGCTCACGGCCTCCCAGGCCCATATGCACACGCCCTCACGGGCCCACACTCGCACGCCTACAGGCGCACACACACCCGAGCACGTGCACCGCATGCGCCCACACACACACCCATATGCTCATGTTTTTTTCATGCGCCCTGCGCTGTCGATTGAAGTGCCTTAAACGCAAATTATTTTTATACCAAGGCGACTGCTCCAGTTCCACCAATGTGGGACTATGTTTCCCCCTCCTAGTCCAAACTTCAAATGATCATTCCAGCCAGCTCAGAGCTCCAATCATAGCAATGAAGGCTTGCTGGAAAGCTCTTAGATTGTTCTGCACGATTGAAGTATCAATTTGATACTCAAGGAAGGTTTAGCTCTTCGATTTGAAGGGCGAAGGGACCTGGTTCACTACGGCCATCTTGCTTGCAAAATGGGGTTTTGGCTCTAAGGTCCTACAGAAGGACATTTGACCTCCAAATGAGATGTTGAATAGGTTCAGAGAGCGTTTCCACGGCTGTTGGTGAAGATACTAAACTCTAAGAAGCTTTAGGAAGGTTATGAAGCTAAAAAGCTTCGCCAGGGAGCTTCAGAACTGCAATTCAAGTTCTGATAGGTCGAACAGACGGCTAAAGACCTATTTAATCAAATCAAACAAACTCTAGAGGTTGTTAAGAAACTATCTGGGCAGATTATCCACTTGAATCTCATCACAAACTCATTGTCGTCAGTTTGGGTTCAAAAACAACCCAAACTGACGGAATTCAATTTCTACCATAAAATTGATCAGAGCTCATCCAAATTGCATTTAAATCATTTACAAACATCACAGGAACAGATTGAACTCTTCAATTTGTCTGATTAAATCCTAAATCCAAGAATCAGACTTAAGGTTGACCATGAAGCCTCGAAATTTGGCATTGTAAATTTAACAATTTCAGAGGAAATTAATACCTTAGATAACTTCTCATTAACCTCAGGAACAGATTCAGATCCTTAAAAGGATGATTCAGTTAAGATTCTTAAGATTTCAGGCCTGTCGCCTGAGATTCTAGAAGAGTTTGTTCGACAGAACAAACTAAAGTTTATCACAGAGATTGACATAATGGAATAGTCTCAGGGCAAGTTACTGATGCTTTTAGACCTTTTAAATGAGACTTAACCCTAACTATCAGTCGTCTCCAACTCTGCCAGAGTTGGAGAAGACAAAGATCTAATAGAAGCTCCAGGCATTAAAACCTCAAATAAACTTCTTCAGCATGATCAGTGACCTTCAAATCAGAGATCTGGAGCTTCACACTAAGTTCTATGAGCTGAAGAGCTCGTTTGACTCATCAGAGCTCGCCGGAGTTCCGGTGAGTCCAGAAAAAGGCTAATATGTACAGACAATATGAAAACTTGCCATTGATGATCTAAATAGCTTCCTAAGGTCACAAGGAACCTCAGGACCACATTAATTTCGTCAATTATCCATTAAAGTGAAAATTATGCAGTGAATTCACAGTAGACAAATTTTGAATGTGATTAGGCTCAGGACCTATTTTCCCACTCAATTGAGTGGAGAAAACAAGTCAAAATAAAGTTGCGATGGTTTATAGGTGGATAATTAATGATCTGAACTCCTCCTGAGCTACCATTGACAGCGAGCTCAGGGGATTAAACTAAATTGGGCATTTAAGTTATAGATGGTAATTACTTAAATTAAAGTGAGGATAGGGGCCCTTAAGTGATGGTTAGGTGATGGAGGGCCTCAGTGGAGGTGGAGTAAGCTCAACACTTCCTCCATGGACAGTGGAAGCAGTTGGTGAAGGTGGAGGTGATTTAGACGAATAGATGATCAATTTAGTGATTAAAAGTGATAGAAATGTTCATGAATGATTTAAGAAGGTGATCAATGACTTAAAAAGACAAGAGATTTGCTCCAGACAAGCTCAACGAGCTCGCCGGTGCTGGAGAAGATGAATGAGAAACTAGCATTATACCTATCTAATCTACCTAACTAACTATCCTAACTAACCTACTTACCTTATCTACTGTTACCTGGACGAAGGAGGTAAAAGATCTCCATCTATGGTTCATAACGGAGGAGGAAATCAGAGGGTTGAAGGAAGATATCCGGTGGGCGTTTGTGAAGTGAAGCAGAGGAACTCCTAGTTAGTACTGTGTCAGGAGACTTGGCTGACTTCGGCGAAGATCCAGAGCGATTAAAGATGGAAGAAGGAAGACGGAGGAAGCAGAGGAAAGTCGTCAGAGTTTGGAAAGAATAGCCTATTAGTTAGCTCAGTGAAGAAGAGGGAATGGAGCTAACTTAGTGAAAATCGAGGGTGTAGAGGGGTATTTATAGGTGGCGACGGCTAAGAAGGAGGGTGAATCTAGGCGGAGAAGAGGCTAGGAGTGGAGTAACCTTTGGTGTCTTCTTTGACGCTAGTGAGGTTATCCACAACCCTAAAATAGGATTGTAGCTTCATTCAGACCAGTGGATGAAAAGGAGATGGTGAGCACAAGCTCCATGAGCTTGGAGAGGAAGGAATGACGTTGAATATGCGGTGATTAGACGGTGGAAGCACCTCCTATCGTCAACCATCGAGGAGGCTGAAGAAGGAAAGAAGAAGAAGAAGCTTCAGGGACTTATTCGTAACAAAAGTTGAGGACCTAAATGAGGAATAAGGACTCGATTGAAATAAAACATAAGGACTAAAATGTAAACTAAGGTTTTCAAGGTTTATTTTAATTTAAATCTTTTTCAACTTTTTATATATGATTATAAATAAGAAAATTACTGTATTTAGAATTTGAATTTACATTTTTGACCTTTTTAGCTTAATTTATTTAATTAAGTAATGTTACTTAAGTTATTACATACTTAGGTATATTATACTTAAGTTAGTTAACACATTAATTAGATAAATTACTTATAATATTTCGAGTCCAATTATTAATTAAATTTTTGATAATATTAATTAGATAATAATATAACATTTTAAACTTATTTTAAGGTCCTTTACTATTTAGCTCTTATTTAATAATTAACTCATATATTTACATATTTCTTGTTAATTAACTAGGAAGCCTAGTTAATTAAGGGTAATTAGAGACCATGATGAGCTTCTCATTAGAATTCTCATAATAAAGCTCATATGGAGTTTTCTTATTAATAGGCCTTAAGAGAGTCTATTAAGAACATAACATGTCGTATTAATGGCTTCTGCCTAGAAATATTTTTGAAGCTCAGACTTCAAGAGCAAAGTTTGAGCGTATTCTTGTAGAGTGCGATTCTTGTGCTCTACAACACCATTTTGAGATGGTGTCCATGGCAATGAAAATTCATAGGTTATGCCATAATTGACACAAAAACTTGAAAATTTTTCATTTTCAAATTCACCCCCATGATCAGTCATAAGTCTAAGAATTGAGGATGATTTTTCCTTTTGAAGTCTTCAAGCAAGACTTAGGAAGGAATCAAATGAGTCATCCTTTTGTTTCAAGAAGATGACCCAAGTGAACCTAGAGAAGTCATCAACAATAACTTGACAATTTTGATCCATTTAGGCTCTCTAATCTTGTTGGTCCAAATAGATCAAGGTGTAACAACTCTAAAGGTCGTGTTATTGAAACTAAGTCTTTAAGTTTAAAAGAAGCCTTGTGCATTTTTCCGAGTTCACAAGACTTGCACCAAACATCCTTTTTATAAGTTAATTTGGGTAGACCCCTTACTAACTCATTTTTGGCTAACCTATTAAGATGCTTGTGATTAATGTGACCTAACCTACGGTGCCAAAGATCTACTTCAACATGGGAGGCAAGCAGACATTTTACAAATTTCTCTTGTGAAAAATGAAGAGCATATATATCTAAAGCCTTTAGTTAAAACCGTATTTGTTCCTTCTTTTAATGTTTTAAATCTAACATTAGTAAACAAAACATCACATCCATTATCACATATTTGACTAACACTGAGTAGGTTATGTTTTAAGTTTTCTACTAAAAGAACATTACGTACCTGCTTAGAAGAATTAGCTATTGTACCTTCACCAATAATGCGACAACGTTTGTTGTCGCCCAACTTGATGTGTCCTCCATCTTCGATTCTGGTCCACTTGATAAAGAGGTCGGAGTGTCCTGTCATGTGCTTGGAACACTCACTATCTAGGATCCATTTGTCCTTCTTGATCTGCAAAATAGTTTATTAAATCTATTTTAGGTACTCATTTTCTTTTGGGTCCTTGATGGTTAGTACCCTTCAAATCCTTAGGTTTATAAATCACCTTAGTGTTAGATCTATAATTCTTAGAATTCTTAACCTTTTGATAAATCCATGCATGTTTCGGTGCATGTGATTTATTTTGTGTGTTCTTTTTATTATTAAACTTGACTTTTAAATTATTACAAAATTCTGTATTCAGCCTAGTTATTTTTAGATTATTCAAAATGTCCTCAGAGTGTTCATAAGTATCTTCTAATTCTATTATTTTTGCATGCAATGGATTGTTAATTTCTTTTGACATTCCTAATTCTATTTCTAAATAAGATTTCTCTATTTCTAGAGTTTTATAACTATCATGCAAGACCTTATTTTCTTTTTTAATCAACCTAGCATTGTGATACAAATCTTCATATGCTTGTAATAACTCATTGAAAGTGACTTCAAAATTTACCTCATTTTCTGATTTGTCGTTGTTTGCTATTAAGCAAAGATGTGCAACTTCCGTTTCTTCAGATTCTTCAGAAGATGATTCCGTGCTAGAATCACTATCATCCCAAGTCGCCTTGTATGTCTTTCTTGAAATTTTCTTCTTCTTTCAATCATATTCTTTGTCCTTCATCTTTTATTCCTTATTCTTCTTGATCACTGGACAATCTTTTCGTACATGACCCTTCTTCTTGCACTGAAAATAAATAATGTCATTTATAAATTTATTGACTTTCTTACCTTATTTTCGGATGAATCTTCTGAATCTTCTCGTTAGAAGAGTAAGCTCCTCTTCTTTGACGGAGTTGGAATCGTCAAAGTCCGACTCCTCCTTTATAGCTTTGAAAGCAAGCTCCTTCTTCTTGCTTACAGATTTTTCTTCATTCTTCTTCATATTTTCCAATTGAACTTCATACGCTATGAGACTTCCAATCAAGTCATCGAGTAGAAAGGTCTTTCGCCTCTTGGATGGCTGTGGTCTTTGGAGACCAATCGCTTGTAAGGGATCTCAAGATCTTCCTTACAAGCTGCTCCTCCTTCAGCTTGACTCCAATGTTCTTCATTGGATTCACAATCTCTCTAAATCTTGTGTACATCTCTTTGATTATTTCACCTTTTTGCATCCTGAAACACTCATAGCTTTTTGTTAGAATAGAAATATGTGTTTCTTTTACCTTACTTGTGCCTTCATAAGTGATTTGCAGCATGTTCCATATCTTGTATGTAGATTCACATGCAGAGATATGGTTAAATTCTTCCCTTGATAATGCACAATAGAGTGCGTTCATCACTTTTGCATTTCTCGCTATCTTTTTCTTTAGGTCTGTGGTCCAAACAACACCTTCTTGTGGCTTCGGATCCATGTGCTTCTCTTAAATGAGAGTCCATGAGTCCTCATCCATGGCCTTGAGGAAAATTTGCATCCTCCTCTTCCAGTATCCATAGTACATCCCATCAAAGTAGGGAGGACGTGTGGATGATTGTCCTTCGGTGGGCTTGATTGATGATGCCATAGCGAGGAAGAAAGATTACTTCTTCTATTTGCGACCCGCTCTGATACCACTTGTAGGATCTGTAAAGCACAAGCACACTAGAAGGGGGGATGAATAGTGTTGTAGATAAAAATTTACAGCAATAACAAACCACAAAAATACACAAGATATATATTGGTTTCCCTCACTTGGGTACTCCACTACCTAAGTCTCACGACTTAGGATTTTTAATCCGATTCCCTCAACTCGGGGGAAATCAATTTACTAATGCCTGAGGCAATTTACGGGTTACCTCAACCCAATTACAAGATATCAAAAAAAATAAAGATACAGGTGTAAGCAAGATGCAAATAAAAGCTTACAACAAATTCTTAAGTCTCCAACAAGTATATTGCTTAATAAGAGTATATAAATTAATCTAACGAGAATACTAAGGCGTAATGGAATGATTGAACAATGAGGAACACGAATGCCTTTGATGACTTGTTGTAGATGGAGAGAGGCCTTGAGAGGAATGCAACAAATCAAGCTCCTTTTCAGCTAGAAAAATTCAGAATTTGAGGTGTAGGTAGGGATAGTATTTTTGGCTTCTTAGTTGTGTGCAAAAGACACTCAAAGAGTGCTTATATAAGCCACTAAACACCTTCCCTACGATTACTAGCTGTTAGGGGCAATTTGGGAAGATTAGAGATAGGTTTAATTGCAAAATAGCCATTCAGATTGGTCACAATGGTTAGTTGGTATCAGTACTAAACTTTTGGTACCGGTACTGACTGCCTATAGTCAACCCAACTAAGTCACTAGGTACCGATACTAATGATGAGTACAGGTAGTTGTAACTCACAGATTTGGGTCTAGTGATCTACATGCACCGGTACTAGTGATTAGTACCGGTACTTGTAAGGTCCAGGCAAAACTAAGTGCACAAACTGTGACCACTTGGTACCGATACTCACGATAAGTACTGGTACTTGTTGTTTACAGTTTGGGACTTAGGCCCAAACCTATGCCTAGCATGTACCAATACGTATGACCAGTACCGGTACTTGCTACAAGTACAAAAAATTATAAGTGTAAGTCAATTTTTAGAGTTATCTCACCTACTCTATACGACTTTATTTTGAAAGAATCAAATTTGAGTTTTGAACCTGTTACGACCCGGTTCCCGAATCCCTACAGGACACGAGGCCGGACCGACTCGATTGATCCTAAGACCCAGTCGTCCAACGAGGAAGTAACCAAAAAGCAATAAAATAAACCACATTCACCATGCAAGCAACTAACAGTAATAAAAGTACAGCAGTAAAGAAGTAAACTATTACAGTACACACCATCACAACAGTAGAAAAATTTAAATAGGTACAGGAATATAAAGTTTACAATAAACGAGTACAGAAGTGTAACAACTACTTACTACAATAGGAACGGAGTACAACGGAAAACTACCACTACTGGGCTCTACTGGGCCCAGCACCCTCTGTAGCCGTAGGCTCTGGCTGCTCAACACCTGGACCTGAAAAAGGTTATGAGTACAAAACGTTAGCGAACGCTGAGTAGAGTGGCAACCAACTAACTAAACAGTAAAGGTAGACAGGTAGCTGTTGATTTTCAATTTCTTTCTTTAACTAATTATTCGTTCTTTCATCACTTGGTTTATTTATCAGGTCTCTTTCTTGATCTCGAATGTTCCTCATGGGAACGATCTTGATTGCAGTTTTTTCCGAAGAGTAGATGTAGCACGTGGTGCTCTCCTGGCCGGGAGAGTCCCCCGTGGTGGTCCTACACTCAGTCAACCACCCAGGGTCACTGACAGACGTAACGGTGACTACGGCACGCGCGATAAACGCATGGGCAGCTACCCCACACTGGCACGTGGTTAGTTATTTCCGCTAACGGGTGTGCCCAAAGCACAGCACGGAACCAATATAGGACATAGCCTCAGTAACAGGGGTCTAGCCCCTAAGAACCAAACAGGAGTCTCGACCCTCCACAATCCGCGCACCCTTGCCTGACTACCCTGGTTTGCCCAGTGGGCTTAACAAGTCGGTGTAGGGCGGCTAGTTGAACCACGGACCCCGTGGGGTGGCTAACCCTCCCTACACTAGTAGCTCTCCCCGGTACAGTGTCCATGAGGGCCATCGAGTTGGTGCAAAGTAGCCAAACCCACCTCGGGTCTCAACTCGAAGGCGGCAAGCACCCCTCTACACTAAGAGGTAACATGCGCTCCCCTTGGTACCACGTACTCAAGGGTCAGCACACTTTCCAACACATTCTAGATCCATTCCATTCCCAGGAGTTCTACTCCTAATTCCCCGTAGGGTTCATGCTCATGTTTTTAAGGCCAAGCCATATTAGGTTTCATCATTTCTATTTCCATTTCTCAGGTTCTACTCATGTAGCATGTTACTTTACTATTCACATTCCAGGTTTATTCGCAAGTAGCTCGTGTTTCCAACATTCAATCTTCCATTCCAATTCATATACAGGCAGCTCGTATTTAATTGTAAGCAACAGGAATTTACATGCAACAGTTGCTAACAACAGTACTTTACATTTCACAGGCAGCTGTTATCCATTTACAGGCAATTGTTATTATTCTATTTACTCACCCAAGACTGCAATTCATACATTCCATACAACTATTCCAGTGTTTCTAATCCTAGGATTCATGCCATACCCTAGGATCTAACATTCATTCCAAATATGCATTTATGCTGGTAATTAAACTAGGGGAAGCCACTCTACCAGTAAACCCAGGAGTAATAGGGGCTTGATCGGCAGGTCCACGTGCCTTAGCAAACGCCAAATCCGTAACGAAATGTGGTCCTATCACAAGGATCAAACACAAGAGACCACTCAGAACATGATAAAAGTATTCCAACAAGTGGAGGAACCTATACAAAGAACAACAGAATCTTAATTGCGGAAATCGAACCTCAAACGGACCCTAAACGGGTCAAAAATAGCAATCCTGATTCATATCATACATCTTAAAAAAAGTCCGGAACCATACCTCAACTCTGCGCTACTCCTCAGATGTCCAGGGACTCTGCTGAACTGTCTGGACCTAGTTCCAGACGTCCGACCACCTCTCCGGACATCTGGAGACTCTTCCCGTCGTCTGGTGCCTCAGCCAGACGTCTGAACTGCGTGGGAGGGCGTGTCTCGCACCTTCCCGAAGCGAATCTTGCACGCGTGATGCAAAATCTCCTCAATATGGCACGGAACAGTGCCTCTGCGGAACGGCCTGCATGGCCGTATCCGCAAAGGGGAGGTATACGTCGCGAGATTTGCCTCTCAGTCGTCTGGAGCCTCCTCCAGACGTTGTCTATGTTGTCTGGATGTAGATCCGGACGTCTGATTCTGGGAAAATCCCAGAACCAGAGACTGCCCTCGCCTTCTCGCGTCGTGCGTAGCCGCGCTACGCTGGCTCGATCGCTACTCTGGCTGCAACAATGTCGGGGAGGACCTCCTCGATGCAACTCTCCGCCTCGTGCACGCGCCAATCGACCGTGAGCTCTCCGGCGAACTCCCTCACGAGCTCGCGCTCTCTCCTCTCTTCCCCTCGCATCTCCTCTCCTCCCATGCCGCTCACCCTCGTTGCTCGTTGCTTGCTGCTCTCGCTGGAGGAAGGAGACGAGTGGATGGAAGTGGGGTGGCGTGAGGGAGAGGAGGGGGTTTATAAGGGTGAGGTTTAGGGTTTCATCGGTGAGAGGAGAGAGAAGAAAATGCAGCTGCGTACTATCTGCGCGCAGCACGCGCGCAGAGGCGAGGACGTACACAAAAAAATTTGATTTTCAGACGTCTGGGAAGGCGTCCAGACGTCTGACCCAAGTCCCAGACATCTTAAATTGTTTTAACAGCACGGGTCTTAATAGAAACGAATGAATGAACGATATTTTGAACCTTAATTATCTCTATTTTAATTTTAACTCCTATATTATGTTTTACTTGTTAGGAGACATACAAAGATTCTAAAATACAATGAATACGACAAAAAATATAGTCTTCTAGTCTTCTTCCTTCATATGCTATCTTGTTGCTTGCATCCACAGGTTCTTTTGACTTGTAATACTTCATAAATACATTAGATTTTAAAATAATTTTGTTAACACCAAAACACAGAAGAGAGATGTAACTAGGTTCCAACAGAGGGGTCCAATAAAAAAGGTAATTTAATTCTTACAACCAAGGAAATGAGGATTAGATTTGGTTAATTACCAAAATAATTATGAAAATTCTCAAACCCTTACAGTGACTTGACTACCATTTTCTGCTACATATTCAACACGTCTTGTATAGCTGCATTGTATTCCTCCGTGGCTCAAAGGAGATTCAGTAGTCTTGTCATCATAGCCTTATCGATCATGTGATCAATGATGCTTAGAGGTAGCAAAGGCCCCAATAGATGAATGTGTATCCTTGATGGTAATACCATCATCTACCATAACTAGCCTAATTTAGTTCAATTTCAGTGATAAATGCTCCTTAATAATCATTAGAAGGTCGTAATTATGTTGTGAGTTGAATGTAAGAAGAAAATGGCGAATTCTGTTAATTCTATTGTTTTAACGAGAAATCACGAATGCAGAATAACTAAGAGGTTAATTAGTGCCTAATCTAAGGTCAAATGAACTTAAATTCCCAAGAAGTGGACTCGAATTGATTGAATCAAGGTTTTCTCAATTTTGAGGATTAATTTAATAACAAAAACCTTAATTACAACCTTACTTAAATTGAACGGGTTTTGGTAAAAATAAATGAAATATAAACATCTTAAAAATTATCAAAAAATATTCTATGAGGTTTGCAACCTTCATTTTGACCAAAGGAACCCATTTTGACAAAAAATAGAGACTTCAACGGGAAATTGCTTTATTTTAGGCTATAGTATAAATTACCCAATCAAACCTCGTCAAAACCCAAATTTAAGGTCACCATTATATTTTTTGGTCCAAATTAGGTTAACCCTAAATTTTAAGCCCAATTAGAGTCCATCTTGACCTGATTTGTATTTTAGCCCATTTACCTTTGTTTATTACATAACCCACCCTACATTTGGTAATTCTCTTGCATCTAGGTCCTTCCACCGTCTTCTTCCTCGTTTCAAATATGAGAAGATGGAGTAGTGAGTTACCCAAACCCACGTTGACTTTGATTGAGGAGAACTCCTCCAAATCCCTCCAAATTTGGAGGGATTGGTCATCAGATTATTCTCAATCAATTACACTAGATTTTGTGCTCCAATTTAGAGCCAAACGACTTAGGCAAGCTCAAGATTCACGGACCTTTGATTAGCCAAATTCGCAAGTCATTCTTGCGATTTTGAAGCAATTCAATGCATAATCCTTCTCTATATAAGCGCTTGGGTGTTCCCAAGCACAGATTTGTCGAGATTTGGCCATAATTTACTCTTCTTTCTCCTCCATAGCTGCTCCAGCCTCCAACTTTGGTGACCTCCTTGAGCCCTTTCTTCCATGCATGCATCCGACAAAAGTGCAGCACCACCTTCTTCCTCATCTTCTTCCGATGCTAGCCGGTCAAAGCTAGGCCATCTTGGCCCATTCCTTGTTGTCGTTCCTCTCACCAGAGCACTCTTCTTCCTTACATCCGGTCGACCAACACCAAACGCGATTCCTCCCTTTTCATCCAAATAAGGTAGCCCTCTCTCCTCCTCCATTCTCATAGAGTAAATTAAGGTCCTTAGGAGTATGAATTAACTTAGTTTTCATTGCCGTTCTCGTCCTTATTCTCAGTGGCTAGTTCGAGCTCCGGCGAGCTCTAACCACGCCCCCAAGCCACCTCCCACCAAACCACCCACACCACAACCATCGTGAGGACTTGGAGAGCAAAAGCCCTCAAGAAATTGGGGCTTTTGACCCTCCAAGCCCTCTACCGAACACCCACCTCGCCAACCACCTCCACTGTGTCTGGCCAACCACTCGAGGCCACCATACGTCAAATCACCACCACCACCACCTTTGTCGTGTTACAGTGAAGCTTTTTAGGTGTTTAATTGGGGCCAAAAGCCCATGTTCTGCGTTTCAGGTATCCGGTCGGAGTTGGTGTCTTCCCCGACAATGTCACGACCCTTCGGTGAGCAATCCACAAATTCACACCTCCCACTCACTGTTGGAGTCAAGCTAAGCCGTTGGATTCATGATCCAACGGCTATAATTCATTCTCCAATTAACCACAGCAGCTCATAATGGAGAAGGCAAGGAAGACGATGAGCACACGAAGAGGACAAGGGACTCTTAGTCCCACATCGATGAAGGCAGAACTAGATTTGGGCATAAAAGGAATTGTGCACATCATATTGTCGCCCAAGATCTCAGGGGGTTGGGTCCCCATCAATCACACACACACACGCCTGCACACACGCAGGCGTAAACCGATCTTGGGCCAGATTTTGAACCGAGTTTGGGTCGGAATTTTGGGCTGAAGGCTTGGCTTGCATTGGTGGGCCTTTGGCTGAGGAATTGGGTCGATTTTGTGCTTGGTTTAAGAGACTCTTTGAGTTGAGAATTCAACTAAGTGTTGAGGCTGAATTTCCTTAGTTTAAAAAATCACATTTTTTTACTCAAAACACTTACAATTATTTTTGGAGTTTGACAGTGCAATTCATTGAGTAATATATTTCATTTTGCATCAATCTCCTGAGCTTCATTCTATATTTCTTTGATTAGTGGTTGAATTGCGAATTATTTACTCGTTGAGAAGACCTCGGAAGTTAATTTAGAGATATAAATTTTAAGTGTTGATTCACTTTAGTCTCTATACTATGACGTGTACAACTCGACGAAAGCACATTAACAATCCTTCTTGCTATGATTGCTTCCCAAATTTGGATGTAATGGATGCGAGTTACCTCAAGGTTGTTAGAGTTATATGCCCTTGGTGCGCCATCTAGTTATGTAATTAGTGCCTTAATTAGATTTTTCCTCTCCATTCATTTGAATAAATGATTATTTTTTAGTACCAATATGTGTTATTGGTCATGTTTGTACTTTTAGGTTTACTCTCACAAAGGCCTAATTAGACAAGTGAGGATAGTGGATCGACTATCTGGAATGATTCAAGATAGGAGATACATTATGCGGGTCTATACATGATCACAATCATTAACTGATTGTCTTGATCATGGTTTTCAAGCTTGGAAGAGATGGTGATCTTCCAGGTTCATCACATGAGCTTGACATTTGACTAAATTTCTAAAGGAAGGGGTTCTATAAGAAATGGAGACTCTAAAATCATCACGGGAGAATGATTAAAGGGTTGATAAGCAGAATTGAGATCACATGTCATGCCCCAAAACCCCTTATCCCATCATGAGCTGGGTTACTGGGTGTGAAAGGTTAATGGTGTTGGTCTCTCTTTATAATAAGGTTTCTTATTATCACATAGTTGAGTCAACAAAATAGGTTTCCATTAAACAAATTAAATCGAAATACATTAATGTTAATGGAACAAAGATGAAACTCCATAATATGAATTAAAATAAATGACTTTTCATATAATTACATATTTGAGCATAAGGACCAACAAAAGGGATGGATCATTTCATAATCCATCAATATTTACAAGTAATCATCACCATATACAAAAATAGGGAAAAAAGACAAGATAGAGTTAACAATTCACAAGAGAATGCCCTTTCAAAAAGTTAGAGTAATCTTGTATCCATTTCTTACTACAGGTTGAGCACCATCATACTCCTCCATGGCTTGGAGGAGATCCAGTAATCTTGTAGTCATAATCTCATCCATTGTATCGTAGATGATACGATGTTAGGTTTACGATTTTGGGTGTTGGGCTTAGGGTTTATGGCTTTTGGTTTAGGTCTTGGGATTACAGTGTAGGGTATTGGGTTTAGGGTTTTTGGTTTAGGGTATTTGGTTTAAGGTTTTGGGTTTTAGTTTTGGGTTCAAGGTTTAATGTTTAGGGTTTAAGGGTTACAGTTTAGGTTTTGGGATTTGGGTTTAGAGTTTAGGGTTTAGGGTTAGGTTTTAGGTTATGGTTTTAGGGTTGTAGAAGTAAGAAGTTGGGGAAGAGAACAGGGAGGGAGGAAGAGGAAAGATAAAGAAGAGGATGGGTAGACATTAGAAATATGGAAGTAGGGAAGAGAATTGGGAGGTGGGAAGACGAAGATAAATAAGATAATGGGCTGAGATGAAGTTTGTAGTCAAAAATTTAATTTAAGACTTAAATATTTTATTATCAGCTCCTATCATTATACCATTTAGATACACACTTGCACAAATTTAGATACACCTAATGACAAACAATAGAAGTTCTAACCCCTAAGGTATATGTTGTGAGAGTGATATAATTGTATCAAAATACTTGCCCATTCGAGACTTATGATCATGTCATATGGACAATGTGTTAGGGTATGTATACTTCACATACATACATGATGCATTGTTTTTATAACATGTCATAAGTCTTAATTGTTCCTAGTTCGGTAAAGTCACGAACAAAGGAGGGTCCTTGAAGATTTGATTGCAACTTAGGTGTTACTTATGGTGAAATTTCGATGGTATCTTCGTGCTCTTCTTTGATATACCAATTGATCTTGGCTAGGTTCTTATAGCACCCTTAATTAGGAGCTAAAGGGCATCAAGCTATGGTTAGTCTTGGGAGATATACTGGAGAAGTGTAGGGAGAGGCTGCTAAAATTTCTCTAATCAGTGGTTGTATATAACAAGTAATGTTGTGATCAAATCTTTAAAGATGGGCTATCAAGTGAACACCTTCATCAAAATACGCACATCATCCTTATTCCTTTCTAACTTGGGGGTTTACTTTAAAATTTAGGTTATCATGAATAAGTCTTGGATTGGTTTGGGAAGTTTGGATTACAACTAATATCAGAATGGAGTGATTTCATTCATGAATTGGACCTTCCATAATGATAGAAAACAATATAGATGAGGAGAATTGTTGGAGAAAATTTTCTCTCCATGCTGAAAGTGTTTCAATGGATTTGTTTAAGATAGAACACTATGCTTGAGCACATGATCTGTAACAGTTGGTGGCAACATTACACAAAATAGATTACACATGGAGAGGAACCAAGATAGGACACATGGAATACAATGGAAGTTAAGGAGTCTGATCATGATGTCGAAGGTGATCAAATGGATGAGATGTTTGATGAGATGGGAGTGGCAGATGCTACGACTGCAAATGAGGAAGAAACACTGAGAAGTTGTAATCAATTTTACGATGAAATCAAGGTGGCAAAGGATCCTATTGCTCCTTGAATCAATTCTATGTCTAGGATGTCTTTTCTTCTATAACTATTTTAGACGAAAGTTATGAATAAAGCAACGACGAAATTAATGTCAAAGGTGTTCATAGGAGACCTGTTGAATAATCTCAATGGTTTCCCGATGTCGTGGTACAATGCGAAGAAGTGAATTCAAGTGCTTGGTCTTAGTTTTAAGAAGATCCACACATGTTTGAATGACTACGTGGTATCTAAATATGAGAACACTGCCTTGAGTTGTCACCCGAAATGTGGTAAGGAAAGATATAAAGTCGACAAGAAATAATCTAGAAAGGTTTTTTAATACTTTCCGTTAATTCCTAGGCCACAACAACTTTTCATAAAGTGGATGACATGGTGATGAATTCCTATCTATTTAAATAATTCATGCCAAACTCTTGTTATTTTAAGGGTATTCTAGTTCTAACTGCATTAGATTAGGTTACTTTAGCCATTTTTGGATTATTCTGTAAATATTGCATTTTTAGATGTTTTATTGTAATATTCCTACTTACTATATCTAGTGCCTTGATGTGTGTTTTTGTGTCTATGTGAGTACTAATTCCAGCCTTAATTAGAGCTCCACTTTAAACAGAAATCTACTTGACCTCACATATTCTTAATTGGGCCAACCGTAATTTTTAAACCTTAGCACAATTGACTCTCCACCTAGCTTAGATGTGCAACCAATTTCCAATACCAAAAATCCTACACAACCTAGCCCCAATCAACTCTAGATTTGATGACCATATTATCCAAAAATCCTACCAAAGTGGCTGACGATATACTTGTTTTTATCTTAACCATAGATCCTCCATCTAAAGGCCATAACCTACTCCTATTTCCCCTATACCAAACCAATATGACTGGCCCCTTTAGTTTCCTAGAAAAACCTTAATGGATGGCCACCTATGCTCCCTAATCTCAACCATTAAATCTAGACCGTACGGCCTTGAAGCTCCCCCCTAAACCCTATGTAAGTCCCTACAACAACTCTTTGTAGCCGGCCCCCTATCCTTTCCTAAAGACCATGTTGGATGGTTACATGTGTTGCCCAAATCCCCTCCATCAAAACCTCATCCAAGGGCCTTGATTAAACCTCCAAAGTCTTAGCCTAATTCCCTCCTAAAACCACCTTTAGCCGTCCACATCATGTGCCTCAATCCTCACCATCCAATGCACATCCAATGGACCACAATTCACCATCAACATGGTCGGCCACATAGCTTCAAAACCACCATGTTGGTTGGCCATGGGCCTTAGATCTCAACCCTCCACCTAAGCCTCCATTTAACATCCACCTTTCACCTTAAAACCCCAACAAATCCACCCTATCTAAAGTCCATGACAACCCTTCCCTAAATCTTATCCCTCCACTTCTTGGAGCCTTAATCTTGACCATCCACATCCTTGATCCATGGATTTCTAAACCCAACAATCATGTGCCTCCATCTCCCTTATAAAAAGACTACATGGTTGGCCCTTTGAGATCATTCTTCTCCCTTCCAATTTCCTCAACATCTCCCTCCCCACACCATTTCTCCTCTAAATCGTAGTCCCCGCACTCGCCTCTGTTGGATCTCTACATCCCCCACTTCTACTTTCAGGGCAAGAAGATCACGTGGACCCTCCACCACCATCTCGAAGCTTATGCACCCGCCTCCGCATTCGCTACTACTTTCTCTATCTAGTTCTAGTTGCAATTTCTTTTCTAGTTTTAGTAGTAGTTCTAGTTGTTTTAATTTCTAGTTGCTTGTTCTAATTATTTCAATTATTCTACTAGTTATAATATGAACTCCAATAGCAATAAAAGTTTTATTTGTAGTTCTTATCCATTGCCTCTATTCTTCTAGTTGTTTTCAATTACTGCTTTATTTCTAGTCATTTTCGTATTTACTTTCATAGCTAGGTTTCATATTTCATTCGCTTTCATAGTTCGTAGTTACTTTGCATCACTCTTGTTTTCGCTCTATATTCAAAAGCTCCAAAAAAATTACAAAATCGAAAAATATCAAAAGTATGTCCCTTCGAGCACTTTGAAATCAATTCAAAACTTTGATCATCTCCCTGCAAACAACCTAGACTCTCGAGTTGATTTCTACTATCTTTCGAGTTCGGTATTTATAAATTTAAAACAATCATAAATTCCTGTGGTACAATAACATATCTATGACATTAGGGTTTTTGCACATCACATGGCATGAGGATAATAAATCACGAGATGGCTACATCTGTCAACTCACAGATTCAAAGGAGTGGAATAAATTTAACAACAAATACATTACCTTCGCGAATGAGGCACGTAATGCCCAATTAGGTCTTGCAACTGACAGATTTAATTCATTCAAGAACATGTACCCATCATATTCAATGTGGTCAGTGGTGATCGTAACATACAACCTACCTCCTTGGCTGTGTATGTGGTCTTCATTCATGATGCTAACTCTCTTGATACCAGGATCGAGGCAACCTAGAAATGCGATCGACGTCTATCTGCAACTGTTGGTTGATGAACTAAAACAATAATGGTACAACGATGTTCAAACATGCAAAGCACATAAGAAAGGATTCTTTTAAACGCACGCAACATTGTTGTAAACCATAAATGACTTCTCAGCATATGCAAATTTGTCTAAATGGAGTAATAATGGGAAGTTTTTTTGTCCGATATGCATGGATGATACTCATTGATGTTAAACTACCTCACATTGTTAATTTCTTGTTACTTAGTCATAGTATAGTGAGCAAGGTAGTCGACATATTTTATAACTTTATATTGGATTAAGTCCAGGTTGTTCACTGGAAAGCTAAATAAGTATGTAATTCACCAATTATTCTTAATTTAATCCTTATTCTTAATTACAATAATTAACTAATTAAGTTAAACTTAACTTACATCTATAATACTTATATAACTTACTTACTTAATTAATATTATAAATACTTTATTACAATGCATATATACTTACTTTAATTTACTCTTAACTTACTACATACTTAAATTTCTTAACTTAAATAGCTTACTTAGTTACTATAAATACTAAACTACGGTACTTAATTAGAGTATAATTATAACTTACTTAACTAACTAATTACATACTTTAATTAGAACTTACTTAGTATAATTACTACTTATTAACTTAATAATTACTTAAGATACTTAATTAACCTAATACCTAATTACATAAATAGCTTAATTACTTAATTAACTAATTAAGTATAATATGTTATTCACATGAATAATTTCAAAGAATTAATCACTAAACTTGGGCAATCATTCCATAAAGAGAATCAAGATATGCAATGAATAAAAACAAATGCATAAAAATGTTGTTTTAAAACAACATGAAACCATCATTTATTTCATTTCAAACCATATGCTCAGTAGATTATTTACCAAGGGCTTTAATAGCCTCCAACAGAGCCTTCTCAGAATTGGCTAAGTGTTTATCCCAACACAATCTTAAGCTCAATTAAAAAGTTATGGGCTTTTCACGCAATCTCAATGGGCCAAGCTAGAGTGGACGCTACTAGGCCCATCTACAAAGGACACGCGTCACACGCACACACACCCACTCACGCACCTGGATGCATGCATGTGTGTAGCATATGTGTAGCGCATAGGATTTCAATTAACAAGCAGGAGGCCCAAAGGCCTGCATTGTAGTCACTCGACGAGGATAAGTGCACGATTCAACTTATATGATGCAGGAGCTCCTCAACTATCGATTTGGGACTTTATAAGTTCCCTCTTCTTCATGCGAGCACCAGATTTTAGCATCGACTTCTGCTTAGATCGCTTTCGCATCTCAACAAATCTTGATAAACTGATCACCCAGAGCTCAAGAGCTAACATAGCTCTATTAATTACTTGTGCAATTCCTTGTCTAAAGCACAGAAGCACCTCTGAATTAGATCTTAAAAATAGCTCCTTGCCATTATCAAACTGCAGAAGTAGCTTCAACACTTGTAGAGCTTGTTCTACCCTGATCTCTCTTTCTCTTGACCCTAAGGACTTCACGTAGTGCCTAAAAGTATTCTGCGCGCAATAAAGCATAGAAGAATGCTTTCAGAGGTTCATAAACTTAGGAAAACTTCTCAGTCAACCACTCATCAACAGAGAGAGTCAAATGAGACTCAGATAGATCCAATCAATAAAATAAAGCTTCTAGAACGTTTCTAAAAAGATTCAGGAAATTCAAATCAACTAAATTAAGCAAGAATTAGCTTGGAATCTCATCTTGAGCCTTATGAAGCTCGCTAATGTTCATATTTAACCCAAACTTGACAAAGATGAAATCAAACCTAAATCACCTCTAAATCTCTTTAAAAATAACCCTAACAAACTCCTAACAACACTACGAGCAAGATTTGACCTTCAGAATTAAGTTCCGAAGCTCTGAGCTCCATGAATGACCTCAAGTTGACTTTTATAGCTCAAAAGTTGCTTTAAATTCCAGAGAGTTTCAGATGAAAATAATGACTCAGATTAGCTAAAAATGATCTAAGGAACTTATTAGATTTCTCAAAATAGGAAATTGATGTCTAGAAATTCTCCTTCAGGTCTTCCACCTAAGCTCTAAAAAGGAATTGGTTGACAGAGCAATCAAAGGATCTAATGACCTATCTAAGACTTAATCTAAACTCCAGAGGTCCTAAAGATGCTCATGGGCCTATTAGGAAGGTCTGATAACAAGAAAATCAACTACCTCACTCTGCCAGAGCTGAGGAAGGTGAAACTGACCCGAATGATAAACTCAATAAAACATAGAAGTGATGAATGGACCGTGATTAGTAATGTCTAATTAAGTGATCTGGAGCTTAAAAGAGAATTCTAAACACTATAGCTTACTATTGAGATCGTCGGAGCTCACCGGAGATCCGGTAATCAATGGATTTGGTTGTCAGACATAACAACTCCATGAGATAACTCAAGGAAGTGACTAGGAGCTCCTTGAGATAATCAAAAATCTCAAGAACTCCTCAATTAATTCAATTAATGCTTAGATCAGATGTATTGTAAAGACCTGTTCTGTTCTGAGCCTTTTAAGACATCTGGACTGTCAGTCAGACGTCTGGACCCCTTCCCAGACGTCTAGAAATTGAAAAATTTGTATGCAGGGTCGGGTCTACGCGCTGGCTGCATTCAGATAGCCTTCCTCTCTTCTCTCTCTCTCTCTTCTTTTCTCCTCCACCGAACCCTTGTCGCTCTCTATATAAGAGCTCTCACCCCCCTTCATCTCTTCTCCACTCCACCACCACCACCTTCTTCCTCTCCACTGCCGTGAGAGGGACGAGTGAGAGAGAGGGAGTGAGAGCGAGGAGCGAGGAGGAGGAGTGGCATGAAGAGAGGAGGAGGAGGTTGAGCTCGCGAGTTCGTGGGAGCTCGCCGGAGGACGCATGGCTGGAGTGGCGCGTGTGAGAGGAGGGGCGCGTCGGGGGAGCCATCCCTGGCTTCCTACTGTAGCCGGAGCTGCAATGAGAGGGAGGAGCCGCGGTTGCGCACGGAGAGAGGAGTGGGAGCTCGTTCTGATTCTGGGATTTTCCCAGAATCAGACGTCTGAAGTGCCATCCAGACGACAGGTTGGACGTCTGGTGATGACACCGGATGTTTGAAAGCAAGGTTTTGCGAAGGTACGTTCCTCTTGTGGTTACGGCCATGCAGGCCGGACCACAGAATTGATCTGTGTGGCTAAAAGTGGGAGATTTGGTCTGTCGTGCGTAGGGATAGCTTTGGGAAGGCGCGCAGCATGCCTTCCCATGCGTTTCGGACGTTTGGACAACTTACTAGATGACCGGAAGCACTCCCAGACGACTAGGGGAGAGGTCGGATGTCTGGAGCTGAGTCCAGATGGTCAAGTAAGGGTCCTGGACGTCTGAGGTTGACGTAGGAACTTGAGGTGGGACCCTGGTGACTTTTAAGACGTCTGGACCTTGTGCCAGACGTCTGATTTGGTTCTGCAGTCCTGTTTTTGACCCGTTTAGGATCCATTTGGGGTTCGTTTTACGCAAACGAGATATCTACGGTTTCCTTGTGAGTTCCTCTACATGTTAGAAATCCTTATATACTGTTCTAAATGATCCATAGTGGTCTGTTTCTTGGTATAGGACTTCGATCTGTTGCGTGTTTGGGGCTTGCAGAGGCACGTGAGTTTGCCGTTCGAGCCCCAGTACTCCCGAATTGTCTGTTAGAGTGGTTTCCCCCTGTTTTAAATATAAAATATGAATGCATATGTGAAATTAGATAACTAGAAACCTAGGATGTGGCATGAATCGTAGGACAAGAAATAGTTGCACTGTTTATATGAGTGTTTGAGATTGCAATCATAAATGAATGAGTAGAATTGTGAACAGTTATTTGTTAATAAATACGAGCTGCCTGTTGGAATATGAAATGCCTGCGCTAGTTAAACAGTTACCTGTGATATCACTTATTGCATATGTTAATTGTGAAAATACGAGCTGCATGTGTAAATACGAGAATGGAAATGTGAATGATGAAACCTGGTATGGAACAACATGGTGAAAATGAGCATGAACCCTACGGGAAATTAGGAGTAGAGTTCTTGAGGATGAATGGAAAGGATCTGGAAACGTGAGTGGGAAGTGTGCTGGCGCTTGAGTACGTGGTACCAAGGAGTGCGACTGTCCCCTGTTTAGTGTAGAGCAGAGCTAGCTGCCCTTGGGGTGGGACCCAGGGTTAGGATTGGCCACTCTACACCGACTTCTGTTGGCCCTCGTGTACATTGTACCGGGGAGAGCTACTAGTGTAGGGAGAGGGCTAGCCACCCCACGGGACCCAGGGTTCAACTAGCCACCCTACATCGACTTGTTAGGCCCACTGGCTAAACCGGGGTAGTTAGACGATGGTGCGCAGACTGTGTAGGGGCGAGACCCCTATTTGGTTTTGAGGGGCTAGACCCCTGTTATTGAGAGGGCTAGGCCTTATACTATTTCGTGCTGTACTTTGGGCGTACCCGCTAGCGGAAACGACTAACCGCATGCCAGTGCAGGGTAGCTACCCGTGCGCTTATCGCAAGTGCCGTAGTCACCGCTACATCTATCCGTGACCTCGGGGTGGTTGACTGGGTGTAGGATCACCACGGGGGACTCTCCCGGTCAGGAGGGCACCACGTGTGCCTTCTACTCTTCGGAAAAGACTGCAATCAAAATCGTTCCCATGAGGAACATGCGAGATCAAGAAAGAGATTTGAAAAGTAAACCAATGGGTGGAAAGGAACGACTTGTAAAATAAAATAATTGGAAAAGATAAATTTACCTATTAGCTTTTACTGCTTTAGTTAGTTTGGTTACCACTCTACTCAGCGTTCGTTGACTCCGTTTTACTCGTAACCCTTTACAGGTTCAGGAGTTGAGCAGCCCGAGTCACCGGCTGCAGAGGGTGCTGGGCCCAGTTGTGCCCAGCAGTAGCTTCCTGTTTTGTTGTACTCTCTGTTCTACATGTGAGTTTTAGACTGTTGTTACTGTTCCTGTTCTGTACCTTTGTTCTACTTTACTGTTGTGGTGGTGATAAGTACTGTTAGCAGCTTTTTACTTCCTTTACTGCTTGTACTCTTTTTCTGTTAGTTACTTTGCATTACGAATGTGGTTTACTTTCTTGCTTTTTGGTTATTTGTTGTTGAACGACTGGGTCTTGGGATTAGTCGAGTCGAGCTGGTCTCGAGTCCTGTAGGGATTCGGGAACCAGGTCGTAACATGTATGAACTCAAATTACTCAAATATCAAATCCGAGTTTGTCAGAACAATAGAGAGAATAAATCACTTGTTTGACTAAGGTGAATCACTCAATGAGCGATTGTGAAGGTAGTGATGTAGTTGAATTAGGTGAAGAAACTCTGTTGACCTTCGCCATTGACAGCGGAGCTCAAAAGTTGGAGAAATTGGGTGTTTTAAGTATACGGACTAATCAAGGTCAAATTAAGGTGGAAAATGGCCCTTAGAATGTGGAGAAGGTGACAGAGGGCCTATTTGAGTGTGTAATAGCTACTGAAGCTCCACCATAGACAACGAAAGCTTCAGGTGAAGGTAAATGATGGATTAGGCGAATAGATGAGTAATTGATGTATTGAGGAAATGGAAAATGATCACTGTAGAGAGAGGAAGATGATCGATAAGTGTATGTGATGAATGAAGGTCTGACGAGTCGAAATTGGCTTGTCAAAGTCGAGGAAGAAGGTCTGAGTTTACACTAGCTATGCCTATTTACTCGCTCTAAACTAGGCTAAAACCTATGCCTCAGAGTCTAGATTACTTACATGATGAAAGAGGTGGGGGATTCCATCATTGATAGGGCGGAAATGGGAGGAAATCAGAGTGGGAGATCAGCAATTCTAGCCAAGAGAAGCGAGTAGAAGAAGAAGGTGGAGCAATTCTCCGCCACTGGCAGGGAGAAGAAGAGGAAGAGAAGGTAAGGGAGGAAGTGTTCTCGGCAGAAAATGCCCAAGAAAGGAGGGAGGAGATGCCGGAGCTTGGACGAATCCTAACAAGCAACCTCAGTTAGGGAAGAAGGGTAGGAGGTTGCTCTGAAAATCGGAGGTGTTAGGGGGTATTTATAGGTTATGGCGGAGGTTAGGGACCTTGAACTTGGATCGAAGATTGTCTAGGCGCATTGGAAATGCCATCGTCGTCTCCAACAATAATGATGTCTCCAAGTGTCCTCAATGCACATGCAGCACATCCAAACCATTGGATGTGAAGGGTTTGTTACAAGGAATCTTGTAGTCTAAGGAAATGAAGCTCCACCCTCCGATGCTGCTAGCATCGAAGAAGGATGTGGGTGAATGTCAGTCGTCGATGAGAAACAAGAAGAAAAGGAGAAGCTTGGGGGACTTGGATGCAAATATGAAGGTCCTATGTGTAAATAAAAGGACTTAATCGCATTAAAAGCTAAGGACTAAAACGTAAACTATTGATTTTAAAGCTTAAATTAATTTAATTATTTTCCAACTTTTTATATATTCTTATAAATAAAATAAATAATCTATTTATGACATGAAATTATGTTTTTTCCCTTTTTGGCTTTATTTATTTAAATGCTTTACATTATTAACTTAATTAATATCTTAGTTAATATAAATATTATAAGCTTATATATAATACTTATAGGAAGCTAAAAGATTAGGATTAAGTCTTATTTATTAATTAAACATAAATAAGTGTTTATTAACCCTTAATTTAAGTATTTTATCCTATAATTTTGGTCCTTGCTATTATTATCTTATTATATAATTAATCCTATTTGAATGTTATTCATTAGTGATTTAACTAGAAAAACTAGTTAATTATGGTGAGTTAGGAGCTATGATGAGCCCCTCATCACTCATCTCCTACGTCTGGCTGAAAGTAACCAATTTTGTTACTTGGGTCAACATAGATTTTTTCCCATTGAGCATAGATGGCGAATGTCACAATTCAAAGATAGGTTTGACGGTAAAACTTGTTGGTATTCAACCAAGAACTCGAGGAATAAGTTGAGCACAAATTCCATCAGGTTGTCAAGTTACAAAGTCATGGAGAATTGCAACAGCTTTGGAATATATGATTAGGTTGTCCATTCAAGAATGATATGACAGCTTTGAGGGATTTGAGATTAAAAAAATGAGCATCTTTTTCATAGAGCTCCTGTATTGGAAAGAGCTAATAGCTCGTCACAACCTTGACGTAATGTATATTGGGAAGAATGTCATGGACAACATCTTAGACATGTTAAACTTAATGGATAGTTCAAAAGTCGTGTTAAGAATAATGAATGACATGAAAAAATTGGATATTTGTCCTGAGTTGCATGTAATAAAAGATGACTTCCCACCAACTATATACAGTTTGAATCATGACTAGAGAGAAAGAATATTCTCCTTTTTAAAGGAAATACAAGTCCTAAATGGGTACACTTCAGGGCTTTCGCATTGTGTAAATAAAATTTAGAAAAAGATTAGTGGATTCAAGAGTCATGATTTGTATGTTTACATGCAAATCTTATTTTCATTAATTATTCATGGAGTGTTGCCTAATCCAATCGTTGATTCCTTCATAGAGATGAATTAATATTTCAAAACCATATGTTCGAAGACATTAGATCGTAAAGTTTTAGATTATTGGGACAAACAAATTGTCGTCACACTTTGCTAGATGGAACGACTTTTCCATCAAGCCTTCTTTGACATTATGGTGCATGACGAGTCGATGTTTGCTTTCGTTGAAATTTTTAACAAAAATGTTGTCGTTGTAATGCTTTTGTAGTGGAAAATCGACTATCAAATATTTAATAATTCAAAATTTAACCATGAAAATAGTTAGGCTGTCTCCACAGGGAGGAAGCATCCTATTAAAAATGATTAATGATGCATCGTGTATTCAGAAATATCAACGGGTGTACATACTAATTAGTGCAATTCATTTTCAACATAAGTTATCATTTTATGTAATTAATTAAGAATATAGGCAGGTTACATGCAAAATCACCTAAATATTGTAAATTTTAATACCCACTCTACTATTGAGAAATAGATCTTTTTGCTCTCGCTCGACTACGCATGCATGGAAGCTTTGTCAAAGGAGCTACTGCTGGTGGAGGTGCACTGGAGGTGGGCATCATAACGGTGGTGACAGCATGGCGAGTGGTGTCCTGAGGCGGGCGGCGATAGTGACCGGAGGCGAAGGAGACCGGTGGTAGTGGTATCCGTCACGAGAGAAGGGGCTATCGAGGGGCAGCGTGGCTGGCGTGAGTCACCAATAGTGGTCGAGGCGAGTGTTCCAGTCTTATTGGCAAAGAAGAAGGTGACCGGCGGTGGGCATGCAACGGTGGGGAGACTGGCGGTAGTACGTCGTCACAGGCAGCGGTGGTGCCCGTGCGTGGCCTTTATGGTTAGCGAGAAGGTTCTGGTAGTGCTTGGGATCGCCGGACTGTGCTTGGGGCAGAGGACAAAGGTTGAAGGAGGTGTGACAATGGCACTGTCGCTGCTGTGCTTTAGGTCCTCTTCTTGCATGGACGGTGGATAGGGGATGGGAAGAAGAAGAAGAAGAAGAAGAAGAAGAAGAAGAAGAGGAAGATGATGGGAGATGGTGATGGGCTGGTGGCTGTGGTGTTGTTGGCGGTGGTGATGGTGGTCGTGGTGGTTGGAGAGAGCGGCTGAGGTGGCAGCGGCTTTGGGTTCTTTTTTGGAAGGGAGGAATAGGGGGAAGAGGAAAACAAAGAAGGAAAGGGGAAGGGGTTGGTGAACGATGATGGAGATGAAAGTGGTAACGGTGGTGATGGTGGAGGGAACGGCTAATGGTGGTGCACGCTGTCACCGTGCACCACTACGGTGATGGAGAATGGCTATGGCATAGTGTACGCAGGAGAGCATGGTGCAGGCCCAAAGACCACGGTCAAGAAGGTGGGAGGAAGGAGATGATTCCCCACAAGGGGAGAGGATGATGATCCCTTCGTAGGTGGTTTCTTTTCCTTTTTAACATATCCTCTGTTGCTATTCTCTCTCTCTCATTCTGTTCTCTCTCGAAATCTTCACCCTTCTCCAACGGCAGCAGTGAGGCGGTGCATTGAGGCGGTGAGTCCGTTTGAGATCCTTCAGCGTCATCAGACGTCCAGACTAAGCTCTAGACGTCTTAAAAATCAAATTTGGCTGCCCTTGAATTCCTGCAATCCAATAAATGCATTTATTTATAATACAAGATAAACTATGTAAATCTAAATTATAATGCATGCATTTATTTTCTAATCAAATGCAAATATTAGTACATTCTAAAATATAGGAACTAACCAACTTAGGCTAAAAATTAGTCCACTAATGTGAACTCATCAGTGTATCTAATGCTTCATCTTGCAAATGAAACAAGAGTTGTTCCAGTACATGTGGATGTATCCAGTTGTTCGCTTCTTAAAGAAGTTGAAAGATTACGTTTTAAGTAAGATGAAGTTAGAAGGATCAATTGTTGAAGGTTATCTTATGAAAGAATGTATAAATTTCTATGCCATGTATATGGATGATCTAGACAACAAATTTAATTGACTTGAGAGATTTTTATGGGGGAGACAATGACAATGATAAAGATTCTCTCTCCATATTTGATACCAAAGGAAGGTCGATCCTCCGCATAGAGTACAAAATGATCTCAGAAATGGATTGACAGTTAGCACACTTATATATTTTAAAGCAAATTCTAGAAGTTGATCCATTCTATAATGAATTTAAACAGTCTTGATGGCATCGCCATCATTCACTATATTTAACCTAATTTGGCTAAGTTCTAAGGTTAAATTCACCTAATTAACACATTGAAGGGTATAACTCAATCAGGGTGGAAGAGAGAAATTGATAAAAATTAGGGTTAATTATGTAATTTTCACGAATAATTATAAATGTAGAATAGCTGGAGGGTGAACTATAGCTAAATCAAAGGTCAATTGAGCTTAATTATCTTAAAAGTGGATTGGTATTGAATAATTCAAGATTTAAATTCAATTTGAATGTTAATCTTTAATCAAATTGATAAATTTCTAACCCTCTTTAATTAAAATAGTTCTAGTGGAAATAAATGTGATCTAAACCTTCTAAAAATAAATTAAAAATATTTTATGAGATTTGGCGCAGTCAATTTAATAATCGGAACCTGTTTTGACCTAAAATAGAATCATTGACGGGAATTTGGTATATTTTGGGTCTAAATGTAAGTTGACCATGAAAACATCATTAAAACCTGAAATTGAAGTCACCATCAACTTTATTATGTCCAAATTAGGCTACTATAAAAATTTAGGCTTATTTGGACTTCATCTTGGTCAACTTTGCAATTTGGTCCTCAATACTTTCTATTATAAACACGCCCCTGCCAGCACCGCCTCCACCTTCCACCTTCGTAACCTCCAGCCGCGAACTCCGACAAGGTGGTTTGTGCACCTGCCACCCCTTTCCTCGCTCGCCAACAAGCTACAAAGCTTCCCCTCCTCACGCCGTTGAATTTCGTCGCATTTTGGCATGTCACCTCCCCTTCTTCCTTCTTCCTCGAAATCACCGGACACCGACCTTGGAGCTCTCCTTCATCCCCACTCTTTGCCGCTCATCTCCATCAAACGAGAGCATGGTTCTTCTCCCCTTGTCGTCGCCATTCTTCCCGTCAAAGAGTACGGTTTCCCTGACCCCATCCTCTCTCCAAACTCCTCACCGTCTCCTTCTCCAAGGCTGGCATACTTCGGCCGAGTTCCTCCCTCACTCCTTTATCCTCCTCTCCTCCTCTCAGATACCCTCTTTTCTTCTCCTCCCCCCATAAACTAGTTTAGACCTCCTTAGAATTAGATTCAACTCCAACTCCTCCCTTGTTCCCATCTTCTTCCTTGCTGGCGGCCACGCGCCAGCGGACATCCGACGAGCACGCCTCGTCGCTCCACACCACCTCTTGCTTTTTCGACTACCGCACGAGCACCACCTCGAAGAGAGGAGCAAAATCCCTCTCTCAATCGAAGGGATCGACCATCCATGACCTCCACCGGACACCTTCCCCCTTTGCCAGCTTCTCTGCGACCGCAAGCCACCTTCGTGGGTCCTCGCACTAATCCAACCACTCTATCACCTTTAGTGACGCATGCCGAAGCCTCTTGACCCATTGGGCGCGAGCTTCGATGTGATTTTCTACTCACCGGATGACCCACCACCGGTGCCTCGTCGACAACTACGTCCGTCGCCACCACGTCTCTTTGAGCTTTCAAGCTTCTCGAGAAGCTTTTTGAGGGTGCGGAGAAGCCATTGCAAGCTTCAACTGGGAGTTTCGTGCATGACCAAACTCGATGAACTCCTCCATGCCCTGCCGTTCGCCGCTACCTTTACAATCATCAACCGGCCACTTCGTGCCACCAGCCACCAATTTGTCAATGCCTTCCCCTTGGCGAGCTCTCCTCGCTCATCCCTCATGTCTACACGATAGATCCAACTGTCAGATCCACAGCCGTTCGCCCTTCGGTGAGCTCTGCAGAAGCTCACATGCACGGCTTGAAGAGAAGATGGAGAAGAGGAGGAAGAAGGCAGGGACTTGAATGCAGAGAAAAGAAATTTACAGGGACTCGATTGTAAGGATCTAGGAGTGTAAATATAAGAAAATTAATTTCCTAGGAACTGAATTGAATATGCATTTAAATAATTGCTTATTCATCTTGATTATTGATGGTTGGGGATTATTAATGAGATTTCTTTGCCTAATCATTAGTGCTTTGATACATTAATGCTTAATTGCATCATTTCTTGACTATTTTAATTAAGCACTAATTAAAATAGAGATTCCTCAATAACATGTTGAACTGCGTAATTAATTCTCTTGAACTAGATTGCATGTGTAGGATCTCATAGAAAGTTAGATTAATATAATCTAGTTCCTGGACTTAGAGTTGTGGTAGTTGCGCATTACTTGCTCCTAGAGACTATCTTGGATTTTCTGATTAATTTGAGTTTTATAAATTTAAATGTTAAATTCGCTTTGATCCCTTATACTACGACTCATCTTTTTGAAGAAAGGATTGAAGCAAATCAACAAGTCCTTACATCCATCCATCCACGAATTGTACTTTCTTGATTGGTTTATGCAATATGTGAATCAGATGAAACAAAATAATGACCCACGTGTTGGATTTGAAAGCCTAATTGCATCAATTGGGATGCAATTGTTATATGGTGATATAGAAATTCATGTTGAAATCAGTGAGATTTGGGAGAGGTTTCTAGTCCCATACTAGAAGTGGACAAACCTCTTAGTGGGTGTAAAAGGCTCTTGCCTCCTATGGCTTATGTAGAAAAGAGTGAGAGGTGAGGCTGGGGACCACGCATGCACGTATGCGTGCCTCGCCCCTGCTCGAGCTCTTGCTTGGGTGAGAATCAATTTGGAACTTGGAATTTGAACTCTTTTGTTACGAATTTTTAATCTCATGATTTTGACTTGGACCGGTTGATCAAACAGTGTTGGTCGACCAATTAATTAATTTTTGCCGATCAATTAGTTTGGTAGACCAAATAGTGAAGTTTGATTGACCAATTGTTTTGGTTGGTCAATGGACTTAATTGGTCGACCAATTGCTGTATTTCCATGAAATGGAAATTTCCCTAAACATCTGGTTGTGGGCTCTATATAAGGAGCACGAGGGGCCTCTCATTTGACACACAACAAGAGTGGAAAGCTCTCTCCACTCTCTCTCTCTCTCTCGTTCTTGTCTCTCTTTCTTGGTGCATTCGTTCGACGTGAGATTGGTAGAAAAATCTCCAATCACTTTTGTCAATCTTTTATTAGGAGATTGAGAGATCCACGAGAAGTTTTTTGTTGATTAAACCATTAAATTGGTAGATCAATCAGGAATTTGGTTGGAAACCAAATTACCTCGGCTTCGTTCTCCTAAGGTGGTTTTCGGGGACGTCAATGATTGGAGTGTGTCAAATCTTGGAGGTGGATCGTTGTATCCTAGGAAAAGTTTGTTAGATCCTGATGCACTGGTATTGTGGGGGGCGATATCTTCTCTAAGGGAAGTCTTTAATGGGTGCTTCGATTGGAGTAATCTCTAACCTTTCTTCGTTTTGTTTATTTGTATTGTTGCATGTTATTTATTTTTTATTTTATTCTGGATCTTGCCAAATCATGTTTGACTTACTTGATTTAATATTTTTGATATATGCGAAAACGTTGGAAATGCATATGTTTTTATTTATTTATTTCTTATATGCGTTTATTTCAACACCACGTTGGATAGAAGATTTTGATGACATAGCTGAAACCCCATTGAGTTATGAACACTATCATTCTAGATACCTAATAAATGACTTTAGATTCAAAACAAGATCTCTTCATAATGCAAGGGTTACGCAATAGGCCGGAGTTGTTTTTAGTTGCGATTTGACCATGAGTTGTGATGGAAACTATGGTCAAATTGTAAAACTTGTGAAGATGAGCTTCAGATATGACCACATGGTGGTCTTTGATGCGAAGAATGCGTGATTTGTTAAAACTAGGGTTTAAGTCATTGCAACACATAATTTCGCAATCGCTTTTAAAATTTATAAAACCTAGATAGTGGTGTATCTAGGTTCATCCAAGGAGGCAGGAATACACTTTTAATAATCTTGCTTAACAAAGAGGAAATCAACTTTTTTTTTTTAGGTTTTTGAATATAAGATTTTTTTGGATTTTTTAAATAACAGGCAATTACGCAAATGTATGCAGGAAAACGAACACACCTAATTATTAATGCTAGTACCTAAGTGACAAAAATGGCTTCTCTCTAAGCTCACCCTAGGTACGTGGAGACCTAGGGTAATTAGAGAGAGGGAATGAAAAGTGCTAGAAATAACAATTAGCAAAGATGCAACAAAAATGAAAGGAAGGCAACTTTAATTAAGTAGAATTATGTTTTACAAAAGATAAGTAGATGAATGCTTCTACTCTAAAATGAAAATATAGAAAAAGCAAAACACAAATCCTCTTGATGATGGTGGTGAAGAGGAGAGAGTCCTTGCACCAAGGTCAGTTGCTCCTGGGCTTGAAAAGTGTCTCTCCAACTCCTTCCTTGAATAGCTCCACCAAGGTGGTGTCTTCCTTGGCAAGCCCTACGGGGGGCGTGCCCTTGCTCCTCCAAAGGTGGATTCTCTCCACCCACAATTCTCCTCCTAGGGTGGCGTACACCACCCTCAAGATCTCTTCCTAAGGTCTTCCTTGCCTGGCTACTCCTCTGGTTGGTGGGGGCACAAGAGAGAAGGGAAGAGGGGAAGGCACCAAGGGGACAGAGTGTCCCCTTAATCTTCTTCTTCTCCTTCTTCTCTTGGCGGACTATAAGGTGGAGCAATGGTGGAATTAATGAAGCCAAAGGATGGTGGAAATGGTGGTGGTTATGAGTCTTTTTGTAGAGTAGGATGGGGGTTGTAGGTGGCTTTTGGGATGGATGGTTAGGATGGGTTTTTAGGGTAGTTAGGTGATCCTAGGGCTACTATAGGTTGGCACCAACTCAACGGTGGTGAGTACCACCCTTGGTGCCTCTTGAGTTGGTGCCAAAAAGGGGGTTCTAGAAGGGTATGGGTTGCCGCCACTTAATGGAGGGTGGAGATAGTTTGGGTGATGAAGTGTAAGGCCATGATGTGGGTATGTTTTGGCACCAATACAAGGTGGCTCTTGGTGGTGGTTGAGGGGCCAAGAGGTGTTTAAAGTTGGCACCAAAAGTAGGAGCTAGGGTGGACTAGGCTTATGTCTACTTAGTGGAGCTTAGGTAGATGCATTCTAGGGTTAGTTATAGGTGGTGGACGGCCATTGGGAGCTAAGGTGTAGCTAAGCTAAGCTAGCTTAGCTAGTAGTTGAGTATAGGAGGAGGTGGGATGGAGCTAGGGTTTAAGGAAGAGGAGCTGAGGAAGAAATGTTTGGAGCTGAACTGGAGCTGGTAGCTGCTAAAGGGAGTTGCAAGGAGCTACTCTAGCTGACTTAGCTTGCTAGTTATTTGCTAGTTGCTAAGCTAAGCTAAAGTAAGCTGGCTTCTCTGAAATATGCTGAGGTGAGCTGGGTTTGATTTTCCCGGGGAGGACCTAGATAGCTGGAGTAGCTAAGGTAGCTTAGCTCAACTAAGTTGAGCTAAGTGGAGTCCCCAGGAGCTGGACTTGAGCTGGCCTAAGCTGTATGAAGTCATCTTCAGCTAACTTGAGTTGAGTGGAGTTGGAAGTGGCTAGATTTGAGCTGAGGTGAACTCCTGTCAACTTAGTTGAGCTCCTAGTGAATTGATTGGAGATAAGGTGAGCTAGACTCAATAAAGTTGAGCAGGGTTTGAGCTAACTTGAGCTAAGGTGAGCTGAGATGAGCTGCCCTGAGCTACCATTCAGCTAAGATGAGCTGAATGGAGCTTAATGGAGCTAACCCTAACTCAAGTGAGCTAGTATCTAGCTATGATGAGCTAGATCTGGTTGGGTCCCAACTAGAATGAGCTTCCTTTTCACCAGTTTCCTTCTTTAGTGCTAAGGTTTTAGGGATCTATCTATCTGTTTGTCCCTAACACTCAAACAAACGTATTAAAAATACAACAAAATATGCAATGCATGCCTAACCTAGTTGATGCCTAAATGTAGCCCAAAAACCCATTTGGGAAGTTAAAATCCTAAGAGCTAGGTTTATTTTAAGGTACAAGAATGATGATAGACTGGCGTTTATCAGTCTTGTTTAAGTGTAATGGGTTCAATGTTTTTAAGGAAGGGATTTTCGGATTGTTTTTAAAAAAGATAATAAACATGGTTTTATAAGTTCAAATAAGAGCTGTTGAATTCTTTAAACAGCTGAACCATTCACATTAGCTTACCAAGTATAGAAGTGTTCTACATGTTTGATAATAGCAGAAATGGATAGATCATACCTATCAGAACCGTGTCACATAATTACTATGATGAACAAAAGGATAATGATCTTGATATGGAATTTAAAGCCTATTAAGAAATTCTAGAAGAAGGAGAAGTAGGCCCTGATAAAGTAGACATCAATATATAAGGTATAATTTATCACAAAGTCCTTCATATCATCATTCTTCATTTTAGTTGTATAAGATATGATAGCACATACTTGTATGAAAATTTCTTCCAAAAAAAATAAAAATAATAACACATAGTTGTTGCTTACATGGTGATTTGTATATTTGTGATAAAATTTGCCTTTCTCCTCTTTTATATTGGGTTGTTTGCATGGTTTGCGGTAAGCTTTCTCCTGCGGAGCTACATTATATTTCGGGCTAATGTTTAAGTTATTGCATGAAATTTCAATATGTCAATTCTATTTTTTCTTAGAATCTGTAATATGTTATCACTGAAATTTTCATATCTTCATAACTAAATATTTTTTATTTGATGTGCAGATGAAGTTTAAGAAGGCTGTTTAGGGAGGGCCACAAGGCACTGGCCAATGGTGAGGTTAGGGAGGAGACCCAGTCCCAACCTCTCCCACAGTCTCATCCTCCACTTTCGCAACCTCCTCCATGGACCTAGACCCAACTCTACTCTCAGTATATCCTCACCCCATCTGAGGGTACCCCCACCATGCAGTTTGTCCCCAACTCCGAGTGTAGGTATAGGTAGGTTCTTAGGAACTAGCCCCCTCCCCCCTCAGAGTTTATGGCCCCACATACTCTTTTCAAGGGGCATCACTTTTAGGGGAAAGGTAAGGTGCAATCCTTCCTTCCCTACAACCAGACCCTCACACCTACTTTGTTGAGGTAAATCTTCCTTAATAGAAGCCTAACGTTGAGGAGGATGGCAGGGAGCAGGCTAAGGAGAAGGTAGACTAGGACCATTGGCCACCTCAATAGCCTATGGTAGAGGCAGACACATCTCAACAACCTACAACTGAGGCAGGCACCAATGTTGGTAAAATTTTTCACCTTTTTTTATTTAAGTTTACATTCTTAAAATTTGTATTTAATATATTGTTAGTATAATGACTTTTTTTTTCAAGTAAGAAAACAAGGGGTTCGATATGAAATGTAGACCTGGACATACTACCATAGGGCACTAGGATTCCAATCGAGATAAAAAAATCAGGGGAAGCGGAGCGCTACCCTAAGTTCACTAGCAGGCTAGCGATGATTACGAAGTCAATCGTGCCACTTTCCACTTCAGTTGGAGGAAGGTCTTGAAGGGGTTGAAGGCGAGACTTATTCAAGAGTCGGAGGTAAATTCTAACTATCATTTCTTTTTATATACCTTAATTAAAATTAATTTATATAAGATCTATAATAATATTGTTAAATACAGGGGTTGTTTGATTGGGGCCCCGATTTGATGGTGCCCTAGTATATTCTGAAGCATGTGGGTAAGATCCATCGTGGTTGGAGAGAGGAGGTGAAAAATATGATAAGAAATTCTTTAATTGTAAATTTTAATAATTAATATCTTCTATATATAAAATATTACATTGTTGCTAACAATTTATATGAGTATTTTAGTACTTTAACAATAGGCCACATGAGGGGTGTTGAGGAATGTGCTTCAAATGATTTTGTTTGACATATGAAGGGAGGCATACCAACATTGGAGAAATCTAATGGTTAAAGTAAATAAATAATTATGTGTTTATTTATATTTTGGAATAACTTATATAGTTCTTTACTAATTAAAAATTTTTTTGTTGTAAGAGTAAGCGAAGAAGAACAAGGCTAATAGGGCTCAAGCTTACAGACCCGCTGCTTGGGTCGAATGAGCATAGACTTATTGAAAGTTCGTTATGTAAATATCATTAATTATTTACATTCAATACATACGTTAGAGATTAAGGGAAGTTGATTCCTTTATTAATTTTTTAGTCTGATGTGCATGAGGGTGCTAAGCTAGATTGAGTGGGAGTTTATGAGCATACTCATAACAAATAGACATTTGAGGGCTCCTGTGTATGGATTCATGAGACATATCAAGAGAGACATGTAAGTTACGAGATTTATTACACTAATTTCATATGATAACACTTAGAAATTAATTACAAATATATTTACATGGACGTATGATGAACTTGATCCATCCTCCTAAGGTTGCGGATGAGAACTTGGTGATCGCTCTGCAGCCTCCTATGACACTCGAGGAGACATTCAAGATCGTGATGCCTCTAGAGCATGAAGGCTTCATTTACAAAGAGGGACGGAGTGCGGCAACCTCTTTTTGGTATGGGAGGAAAGGATCGTCTTCATCGACATCCCAAGTTGACTAACTGTATAAGAAGATAGAGATGCTGGAGTGTCGAGATCTAGAGAGACAGAAGATGTTTGATGAGATGACCTCACATTTGCAGCAAGCCACTCGATGAATGGAGTGGCAAGACAAGCTATTAGATCAACAGAATCGGTAGTTCCGAAAGCTAATGGCAGTCCTGCAAGAGAGTGGGCCAAATCATTCGACGTTCCACTTGCCAAAGAGTAAGGACGACAGCAATGATCATCTTCATAGATCTAAGGCCAATGATGTAGATGCGCCGGCATAGTGTATATTTATAAACATTTCTTATAAATTTTGTAATGCTTAAATTTATTTTATATATGGATGTTTTATGTATTTAATGTGTTTGCGATTTATTTATATGATTATTGACTTGATTCTTATGCATTGTAAATTTTACTCGTTAATTATATATTTCTATGCTTTTATGTAGGTTGGCCTTAATATCAATTTTTATTTAAAAAATACATATTTAGAAATAGTTATTTGTAAAATTGTCACCAAATATAAACCAGTAACAATTTAGATATCATTATCAAAATAAATAGTACTTGAAAATATGACCAAGTTCAACAACCGTTATCAAATAATCATTCTGAAAAAGATTTAGTGATTGTGGGAAAATCATTGCCAACTATCAAATTTTGGTACCAAACAAAAATTTCATGTGAACTTTATGATTATGATATTTATAATAGTCACCACTAAGATACAAAGACGATTTCGTCAAAATCGTCACTCAAAAAGTATGATGATTGTTAATGACAGTCGCTAAATGTCCACAACTTCAGAGCTCAAGCTGGAAAAGATGGCATCATGTCGCAAAAATTCAACTAATACTCAACCTTTTGCAACGGTCGTTGGCGATGGTTATGCGATTTTTGGAGACGACTTTGAATTGTTGCTGAAAGCCATGTTTCTTGTAGGCAGAGATTTCTAGCACTAAAGCATCTAATGCCCTGCGGTGTAATCTTTGCCCATTTTCAAGCATTCAAAGAATGAGAGGGATCGATCAAATGCTTTTATGAGGAAGACTCCCAAGGTGACGATCTACCCAACCAGGGACTGAATGGGTCGGAGGTTCTCTAATGGATGAAGGTCTATGATAACTTGGATTTTGTTGGGGTTCACTTTGATCCCCCAACTTGAGTCCTTGAACACCAAGAAGTTACTCGACGAGACCACAAAGGCCCATTTATGAGGGTTCAACATAATGCAAAACTCTTGTAGCATGTTAAAAAAGGATCCAACATTTTTCAACTCAAAGTGCATTGTGTGATATCGAAATAATACCTTATCTATTACAAAAGATGTGTAGAGCCTATCTACCTAGGCTTAACTAATTTGATGGTAGTTACTGTGATAAATGTATATTTTGCATATACAATTCATGCCTAATTTTGCATATTCCTACATTATTTGGTAACAATAAGCTAGTATTCTTAGCATTTTGTATTTTGTGTAAATTAATCTTTGAATAAATTTTGTCCTCGTAGGAAACACCTAAATAATGATATTGGGTGGAAGCTCGTGATGGAGAGGAGAGAAATAATGGGACAATCTTGCTTGAAACGTAAGCCCCTAACATCACGGATGCACCCTATCTTCACACATGTACCTTTGTGAATTAACATTTCCTGATTACACAAAGGTGAACCTAGATGCATGCATACACTGTAACATGCTGATTAAACTAACTTAGAATTCATGAATGATCTATATTTATTATTTGTCAAGCCTAAGTACTAATTAGTTTGTTGTGATAGTTTAGGTGAATAGGTTCACATCACCTTAATGAGAACATGTCTCCAATTTAATTATCAATTAATTAGAGAGGATGAATTTATGGATTATTTATCTCCCACCTAAGATAAAAACCTAACTAGTAATTATTGCCCCTACCACCTTTTGCATGATCCAATTGTACCCAAAGCCGTAAAAGTGAATCTCACTTACCGTGTAATATTATGCGAAATCACACTCGTTGCCAACCAAATCCTAATTCTCGATGAAAGTGCATGAAGTGCAAATGAAAAGGTCACTTTAACGCAATTTATGTTCCCAGCCTTCCCCTTCCGCATCCACTCACGTTGATCTCTCCATCAACAAACTTGACCCTTCAGATAAAAGAAAAAAATAAAAATCCCACCAACTAAACCGTACATTAATTTCTCCATATCCATATACATACGGGCTGAGCAGTAGTTACTGTACATTCAATGCCCCGTTGACATTTAACGCATATATCTATTTTAAATTTTACCTTCGTTATTGATCTGATCGTATTGAATTGTGCTATTTTATTATAGAGTAATATTGAATATATTTTAATAAGAATATGAAATAATATAGGTATAAAATAAGTCAACGTAAATATAATTTAAGATTTTGATTGAAAATTAAAATATACAGAATAAAATATTTTGTACCGTATGATATATTATAATTTTTTATTGATATTTTTTATTTTTTATCGATTAAAAATTAAGATATATCGAAAAATATATTTTTCAATGGACGATGCGTTGGTTTCCTACCGATTAAAAATTGAGATGCATTGATTAAAATTTATATCAGACTTTTATATGATTGATTTTTGTACTTTCTCATTAATTGACTTTTGCATTCCAACGACAATGCGTGGTAATGTATTTTACAATGCACGATTTATTTTGATTTTCAATCGATATTTTTTATTTTCACTGATTACAAATCACGATACACCGGGAAATACAGTTTACAATGTGTGCTGTGCTAGTTTCTCACTGATCGAAAATCGAGATGTACCGATTAAAAATCATATCAAATTTCCATATGATTAACTTTTACACTCCTATATTAATTATCTTTTACATTACCACAACAATAGACGAGCTAAAAATTGTCACTTATCATTCCTCATGACAAATGCACATATTTGTCTAGCCGTTACTTACCCATCACACCCATGAATGCCAACTTTCAATGGATGATGCCGACCATCGCAAATGTATGCCATATAATTAAGAATGGTTTTAATTCCTATTCCAACCAAATCCATACAACAAGAGCTAGCATAATGCCCATCTTTATGCACGCTTTAATCTTGCAATACTGCTCACGCACTCTCTTTATATCTCTTAATTCCTCCTTCAATGCCATTGAAATTTGATTCCTTGGTGACTTCTCATAAATACCAGATTCTATCGTTCCTTTATTTGATCCATCACCATTCACCATTCTCGTTGCTCCTCACCTAGTCTCCTACGAATATTTATACACCTCTTCCATAAATTAGATCCACTCCCTTTATACCACCGCCACCTTTCTCTATCTAGGTCATCTAGGTCATTCGTCCACGATGTCGTTGTCACCACCTCCGATAATGAACACTCACACGTCTCTGTCTACGTTGTCATTGACATTACCTCGCACCACCGCGTCATCTTTGCCTGGCCACCATGAGGGTGACCAGTAAGAGGTCGTTATGGCGGGTTGGGTATGAGAGGTGTCGGATGGAAAATCGTGGAAGCAACTTTCTCCACCTCCCGACGAAGGACCCCCGCACCCCATTTGGAGATAGTGAGCATTGCCCGAATGAGGTCTCCTTGGGTCTCCATCGTTTGGTTGAAGCTGGCATTAGTGCCAACAATTACATCCATGGCCACCACCATTGCGTGGTTTGGAGGAAGGTCTTCAGGAGGTCCAATTTGTTATTTCTCAGCTCATTTTGATGTTTAACAAAAAAAAAAAAAAAAAAAGCATAATAACGTCGATTTTCAAGACAGTGCAAGTACTCTCACGTTGACCTTCTCGCAGCTTCTGGTTGGAGAATTGAAGAAGTATAATTTTCTTAAAGATTTTTGTTTTATTTCTTAGCTCATTTGTATAAAGAGCCAAACTAAAACAAAATAACAAAATTATACTTAAAATTTAGTACACGTACACATGCATTTCTATAATACAAATACTCTGCATTTAAGTTCCAAGACTCACGATCACTCAAACTAATTTCTAGAAGATCGTTTCGTTATTCTAAGCTGCAAACATTATATTTATTATTATAACGCAAACGTTTGTTTAAATCCACGTTGGTACCTCTCGGAAGTTGCACAACGTTTAAACATAATAATAATAATATATTTTCTTTAACATCTTTAACTCTCGGTTGCATGACATCCATTCTTTGCATCTTTCCGTCAACGTGGAAATGGCGTAACTTCTCCCTTCAACGTCAACTTTTTTAGGTAGTTATTTAAAACGTTTAAAAATTCTCTTACCCAGTGACTCCTCTCAACGTTAAAAGACACACTTCTTGCAACCTTAAATTAGTTTTTTTTTTTTTTCACCTCTATAAAATAATTCTATATATATCTCACGGCACCGTTTTTCTAACATAACATATACAAACAGATAAATACACATACAAAAGATTATCAGCTGATTGCAAAAGCAAATTTGCTCTTTCATGCTTTCATAACGACGGAATCAAGTCTTCCTTCACAAGTTTTCAAGAGTTACTTTGATTACAAAAGCTTGGCAACCTTGCATGATATTCTTCTCCGCGTCTTCACGTAGAAAAATTCTTCACGCAAAGGTTTCTATTACATAAAGAATTTCAGGTTCTTCTCATTGTATTATTTCTCTAGGTATTAGATGGGAAGTCAATTCATATTACTTTGACTACGAAGTTTCGTTTCTCATAAAATTTTATCATCAAGCCTGGAATTATATCTTAATAATTACATTTTACTAAATTATATCTCATTCACATGTTAAAAACGTTTTCAAGATATCAAATTTTCAATTCTATTTCTTTATGATACTAAACAATTCATTTTTATCTTGAAAAAGCATTTTAAAGAAACAAAAGATAATTTGAGCACATTCATTATATAAAATTATATATTAGATCATTAGAATTGATGTACTTTTTCTCTCTCGTATGAAAAGCTTTCAAATTATCAAATTACAAGATCTATAATATTCAATTTCTATGCATTAATTTTTATGTCTAAGGAAAGTTCTTCAAAGAAGTTAAATTCCATACTCCTTACTTTTAATGTGCATATTTTCTTACTCAAAGAAAGATTTTTGGAGTAACGTTCATAATCATACTTCACTTTATAAGTTTTTTTTGTAACACATTAATCTTTTGATTATTACTATTATTGGATTTACATTTGTGGAATTTATATTCTTCTTGGAGAGAAAGATAAAATTAATTTCTTGTGAATTGTACAAGAAAGTGGCTATTGTAATTGAGGATTACCACCCTTGGTTGAAAGTGGTAAGTATAGTGGATTTCTTGCTTGTAACAAGCTGAAAATCCTTGTTGGGAGACAAGTGAGAGGTTTTTCCCGATTTTGGATTTCCTCTATAAATTATGTGTTCCATTGTGGCTTGCTTGACTTTGTGCTATATTAGCTTGATTCAAAATTGTCTTAAATATTATAATTCTTTATAATGCACAATTTATCCCCCTTCTTGTGCCATCCTCACAGTTGGAGTGGGGGTGGATGCCTCGTTGTGTCTTTGGGCAAGCATATGTAGTACTCATCGATAGTATTCCTTGGCTAAGTCATTCTGTTAGGGCATTAGATGTGTCCTTGAGATCTTGGGGCTTGTCAAGATTTTGTAATTGAGGATTACCACCCTCGGTTGAAAGTGATAAGTATAGTAGATTAATTGCTTGTGACAAGCGAAAAATCCTTGTTGGGAGATAAGGGAGAGGTTTTTCTCGATTTTGGATTTCCTTTATAAATTATGTGTTCCATTGTGACTTGCTTGAATTTGTGCTATATTAGTTCGATTTAAAATTGTCTTAAATATTATAATTCTTTATAATGCACAATTCACCCTCCTCTTTGTCATCTTCACAGTTGGAGTGAGGGTGGATGCCTCGCTGTCTTTGGGCAAGCATATGTAGTGCTCATCGATAGTTGTTACGAGCGCGGCCTCAAGACGATTTTTAAGACGTCTGGGAAGTGGCCCAGACGTCTGACTAGACGTCTGGGACCCTTTCCAGACGTCTGGTATTTAATTTTTGCAGCATACGGGGTTATATCTGTGCGCATGCTTGCGCAGACCTGCGCCCGCCGCTCTCTTCCCTCTTTTTCCCTCTCTCCTCCTGCAGGGCGCGACGCATCTCCCTCTCTCTCCCCGCGCGGCCTTAAAAGGCCCCTCGCCCTCTCCCTCACCCTCATCTCCTCCATGTCCCTCTTCTTCTTCTCCCAGCCGGTGCGAGAGCGCGAGCGAGCGAGTGAGCGATGGCAGCAGCGGCTGTGGCAAGTGTGCAGGAGGAGGTGTTGCGCGAGGGAGGAGACGCTCGACCGTGAGGGCTCGAGCTTGCCGAGGTAGTTAGAGCCGGCCGACGGGGGAGCAGCGGGCGTGGAGTGTCGCGGAGGGGCTGCTGCAGCTCGAGCAGCAGGCGGACGGGGCGCGGCGCGGCCGTGCGTCGCGGGCGGAGGACGAGTCGAGCTCTGATTCTGGAAGTTTTTCCAGAATCAGACATCTGGGATTCCAACCAGACGACGGTGAAGACGTCTGGAGGACTGTCCAGACGTCTGGCAGGTAAGATATTTCTATCTTCTTCCTTTTTCGCGTGTACGGCCATGCGGCCGTCCGGCGCGCCTTCGTCTGCGACTCGTCGTACTGAGAACAGGTGTGGGTGCGTGCAGGTTCTGCTCGGGTGGGCGCGAGGGCTCGCCATCCCACGTGAATCGGACGTCTGGCCGCAGTGCCAGACGACGGGAAGGACTTCCAGACGTCCGGGGTGACCATCGGACGTCTGGGAACTAAGCCAGATGCCCCTGCATCCTTCTGGACATCTGAGGGACTACACAGAACGAAGGTAAGCTCTGACCCACATTTTAAGACGTCTGGAAGAGGTTCCAGACGTCTGATTTTGGGCAGTTTCGTCGTTTTCGACCCGTTTAGGGCCCGTTCGGAGTCTGTTTTCCACGTTTCGAGTTGCGTTCTTTCCAGAATAAAATCCTCTACCCGTTTACAGTAATTATATACCGTTCTGAGAAACTCCTTGTGTTTGATCCTTGTGTTAGGACCCCGTTCCATTGCAGTCTTGGGGATTGCGGAGGCGCGCGGGATTTCCGACCACGCCCCCAGTACTCCCGTTGTAGCTGGTAGAGTGGCTTTTAAATTACTTAATCAAATTTGTTACAATTGTGGAATAATTAATAGAGTCTAGGACACTGCATGAACCCTAGGACTGAGAAACTAGATTGAATGATAGATCCTAGGGTACGGCATGAATCCTAGGACTGGAAAACTAGTGATATGTATATAAATATTGCAGTCTTGGAAAGGTGGAATGGAAATAATAGCTGCCTGTAAATTGATTTAACCGCTGCCTATTATAAAGGAATAAATATGATTGAGAACATGGGTTGTATGAACGTAAAACTGGAACGATGAAACCTAAATGTGTTGAGTTAAAAGAGCTGGAACCCTACGGGGAATTAGGAGTAAAACTCCTGGAAAGAGAATGGATGGAACTGAGAAAGAAAGACGTGGAAGTGTGTTGTCTCTGGGGTACGTGGTACCAATGAGAGCGCACATTACCTCTTAGTGTAGAGGGAAACTTGCCGCCCTCAGGTTGTGACCGGGGTGGGTTTGGCCACTGTACACGGACTTGCTGGCCCTCGCATACGCAGTACCGAGGAGAGCTACTAGTGTAGGGAGAGCACTAGCTACCCCACGGGCCCCGGGGTTCTGTTAGCCTCATACACCGACTTGTTAGGCCCACTGGGCAAACCAGGGTAGTCAGGCGAGGGTGCGCGGACTGTGGAGGGGTTGGACCCCTGTTACTGAGAGGGTTCTGCCCTATACTGTTTCCGTGTTGTGCTTTAGGCGCACCGTTAACGGAAACGACTGACCGAATGCCAGTGCGGGGTAGCTACCCGTGTGCTTATCACGCGTGCCGTAGTCACCGTTACGTCTGTCAGCGACCTTGGGGTGGTTGACTAAGAGTAGGATCACCACGGGGGACTCTCCCGGCCAGGAGAGCACCACGTGTTACTTCTACTTTTCGGAAAAGACTGCAATCAAGATTGTTCCCACGAGGAACATTCGAGATCAAGTGAAGGATATGAGAAATAGATAAATTGTGAAATAATAAAAAGACTTAAATAAAGGAAGAAAGAAAATATAATAGCTACTGTACACTCTATTGCTTCTTTAGTTTTAGCTGCCACTCTACTCAGCGTTTTACTGAATTGTTACACTCGTTACTTTTCAGGACCAGGTGTTGAGTAGCCAGGGTCAGCGGCTGCAGAGAACGCTGGGCCGAGTAGGGTCCAGTAGAGTTACCACAGTTCTTTGTACCCCTTTTGTTCCACTGTAGTGAGTAGTTCTTGTTACTCTCTGTACTTCTTTACTTGTAGCTTCATGTTATGTTATAATTGTTATTCTACTGTTGTGGTGGTATATACTGTAGTAGTTCCTTTTCTTACTGCTGTATTTTGTTACTGCTAGTTATATTCATGCTGAATGTGGTTTATTTTACTGTTCTTTTGGTTACTTCCTCGTTGGACGACTAGGTCTTAGGATTAGTCGAGTCGGTTCGATTCTCGTGTCTCGTAGGGACTCGGGAATCGGGTCGTTACAAGATGGTATCAGAGCAAGGTTGTCCCGAGAAGTGAATCAATTGACTGGAAAATAACCAATTCACATGTTTGTAATTAGAGTAGCCACCACAACATACCTTTTGAAATGAGTTCTTAGACGTTTTTCGTTAGATATCGTATCGTATTGACGTGTTTCCGTTTTGTTTCGCGTCTCCTTGCGGGACTGGCGAGGCGAGTCACAGGCGCGGCCGAGGACGAGGTCGGCGAGGTGGGCGTGCTGCTATCGACACCTCGGTGGGCCAGCCACTGCTCCCTGGCGTTCAGGCCTAGGACCCCGCCCAGCTGATACGGGATATTGTGCGAGAGGAGCTCCACCCACCGCCCCGAGCGCCTCTCCTCGGGGTTGCGGAGGAGGAGTCCTCTGTGGGACCACACGACGGACGCGGCGCTGGACTCGGGGGAGGGGATGGGCCGCCACCGCCCCCACCTTCCTCCGACACTTCTGTGCACGAGGCACCTTTTCCTGGAGGTGCACCAGCATCTCCACTGTAGTGCCACTTCGAGCTCTTCGGGCAGTTCCGGAAGCTGAAGCCCCCCTCCTTCAAGGGGGATGAGGACCCGACCGAGGCAGAGGACTGTCTCGAGCAGCTCGAGAAGATTTTCGACACCCTTCGCCCCGCGGTGGAGTGCCGCGTGGCCTTTGCCACGTACCAGTTGGAGAGTGCGGCACATAGGTGGTGGAGGGCGGTCAGGGGACAGGAGAGGGACGAGCCGACCTGGGATCGGTTTGTCACCCTCTTCTACGAGCAGTACTTTCCCCAGACGTGGCAGGACCAGAGGAGGCGGGAGTTCCACACTCTCCGCCAGGGGACGATGACCGTGAGCATGTACCGCACGCGTTTTCTGGAGCTGTCCCGCTTTGCAGCGACAGCGGTAGCCACTGAGGAGGAGCGCCTTTGGAGGTTCACCGTGGGGCTCCGGCCTGCGATTCGGGGGTATGTTAAACCCCTGAAGCTGCCTACGTTTTCGAGGGTGGTGGATGTAGCTATGACCTACGAGGAGACCAATCCGTTCGCGCGAGAAACTGACGGTGGGCGGAAGAGGCCCTTCCAGCCAGACTTTTCACAGGGCCGGTGAGAGAGGAGGCACGTGGCATCCGTGGGAGAGCCATCACGTTTTGCAGGGCCATCAGTGGCCTTTGGGGGCCCTCGACAGGGGCTAGTTTCCAGCACCGGACCCCCGCCTAGCCGACAGCAGGGACTCACAGAGGGCGGGAGTCGGGTTCCCCTCTACTACCAGTGTGGCCAGTCGGGCCACATCAGGAGGGACGGCCCGTCTAGGGCAGGAGGTCAGCAGATACTTCCCGCACAGAGCACTGGAGGGCACGCAGGAGGCCGCGGTTCCTTGGCGCGAGGAGGAGGACAATAGTCACGAGGAGGGTACCGGCCAGCACCTACCCGTCCGACGCAGAGTGTGGCTGCTTCGTCTGCACCTAGAGCTGAAGGGCGTATCAACGCCCTGACACACAGGGATGCCAGAGCTTCGGGATCGGTGGTGGCAGGTATGGTTTCAGTTTCCGGCAGACTCGTTTACACACTTTTCGATTCCGGTGCTACGCACTCGTTTGTCGCAACCAGTTTCGCAGTTAGTTTGGGCCAGGACTATACGCTGTTAGAGAATCCGTTCGTAATCATAGGTCCAATTGGTCAGCTGTTTGTGGCTGAGGAGGTGTACACGGGTTGCGAGGTCAGGTTCGAGGGACATAGTCTGCCAGCTGACCTGATTATGATATAGATGGAGGACTTTGGCGTAATTCTGGGGATGGACCGGCTGTCCGCTTACCACGCTTTTGTGGACTGTTTTGAAAGGAAGATCGTCTTCTCCATACCGGAGTTGCCTTCTTTCGAGTTTCACGGACAGCTAGTGGACGGAGGCTTCAGGTGCATTTCGGCACTTCGGGCGGCGAGACTTTTGAGCCAGAGGTGTGAGGGCTTTCTAGCTTGTGTGGTGGCAGAGCCCAACCCTGTGGCAGTCTTCCAGAGCATCCCGGTGGTCAGAGAGTACCCTGACGTGTTCCCAGACGAGCTACCAGGACTATCGCCCGAGCGTGAGATCGAGTTTGAGATCTCACTAGTACCAGGGACCAGCCCCATCTCCACCGCACCATACCGAATGGCACCGCTTGAGCTACGAGAGCTCAAGTCTCAGTTGCAGGATCTTTTGGAGAAGGGCTTCGTGAGGCCTAGTGCGTCTCCCTGGGGAGCCCTGGTACTGTTTGTGAAGAAGAAGGGTGGTACCCTACGCCTTTGTGTGGACTACCGACAGCTGAATAGGGTCACCATCAAGAACAGATATCCGCTGCCGAGGATCGATGACTTGTTTGACCAGTTGCGAGGTGCCACGGTGTTCTCCAAGATCAACTTGAGGTCTGGATACCACCAGTTGAGGATCAGGGAGGCAAACGTCTCCAAGACAGCTTTCCGCACCCAGTACGGACACTACGAGTTTTTGGTCATGCCGTTTGGGCTGACCAATGCCCCTGCTGCTTTCATGGACCTGATGAACCAGGTGTTTAAACGTACTTGGACTAGTTCGTGGTGGTATTCATTGATGATGTACTCATCTATTCTCGAGATCAGACGCAGCACGGACAGCACTTGCGGATGGTTCTGGACACACTGAGACGACGTAGGCTGTACGCCAAATACAGCAAGTGCGAGTTCTAGTTGAGGGAGGTGACCTTCTTAGGTCATGTGATCTCTGGGGACGGCTTGGTGGTGGACCCAGCCAAGGTCGAGGCAGTGCTCAGGTGGGAGAGATCGCATTCAGTCACTGAGATTCGCAGTTTCCTAGGACTGGCAGGCTACTACAGACGGTTCATCAGGGGTTTTTCACAGATTGCGCGTCCTATGACACAGTTGACCCGGAAGGACGTGCCCTTCACTTGGACAGATGCCTGTGAAGCCTGTTTTCAGGAGCTGAAGGAGAGGTTGACTTCGGCTCTCGTGCTCACCATCCCTGACAGTAGTGGCGGGTTCGTTGTGTATACGGATGCCTCCTTGTAGGGGTTAGGAGGTGTGCTCATGCAGAGGGGTCACGTTGTCGCTTACGCTTCGCGGCAACTGAAGCCCCATGAGCATACCTACCCTACCCACGACCTGGAGCTGGCAGCTGTCGTCTTCGCGCTGTAGACCTGGAGTCACTACTTGTACGGTGAGACCTTCGAGATTTTCATAGATCACAAGAGCCTCAGATACTTTTTTGATCAGAAGGGGCTCAACATGAGACAGAGACGTTGGTTGGAGCTCCTGAAGGACTATGACTGCAGCATTTCCTACCACCCGAGAAAGGCCAACGTGGTGGCTGACGCCTTGAGTCGGAAGGTGCCCGCACACTTGGCTAGTTTACAGTTACTGAGTTGGAGTCTTTTGGAGGAGGTGTGCAGTTGGCGACTCCTAGAGTTATGGGGGCACTGTGGGGCAGTGACTGTGGCACGACAGACTAGGCCAGAGCTGATAGACCGCATCATCACAGGACAGATGGCCGATCCGTATTTGCAGTCTCTGCACGACAGAGTACTGTCAGGAGACCCAGGGGACTTCTCTTTCACAGACCAGGTACTGCGCCTGAGGAAATGGTTATGCGTTCCCAGAGACGAGGAGCTGTTGAGAGAGCTCCTGACTGAGGCACACGATTCCAGATTCACCATACATCCCGGAAACACGAAGATGTACCATGACTTGAGACGCGAGTTTTGGTGGAGGGGGATGAAGCGAGATGTGGGTGAGTTCGTGCAGCAGTGCTTAGTGTGCCAGCAGGTGAAAGCTGAGCATCAGAGGCCTGCAGGGCCGCTACATCCGCTTCTAGTGCCAGAGTGGAAGTGGGAGAGCATCACCATGGACTTGGTGGTGGGCTTACCTGTTACCCTGCGAGGACACGACGCAGTCTGGGTAATTGTGGATAAACTGACGAAGATGGCACGATTCCTGCCGATCCGAGTCACTTCGGGACCAGCACAATTGGCAGAGAGGTATATCCGCGACGTGGTACGACTACACAGGGTTCCGCGGGAGATCGTATCCGACCGGGATACCCGCTTTACGTCCCAGTTTTGGGCTGAGTTTCAGCAGGCCCTGGGGACGCGGTTGAGATTCAGTACAGCCTACCACCCCCAGACGGACGGACAGTCGGAGCTCACGATACGGACACTTGAGGACCTTTTGCTTGCCTATGTACTGGACTGGAGGGGCTATTGGGTGGAGCACCTGCCCCTGGCGGAGTTTGCATACAACAACAGCTATCACTCGAGCATCGGCATGCTCCCTACGAGGCTTTGTACGGACGGAGGTGTACGGCACACTTGAGTTGGGTTGAGGTGGGGACCAAGTGGGAGGTTGGCCCCAGGTTGATCCGGCAGAGTCAGGAGGTAGTCGAGCAGATCCACAAGCGACTTCGCACTGTCAGGAGTAGGCAGAAGAGCTACGCGGATCGGAGACGCAGAGAGGTGCAGTTTGAGGTTGGGGACCACGTCTTCCTTCGTGTTTCGCCCATGAAGGGGTTGCAGCCATTTGGGGTGAGAGGAAAGCTCGCGCCGAGATTCTTGGGGCCCTTTGAGGTCCTAGAGCGGGTTGGACCCGTTGCTTGCAGACTTGCCCTCCCTCCTCAGCTTTCTGGTGTGCACGACGTGTTCCATGTGTCCAACCTCAGGAAGTACGTTGCCGATCCCAGTTACGTCCTGAGTCACGAGAGCGTCGAGGTGGGCGACGACCTGACCTACCCCGAGCGGCCAATGCTGATTCTTGACCGAGCCGTCCGCAGCTTGAGACGAAGCAAGTACCCCTGGTGAAGGTTTTGTGGAGGAGCCAGCGGTACGAGGAGGCTACCTGGGAGCCTGAGGCGGCAATGCGGGAGAGGTACCCGGAGCTCTTCACGGGTACGTCTTTTCAGACCGGCTTCGGTCCTCTTTGAGTTTGTTATGTTTTTATATGTCGTTCTTTCCCGCACCCTAGTTAGTGCAAGTTTCGGGGACGAAACTTCCTTTGAGTTTGTTATATTGTTACGAACGCGGCCTCAAGACGGTTTTTAAGACGTCTGGGAAGTGGCCCAAACGTCTGACCAGACGTCTGGGACCCTTTCTAGACGTCTGGTATTTAATTTTTGCAGCGTACGAGGTTGCGTCTGCGCGCATGCGCGCGCAGACCTGTGCCCGCTGCTCTCTTCCCTCTTTTTCCCTCTCTCCTCCTACAGGGCGCGGCGCTTCTCCCTCTCTCTCCCCGCGCAGCCTTAAAAGTCCCCTCGCCCTCTCCCTCACCCTCATCTCCTCCATGTCCCTCTTCTTCTTCTCCCAGCCGGTGCGAGAGCGCGAGAGAGTGAGCGGCGGCTGCAGCAGTGGCCGCGGCAAGTGTGTGGGAGGAGGTGTTGCGCGAGGGAGGAGACGCTCGACCGTGAGGGCTCGAGCTTGTTGGGCCAGCTAGAGCTGGCCGGCGGGGGAGCAGCGGGCGTGGAGTGTCGCGGAGGGGCTGCTGCAGCTTGAGCAATAGGCGGACGGGGTTCGGCGCGACCGTGCGTCTCGGGCGGAGGACGAGTCGAGCTCTGATTCTGGAAGTTTTTCCAGAATCAAACGTCTGGGATTCCAACCAGACGATGGTGAAGACGTCTGGAGGACTGTCCAGACGTCTGGCAGGTAAGATATTTCTATCTTCTTCCTTTTTCGCGTGTACGGCCATGCGGCCGTCCGCCGCGCCTTCGTCTTCGACTCGTTGTACTGAGAATAGGTGTGGGTGCGTGTAGGTTCTGCTCGGGAGGGCGCGAGGGCTCGCCATCCCACGTGAATCGGACGTCTGGCCGCAGTGCCAGACGACGGGAAGGACTTCCAGATGTCTGGGGTGACCATCGGACGTCTGGGAACTAAGCCAGACGCCCCTGCAGGCTTCTGGACGTCTGAGGGACTACACAGAACGAAGGTACGCTCTGACCCACATTTTAAGACATCTGGAAGAGGTTCCATTCATCTGATTTTGGGCAGTTTCGTCGTTTTCGACTCGTTTAGGGCCCGTTCGGAGTCCGCTTTCCGTGTTTCGAGTTACATTCTTTCCAGAATAAAATCCTCTACCCGTTTACAGTAATTATATACCGTTCTGAGAAACTCCTTGTGTTTGATCCTTGTGTTAGGACCCTGTTCCATTGCAGTCTTGGGGATTGCGGAGGCGCGCGAGATTTCCGACCACGCCCCTAGTACTCCCGTTGTAGCCGGTAGAGTGGCTTTTAAATTACTTAATCAAATTTGTTACGATTGTGGAATAATTAATAGAGTCTAGGGCACTGCATGAACCCTAGGACTGAGAAACTAGATTGAATGATAGATCCTAGGGTACGACATGAATCCTAGGATTGGAAAACTAGTGATATGTATATAAATATTGCAGTCTTGGAAAGGTGGAATGGAAATAATAGCTGCCTGTAAATTGATTTAACCGCCGCTTGTTATAAAGGAATAAATATGATTGAGAACATGGGTTGTATGAACGTAAAACTGGAACAATGAAACCTAAATGTGCTGGGTTAAAAGAGCTGGAACCATACGGGGAATTAGGAGTAGAACTCCTGGAAAGAGAATGGATGGAACTGAGAAAGAAAGACGTGGAAGTGTGTTGTCTCTGGGGTACGTGGTACCAACGAGAGCGCACATTACCTCTTAGTGTAGAGGGGAGCTTGCCGCCCTCAGGTTGAGACCGGGGTGGGTTTGGCCACTGTACACTGACTTGCTGGCCCTCGCGTACGCAGTACCGAGGAGAGCTACTAGTGTAGGGAGAGCACTAGCTACCCCACGGGCCCCGAGGTTCTACTAGCATCCTACACCGACTTGTTAGGCCCACTGGGCAAACCAGGGTAGTCAGGCGAGGGTGCGCGGACTGTGGAGGGGTTGGACCCCTATTACTGAGAGGGCTCTACCTTCTACTGTTTCCGTGCTGTGCTTTGGGCGCACCCGTTAACGGAAACGATTGACCGCGTGCCAGTGCGGGGTAACTACTCGTGTGCTTATCATGCGTGCCGTAGTCTTCGTTACGTCTGTCAGCGACCTTGGGGTAGTTGACTAAGAGTAGGATCACCACGGGGGACTCTCTCGGCCAGGAGAGCACCACGTGTTACTTCTACTTTTCGGAAAAGACTGCAATCAAGATCGTTCCCATGAGGAACATTCGAGATCAAGTGAATGATATGAGAAATAGATAAATTGTGAAATAATAAAAAGACTTAAATAAAGGAAGAAAGAAAATATAACAGCTACTGTACACTCTATTGCTTCTTTAGTTTTAGCTGCCACTCTACTCAGCGTTTTACTGAATTGTTACACTCGTTACTTTTCAGGACCAGGTGTTGAGCAGCCAGGGTCAGCGGCTACAAAAGACGCTGGGCCGAGTAGGGTCCAGTAGAGTTACCACAGTTCTTTGTGCCCCTTTTGTTCCACTGTAGTGAGTAGTTCTTGTTACTCTCTGTACTTCTTTACTTGTAGCTTCATGTTATGTTATAATTGTTGTTCTACTGTTGTGGTGGTATATACTGTAGTAGTTCCTTTTCTTACTGCTGTATTTTGTTACTGCTAGTTATATTCATGCTGAATATGGTTTATTTTACTGCTCTTTTGGTTACTTCCTCGTTGGACGACTAGGTCTTGGGATTAGTCGAGTCGGTCCAGTTCTCGTGTCTCGTAGGGACTCGGGAATCGGGTCGTTACAATAGTATTACTTAGGGAGAAGGTCTTGGCTAAGTCATTCCGTTAGGGCATTAGAGATGTTCTTGAGATCTTGGGGCTTGTCAAGAATCACTGCATTTACTCCTTGGAAGTGTTGAAGTTAATTCCCGTGAAACTCCTCCAGATCTTTCATGAGGTGCTTTACCTTGTCAACCTCATTACACTAGATGTATTGCATGCGTGAGGTTGCCATTAGGGATTCGAGACTCGATTTGATCCCTGCGGTCCTGTCAGTTTTTTGTCGATGCGTGACCCTTTACCTAGTGGTAACAACAGTAAAGGCCTATCGTGGTGGGTTGTCAGAGTGGTGGGGAAGGCAAGAGAAGGTCCTCCTAGTTTGTGTTAAAGTCCTCTGCCAGAATGTTCTCTTGGTTACAGGTGAGGGGGGTGTACTCGTGGTAAGACTCTCTCCTAAGCTCCTGCTGCTTGTCACCCTGGTCATCCTGGCGGTGTCTATTGTCCTAGCTAAATCGATTCTTCCTACTACCTCAATGGTTGGTTTCTTGACTGTCCTAACAATCCTGACATTGCCCTCCTGAGTTGTTTGTTTGAGTCTACTTGAGCATGTTGAGTGCTTGTAGTCAGGAATGAAAGGAATCATCTCGATTTGCGTGGTGGCATGTCAATTTATTACCTAACAAGGAAGGATTGGGGACCTCAACGTTGTAACAATGTGAAAGAAAAAGATAAAGGCGGCATGCCCATATATAACATTTTGATTAGTTAGATTATGGAAGATTAAAGTACATTAGTTGAAAATTAAAATATATCGCTGTATTTTGTTGAGCAAGGGATATATATTGTAAAACACGTTACAATATGTATTTTTTTTATTTTTTGACTATATTTTATTTTCCTATGGTGGTGAATTACAATATGATTATGATCATGATTTTTCTCATTAATCTAATTTTTCATTGTAGTTCTTAAAAATGTATTATATTAAGATCTAGAAATACCTTTCCCTTATATCCTTTAAGATAAAAAAAGGTTAAATTTCCTTAAAATAAAATTTCATCATCATATATTGTTGAATTAGCTACCCTACATTTAAATACAATAGTTAAGATCAACGGTAAAAGTTGTCTACGGAACTCAACAATAAATTATAATTTTAAATTGTAAATATGATTTTTAACGTTAATTCTAACGAAACTAACTCATCGCAGAAAGAACGTGTTTCAACCACAAGCATATATATATATATATACATATATATATATAATGTGGATTAAACTCCACCTTACAGCAGCCTTCGTTGAGAGAGGGGCGAGGGTGGTGTGGAGAGATATAACGGCATTAAATGACGGGGGAGAGAAGAGGAGAGAGCGGGGGTGAGGGAGAGGGGGAGGGAGACACGTCGACAAAGTAAAACCCAACTTTAGGGTGTAGTTATAGATTTCCAAAGAAATTTTGTTAGCACGACTAAACAAATATTCAACGTTATCAATAATTTAGAAATAATTCATTATCATTATAGAATAGCACGAGTAGGGAGGGCAAGCACATTCTCCTCGACTAGGCAACTGATGGTCATCTGATATAAAATTTATGACAATATCGTAAAAGCACCAAAAGGAATGTGAACACTTGGTGGGCTTAGCTCATGCCCTTCACAATAGCTTTAGATAAACTAGTTGATTCCATATATCAAACAAAAGTGCTTCGAAGTGAAGCGGCAAGTGCCTACCATCCTTTCGACGAAAAGTTAGGTATTCACATGTAAAACAACATTACTGAAAAACAACCAAAATAAATACAAATACTCGATGGCTACCCCATACCGCACATTATGGGTTTAGATGCATTGATCGATTTACTACCCAACAACAGTAACTCTGAGTGGAGACGCATGTGCCCACTATCCCTCTGACGAAAGGTTAGGTATTCGCACATAAAATTGTGGCACCCATGGAAAGGCAAACCGCTTGATGGGCCTAACCTAGACCCAGTATCGTAGGTTCGAAATCCCCCTGCTGGTAACAACCAAACTCTAATTGTTTTGAAAAGGATGCAGGTTGAGAAACACAAAAGTTAACGCATAACAGTGTGAATGTGGTCCTCACTTGATATATCTCTTTTTTATGCAAAAAAAGTACCGACACATGGTGGGGTCCATCACAGTTCAAACCAACAACAACTACTTTTACACGGGTGCAAATCACTCAAATCACCTTCGAAACCACTTTGCACCGATGTAATCTTATTTTGCACCAGCGTAAAATCACTTTTCACCTTCAAAATAATTTTGCACGGGTGTAAAGTAAGATTGCATCGGTATAAAATTAAATTTCAAGTGTTTCTTCACCTATAACAAGTGATTTTACACTTAAAAGGTGATTTTTCCACCTTAGGGTTTAGGGTTTTATCTTTAGCGTTTAAGGTTTAAGGTGAAAAATCACATTTCAAGTGAAAATTCACTTCTCATACGTGAAATCACTTTTCATAAACTTAAACCCTAAATCCTAAACCCATAGGTCAAAATCACTTTGTACGGGTGCAAAACACTTTACATAGGTGAAACCACCCTTAGAATAGTTTTGCACCAATGCAAAATTAGGTTTTACTGGTGCAAAGTAGCTTATCACCGGTGCAAAGTTTTTTATCACCTATACATTTTAGGTTAAAGTGGTGTAGTGATTTTTTTGAATGTGACGGGGCACACCATGTAACCTTACGTCCTTTTATTTTTTTACATTAAATATCAATTATTAAGTGTGCTCATGTTTACAACACTGTGTGAAGCGTGGAATAGCACCCATAAATTCTCCCGCATCACTTTTTGCATTGTTATCTACATTTTCCTACTTTTTGGCTTTCGAAAATGGGTAGGCAGAGCCTACTACACCCTCGATAACTGATTAGGAAGTATGGATTATTAAAAATTTCAACAAGAAAAACAATGCAAAATAGAAATTATAAACAACTCAAAACCAATCATATATATAAGACATTTAAAATATCACATAAACAAGCATCCAAGAACTTACCCCAAGTATTCAAATATATCTCAAAAACATAAGTATAAGAATAAAAAATTTTATTTCAAGCACAAATAGTATGTGTTAGGAATAGAGGGAAGGATTTCCTTACCCTTTCTTACCTACTATGTGCTTAACCTCTCCAAAAATTGGCACAACTTTTATTTTCATTCCCTAATGTTCTCTCTCACTATCCTAAATCTCTTCCTTCCCTCTCTTTCTAAATTCCTATTTTCCACTTTCTCATTAAGCCTTCAATCTCTCTTGATTGTCCTTTTCTGACTTCTCACTTGGTGCTTCTCTAAGCACATATTAATTATATATTTCAAATATTTGGAGTATATAATTAATTTTCTTTCTCACTTTGCATTGCTAGTTGTTGTATCTTATTGCAGGAAGATCTTGTAGATAATTCGTAGTTTATCCATGATTAAGATCACCCCAAATCAAGGGATTAGATCATTTGCCGATCTTATTTGATTCTAATAATCATTCCTCAATTCTCTAATTTAAAAATCTACATTGATAAGTATTACTCTATAATTCCCCAATTGTGTGTTATTTCTAATTTATCAATTAGCCCCATACCTAATCAAAATCACTAGGTGTTCATCTCATAAACCTAGTGAAGCGTGATGGCTCCCAAATTGTTAAGGTGATAATCAACCTTTGAGATATATTATATATTCCATATGTCCTACATACATGGAGACACATATGAGTTGTTTAAGGTTTAGGATCTCATCCTAGTGTTGTCTATTCTAGAATTGGTCTATGTGAATTACCATTATACTTTGGATGGAAGACATACTGGATAAGTTCTTTGACTTCATCCATTTTATTCCTGGTTTAATCTAACTATTGAAACGAGTACCAGTGGAATTGGATCTCCAAAGCCATAACGATAGAGGTCAAACTCCACTCCAAATGTTGGAGTTGTGTAAATCCCATCTTGAGAAAACTTCTACATCCATGCAAACTAGCTTCTCAACATATTGGCCCCATATTGTGAAACCTCAGCTAGTGGGTTGCCAAATCTACACAGCCCAAATACAAACATAGATTTTTGTCTCAAATATAAGGACATGTGCTTCTTCCTTTAAAAATAATGTTTGAAGGAGGACATTTGTGATCTTAGTTTCACTAATCAACTCCCTGATCATGCTTGCATGACAATTTTAGACTCTTCATTCCCATTGGAACCCCGTCTAGTAATTCAATCAAGTGTTAGTCTCAAATGGTGAGGAGTTGGAAGAATTCCATCTCTTTCAAGATTGGAAACTACGATCGAGACAATGAGGTAATAATAGTAATATATACATATCTGTATCTTGTATAAGGTATCCAAAACCATTCTGGATACTTGATCCACTATCTTCACTTGTTTGATCACGCATTTGTACAAGTAACCTTAAAAGCAAAGGTAGGACTAATAACACATATTTGTACTCAAAATTCATTTATTCAGATGAATGAAAAGGACATATTTAATGAATATACTAATTAAATAATCAGATGGCTTGCCATGAGCATACAACTACAACAAAATCCATAAAAAATTGTAAGTCCTACCAATGATTATCCTTCCTCAGGTCTCAATGAAATGGCCATGCCAATCAAGGTGTGACGTTCCCTTCATTATCCAGCTTCGATACCAAATAATAGTAACAGTGTCCAACATAGATGTTTACTCAATCATAATAAAAATCAAGTGTACTATTGGTTGTGAAGAAAATATAAAGCAATAAGATTAATTACACAAAACGGGAACGAGGATTGATAGCAAAAACCCTATAATAGGTAAAACCAGTACTTAAGGCCTGAAGCTTCAACTTTCCTTGATTGGTACACATCAATCAAATCCACTACCATAAGATACTAATAGGTTATCTTAATCCAATCTAAGTCCCCATGGTGAAGGTTAAGACGCTTAGCCTAAATACAAAAACCAAGATGGTTCTTAAACATCTCCTCCCATGTTCAAAACGGAAAATAAAATCCAAAATGTATAAAAACATATAATGTGATACGTGGTGAACACGGTTCCCACCCTACAACTATTATTTAATGTAAAGAAACGAAAACAATAATGTAAGTTCTGTTACGTTGTGAGGTTCACTACACTCAAAAAAGCCACCACAACCTTTTAGTGGGAACAAGGTGATTTTTGATTTTGAGCCGAAATGCACTTGAATCAGTTTTGCATTGGTGCAAATTTGCTTTGAATGATTATGAAGTGATTTTGCACCAATGCAAAATGATTTGAAGGTGATTTTGGTGGTTTTGCACCAGTGCAAAATAGTTTTAAAGTTGATTTTGGTAGTTTTAAATCAGTGCAAAATGACTCTAAAGGTGATTTTGCACTGGTGTAAAATGATTTTGAATCAGTGTAAAATGAATTCGTTTTTTGTTTAAAAGGGGTGATGACCTTTGTGAATGGTGACAGTATTTGCATTACTTTTTTGCGTGAAGGGGAGACATGTGGCGTGGTCTACACCTTTGAATTTGCTTTTTTGATTGCTCCAGATCAATGGGTTGCAAAATGGGTCACCCTTTGTGTTTTTGTACCCGCACCCAAAATAAAATACATACAAATTGAAATTGACACAACATTATAAACAATGAAAGAATCCCCTTACAACGGCCATATGCCTCCAAGAGTGCATTAAGATAATTTGTTTTGGCTTAGATTGAAGGTTGGTTTCGACTTAAAGAGATTTTGATCAAGAATAGCACAACAATATTAATCTTGAGATATGATAAGTAGCGGTTGATGAGGTGTGACTTATTATAGTTAAAATGCACAAGGCTAGAAACTAGGCTAAATGTTACATAATTAACACAAGAATAGGGTTAAGTGTGAGAATTAGCGAAAATTACTTGAAATAGCAAATCAATGTTAAAAACACAAAATTAGGTCACAAATTGAGGTATTCTATTCAAAGTGTAATATGATGATCCAAATTGCAAATTAAACACACATTTGGATTTAAAAGTTCAAATCAAAGGTGGAATTAACTTCTTAAATGTTCAATTATGCTTAGATAAAAACTTGGTTGCATTTGGACATCATTTAGACCTGGCATTAATGGTTTTTCACTTAGGTCCTCTAAGCACACACATTTCATTCACATAAAAACATGCCAAGGACCTTTCTGAAAGTTGTAGGGACCACTTTGTAAGATTGTCAGGGATTGCGCTGCATTGATCTTCGCCACTAATGGGCCTTTGCTTAATTTCTCTACCATTTCGCCCATAAGGGCCCTCGTGCAAAATTCCCTTTATACTTGCGACTCCACCTTAATTGCAGGTGCATTGTTCACCGAAGAACACAGTGAACAGCCACCGTTGATTGCATGCATCCCTGATCCTAAGGCCGATCTATCTCTAATCTTCACACGCTTCTGCGTATAGCCTCACATTCTCCCTCAGATCTCATCCAACGATGGGTTGTTGATTTAAAACTTCCCGCTCTCCTCCAAGCTCATCCCCATCGTACACCCTAATTTAGCTTAATCACACCTAGTGGTGTTTTGATCCACTGTCGCGCCTACTTAAGCAGCTATCTAAACCCTCGCGCGCTATCATCTCCCTCCTACACCTCTCCAGTTGGTCACCTTCATCCTCTCAAGCTTCCTCTTCATTTAGCCTCTGTTCCGCCACTAATGGTGGAGGAATTCCATCTTCTCTGATCAATCCTCGTTGCTAAGGACATCATAGCACCCTAGGTCGACCCTGAGTCCCACTAGTGGACTTTCACTCCGTTGGAGCATCTCCTCTCTCTCATCTTCCTCCTCAGCCACTAGCTAAGGATCTGAAGGTCTCATTACTCTATTAGATTAGGATTTTAATTACTTTCTAGGTTAGTGTAGTTTAAATTAGCATAAGAGTAGATCAGATAGAGTAATTCATGGATTTTGTGATTTAGCTTAGGAGTAGAATAGTTAGATCCGATCCAACCTCTCTGATCAATTCAGATCAAAGAGGAGTTTTTAGAACTTTCGCATCAACTCATACAGCTCCCTCACCATCTCTTGATCACATTCATTGATTTCCTTAACGTTTGAATCACAAATCACCCACTCATTGAAGCATCAATTAGATCGGATGCTCCATAGCATTTAGATCTAATTGAGTGCTAAAATTAACTTTGGGAGTCTCCCACACACTCCATAAATCCACAATGACCCCCAATCTGATTTGAATTGAACTAATTTGATCATTGATATCAAATCTGTTGGCTTCGTTGATTGAGAAATTTCTGATTGAATTCAAGGTCAATCTGATTTGAGTGATTAAATTGAGTTTTATTTTGTTTCATTGAGCTGATTGAGATGGGTTTAAGTGATTTGAATTTGATTTTAATCATTAAATGTGCTTATGCCCAAATTGGATTGATTATTTTTGCGAAAAGTCTAAGGTTGCAGGAGCTAGATTTTGATGCATGATGATGAAGCTCTTGCTGTGACCTGAATAGAACTGAAGCATCACATAAGATACCTGAACACCAATTAATGGTGTGCAGGTATCCTAGATGATCAAATAATCTCGGTATGCTTATATTAAACATTCCCAAAAGGATGACATTTGATTGAATTTAAATGTATTTTATCTGTTGACCGGAGTTTTGATTGAGGTTTGACAGGTCTTAATGGAGGTTTGGAAACTATTTTGAGTGAGTTTAAATGCTCCTAGTGAATTACTTCTACTAAACTGTCTATGGTCTTGTAGAAGATTCAATTAGGGTCACTAGGGTTATCCAACCCTTGATTTGGTTTTGAGAGAATTCCATACCTTCTGATGATTGTTTGCAATGTTTTTAAAGTGAATTTTATTGGATTTCATACACGGATTTGGACATTGAATGCTGTCGCAACAGTGGTTGCATTAGTGCATTTAAGACATCCGAATTGCTACTGAAAAGTGCAGCATCCTCTAATCTGGAACAGTATAGCAGCTTCCAGCTGCTGGGTTTCAGCTGAGAGTGCAGCAGTAGCTGCATTTTTGTTTTAAGATGTCTTGGCAGTCACTTCAACATGTGATCTAGAAGGAAATTGTTTGCTATTGAAATTAGCAGCTGGTTTAGTTGCTGAATATTGGCACCAGCAGGTCTGAATAGGTTGGATTGTGAGTGGATTTGAAGTAATTTTGAGTAATCCATGGAGCTGGCATGTGCATATTGTTAGAACATATATGTATAATCATTCATGTACTTTTATGGGCTTTAAATATGTTTTGAATGTCTTGTAAACTATGTTCTCAATTATTGTTAGCTATATTTCAATATAATTCACTGTCTAAAATTGGTTTTGAAATGAATTTGAGATGAAAATCATTCTTAATTGCTCTATCACCTTTCATATTATGTGTTGGCCATTTCTAATTGTTTGAGATGCAATTCCAGCACTTAGAACACATCTAGAGGCATTAGGTTCATTGATTGAAATTCATTCTAAGCCTAATTTGGACGAGATTTGTAAATAAATAAAAATTATAAAAAAAATCATAAAAAATAAAATAGACCTGTCTTGAGTAAGATAAAGTAGTTCCTTAGGTGTGTACCAAGTTTCCAGATAATTTGAACTCCCGACTTGGTATAACATATCAGCCGACGATTCAATTTACCTTGTAATTTAATAAAAGAACATAAGTTCAAATATCACTAAAAATATATCTCTCTCTCTCATCTCACTCTTTCTCTCTCATCCCCTATCTCTACTTTACCTATAAAAACTATAAAAATATGGAAAACCCCTAAAATACACAAAAATACCCTATATACTATGTATATACTTGTATATATGAATTAAAGCTAAGCTAAGTATATATATTGTATAATATGTACAAAATGTATAAAATTAACTTATATTTGTATTCTATATATTAAATTAAATATTCAGAGTGATTTATAGTATACATAATTTTATTGTATAATTATCTATTAATTTATATTAACCTAAATGTATAATAAGCTAAGTAATTATATAAACCTATCTATATGTACATAATTGTACCTATTACTATACATATGTATTTAACTATATAATATGAACTATATAATACCTGTAATTTAATTTAATTAAGTAATTAGAGTAAATAATTAAGTTATTAAGTTAATTAGGTAATTTATTAACTTGAAATAAAATAAATTAGTAATTGAATCTAATACTGAAGTAAGTTATAATGTAGACTTGTATAAGAATATATTAATTATTTTCAACCTATTTATACTGTATTTACAGTGTAGTATAGTATTTATAGATTATTTATATGTAAAACTATCTAAAACGTGTGTTTAAATATGAATAAATTAAAATAAAGTTTCTAAAATAAAATAAAAATGTATAATAAATAATTTATTATGTACATTAATACTATGTAAGGTCAATTGTACAATTAATTATCCAATTTATATTTTAATTAACATATTAACCCTTAATTTAACATGTATAAATCACTAAATTTAACCGATTTTAAATTATAACTATTAAGTTATTTTACTAAATTAACTGCATAATTATGTATCCCTCTATAAGGGCTTTCTAATGATATATTTTAATTTAAAATCAGAACTAATTATGGCCCTCAAATTGAGGGCCAAAACCATGGAAATCAAATGTAGCCAGACGCTGAGCAGCGCTAATTAGGCGCTCCGCATTGGTGCCACATCGTGTGGTGCGAGAGCAACAAAGTGGTATAAAACACTTTCATTTGCTATGTCGCTCAGTCGACATGCGCTCAATGCACATCACATACCCATACCCATGAGCATATATATTGAGCATGGTACATTTGTACAGTGGTGGGCTGAGGGCAGTGCACTGTAGCTAGGCCTTTGTGGGCCTGTTATGGGTCCGAAAAATGGATAAAAATGCACCTAATCTAAATGAGGGCTGGCCCAAAGTAGAGGTTTGATCTCGCTAGAAAGGGTGCCGTGTATCACTTGAAATGGGTCAGCTTGCCCTTTAAATCAAATTTTTTATCTAAGTAAAACATAGATGTTTGTGAGAGAGAGGAGACGACCTAAAATTGACTAAGTGTTTGAGACTCTGTGTTGTGTGTTGTGTGCCTATGTGTATATGTATATTTTTGTATATAGTATATAATATTATATACGCATATAATAAATAAAATGTATATAAATATATATGTATACGGATGTACAATACATATATATAAGTATGAATATAAGTAGAGTACTATTTGAGCCTTACGTTGTATATATAGTTTTGTTATTTAAGGCTTTAGTGACAGTTATATACGTCACTGTACATAGGTTTATACGTTAGTAAAAGTAGTTCTGTTTACTGTATGTTATGTAAATATTTTACTAAGTCTACAGCGGCGCATGTATATATTATTGTATATGTTATATATATTACTATAGATATTGGTATGTTAATATAACTTAATATAGTACATATTCGTAGCTATTTTTGTATCTAAACTTAGGTATTATTTAGGACATTTGTACATAATTAACATAGTGTAGTATTAATTGGTTTTTGATGTCTGTTTACTTGTAAATTTGTTTAAGACATTATAGGTAGAATTAATTGATTCTTTTGTACATAATTACCCAATTGAATTCATTAATTGATTCATTGATTTATGTTGTAAATAAATTTGATATTTTTTGAATAAAAGAAAATTTTTGGATTTAGAGAGTGATGTATAACAATAATTGACTAGTAAAAATTGTAATTAAATAAAATTGACGTGACATTGGTTTGCATTTGTGACATACTACAATAATGGCACTTAAAAGACCTTTTTAGTGCAACCCAGTGTTGACGAACATATATTTGGCACCTTTGCCGGGGAGGGAACTCTTTATACGCCACAACTTTTCTTTTATTCTTCATTTGTATATATTTATGATTTATTTGTTTATAATCATTCTTTAATTCATATTCTTTGTTGTATATAGATTCTTTTATTCGTTATATTCTTTGATTGATTTTTGTATATAATTGTCTAATTAATCATTTGTTGTTTTTGCAGCACTTGAGGAGTAGTTTCTTCTTCCAAGTGGAGTTTTCTTTCTGGCGGATCCGCTGCGCTTCAGACTCGACTTCCTGGAGGAGTTTTTTCTGCAAGACCTGCATTTTTGCACTTTCCTAGATTAGTAGATTGGTACTTTAAACTTAGGTATATTGGTAGGATTATATTTGTTAGGCATAAGTTGTAAGAGCCTATTCTCACACACCAGTTGTATAACTCAGACTCTCTAGACTCTTTTCTCTCTCTACTCATCTCTCATCGACGTGTTTTTTCCGTACGCTATTTTCCCATATCGATTTCTTTTTGATTTATTTTTTCTTGTTGCATTTAGAAAAAAAAAATTATAAAATCAAAAATACCAAAAATAGCTCAACCCTTATCTAGCAGCAGCATATTCTAGGCATCCATACTTAGGTTGCACATTCTACCTGCTAGATTTCAATACAAGTCAAATTGCATATTGTAGAATTGCTGGAGTCAGGTATGCATTCATATCCTTCCTTAGCTCCTACCATCTTTGCATTTGACTTAAAACCTAAAAAGACCATCTTGTGTTTGAACAAACTAAAAAGCGAGACGAGTTTCATAGAAAACATCTTCTAAAAATATTGAATCAAATTCAAAACGAGACATTAAAATTGTTTGAAATCCTGACTGAGTTTTCACCACCATCTGTTGATTGCTTATCGTGTACACACTACATGACCACTTAAGATCACAAAAGCATGGGTCTCTATCTCATCTCCTTGAGCAACCACAGGATTTGGATTCGCACACCAGCCTTATCGAGATTCTGGGTGGACTTTAGATGTTTGCACTTCGCTAGGTTTTTTTTGTAGGATGCATACAATTGCATTGAAACATTTGTTTGCGTACTACTACTTTTCTTGTAGCAGACCCCAGGAAAAATTAGGATTTATCTTGCTTGGTTGATTGGTCTTTTGATTGTGGTGAGATTGATTGATTGGGATTTCTAATTTGATTGAGAATGATTGAGAGTGATACTTTCCTTTAAGTTGTGACTGTTTCGAAAAATTTGTTTTTCAAAAATCAACTCAACGGAAAGTAGGAGATCCCAAAACCCTCAGTTAGTACCTCCCTTGGGTGCTGATGCCCAAGCTTCCACTTCTACCTCCATGCCTTTCACATCCAATCCTATTCCTCCTAGGCCTAAAACCCCCATTCACCATCCTGTTCATCCGGAGGATGATCATGATTCTACACAGTTTGAGGATTTTGAAGAACTTCCACCACATCTATTTACATATCCTCCATCACCACCACCACCAAACCATAGGTTTCAACCTCCTCCATACCATAACTTTCCTAACCAACCACTACCGGAGAGAGGTCCACAACCTATTCTTCAACACCTGTTCAAGGCACAACTTCAAATGAACACTCTTACCCAATAGGTGCAACAGCTTACACAAGCTGTTATTTTTCTAGCGAACCCCCAACCTCAACCTAGAGCTCCTTAGACACCTCAACCTCGTAGACCTTAACTACAAGATTACTATAATCCTGCAGTTGCACCACCCATGCTTATGGTACGCTATCCCGCTAGGGGTTGTGCTGCTGAACTGAAGCCAAACCTTATTGTACTTATTCTTCACTTGCATGGTCATGCTTTTGAGGACCCTTTTCAGCATTTAGAGGAGCTGAAAAATCTCGCTCAGACTTTGGGTTCGTAAGGTCATGATTAGCACACGCTTTTGATGAAAATGTTCTCCTTTTCACTCAAGGATAAAGTCACCTTCTGGTTTACAACAATAGCACAGACTACACCAATAGAGACATAGGCTTCTTTGGAACATGAGTTCTTAAGAAGTATTTTCCTGTAGGTCGTACAAATGCCTTGAGACGTGCCATCATCACATTCACCCAAAACACAGGAGAACAGATGCATGAGGCTTGGGGGAGATTCCACAAGCTTCTTTGGAAGTGTCCCCACCATAGTATCCACACTGGCAATAGGTCTAGATCTTCTATCATGGGCTCCATGATGACACAAGGAATTTCATTGATGTCGCTTGTGAAGGCAATTTCCTGTGTCGAGACGAGGACTCAGCCTTTGAGCTCTTCGAAGGCATGGCCGAAAATTCTATTAACAATGCTTTGATGAGTGTTTTTAATAGAAAGTCCTCACATTCCCACTCTCACCTAGGGGTACACGAAGCCCAATCCAGCACACGAGATTTAAAGATTGTGGCTACTCAGCTGGATAAGGTGGGCTTAATAGAGAAGTAGATGAAGTATGGAAATTCTTATCTAATCCTTCATCATCTTCTTCTCAGCCACCTGCACCTCGCACTTCTTCTCAGTTTCCCACGGGGAGGGAAACAATGAACAATCTTTCTGTGACACATCCTGCACTACCAGATTATTCATTCTCTCATCCTTCATTGGTTGGAGGAACCTTTGTTCCTCCCTACACTGAATTCCCTACACCTTCTGGAGCTTCGGAGGAGCTCCACGCCATTCAAAATGACCCATATTCATAAACCTACAACCCTGGATGGCGTAATCATCCAAATTTCTTGTGATTAGGAAATTCACAAAGACCTAACGTTCAACAATTGATGTATATACATCTAATTAGCCTAAAATGTCTATTTATGCATGTTCTTAGTATCATAGAAGCATCATGCATTATAAATATTGTATAACATGCATCATCATGCATTTAGGTTAATTTGTATAAGTTGTATAGTAATTCACCTCTTTTTGTGAACAGGAACAGTGCAATTATTATCGGGGCCTCAGATTGAAGATCCAACCATACGGATCTGATAAGGGTGATGATCAAAGTTCAAAGACTTTGAGATAGCCCCGATCGGACTTTTGTACCATCGGATGCAGTCCAAGAAAGATCAGAGGCTAAGGGTCAAGGTGGTGTTAAATCCATACCTCAGATGACAGATCCAACCGCATGGATGGGTTTGGATTGACGATTGCAGCCCAACGACATAAAAATCGGTCCAATTTGACATTTGTGGCATGGTAAATGCCAGTTTATCATCATTCTTATACATTAAAACAAACCTAGCTCTTAGGATTTTGCTCCGCAAATGGGTTTTTGGGTTTAGGCATAAATTAAGTTAGGCATGCATTTTACTTTTTATTGCCTTTTTGACATGTTTTTGTGAGTGTTAGGGATAAACAGATTGTCAGATCCTTAGAACCCTAGCACTCTGGAAGGCAATTGGTGAAGAAGCCCAAACCAGTTGGAACTTAGCATGATCCAGCTCACCATAGCTGGAATCCAGCTTACTTGAACTAGGGTTAGCTCATCCCAGCTTCATTTAGCTCATCTCAGCTGAATGGCAGCTCAAGAGAGCTCATCTTAGCTTACCCTAGCTCAGGTCAGCTCAGATCCAGTTGAACTAACTGAGTCTAGCTCATCTCAGCTCTCATAAGTTCACTGGGAGCTCTAACTAGCTCAGCTAAGTTGATTGGAGTTCACCTTTGCTTTGGTCCAACTACATCCAACTCCACCCAACTCCAGCCAGCTGAAGATGACTTCATCTTAGCTCAGGAAGCTCAAGTTCAGCTCTCGGGGACTTAGCTTAGCTCAACTTAGTTGAGCTAAGCTACCTTAGCTACCTCAACTAGCTTGATTGAAACGCTGACGGCAACCGGGTCTTAGTTTGTTATAACGTTGTAGTATAGCCAGTTATTACCAACATTTCAAATATATAAATTTTTTACTCGGAAAATAAAAGAGTTCCCGAGGTCGAACTCAGGGAGCAAGTTGTATTCTAGAGATATACATGTTTCTTTTACAAAAAAATAAAGAAAGAGAGAGGGAAAGAATTTGTTGTTCTCTTTGTTTTCTCCTCGTGATGTTCTTCTTTCTTTCTTTCTTCAGATCTCCTTCTTCTTCTTTGTTTTTCTTCTTTCAGTTCTTCCCTTGTTCTTTTGTGTTCTCCTCTGCCTCGCCTTCTTCTGTTGTTCTTCAGATCTTCTTCCGTCTTTCTTCTTTTCCCTTCAGGACGTCGTCTGATTTCCAAATCAGACGACTTAAACTACCTGTTGCTACAGTCAGCTTCCTTCTTCTTCCGCGGTTCTTCTTCTTCACCTGTGCCTGCACACTTCAGAGTTTTTCGTCAGAGGCAAAACCTTCTCTACCCTCCCCCCCCCCCCCCCCCCCGCGTCTCTCTCTCTCTCTGAAACCACTCTTGGGAAAGCTCTCCTAGAGCTGCCGGGTAACCGGGTTCGGGTCAGGCCCGGGTCCAGGCCCACCGGCGTGCGTGGTGGGCGAGGAGTGCAGGTCAGTCTTAAGTCGGATCGGGTCGGGTCAGGTCCGCGGGGCGTGAGCGCGGACGAGACCGAGTAACCGGGCGGGTGAAGGGGACCTCACCCCGTGTGCTGAGGCAGTAAACCTCCAGCACTTTTGCATCTTATATCGCTGCGACTCTTCAGGCTTTTCCGAGGTGGGACTAAATGTCCCACCTCAATTGCGCGCCCGCAGCGGGGAAATCAGCGGGAGATTGCGGCGTCACGCGAAGCCTTCTGCCTTAGCTGCGAGCCTGGTGTTTTGTCGAAACGCCTCGCAAGGCCTGGGAGTTGAATCTGGGCGTGGCGCTGAGCGTGGCGCTGAGCGTGGCGCGCCTGTAGCTGCAGGCGGAAGCAGTTCCTCCTGCGCGGCAATGGCGGCGGAGGTCGGGTGGCCTGTTCACAAGAAAACGGCCTCTCGGCCTAATCAGAAAGTGCCAGGAGCTTCGCCAGGGTGCGGCGAAGCTCGTGTGGGTGGTGGCGAGGCGAGGGGCGGCGTGCAAGGGCTGCCCTAGGTCGGACTGTGGGTCGGAGGATGGGTTTGTTCGGTGGGGTTGCAGAGGGTGATGTGGGGGAAGTGGCAGGGCGGGGGTTGATCAGGGTGAGGAGGCGGAGGTCCTGCGGTGGTCGGCGAGCCGTGTGGGTTGCTGAGGTGATGGGAGCGGCTCGCCGGAGGATGGCCGGAGGCGGAGAAGGTGAGGGTGAACAGGAGCGGTCGAGGGTTTAATCAAATAAAAGACAGTGAGGAAAAGGAAGAGGGGGAGATGGGGAGGAGTTCTGACCTAGCTACGGAGACGAAAGGGGCCGGGGCAGGGCGACAGTCGTATCGACTGTCGCCGGAGAAGAAGATGCCCAGGGGAAGGGGCGGCGGCGAGCAGAGGGCTGGAGAGGCGCCAGCTGGGTACGGCGTGGCGCAGGAAGAGCAGGGGAGGAGGTCTCTGCTGCTGGTATTGCGGCAGAGCGAAGAGGAGGAGGAGGAGGAACCGCCGGAGCTGGTGGGCGTCTGCCGGAGGGAGAGGAGAAGAAAGTTGGGGGTTTTCTCCGTCAGACCCGAGCTATTCCGGTCGGTGGACCAACGGGGGGTATTTATAGGGATCAAACAGGGAGGAAGGCGGAGGGAGACGACGTGTCTCCCTCGCCGGAGGATGGCCGGAAACAAGAACCCATACCGTCCGTGCGTTCGCACGGCCGGTATGGTGGGTTACAACGACCAGGGGGGTGTCCCTGCGACGGCTGACGACGCAGGGCACCCCCGGTTTACTTGCCAGGTCCCCCACCTCACCCTGCGCGGCGCCATGCTCCGCGCAAGGTCGCCGGAGCATGGTGCTGGCAGGTTTTGCAGGGGGGACCTGATCGCAAAGAACGAAGGAGAGTTAGGGGCCAAAATGCGAGGGTTCAAAAGTTGAGGGCCAAAGAGTAAATATATGAGGACCAAAGTGTAAAGTCGGTCAAGGAGGTTTCTTCTTAGGCTCAAGTTTTTATACATGACTAATTAGGACCTAAGGAATCTGATGGTGAATTTCATTTCTATATTAAACCTTGTTTGACCGGTCAATTTACGCAAAAACCCAAATTAAGTTATTAATTGGGCATGGTTCTCAATGTAGGTCAAAATGGGTTCTGAAGGCCAAATTGAAGGTTCTAAACCCTAGAGATTATTTTTCTATGAATTTTAGAGGGTTTATTCTATTTTTACTTTGCCTCGAACCTTGTGAATTGAAGTGGGTTGTTTTAGGGTTACAGATTATCATTTAGTTTCTTGGAATTGCTGTAGCCCTTGCTAGATCATTTCATCCCACTCTTATTCTTATTAAGCTGCTTTGACCTATGTTTGGGCCCTGAATTACCCTGTATGCAGATTATACTGGTAAAATTGCATTTTTACCCCTTATGACTTGTTTTCTTCTCAAACTCAGGATTCTCTGAGTTAAGCCTTTCCTTAAGATATGTAGGAGCTTTTATCCTTTGTATTAGGTCAAAATGAGCTAGTTATGGCTCATGATGAGGTTCTCATCATTGATCCTCCCCGGGAGCACCAAACCTAGCTCACCTCAGCTCCTTTTAGTAGAAGCCAGCTTACTTTAGCTTGGCTTAGCAGCTAGCAAAGAACTAGCAACCCCTATGGCCAGCCATACCTATGGTAAGAACTTAGCAGCTTACTTTAGCTCACCTCATACCTATGGCCAAGAGGAAAGAGTAGAGAAGAAGATTAAGGGGGCACATCACCCACCCCTTTAGTGCCTTCTTCTCCCCATTCCTTCACCTTGTGCCACGCCAAGAAGGAGGAGCATTCCACATCAAGGAGGACAGCCAGGCATTGGAGGAGAAAGGGTGGTGCACACCCACCCTTGGAGGAAAGAATTGAGGTGGAGATCATCCACCTTGGAGGAGCATTCAAGGAAGGAGAAGAAGGAGACCTTCTTTTCAAGCCAAGGAGCAGCTAGGCTTGGAGCAAGAAGACTCCCTTCTTCACTAGATTTTGCAAGAGGATTTGTGTTTTTATTGCTTTTATATTTTCCATTTTAAGTAGAAGCATTCCTCTACATGTTTTTTGTAAAACACAAATTCTATTAAATCAATTTACTTTTTTTTCATTTTCTATTACAATTGCTTTATCTTTGTTCTAGCACTTTTTCACTTCCACTTCCTAATTACTCTAGGCCTCCACGTGCCTAGAGTGAGCTTAGGGAGGGTTCATATTTGTCACTTAGGTTTTAGCTTAGTGATTGTAGGTGTTAGTTACTTTCTCGCCAACAACTCGCGTATTCACCGTTATTTCAAAACATAAAAGAATGATATATTGAAAAAAAATAAAAAGAAAGGTGATTTCTACTTTTCAAGCAAGAGATTGATTTCGTAAAATATTGCTTTCTTGGACGATCTTAGATACTTTCCTATCTAGGTTAGAAATTTTAAAAGTGACTCGATTTTTGTGCGTTACAAAGGTAAAACCCTAAATTAACAAACCGCACAAAAATGCTATCACTTTTTGGCGCCGTTGCCGGGGAGGCTTGTCTCTCTTTTCTCTTGTGTGTGCAGGAATCAGTTAAGGGAAGAAAGTGGGAAATTTTGAGAAGCTTGAAGTATCTTGTCTTCCCACAGAATTCCAGGTTAGCATCTCTTTTCTTGTCACACTTAGCCTAAAAATCTACCAAAAAAATACTAAACTTGGCCTGCGATTGTCATCTCACCACCTGCAGCAGCATCTATTAGGCATCCATACCTAGGTTGCATTATTCTTAGATGCGTACAATTGTTCTGAAAGAGTTGTTTGCATACTACTATTTTGCATAGCAGACTTCAGGAAAATTTTGATTTCCCTCGCTTGATTGTTTGATTGGTCTTTGATTGATGAGATTAATTGGGATTTCTAATTTTTGTGATTGAGATTGATTGAGAATATTCCTTCCTTGAGTTGTGACTGCTTTGAAAAACTCATTTTCAAAAATTGACTCAATGGAAGGTAGGAGATCCTTAAACCCAGATCTTGTACTTCCTTTGGGTGCTAATGCCCAAATTACTACTTCCACTTCTATGCCTTCCACATCCAATTATGTACCTCCTAGGCTGCAAACTCCCATCCACCACTCCATCCATCCAGAGGATGATCATGATTCTGCACAATTTGAGGATTTCAGAGAACTTCCTCCACATCTCTATACACATCATCCTCCACCACCACCACCAAACCATAGGTTCCAACCACCTCCATATCCTAACTTTCCTAATCAACGACCACCGGACAGAGGACCTATGCCTACACTTCAACACTTGTTTGAAACATAACTTCAAATGAACACCCATACCCAATAGGTGCAATAGCTTGCACAAGTTGTTAATCTTTTAGAAAAACCCCAACCCCAACCACAACCTACGAATCCCTAGGCATCACCTCAATTGATGGCATTGCCATCATCCTTTATAACTAACTTAATTTGGATAAGTTCTAAGGTTAAATTTACATAATTAACACATTAAAATGGTATAATTCAGTTAGGGCTAAAAAGAAAGGAGTTAATAGAAAAAGGGATTAATTCTGTGATTTTTATGAATAATTATTAATGCAGAATAGCTAGGGGATGAACTTATGGTTAATTAAAAGTCAATTGAGCTTAGTTATCCTAAAAGTGGGTTGATACTGAGTAATTTATAATTTTCATTCAAATTAAATGTTAATCCTTAATTAAATCGGCTAATTTCAACCCCACTTCAATTAAAATAATTTTGATAAAAATAAATGTAATATAAGCCTTTTAAAATTCAATTAACAATATTTTATAAGGTTTGGCATAGTCGATTTGACAATCGGAACTTGTTTCAACCTAAAACAAAAATGTAGGTGGGTATGTGGTACATTTTTTTTTGAAAAGGGTATGTGGTACATTTTTGAGTTAAAATATAAATTGACCATGCAAACATCATCAAAATCTAAAATTGAAGTCACCATTGGATTCCTTAGACCTAAATTAGGCTACCATAAAAACTTGGATTCATTTGGACTTCATCTTCTCTTAGTCTGCAATTTGGCCCTTAATTCTCAAGTTCTCCTGCAAACGACCCCCTAACTTCACCATCTTCACATTTTCGTCCCTGCTAGCAGCAAGCCATGAATGACCTCCTCGTCGAGCTTCGAGCTCGATTTATGGCCAATCCAGACCTCGGTTGGCCACTACCTCTAAAGAGGAATTGGTCCTTGGTCAATCTCATATCGAACGGAGGCAAGATCGTTGCAATTAACCGCTTGTGGAGCGCGCAATCTGTGGTCAAAGGACCCACGGTTTCACGAGTTTTGTGGCGTTCGTTGCCACTCTTCTGCACGTTCTTCGCGCAACCCTTCCTCTATTTAAGTTCACTATCTCCTAAGGGTACATTTCGTGCTCAATTAACGTGGTTCCCACCTCTTCTTCCTCCTTCCGAACCACCATTGTTGAAGCACCTCGGAGCTTCTTCGCCACCTTCATCTGTCACCTTATCGAAGAAATTGATAAAGGGCATTGCTTCCCCTTCATTCCACGAAGTTTCACGCGAATCTTCGGCCTCCAACGTTTTCTCCTCTGCTTCGACCGACCCCCCCTTGTCATCTTCTTCCTCCTCGAGTTCGGTAGGTCACATCGCTCTCCTATTCACAAAATTAGTTTAGGGCTTTAGTTTATCTAGCATCGAATTGCATTTCTGGAGCATCCTAACTCCATCTGTCCATGCCTCCTCCCTCATCAACACCTCCACCATTAACGGTGGAGGAGCTCCTTCGCCAAGCTCCTTTGGCCACCTTCGTGGTTGATTACCATAGGGTTCTTCGATGTAGCACGCCGGAGCTTTTGGGCATCTAATCGAGGTCTTTTGACCTGTGTTTTGATGTGTAGGTAGACGCCGGAGTTCCTGTCGGAACCCATCACCTTCTCCATCTCCGGCATCCTCGTTCATTGACGTCATCACCACGAATCGCCGATCAAACTCCCCCATCACCTCAACGAGCAATAGGGCTCTTCCCTAAGCCCTTCACCAACCCCATCCACCGCGTGGATTCCATCTCCAGCGACCATCGTCGAAGTAGAAGAGAGGAGGTCTACTGGCAGGGACCTAAATGAAAGAAAAAAATTTTACAGGGACCATTTCTTAAGGTTGCAGGCACCTTTTTGCGACAATACAAGGGCAGCTTTGCGAATCTTCTTAGATTTGGTTCAAAACTTATTTTTAAGTGGTTTTTAATGCTATATTTTGCCAAACATTTTTGTTAATGCTCATTTGTGCCTAAATAGAGAAATACATGATGATTATTTATTTAATAACTTTTATTGAGCATTGATCATAATATTTGTCGCATTTGATTTCATATAAATTACATAATAGAATGCGACTATGAACTTGTTTTATTTTTAAGGTTGAAGTCTGTATTACAAATTCACGTAAGTAATCTGCACTTAATCGAACAGTGGTATTTGTGCATTAGATTGCTCCTAGCGAACGACCTTGGAATACTTTTATTTCGAGTTATATAAATTGTAAATGTTAATATCGCTTTAATCAACTACACTACGTCGCGTGTTTTTGAAAAATGATCGAAGTGAGATAACATCAACCTCGTAGACCTCAACTACGAGACTACTATAATCCCACAGTTGCATAACCTATGCCTGTGGTATGTTATCTCGATGAGGGTCATGCTGCTGAACTGAAGCCAAATATCATTGCACTTATTCCTCACTTCCATGGTCTTGCTTCTGAGGATCCTTTTTAGCATTTAGAGGAGGTGAAAAACCTTGCAGAAACTCTGGGTCTGCAAGGTCACGATCAACACACGCTTTTAATGAAAATGTTCTCCTTTTCATTGAAAGATAAGGCATCCTTCTGGTTTAGAACCTTAGCACGGATTACACCAATAGAAGACTGGGCTTCTTTGGAACATAAGTTCCTAAAGAAGTACTTTCCTGTAAGCCGCACTAACGCTTTGAGGCGTGCTATCACCACATTCACACAGAATTCAGGAGAACAGATGCACGAGGCTTGGGAGAGATTCCACGAGCTTCTTAGAAAATGTCCCCACCATGGTGTCCCACGCTAGCAATAGGTCCATATCTTCTATCATGGGCTCCATGATGACACAAGGAATTTTGTTGATGCCGCTTGAGTCAATTTTTTGTGTCGGGACAAGTACTCAGCCTTTGAGCTTTTCAAAGGCATGGCCAAAAACTCTATTAATAATTCTTCGATGAGCGTGTTTAATAGAAAGTCCTCTCATTCCTACTCTTATACGGGGGTATATGAAGCCCAATCTAGCAGCAGAGACTTAGAAATTGTGGCTAGTCAGCTGGATAAGGTGGGCTCAATTGAGAAGAAAGTAGATGAAGTATGGAAATTCCTCTCTAAACCTTCATCATCTTCTTCTTCTTAGTTCCCTGCACCTTCCGGAGCTTCGGAGGTGCTCCACGCCATTCACAATGACCCTTATTCACAAACCTACAACCCTGGATGGTGTAATCATCCAAATTTCTCATGGTCGGGAAATTCACAGAGACCTACCTATCAACAATTTTCTGCACCACCACTTCACAACTCGATCCGAGCACCACCTCCACAACCACATGATTATCCACCGCGTGCCTACTAGCAACCCCAACCCAGGCCTGCCCAATACTCTCAACCTGGGCCTACACGAGATGATCAGTTGGGGATGATCATGAAAGCTCTTGCTGACATGCAACAACAAAACATTGCTATGCAGCAGAGACAGGACGCGACATTAGCTGAGATGAGAGCCTAGCTATCTCACTTGACGAAATCTCGTCAACCACATTCACTCCCATCTCAAGCAGAACCTAGTCTAAGGAACATACCTACCTAGAGGCATATCCAACCCAGACCTAACCCTCCCTAAGGCCAAGCACATGTCATATCATAAACGTTGTACAATCTTGATCCTTCCACACTTTACTCAGATCAGCAGCCGCCTCTTCTTACCAACCCAAATTCATCTTCTTCATCTTGATTCTGCAATTATTGATTGAAGAGGTGGAAGCTGTAGATTTATTTTTGGATATACTATTTCTTTGCATGGACCTTGAGTCAAGTAATTTTGAGATGATTTGATTCTATCTACTTGGACCTTGAGCCAAATATCCCTGATTTAATACCCATTCTCTACTTAGGCCTTGTACCAAGTATCTGATTCTGATTATGATACATTCTGATTATGGAGCTGTTGAGATAACTGAGTTTGACAAATCTGAACCTTTCACTGTCAATGGATAAAGACTGAAACCTTCATTGAGCCACATGATCTCAAACTTGTCAATTCTACCATTTCGCTCCAACTTCTTGAACCTATTTCTAATGATTCATCTACTGGGTTTATGCCTAGCTGAAGGCGTTAAACTTAGCAAACCTATCCTTTGTATATAGCTGTTTTCACATTTCTTATTTTTACCTTTCTTTCATTAGGTGTCTACCTATGCATTTTTAGCATACATTTATTGTCACATATGTCATGCATTTCACTTCTTAACCCGACTTCCTACTCTGATTTTGTATCAGACTTGAAATCATTCGCACAGAGATTTTTATCTCCTCATTTTGACTTCCTTCCGTCACCCAGCCTAAGATAGTGAAAAGCAGAGCACGCATTTGCATCCACCCTATTCATACAATGAGGACATTGCATCAATTAAGCATGTGGGGGTGTAAATGATGAATCATTTACTGAAATGCAATTGTAGACACACCTGTAGTATATATAGTATAGTATTATCAAAAACACCAAAAAAAAAATTGAATTGAAAAATTTTGAAAATTTTGAAAAAAAATACAAAGTCAAAAATGACAAAGAAACAAAAATTCTAAAAGTACAATAAGGGACTTGAACTTTATTGTTGAGGGAGAACTCTAAAAGATTGGAAATTTTTTAGGAGAGAAAAGATGTCAAAAGAATATAAGTGTTTAATTATGATCTTATAGCTGAAAACAAAAATGGAATAAATGTTTATGGCCATTCAACCTTTGCTAGTTAGACTTTTCGGGCCACTGTAGCTTGATTCACTTAGGCTTTGACTTAATACACTTTAAGCTTTGACAAGATAGACCACGATCTCTCCTAACTTAAGACGTATTCTTGTATCTGAGTCACCAGTACATGATTCACTGGTTTGCTTTCACTTAGGAGTCTAAGTAACCTTGGTTTACACTACACAGTGTCGGGAAAGACCTTGTGAATTTGAAATTCAACCCTAGCGTTCATTAGGGAAGGTGGAGTCCTTACCTGTGCGTGTAGGTAGACTCTTTGTCCTAGTCTTTAGTTTTGTGTTTAGGAGAAGCTCTTTCGACCAAAGAACTCACCCACCAAATAAAGTGTACTCTACCAAATAAAGTTGTCGGAGACACTGACAGTTATTGAAAGAAAAAAGAAAGTTTCAGAAAAAGAAACTTTGGAATAAGTCTAGTATATTCTCTAAGTTCTGTAAATATAGTTTCCCACCAAAAAGAAACAAAAGTATTTTCAGGGTGCAGTACAAATACCTTGTTTCCACCAAATATTCTTTGAGCCACAAACGCAATAAGAGTTGGGTTTGAAGTTTTCCTCATTTTTGAGAGTCAATATGAAATCATGAGCTGAAGTTAGGACCAACCTGGACTTAAAAAGAAGTGAAACCCCAAGATTGAGTTTTGAAATTTACTTGGTTAGTCCTGACCCATCACTAAGCATAGCCACAACCTCTTAACTTCTGAGTCTTGTAAAACCCTCTGAGTCCTTCAATTCGACTTAAGTTTTAAATATCAAGAGTCCTTGTTGGTTGAGAGATGGTCTATGTCATATCAGTCTTAAGTTTTGGTCAGTCTTCCTAAGCGACAGGTTCTCATAATGTCCCGACATAAACACAGCTTGTTTTTCGAGAAAAATCTTTCAGCTTAAAGATCATCTCTAAAGACTTAACTTTTTGAGAAAAAGAAAAGAAAAGAAAAGAAAACTAGATATCTCATGACACTTACCTTACTGATACTTAAATTTCTTTGCACTTTAATGAGTTGTTTGCTAAGGGACTAGCAAAACCTAAGCATGGGGGTATGATGAGGTGTGGCTCATCATAGCTAAAATGCCCAAGTTAGGCTAGAAACTAGGTTAAACACTATCAAATTAACACAAAGAAAGGGTTAGGTGTGAGAATTAATAAAAAAGACCTAAAACACCAAATCTATGTTAAAAATACAAAATTAGGTTATTTATTGAGATATTCTATTAATAGATACAAAATGGTGATCCAGTTGCAAATTGAACACACAAATGAGCTCAAAACTTCAAATCAAAAGTGAAATTAACTTCTAATATGTTCAATTAAACTTCAATAAAAGCTTGGTAGCATTTGGAAATTATTAAGGCCTTGCATTTAGAGATTCACATTTAGGTCATTCATATATAACTTTTGATTCATTGGAAAACTTGCCAGGGACCCATTTGTAGGTCATAAGGACCTGTTTGTAACACTTTAGGGACTGCTCTAATAGCATTCTTACCCACTTAAGGGTCCCCCTGCAATGTTTACACCATTTCACTTGAGGGGCTTTGTCTGCAATTACACCAATAGACACCTGAGCCAACGATGCACCTCTTGGTGCACTATTCACACGAAGAACAAAGATGATCCTCACCGTTCACGCCTTGATCCACATGATCTGTGGCTGCTCCTCAATCTAACTTTGCGCGAATTTGAGCATAGCTTCACCTCTACCTCCATATCTCATCCAACGACCCTCCTTTGGATTGTCTCTTCCCGCCCTCCTCTCCTCTCATCATGGCCGCCCATGCCCTAATCACCTATTCTCACCACGCGGTGAGTGGAATCACTCTCGATTGCTACTTAAGCACCTCTCAGAGCTCGCGTGCAAAGTATCACTCCCTCTTCCTTGAGTGATCCCTTCATCTAGTCTCCAGTTTCCTCCCCTATTCATCTGCTGCTGGAGACAGAAGTGCCTTCCCTCCTCCAATTCTTCGTTGCAGTGACCAGCTGTAGCTCAGGGATCCCATTCCTCGTTGGAGATCTTCCTCGACCCCCGCTGTCGTTGAAGTGACTAGCTGTAGCCCAGGCATCTCATTCCTCCTTTAGATTAGGATTTTATATGCTTTCTAGGAGTAGAATTAGTATAGTTTTACTGCTTTCTAGTTAATTGTAGTTTAGTTAGTGTAATTTAGAGTAGATTAGATAGAGATATCACTGGTTTGATCATTAGTTAGGAGTAGATTAGTGTAGTGTAGAATTCACACTCCCACCTTCTCTGATCAATTCAGATCAGAGGAGATGAATCCATTTTGTCCATCTGATCACTGATCTTCCCCCTCACATCACAATTTCATGTTTTGAATTGCCCCACATTTTATTTCGCAAGTCACCCCTCCATCATAGTCAAATTCTCATCTAATTGCTCTCTAGCTTTGAGATGAGGATTTGCGCTAAAATCCATCTAGGGTTCTCCCATTCGTCTCAGATTTTCCACAAAGACCCCTAATCTGATTTAAAAAGAATCGATTTGCTTGATCTATTTTTAATTTGGATTTCAATGCAAGATTGCAAGATTTTGCATCAATTGAGCTTTGAATGGTTTTAATCAAGTGAATTGATATGTTTTTGGGTAATTCAATTCATGGCAGTGAATTTGAGATGTTTTTGATGAAAAATCTTTCCTCAGATGAGCCATGTCTGAATTTGGCATGAATTGGGGATTTCATGGTCTTAAATGTAATGTAGAGCCAAGGAAAATCAACCTTGATTGATTTAAGGTTCTACCAGGTATTTATGTTTTGTTTTGTGTGAGACTCTGATTCTAACCTAAGGAATTTTCAATATTCCTGAAGGTTTCAGAGATTTGGGATTCAAGTTGGATTTAATGAACTGATCTAACACTTCCTCCATGCTGTCCATAGCATTAGGAAGGTGTTAGATCAGTGGTTTTCTCTGATTTGGAATGAAGAATATGGTTTGAGGATTTTTTTTTTTAATACAAAGTTTAACACCCCAAATTAGTACGGTAAAGTGTTGCATGGTAGCTACATTTCAAGGGTTTCCCAACCTTAAATTCAATGCAAATGACTCCTAAATTTGGAGGTTTTCAATCCAAAATCAGACTTGAGAAAGTATGATCTTGGATGAATCACATACTAAATTTGTCAATTAGAGCTGATGGAATTAAGAAATGGCTGCACAACAGCCCTTTAATATGTTAAGATGTCTGGAATTTTTCTTATGGCCTTTGGAGATTACCACCTGATCTCTACAGCTCATCCAGCTGTCGAGATCAAAAATGTTGTTGCTTCAGATCAGTCACTGCAGCTGTTGCTGCAGTAGCTGCTATTGTTGTTGTAGCAGTTGGATTTTTAGGCTGAAACATTGGGACTTGAGCTGGGATTTGAAGTATTAAAAGAGCTTATGTGTATATATCTGAAATTAGAAATGAACAAGCATTCCTATACTTGAAAGGAGTTGAGATTCAATTTTTATTGCTTGTAATGGGCTTTGAAATGCATTGTCTGCAATCTTTGTGGAGCTTAACTGTCATATATGTACATTTGGTTGAGATTAATTGGAAAATCAGATTTAAATATCTCAATATCTTTCTTGCAATGTATTGAAGTTGTGTGAGTGTTCAACTAGCTGTGCAAACCTGTAGGATAGCATGTAAGGCTTTAGATTCTACTTTAAAAACCCTTTGAAGGCCTAAAAAGTGTTTGACTTGTAAATAAATAAAAACCCTATAAAAAATCCAAAAAAATAAAATAATGTGTAGCGAGTAGGATTAGATATACTTTTAAGTGTATACAAAGTCTGAAGGTCATCTGAACTTTCAGCTTGGTAGAACATACCAGCCAATGGTTCAATATACCTTGGAACTTAATAAACGAACTCAACATCCAAAAATACCAAAAATACTTCTTATCTCTCATCTCTCTTTCTCTCTCACCTCCTATCTCTATAAAATGTATAAAACAAATAAAAATCATAAAAACTCTAAAAATGACCAAAAATACCATGTATATTATGTAAACACTTGTATATATAAACTATATCCTAGCTATATATATATACATAGTGTATAATATGTATATAACCAATATATATAACTTATATATGTATTCTATATTATAAATTAAGTATTTAAGGTAAATTAAATCGTATATAACTTATTTATATCATTATCTATTAATTTAAAGTAACTTATATGTACTCTAAACAATAGAAATTAATAAACCCCTATAAATAACCTTATTTATTAATGATACTGTAAATATATAATTATGTATATATAATGTACACTAAGACACCTGTAATATAATTTAATTATATATACAATAAATAATTAATTTATTAAATTACTAAATTAAAATTAAAATAAATTTGTAAATTAAGTTATTAATGAACTAATTTATATTGTATATTTGTATTATAGTATTTTAAGTAATTTAAACTAGGTTAACTATATTTATATTGTATTATATTATTTATATATAATTTATATGTATAACACACTGAAATCAGATATTTAATGTATATAAATTAAAATAAATCATGTAAAATACCATAGAAATCTGTAATAAATACTTTAATATGTATGCTAACTCTATACAGGGTTAATTAGACCATTAATTAACTAATTTATACATTAATTCAGAAATTAACCCAAATATCAATGTGTATAAAGCGTAAACTTTAGCTAATTTATTTGTATTGTAAAATTAATTATTTTTGTAAATAAACTAAATAATTATATAGACATATATAAGGGCTTTACAACTATATATTTTAATTTAAAATTAGAGCACAATTGTGCCCTCAAAACAAGGGCCAAATCCTCTCAATTCGCACGTAGCTACACTGGATTGGCAGCGGCTGGTGGTGGCACAAAGGTGCCACATCGGAAGCTAATGATCTCCCGCAGCAATATAAATTGAACTCCTCACATGGATGCTTTAGTCATCATGGGTGTTGGGGGTTCGATCATGTACACCCCATCCTATTTGAGCATTGAGAATGATTTGAGCATTGGCATTGAAATTTGTGTGTGGTGCATGGCTGGGAGCTGTGCACTGTGCATGGGTCTGATTAGGCCTAATAATGAGCCATAAATCAGTTAAAATGCACCTAATTAAAGATTAGGGTGGCCCTAGTAGAGATCTAGTCCCACCTTTACGGGTGCCATGTATCCTTTGAAAAGGATGCTCATCAATTAAATCAATTTTTGGTTAAAAGCCGGTCTGAACCGATTGTGAACCGGTCTAAAGAGAAGAGATGAGAGCAAAATGGCTAAGTGTTGAAGAGTCATAGCGAAGTTGTGAAGCTAAAAATTATTTGAGCTATATATGTATATAAATAAAACAAAGCTTTAGTGATAGATATAGAAGTCACTGTACATAGTATTATATGTTAGTATAGATAATAGCTTTTACCTTAGCTTATGTATATGATTTTTCTAAAGTTTTAGTGACACTTTTATATGTCGCTATAGATATATTATATTTTACTATAGATATTAGTAAGTTAAGTTAAGTTAGTATAGTACATATTATTACTTATTATTGTACATATAGTTAAGTATTATTAATATAAGTTGTAAATAGATAATTTAGAGTATTTATTAATATTTTTTATGCTTGTTTATATATAATTATTTTTAAGCATTGTAATTATTTCTAATTCATTCTTTTGTATATAATTGATTCATTCTTTGATTATTTGATTCATTCATTCTTGTATATAAAATCAATCTTTTTGGAGTTAAAGAATATTATTGGACTTAGAGAGTGATGTATATCAATAATTGCCTCCCAGTGAATGACCTGGAATAAACCAGTAAAAATTAAGTATATAAATAAAATTAACACGACAGCGGTTTGTATTTGTGACATTTATTACAACAACGACATTTTAAAATCATTTTTAGTACGAACCGGTAGTCAATGATCATATTTAGTACAAAAACCCAACAATAGCATTTTCTTATGATTGTTGACAAGTTGTTCATCACCCCGTTAACGCGGCTCATCCTCCAAGCTACCATCGTGGAAGATAATTTCTCATCCCCTTCTCTTTTATTGCTTTCTATTGTGGATTTCCTGCTTTTTAGTGTAGCACATAGATGTAATGAACATGTTTCTATCATTATGAAATATTTGTTTATTCTTTCCCTATTTTCTCTTTATTTGTATTATTCTTTTTCTTTCTTCTATTAATTATTCTTATAGTAGAATAGCTAGTAGATTGATTTCAACCAGCTAATATGCTTTCATGACAATAATTCCAATGCAGTTTTTGATCAAATGTTTGCCCCGTCATGTCGACCTGGGACTCACCAGAGTTTCAATTAAATTATCTATTTGACAGATTTTTACGGGACTACAATGCGGGTTTTCAAACTCAAAACTTTTAGCATAGAAATCGTGTTCAACAATAACCTTTTGCACCACCTCCACAACAACACGGGTATCCACCGCGTGCCTACTAGCAACCCCAACCCAGGCCCGCCCAATACTCTCAACCTAGGCCAATACGAGATGATCAGTTGGGGACAATCATGAAAGCTCTTGCTGACATGCAACAACAAAACATTGCTATGCAGCAGAGACACGACTCGGCACTAACTGAGATGAGAGCCTAGCTATCGCTCTTGACGGAATCCCGTCTAACACATTCACTCCCATCTCAAGCACAACCTAACCCGTGGAAAATACCTACCCAGAGGTATGTTTAACCTACACCTCCATGCAAGGTCAAGCACATGCTATTTCACAACCCTTGCACGACACTGAATTCTACACTGATCCCAATACTTCTTATTATCAACCCCAGCCACCTCTTCTACAAAACATCGACACACCGTCTATGTCTAGAGTTGAACTGAATGCCATCACCACTAGGAGTGGTAGAAGCACTGTAAATCCACCATTTCCTGCTTCTACATCTTTTTCTAGACCTTGTACTTCCATTCCTCCATCTAATTTACCTCTTCCTGATTCTTCTCAACCTAGAAATGACCCTCTTTTTACAGCTTTTGTACCATTTCTAGAGTACTTAAAGAAGGGAAAAGGAAAGAAAAAATAATCTTGTGTGGCTCCTGAGGAGGATATGCTCAAGCTCGTTAAGCAAGTCCACATAATGAAGTGACCCATTGCCTTTTGGGTTGTTTAAGACATCTGGATGAGCTGTCAGATGTCTGTCCAAACATCTGGATGGAGGGTCGGACGTCTGAAAGTAGAAGAACCGTACCTTCTTTCTTTTCCACGCACGTGTTGCATGCGCACTCACCTCTCTCTCCTCACCCCAAACCCTAACCCTCTCCCATTTAGCCCTCCCTCACCCACGCCACTCTCCCCATCTCCACTAGCCACCACCTCCATTCTTCCCTCCTGCCGACCACCGCCTTCCTCCCTTCCTTCCAGCGCGGCGAAAGGAGAGGAAGAAGAGAGGAGAGACAGGATGCGGAGGAGGAGAGGGAAGCAGGACCGTGGAGGAGCTCGAAAGGAAGAGCTCACAAGGAAGCTGCGGGGGCTCGGAGGAGCTCGTGCGTGAGGAGGAGGAGCTCGTGAAGGTGGGCTTCGTGGCCTCCTGAAGCTACCGGCGTCGTAGCTGCGGGCGGTGCGGAGGGGTTCCATAAGGAGAAGGTTCGCGGAGGTTCTGCGTATTGGATATTTTCCAGTATCAGATGTATGAAGCACATCCCAGACGTCTAGAATAGCAGAAGGACGTCCAGAGCTGAAGTCGGATGTCTAAAAGCACGCTCAGTGCTAAGGTACATGCTTTCGTATGGTTTACGACCATGCAAGCCTCACCGCAGAGATTGTCCAACCATCCTGAGGACTGTACGGACGTACGCAGGGAGTAGGGCATTGGAAAGGCGCGTGGTGTGCCCTTCGAGGTGCTTTTAGAAGCCTGGACACGTCGCCAGATGTCTGACCATACCTCCAGACGACCGGAAGGAGAGTCTGAAGTCTGGAACTCACCTCAGACAATCACGGAAGGGTCCGGACATTCGAGGTAGCCACAGGAAACCTAGGGTGAGTATTGATGTCTTTTAAGACATCTAGGACTAGACCCAGATGATTGATTTTGGACAGTGTGAGTGTTCTTATCCCGTTTAGGGCCCAAACGGAATCGAATTTCCGCAAACAAACTACCATTGTTTTTCGCTTGAGTTTCTCTACAAGTTAGTGTCACTTGTATACGATTTTGGGCTCATTTGAGGTGGTTTGTTAATTGTATAAGTCTCTAGCCAGTCTAGTACGCGGGAGCCGCGGAGGCGACGGGATCTGCGATCCGAGCCCCCATTCCTCCCGTGTTTGCCGGTAGAGTGCTTTACATTGATACTTTGATTTAAATAAAGCGGCATGCTTAGAATAACATGAATGAACCCTAGGACAGGAATAAATGAGTATGGTTTGAGCTATACTATATACTTGAGATACATGTAGAACCCTAGGATGAGAATGAATCCTAGGGCAGGAACAGATGAGTATGGTTGAGCTACACTATTTACTTGAGATGCTTGTAAAACTTTAAATGCTAGCAAATGTACTAGTTATTTATTATGATGCCTTGTCAGTTAGAAAATCACGAGTTGCCTATTTTAGGAATGGAAACGGAAATGTAAATAAAGAGATCTGAAAGTTTGGAATATGAAATGAAAGGAATACTGGCATGAACCCCACCGAGAATTTGGAGGAAAACTCCTGTAGATAGGAAGTGAGATGGCCCTTGTGTACGCGGTACCAAGGAGAGCCATTGTCCCTTTAGTGTAGAGGGATACTAGCCGCCCGTTGGGTTAAGCCCCGAGGTCAGGCCTAGACACTCTACACCGACTCTATTTGGCCCTCGTGTACGTGGTACCGAGGTGAGCTTCTTAGTGTAGGGAGGGAGCTAGCCACCCCAGGGGGCTCGGGGTTAGGACTAGCCGCCCTACACTGACTCTTGTTAGGCCCACTAGGCAAACCGGGATAGTTGGATGAGGGTACGTGGACTGTGGATGGGCGAGACCCCTGTTCTGTTCTGTTCTGAGAGGGAAAGGCCCTGTACTGTTCTGTGCTGTACCTTTAGGCGTACCTGCTAGCGGAAATGACTGACCGCGTGCCGTAGTCACTGCTACATCGCGACCGTGACCTCAGGGTGGTTGACTGGGTGTAGGATTACCACGGGGGACTTGTAGTTTCCCTACCAGGAGGGGATGACGTAATAACTGCGAAATTAAAATATAAACAATGTCACAAAATACAATCGCACAAAAGGCACAAAGAATTTTAGGTGGAAACCCAAACCGGGTGAAAACCTCCACCTAACCCTCTCGAGTTAGGATTTTCCGATCAACCAAGTTGATCAAAATCCACTAAACCGAATCACTTTAAAACCAGGGTGATTCAACCTCAATTACAACCGCGCTACTTAGACGAGGGTAGCGTACCTCAACCCCTTCTCTTCACGAGAAGGATTTTGTCTCGTGAAGGAGACGGGAATTCGCAAAGCGAATACCCAACCAAATAACAAAGATAAAATAAACAAGTAATCCTATAGAGCCAACAAAGTAATTTTTAACCTAAGCTTCTATAGGAATTAGGATGCTTCCCTTTGAAAGGAGTGCATCGACGACGCGGATGCGTGAGCCACGCGACGACGCAACTTCGCTCTCGTGAACTACGGCGGGAGAGCGGGTGCGCGAAGGCTTGATGCTCTCAAGATGTAGAACTTGAGCTTTGAGAGCAAGAGAGACACAAAATGGTAGAAAGTATGTTCCTTAGGTGTGTCTAGGTTTCTCTTGGTGTGTATTTGTGTTGCAAAGGTTCCCCTCTATTTATAGAGGCTTTAGGAAGGCTTTGGAAGGCTTAGGAAAGGTTCCATAGCCATTGGGTGCAAAGCCCAAGTGAATCAACCCGAAATCAGGAACAATCATTGCACTGACAGGGTTATCAGACGTCTAATTCTGGAATCAGACGTCTGGAAGTTCACTTTAAGACGTCTGATAATAAGGTCAGACGTCTGATTTTCGGTGGGTCTCTTCCTGACTTGGATCAGATCTAAACAGGGTTCTAGCGCAAGTCCATCAGACGACATACAGGACGTCTGGCACTATGTCTGGACGTCTGGAAACCTACTTTTTCTGTGGGAATGGATTTCCAAATGTTGCAACGGCTAGAAAATCTCTGAGAAGAGATTTTGGGTCAGCCGAGGCAAAACGGTCAATTATCAGACGTCTGGAAAGTCCTATGGACGTCTGATAAGGCTCTAACGGTCACATTCTTGAGTGTTCGCTAAGCCAACCAACAGTCCACTAATTGGACGTCTGGCAAAGTCATCAGACGTCTCCTAAGACGTCTGGTTTAAGGTTTGGACATCTGATTTCATCAGACAGAACTAACTATGTCCAGCCTAAATGTTATCAGACGTCTGAATCAACAGTCAGACGTCTTAAAACACTTTATCAGACGTCTGATTTGGGAATTAGACGTCTGGAAATGCTGTTTGAACCCTATATTGGTTTTCTAAGTTCTCTACTGAAAACCTAAGTATCTTAGGGTTGTACCGGTGTTCCTAGGACTACTGTTAGGGTACTTTGAGGCTCTTTAACATGAATCTAAGTGACAAAAATAAAGAGCAACAAAAGAAACGAAAAATACAAAGAGTACAAGAGAAGGAAGTCTATCCTATTCTTCATCTCCTTCCTTCTTCAAGCCATCGCTCCTTGCGAATCTCCTCTGTTTTCCATCAAGCTCCTCCAATCCATCCTGGATGCGAGCTCGAATTCTGTCTAATCACGTCTACATTTGCAATTGACCTGAAATCTAAGACTCCAAGTGCAAATGTTAAATAACACGTGTTTTGTTATCATCAAAACAAATGATCGTAGTGTTCTAGCACCAACAGGACTCTCCCAGCCAGGAGAGCACCAGGTGTACCACCTACATCATGGAAATGACTGCATTCAAGATTGTTCCCATGAGGAACAGGCCAGATCAAGAAATGACCTAAGTGAATAAAGAAACAACAAAGAAGTACTTGGTTGAACTAAATGAAAATGGATAGTTGTTTAATTGCATTAATTAATTGATTATTTTAATTACATGTAAATAGCTAAATTACCACTCTACTCAGCGTTCGCTGACTATGGAAATTTTTATAACCTTGTTCAGGTCAGGGAGTTTAGCAGCCAGCATCATCGGTTGCAGAGGGAGCTGGGCCCAGCCAAGCTCAGCCTTAGCTGTGTTTCTTATTATTTTCCCTAGCTTCTGTTATAGTAGTGAGTATGCTTGTTCTATGAAATACTGTTTCAGTTACTTTTCCGCTGTACTCTTCTCTGTCGTAGTTGTGACGGCCTGTAATATTGATAGATCTTTCGCTCTGTTTCTTTTATTGTATCCTGTTTCTTCTGCTTAGTTACATTACATGTGTGAATGTGAATTATTTCCTGCTTTTGTTTATTTTTCGTTGGACGACTAGGTCTTGGGATTAGTTGAGGCGGGTCGATCTCAGGTCCTGTAGGGATCTGAGATCGGGTCGTAACAAGATGGTATTAGAGCAAAGTTTTCCCGAGAAATAAACCATATGGTTTGAGAACTAGTCACCAACATGCTTGTAACTAGGATAGCCATCACAACGTATCTCTTTGATCTTCGCTTCGATTCTTATCTCTTGATGTAATCTGTTATCATTGGCAGTTCATGCTCTTTTTCCTTTGTCTCCTTGTAGGAGATGCCTCGTCGGGGAGTTCCCGAGGCAGGCCGTGGGCGAGGTCAAAGGGGCGGACGTGCCAGACCTTAGGCACCAGCTGACCCACCTCTCCTTCCAGGCATTCAGGCCCAGGATCTTGCCCAGATGATCCGGGATATTGTGCGGGAGGAGCTCCAGCAACCTCCTCAGCCACCCATCCCTGAGGACGTGGAGAGAGAGTCCTCCGTGGGATAGGGGAACCGCCGCAGCGTCGAACGAGCTGGAGGGGGAGGGGGTGATCCTCCACCACCCCCACCACCCTCAGACACTTTTGAGCACAAGCCCACCTTGCCTGGAGGCGTACTTGTTCCCCAGTTGCAACTCCACCACGAGATTTTCAGCCAGTTTCGGAAGCTGAAGCCCCCCTCCTTCAAGGGGGATGAGAGCCCGTCTGAGGCAGAGGACTGGCTGGAGTAGATAGAGAAGGTTTTCGACACCCTCCACCCTCCTGTAGAGTGCCGCGTGGCCTTTGCCACATACCAGCTAGAGAGTGTAGCCCCCAGGTGGTGGAGGGCAATCAGAGGCCAGGAGGGAAGAGAGCCAGCGTAGGACCAGTTCATGGCTCTCTTCTGCGAGCAGTACTTCCCGCAGACCAGCAAGGACTAGAGGAGGTGGGAGTTTCACACTCTCTGTCAGGGGGCGATAATAGTTAGTGCGTACCGCACACATTTCCGGAGCTGTCATGCTTCACCCCGACAGCTGCTCTACTGAGGAGGAGCACCTGTGGAGGTTTACTGAGGGGATTCAACCAGTGATTCGGGGGTATGTGAAACCCCTGAAGTTACCCGCTTTCTCTCGTGTGGTTGAGGTGACCATGACTTATAAGGAGACCAACCCAGCCATGCAAGACACTGATGGTGGATGGAATAGGCCCTACCAGCCAGACTACTCACAGGGCTATCAGGAGAGGAGTCACACGGTGGTTGCAGGAGAGCAGTCTCATTCTGTGGGGCCACCAATGGCCTTTGGGAACCCTAGACAAGGACCAGCTGCCAACACCTGACCCCCGCCCAGCCACCAGCAGAGATCGACTGAGAGAGGAGGTCGTGTTCTTCTTTGCTACCAGTGTAGCTAGCTGGGCCACTTCAGGAGGGACTGCCCATCTAGGGTTGGAGCATAGGAGATGCTCCCCGCACTGAGTGTTGGAGGCCGCAGTCACCAGGCACGTGGAGGAGGACAACAATCACGAGGAGGGTACCAACTAGCTGTTGCCCACCCAACCCAGAGTGTGGCCACTTCGTCTGCACCTAGGACTGAGGGACGCATCAATGCCATAACACACAGAGATGTCAGGGCTTCAGGTTCTGTGGTGGCAGGTATGGTTACTGTTTCTGGCAGACTAGTCTATGTTCTTTTTAATTCTGGTGCCACACATTCCTTTGTCTCCTCAAGTTTTGCCATTAGTTTAGGACCGGGTAGTGTACTGTTAGAGGTTCCATTCCTGATTAGAGGGCCAGGGGGACAGTTGTTCGTAGCGGAGGAGGTCTTTATAGACTGCGAGGTCGCTATAGGGGGACACAGTCTTCTCGCTGACCTGATTGTAATCATGATGGAGGACTTTGGTGTGATTCTAGGGATGGACAGGCTGTCTGCCTATCACGCTTTGGTAAACTATTTTGGGAGGAAGATTGTCTTCTCCATACCAGAGTTTCCTCCCTTTGAGTTTCACGGCCAGCCGGTGGACGGAGGTTTTAGGTGCATCTCCGCGCTTCGGGCAGCGAAGCTTTTGGGCTAGGGGTGTGAGGGCTTCTTTGCTTGTGTCGTAGCAGAGCCTAGCCCTGTGGTCTACTTTTAGAGTATTCCGATGGTCTGTGAGTACCTCGACATTTTCCTAAAGGAGTTTCCAGGACTACCGTCTGAGCGTGAGATCGAGTTTGAGATCTCACTGGTACCGGAGACCAGCCCCGTTTCTACTGCACTGTACAGGATGGCGTCGCTTGAGATGCGAGAGCTCAAATCACAGTTACAGGACCTATTGGAGAAGAGCTTTGTGAGACCCAGTGCGTCCCCATGGGGAGCCCTCGTGTTGTTTGTGAAGAAGGATGGTACCCTACGACTTTGTGTCGACTACCAACAGCTGAATCGGGTCACCGTCAAGAACAAGTACTCGCTGCCTTGTATTGACGACCTCTTTGACCAGTTGAGAGATGCCACAGTGTTCTCTAAGATAGATCTGCTGTCAGGTTACCGCCAGTTGAGGATCAAGGAGACCGACGTCTCCAAGACAGCTTTCCGGACACAGTACGGGCACTACAAGTTCTTGGTCATGCCTTTTGGGCTGACCAACACTGCTGTTGCTTTCATGGACCTGATGAACCATGTTTTTAGACCGTACTTAGACCAGTTTGTGGTGGTGTTCATCGACGACATCTTAGTCTACTCATGGGATCAGGCGCAGCATGGATAGCATTTACGTATGGTCCTCGACACCTTGAGACGACGCAGGCTATATGCCAAGTACAGCAAGTGCGAGTTTTGGCTGAGACAGGTGATTTTCTTGGGCCACATGATTTCAAAAGACAGATTGGTTGTGGATCCGGCCAAGGTTGAGGCCGTGCTCAGGTGGGAGAGACCACGCATAGTGACAGAGGTACGCAATTTTCTGGGACTGGCAGGCTACTATCAATGATTTATTAGAGGGTTCTCTCAGATTGCGCGTCCTATGACTCAGCTGACCTAGAAGGACGTGCCCTTTTCCTAGACCGATGAATGCAAGGCATGTTTTCAGGAGTTGTAGGAGAGACTGACTTCAGCTCCTGTACTTACCTTTCCAGACAGTAGTGGCGGGTTCATGGTTTACACCGACGCATCATTGCAAGGGTTGGGTGGTGTGCTCATGTAGAGGGGTCACGTTGTCGCTTATGCTTCGCGGCAACTAAAGCCCCATGAGCATAATTACCCCACTCATGACTTAGAGCTGGCAGCAATTGTCTTCGCACTGAAGACATGGAGGCACTACTTGTATGGTGAGAGATTCGAGATCTTCATTGATCACAAGAGCCTCAGGTACCAATTTGACCAGAAGGAGCTCAATCTGAGACAGAGGCGTTGGTTAGAGCTCCTGAAGGACTACGACTGCAGCATCTCCTACCATCCAGGGAAGGCCAATGTGGTGGCCGACACCTTGAGCCGAAAGGCGCCTGCCCACTTGGCCAGCTTGCAGGCACAGAGTTGAAAACTCTTGGAGGAGGTGGGAAGTTGGCAACTCCAGGTGTCACAGGGGTATTGTGGGGCAGTGATAGTGACGCGATAGGCATGACCAGAGCTGATAGACCGCATCATTGCAGGATAGATGGCAAATCTGTATATACAGACACTGCGAGACAGGGTGCTGACTGAGGACCCAGGAGACTTTTCCTTAGACGAGATGCTACGCATGAGGGGACGCCTATGCGTTCCTAGAGATGAGGAGTTGTTGAGAGAGCTCCTGACTGAGGCGCATGGGTCGTAGTTCACTATACATCCCGAAAATCCAAAGATGTACCATGATTTACGACGTGACTTCTGATGGATAGGGATGAAGCAGGATGTTGGTGAGTTTGTCCAGTAGTGCTTGGCATGCCAGCAGGTGAAGGCCGAGCACCAGAGGCCTGCAGGACCGTTACAGCCACTTCCTGTGCGAGAGTGAAAGTGAGAGAGCATCACCATGGACTTAGTGGTGGGTCTACCAGTTACCCAGCAGGGACACGATACAGTTTGGGTGATAGTAGACCGGTTGACGAAGACGGCATGGTTCCTGCCGATCCGAGTCACTTTTGGGCCAGCACAGCTAGTAGAGAGATACGTCAGAGATGTGGTGCATCTGCACGGAGTCTGTCGCGAGATTGTATCCAACAGGGATACTCGTTTCACTTCCTAGTTCTAGGCAAAGTTTTAGCAGGCATTGTGGACTTGTCTGAGGTTCGGCACTGCATACCACCCCCAGACCAACGGGCAGTCAAAGCGCACCATACAGACACTAGAGGACCTCCTACACGCTTGTGTGCTAGACTGGAGAGGCTCCTGGGAGGAGCATTTATCCCTGGCAAAGTTTACATAAAATAAAAGCTATCATTTGAGTATCGGCATGACACCTTATGAGGCTCTGTAAGGACGGAGGTGTACCGCACCCTTGAGTTGGGTCGAGGTGGGGACCAAGTGGGAGGTTGTCCCCAGGCTGATCCAGCAGAGTCAGGAGGTGATAGAGCAGATTCACAGGAGACTCTGCACTGTCAGGAGTAGACAGAAGAGCTACGCTGATAGGAAGTGCAAAGAGGTACAGTTCGAGGTTGGGGATCACGTCTTTCTTCGTGTTTTGCCCATGAAGGGCTTGCAGCATTTTGGGGTGAAAGGGAAGCTTGCACTAAGGTTTATGGGAGCCTTTGAGGTTTTGGAGAGAGTTGGACCCATTGCTTACTGGCTTGCCCTTCCTCCCTAGCTCTCTGGAGTGCACGACGTGTTCCATGTGTCCAACCTCAGGAAGTACGTTGCCGATCCTAGCCGCATTCTGAGCCACGAGAGCGTCGAAGTGGGAGACGACCTGACCTATCTCGAGAGGCTAGTACAGATATTGGACAGAGCTGTCCAGAGTCTGAGACGAAAGCAGGTATCACTGATGAAAGTCCTATGGAGAAGCCAGCAATACGAGGAGGCCACTTGGGAGCCTGAGGCGGCAATGCAAGAACAATACCCAGAGCTTTTTGAGGGTACATCTTCTCAGACCTACTTTGATCCTCTTTAAGTTTGTTATGTGCTTTTACGCTACTTTTCCGCACCTTACTTGGCTCAAGTTTCAAGGACAAAACTTCCATTAAGTTTGTTGCGTTGAAATGATCCGTTGCCTTTTGGGTTGTTTAAGGCGTCTGGATGAGCCGTCAGACGTCTGGATGGAGGGTCGGACGTCTGAAAGTAGAAGAACCGTACCTTCTTTCTTTTTCGCGCACGCGTTGCCCGCGTACTCACCTCTCTCTCCTCACCCCAAACCCTAACGCTCACCTATTTAACCCCCCGTCACCCACGCCACTCTCCCCATCTCCACCAGCCACTACCTCCATTCTTCCCTCCTGCCGGCTGCCACCTTCCTCCCTTCCTTCCAGCGCAGCGAAAGGAGAGGAAGAAGAGAGAGAGAGACGAGACACGGAGGAGGAGAGGTGAGCGGGAGCGTGGGAGAAGCTCGAGAGGAAGAGCTCACGAGGGAGCTGCAGGAGCTCGGAGGAGCTCGTGCGTAAGGAGGAGGAGCTCGCGAAGGTGGGCTTCGCGACCTTCTGAAGCTACCGGTGTCATAGCTACAGGTGGCGCGGAGGGGTTCTGTGCGGAGAAGAAGGCTCACAGAGGTTCTGCATATTGAATATTTTCTAGTATCAGACGTCTGGAGCACATCCCAAACATCTGGAATAGCAGAAGGACGTCCGGAGTTGAAGCCTAACGGCTGAAAGCATGCTCAGTGCTAAGGTATGTGCTTTTGTCCGGTTTACATCCATGCAGGCCTCATCGCAGAGATTGTCCGGCCATTCTGAGGTCTGTACGGACGTACGCAGGGAGTAGGGCATTGGAAAGGAGTAGGGTGTGCCCTTCGAGGTGCTTTTGGATGTCTGGACACGTCACCAGATGTCTGACCATACCTCCAGACGACTGGAAGGAGAGTCCGACGTCTGGAACTCACCTTAGACGATCGCGGAAGGGTCCGTATGTCCGAGGTAGCCGCAGGAAACCCAGAGTGAGTATTGATGTCTTTTAAGACGTCTGGGACTAGACCCAGACGTCTGATTTTGGACAGTGTGAGTGTTCTTAGCCCGTTTAAGGCCTAAATGGAATTGGATTTTCGCAAACAAACTACCGTTGTTTTTCGCTTGAGTTTCTCTACGAGTTAGTGTCACTTGTATATGGTTTTGGGCTCATTTGATGTGGTTGGTTAATTGTATAGGTCTCCATCCAATTGAGTACGCAGGAGCCGCAGAGGTGACGGGATCTGCGATCTGAGCCCCCATTCCTCCCGTGTTTGCTGGTAGAGTGGTTTACATTAATACTATGATTTAAATAAAATGGAATGCTTAGAATAACTTGAATGAACCCTAGGATGAGAATGAATCCTAGGGCAGAAATAGATGAGTATGGTTTGAGCTATACTATATACTTGAGATACATGTAGAACCCTAGGATGAGAATGAACCCTAGGGCAGGAACAAATGAGTATGGTTGAGCTACACTGTTTACATGAGATGACTGTAAAATTTTAAATGCTAGCAAATGTACTGGTTATTTAATATGATGCCTTGTCAGTTAGAAAATAACGAGCTGCCTATTTTAAGAATGGAAACGGAAATGTAAACAGAGAGATTTAAAAGTTTGGAATATGAAACGAAAGGAATACTAGCATGAACCCTACGGGGAATTAGGAGGAAAACTCCTGTAGATGGAAAGTGAGCTGGCCCTTGTGTACACGGTACCAAGGAGAACCACTGTCCCTCATGTAGAAGGGTACTAGCTACCCGTTGGGTTGAGCCCCAGGGTCAGGCCTAGACACCCTACACTAACTCTATTTGGCCCTCGTGTACGTGGTACCGAGGTGAGCTACTTAGTGTAGGGAGGGAGCTAGCTGCCCCAGGGGGCCCGGGGTTAGGACTAACTGCCCTACACTGACTCTTGTTAGGCCCACTGGGCAAACCGGGATAGTCGGATGAGGGTACGCGGACTGTGGAGGGGCGAGACCCCTATTTTGTTCTGTTCTGAGAGGGCAAGGCCCTGTACTATTCAGTGCTGTACCTTTAGGCGTACTAGCTAGCGGAAACAACTGACCGCGTGCCAGTGCAGGATAGCTACCCGCGCGCTTATCACATGTGCCGTAGTCACCACAACATCATGACCATGACCTCGAGGTGGTTGGCTGGGTGTAGAATTACCACGGGGGACTCTCCCAGCCAGGAGAGCAGCAGGTGTACCTCCTACATCATGGAAACGATTGCAATCAAGATCGTTCCTGTGAGGAACAGGCCAGATCAGGAAATGACCTAAGTGAATAAAGGAACAACAAATTAGAAATACTTGGTTGAACTAAATGAAAATGGATAGTTGTTTAATTGCATTAATTAATTGATTGTCTTAATAACATGTAAATGGCTAAATTACCACTCTACTCAACGTTCGCTGACTCCAAAAATTTTTATAACCTTGTTCAAGTCAGGGAGTTGAGCAGCTAGCACCATCGGCTGCAGAGGGAGCTGGGCCCAGCCAAACCCAACCTTAGCTGTGTTTCTTACTATTTTTCCTAGTTTCTGTTGTAGTAGTGAGTATGCTTGTCTATGAAATACTGTTTCAATTACTTTTCTGCTGTACTCTTTTCTGTCGTAGTTGTGATGGCCTATAATATTGATAGACCTTTTGCTCTGTTTCTTTTACTATCTCTTATTTCTTCTGCTCAATTACATTGCATGTGTGGATGTAAATTATTTTCTACTTTTGGTTATTTCTCGTTGGACAACTAGGTCTTGGGATTAGTCGAGGCGGGCCAATCTCGGGTCCTGTAGGGATCTGGGATCGGGTCATAGCACGTAAACATCCCCTTGTTGGATACAATTCGCTACTTTCCTCTTTATGCTAAGGTTTTAAAAGACCTATGTACAGCTTAGAGTAAAGCAAGGATTTAGAAAGGGAGTAGTCCAATCATTCTCATGGAACAAGTGAGTTCCATCATTTCTAGTAGCCTCCCTATTAAGATGAAAGACCCACACACTCCTCTTCTTTCTTGCATGATAGGAAACACCAAATTCAATAGAGCATTACTTGATCTAGGTGCTTCCATCAATCTTATCCCAACTTTCCTACTGACACATTTTGAGGTTGGCAATTTGAAGCCAACCAATGTGTCCCTACAATTAGCTGATCGATCAGTTAAGACACCTCAGGGAGTGTTGGAAGATGTTATAGTGCGGGTCAAGGACTTTTATTTACCTGTAGACTTTATAGTCCTTAACATGGAAGTACCTGAGGATATCCAGAACACTCTAATCATTCTAGGAAGACCTTTCTTAGCTACAGCCAAGGCAAGCATAAATTGTGAGGAGGGCCTTATAGAGTTGAAATTTAGAGATCAGAGGATGAAAATTGATATCTTTCAGGCCCAAAGGGGACCATCCTGTAGTTTAATTGAGGAAATTTGTTCCTTGAATTCTCTAGAAAAATTGGTCGAGGATAGATTGATTGATTCACTTAATTTAGAACCTCAACACCTTTGACCTTTAACCTGACTCTTCCTGAGACACCAGCCCTAGAAACTAAGGATTTACCTCCTATTCCTTTAGTGTCTCTAGGATCTTCTAAGATCTCCACTCCTGCTCCTTCACTTGATCCTATACCTGTTGAGCTTAAACCTCTTCCTGAATCTTTAAAATTTGTCTTCTTATGACTAGATCAGACCTACCCTGCGATTGTCAACTCCCACTTATCGTATGATCAAGAATCACGACTCTTATCTGTCCTAAGAGCACATAGACAAGCTATAGGATGGAGCCTCTCTGACCTAACTGGAATTAGCCCTTCCTACTGCACACATAGAATATTCACTAAAGACCTACTAGACAGCCACAGCGTAGGCTGAACCCTACACTTCAAGAGGTGGTTAAGAATGGAATGATCAAGTGGTTAGACAATGGAATTATCTTCCCCATATCTGATAATCAATGGGTAAGTCTTGTTCAAGTTGTGCCTAGGATGGCCGAACTTACCGTTATGACCACTGATTCTGGAGAAGCCACCCCTACTCTGATTGCTAGTTCATGGCGAGTATGTATTGATTACCACAAACTCAACCAAGCCACGAAGAAAGATCATTTCCCATTGCTCTTCATTGATCAGATACTGGAAATATTGGTAGGGAATTGATTTTTCTACTTTTTGGATGGCTACTCAGGTTACAATCAGGTGGCAATTCACCCCGATGACCAAGAAAAAATGACTTTCACCTACCCCTACGGAACCTTTGCATTATGTAGGATGCCATTTGGACTATGCAATGCACCTGCTATATTTCAGTGGTGTATGTTTGCAATCTTCTCCTATTTAGTAGGTGAATGTTTAGAAGTCTTCATGGATGACTTCTTGATTTTTGAGAGCACATTTGATGCATGCTTAGACCACTTGACTAAGGTCCTGCAAAGATGCATCAATGTGAATCTGGTACTTCCATTGGAGAAATCACATTTCATGGTACCAGAAGGACTTGTCTTAGGTCACCTTATTTCTGAGAGAGGAATTGAGGTTGACTGTGCGAAGGTGAAATTGATTTCTGACCTGCCATTGCCTTTGTCGGTTAAGAAAATTAGATCTTTTCTCGAGCATGTTGGTTTCTATCGCCGCTTTATAGTGGATTTCTCAAAAATAGCTCGACCTCTCACCAATCTCCTCTCTAAGGATGCATACTTCTAGATCTCTAACAATTGTGTTTGTGCCTATACGACACTTCATGATCTGGTTGCCAAGGCACTAATACTGCAACCCTCGGATTGGTCTCACCCTTTTGAGATCATGTGTGATGCCTCTGATTATGCAGTAGGTCTCTCCTTGGGCAAAAACTGGATGGGAAACCTACAGTCATCCACTATGCTAGCAAGACCTTGGATGAAGCTCAGAGGAATTACACCGTTACTGAAAAGGAATTGCTAGCTGTAATATTTGTACCGGAAAAATTCAGACCTTATCTTTTAGGTTCCCACATTATAGTCTACACTGACCACACAGCAGTTTGACATCTTCTTGACAAGAAGGATGCGAAATCTCGTCTAATTAGATGGATCTTGCTGTGCAGGAGTTTGATTTAGAGATTCGTGATAAGGCTGGAAAGCAAAATGTGGTAGCTAACCACTTATCCCGCCTTCCTTCTAAAGCGATATCTCCTTCACATCCAATCCCTGACAACTTTCCTAATAAGTAATTGCTAGTCATTCATTCTGATCTTCCCTGGTATGTTGACATTGTCAACTACCTGGCTTTCAGAATCATTCCCTCTGATTGGGTTCAACATCAAAAAGATAGACTTAGATCTGAAGCCAAGCACTGTAAAGACCAAATTCTTAGGAAGTGTGTCCCCGATAAGGAGATAAAGAGTATCCTATCGTTCTACAATGACTAAGCTCATGGTGGTCATTTCTCTGGCAAAAAGACTGTTGCAAAAATTTTGCAGAGTGATTTTTGTTGGCCCACAATCTTCAAAGACGCACACGAATATAGTAGGGCATTTTCACACTGTCAGTCTCTAGGCAGTATTGGTCGTCGAGACATGATGCCCTTGAATTTGATCGTAGTGTGCGAAGTCTTTGACATATGGGGCATTGACTTCATGGTACCTTTTTCAAATTTGCATGGCTTCGAGTACATCTTGTTGGCAATTGATTATGTTTCTAAATGGATTGAAGCCATCCCCTCTAGGACTAACGATCATAGAGTTGTAACACAATTTGTACAATACTTTATCTTCTCTATATTTGGGGTACCAAAAGCTATCATTAGTGATGGAGGGTCTCATTTTAGGAACACACATTTCCAGTCCCTCCTCAAGAAGTATGGGGCGACACATAGGATTTCTACACCTTACCACCCTCAAACCAATGGACTAGTAGAATTGTCCAACAAGGAGATCAAGAAGATTTTACATACTACTATTCGACCTGATAGAAAGGATTGGTCTTCCTTCCTTTCTGATGCATTGTGGGCATATAGGACAGCTCACAAAACCCCATTAGGCATGTCTCCTTTTAGACTTGTGTACGGGAAACCCTGTCATCTTCCCATTGAACTCGAGCTCAAAGCCTATTGGGCCATCAAAAAGTGTAACTTGGACTTAGAGAAGGCCAGTGATCATAGAAGACTTCAAATTTCCAAGCTTGATGAATTAAGGAATGAATCTTATGAAAGCTCAAGGATTTATAAGGATAAATTAATGGCCTTCCATGACCATCACATACATAGGAAGTCATTTCACCTTGGTAAGAAAGTCCTTCTGTTTGACTCCAGACTTAAACTTTTCTCAGGGAAACTCAGATCCAAGTTGACTGGACCTTTCACGATCTTGAGAATCTTTGACAATAGAGCTGTCGAGGTCACTGAGATTGACAAATCTGAACCTTTCACTATCAATGGACAAAGATTCAAACCCTTTATTGAGCCGCATGATCTCAGACTTGTTAATTCCATCATTTCGCTACAATATTTTGAACTACCATCTGGGTTTACTCCTAGCTGAAGGCATAAAATTTAGCAAGCCTATCTTTTGTATATAGCTCTTTTCACCTTTCTTATTTTCCATTTCTTGCATTAGGTGTCAATCCTTCATTTTTAACATACATTCATTGTCACATATTTCATGCATTTTACTTCTTAGCTTGACTTTCCACTCTGATTTTGTATCAGACTTGAAATCGTCTGCACAGAGATTTTTATTTCCTCATTCCGACTTCCTTCCGTCACCCAGTCTAAGTTAGTAAAAAGCAGAGCATGCATTTGCATCAACCCTATTCATACAATAAGGACATTACATCGTTTAAACATGGGGGTCTAAATAATGAAATCTTTTACTGAAATGCAATTATAGACACATCCGTAGTGTATATAGTATAGTATTATCAAAAATACCAAAAATTGAATAATTTTGAAAATTTTGAAAAAAAATTACAAAGTGAAAAATACAAAAAAAAATGACAAAAATAAAAATTCTAAAAATACAATAAGGGACCTGAATATACTCATTGTTGAGGGGGAACTCCAACAATGAAATTAAAGAGAGAAAGAGCATTGGAAAGAATCTTAAGTGTTTAATTATGATCTTAAAGCTGAAAATAAAAATAGAATAAGTGTTTATGGACATTCAACCTTTGCTGGTTAGACTTTCCAGGCCACTGTAGCTTGATTCGCTTAGGCTTTGGCTTAATACACTTCAACCTTTGACAAGATAGACCACAAAGTCTCTTAACTTAGGATGTATTATTGTACCTAAATCTACAGTATGGGATTCATTGGTTTGCTTTGGCTTAGGAGTCTAAGTAACCTTAGCTTACATTACACAGTGTTAGGAAAGATCTTGTGAACTTGAAATTCAACCCTAGTGTTTATTAGGGAAGGTGGAGTTCTTAGCTGTGCATGCAAGTAGACTCTTTGTCGTAGTCTTTAGTCTTGTGTTTAGGAGAACCTCTTTACACCAAAGTACTCACCCACCAAATAAGTGTGCTCTACCAAATAAAGTTGTCGGAGACATACTGACATTTATTTGAATAAAAAAAAAATCAGAAAAAGTCAAAAAGAATTTTCAGAAAAAGACATTCTTTAGAATAAGTCAAGTATGTTCTCCAAGTCCTGTAGATAGTTTTCCACCAAAAATATTTTCAGGGTGCATTACACATACCTTGTTTCTGCAAAATATTCTTTGAGCCACAATGTAATAAGAGTTGGATTTGAGTCTTCCTTATCTTTTAGAGTCGATCTGAAGACATGAACTGAAGCTAGAACCAACTTTGATTTAAAAAGAAGTGAAACCCTGGGGTTGAGTTTTAAAGTTCACCTGGTTAGTCTTGACCTATCACTGAGCACAGCCACAACCACTTATCTTCTGACCTTTGTAAAACCTTATTAGTTCTGGAAATCGCACTTAAGGTTTAAACATCAAGAATCCTTGTTGGTCGAGAGATGGCCTATGTCATATCAGTCTTAAGTTCTTGTTAGTCTTCCTAAGCGACTGGTTCTCACAATGTCCAAACATAAACACAATTGGCTTATCGAAAAAATCTTTTAGCTTAAAAATCATCTCTAAACACTTCAATTTGAGAAAAGAAAAATAGGTATCTCATCACACTTACCTAGTTGGTACTTAAATTTCTTTGCACTTTGATGTGTTGTTTGCTAAGTGATTAACAAAACCTAAGCATGGGGGTATGATGAGGTGTTGCTCATCATAGTTAAAATTCTCAAGTTAAGCTAGAAATTAGGCTAAACATTACATAATTAACACAAGAAAAGGGCTAAGTTTGAGAATTAGCGAAAATAACCTAAAACAGCAAATCAGTGTTAAAAGCACAAAATTAGGTCACAAATTGAGGTATTCTATTCAAAGTGTAATACGATGATCCAAATTACAAATTGAACACACATTTGGATTTAAAAGTTAAAATCAATTGTGGAATTAACTTCTTAAATGTTCAATTATACTTCAATAAAACCTTGGTTGCATTTGGACATCATTTGGACCTTGCATTAACGATTTTTCACTTAGGTCCTCTAAGCACACACATTTTGTTCACATAAAAACATGCTAAGGACCTTTCTGAATGTCATGTGGACCTCTTTGTAAGACCGTCAGGGACTACGCTGCATTGATCTTCACTACTAATGGGCCTTTGCATAATTCTTTACCATTTTGGCCATAAGGGCCTTCGTGCAAAATTCCCTTTATACCTATAGTGCCACCTTTATCGCAGGTGCACTGTTCACCGAAGAACACGGTTAACAGCCACAATTGACTGCATGCATCCCTGATCCTAATGCCAATCTATCTCCAACCTTTGGGCGCTTTCGCGCATAGCCTCACCTTCTCCCTCAGATCTCATCCAACGATGGGTTTTTAATTTAAAGCTTCCCAATTTCCTTCAAGCTCATCCCCACCGTACGCCCTAATTTAGCTTAATTGCACCTAGTGGTGTTCTGATCCACTATCACGCCTACTTAAGAAGCTATCTAGACCCTCGTGCACTATCAGCTCCCTCCTACACCTCTCGAGTTGGTCACCTTCATCCTCTCTACCTTGCTCTTCATCTAGCCTCTGTTCTGTAGCCAATGGTGGAGGAATTCCATCTTCTCCGATCAATCCTCACTGCTAGGGCCATCATAGCACCCCAGGGCAACCCTGAGTCCCACTAGTGGACTTTCACTCCGCTGGAGCATCTCCTCCCTCTCTTCTTCCTCCCCAGCCACCGGCTAAGGATCCAAAGGTCCCATTCTTTTGTTCGATTAGGATTTTAATTGCTTTCTAGGTTAGTGTAGTAACTGTTAGTGTGGTTTAAATTAGCTTAGGAGTAGATTAGTTAGCGTAATTCGTGGATTTTGTGATTAGCTTAGGGGTAGAATAGTTAGATCTGATCCAACCTCTCTGATCAATTCAGATCAGAGAGGAGCTACATATGCATATTGTTAGATCATATGTGCATAAGCATTCATGTTCTTTTATGGGCTTTAAATATGTTTTAAATGTCTTGTAAACTAAGTTCTCAGTTATTATCAAATGTATTTCAATATAATTCACTGTCCAAAATTGGTTTTCAAATGAATTTGAGATGAAAATCATGCTTAATTGCTCTATCACCTTTCATACTGTGTGTTGGCCATTTTTGATTGTTTGAGATGCAATTCTAGCACTTAGAGACATCTATAGGCCTTAGGTTCTTTGATTGAAATTCATTCTAGGCCTAATTTGGACGAGATTTGTAAATAAATAAAAATTATACAAAATCATAAGAAATAAAACAAACCTATCTTGAGTAAGGTCAGGTAGTTCCTTACGTGTGTGCCAAGTTTCAAGGTTATTTGAACCCCCGGCTTAGTAAAATATACCAACCGACAGTTCAGTTTACCTTGGAATTTAATAAAAGAACATAAGTACAAAAATCACTAAAAATATCTCTCTCTCTCATCTCACTCTTTCTCTCTCATCCCCTATCTCTACTTTACCAATAAAAACTATAAAAATCAGAAAAACCCCTAAAATACCCAAAAATACCCTATATACTATGTATATACTTATATATATGAATTAAAGCTAAGCTAAGTAAATATATTATATAATGTGTACAAAATGTATATAATTAACTTATATCTATATTCTATATATTAAATTAAATATTCAGAGTGATTTATAATATATATAATTTTATTTTATAATTATCTATTAATTTATATTAACTTAAATGTATAATAAACTAGGTAATTATATAAACCTATCTATATGTACATAATTGTACCGAATACTGTACATACGTATTTAACTATATAATATGAAGTGTATAATATCGTAATTTAATTTAATTAAGTAATTACAGTAAATAATTAAGTTATTAAGCTAATTAAGTAATTTCTTAACCTAAAATAAAATAAATCAATAATTTAATCTAATTTTGAAGTAAGTTATAATGTACACTTGTATAAGAATATATTAAGTATTTTCAACCAATTTATACTGTATTTATAGTGCAAGATAGTATTTATAGATTATTTATATGTAAAACTATATAAAATGTGTATTTAAATATGAATAAATTAAAATAAAGTTTCTAAAGTACAATAAAAATGTGTAATAAATAATTTATTATGTACATTAACACTGTATAAGGTAAATTGTATAATTAATTAATCAATTTGTAGTTTAATTAACAGATTAACCCTTAATTTAACATATATAAATTACTAGCTTTAACCAATTTTAAAATATAACTAATTAAGTTATTTTACTAAATTAACTACATAATAATGTAGCCCTATATAAGGGCTCTCTAATGGTATATTTCTGTTTAAAATCAGAACGAGTTATGCCCTCAAATTGAGGGCCAAAACCATGGAAATCTGTTACGACCCGATTCCCAAATCCCTACGAGACACGAGAATCGGATCGACTCAACTGATCCCAAGACCCAGTCGTCCAGCGAGAAAGTAACCAAGAGAGCAGTAAAATAAACCACATTCACCATGTATATAACTAGCAGTAACAAAATACAGCAGTAAAGAAAGAAAAACTACAGTATACACCACCACAACAGTAAAGAGAATAAACATATACATAAACATGAAGCTTACAATAAAAGAGTACAGGGGTAACAGAACTACTCACTACAACGGAAAGAAAGGTACAGTGGGTACTACACAAGTAACACTACTAGGCTCTACTAGGCCCAGCGCCTTCTGCAGCTATCGACTCTGGCTGCTCAACACCTGGTCCTGAAAAGGTAACAAAGGTGACACGTCAGCGAAACGCTGAGTAGAGTGGCAACTAAAAGCTAAGAAGCAGTAAGGGGACAGTAGTTGTTATATTTTTAATTTCTTTCTTTATATTTTTCCCTTTATTCACTATTGATTTATTTCTCAGATCCTTCTCTTGATCTTAAATGTTCCTCGGGGGAACGATCTTGATTGCAGTCTTTTCCAAAAAGTAGAAGTAACACATGGTGCTCTCCTGGCCGGGAGAGTCCCCCGTGGTGGTCCTACCCTTAGTCAACCACCCCAAGGTCGCTGACAGACGTAACGGTGACTATGACACGCGCGATAAACGCACGGGTAGCTACCCCACACTGACACGCGGTCAGTCGTTTCCGTTAACGGGTGCGCCCAAAGCACAGCACGAAACCAGTATAGGGCAGAGCCCTCTCAGTAACAGGGGTCCAGCCCCTCCACAGTCCGCGCACCCTCGCCTGACTACCCTGGTTTGCCCAGTGGGCCTAACAAGTAAGTGTAGGAGGGCTAGTAGAACCCTGGGGCCCGTGGGGTAACTAGTGCTCTCCCTACACTAGTAGCTCTCCTCGGTATTGTGTACACGAGGGCCAAAAGTCGGTACAAAGTGGCCAGACCTAACCCTGGGTCCCTAGGGCGGCTAGCACCGCTCTGCACTAAACAGGGGGACGGTTGCTCTCCTTGGTACTCCGTACTCAAGGGCCAGCTCACTTCCCCAATTCTATTCCATTCACTTTCCAGGAGTTCTACTCCTAACTCCCCGTAGGGTTCATGTTCTTTTAACTCAGCCAATTTAGGTTTCACCGTTCCAGCTTTATATCCATATAACCCATGTTCTCAACAGTAATTATTCATTCATAAACAGGCAGCTGTTAACCAATTTACAGACAGTTATCATTTCCTTTCTACTTTTCCAAGACTGCAATGTATATATTCAACTAGTTTTCCAGTCCTAGGATTCATGCCATACCCTAGGATCTATCATTCAATCTAGTTTTCCAGTCTTAGGATTCATGCAATACCCTAGGATCTATCATTCAATCTAATTTTTCATCCCTAGGGTTCATGCAATGCCCTAGACTCTATTAATTATTTCACAATTGCATAATTTTTAATAAATAATTGAAAGGGCCACTCTACCCGCAAAATCGGGATACTAGGGGTGTGGTCGGCAATCTCGCGCGCCTCCGCAACCCCTAGAGCCGCAAAGGAACGGGGTCCTAACATAAGGATCAACACAAGGAGTTACTCAGAACAGCATACAATTACTGTAAATAGGTAGAGGAATTAAATCTTGGAAGAACGAAACTTGAAACGCGGAAAACGGATTCCGAACAGACCCTAAACGAGTCAAAAACAACCAGTCTGTCCAAAATCAGACGTCTGGAACTTATTCCAGACGTCTTAAAAGGTAGCTCAGGTCATACCTTTGTCTGCGCAGTCCTTCAGACGTCCAGAAGCCCGCTGGAACGTCTGGACTTAGTTTCTAGACGTCCAATTGTCACCCCGTACGTCTGGAAGCCCTCTCCGTCGTCTGGTGCTGTGCCCAGATGTCTGATCTGTGTGGAATGGCGAGCCCTAGCACCCTCCCGAACAAATCCTGCACACACACACGCCCGCTCTCATCACGAAAAGGTGCGGAAGAACTCGGCGGAACGGCTGCATGGCCGTACACGCGAAAGGAGAAGATAACAAATATTGTACCTGTCAGACGTCTGGACCTTCCTCCAGACGTCTTCTGCATCATCTGGACGTAAGTCCAGACGTATGATTCTGGGAAATTTTCCCAGAATCAGGACCCTTTTCGCTCTTCGCCCGGAACGCACGGCTGTGCCGTGTCGCACCCGCTTGCTGCCTGAGCTGCAGCAACTCCTCCGCGGCACCACACGCTCGCACGCTCGCTGCTCTCCCGCCGCCCGGCTCTAGCTGCCCCGGCAAGCTCGCACCCTCGCAGTCGAGCTTCTTCTTCCCTACACGCCCGCAGCAGTCGCTACTACCGCTCTCTCTCACTGACAGGGAGAAGGAGAAGAAGAAGGCGGTGGAGTGAGGGTGAGGGAGAGGCGCTATTTGAAGGCAGCGCGTGGAGAGAGAAAGAGGAAGGGCGGCATCTGCAGGGAGGGAGAGGAAAGAGAAGAAGGAGGGCGGCGGGTTCAATCTGCGCGTGCATGCACACAGACGCAAACCCATACGTCGAAAAAATTTAATACCAGACGTCTGGGAAGGCTTCCAGACGTCTGGGCCACTCCCCAGACGTCTTAAACGACGCTTGATGCCCTGTTCATAACAAAATCTAACGTAGGCAGATGCTGAACAGTGTCAATTAAGCACTCTGCATTGGTGCCACATCATGTGGCGTGGGAGCAACGAAGCAGTATTAAATGCTTTCATTTGACATGCGCTCGGTGCACATCACATACCCATACCCATGAGCATATATACTGAGCATGATACATTTTTGCAGTGGTGGGGCCGGGGGCACTGCACTGTAGCTAGGCCTTTGTGGGCTTGTTATGGGTCCGAAAAATGGATAAAAATGCACCTAATCTAAACAAGGGCTGGCCCAAAGTAGAGGTTTGGTCCCACCCGAAATGGTGTTGTGTATCACTCAAAATGGGTCAGCCCGCCCATTAAATCAAATTTTTTATCTAAGTAAAACATAGAAGTCTGTGAGAGAGGAGACAACCTAAAATCGGCTAAGAGTTGGAGACCCTATGTTGTGTGTTGTGTGCCTATGTGTGTACATATATTTGTGTATATAGTATATAAGTATATAATATTATATATGCATATAATAAATAAAATGTATATAAATATATATGTATACAGATGTACAATACATATATACATATAAGTATGAATATAAGTAGAGTATTGTTTGAGTCTTATGTTGTATATATAGTTTTCTTATTTAAGCCTTTAGTGACAGTTATATACGTCACTATACATAGATTTATATGTTAGTAAAAGTAGTCTGTTTGCCTTATGTTACGTAAATATTTTACTAAGGCTACAGCAACAGATGTATATGTTATTGTATACGTAATATATGTTACTATAGATATTAGTATGCTAATATAACTTAATATAGTACATATTTGTAGTTATTTTTGTACCTATACTTAGGTATTATCAAGGATAGTTGTACATAAATAACATAGTGTAGTATTAATTAGTTTTTGATGTCTGTTTAGTTGTAAATTTGTTTAAGGCATTGTAGGTATAATTAATTGATTCTTTTCTACACAATTAATCAATTCAATTCATTAATTGATTAATGTTGTAAATAAAATTGACATTTTTGGAATAAAAGAACATTTTTGGATTTAGAGAGTGATGTATATCAATAACTGCCTCCTAGTGAACGACCTGGAAACAAAACAGTAAAAATTGTAATTAAATAAAGTTGACGCAACATTGATTTGCATTTGTGACATCCACTTAAAACACATTTTTAGTGCAATCCGGTGGTCGACGATCAGTGGTATTTGGTGGATTGTATAGGTTTTAAGAGATCCTATTTATAGAATTCTTAATATTGAGTTTGAAAACCAAATTTATTTGGTTTGGTTCATAAATGAGAATTCGAGCATGATATCAAGCACCAATGTTCGTTTCTACTGGTAGATAAGAGGGTGTATCTACACAAGATAAATACAATTCTAGATGGGTGTAGGTATAAATTTGCTAAAGTTGATGCATTTTGCAATGCAAGGAGGTTCAAACCATTTTGTATCGATGTAAAACCATGCAAAACCCTTCTACACCGGTTGCTTCATAACCATTTTACAACAGTGTAAATCATTTTGCACCGATGCACCACAATTAAGCACTACAATACGCGTCACATGATGTATTTTTATGCATTTCCTCATTTTAAGTTGCCCACAAAGACATCCAGGTATTGGTACATTTAATATTTATCTGTGTAACTATGTATTGATGCAATTATATGTATAGTGTACACCTATTTATGCATAGTTTTGTGTTTTTTCTAAGCTATTTTACTATTGATCTTCCAAGTTTCTTTTAAAGTAAATTTTTTTAGTTTTAGGCTACTATTTGGTTCTTTCAATGCCTCCTTTTCTTTCTCAACTTGCTTCTTTATCAAGAATACTTTCTTTTGTCCATTGAATTTGTTTCCAGTACTTCTTTCCTTCTTTGTTTGTGGTATTGAACTTGGTTAGACTTTGCTCTACTTTATTTTATTTTGCTTTACCTTGCATCAATCTTAATCCTTATGCATTGGCCTTCAAACTTATCTTGACTTCAAATAATATTTTGCTAACCTGCATGCTTGTTAGCTCATGCAGAAAATAATTATAGATATATTTTGTTATAATTATAGATATATTTCGTTAACGCAAAAATTGGCCATATCTTGGTTCCAAGCGCACTACCCAATAAAAAATAGTCATGAATCAAATCAGTGCATCTTTCATACCATTTGAATAAATAAATATGATGACATACACGCAACAATTGACCAAGTACCAAGACTAACATCTTACATTAACCTTCCAAAATATTTGATCACTAATAGCCCCTATAAGCTATGAGTCATTTGCTCACTTCTTCTTAGTTAAGGCTTTCATATCCTTAACCCTTGCTAAGGTCTCATATAGGACCACAATTAGAGTGGTTCAATTAACCATGACAGTGGCATGTAATCCCACTTTAGTTACATTGCTTTACGACAAAATACATAAAGAAGACTATAAAGTGTTTGGGCTACATTATGGTTAGAAATAAGAATGAAGAATCCCATAAGATCAAGTTCACAACACCCACAACAAGAAAATATATGCAGAGACCAATTATAGCAAGACCTTGGTTTTGACAAGCGAAAGTTCATCGTTAAAGTATAGCGTTCTAGTATAGTGACGAAAATCGCAACAATATTTAAATTTACAAGTGCTCAAAAATAAGAAATGAGTCTGAGGTCGTTTGTAGGGAGCAAATGTGGAATTCACACACTAATCAAAATATAAAACAAATGAGCATAATGATTATTTGCCGCAAAGTTATGCAATGAATAATCTACTCAAAAATATATTCAATTATAAGTCAAATTGTATCTCAAAAATTAGTGTGATAAAAAGAAGATTAAGAAATGCTAAAAATGATGATTTGAAGCACCAATTATATCCACCATTAAGCACATATCAAAATTAATCAACCTAATTCAATATTGCTACAATGGTCTTGAACCACTTATTCCTCAAATTCCACATCAGATAAGCATCTGGTTCAACCTCAGATATTTCCACAGTAACCCCAAAGCAAACATTGGTAAGGTGCTACAAATGCCTTGAGTCATCGAGCCTCAGCAGCACAAGGCACAAGTTCTTAACATAGAGCCTCAAGCACAAGGCCTAAGAATCACATAAGTGTTGGCACACAAGGTATGCATTTCCAGGCAACAGGGCATGAAACCCGATGCAAAACCACCCCCACCCTCCCCAGAATCTCCCCTTTTTTTCTTTCCTCAAATTCGGACCGAGCATAGAGTAGTCAGGTATACAGGTAATCAGGTCGTGAATAGGGGACCAAGTTCACCGATAAGGTGTAGCAGGTGAGGAGTGCGTGAGAGAAGAGGGGACCTCACCCCTATGTGTCGATGCAGATAGCGTATGCAACAAGTTCCTTTTATGCGTTGTTTTGAGTTTTATGCTTACGATGTGGGACTTAGAAGTCCTTTGCCTAAAGCTACGGGGGATTGGAGATGAAATCGTTGCTACTGCCGTGGTGCTTTTGTCCAATTGAAGTTGTAACTGGGATCGTAAGATGACTCCACAGCTCCAAGTGGTGGAAACAAGCCCTGAGGTCGACAGTGCGTGGCAGATGGTGGCAGTGACGTGCGGCGGAGAGGAAGTGTCCGTGAATCCATGAAAAGACAAAACATGGGCTTTTCGCCTCAATCAGATAGTTTATAGGTTTCGCCATGATGTGAAGATTGCAACGGTGGTGGCGAGGTGATTTGACGTGTGTGGTGGTCAGATGGTGATGGAGATGTGCTATGGGATTGGGTTTGGTCAATGGAGTCATGGAGTGAGTGAAAGCTCCAACAAAGAGAAAGATTTTACTTGCAAAGGTGAGTGGAAGGTTGTGGTGGCGGTGGTTATGAGTTTGGTGGCATGTAGCGGTCGCACAACCTCGTCGGAGCTACGCTGACACTGGGGAAGATGGAGGGGAAAGGAGGTGATCGTCGATCAAAACAAGAGGGGAAGGGGCTAGAAAGGACCTAGAGAGGGAAAGGAGGAGATTAAACCTAAATTAGGGACGAAAGGGGGTAGATTCGGTGCCAGCTGTAATTGGCCAATGCCAAGGATGAAGAGGTCTCCGAGGAGGGAGATGGCGATGATGACGGGCATTGGTGGCCTTCGCGTTAATCGTCAAGAGGCGAAAGAAGAAGAGGAAGCCAATTTGGCTGTTGGCTGGTTTGATGAAGGAGTTGAGGAGATTCGCCAGAGTCGAGTCAATGGGCGGCCGTAGAAAGGAAGAAGAGGGGTTTTTGGGCTTAAACCTGACTAAGGATGAGCCTGGAACCTTGAGGAGCTTCTATAGAGCTCGAAATCGAGCTCTAAATGAAGAAAGGTGCCTAATTTAGCCACGATGTTAGGGGAAAAGCTTCCCCTAAAATTTCAAGCTCGCCTGAGCTCTAGGGTCCAATTTAGGACTCAAGATCTGGTTCCTTGGATAAGGAGACCTCTCAAGATCAATCCCTCCAAGTTTAGAGGGATTTGGTCATGATTTGAGGGAGAAATCTCCTCTTCAAATCTCAGCCAGAGGTGCATTCACATGCTAATGACGCCAGGGGTATTTTTGTGTAGAAGATGAGAAACTTAAGGACCTAAACGCAATAAATCCAAAAGTTAGGGGGTTGATGGTAAGAAACAACGATCTTAGGGATTGAATTGCAAACTAGGTCAAGATGAACTCTGATTGGGCCCAAACTTTGGTATTAACCTAATTTGGACTTAAGGAATCTAATGGTGAACTTGGATTTGAGTTTTGACCACGTTTAAATAGGTAAATTGCAGAGGCACCCAAATTAAGCCAAAATCTCATCTGAAACTCTGTTCTAGGTCAAAATGGGTTCAGATGGTCAAAGTAAAGATACCAAACCTCTTAGAATATTTTTATATGAATTTTAGAAGGTTTAGATGATTTTTATCCTGAACCAAACCTCTTCAATTCAAGTGGGGTTTAGAATTAGGGTTTTGTGTACTGTTTCACCTTTGAAATGCGTGAAACCATATTTCTGTTAGTGTGGACCCACTTCTTGATCTTTAATGCTTGGTTGACCTTTAATTAACCCTTGGGTGATCCCGTGGTTACTCTGCATGGTGTGATGTTAAAACAATAGAATTACCCTTATTTTATTATTTTCTCCTTAAAATGGATCTGAGTAGAATTACGGTCCTCAGGTGATCATTTAGGAGCATTTATCTCTTAACTTCAATTAATTCAAGTTAGTTATGATGAATGATGGCATTACCATCATACCCCTATGCCTAACCTTTGCTAGTCCCTAGCAAAATCTTATGGAAATAACTAAATCTCTATACCATGTTTTTAATGTTCAAATGACTGATTGTGTTGCTTCTTTAGAAATTAGATTGGAATACCAACAAAAGGCCTAGAGGTACTCAAGTATCAGCCAAGATCTAGACTTGACCAGCCTTAGCCTTGGGTCTACCGTGAAGGTTTCTAAGGCCTAAAAGGACTATCCAGGGGTTCAGTGACCCCAGTGATTAAAGCACCCATGCGTATTTGTAGCATGTCCAGGTTCACTTGGCCAGTGTATTTTTGATAATAGAGAGATAGAGAGGGATTTTTCATTTTGGGAGTTTTCTCTCTTTTCTTTTTATATTCCCTTAAATCCAACATCGAATTGGCCCTAAACACGATCTGTATCGAATTCCTTGTCCCTACATCAATCCTCGAAGGGTCCCTAGCTTTCGATGCTTCGGGATAGCACTGCCCATGGCAACCCCTAGAACCCTAGCTTTCGACACTTCAGGATAGTACGCCCATGGCATCCTGTAGCTAAATTCAGGCCTTAGCAATCGACATTTTAGGATAATCCCGCCTATGCCACTTAAACCAGCATTAGGTGCTTACATGCCCCCGGTAGGATATGCAGATATCCTAGGAGACAAGCACCGAAGAGATGATATGCTATTAAGTATCTTTGAGGGGAGTACTTTTCATTCCACCTCTTTGCACCGAGAACTCGTCCAATCAACTTGTGTCTTCGAGCCACTCCTAAGTTAGATCTTCGAGACCACTTTTTCATAATGGAACATTTTTGGTATTATTGCTTCATCAAGTGCACCAAACCAGACTGGTGTGTAGATTTTGGATGCTTAGGTTACCAAGTCCCACAAACCAAAGGGCAAGCAACAGGGCCGAATAATCCTTAAGCCGTAAACTTAATACATCGGCTTCGCATTTTTCTCAACCTCTTGAGGATTAATCCAGATCTTAACAAATACATGAGTGTTTAAGCCCTAGGAATAGACCCAGAAGGCCTGAGGTTGGTACTCTTACTTATCTCCTCGTCTGTAGCACTTCAGGTGTTAATCCTTGTTTTTATTCGATTTAGAACTTAAGCAAATCCCATAATCAAATGCTAAGACTATCGATTTTTTCTTGATTTTGCTCATTTTTGACATTTTGTGTTTCCTCCTCTTTTTCTCAAGAAAGATTTTTCATTCATTTCTCAAAATTCTCCTCTCTTTCTAGTTTTTTTTTTAGAATATGTATTTTTTTGTAAGAACCCCTTAGAGAATTGAATTTCCATTTATTTTGCATTTTAACACCCCCCATGCCTAAGTTTTGCAATATCCTCATTGTAAACCAGGTGGGTACGAATTTAGCTTGGTTCAAGGGCTAAAACAGGTCAAAGGGTGGGTGAACGGGGCAGGATGATTGTTGCGAACAATTTCAAGCTCTGATACACGTATCAAAGGTGGAGTTGGTTGTTCTAAAGTTGAACCCTAAATTGCAATAGGCATGTAGACCAAAGAGATGGTCAAAAGGGTCTCGAGTTTTCCAAATGACGGGTTGCCTCTCATTAAGCGCTAAATTCAATGCCTTCAGTTGAGCAGAACGTGGTCAAGGAGAAGGGGTGGTCAAATTGGAGGAATTTTATATAACAAGCACCTTGATGAATAGTCTGGTTGGTCCAACCAGGTGCATGTTTAGATTAATAGGCTGATGATGCAGACCAAACCTAATCAGTCTGGTGGGTTGATGGATGTGAATTAGTAGATGTGGAGTCCACCAGATGCTTTCTGGTTTAAAAAGATGTGGCAATATAATTCTAGGGTTTGGCTGAATTGACTCAGCCTGATCAGAGTTGGGATCCACAAATGATAATGGATCTGTGGAGAATATAAGACCCTACTAGTGGTATCAGAGAAGGATAAGATGTGGTTGTCGGTCTGATCAGTATTCGATTTGCGATCGAATTGCGGTGAATCATATGCGCCCAGATCTGAGATAGGTGAATCAGAATAGAAATTAAGTCCAGGCGCGAGTCGGGGCTAGGATCTATTTCTGAAAGACCTTGTAGTAGGTGTGGCTACTTCGAAATATGGGTGCGGTATGGGCTCCTCTAGAAGTGATTCGAAGATTGGTTCATCTAAAGAGTCTTTTTCATGATGCTCATCCCAATCAAATGTAAATGCGTGAAGAGTGCTTATAGGATCATGGAAATTTGAGTTAATAAATGATTTGAACTCTAGATTGTGGACACTCTTGGCACTTACTATTTCTGATTCCTGTAAATCATAACAGAATGATTCTAACTTAGTGGAATATGATTTTGAATCAATGATCTTGGGATCAGGGACCTCAAAGTCAGAATCAAAGAATGGGTCATGAATGTTGAGGTCGTAAATTGGTTTGTAATCGTCTGGAAATAAAGGTTCTCCGAAATTAGAGTATGATTCGAAATCATCAGAGAATTTGCGACAATCAACTTCTGAACCTGATTCAAGATGGAGTTTCCACCACTGAATAAATCATGATGCATGGAATCAACAACCTGACTTTGGTTGAACCTAGTCTCAAATTCCAAGCTCAAAGTGGTGTCCTTATTAGGCATAGGCTTGGGTTCTGGGCTCCTAGGGTAGATCTAATCAAATCTCAATTCTTCCAACTCCTCTAATTCTGTATTGTAAATCGGTGTGACTTTCGAAAAATCAATTCATTCTTTTAAGGAGTGTAGGGAGGTATACCATCAAATATGAGCCCAAAATCAAAATTCAAATCTAAAATCTAATTCTCATAACATTGGGGCTCATGATCATCCCAAATAAGTTCATATCTAGATTCTAGGTTTGGTGTAGGGATTGGGTCACTAGAATCTGGACTTGGTTCTATTGGGATCTCAGAATCATTCTCGAGGAGTACCTTAACAGGATAAGGTGCGGGAGTTGCATCCTTGATGTTACGACCCGATTCCCGAATCCCAACGAGACACGAGAATCGGACTAACTCGACTGATCCCAAGACCCAGTCGTCCAACGAGAAAGTAACCAAAAGAGCAGTAAAATAAACCACATTCACCATGTATATAACTAGCAGTAACAAAATACAGCAGTAAAGAAAAGAACTACTATAGTATACACCACCACAACAGTAGAGAAATAAATAGATACATAAACATGATGCTTACAATAAAAGAGTACAGTGGTAACAGAAAAATACTCACTACACAAAAGAAACGGTACAGTAGGTACTATACAAGTAAGACTACTTGGCTCTACTAAGCCCAGCTCCCTCTGAAGCCGCCGGCTCTAGCTGCTCAACACCTGGTCCTGAAAGGGTGATAAAGGTGACACGTTAGTGAAACGCTGAGTAGAGTGGCAACCAAAAGCTAAGAAAAATAGTAAGGTGGACAGTAGCTGTTATATTTTTAATCTCTTTATTTTTCCATTTACTCATTATTGAATTATTCCTCAGATCTTTCTCTTGATCTCGAATGTTCCTCGTGGGAACGATCTTGATTGCAGTCTTTTCCGAAAAGTAGAAGTAACACGTGGTGCTCTCCTAGCCGGGAGAGTCCCCCGTGGTGGTCCTACCCTCAGTCAACCACCCCAAGGTCGCTGACAGATGTAACGGTGACTACGGCATGCGCGATAAACGCACGGGTAGCTACCCCGCACTGGCACGCAGTCAGTCGTTTCCGTTAACGGATGCGCCCAAAGCACAACACGGAACCAGTATAGGGCAGAGCCCTCTCAGTAATAGGGGTCCAGCCCCTCCACAGTAACCAAACAGGGGTCTTACCCCTCCACAGTCCGCGCACGCTCGCCTGACTACCCTGGTTTGCCCAGTGGGCCTAACAAGTCAGTGTAGGAAGGCTAGCAGAACCCCGGGGCCCGTGGGGTGGCTAGTGCTCTCCCTACACTAGTAGCTCTCCTCGGTATTGTGTACACGAGGGCCAAAAGTCGGTACAAATTGGCCAAACCTAACCCCGGGTCCCTGGGGCGGCTAGCTCCGCTCTGCACTAAACAGGGGGACAGTCGCTCTCCTTGGTACTCCGTACTCAAGGGCCAGCTCACTTCCCCAATTCTATTCCTTTCACTTCTCAGGAGCTCTACTCCTAATTCCCCGTAGGGTTCATGCTCATTTTTCTTTAACTCAGCCAATTTAGGTTTCATCATTTCAGCTTTATATTCATATAGCCCATGTTCTCAACAGTAATTATCCATTCATAAACAGGCAACTGTTAACCAATTACAGGCAGTTTTCGTTTTCCTTTCTACTTTTCCAAGACTGCAATATATATATTCAATCTAGTTTTCCAGTCCTAGAATTCATGTCATATCCTAGGATCTATCATTCAATCTAGCTTTTCAGTCCTAGGATTCGTTCCATACCATAGGATCTATCATTCAATCTAGTTTTTCAGTCCTAGGATTCATGCAATACCCTAGAATCTATTAATTATTTCACAAGTGCATAATTTTTGATAAATAATTAAAGGGGCCACTCTACCCGCAAAATCGGGAGTACTGGGGGTGTAATCGGCAAGCCCGCGCGCCTCCGCAACCCCCAGCGCCGCAATGGAATGGGGTCCTAACACAAGGATCAAATACAAGGACCTACTCAGAATAGGATACAAATACTGTAAATAGGTAGAGGAACTAATTTTGAGAAGAACGAAACTTGAATCACGGAAAACGGACTTCGAACGGACCCCAAACAGGTCAAAAATGACAAGTCTACCCAAAATCAGACGCCTGGAACATCTTCCAGACGTCTTAAACAATGGCTCAATTCATACCTTGATCCTGCGCGGTCCTTCAGACGTCCAAAATCCCGCTGAACCGTCTGGACTTAGTTTCCAGACATCCGACTATCACTTCGGACGTCTGGAGACCCTCTCCGTCGTCAGGTGCTGTGCCCAGACGTCCAATCTGTGTGGGAGGGTGTGCCCTTGCACCTTCCCGAACGAGACCTGCACACATACACGATCGTCCTCAACACGAAACGAGGCAGAACCCTTCGACGGAACGGCTGCATGGCCGTACACGCGAAAGAAGAAGGGAGGAAAAATATCATACCTTCCAGACGTCTGGACCTTCCTCCAGACATCTCTCGCGTCGTCTGGACGTATGTCCAGACATCTGATTCTGGGAAATTTTCGAAGAATCAGGACCTCCTCTCCCTCCGCCTGCAGTGCACGACCGTGCCGCGCCGCACTCGCCTGCTGCCTGAGCCGCAGTAGCTCCTCCCCAGCACCACGCTCTTGCTGCACACCCGCTGGCCGGCCCTGGCTACTCCGGCAAGCTAGCACCCTCGCGATCTAGCTCTCTCCCTCTCACAGCAACCCCTCCTCCCCACGCACTCACGGCAGCAGCTGTTGCTGCCCTTGCTCGCTCACTCTCTCGCTAACAGGAAGAAGAAAAAGGCAGTGAAGTGAGGGTGAGGGAGAGGAGAGGGGGTATTTGAAGGCTTCCGTGGGGAGAGAGAGAGGAAAAGATGGCTGCGCCTGTAGGGAGGAAGGAAAGAGAAGAAAGGAGGGTGGCGATTCAGTCTGCGCACGCATGCGCGCAGACGCAAACCCGTATGCCGAAAAAATTAAATTCCAGATGTCTGGGAAGGCTTCCAGACGTCTGGACCAATTCCCAGACATCTTAAACGACGTTTGATGCCGGGGTCATAACACTTGAGAAGTTCTGAGTTTGATTCATCACAGGTGTTTGGGAAATCTAAGCACGATGGACCAGTTTCATAGTTACCTATGGCTGGCTCATAACCATAAACACCTGTAGATGGATCCACCTAACCCACATTTTTATCAGGCATGTCATTCTACATATAATCCAAATCTAGTTCCATTTAGGTCGGGGGTCCATAAAAACCTTCATTTTCAAACCCAGGCTCTGGGAAATCATATTGATCTTCAACATTACTCCAAGATGTCTCATCAATTTCTGCATGTTGATGTGGGTATTTCTGATCAATGGCTTGTTGTAACATATTTAGCATACACCCACGTTTCTCAATGAGACCCTGGTGTATTTCCCAAAGTAGTGGATTTGTCAGACACTGTACATACTCAGTATTATGTAGTCTCCACAATTCACTGTATTCTGATAAAAGATCATCCCGGGTTGAATCATGTATCATTTGTGTAAACATCATTCCAACACGGTTCATAGTGAGGGTTGTTCTTTCTGGTACATTAACCTGAATGTTCCTAGATGGATAGAAGGTTTTGTAATACTCGTCATGATGTCTAAGAGCAACCTCGATCATTTTTTCCTTGATTCTTATACGAGATTCAGGTCTCCCAAACATTTTTCCTATCTTGTTGGGTTTAATTTTCAAATCAAGTGGTGGATGAAGATGTAGAATCAAATTTAGGTCCAGATCAAATTGATTAGACTAGATCAGATTTCCCCAAAAGATCAACTCTAATGGAGGCCTCTAGGTTAAACCTAAGGACCTTTCTTGTGTATATGCACTATAGAATAGATGAGGGACTGGATGTGTATTGGACCCAACCAAGGCACCCAAAAAATTTTTGGATGACTAAGGCTGTTTCGAGGTGGATGATACCCGTGGAACAGAAATCCACACACCTGAGAATTACTTGAGCAACCAGGAAGGGAGAGTCCCGCAAAGACCCCTACACGGTAGAGCATCCCCACGGCTTAAAGGGTTTCCCTTACTCGACCTTCCTTGTCACTGAGATTCCAAGTAGACCGGAATGTATGAATTGAGACCTAAGTCTAACAATTTTAGTCCTAATTTGTGCCTTGAATTTCACTTGATTTAGAAGTTATTTCAATTGTGACCTAATTTGTAGGTAGATTGATTCATAGAGTGAACCAACTTCACCTGACCTGCTCTAATGTTGAGGATGAAGTTTGGGTTAAGGACTAAATCACCCTGAATTGATTTTTAGGTTATTAGGTCTCAAATTTTAGGTTCAGGTGAATTTAGAGCCTTGATTTTAGGGTTCTCTTGGATAGATTTTTCAGAGAAGGTCTTGGGTAGCACACAAATGCACGAAGATTAGTTTCCTTTATTGGAGGCAAGTGTGTACTAACACTTCAGAACCCTAATGTGGAAACCCTAATTGGCTCTATTTTCAAGTCCAATTTGATCTCAAATATGGCACCTTGGACTCAAACAAGAATGTGAATAGTCCAAGATGTTGACAAAATTTAGCGCAAATCCCTAATAGGTACAGGAAATCAAGATGAGGATCTCTAATCAAAATCGTCTCAACTTCAATCGAATATCAAATTCGTGAATCAGGAAATACTTTGCCTTGAAATGATCTTACTAAGAAAATATGGCAAGTGGATCCTAATTTATTTTGTTTCCTTTTTCTCTTCCCAAGATTAGGGGGTGATTAGGGAAGAAGAAAAATTTTACCTACCCCTAGAGTGGTTGATTGCACGGAAGATCTTCTCGTGATGTACCTCACAATACACAGCAAAACAGATAGGGCAAGTTAGAATTCAACTCAATCAATTAAGAATGATAACATTAGTGGTGAATTGCGCATTGCTCCCTAGCAACGATGCCAAAATGTTGGGTCGCTTTTGTTGAGTTTTAAAATAAGGGTCGTAGTACAGTCAACAAAAGTGATACAACATTTGAATTTATAAGTGTTCAAAAATAAGAAATGAGTCTGAGGTCGTTCACAAGGAGCAAATGTGGAATTCACACACTAATCAAAATATAAAACAGATGAGCACAATGATTAATTGCCACAAAGTTATGCAATGAATAATCTACTCTAAAATATATTCAATGATAAGCCAAACTGTATCTCAGAAATTAGTGGGATAAAAAGAAGATTAAGAAACCCTAAAAATGGTGATTTGAATCACCAATTATATCCACCATTAAGAACATATCCCAATGAATCAACCTAATTCAATATCGCAAAAGTGGTCTTAAACCACTTATTCCTCAAATTCCACGTCAGATAAGCATTTGATTTAGCCTCAAATATTGCCACAATGTCGATAAGGTGCTACAAACACCTTAAGTCATAAAGCCTCTGCAGCACAAGGCACATGGCCTTAATGTAAAGCCTCAAGCACAAGGCCTAAGAATTTTCTAAGTGTTGGCACACAAGGCATACACTTCAAGGCAACAGGGCACGAAACCCGATGCAAAACCACCCCCCACCCTGCTCAGAATCTCCCCTTTTTTCCTTTCCTCAAATTCGGATCGGGCATAAGGTAGTTGGTTATACAGGTAATCAGGTCATGAATAGGGGACCAGACCTGCCGACAAGGTGTAACGGGTGAGGAGTGTGTGAGAGTGAGAGGGGACCTCACCCCCTGTGTGTCGAGGCAAACAACGTATGCAACAAGTTCCTTTTATGCACTATTCTGAGTTTTATGCCTACGATGTGGGATTAAGAAGTCCTTTGCGCAAAGCTACCGGGGATTGGAGATTAAATCGTTGCTACTGTCGTGGTGCTTTCGTTGAAGCTGCAACTGGGATCGTGCGATGACTCCGCAACTCCAGGTGGTGGAACCAAGCCCTGAGGTCGACAGAGCGCGGTGGATGGTGGCAGTGATGAGCAGCGAAGAGGAAGTGTCCGGTGAATCCTTGAAAAGACAAAAATTGGGCTTTTCACCCCAATCAAATGGTTCAGAGGTTTCACCATGATGTGAAGAATGCAACGGCGGTGGTGGCGAGGTGATTTGATGTGTATGGTGGTCCGACGATGACAGAGATGTGCTGTGGGAATGGGTTTGGTTGATGGAGTCGTGGAGTGAGTGAAAGCTCTAAGAAAGAGAGGGCTTTTACTTGCGGAGGTGAGTGGAAGGTTGCGGTGGCAGTGGTTGTGAGTTTGGTGGCGTGTAGCGGTCGCATGGCCTCGTCGGAGTTACACCGATGCTAGGAAAAAGGGAGGGAAAGGAGTTGATCGTCGGTCAGAACAAGAGGAGCTAGAAAGGATCTGGATAGGTAGAGGAGGAGATTAAACCTAAATTAGGGACGAAAGGGGTCGGATTTGGTGCCAACTATGATTGGCCAGTGTAGAGGACAAAGAGGTCTTCGATGAGGGAGACGGCAACAACGACGGGCGTTGCTGGCCTCTGTGTTGACTGGCGAGAGGCGGAAGAAGAAGAGGAAGAGGAAGAACCAACCAATTTGGCTGTTGGCTGGTTTGATGAAGGAGTTGAGGAGTGTCACTGAAGTTGAGTCGAAGGGCGACCGTAGAAAGGAAGAACAGGGGTTTTTGGGCCTAAACTCGATTGAGGATGAGCCTAGGACCTTGAGGAGCCTTTAGAGCTTAAAACCAAGCTCTAAATGAAGAAAGGTGCATGATTTAGCTGTGGTTTTAGGGGAAAAGCTTCCTCTAAAATTTCAAGCTCACCTAAGCTCTAAGGTCCAATTTAGGACTCAAGATCTGATTCCTTGGATTGGGAGACCTCTCAATATCAATCCCTCCAAGTTTGGAGGGATTTGGTCTTAATTTGAGGGGGAAATCTCCTCTTCAAATCTTGTCCTATGGTGCATTCACACGCTAATGGCCCCAGGGGTGTTTTTGCAAAGAACATGAGAAAGTTAGGGACCTAAATGCAATAAATTCAAATGTTAGACGATTGATGGTAGGAATAGAGATCTTAGGGACTGAATCGTAAACTAGGTCAATATGGACTTTGATTGGGCCCAAATATTAGTCTTAACGTAATTTGGATCCAGTGAATCTAATAGTAAACCTAAATTTAAGTTTTGACCATGTTTGACTAGGTAAATTATAGAGACTCTAAATCAAGGCAAAATCCCGTCTGAAACTCTATTAGAGGTCAAAATGGGTTCAGATGGTCAAACCAAAGGTACCAAATCTCTTAGAATATTTTTCTATGAATTTTAGTAGGTTTAAATGATTTTTATCTTGACCAAGACCTCTTCAATTCAAGTGGGGTTGAGAATTAGGGTTTTGTGTACTATTTTCACCCTCGAAATTATGGAACCCTATTTTTGTCAGTGTGGACCACTTCTTGGTCTTTAATGCTCAGTTGACCTTTAATTAACTCCTAGGTGACCCCATGGTTACTCTACATTAATGATGTGATGTTAAAAGAACAGAACTATGGTCCTCAGGTGATCATTCAGGAGCATGTATCTCTTGATTTCAACTATTTCAAGTTAGTTATGGCGAATGATGGCGTGACCATCACTTGGTGTCTTGGAGTGTCTGCAATATCTTAGTGCTCTTATCTAAGAGGGCCAAGAGGTCGAGGTTATAACTGCCAACATGGTAGTCTACAACGAAGAAGTCACCTAGGCACTACATCTAGCCAACATGAATATTATGTCGGTGTAATCAACTAGTTGTTGGGCCCTATTTCAAAGTTTCAAGACATGTCAATGCTGGATGAATATGACTAGGTGATATGGACTGTTGATGTAAAAAGTTGGTTACTAGAATGATATGAGCCTAGTGACTTAGTTGGGAAGAACTCATAAGGTAAAAAAGTATGAAGTTCGTATAAAAGCATATGTGTTATTTAGTACCACAACCTTGCAATGATACATACATACATAATGAATTATCTAGTTATGCTACTCTTGTATACCAATCATGTTGTAACCCCAAAATCACCCAAACTATTGCCTTAGTTCTAGGAGATCACCTCTTAAACAAATAAAGGTACTAATCCCCATTACATAAAGGATGAACTTTTGTACCCATTAAGGAGTTGAACAAATAGAGGTGCAAATCACCTCTTTTTGGCAACCTGGATGGCCCACCTGAGGCGGATGGAGACCACAAGGGGCTTATTTTGACTTAGAGGCGGCTGGAGGAGACCCACTGAAGAAGGAATGGCTAGGTGACACCAATGGGTGGTCATTGATGACTAGTGATGCTTGACAGTGATCCAAACAATTGGTGGTTGTTCCTCCAGAAAATTGACACCGCCCATGCCGATAGTCTCAACTAGAAAATTGAGACATTACAACGTCGAGATCTGGAGCAGGCGAAGAGGTTGTACAAGGTCACCTCACAACTACAAGCTGCCAGTCGCAAAATGGAGCAGCAAGAAGAGTTATTGGAGCGGCACAACAAGCAGTGGGAGGAGTTCTTGTCTTATCTTCGAGGATTTGATCTGATCATACCCTAATCATAGTATTGACTAAGTTCACAGGCTGGAGATAAGTGGACTCGAATCGCTGACATCTGCCACAGGGTAATCTATCACTACTCAGGCCTCCCAAACTGATTCTACCATAGAGGCCAACGATAGACAATCACTTTCCCCTAAACACAGCTTACAACTTTCATCATACTATGCTCTCCAAAGAGCAACTCTTCTTCAAATAGCAAAAGGTACTGAGTTGGAGTCCCATCCTAAGGGTAGGTGGGATTCTTGTGGTTCCATAGGATCCAGTTACAGGAGAACTAGGAATGAAGAGCTCTCCCCCTTTTTCCTCCACATTCCGAGGCATGGCGATGATGATGATGGGGGCGAATCTGGAGCTAGTGGCATAGGTGCTTGATGAGGTGTGCCTTATCATAGCTAAAATGACAAACTTAGGCTAGAAACTATATTAAACACTATATTATTAACATAATAAATGGGTTAATATTAACATAATAAATGGGTTAAGTGTAAGAATTAATGAAAATAACCTAAAATATTAAATTGGTGTTAAAAATGCATAATTAGGTCAATATTTGATATATTTTATGTATTAACATAAATTGATGATCTAAATGTAAATTGAACACATATTTGAGTTCAAAAGTACAAATCAAGGGCTAAATTAACTTCTACTATGTTCAATTAAGCTTCAATGAAAATCTCATAACATTTGGATATCATTAGCACCTTGCTTACATGACATTACACATAGGTCCTTAGTACATAACACTTTCTTAAGCTAAAACTTGTCAGGGACTTGTTTGCAAGCATGTAAGGGCCTCTTGGTTACTATTTTCACCACTAATGGTCTTGGTATGCAACTATCACAGTGTTTCGATATAAGGGCTTCTCCACAATTTTCCCAACACACCTGGGTTCCTCTTTGCGGACTGTTCGTCATCCAAGAACACGCTTCATAGGCACCGTCGATTGCTTGTTCCACAGATCAACAACTAATTCTTCACCATTAATCGTGCACCCTCGCATGAAGCATTGTGACGACCTTTAGATCCCATCCAATGGTGGAAGATTGGTTTAAAGCTTTCCATGCTCCTACCCTTCTCATCCCACCGTTCCCACACAAATTGTTGAATCTCACTAGGTGGTGCCCAGATCGCCCCTTAACCAATATAATCAGCTCCCTTGTGAGCCTTAGGTCCTTTAAAAGCTCCCTCCCCATTGAGACTGGTCATCATCCACATCTCTAGCTCTTCTTCCTCCTTCATCAGTTGCTCGTGATAAGGGCGACCTTTTCTTCTTCCCCAGTTCGTTGCCACAGCAACCAGTTGTGGATTCAAAGACCTCATTCACTCTGCTGGGGATCCTCTCATCTCCCTTCGTCGCTGTAGTGACCAGCTGTAGCCCAAGAATCCCATTCCTCTGTTAGCTAGATTTTATTGCTTTCGTAGATTAGCTTATTGCTTTCTAGGTAGATTGATTGTTTTCTAGATTAGTTAGGAGTAGAATTAGTGAGTTGAATCATCACATGCTCAATTTAGATTAGGAGTAGATTAGCTTATATCTGATTTCTCCCTCTCTAATCAATTCAGATCAGAAAGGTGTTTTCACACAATTTCATTAATTTCCCTCATCACCTCACCCATACTTCTAAATGTTTTCCTTCTATTTTAATCGCCATTCACCCATTCATCAAGGCATCAAATCAGATCTAATGCTCTAGAGTATTCAAATTTGATTTGAGTGCCAAACTCCATCTGAGGGTCATCCCATTCATTTCACCTAATCACAATGACCCTCCAATGGTTTTGAATGAAGTGATTCAATGATTTCATTTGATTTAATGTTAATCTAAATTTTTCTTTTCATTGATAGTTAATGCCAAGGAAAATCTGTCCTACTGATTTGAGGCTCTAACAATGATTCAAATGCTCATTTGGGTGAGATTTATATTTTAATCTAAAGGATTTCAATGCATTATTCAGGGGTTTAGTTCAGTTTGAGAGATTTGAAGGTTGGGATTCAATTTTAGTGGATTTCAACGTTTGATCTAATTTTTCTCCTCATGCTATCAATGGTGTAAGAGAGGGATTAGATTAGAGTGTATTTTGTTTTCGACGTTTAATCTTGCTTTGAATGAGCCCTAGACCTATCAAGCAACGTTTGAAATGTTTCTAAACTAGGTTCAAATGATTTTGAAAACCTAATATGAATCTTTACCTTACACTATCTATAGTATAAGATGGTCATATTAGGGTTTCAATGATTTTTGGGAGTTCAATTTAGTTGTCCTTGGATTTCAGAATTGATTAGGAAAGAATTTGAGATGATTTTCTTGGGATTTAACTCACACTTCTTAGTTCTAGGATGTAACTCTTCATTCACACTTCTCAGTTCTGGGAATTTACTGATTTCTTTCATTCTGTTGTAATATCTGAACATCTTATATATATATATATATATATATATATATATATATATATATATATATATATATATATATATATATATATATATATATATATATATATATATATATATTATTTTGACTATAGAATTTCTTTTAAGTGAATATTTTGAACATCTTTTATTTCCTATGTGTTATTAATTATCGTACTAAAAAAGGCAACTGCTTTTTAAAAATAATTTACACATTATTAGCGACAGTTATTATTGAAATTGTTGTTAAACGTCATTGGTGATGGTTTCTAAACCGTTGCCATATGTCACTTAACTACATATTCATTTCCCATGTGCGGTATTACATCTTATTCAGTGAGAGTTATATACACTTGGAGACGATTTTACAACCGTCGCTATTAAGTTTTCTTGATAGTTTTAGGGTAAATCGTTGCTAACGATACCAACATTTTTGGCATGTGTTTCGATCTCACGCTAAGACCATTGGTGACGGTTATATAGATAACTGTCTCTAAAGGAATTTTGTAACGGTGCTAAAACTGTTGCTATATCCTGGATTCCTAAACCTTTTCTGTGCAGGATGAAAAGGCGACGATACTGGAATGAAACCATCACAAAATCAAAGTAGCAACGTCTGATTCAGCGACGGTTAGCGGCGACGGCTTTAAGTGAATTGGCGATGGTTTATAATCGTCGCAAACTGAACCCATTGTTGTAGTGTCTGCAGCACTGTAGAACCTAATGGGTGGTGTTTCTTGAAGCTTTAGAACCACAAATGCTAACAAAGGCCCCCTTGGGCCCTAGGGCGGTTGAACGATGGACTTAGGAGGAGCTAGGGTTCCTTCCTAAGCCCCACAAGCAAAGGAAGAGGCCACCATAGCCCTCCCACAAGCATGATGAAGGTAGATTTGGTGGATAATCACCAGAGGTGGTGGGGGGGTTGGCTAAGGACGCTAGAGGGTTGGCAGATAGAGCACAAGGCCGGTGGTAGCAACAAAGGTGTCTTTTCGATGACCCTTTGTGTCTAGGGTTAGTTGTTGATGCAAAAATTATCATGTTTAAGAAATGATTGCATTATTGTATAGTGACGAAAATCGATACAACATTTAAATTTATAAGCTTGAAAACAGAAGTGAGTCCTGTTGGTGAAATGGCACCACGATCGTCAATTTTGATGATAACAAAACACTTTTGTTTTAACATTTGTATTTGAGCTTTAGATTTCAGGAAAATACTAATGGATACAAGTGTGAAGGACCTCAGAGCTCGCACCCATGGTGGATTGGAGGAGCTCGTTGGATGAGAAGGAACTTCGTGAGGAGCGAAAGTTTGAAGAAGGAAGGAGATAAAGAATAGGATAGATATTCTATTCATGTATTTTCTATTTTATTGTTCCTTGTGTTTTTCTTTCTTAGATGCATGTTAAAGAGCCTCAAAGCATCAACTCTATAGTCCTAGGAACACTTGCACAACCTTAAGATACTTAGGTTTTCCGTAGAGAACTTAGAAAACCTAAATAGGCTTCAGACGGTCTTTTCAAACATCTAACTCTAAATTCAGATGTCTGATAATGAAATTTAAGACATCTGAATGTTGAATCAGATGTCCAAACTTTTAGGGTTGGTCTTAGAACCTTATGTCTATTGATTTCAGACGACCGACCCTTAGTCCAAAAGTCTTAGCAGACATCTGATGACTTTGCCAGATGACCAATTAGTGTAACGTTGGCTTAGAAAATGATCATTGAGGTTTTGATGTTAGATCTTCTATCAGATGGGAAATCCATTCCCGCAGTAAATTAGGTTTTTAGACGTCCAAATGTAGTGCCAGACGTCTGATATGTCATCTGACTAAATTACACTAGAACCCTGTTTAGGTCTAAACCAAGTCAGTAAAGAAACCTGCCTAGAATCAGACGTCTAATTTAGTTTCCAGGCATCTTAATAATGACTTCCATACGTATGATATTTTTCCCAGACGTCTGATGACCCTATCAGAATCATTAATAATTTTAATTGCGGCTTGTTTTGCCTTAGGATGATCCCCAACGGCTACCTAAGGCTTTCATAGCCTTCCTAGGCCTTCCTAAGCCATCTATAAATGGGAGAGGCCCCTTGCCTTGTAAAGACACACCAAGCAACACATTTCCACATCATATTGTGTCATTTGATCTTGAGAAGAAGCTCTAGCTCTCCAAGCATTTGTTCCACACCTGAGAGCTTTGTCCAGCTGTGCACCCGCTCTCACTCCGCGATTATGAGAGCGACGCAGTGCCTACACGTGGTTTACGCACCCATGTCATCAAGTCAATGCACTCCCAGCAAAGGGAAATTCCTTCACGTATAGTAGCTAGATTCAATCATTTACTTTGTGGCTCTATACGTTTGTGTTGTAATATTTCTTTGTTATTTGGTTGGGTATTCATTTTGCAAATTCTCATCTCCTTCGTGAAACAAAAACCTTCTTGTAAAGAGAAGGGTTTTGAGGCACACTACTCTCGTTTAAAGTAGTGTTGTTGTATTAAGGTTCAGTCACCCTCATTTAAGTGACTGGGTTAGTGGATTTTGATCGACTTGGTCGATCGGAAAATCCTAACTCAAGAGGATTAGGTAGTGGTTTTCATCCGATTTGGGTTTTCACTTAAAAATCTTTGTGTATCTTGTGTGATTGCTTATTGTGAGATTGTTTTATTCTAATTCATTTTATATTATATCCCGCAAATCTCACCCCCTCCCATAGGAACCTTCAAGTCCAAGGTCATTCGCAAGGAGTAAATATAGAATTCACAACACTAATCACAATACTAATCAATGAGCACAATGAAAATCAATAATCAGAATATATTCAATGATAAGCCAAATTGTATCTCAAGAATTGCTGGGATAAAAAGAAGTTCAAAAACCTAAAAATGGTGATTTAAATCACCAATTAATTTCCACTTTTAAGCACATATCACAAGATACTCAATGTCTCAACCAAGCCAAATTTTCCAATAGTGGTCTCGAACTGCTAATCCTCAAGGCCAATATGTCCATAGTGCCCAAAGGTCAGAACCAAGCCTTTAGCATATGGCATAAGTTTCACTAGCACAAGCATAAGGCATTAGATGTCTTAAACGTCCACTGTCTAAGCTTTAGCCAAAGCACAGAACCAACACAGAGCCTCAAGCACAGCACAAGCAACCAGCTCCTCGAAATGCCTAAGTGTTGGGCGTATATGGGAATTAATCTCGGGACAACAATGCAAAACCGTCTCCCACCCTCCTCAGATTCTCTTCCTTTCTTAATAGGGTGTACGAGCATGCACAATGTTGGGTAATTAGATGTGAATAATGACTGGGCCCATCGGCGTTCGTGGTGGGTGAGGTATGCACGACGCGTGAGGTGGGGACCTCACCCCCGCTGTGTAGAGGTAATGAGCCTTCACAACAAAACCAATTTATGCGCCTTCTCAACTTTGGTGTCCATGATGTGGCATTAAAGCACCTTCACTTCTTCACGCGTTGTGCTGCGAGTCTGAAGCTCCAAATTGAAGCCTTTCTCGAGGTGTTTTTGTCCAATTGAAATCGCAATAGGCTTCCTGGGATGTGTCTGCATATGATGAAGGTGGAAACAAGGCCGAAGATGGTCAGAAGATGGCGGTCAGAGCTGAGGATGACAGTGGCAGCTGATGTTTGATAGAACCCTGAAATGCAAAGTACGACCATGCGGCCCCGTTAAACCAACTCACAAGCTTCACCGATGTGCGGTGACTGCAGTGGTGGGGTTAATTCAATGAACGGTAGCGTGTGGTGGATGGCCAAGGTTGGAGAAGACGATGGTGAAGTGGGTTGTTTGGCCGGAGTTTTGGGTGAGCAAAGTGCCTAATAAACATGGGGATTTCGTTCTATGGAGAGAGTGGAAGGTATTGGTGGTAGTGGTTGTGTGGATGGTTGAGCGTAGCAACCGGCCGAAGCTCACCAGAGCTTCACTAGCCACGAAGAAGATGGAGGGGGAGACAATGGTGTGTTAGTCGATTTAGGAGGAGGGGGAGGTTGGAGGGATCTAGAGAGCGAGAGGAGGAAGAATGCCTAGCTAAGAATGAAGGGGAAGAGAATTCCACGCTGGCGTGACTTGCCAGATGTGGAAGGGACGAATACCTCCAGTGAGGTTGGGCAGCGAGGATGAAGGTGGAAGTGACCCTGCTGTGATTGGCAAGGAGCGGAGGAAGTTGAGGGAGAGATTGGGCCACTTGAGTTGACCGTTGAGTGGCCGGAGCGAAGGGATTGATGAAGCTCGCTAGAGTCACGGCGGAGGCGGCCAAAGGAAGAAGAGAAGAGGGATTTTCGGCTTATACCGGACTCCCCTTGGACGTGGAATGATCTAGAGCTTATATTGAGCTTAGATTTGAGCTCAATTAGGAAGAATTCTCTCAAGAAAGTAAGAATTTAGGGAGCTCTTGTTTAGGAAAAAACTTGAGTTCGCTTGAATCGTAGCATTGATTTCATCCCTCCATATCTTGTTTAATGGATTCTCCATATCTTAAATACCAATCCCTCCAAATTTGGAGGGAGTTGGTGCAAATTTGAGAGAGATTTCCTCTCTTGAATATCTGCTTGTTTGGGTCCTAAGATTCGATTTAGATGAGAGGCGGAAGGGGCTGTTTTTTTAAGGAGACGACAAAGGATAGGGACCGGAATGCAATAAAATCAAAACCTAGGGGCTTAACTGTGAAGAATAGAGATTTTAGGGACTAGAATGTAAACTAGGTTAAGATGGACTCTAATTGGATCCGAATTTTGGTGTTAACCTAATTTTGACCTAAGAAATCTAATGGTAAAGTTGAATTTGAGTTTTGACCACGTTTGACTGAAAAAATTGCATAAAAATCCAAATTAGGGTAAATTCCCAACTAAAACTTTGTTCTAGGTTAAAATATGTTCAAATGGTAAAACCAAGGGTACTAAACCTTTTATAATATTTTTCTATGAATTTTAAGAGATTTAAATTAATTTTATCCTGACCAGAACCTTTTTAATTAAGTGTGTTGATAATTAGGATTTTTATATTCTTGAAATGCACGAAATCCTATTTCTGTCAGTATTGACCCACTTTTTTTAGACTTCTGTGGTCATTTGACCTTCAGTTAATCCCTAAGTGACCCCGTGGTTATTCTGTATTCATGATGTGCTGTTAAGATTGCAGAATTAACCTTATTTCCATATTTTCTTCTCAAATCAGAATGATGCGTAGTTGTGACCCTCAGATGATTAGCTAGGAGCTTTGATCATTCAAACCTGACTAAATGTAAGCTTTTAGTAGAATGATGTACAATCTCAAATGATTAGGTCTGAGCTTTTATCAGAATGATGTACAATCTCATCTTAAGGTGAGATCAAATGCATGATGATGGGATGGTCTTCCATCATATTTTACCATCACCCATAAGAACCTAGAGAAAGGATGTGGAGAAAACATACTTAGCTTCCTCTCCTTTCTAAATGGTGGTTGTTCCTAAGGTTCCTCTTCTTGTAATATTGGTAGGCTTGGGTAGCTTGAGAAGAGGGCAAGGATGGCGTTCTTTGGGTGAGGAGTGGTGGAGAGGTAGGGAATAACGGAGGAGAGGGCATTCAAAATGAGTAGGGGGAGAGGAAGGTAATGCTCAATGAGACTCTCCATCAGGTACATCTCCTCATGCAACTTAAACATTGTCATGGATTCCCTCCCACTTCAAGCCACTCAATTACTAATTCCCAGGTCCTTTCTAACTTCTAATCAATCCCTTATTCCATGTTATGGCCTTAGCCTTCATTTGATTGGACCTAATAGCCCTCAATGTATTATTCCCCCATCCATTAACAAGTTATAATTAGGCTTTAGCATTTTCTAGTCATCACATCAAGATGCGTTTTCACGTTGTTTCTCCTTTAGTCAAGGAGGAACTTCATGTAGAGTAGAATTGGTTGGGAAATATGCAACTAGATTGCCCTAGACCTATGAGGGATGACTTTGATTTTTAATAGGATGTTTTGAGTGGAGAGTATAAGAATATATTGATGTAATATTTAATGATGCCTAGAAGGAAAAAGGTATATTGAGGTTCAAAGAAAATTTATGACAAACATAGAGGAACTTAAAGCTAAGAAGAAAACATTGGCACTAACATGTTCTCTTGATAATCGTAGTGCTTTCTTTATCCTTATTGAGTTGCTTGACTCATAACCTACTTTGTGATCTAATTTCAAGTATTAATGCCATTTATTTTGATGATCAAAATGACAAGTAGATAGGTGTAGGGGTTTTGACTTAAGAAGAGATGGACTCCACAAAAGTAAGGCCAAGGTTGCTTTCTTCAAATGAACACAACGTATCAAAGAAGTTAATGCACTAGTTCAAGTGTGTACCCATGATGTAGCATAATGCAACATCTCTTTTTGTAGTAGACATGTATATATAGGAATTGGGTTTTATAATTTATTTGCTTCATTTTACATATCTTTGTGGGCTTGCACATGTTAAATAATAGTGGCAGAGGCATAATTACTTGATGTAAATGTTATGTAAGTGGTGTGACCATGTTAATTTATTGCAAGAAAATATTTGATTGGCATATGAATCATTTATCTCCTATAATTATCAATTAGAGAAAATTATATCCAAGTGAAAATTTTTCTTTGCAGTTGGAGATAATGCCAGAATCATTTAATTTGATCTTATTTTTTGATCTTTGCTTTGTTCTTTCAACTCTTTCAGCATCAACGTGAAGTTCAAAATGGATAGAATTGAGAGTTAATAACAAAAGAACCTATAATACTGTCATTTCCGAAAAGTAATGGAAAATGCTAAGATTTAACATGTTAGGGTATCGCAATGTACAATAACAAATTGAGGATGTTGACGATCACAGGCATGTTGTTTGTTAAATAATTTGAATGAAATGAATGAAGATATAATTTTGAGAAACATGAGAAATCTAAGAGGGATCGGCACTGAAAAAGAGGTATTCTAAACTCTTATGTCAAAGTATTTTGATGCACCTATAAATTAGTATATTTATAGGAAAAAACTATGAATGTCACTGTAAACTGTAAACAACAACTATCTTACATGAATGTTTTTTCTAAGGACTTAACCAAATCAAGATCCTAACACCATTTTGCAGTCTATAACTTAAGTCAAATAAAAATGATCAAATTAAACTTGCTTTTAGTTGTGCGATACATATAAACTAACGAGGAAAAATTAGGGATAAACCAGAAAGTTTCAAAAAGATCACAAAAAAACATCTATATCTATACTAATATACTAAATCCGAGTTTCGGCAGCCACGTGTCGAATCCTCCTCCAGTTTCTTCCCCTCTCTCTGTCTTTCTCTTCCCCGTCCCTCCGTTCGTACCATCGCTGACAGACAAAACGCAGCGCAAGTATCCCACTCATCGCTCCGTGTGAATCTTCTGATGGCGAGGTGGACGTACATACGCTCCGTGCACCAAAATAGTTTTCCACATAAAATATGATAGGCACGAGTATATTCTATCAAAAATAATAACATAGGATTACCTCTCAAAAAAATGAAAAAAAAGTAATGTGCAATCTAGAGATAACCCAAACAGATTTTCTTTCCATTTTCAACTTCTATTGTATTTGGAATATAATTTCTAGAGCATTACATGATAAGAAGTCTAGGTGCAGAGAGATGAAATGAACTACTATCTTTCCCATTGACATAAAGGGGAGCCATAAAGGAGAATTCCGGTAGTCACGTGTTCGACCTTTCTGCTTCTCACCTCTCAAACCTACTCTGTTTCTCCCCGACCCACCTTTATGGATTATGATTCCATCTCAATTAAGTCCACTCCTAGAAACATCGACCCTCGATTGAGATAAATCCACAAAAAGGTACATGATGAAAGTTGTCTAATTAATTTTAAAGATGAAAAAAAATGAGTTAAGATAAGGAATAAACTCCTCCAAGAAAAGAGATGCAGGAGATATGACACTAAGTTTTATTATATTTGGATAGATGACATTGCAAAATTTTATATTTTAATATTATCTTATCAATATACAAATTTTGTGATCTTCATTTAATTAAATATAATTCTATCTAATCTAAATATGACTATCCTAGTTGCGTTGACAATTGTCATTGTACTCAACTATAATAAGGGCATATATAAAAGCATTAGAAATCATCCACTACTATTTTTCTATAATATATTATTACATAGCAAAAATTTTCTCAGGAAAAGGCCTTGGCCGACAAATATCTTAACTGGTACACCTTTTTTCTAATACGTATCAGTCATGCACACAATTTAATCCACATAAAAGGATTAAAAATAGAACATCAGTAGTGGAGCGATGAGAAGGAAATATGCGATGGGAATTTGGAATTAGTGGGATAACAGGGAAAACATTCCCTAAATTGAAGTGAATTTTGAGGTTTTGACAGCTATTGTGTGAACTGTATTTTAGTTTATAAACGTGGAGGGATTGAAAACAAAACAATATTACTAGAGAGATATAGGAAAATACTCTCCTAAAGAAACGTGAAATTTTGAGGGTTTCCACATCCATCATGCGGAGACTATATTTTAATTTATAATAATAGGTGTGTATGTTGTCAGCTATGGTCCTTACTCTGGTAGGGGTAGATACTTGCTTGAACTTAACATTGTAATTATTTAAGAGGTATGTGGTGTGAGAAACATGCCTTTTTCAATTTACCTGCAAAAGATTCTAGATAATAAAAAAAAAAAAAAAAGATGCATATATTTCTTGTCTCTCTCTTTTTATTGAATCTTTTAGAAGTTGTTGCTAATTTATTTGCTATCAATTATTTATTATGAAACTGCAATTCCTTGTTAGAATACGTGCCTTTGATTGATACATTTAGATTATTCGAGCAACCTCAACCTATTAATTATTGGTGAGAAAAACGACCCATGCATGCACACATATGAAGCTTGTACTCATGGAAACGAGAGGTTACAGGGTATGTAGACTCTCACCCCACCCGTTGGACAGGATTCATATATCTTCCATAAGGATCGAAGCTCAATGCAAGAAGCGGGATTTAACTCTGCCAAGATATGGTGAAGATTTGAATGATCTTAACATTCTTCAAGCAAAGGGAATCGTCAAATCAATATATAGTTGCTTTAGAATGTCAGACAAAAAAAGATCACGTTTGATGACCTAAAGCGATGCCAATATTGTAGAATTTTGTCAATTATCATTATCACCGTGTGCAGTAATAATGTGGTCTACGTTAGATTCCAACAACTTGCATATGTAAACACAGTTAACGGATCCTTTCTCACCTTTTAAGCTACCGAGGTCTGATATAGAAGGTCCTTCAAGCACATGGGAGTGGCATCTAATTCCGTCAAACTACCTTGCATTCTGAGTACATCTACAGCATTCAGTATTGTACTTCTCATCATCAAGTGCATCCAGAGAACTCGATTCTCTCCCAATATGCAACATCGTTTTCATAGCTTTTTGTTTTTTCTTTACCGTGAAAGACTTATGATGGAAAGAAGCAGATTATATGAACACCTATGCCTTCTAAAGAGGGAAACATGTCTCTCAAAAATGGAAGTGACACTCACCTAATTTGGCAAAAATAAAAAAATCAGGTGCTCGATCCAACCTGCTTCAGAAATCAATTCCATGCATAAATCACGATACATGCCATCAAATGAAATCGATAATTCACGTGAGATAGGAAAAACTAGTAGGTAAGGCACTGGTCAAGTCTTGGTCATGGTAAGCACGATTTTTTGTGTGACCCATCACCATTAAAACAAACTATAAAGAAAAGGAGAAAGGATAAAAATACAACAACCCAAAAACAGTCGAGAATGCCGATGGAAGCAGAGGTGACGATAGAGAACATCTCAACTTGAGATAACCTCTAGCAGCAATCTTCAAGAACAAGCATCAAATGCAAGCCAACTTGAAGGAATTGAAGAAGCCATCAAAGCACAACTCCTCATCGGTCACTCCAGAGTTCATCCAAGCAGCAAATAGGTGGCAAGCAGCCACCGGCAGCCATCATAGCCACCAGGGAGAAGTCCCCTACTAGCAACACACACCGTAGCGAGATGAGTACTCCCTGGCAACCAGCTTGCACACACCATAGTTGAAGATGCACCAAATAAAGCCACTGAAGGGATGTATGAGGTGGAAAGGGGATGATAAGAGAGAGGAGGGAGAAGAAAGTGTGTGTGTGGGGGAGGGGGGGTGTGGCGCAGGGGCCTCAGCTAGTCGAAAGGTCAACCAAGGCCCCACCCATCAACTAACATTTTGGTCGTACACTCTTGAGAGGGGAGGAAAGGGGAATCGTGACTTTGAATCCTCCCTATACATTATTTCTGGAATGTGAACTTAGTTATCAATTTCTTGTTCCTCATGGAGCTGTTTAAAATAAAGAATTGTCACCAAAAATTTCTTCTTTGAGGTACTAAATTTAAAATTATTTTATTTTGAAACTTAACATTTAATTTCTTTTTTTTCATTCCTCCACCTAAACAACTCCCGAGTGATTACATTTCATCTATCTCCCTCTTTCGCTCTAACTCCTGAATGATTACATTCTATTTCTCTCCCTCCTTCACTCTTCTCACGCATCTAGATCTAATGTACAAGTGTGGAACTTTGGCGGCAATTCTCTTGGATCCCCTTGGGCTTGAGGTACCATCACATGCGATAAGAAGAAGAAGAAAACGTGCTTCACTTTTGACGAGGACGAAGGAATGACCTCTAGTCGTGAGAATGTGCAATGCCATGCCAATAAGAATGACAATTAGGAGTTGTAGACGTACTTGGGCAATGCATGAGAAGAGTAAGTGTGAACTCTACAACCTAGTTTACTTGGGCGTTAATCTCTTATTTGGTAACTTGGATTTGGTCACTTTAATATGGATTTGTCTAACACTAATTTCTACTGGTGTTATCATTCGCATCTCTAACACCTTTCATGTTTCATATACTTAACATCACTACCAAGTAAATGTTTTAAAAGTTAACACCACAACTTAACACCAATTTAAGTAAATACAAACTGGTGTTAACACTACTCTCCAAGTAAATACAATTGCGGGTTAATACCAATTTCATATTTTTTAACACATTTCTAACCCTTTAAATAAACTAGCCCTACAAGAGACACCTAGCAGATGAAGAGGATCATAGACAATGAACCATCATAAACTCAAGCCAATGGTGGGGTGAGACCAACCACCTTGCAGATGAAAAGGATCATCAATAGCTAATGAACTATTGTAGACTTGGAGATAATGTTGAGAAAGAGGAATCCAAGTCAACAAAAAAATGTAAAGAATAAGAAAAGCAATTTTTCTTCATGTGTATATGCTTGCTTCCAAGCGAAGTTGATAGAGGAGAAATTGAGACTAAGAGGCCATGTATGCCTCTTTTTTTTTTGTTCAATTAAAAAGATTCCCATTTTATGATTGTTAGATTAAGCAACCATTGTCATTCTGTTGTCTCTGTGCATAATTTGATTTGTGCTTGACTCTCCACATCCCCAACATTAGGTGAGGGGAATTGTTTTGGATATATGTGATGATATGTAGTCACATTTATAATATAATAAATCAAATGGATTAGATGTATGTGCCGATGCATGGAAAGACCAGCTATCGCGCCTCTTCTAAATGGGGTGCCAATGGGGCTAATCGAGACTTCAAGGGGGCTGAGACAAGGTAACTTTCTTTCACCACCATTATTCAAATTAGCAATGAATTTGTTATCATTGTTACTTGAAGCACAACTGACGAATGAGAGGATGAAAGTGTTGCGTATTGGAGAAGTGGAATTTGTCTTTGCAGATGATGTTCTCATTTTGTCAAAGTAGATAGTAAGGAGGGTGATAGACATCTTTGATCCCATGTCCGACTTGCATGTTAATGCAAATAAGAGCCAAGTGTACATCCCAAAGGGAGTAGGGGAAAGGATGACCCTCGACATGCTTGAGGGGAGATTTTCCAATAAGTACCTAGGGATGCCTCTACATGAGGGGGTTGGAAACTGTAAACTGTATTAATCTCTCATCAACAAGGTGTTGTAGGAGATAGAGCTTGGAGTGCAAAGACTCCATTGAGGATGGGACATGTACAACTATTATGTGGGGAGTGAAAGGCCTACTCGATTTCTTGATGGCGACATCAGTGGTTCCAAAGATCAGTCCTAAAGGGGGTCTTGAAAATCGTGGCAGACTATGTATAGGGGAATAAAACCCACCTTCTCAAATGGAGGGACATGTGCATGTTAAGGTAGGAAGGGGGTCTTGGTCTTAAATACTTACTTGACGTAGACAAAGTAGAGGCGTGCAAGAGGGTAAAGAGATTGGTTGATGGCCAAGAGGGAGGAACCTGGGCCACACGAGTGTGCAGACAATATTGAATTGATGACCTCCTCACAGGTGGGAGGGGTAGCAGAGGTTTGAGATGTTGAGGCCATGTTCTATATCGTAGGATGACACTAATTGAGCATTGCACCACTACTGGTGGGAATGATGCAAGAAGATGGTGTTGGTCACAACAACACTTTCTGGATATAATTAGAGAAGCCCGCCAGCCACGAGAGACTTTTAAAATCATTTAGGGAAGAAGACATGGCCCTAAATGGGAGACCTACACCTTGTTGGCTCTGAGGAACCGACTGATCACTAGGAAAAGGATGCATGAATGGGGCATGTAGATAGATGAATGATGTAGGTTGTGTGAGGCCGACAAGGAGACAATCGATCACATCTTTTTTCGATGACCAACACTTGAATTTGGAAGAATACATGGCGGAAACACTTGAGCAAACCCTTGAATTAGTGGCGGTTGGCACAAGGGATAGGGTTTGTTGTATGGTTAAGCGGGTTTTCGCGAAGAAAAGTTAGGGTTTTGGACAAACCCGTTGCCGTAGTCGCAAAACTTGCTATCAAATAAAATTTTAATGAAACTCGAAGAGGGAGTCCCGGGTCGAACACGGGGAGTCAAACATTTGGTTTTGAAATCCACGCTTCAATTTTATTTGTTTTTATTGCTTTTATCTTTTATGACCTTTTTGGTATTTTTATAAAGCAAGAGATTAGATCGACAAAACTTTATCTAACTAATCTACTTGTGAAATAAGGGAGAGAGAGAGTGAGAGAGAAATAATCAATATATATATCTAAAGAGTTTGCTACAAATCGAAAAGTGGAAAACTACACTAGAAAGTAGTAAAAGATAGATAGAGGTGAGAAGAGTCCCCCTCGATGGTCGCTTGGAGGATGACTCGCTTTGATGGCGCCCGGACGAAGGTGGTGAGGAGCGAGAGGAAGGAGAACGGTGTCGGAGGACAGAGGATGGGACGAAACAATGTCGCAGCGACGATCTTCTTCCTGAAAGGTGGTGAGAGGATGGCCACGAGATGCTCCACGAAGGGGGATGAGAGGTGGAAAAAAGATTTGGTTTTCTACTTTAGAGGAGCATCCCGGCCTTGGGACAAGGTCTCTCTAGAGCCTTGGAGGTGGTGAGGGAGAGAAAGGAAGAGATGATGGGGGATGGAGGGGTATGGGTCCTTTTATAGTGGAGGATGAAGGGCTTGGTCACACATGGGTAATTAGTGACATCTGTATCCACCCATCTGTCGTTGAAGATCCGCACCAACTCACGCTTGCTTGCAACTGTGCTTGCACGCCCATCACGCGGCCGTATCGCGCGCGCATTGGCGCTTGCGCTACACTGCTGGTGCGTGCACTAGTGTGCATGTGCTAGTGCGTGCCTCCAATTGAGAATTGGGGGATCTTGCGGGTCTCGAACCTACGTCCCTCCTTTGATAGTTGCACTTAGCCGGTGTGGAGGCTTCTTAGCCGTGGGATGATGATCCAATGGCTAGGATTCGAGGGTGCAGATGATGAAGGGCATGGGCGGTTGCTACTGGAAGGTGTAGGGTGACCAAGATGGCACCACATGGTGCCATCTCAATCGTCCATTTTCTTTCGCTTATAGAGGATGCCATGATGCTCGGATCGAGATGATTTCTACATTGCTGGACTGCGATCGTCGCTTCGGATCCATCCGTTCGGTCGGATTTTTCATCCAAAGCCCATAACGATGTCACATTGCCCCCTCACCATCGATCCTCTTCAGATTGCATACAAAGCTACGAGATTCCGATCTAGACAATTTCGGAGGCGTTGGACTCAGATCGTCATCCTGATCAAATCCGTATTATCAGATCATCAATCTGAAGCCCTGAATTAAATCTCCTTCTCTCCTGGCCATAAAAGGATGTAATTAACCTAACATATACGCAAACTACTATAAATGCAAAATGATGCATGCTATGCAATATTCATAACATGGAATGCATATCTAAGCCTAGGAATATACATAAATAGGTATTTTAACATAAATAGATGTGTCTACATCATTGTAGTAGCGCAATATGTGGGACGGTTGATAGAAGGTGATTCTCACACATGCTTTGAAAACAAAGATCTCGTCATAGTATAGTGCGCGAAAATGCTCGTCAAAAATAATTTATAAAGATAACGAGACTTGGAGTCCTGGTCGTTCATCTCTGGGAGGCATTTTGGAAATACAAATTAGAAATCGATCTCGCTCACTCTACTTATTCAAAATTGCATGTCGATTTATGCTGAGTTCGTATTGATGCACAACATGCTGTTGCCAGAATATCAAAAATTGAAAACATGCAACTTTAATCACACCAAAAGATGATAATCAGGCACATGGTGATTTTCAACATATATATATATATAAAGATGATGATAACAGAGTTGCAGAGCATTGGTAGCGGAATGCTTGTACAGGGAATGTAAAAACTAACAGCTATCAGAAAATGACTGCATACATGAATCTACGGGGGATTATGCATGCATCTTTTGGGGAGAAGTAAGGAGGTACACTACTAAGCAATAATAAAACATTAATCTATGAATAACTACGCTACTTATCTAGCTAACAAAATGAAGGGCATTCGAAGGTAGGCTCCAATGGCCTTTGAATGGGTGAGAAGAGAAAGAGGGGCAGCCAATGGTGGGTAAGCCGACCCTTGGAGAGAGGTTGGAGGTGATCTAGGCTTGGCATGGAGGTGATGGAGATGCCATGTTGTGCTCGTGGAGATGGACGTGGAGTAATGGAGGTGGAATGAAGCCAAGAGACCAAGATGGACTAAATGGCCACCCCTTAGGTCTTTTTATAGACCTAAGGGAAGCTCTCTAGAGAGTTATGGAATTCTCTAGAGAGGCCTTTGGTGGGAGCTCATGTGAGAGAGAGAGAGAGTGGATGGATGTGTGGTTTTTAGATCCACATTTGGTGGATCTAAACATTGAATGCATCTTGGTTGCTATTTTTAGCAACCAAGGCAACAACACATGGTAGAGAGTTCTAGAGAACTCTAGGCTAGGTATTTTCATGTAGGTGGTGTGTGTGGGTGGGTGTGGGTCGAAACCTAGGAGGCTAGGTTGATTAGGTTAGGTTCTAGTGGGTTTAGGTCAATGTAGGTCTCAAATTAGGGTTGCAAACTCTAATTCATTAAAGTAAAATGAAATTAAACTTGATACAAGTTTAATTGGATGTATGAAACCCTAATTGAGAGTAAAACAACTCAATTGAGTTAGGTCTAGGTCAATTGGACTCTCACTGAGTCCAATTGGACAGTGTGTGCTGAGATCAGTGCTCAATTGAGTCCAATTGAATAGGCTGATGAAATTAACTATGATCCAAGTCAATTAGGTTTAGTGAGGACCTAATTAAGTCCTTAGGGAGGTCTAGAGGTGATGTACTAGGATTAGAATACCTTAATTTAGGTTCCTAGGGGGTTAGAATTGGGTTTAGGAATCTAGAAATTCAAGATCAAGGCTTGAATTCCAAAATAACAACTGGAGGACAGTATCAGACGTCTAATAAAGTTGTCAGACATCTTATAGTGAAAAATCAGAAGTCCAGACTTGTTATCTGGACATCCAATCAGAGTCAGGGAAGAATCAAGGTTCTGCCTTCAGAAATTGGACGTCTGACTAAGTGTCTGGACATCTTATAATGCTACAGAAGTGGGTTTGAGGTGTGCAGGTTGTGGCTAAGGGTTCTAGGTGTCCTGAACTCATCTAGACGTCCAGATATAGGCTGGAAGTAGGGTTGTAGGGCTTCCTAGGGTACAACGACCTAATCTAAGGGTGGCTAAGGCTTGGGGAAGCTTCTAGGGTGTCCTAAGGTTAGGATGAACTTAAGTTCTTCATAATTTATTGCTTTATTCCTACTTAACAAAATAGCATACCTCAACCCCTTACATTATTGTCTACTACATCTCATTCTTGGTCTTCTGCTCCGGCTTTGCTGCAACTTTGGCTTCAGGTCCAGCTTCAGATCCAGTCTCAGATCTAGCTCCTGAGCTTCTTATATATCTAATTAGTATATTATAGCATTATTCTATGCATAGATATAGGAAGAACAGTAAAGATGCAAATAATGCTTATGCATGCATGAACTACCCTAACTTATGCTAAATCCTAGCCTAATTTATGTCAATTAAAACCTATGATTGCTGCGCAATCAATGATTTGATATCTTTGGACGGAGTGCAACATGAGTGTGCATTCCACAAAAAAAAACTATTGAGAAACTTTATGTGAAGGTTATTAGAGATGTGAGCTAGGTTGCATAATGTAAGTTTGTTATACAAGCACGTTGTGTGCATCCATTGGGGCAATTATTTTTTTATAACCGCTGGAGTTACATTTAATGCATCTACTATTTTGAGGATAGCCAAATTGATTAGTTAAAGTTAAAGTTTCCGATTAAATTTTTGCCATCTTTTCTTAGCTTCTTGGGCGAGTTTGAGGCCAAAATTGCTAGCCTTGGAGAACATCTGACTGACTTTAATTTGTGCAATTTAGCATTCGATCACAAGGAATAGATGTGAAGAGCAGTAATCTAAGCTATGATCTTCTACTCCCCAATCTTGGTAGGTAAAAGGTTTCATTTCATCAATGGAGATTTAGTGGTGGCATTGGGGTTTGGTCCCTTGATTTTGAAAATTTTTTGAGATGTTGGAGCAAAAGTTGAGGCTTTGTTCACCATAGAAATAGTCTACCTGCATTCTGCATCAATGGATGAGGTCAAAGCAGCCTTATGGCTTTATTTACCCTTCAAGATCATGGGGGATGATTTGAGCAAGTGCTATTGGTGGAAATCAGATAAGTAGGTCAGACCCCCTTTTGCCTCCATAAAATTCGTATGCATCAAAATCGGGCCTTGCAATGCATTTAGATGCTGGGTTGGATAAATAAGTTATTGGAAGTGTTTAGTACGATTTGTGGTCTTATTTTTTTTGAAATAGACGATTTGTGGTCTCATTTGTAGATTATGTGATGGATTTAATAAGGTATCTTAAGTTTTGAAGGACTAAAGTAGCTAGAAGGTTACCGATCATTTGTTTATTTTAAATGTTGAGCTTTCTTTGTTATTGTTGTTGGAAGATAGAGCAAGTAATGATTGAATGTGGCATGTGTATTAATATATTGCTAGTAGACATATAAGATAACACATAAATGTCATTGTTTGATTCCTACTATTAATCTCGATCTGTCTAATCCCATTCAACCCATGCAACAAATCCAAACAACCTTGGGAAAATATGAAGCTGGCTAAGATTTGTTAAAGCTTCATGCAATTTTGATATGTCCATTCCTCATGTTAGCATGCAAGTGCAGATTTCTCTCGAGTTGTGGAGCTCTACCTATTGAGTAGTGATATACAAATACTGTAGTGTACACAACTTTCTTTATAGAGTATGGAACATGTCATATCGTGTTGACATAACATGTACGTGACACTAATGTGTTGTACCTTACATAGCATGTTTCTGTAGGAGTGAAGACATGATATATGATGTGAGATGCATGTCACATGACATGAGACTTATACAACACCTATGTACAAAATTATATACATTATGATGTCTACTTAAATTTTTCCGTACCTGTTCGTTTACTTAGAAAACCTATATCTGAGTAATTATTTTTCGTAACAACAGAAGTCAAATTTTCAAGCACGCCCAATCCGTTTGGCTTGGCTAGCCCGTGAGTCTTTGTTCGGAAGTGTGTTTGTCGTACCCTTTAGATATGGTCCTTACTCCGTACCGGTTACATATCTTCTCTTCTGATCTAAGGAATACAGGGGGACTACTGGATTGGGGATGGGGCTCAAATGTGAAAATTGAGTAGTTGATGATGGGTATTTGATGTAGAATGGAACTTTTTACGGCACAAATTGAAATTCAAGGGCATTTTGCAATGGCAATCCTGTAACTGCCAAAGTTCTCAAAGGATGTTCATTGGAAACTCCTTTGCAATCATGTCCACTTACCAAGTCAAAACTCATACGTTAGATAGGGTCGAACACAGGAATTCTTAGCTCTATTTATGTTTTATCATCCTAGATTACTCTTGAATTTGGATCCAAATAAGAAACATCATGCACAATAATTCCTTCCAGTACTTCAGACACAACCAAGTAATCAAAATTTCAAACCCTGGGTATCTTCGAAGTCCAACAGTTCAGTCAGGAACGAGTGTTTTGGTGTAAGGTTGCAACTACCGGTAGAATTTGAACTTAATTTTGACTTTTCCATTGAAAATAAGGAGCTAAACCAGCACAAACCAAAAGAAAATTTGGCACTTTCGATTTGGGAATTACAGTGTCAGCTTCTTGGATGCATTTGGTTTGTTAGGGCGCGTTTTCGACGTTGTCACCTACCCTATATCTTACGAGGTATAAGGCCCTGCTTGTTATGAGTGCTGCTCCATAGCTATCATTCAGAAATTTATAAACAGAACGTAGCCTAAAATAGCAAAAGAAGCTTCATATGTGAACATTCCAAAAATAAAAACAGAGTCTAATTGGTTCAGCCTAAAGAGGTTTGGAGACACACGCTATCATTAGCTTCCGACCTTCAACTTTAGTTGGTGAATGTTGTTACAAAATTTCAATTAGATGCTACCATTATCTAATTATGAGCAACAATATCCTCATCAAATTTAAAAAGATAAATGAATTACATGTTGCCTCCAATGCTATAATGGCTGACATAAATAATCTACAGAGGGCTCACTATAAGCTGAACAGTCAGGAGTAGGCCTCAACTGGTATGTTCTTTTCCAGCATCTCTTCATTCTCCAATTCTCCATTGGAGGTCAGCAATCTGAGCGTATAAGCAGCTGGACTACCGTAAAATATGTGAAACTGTCCGACAGATGCAACTGAAGAAATGTCCAGACAGAGACATATATCAACTTACTGAGCATCGTCATCAGGTGCGCAACCTATAGAAGCTCTCTTAGGTCGGTGCTTTTTCCTCTTGAGTTTGGGCAGTGCAAGTATCCACGAGGGAACTTCACAGCCTGAGGCCACCATCACATTGGCAATGTTCCGAAGGAAAGGGACATCCTCCTCGGTGTATAAAGTTATTGCTTCACCAGGCCTTCCTGCCCTTCCGGAACGACCTGTAGCAGCAGATTCTGATAAACATCAAAATAGGCATGCATGCTTAAGTAGTTACAAAATACTTTCGGGGGAAAAAAGAAAAACAGTTCCAAGATAAATTGCTCATATCATTTGACTGTAAAGACAAACCCATTTCAGATGATTAGACCAATGCTAGGATTAAGAGGGTAACTGCCGAGGAAGATGGAAGTATGATGGATCAAAACAGAATAGACCAAGGCTTCAACAAGCAAATTGGTTCCAACACACCCTCAAAAGGCCAACATAGAACTATGTGCTCAAGCCCTTGAACATGCCATGTAACATGTTTCCATGGAGTCAATGGTCCAAAATTATCATACCAAAGTATTAAAAAAGTGGGTACGAAGCCTTGAATTTCATAAAACTTCTGTAAATCTATTATTTAACATAGATGGGAGAATAAATTAAAGGACACAAACCATCTCAACCATAGTGGGTACCAGGCCTCTGCATAATGCTTCCACCTAGTCATTAATGACAACATGGTCTAAAACACTCAGGTGAAGCTGCCACACCTCCCAATTTTTAAGTTGGCAATAAAATTACTCAAAATGAAAAACAGCAAGCAACGTTGTTATACTTCCCTTTTCACTTTTTGATGAAACATTGTTGCATTTGCTTCTCGCTTTGTGATTCATGCAACACTTTAAAAAACTCTTCTCCATTTTAGAGTATAGACAACATGCATTGTTTTTATATTTGACAAAACAAGAATCAAGAAATCAACCCTAGAGTCTTTCTAATGTATTCTCTAAAGGACCTTGAATAGGAAGGATTCCTTGTAGGTCCACATCCTCGGTCAAATCCTTAAATTAGACAATGTGGGATTAAACTTGATAGCACTCCAAAATCTTAATCACCAGCGTTAGACCCTATCTTGACAAATGTAGGCTTTGACAAGGGTAAAGCAGGAACTAACATCCTATCTTTTTTCCCCTCCTTATCTTTGGCAAAATACAAGGATAACAAACATTATCTAGAATGTCCCTCGGTTACCAAAAGAGATCCAAGCTTGAATCAACTGTTTAGGGATGAACTTAAGAAAACAATTCCAAAAATAACATAATTATGAATGAAATAAAATCAAAACGTAAGCTTCGCCGAGGTTAAGGCCGGAGCTACATCTTTTTTTCCTTGTTAGTACCAAAATGAGATGGATTATTCAGAGATCCTGGACTTATAAAGGCTCTAGAGAAAAAATTACAAGTATATCCCTTCACTATAAATAAAAATAAGAATATCCACCATACATAACTCAATACTCCCCCTCAAGATGAAGCATAAACATCAAGCATGCTTAGCTTGGAACAAATATAGTGCAATCTCTTTTTGGAAAGTACTTTAGTGAAGATATTTGTTAGTTGATTTTCAGTGCATATGTAAGGTGTAGAAATCTTTTTAGTTAAGATGACCTCTCTAATGAAGTGACAATCCACTTCAATATGCTTAATTCTCTCATGAAAAATAGGATTATTTGTAATGAAGGTGGCAACCTTGTTGTCACGGTGCATCGAAATAGGATTAGGTACCTGTACTCTAAGGTCTTCTAGAATGAAACAGACCTAAAGTAGCTCACAAGTAGTCTGAGATATGACCATATATTCAGATTCAACACTAGATCTAGATACCACGGCTTATTTCTTACTCCTCCATGTAAGCAGATTACCTCCAACAAATGTACAATATCCTGTAGTGGATTTCCAATCCTCATGAGTGCCTGCATAGTCGACATCAGAATATCCACAAACATCTAAGTGCCCATTGTCTTTGAACAATGGTCATTTCCCAGTGTAGTTTTCAAGTACCTGAGAATCTAGCAAACATCATTCTAATGGACTTCTCTTGGTGATTGCATGAACTAGCTCAACCTTCCAACTGCAAAGGCAATGTTCAGGACGAGTAACAATTAGATACAAAATCTTACCAATCACTGCACAATATCTAGTGACATCTTAAAATAGAGGGTTGTCATCATTTGCAATAGGCAAGGACACATTCATGGGCACGTATGCTGGTTTGAACCCCAGCATACCCATGTCTCAACATGTCAAGAACGTATTTGCGCTGGGATAGCACAAGTCCTCCAATGTGATACATTTCAATACCAAGGAAATAGTTGATGGGGCCTAAATCATTGGTAACAAACTGTGACCGTAGCATCTTCGTTTCCTCAATGCCTTGCCTGTCACTGCTAGTCAAAAGTATGTCATCTACATAAACAAGTATGACTAAGCCTATCTTTTTATGTAATGTAAAGACAGAATGATCAGCAGAAGATCTGATGAAGCCATTATCCTAAGCCACCCTGCCAAACCTCTCAAACCAAGCTCTGAGACTATGTTTCAATCCATAGATAGCTTTCTTCAATCTACACACCTTTTGACACTCCTGAGTAGGGAAGCCTGGTGGCTGCTCCATGACTTCTTCCTCCAGATCGTCATACAAAAAAACATTTTTGATATCAAGCTGATGGACAATCCAATGCCTATTAACAGAAAGAGACAGTAGTATCCGAACACAATTAAGACGTGCTATCGAGGAAAAAGTCTTAAAGTAGTCAACCCCGAACGTCTGAGTATATCCTTTTGCAACCAAGCGTGCTTTATAACGTTCCACAGTGCCATCAGGATGACACTTGAGAGTAAACACCCATCTACACCCCACAACAGTAGCACCTGGGGGTGGATCAACAAGGTCACACGTGCCACGAGACTGTAAAGCTATCATCTCTTCCTCTATTGCCAAGGTCCAAGATGGATCTTAGAATGCCACATGATGGTCCCGTGATACCTGCACACTGTTAATGGCCAAAGAAAATTAGCGTCCAACCGTAGACAAGCTGTCAAGGGACATAAACTGAGATACAGAATATTTAGCACAAGAATGTGAAGCCTTTGTGCAATAGGAATGTCCATAGTAGTATCCTCAGTGGTAGTGGGTACCTAGTCCTCAAATAAATCATTAGCAGCTAGTGGGGAATGAGCAGAAATAGTAGACAATGGTTCTTTCACCTGAGGAACATCCTGGGTTCTGCACTGAAAATGCTTAGGAAAAATATATGTATCAGGAATCTTAGGATGATACGGGAAAGGACATGGATCAGGCTGACTAATCCTAGATATAGGTGGCTCAGTGAGCTGTGGTGGCTCAATAGGCATAAGAAGAGGAACCTCATGTGATGACTCAGTAGGCTGCTCTCCCTATTTTTGCTAATAGGGAATCTCCTCAAAAAACGTGACATCAGCAAAAACAAAAAATCTCTATGAAACAAGGTCATAGCATCTATACCCTTTCTAGGTCCTGGAGTAGCCTAGAAACATATACTTCATAGAGCGAGGAGAGATCTTATCCACTTTATGTAAGTAAACAAAACACATACAACAAAAGACAACCAAAGTAACAGAAAAAAAGTCCTTGCCAGGAAACAACATAGAGTAGGGAGTTTTACCTCCTAAGACAGGCGAATAAACACAATTCACCAGATAAATAGCAGTAAGAATAGCATCAATCCAAAAATGCGAGGGAACATTCATTTGAAACATGATAGAGCAGGATACATCAAGTATGTCGACGCTTACGTTTAGCCACCCCATTTTATTCAGAAGTATGAACGCAAGTAGTCTGGTGAATAATATCGAATGACTTAAAAAAAGCAGTTGCCCTGGTATTCACAAATTCCAAACCATTATCACTCTAAAAAACTTTAATGATAGTAGAAAATTGAGTCTTTATTTCTAAAGCAAATTTTTTGACAATATCAAAAACTTCGAACTTTTCTTTCATCATAAAAACCCAGAATATTCTGGTATGGTCATCTACAAGAATAAGAAAATATCGAAATCCTCTAACACTCCTGATCTTACAAGGGCACAGTAGAAGCAAAATAGACTCAGATCTACTATTCTTTAGCAGAAACAAATACCTATGGTGCTTGCTCAACTGAAAGACTTCACACCTCAAAACATCATGAAAAGATAACTCAAGATACTAACAATGCAAAACATGCAAATTAGGATGACCAAGTCTCAAATGTCACTGGAGAGCAGTAGTGGCATAACATCAGCACTAGAAGAAGGCGGGACATGAAGATAGTAGAGACCATTCTGCTCAAGTCCACCAATGCGTCTCATTGTCTGGAGGTCTTGCAAGAAGAAATATTGGTCATGGAACATAGCCCAACATCTCAAACCTTTGGTAATCTGGCCAATAGACATTAAATTAAGAATAAATTTAGGAGCATGCATAACAATTGAGAGAGGTAAAATGCTAGAAATAGAGATATTTCCGAGTTCAGTGACTGGTGACAAACCCCCATCAGCCATTTTAACCTGAAAGGGCGTAGCAAGGTCTCATAGAGAAGAAAATAAGATAGTGTCACCAGTAATGTGGGAGGAGGCAGCTGAATCCGCAAACCAAATAGGAGCTTAGGATTTAACTAACATGGCAGAAGTACCAGTAGATCTCTGAACTGATGCAAAAGTAGATGCCTGAGAAGTTATGAAACGTTCATAATTAGCATTGGATATAATTATCTGGCTATCATCCTCCTATACTTGGGTGTTATCCTCTGCAGATACTTGGTGGGTAGATGGATACATACCCTGTGGATAATCATGTTTGACCTAGCATCGGTGCACAGTGTGTCTATTCATGTGACAATACTCACAGAAGAAAGAATTCTGACCACGGCCACGTCCACGTGCACCACCACCACCACGAGCTCTACTACCTCTTCCTCCCGAATTTGCTCTACCACGACCAACAACAGCTATGGCAGGGGCATTAGAAGTAGGGACGGAATCTGAGGTAGTAGCCTAGAGAGAAGTATAAATCTGTTCGGGTGAAAGAGTCTCATCCAGAGTAATGAACCGATCTTTAACTGCTTTGTAGTCAGGGCCAAGTCCAGACAGAAGCTAAATGGAACGAATGGCTTCTTTCTACTTGATTATCATAGATGCATCTGTAGAGATAGGCTGGCATACATCTTGCTCATCCCAAAGATTTTTCATGGTGCTATAATACTCGGATAAGGCCATGTTACCTTTCTGAAAGTTGTGGATATCCTCCAAAACTCTGTATAGCCTGATGATATTGCTCCTGTGGGAATAGATCTCATCAATACCTCCCACATCTTCTTAGCTGAGGCATGAGCCATGATTTACTTGGCAATGATCTGTGTCACACTGTTAAGAAGACAAGCGGCCACCTAATCATTGTCTGCTTCCCAATCTGCAGACTTCACATTAGGCACAACATTGATCAAGATGTATTTCTTCCTATAGGAGCCAGCGAACTGGGAGAATGAGGTGGACCAGAGCAAAAAGTTGAATCCATCCAACTTAATCGATGTTCCCTACATATGAGGGAGGGCACTAGTGGCAGAAGTCCTCCCCACAGTCACCCACAAATTCCTTCTTGTCCCCCATAGGGCCCGAGTCTAGATCCACAACAAACAGTGATTTATAGGTTTCAAAAATTGATCATAGGATCTAAAATCAAAATTTTCTGATCGAAAATGCCTCCAAAAACTACATCCAAGCCACATGAAGATGATTTTCAGATTATGTACCATGTTGGTACCATAATAGAACTTGCTTGCACATGCTAGGGCATATGAACAACCCTAGTGGTGCCGTCCAAACTGCAGGAACTCCTCCAGAAAGAGTGGTGAGGCTAGATGTGAATCGGTAACCGTGGTTCTAGCAGTCACAAGGGGTCCTCACAACCCTAACTCATAGATCAAGAGATAAGGAGGCTCTTGCATCTCTGATCTAGGCCAACACAGCCTCTAGAAGGTGATCTAGAGGCCATGTGGACCTACAACAGGGTGGGTGGTGCAAGGAAGGAGCCCTATAGCGCTTAGAACAGCAGCTGCGCAGTGGAGGGCGATGCTGCAACACCCAGGGGATGGTAGCAACGCGAGGTGGGGGCAACCTACGTCGCCTAGGTCAGCGACGACACCAAGTGGAGGTGAAGGGCGCGAGGTGCGGGCGGCCTACATCACCTCAACGTTGCTGGCCTCTAGCAGAGGTCGGCGGTTCTAGTAAGGGGCAACACTGCTGCTCCTCACGCTACTGGCCCTGTTGGTGGCCGACGACGTTGGAGAGAGGAGGGGTTGGTGGTGTTAGGGTTTGGAGGTTAGGGTTTGGTAGGATATCAAAACCTCAATCTAGGACCGTTACTCTGAAACCATGTAAAGATCGAAATGAGAAATTATTCAGAGAGATCCTGGGCCTTTATATAGAGAGGCTCCAAAGAAAGAATTACAAGTATACCGATTCACTATAAATAAAAATGCAAACACCCACCGTACAAAACTCAACATTCATCTTTATTGTTTGAATAATTCAGGAAAATTATAGGGTAATGAACTATTGGTTAGCAAAAGAATTTCAAGCTTGAATCAACTCTTTAGAAATGAAATAAAGATAAAATAAAAAAATATGAAAATTAGGAGACATTTAGAGTTCAATTTTTCTTATTTTAACACTTAATGTTAAAAAATTTTAGTTAAAAGAATATAGCATGGCGTGGATCAACTGAAAGAGGTATGAATGGAAGTATTTACCCCAAAGAGGATTCCTAAAATTCCTTCTGTTTTCTGGATTTGGAAAGGTATTGAAGAATGTGAATCTTATGATTTGTTGGGAATTACTCCAGTAGGTGAATGCTTTCTCAACGAGTCAGGCACAGAACTAAGGCTTTCTTTTGGGCATAACCTATCTTCTCTGTCGAAAGACCGGTGTTTCGGCGGCATGCTGACCGGTATGGGTGGCATGCCGACCAGTATCGGCGACATGCCACCGTGCCGCCGCCGTCAAAATGCTCACTCTCCCTCGTCCCCCTTCACTTGTACAAGAACTTGGCAGGGTTGTAGGGCGTGCGGCTACCGGAGAACACCGCGGAGTAGGTCGCGTCAAGATCGCACACGAGGCACACGACCTTCCTGTCGTCGCCCTCGCCGCCCGCCTTCTTCCTCTGCTGCGGCCTGCAGACGTAGGGGTTGTGGCGATCGCTGAGGAAATAGTTCCTCAGGGGAGGGGTGTGGAGCAGCGCCTGCAGTACGAAGTTCATGAAGCAGGTGCTGCCGAGGTTGTTGAGCCCCCGGAGGCCCCACGGGACCTCGCAGCCCGACTCAGCGGCGGCGGTGTTGGGGCACCACGGTGGGCTACAGCAGCAGTCGAGGAGGCACTGCTCCCTGGGGGTGGGGGTCCAAGGGCGGAACTCGACCAGTCGCCTCCTCTTAGGGGGTGTGGGGGGAAGGGGGATGGAGGTGGTCCGGTATTGGGAGGCGAGGACGGTGGAGTCGAAGTCGGGGTTGTAGACCTGGTCGCGGCAGGCGAAGCAGAAGATCTTAGCGCGGTGGACGTCGAGGGCGAGGGCGTAGGGAGGGGAGGAGGGAGACTGGTAGAGGTGGTCGGGGGCATGGAGGGGGTAAGAGAGGCAAAAGTAGAGGCGGGGTGGGGAGGAGGGGGGCAGAGGGGACAGCGGTGGGGGAGGTCGAGGTGGAGCTCGACGCGGCTGAGGGCGGGGGGTTTGGGGCGGATAAGAAGGTGGATGGAGCGGAAGGGGTTGAGGGAGGATGAGAGGAAGAGCTGGAGGTGGGGCAGGGAGGAGGGATGGAGGGGGACATAGGGAGGAAGGTGGTGGTGGTGGTGGTGGTGATGGAGCCGCAGGGTCGGTGGGCCCCGCGGACATAGAGGGTCGGGAGGGAGGGCGGGGGAGGCGAGAGGGCTATTTGATTTGGGTGTAGTAGGGGCCCCACCTTGTTAAGAGATGCTGTGTGCTTGTGCAGATATCCATAGGGTCGGCAAGCACTACCGATGCCGTAGGATGCTTAACATATAAGGACTCCCACCAAGGGCGTGTGCTTGTGCCGATGCCGATGCTGTGTGCTTGCTGTAGACTACCACTGCCATCTCTTTCGCTCTGCTAATGCCACTGTCACTGTCATCTCTGCCACTGCTTCAGACTGTAGCCTGCATCGTTACTTATGGAACTTCTTACCTTCTTGGTGGTGGACTTGTTGCCTGCTGGGAATGTGGGAAAGCGTCTCCTTGTAGAGGGTGGCCGCCGCACGTTTAGGATTTCCTCCAATGATGACTCTTTTGGAGGGAAGGGGAAAGGGGACAAAGGTAACGGAAGGTCGTGCGGTGCCAGTGCCCGCACTGGCTGGTGGCATGATGCAATGGCCAATGTAAATCGGGTGGGGTGGGAATTAAGGTGTGTGCACTGTGTGGTGGATGGTGGTGGATCTGGTGGTGGTATTCTTACCCATATGAGTATGGTATGATCCAAAATTACTTTCATCAGCAATTCCAACCCCAAGCTCTTCCTCAAATGCCAAGATCAGAATCATCACAAGATGATTCTAGAACAACAGGATTCTCACAAACACGTGACACTAATCGTGCACGTGGGCAGCGTGACAGACCATACACAGATAGTAGATTTCCCCGTCTTAGGATTTTTGTTAGTATGAATGAACATGAATACAGACAACACATAATGGATTACCAGACAATGTATTCATATATATCTTGGAATGATTACTGGGAATACATTCAAAGTATTCATCGACACAATAGTCAACAATGGTATCAATCAAGTGGTGATAGTACCCATGATAAAGATATGCATCCAGCAAGACACTCTTGGTTCTGGTGAAATATGTCTTTCAAGTTCCAAGTCCTAGTTTCCGATACATCATACATCAAGAAATTACAGTTTTAACTTTTACTTTGAAACTATACACTTTGATTCTTTCATTCTTAAATTCTTTGATTCTTAAATTCTTTGTATTCTTCTATTATTAAATTTTCTGTATTCTTAACATGGTAAGAATATTTCATCTCGTTATTGAATTTTAACATTGTATGGTCATGTTGTATATGAATATTATGATGTAACACTCTTATTGTTATATAATCAACATTTGATTTTCTTAAAACTGATATCATTTTGACCACTTCTACCATTTTTGTCGGCATGCATCGACATGCCCTCGGCATGCCCTCGGCATGCCTCCGAAATGGCATTTTTTCGAGCCATCGAAATTATCGAAATCTGCCATCGAAAAACGGACATTTCTCCGACATACCCTCAACATGCCCACGAAATGTACACTTGCAATTTCATCAGCACGGCGTCGAAATCGACATTTCAAACCTTGAAGAGGATTATGGAAGGTCTGAACAGCTGCAGGATATTTGGCAGAGCAAAATCCACAACTAAATGGATCTTGACTTAAAACCAGATTAGATATCCTTCTCAACACCACCATTGAGTATATTAAGCAATCAGCATTTGCCAGAGCAACAGTAACTAAGCATCTGAATTTTCAAGGCAGCAGAAAATGAAACTTTCAGGTATTACCTATTCGGTGTATATATGCTGCAGCTGATTCAGGAAAATCATAGTTTATCACGCGATTGACACCCTTGAAGTCCATTCCTCGAGCAACAATATCAGTTGCAATAAGTAACCATGACTTCCCAGCTCTGAAATTGTCAACTGCATCTTCTCTCTGAACAAGATAGAACACAGTCAGGTCACAAATTCTTGCCAGCTAACAAGACCGATATTCAGTGCAGATGGAATTAGCAATTCCAGCAAGCTTCTAAATTCTTACCTGATCTTGAGATAAATCTGCATGAATAACATCAACTTTTACATCGTCATACGTGAGTTCTCTGTACAGCCCTTTTGCTCTTTCTTTGCTTTGAACAAAGAGAAGCACAGGTGGATTGAGAGACTGCTTACAAAAGGCCAAACGAGCAAATATCAACCTAGAAAGTTGGATACAAATGCACAAGAGGATATACAGGGGTTGATAACATCTGTAATAACATCATGATTAGTTTTGCCAAACATTAACCTGGAATGTTAACATGCTCAATAAAGTAAAACATTTGTGATTAGTTAACACACATGTAATGCAGTGTCAAGTAACAAAAAAATCTAATAAAAGTGCCATCATTCACATTGGCCATGTTAACTGAACAAATACAGCATATGCTTGAAATGCTGTCTGATTTCTTATGAATAGAGATATTGATGGGTTTTTTTTTTGAAAAGAAAGAGATATTGATAGATAGGATACCAAAATTATAAAAAAAGTTCTAAACATGTTCAATTAGTGGAATGTAAATTTTTTGTGCTTTGCTTGGCCTCCAAACATGATTTTCCTATTTAAACTTCTGTAGATGTAAGATACAAGTGGTCCCAACGAAGAGAAGTGGCAAACCTCCTTGAAACTTTGGCGCAAAGCAAGCAGCTTTCCTTGCTCACTTCCAGCAAAAAGAAGCTTCTGTTTAATTAATTCTGACGCAGAATTTCTGCATATAGATGTCAAATTTGTGCAATTAGAGAATGGCAGAAGATCCAATTACTTTGTTATATATGTAACCATATCACAACTCAAGCAAGAACACTTTTCATCGTGTGCCACCACTGATGTGGCACATATTAATTCCTTTGGCGATGTCCACAAAGTTGAAATTCAAAACTTAACCCAATAAAAAAGGAAATCGTCTAAATATCCATACTTTTTGCCTACAATAATACGGACAGCGTCATGCATGATGGACCGTGCAAGTTCCTCAACAGTATCGGGCATGGTTGCACTGAATAATGAATGGACAATTGACGGATTCGAACAAGCTTTTACTACGGCATCAATTTGCTCCACAAAACCTAACTCAAATAGTTTATCAGATTCATCTAAGACAAGGTACTCCACCCTGCGCAAAATTGAAATGTGATCAAAGTGTAAGAAACAATGCCAACTCTTTTCGATCCCTGCAGCAAATATAAAGGACTAATTCATAAAGAAAAGGTTCTGAACTATAGGGTTGTGAACAAAAGGACACCTAATCTTAGCCTGTGAATTGGTACCACAGTTCTATTAAGTGGTATTTTGGTCTCTACATCATGGGGCCATTACATTTTTTTGCAAAGAAAAAATGGGCGCAAAATGGGGAGCCATGACAAAATCATCATATGTATCATCTGTGATGTAAAAACTTATATATCCTCCATTGTTCCACAATCATCTCTCTCTTTCCATTTCATCCCATTTCCTCTCTGCTTCATTACTCCAAATTCTACTATTTTTGGTTACCAGGTCATAATTTGCCAGAAATGAGATAAGAAGGTATGAAAGGGATGGTTGCCAAATAAAATAAAATTATATAGCGTTTTATGTTGAAATTAATGGTGTATTATCATTTTTCCCAACAAGTGCTGTGATATGAAGTTCATATTTAATGAACTCCAGTTACCAATCCATGGACATATAAAGATTGGACACTTTTTTGTTCCCAGCCCAATAGTTGAGAACCTTATTTGTCAATTATTCAATACAAAGAGCACACATTTTTGACCAGCATAACCTCACTAAAGAAAATGATAAACGTAACAAAAAGTTATATTGCCTTATGAGACCGATTGCCCAAGTCAAGTCTGTTTAAAGCACAAATTTAAGGAAATACACCTAAAATTTCAAATGAATAGCATTCAACTGAAAAAAAAAAAAGATTATTTGCATAATCAGGAGACACAGCCTACACAACAATTTAGCAAACTTCAGAACCCACCTAGTTTACAAAAGGATAAAAACAAAAATATCACAGTGATAACTTCGAAAAAAAACAATAACTGAATTACTCCTTTTCAAAAAAAAACAAAAGAAAGAAAACTAAATTACGAAGTTGGTGGTTGTGTGATGATGCCCCTATTTGAACAGCTGGTTTACATACTTTTTCCTTGGGTTGGTTACCAAGTAATAAAAATAAGAATAAAGTAAAAATGTTAAGGAAACTCACACAATGAATTGTTTATATCATCAATGGTTGCAAAAGAAAGACTTGCAAGCAGCATCCATGATTTTTGACAAGGGAAAAGGTGATTATCCCGTTCATAACCACCAAGAAATTTTAATTAAAAAGGGGCCAAAAAAAGGGCCAATTTACATGGTAACATCCAAGAATTTAAACAAAGACCCGATGCTACAACTAAAATGTATGGATGATGCCCCTTAAAGATTGCCTCCATTCTTTCAATCCATATGCCCCAAAGCACCGTGAGAGCTCTCGCCTTCTCCTTAGTTTTGAAAGCATTCTACCCCACGTATTGGCTTCTACTCCTAAATGATCTCCAAACCTCCCTTTGAGTGGAGTGAACAATCCACTCCAAGTGGAAATGCCCCCAAATCTACGTAGAGAAAGGGCACCCAAAGATCAGATGGTTAACATCCTTGTCATCCACACAACAGAGAGGGCAACTCAAATCCCCCCAAAACCCATTTGGCTCTCCATTTCCTTATCATCAGCCTCCCTATTCTAAGCAACCATGCAAAAATCTTGATCTTCAAACAACACGAAGCTGTCCAAATCTATCTGCAATCTCTAATGAGATCAATGTCTATCAGAGGCTTGCCCAGGCTTAATCTATTCTAAGCTTCATGGATAGAAAAGTCCCCTCCATCCCAATAAAAGGCATCCACTCCATCCGCTTACCGATAACCATCCATCTCCTGTAACATAGCCTGCAAATCCTAGATTCTTTGATCGAATAGGTTTCCTACAAATGTAGGACACCAAGAACCATCCCAAGAGTTAGCCATTGTCGCCTCTCTATTAGCCACTATCATAAAAGGCCTTGGAAATTAGTCTTTCAACTTCCTATGACCCATCCAATCATCCAACCAAAAGTGAAAAATGTCACCTAAAGCAAGGAAGGGCGAAAAGAAGCCCTGCATCTTTGGTACCACCGAAGACATACCATTGAATAAATGAGATGTTCTGCACTATGAGGACGTCAACATCTCCCAATTTATAGCCTCCCCATAGCAACCCTCCACCATCCTCCCCAAAAGGTCCTGCCTAGGTTCAAGAAGCCTATTTATCCACTTCGACAAGAAACTATCATTCATCCTCCCCAATTCCCTGACCCCCAGGCCCCCCTCCTTCAAAGGTTTGCAAACATATTCCCAAGCCACCATTCTTGCTCTTTTTCCTACTGAATTATAATTCGTCCAAAAGAAATCCCTCATCAATCCAGTTATTTTCCGTACTACCTTCTGCGACATCTTAAAAACAAAGCTAAAGTAAGATGGAATGGAAGCCAACACCACCTTTAGAAGAACCTATGTACCTCCTCTGGATAGTATCTTTAAAGCCCATCTCGCCAGCTTCCCCTCAATCTTCCAATCAAGGGAAGCCACTCCTGCACCGAAATGCATTTATCCAACAATGGGAGACCAGGGTATGAAATGGGCAAGGACCCATGCGTCATATGTAAGGCCACACTGCAATCACTTGCTTCCTCTAGCAACATATGAATAGGCATAAAAGTGGACTTAGAGAAATCAATACGTAATCCTAACGCATCTCCAAATAGCTCCAACAAAAGTCACATCCTCTTGGCCTCACACTTGGATCCCTTTATAAAAAAATAATGTCATCAACATACTGCAGCACTAGGATCTCAACCCCATTCCTCATCGTGAATCCTCTGAATAAATACCCCAGGCCTTATAAGTTGATCTTGCCAATGCATCTGCAGTCAGAACAAACAACATCGATGTAACGGGACAACCCTACCTAACTCACCTCCAAGGTTGTATCCACCCCCCAACCAGGTTGCCATTCACCAAACGCTACATTCAGTCCACCCAAACAATGGGGAAGCCCCTCTTCAGCAAGGACACCCAAATAAATGAGCTCATACACTAGACATCTTGCCCCCACACCTCACAACAGAACGATTTGGCAAAACAGAAGCATTGGAATATATTAGATGTGCCACGTACTCTTCTCATTCACCATTATGCGCCACACTTGTATTGGGGAGATAGCTTGTTATCTTATCAACAGAATGTCATCTTCCGTGTTACATGAACACACTCCTTGACATGTCTTGTATCTAGACAGGGATCTGTTTCAGTTGCCCCCAAGTGTGCTTGGGCATGTTGCTTTTGTACACTTATTAAGACCAGAGAGAGACAAATTGGCACCCAGAGCAATGAAGTGCATCTTTCTTGGATATTCACGGACCCAAAAGGGGTATAGATGTATTAATCTAGTGGCTGGTAGGCACTATGTGAGTGCGGATGTTACATTTCATAAATCAGTGCCATATTTTTCTCTTGCAACATGATAGTTAGATCGAAAAGCTGAGTTTGCACCTACACCCATTCCGACTATTCTGATGGATGAGTTTCCCATTTCTGAAGATGATCTTGCACATGGCAGTGATAGGCACCTGCAACAGTACTACAGATGATCTGAGATATCGAGATCCACCTATTGTCTTTCGAAAATCGGTCACCTACCGAAAACACACTCCCCTACTTTAGATCCATCATCCTCCTCACGATGGTATGTGTTGAGGTATCTGACACTTTTGTGACTAGTGGTGATTGTGCAGGATCGGGTGATACTATTCCAGATGATGACCTTCCTATCGTTATTAGGAAGGGGCCCCGTTCTTGTGCTCATTATCATGTTGCTGGAGCAGTGTCTACAACTAATTTAGGGACAACATTTGAGCTCTTTACCACAGCTCTTGTTGCTAGAGAGATTCCTTCTACATACTAGAAGGCCTTACTTGATCCAAAATGGCGCAAAGTCGTGGAAGATGAGATGGCACCACTCCGCAGTAAACAAACGTGGGAGATGACTTATCTCCCTATTGGTGCTTGCCTGGTGGGATTCCGTTGGGTTTTTGCCGTGAAATACAACCCTGATAGGTCTATTTCAAGGTACAAGGCTCAATTGGTGGGAAAGGGGTTCACCCAGACATATGAGGTGGGCTTCTTTGATACTCTCCCGTGGCTCGTCTGTCGACTATCTGGATACTTATTTTCGTTGCTACCCATAAAGATTGAATACTTCACTAGCTTGATGTGAAAAATGCATTTCTTTATGGTGATCTTCAGGAGGAGGTTTATATGCAGCAGCCCCCTGGGTTCAAGGTTCAGGGGGAGTGTGTGTGCATGTTGAGGATAAACAGAGTTTGAGAGCATGGTTCCAGAAGCTCTCGGAAGTGGTAGAGAAGATAGACTTGCAGAGATCTTCTAACTACTCTTTGTCTGTCAGGAGGACTAAGAAGGGGTGTGTGGTATTGCTTGTTTACGTGGATGATCTCATCATTACCGAAGATGTCAGAATCGGGATAGTTGAGGTCAAGAGATCCTTGCTAAGCAGTTTGTTATGAAGGACCTAGGCCAGCTCAGGTGCTTTCAAGGCATAAAGGTGGCTAGGAGCAAGCAGGGAATTGTTCTCTCACAGGAAGTATGCTCTAGATGTGTTACAGGAGGCAGGAGTCCAACTTAGCTAATATTCCTATGAACCCCAAGGTACATTTTCATGATGAGCAGGTAGAGCTTGTCGATAGTAGAGCATACAAGTAGCTTGTGGGCAAACTTTTGAACCTGATGATTACCAAACCTGACATTGCCTTGGTAGTAGGGAAGCTTAGTCAATTCATGGAGAAGCCAACTAAGCTACATTGGCAGACTACTATGTAGGAGCTGAGATACCTGAAGAAAGCACATAATCCTAGTATTCTTTTCCAGTGAGGTTCTCTTATAACAGTGGTTGGATACTTTGATGTTGATTACGCAGGATGTGTTGCTGACAGAAAATCCACCATTGGATTTTGTACTTTTATGGCAGGTAATTTGGTTACCTGAAGGAGCAAGAAATAGGGGGCAGTTTCTCACTCTAATGTTGAGTCAAAATACGATGCGATGGCCTAAACTACTGTAGAGATGATCTGGATAAGGTCTCTACCGCATGATTTGCATGTCCAGATTGAGGAGGCTATGAAGATGAGATGCGACAATCGGGCAGCCACATACACAGCAAACAATCCCATGTTCCATGAATGCACCAAACACGTGGAGGTGGATTGCCACTACATCGGAGATCTCATTCAGCATGGATTGTTGCGTACCACTTGTGTTGCATCTAAGGATCAGACTGCCGATATGTTTACGAAGCCTCTACCATGATCAGCATTTAATGATTGTTGTTCCAAGCTGAGAGCATGATCGATATCTATGCTCCAACTTGAGAGAGTGTGTTAAGATACTCTTATTTATTTTCTTGTTTTATCCTGTTATGTTGTTTCCTCTTCTATTTTGGACATGCACTGTAATTGACCCAAATCTCTCTCTACATAAAGAGGTGTTGGGTTATTTTGAGGAATAAGACTTATCATTTTCTCCCACTATAAATATTTATCTTTTCGACAACTTTCCTTATAGCTTAAAATTATGACCTAGATCTAAGTAGGGTTTAGATCTAAACACCTAGCTAATTATGTGAAACCTAAATCTAGCTATGTAAGGCATAGAATCTAGCCTGAAAGTAACTTAGAATAATATGTGAAATTACACCAAAGTATCAAAATTTTGATGAAATTTCATTGACATGGCAAAATTTTATTGACGCAGCATTGAAAGATAGAAATTCTATTGAAAGGCATCAAAATCTTGGAATTTCTGCACACAAATTGTATCGAAATGGTCAATCTGGTTGATTCTAAAGCCATGCCTTCAAATATTGTTAGTGAAGTTGTTCACCGAAAAAATACCGCCTAAGAAGGATAAACAAAGCCAAATAAGGTGATGTGGATTTTCACATCAATAAACAATAGGAAGATCCATATGGAGACTCGGATGGGCAAGTTAGGTGATAACTTCACCATCACTTGGGCTAAATCCAAGATTACAATATAAAAGCTCCCACTTCAACTATTAAATTGATGTTTCAGGTGCACCATGCATCTATTTAGACCTATAGGTAGACCACACCCTTAGCACCTTACCCTCGGTGAGCAGTTCTGCCTGAGGCACTTTCTAGGTGTGCACTTGAGACGAAGCACCAAAAAGATAACCCTTTAACTGCAAATAAGATATGGGAAAAAAGAGCAAAGAGATGCTAGTGGATTTGTTGACTTTCTACCATCATATAAGAAAGGTGGTCTATGTAGATAAGGAGAAAAAGCTCTCAGCCAACCATTTTTTAACCTTACAGTAGTTAGTTCTAAAGGCTAGTGCACTGGAAGCTTTCATGAGAGCAGACACGGAGTGGATACCCCTATACATCCAAACTATCAATTTATCTTTTTGAAGAAAAAGTAGTTACCAATTTACTTATTTGATATCTGACTTCTTTTTCACTAGATAAGAAGTACAGCATCCAAATTCCTACCCGAGTAGTAAACTAGGAAATGATTGGAAGGGCAAGGGGTTAGTTGGGGGGTGAGAATAGGGATAATTAGATCGAACATTAAACTAGACTGGATAGTATTATAATTGGGTCCAGATCATTTTCATTAAAGGATAAGTTGGGGAGTTGACATCTTTTTTAAAAAAAAAGTGAAAGGGTGGTTATCCGGAGGGAGTTAACATCTTTTTCTAGTCCTCCCTTTTCTTCCAAAAAAAAAAATGGAAGCGTAGGAAAATGTGATCTGAATTCAACTCATCAGATCTGTGGTAATATGAACATCCAGATCAAATGAATACAGACCTGAATTCAGATTTCTATATTTTTTATTGCTTACTACTGGCTGGGTATTCTCCAACCAGACACGGTGGACCGTATCTTTCCAAGTGTGAAACCAGGATGGCCTACTTCTCTGAACCCAAGCACCCAATGGAACAGTACAGAACAGCAAAAGCATGAAGCATGAGAAGACTAACGGCCTGGTCATATGGCCCATCTTGGCTCAAATCCCACATATGCAAAGCAGTAAGCACCACGGTTGGCTTCTAATTTGACCATGTATCTTTTGAATTCCCTCTTCTAGCTCACTATGTCATGCAATTCCTTCCTCTGTTCTACACCCAGAATTTGTCCTTTATCAAGATTCTTTAGTCATGTGAAAGCGGAATCATGGAGGTCCAACATCATATCTAATAGTGGTTGTACAATAGCATGCCCTTCGGCAATTCAAGCTGTTGAAGCGAGCATAGTCATATCAATACAAAGGAAATTCCCAAGAGTGAATATCAATATCCTTAACAATCCCACCAGTAAACAAGGCACCTCACTGTAATAATGGTAACACTCTTACATTCATTCATACTCCATAATTAACAGGGAGAAGCAGCAAGGGAAATAAATGCCCAGCTACCACTAGATACGGGATAGGATAGAGGTGTGCATATGTTAACATGCTTATTATAAAGTATGCATTTTATTGAAGGGTTATTATAAATATATACATGCAACAAGAAAGTTAACCCACACCTGATGTAAATAAGCACTTCTTTTTCATTCAGGCAAAACTTTTTAGCATCTCAACAGTAGGCATGCATTAATATCAATCAAACATATCGCAGAACTATTGAGCAACGGCATGTGGCCACGTGGCCTTACCTGCTCAGATCCAACTTTCTTTTTCGAATGGCAAAGTCAAGACGAAGTGGCGTAGAAACAAGAATATCACAACTCATTTTCTCGAAATCTCCACACCTAGAGAGCTCCTTTGTCATTAATTTAATGTAGTACTTCCTCCCTTTTGCAAGCTTTTTGCATTCTCGGGTTGTTTGTGCAGCCAACTCTCTTGTAGGACAGAGGATTACTGCACGAATCCCATCCTTGCTTCCTGGCTAATTAATAGGCAACTAAAAATTGAACATGTTGCAAGATAGAAAATGCACATCTGATGACTCAACATACCTTAATTTTCAAGAGAATGGGACATAGGAAAGCTAATGTCTTGCCAGAACCTGTTGGAGCACATGCAAAACATTCACGGCCCTATTTGCAAATTTGGAGTCACAAAAAAATATATATAATTTAGCATTATCAAACTTAAGTAGTCAGGAAAATGAAAGAATAAAAAAGCTAAAAAAATCAATCAGACAAGTCAAAAAAAAATTGCTGAGAGGTGCAGGTCAAAGTTGATAAAAAAAATATATGAGGTGAATTGAACGCTAAGATCTGTATACAGATCCTAGGAAGCAAATAGAGATGTCTCCTATGTTATCAATAACATGTGGAAGTATCAATGTTCTTCTTTCTTTAGTATCTTCAGTACTTGCTATATTTGTCGTGTTTCTTGTATAGTTTACACGTGGTATTCAAGCTCTTATTTCTGCAACTTTAGTTGTGGCTTATATAGATGAACCCATGGAGGGCCATCAGTGACTAGTTTTCAGAATAGTTTGTTTCTTTTTTGAAACTTACCCCAATTCATGCATAATTCAATAAATAAAATCATCATCCACTTGGTTGGCAGATATAGAATACATCCAAATGTGGATGTAGACACGATCTAGAACGATAACAGGAAAGATACATGATATTATGAAATTGTAAAAAAAAAAATCTTAGGGAAAAGGTATAAGAATTGTGATGCAACAGCAAGGCAACTACTTCTTAACAACTCAAGTACACACTAAAGTCAACATCAACTATCATTGCACTTGGGACAATTAAAGGGCTCCTCTTTTTTCTTTTGAAGAATAAAGGATGGCTACTCGATTTTAATAGTTATCCACAATTTGTCCAAGGTTTTAAAAATGCGAGGCAGTATAGAGGCGATTTGCCTTCCTTGAGGTGAGGTATAAGCCTTGAGGCACTCGAGGCGTAAGCCTCAGTTTTAGGATGCAAAAAAAGAAAAAATGAAACAAATATATGTGTTAAGTGCTAATAATAAAAAAACAATGTAAAAACACACTTTCATGCTATTTTTTCTCTATCATAACATTTAAATGTCCATTACTAAATAGTACACACACAATATTCACATATAAACTAATATAATAAGATTTAAATACACATAAGAATCACACAACATGTAAACTCTTCAAAAAATCAAAATACTAGTCACATAATAGTACTAAAAAAAATCAAAATAATAATAAAAAATATTTTTTTTGAGAGAATAATAATAATAAACATGTAACAACAAGATTTAAGTAAACAATTACCACATTGCCTCTTCAAAAAAAATCAATTTAGTGATCACATAACATATAAACTAATCACATAAAGCATTCAAGCATACTTTAACATAACTAAATAGTAAAAAAAAGATATAAGGAACAAGCAAAAAATGTAATGTGTAACTTAAGAGAGGTTGACTCTTACCAACAACAGCAACAAGTGAGGTTGAGGCTTGAAAGGGGAATGAGGCAACAATGGGCAATGGAGAGGGAACAAATTGGTAAGTGGTGGTACGTAAGGGAGGTGACTGGCAACTGGTGATGCAGCAACAGCCATCGGCAATCATAATGGAGGAGTCCAAAGATAGAGAATGACTTGCAACAGCTAAGAGCGATGGGTTTTTTATGGCTTAAGAGGTTAGGAGTATTGTTTGAGGTCGGGTGGTGGATTTAGGATTTTAGAAAAGGTCTTTATTTGCTTTATTAGGTCATATGTAACTCATATGACCTTCAAATGTGAACTTTCTACGGAGACTATAGCCTCGATTCCGCCTCGCCACCTTAGCTTTGCCTTGACAAATCGAGGCGTAGGCCTCACATTGCAACCCTAAGGCTATAGCCTCGAGGCGATTTTCTTCCACCTTGCCTCGAGGCGTAAGCCTCGAGTGCATCGAAGCTAATTTTTTAAAACCATGAATTTGTCTTAAAAGAGGTTGTCGCATAAAACATCGATTGTGCATTTTCCAACATCAAGTGAGATTGGTCGCAAATTCTTTGCCTCCATTTAGATATTCAAGGTTAGGCCCAAGATCAGCTAAAAGAAAAACTCAAACCTCAATACGGAAAACAGAAAGGCCTTAGCTTCAGATATTCAAATCACTTCAACAGATTTCTCTCATCTTTATACTTTATCAATTGCCGTACCTTTACAATGAAAACCTCATCACAGAAATGATCTATGCAGCCATACAATCACCTCAATATCACCATTTTTGTCGGTCATCCTCCACACATGCCTACAAGTGACAAGGCAATAGTGAATATATATTGCATGGCAGGTTTTGTTGCTTCTATATAATATTGAACTTTTAAAGGAGCCATCTTACTACATAAAACACCCAACGCTCCTTTTTTCAACCAGCTCAATATCATCATGTCAAAACATTGAACCTAGGTATTAACTAACCCCTCATAATCACAATGTATTCCAATTTTCATCCCTGACAGATCCAAGTGTTGTAGAACATTAAATTTACGATACGTAAGTTTGGTGTTTTTGCTACTAAATTGAAAACCCTTAGATTCAAGGGCCTCTGTTCGGTAATCAAGTTCTCTACTTACTTCGTTGCTTGTCTCACTTATGAGCACAGTCTCATCTAAAAAGGATGCATCTTGGCACCTCATCTTGAATGTGCTTCACCAACTCATCCAAGACCAAGAGGAAGGTGAGGTAAGGACACAAAGCTTAAACCTCAATACAAACTGATGATATCATCAAAGTATTTTATTACTCTGGTTGAGTCCTTGCATACGTTAGAATTCCACTATACAAAGATGAGATTGACATACAAAATTGGCATCCATCTCTTCTCCATAATTCTTCACACAATATCTCTTGAAGCAAAATCAACAAAAATCATATGTGGATCCTTATTCTTTGCTGTAAATTTTTCCAGCAGAAGTATTTAAAACAAAGAAACCAATTCTGTTTACATTAGAGACTCCTCTCAACCCCTTTCAGATAAATCTTCACGTCAAGAAGTTAACAAACTACCACTCAAGTAATTAAAAGTGGACAAACATTGCTCACATTCTTCAGACACCACCTACTATCATGAACGACTAGGACATTCTTCTCTAGTTGAAGTCTCCACAAGATAGTTGTCAAGACACAATTGCATCCTTCAAGCATATAGAGGAAAAGAGGCCCAAAATGCATCAAGAATAGAGGTCATCAACAAGAAGTCTAAACTCTAATTAGAAACTTGCAAACAAAGAAAAGATGATCCACACCCACAAACCATGCACAAAAGACGCAAGATGTGACAACCTAGTAAGCTAGCATTGGCTTCTCAAGATCTTGATAAACCATAACAAAAATCTTGACCTGCAATTGTGATTTCATTTTCTGCCTCAGTTAACAATATTTAAGGGTACATTTGCTTACGGGAAAAAATCATTAGCCTGAAAGGTTAACCTTAGATGTGATGTTCTAGTGTTTGGTTTATGGAGTAGAACCATATTAGAAGTGGCTAGAATCCTTGCAATGCACCCCCCCTTCCAAAACACGCATACACCCAACCAAAAAAAAGGTGGCCAGATATCCCTTGATATGACAGCTAATATGCTTGGTTGGATGTGCGGTATAAGCAATAAGTGATAGCTAAAAATTTATCAATTAGCATACTCCCAAATTCCCCTTAAAAATCCCCTCCAATCAGAGCATCACACCCTCAGATGGCAAACCCTCTACACAGAGAAACGGGATAAACTTTTTGTCCTCTTATACATGAAGCCAACTAGAAATGTTTTTGTTCTCTCTAGATTTTGGTTGATTTTGGTATCTATAATTTTTTGAAAACATTTTGGTTTCTAAGCTAATTATTAACTTTCTAATCAACTAGATGGTTTTTCTCACCAAACAATATAAGACATGCATGCCTTTTCTTTGAAAGAAAAAAAATAATCATCCTGAACTTTGAATTAAACAAAAAAAAAAGAGGAATGGACTTAAATATTTAGTAGCCAAAAATCAAATAAAAAATGAGTCTCTTACAACATTCTCTACCCAAGCCTGTTCCCCTTTAAAGACAACACCATTTTGTTGCAATCAAATGCACCACAATACGGAAACTACCTTCATCCATCCAACTGTATCGGCATGCACCTTCCTTGTGAAAGATGACCAAAACCCTTCCACCGAAGATAAATCAACACAATCACTTATTCAGGATTCAAACCAAACCTGCAAAGAAAAAGTACATCCCCAAAACTAGTGAGAAAATCTTCTCCCCCCCATGACACAAGGGACAAGCCACATCTTGGTCAGCACACCACAATCTTCTCAAAGATTTTGTTACTAGTTTACCTCTCCTCAACATCCACAAAAAAAAATTATTTGCAGTGGGATTTTTAATTTCCAGATCTTGGTGCAAACAGCCACCACATCAGCATGATCAAGTTGAAAATTAACTACTTCCTTGTAAGCCTTTGCCACCGTGTAACCACCATCTCTCTAGGTGAACATATTCGACGTATTTGAATCAATGTGTAAGTCTGATAACATACCTAGCAAGTTCTGAAAATCAGCAAATCTGGCCTCAGACAACCCCTAGTGGAATACCAAACCCCAAGAGTTGGACTGCAAATCCCAAATATCAGCAACTTTGGCATCCTTGTTACCCACCAGCAGAAATAGATGTGGCAAAAGGCCTGAAAGAACAATGTTACCAGACCAATTATCCTTCGAAAATCTGTAATTGTCACCCTTCCCCAAAATTGGAAGGAATAAGGATGTATGACTCTGCAAAATTGTTATCAAGAATCTCCAGAAGGTTCAATGACCATGACGATTCACCATCCTTTCTTCGAAATTCATAATCGTTCCATATGAATCAAGCAATAATCTGTCCCATAAACGTTCTCCATTACAGAAAAGTTTCACACCTCATTTCAGAAGCAAAGCCTCATTAAACTCCTAGAGCAGTCGAATCTCAAGGCCACCCTTGCTCTTGGGCTTACATAAATCCTTCCACGGCACCAATTGTAGAAAACACCCGTTATGATCAGCCCCCCTCCAAAAAAATCGTCTATTGATCTTATAATACCTGCATTCTTCTTGGTTGACTCCTTTTTTGTTTGCTAATCCGTGTGCAATACTCTACTTTCTATCGTGTTGAGTCAAATATTACTTATGTTGTTCTTAAATTGTTTTCTAGAGACCATCGACTTTCTATCGATCTTATATTATAGCTTACTTGCTTTCGGGAGTGGGAATAATAGTGTGGAGACGCTTTTGGAGTTACACTCATTTAGTCTTCTACTCTGTCAATACAGAAAGACTTCCTTCCTAAGTAATAGGAGGTCAGACTCTTATGGAAGCTTGGTCGACAACTAGAGTAAGAATAGATTATACTCCTATTTTGTTCTGCACAATTTTCTCTAACCAGATTCTTTGCATGATGACAAACATCAAAATCTCTCTCCCTACACTTCCAAAAATTGTAGGCACCACATCCGTAATCTTTGCACTACGACTTATGGGCAAAATATTGAAAATGTTTGGAAATAGTTTTAAACCAGCAATAGACATGCCTCAGCGACAACCTCATTAACTGTGTTATTGCTTCAATTGCTAGATGTTCAAAATGTCAGACAAAAATATCGAAGTTTCAACCAAAATGGTCAACCATGCAGAACGTTCTGCAACAATTGAATGTGCATACAGTGCCACAAGAAGGCAGATTATCCATTTGCATTCTAGAAAGATGGCCCCTATTAAATTTAATATGCCTTAATAAAATCAGCATCAGAAGAAAGCAATGGCAAAATATTAAGCCAATCGAATTTTAGTGAAAAAGTGGTACACGAAATTATCTAGTAATGAGAGAAAATTATCGCTATATTTTGAAAACATGCCTACAACAGTAAAACAAGATCAAATTCACACTAAACAAGGATTACTTAGTACCAAAAATATCATTACTGATCTCCTCCCTTCTTTTCAAAAAATTACCAATTCAACATCGTCCGATTTTTCCCTGAAGTTTTTAATTTCCACCAAAATTAAATTTAAATAAAAAATGTGATTCTTGAGAACATCCTACCATGTAGCAATGACGTCAAACCCAGAATCATTGAACATGAACCTAAAATGTTTTACATACCATGTGCTATCACAAATACTTCATTCGCACTAACTTTTTTGCTACAACAAGTTTGACCACGATAGTGTAATACACATAATACCGTACACATTAACAGATTTATCCTTATAATAACAGATCTCCCATGATAAACCTCGGGCATTTGGCATACCATAGTCCACTCACCATCAAATGACCCTTTCCAGGAGATTACTTTTACAGAAGGTTAAAATTAAATCCTTTACAAAGTTGAAGGCCACCACTCAAACCACAAGAAGGCTTGGATGGATTCCAGACCTTTAGTTATCACGGAAAATTACATATAGCCTTCCAGGTTTGTGCTCAATCCTCTTAGGTTGCATTTGGATGAGTAATAAAGGAGTGGAATAGGTGACATGGCAGGGATTAAATGAACAGGGCAATGGAATAGGCATGGTTTATGATAAATGTCAATAATAACTCGCATATCACATCTAACTCCTACTTACTCTACTTTCCAACAAAACAACAATAATAAAAAAAACCCAACATCAATTATAGACAATTACACTGCAACTCTCTCTACTGAAATCACATCAAAACATATATGAGATCAAGCCCCACTACTTATTTCACAGCCAAACCCAGCAACACCTACAATCTAATTCTCCCTAAAATTTGTGCCAGTTTAAAATCTAAACCGCATTCAAATGTAGCTTTAATTTCTGCCATAGTTGGCATGCTAGAATCTGCTCGCCTTCAGATCACCCTCTTTGGGATCACTTTCTTGAAAAGATCCTCTTGATGAGGCCTCCAATGGGAAAAGTCATTTTTTGAAAACTCAGTCATTTCATTTACTCTCACAGGATTTGCAGTTCATATCAAGAAAAACCTCCACACTTTTATACAAATTAGTAGATCCCTTCATCCTCCAGCAACAGGTAAGATTGAGAACACAGTCCCACAACTAAAGATCATAAATCAATCTATACTTTACCGCAGTTGAATTAGTCGAACACAATTGACTAAAGATTGTTCCTCTATCCCCTGCAAGTCTATGGTGCAAGCCTATCTATACCATTTGCCTGCAAGCAAGCCAACTTGCTCCACTTCAATGCATTTCATACCTCATGGAGCCTATTCAAATCTAAACTTTGCAGTGTCCCATTTTATTCTTTCTTCCAGCAGGATTGAAGTTTTGGCCACGGGGACACGAGGCTCTCATTTTATGCTAACGCCCTTTGTTTTCCTTGTTACGCACACGAGAGTAAGAGAATTGTAAAATTACCGATCCTCCAGCTCGGTCTTCCCTTATACTTCATCAAGTCACTGATATTAGCCCCACTTTTTTTCTAATGCATCTGCTTATAGTTGCCTAATATAAATACATTTATATCACATAAATCGTCTATTTATACATGTTCTTAGGTATAAAATTGCATCATACATTATAAATATTACATAACATACATCACCATACATTTAGATTAGATTGTATAAATTTTAGATTAATTTCTCCTTTTTGTGATCACGTGACTGAGCGACATTTAATCAGGGCTTCGGATTGAAAATCCAACCATACGGATCTGATCAGGGCGACGATTGGAGTTCGACTCCAAGATCACTCCAATCAGATTTCCATAACATCAGATGCAGTCCAAGAAAGATCATAGGTCAAGGGCCAAGGTGGTGTAAATCCATACCTTAGATGACAAATCCGATCACACTCGGATCGATGATCGCAGCCCAACGACGTGAAAATCAATCCAATCCAACAACCGTGGCACCATCTACAAGCATTGAAAAATGGACAATCAAGATGACATCACATGGCACCATCACAGCCGCCCAGCACAAGCCACAGCATCTCTTCTTCGCCCACTCGATGAATCCCAGCCGTTGGATACCCATCCAACGGCTAAGAACACGCCATGTCGTGCCCCAAGCGGTGCTCTCATCTTCTGAAGGCAAAGGCTCAAATGATCTCGACCGTTGGATTGAAATCCAATGGCCAAGAGAGTGTATGAAGGAATTTAAGAACGTGCCTCAAACCGCTGTGTAGCATAGCGGTCGGGGCACTGTTCACGCAAGAGGCACGCGTTCGAATCGAGCATGGCACCCTTCCTCCTCACACGCGAGCATGAAATCAAGCTGTTTAATCGAGCGCCAACGGCACAGATCAACCGATCGGCCAAACGCACGAGATGACGCCCAATCTCACGCGAGATCAGACGCACAGGAGGCACGATTTGTTAAGGCGTGCAAGCGTGGTTCTGGGCCATTAATCCTTGATCCAACAGTGATGAAAGAGGTCGCGTCGCCTCTTAACGCACGAAGGTGATGAGGTGCTGGCGATCTTAAGCCATCGGATGCGAGGATTGGACGGCTGAGGATTTAAGGACGTGCACGTGTGTTGAGCATGCGGGGAGAGAAGGCGACGCGTGCGCGAATCTAAGCCCACGTTTGGGGTCTTTAGTGACACTTAAATCCATCACTAAAAATCCTAAATTAACGTTTTAAAACATAAAATGACCAAATTGCCCTCAATCCCTACAACTATAAAAGGAGACCCCTACCACTCGAATTCATCATCCATTCCTCTCTTCTCTCACCCCCTCAAAGGCTCTACGAGCTTGTCCTAAACCCGGGATGCTTCATTAGAGTTAAAATTAGAATTTTTCCACCTTTTCACCTCCTTCGTGGAGCATCCCACGGCTGTCTTCTCACCACCGTTCAGGAAGCGGATCCCACTTCGACATTGCCCTACCCCGTTCTCCATCGTCTGTCGTCGTTCTTCGTCTAGCATCTCATCACGTTCTTTTGGGCATTCCGTCAACGTGGCTCATCCTCCAAGCATCCTCCAAGCAGCCGTCGAGGAGGATAATTTGTCACCTCCCTTCTCTTTAGTGCTTTCTAGAGTAGAATTACCACTTTCTAGTTGTAATATTTTCAACTTTCTAGTATAGTGATTAGTTGTAATTAACATTATTATGTGGTTATGAAATCCATGTTATATTCTATCTCTACTTTGTCTTTATTTGTATAATCCTCTCTCTCTTCTATTAATTATTCTTTAAGTAGATAGCTAGTTTAGATTTAATTCGACCAACTAATCTGCTTCGTCACAACAAAACAAACGCGATTTTTTAATCAAACGTCTGCCTCCTTGTGTTTAACCTGGAATTCCTTGAGTTTCGGTTAAAATTATTTGTTGACGGATTTTTCTCGTAAATTACGCTACAACGACGAGTTTTCAAAACTCAACTCTTTTTGCGTAGATTTTCCGCTTCAACATTGCCCTCCACTACAAAGCAATTGATTACCATCCTATGTATGATCCATCCTTTAGATCAACCTACTTACCTTTCGAGAAAGAGGTAAATTGGCACTTTGACTCAATGGGGAAATTCATATAGTTCCATCTTTCACTTTATGGGATTCACTTCTCTCCCTTTTTTTGGAAGCTACCTATCCTTTAACTTTCGCTTCTTAATTTTGGAGCAGACCCATATGACGTAAAAATGTCATGTATGATTCCCTTGAGAAGGGTGTAAGACCACCGCCTACCAGGCCCAAAGAATGACCACGAAGCTATTTTACACCCCTACTCACAAGTCCATGCACATTACTCTTTTTTAGGAGATTAACCACCTATCCTAGATCTTCCCATTTTCAATAAGATAGTTGCTCGATCTCGTTTACTGTCAAGATTTTTCTTTTTCATTTTGTTAGCATGCGTAAGCCATGTGCCAACAGTCGGTGGGGCCCACATTGGGCACGTGTTTGTGTGTGTGTGTGTGTGTGCATGTGCATGTCTATGTGTGTGCATGGGTTTTCGCTTGTAAGCCCAATGTATTTTGTGCCACATGTGACGTTTTTTTTTTTTTTGAGAGGAAAAAAAGAAAATTACCAGAGATCGGTAATCATCTAGAAATTGTATTAATCACAATAAAAAACGATAGACTTATAGGTTTTGTAGCCAAAAATTAGATAAACAAAGCATGTCCAAAACATTATCAACCCAACAATGCTCATCTCTAAAGATTCTTCGGTTCCTCTGCAACCAAATGCACCAGAGTCAAGCAAAAGCCTTGGATCAACCCGCCACATCAAGATCATAGTGATATCGAAAAGACTCCCAGAAGTTCTGGCGGTTTGAGCAATCAGATGTGCGGATTTGCAGCCCATCTCAAACATCTTTGGAGAAGTCACAAGTGAAGAAGAGATGATCCACATTTTCCTCCATTCAATTACATAAAGGGCATGTTGTCTCTACATCATCAAACCATCTGTTTAACATATCTCTAGTGACCAACCGCTCATAAAAAAATCTTGGTCTTCAACGGGAAGATTACACTTCCAAATCCTGCCAGAATCAATCTGAATATTACTCATATCACCTACATTTGAAAGCAATTTGTCATAGGCCTTTTTCACCGTGAATGATCCTTCCTTCCAATAGAACTTATCCCGCTCATCAGCCACTGGTTTCATATCTGAAATCACTGCCATATCTGCTGAAAATCACTAAAAATATGTTCGGACAGCCCTGGAGGTAGCTGAAGTTCCCACGTTCTCCTTTGCGCATCCCACATATCATCCACCATGGCATTCCTATCATCCACAAGCTGAAACAGCCTTGGAAACATCTTAGAAAAGACCCCCAAATCACTTCAGTTAAAAGTCCAAAATCTGAATTTTTTTCCATTGCCCAAGACCGGTCCAACAGCACCAACATTCTTCAATAACACTGGCCGCACGGAGTGCCAAAAAGCCGAAGACCCCAGTCTAGAAACCGCTCTATCACAGAGATTCATCTCCACCAATTGGGCAAACCTACCCACGTGGTCAGCTCCCTTAAAAAAAATCTCTTTCTGATCAAATCCACCTATTTGATAATCTTCTTAGGAGGTTTAAAAATAGATAAGAAAATGACTGGAATTGAAGAGAGAACCGACTTTAGCAAAACAAGTTGCCCACCTCTAGAGAGCAATTTACCACTTCAAGAAGACAACCTCTTCATGACCCGCTCAACAATATAATTCCAATCTGAAGCTGCCAACTTCTTACCTTTCAAAGGGAGTCCAAGATTTCTAGTCGGTAAGTGACCCACCGGAGATTCCAGAATATTTGCAACATTCCACACCTCCGAAGAGGGAAAGGAGAAAGGGGCAAAAATAGATTTCGCCCTGTTAATCTTAAGGGTAGATAAGGAGGCAAAAATTCTCACCAAGGATAAAACATGCTCTGCCTCGAAGGCACCACCTTCTATGAAAAATGTCATGCCGTCCGCATTCTGTAAGAGGGGGTTAGGAGGGTCCCATCATTTTGGCAAGTAAAACTAGTGAATAGATGACCACCACAAGCTCTAAAGGCCAAGATAGCAAGCGTATCAACAACTATATCAAAAAGCAAAGGTGCTAAAGGGCATCCCTATCTTACTCCATGCTGAGGTTGAATCCAACCACCATTCGAATGTCCATTCAACAACACTGAAAAAGATGAAGTAGTAACACACTACTTTATCAATTGCACCCACTTCTCACGAAACCCCCTCTTCCGAAGGACATCCCACATATGCTTCCAAGAAATTAAGTCATAGGCTTTGGAGAAATCAACCTTCCAAAGAAAAGTAGGAATACCTCTTCTTTTTCAAGACACCACCAACTCCTCAGCCAAGACAAAGGAGTCCAGCAGAGATCTGCCCCTTATGAAGGCCGACTGAACAGGAGAGATAATATCAGGCATAATCATCTTCAATCTGTTTGCCAGAACCTTAAGTACCAACAAATAAATAGAATTCGACAAAGCGATGGGTCTGAAATCATCAACAGCCTCAGCTCCCTACTTCTCGAGCAAGAGGAACAAGTAAAAGTGATTCAGTCTATCAAACCCCTTGTTGCTCCCTAAAAATTCATGGATCATAGCCATAACATCCATCCCAACCACCTCCCACAGCTCTCTAAAGAAATAACTTGCAAACCATCTGGTCTTGGGGATCCGGGATCCCTTCGCCTTCAAACCCCTGAGTGCACACAAAACCTCCTCCTCCCTTATATGCTCCACCTTCGCCTCCTCCTTCACTTGCTCCATCTCCAATGTGCCCAAATGCCAATCCCCTCCAAGTTGCCTCCATGTGAAGTCATGGAAATGAGATTGGAAGGCATCACATATCCGATTTCTCTGGCGCAGCACACAATCTCCAAACTTTAGAGCACTAATCATGTTCACCCTTCTATTGCTTGCTGCCAAATGGAAGAACTTTTTTTTTTAAAAAGGAAGGGGTAGTTATTTAAATGATAACCACCCAAAATTTATTATATCAAATCATATCAAAAAGATAGGCCGTTCGGCCAAATACAAAAACACCAAATTACAAAAGTGCACTCCACATCCTAATCATAGCTGAAATGAACTCCACAAAATTTTCCACATACGGTCACTGCCCTCTGAATACATCATTCCTCCCTAACCAGATGCCCCCCAACACTGCTAAAGGCCTCACCCTCTCCTTCGAACGAAAGACATTCTGACCCACATTGATGCCTCCACTCCTGAAAGATCTCTAGAACTCCTTAAAAGAGGAGTGGCTCCGCCACCTCATCTCCAAGCACCTCTAAATTTGAGATACAAAGGGGCACGAGAAAAATAGGTGGTCTACATCTTCTGTCCCATGACAGAGGGGGCATTCCTTCTCCTCCCTGGGTGCCCATCTAGCTCTTCACATTCTCGTCATAAGCCTGCACCCCCTAAGTAGCCAAGTGAAGATCTTCACTTTTAAGGGGGCATCCCGCCGTCCAAACCTGATTGCAATCGCTCACCAGGTCCAGATCCTCAAGTAGCCCCTCATCTCCAAGTCTTCTATATGTAGCTTTCACCATGAACTCACCTTCATCCCAATAGAAAGCATCATTGCCCTCCTCCAGCTGAAAACCTTCTAGCTCCCCAAGTAATGTCTGAAACTCCTGAATCCTCACATCCGAGAGGTTCCTAGCAAAAGATGGGCACCAACCCCCTCCCTGATATCCGCCACCGATGCATCTTTGTTTATAGCTAACACAATGAGTTTCGGGAACCAACCACATAAACTCCCTTAACCTGTTTGGTCGTCCTATCAAAATCTAAACGATTCGTCCAATCCAATCACTGGCATAAAGCAACCTTGCACCTTGGGTGCCACCAGAGATAGACCCCTAAGGAAGGTCTATCTGCACCCATCTGCGGGGTAAGGAGAAGGTCTCACTGCACCAAACCACCATATGAAGATCGAATAACCTTTCCCACAAGGCTATTTCCATTCTCCAGCAGTCTTCCAATCCACTTCGTTAGCAAGCTATCATTCATCCTCAGCAGGTCCCTAACACCAAGTCCCCCTCCTTTCACTGGTTTGCAAATCTCCTCCCATGCCACCAACCTCGCTCCTAGCCCATTCGTACCATAATTTGTCCAAAAGAAATTCCTCATCATGGCCAGAATCTTCTTCCTAACCTGTTGCAACATCTTCAAAACGGAAATAAAATAGGACGACATTGCAGCCGGCACCACCTTGAGCAAGACCAACCTCCCACCTCTAGACGACATCCTTAACACCCAACCCGCTAGTCTTCCTTCCAACCTCCAAATCAAGGTCTAATCATGCACCAAAAGCCTCTTATTTGTTAAGGGAAGGCCCAAATAAGAAATAGGTAAAGCCTCTTTTCTCATGCCAAGGGCCAAACTACATGCACTCGTCGCCTCCTTCATCATGTGGAACGGAACAAAACTCGACTTAGATAGGTTGATCTGTAGACCAAATGCCTCTTCAAACAACTCCACCAAAATCTGCGTCCTTCCAGCCTCTACCTCTGCACCCTCAATGAAGAACAAAGTATCGTCCGCACACTGAAGTACCGGAACCACTGACTCATCCTCTAAAAAGAAACCCTTTATCAAGTTCCTCTCACATGATCTGATCGCCATCCTCGCTAAAGCATCTACTGCCAAAACTAAAAGCATTGAAGCCAAAGGGCACCCTTGTCTGAATCTTCTTGGTTGAATCCATCCATCAACCAGATTTCTATTAATAAGAACAGAAAATGATGCCGTGGTAACCCACCTCTAAATCCAGTCAACCCAGAGGGCTGGGAAACCCCTCTTAATCAGAGAAGCCCACAAAAAGAACCACTGTACCGAGTCATAAGCCTTGCTGAAATCTACTTTCCACAAGAATGCCTTTCTCTTCTCCCTCCTCCAACATGATAAGATTTCCAAAGTTGCAATGTAACCCTCCAAAATATTCCTACCAGGAACAAAAGTCATCTGCACCTGAGATACAATATCCACCAACACCCACTTCAATCTATTTACCAGGATCTTTGCCACAATCAAATAGGTGGCGTTGGAGAGGGCGATCGGCTTATAATCCTCAATAACATCCACCCCATCCTTCTTCAGCAGCAGAACATATAGAATTTATTCATCCTGTTAAAACCCAAATTTCCATCACTAAAATCATGCAGCACTTGTAGGACATCCTCCTTGACCATCGACCAAAATTCATTGTAAAAGAAAATTGGGAAGCCATCTAGACCAAGACATCCATCCGCATTCAACCCCCAAACCGCCTTTTGAACCTCCTCCTGAAATGGCCCAACAAGTCTCGCCGCCTCCTCGCCAACCTGCAAAATGTTGGATCCCAACTACCTCCATCTTCCTCCCAGCCTCCTCCCAATGAACTCCTGATAGCAACCAGTTGTCGCCTCTACTGACACCTCCCTGTTAATAAACTCCGTACCATTTACCCGCAATCTGTCAATCTAATTCTTCCTTCTTCCCAACGCCACCATATGAAAATAGTGAGTGTTAGAATCCCCTCCTTAAGCCACCTCTGTTTAGACCTCACTTTCCATTCTACCACCTTTCGATCTTCTGTCTATACTACGTGCAAGTATCTCGCTCTGTCCATCCGGTCTTCCTCAGAGAGAAGACCCACGTCATCAACCCTATCCAATCTTGTAATCTCAGCAAGGGCTTCATCCCTCCTCTTACACTCCTTAATCTGCCTCTTGTACACCCTGAGGAAGGATCTAAGCTCACGTAGCTTGGTTTCCAGCCTTGCTACTACTAAGCCCTCCACATGCATCTACCTCCATTTCTCCTCAACCACCCCCTTAAAACCCTCCTTAAGTAACCAAGCCCTGTCAAATTTAAAATAAGTCCCATACCTCCATCCTTCATTCATTCCCCAAAGGAGCAGAGTATGGCTTGAAAAAGGCCGCTCCAGAGGCCTAACGGCCGCCATAGGGAAAGCCTCTGTGAATGCTGCCAAAGATAAGAATCTGTCAATTCGAGACCTATGACCTCCTGAACTTCTCCAGGTGCTGGTGCAAGAAGGAGGCAAATCCACCAAGCCCTGTGAAGCAACAAATTCTGCAAAATCCTCAGAACCTAGGTCCATCCCCCCCTTGCCCATCAAGTCTATTCTCCGCCACCAGAGTTACATTGAAATTTCCACCTATTAGCTATGGGACCCCTGATACCTTTGTGCTACCTGATTCAGCTCCTCCCACAATCTGACTCTGCGCCCCTTCATTAGGCCCATAGACAGCAAGAAGACCCAACTAAAATTATCTCGACGCCTCTGCAACTTTACTGTGACCACAAAGGACCCAACCAGTGAGTCCACCAAAGAGAAAACATCATCCTTCCACCCAACAATCACTCCATCCGATCTCCCCATCGCATCCAGAGCCAGAAACTCCGTCTAGCCACCACCACCCACCTCCTTCCACACCTACTGCTCGCATTGATTCAACTTCGTCTCTTAGAGAAGCACCACCTCAGGGCCCCACTTCTAGATGTAGCTCCTCAAGGCAGCACACCTGGAAGGGTCATTCAGACCTCGAACATTCAAAGTGAAGACTTTTGTCATGGAAAGGACGAAGTTCCCCCTCCCCTTAAAGTGTGTCAGTAACCTGCCGCCTCCGCAACACCATTTATCTCCTCCCCCACCTCCTTAAGATCTCCACTCCCTTCCTTCCGCCTCTGCAACACCCCTTCCCCCTCCAAACCCACCAACCTGACTTCCTCTATAGAAACCTCCACCCCAACCGCCGCGACACCCTCTCCACCACTTCCTCTTCCAGCAGACGCCCCATCCCACATGGGGCCGTGAGGGCCATCTCCACCAAGCACCTCTGTTGTACCAACTGCCTTCACAACCCCCCTTCAGATGCGAAGCTACCATGTTCGCCACCCGTCTCCTTGCCCGAGGGAGGCCCCCACCCCACCTCTGCCACAGGGAGACGCATCGTCGCTCCTCCGCCCCATTCCTTGCTCAAGGAGGGGCCGCACCCTATCTCCGCCCCAGGACAATGCGCCGTTGCCCCGCCGCCCCCTCACTCAAGGACTACCTCGCATGCCACTGCAGAAAGCTCCACTTCGACCTATACGAGAGCCATGATAGCGAGATCCTTATTGACCTCCATCTCTAGAGACACACACCCTCCACCTCGCCGCGGCATGGCTCCTCCTAACTCGCTTGCACGCACCCTCCCCAAGCAATAGGGTCGAGACCCTGTCGAGATCAAAGATCGATTAATAGGGGAGGTGCGAGACCCCTCCTCATTCCCGTCAAAAGACCTAGGTGAAGCTGGATCCTTCCCCTTCGACCTGAATTCATTTGTCCCAAAATAAGATTCGTTCGCCACGTCAACAAACAAATCCTCCCGCGACACCAAGAAATGCTTCGAGGGATTCAAAAAATCTCTGCCTGCAACTATCCCCAAATCCGCCTCTGAGATATGCACCCCACAGTTAAAAGGCACCACAACCGATTGCTGAGGTGTCGCTACCTCCTCCACACGAGCATGCCCCAAAGATTGCGGCTTGGGAATCATACCCGCTATGCAATCTCCTCCGCGGCTCCTCACCTTCCAAAAATTGTCATTCGCCATCCAACTACTACCACTGCCACCATCCACCGCCGGACCCCCGGTCACCGCCTCTGCAAACAAGCAAGGCTCCTTCCCTGGCCTAATGCGCACCACCCAGGAGGATCCCCCCAGGCTCATCACCACTTTCTCCTCAACCCACATCCCCGGCATCTTCACCGTTGCGCGGATCTCTAAGAGGTTGCCCAACACTAGACCAAACCCCCCACACCATCGAAGCCTTGCGAAGGGGAGACCACTGCCGAAACCACCTTTGTCATGCAGAGGAACAATGGGACCCCCTTAAGAGCCACCATATGCCTTGACCTAATCGGTAGGTACTCCGCCACCGCCCCATCTGACCTCACTAGCCACCTCTACCTCACCACACCCTCCCTACAGCACATCTCTTGGAACAATAGCTTCCCTATCATCTCCGACCGAAGGCCAAATAACGCAAACTTCTCGGGTCCAATGGTCGTCGCCCCAATTGCCTCCCTCAGCCCCAAGATCAGAGAGACCGCATTCTCCAACTCATTCAACATTGCATGACCTTCCACCACCACCGCGATCAATGCCGCTGCCAAGGACCTCTCAAGCTCCCTGACCCCCTCCGACCATGATGACTCAACCTCCAAGAGAGGCGTGCCCTCCAGTGGTGGAGGCAGGGCACCACCTCCCCCATCCCACGAGGACAAAGGCGCCCACCATCGACACTCTAAGGTGGCCTGCAGTGCCCGCAAGAGGCCCTCCGATGCCTGAAGCCACCATGGCACAAGCACACGACCAGATCCCTACACGCCTTCGATAGATGTCCACGCCTACGGCACTTGAAGCATAAGATGTCCCGCACCTTCCCCTTCCGTGACCTCCTCGCTATCAACATCCACCCTTGCTCCTCCCCACTCTCCCTCTCCATCATTTTGGAGCAAATAGAACTTTGTGTTGGCATCACCCTCTCTAAGCCATTTTCTTTCTTACGATTCTCTTCCAAGACAACCTTCTGTATCTCCCTGTGTTCAAGGCTATCCTCACTTAATAAAGGGGACGCCTCTTAATGTCTATCCAGGTCTGAAATCTTCATCAACGCATCATTTCTCCTTGCCTCTCTGCGTGCCCTAAGATCCCACTTGAAATCAATCATAGCCTTCCGAACAGCTCGGATCCTACACCCTAGAGTTCTAGCGGCTGAGGAAGAAGCAGGTGTAGAAGACCACCCATCCCGTATCATCTCCTTAAAACTAGGCTCCTTCAAGCAAGATTTATAGAACTTGAAATGAGTAGAGAAATTGGCAGCTTCATTGCTAGACCACAAAAGTAGGGTGTGGTCTGAAAATGGCATGTCACACGGCAGTACCTCAGCCCCATGGAAAGACTCTGCCAAAGAAACATTGCATAAGAATCTATAAATACAAGATGTCGCACCACTCCCATTCCTCCACGTGAAGTGCACCCAGCAATGGGTAGATCCATCAGCTCTAGATCTTGGACCATGCGTTGGAAATTAGCAGTGGCTCTATCACTCCTACCATCCGGCCTATCATCCGAATGTAATGTTGCATTGAAGTCCCCACCAATTAACCATGGCCTACCATTAACAAACTGCGATGCATGTTCAATCTCCTCCTAAAAATGTAGCCTGGCGACATCATCACATGGACCATAAACACAAGAAACCACAAAAGCAAATCCATCCATCATCCTATTAAAAGTTGTTGCCGCCACTCTCCTAACGAACAAAAAGGCATCTAAATCAAAGAAGTCTCCATGCCACAAAATAATAATGCCACCAGACCTCCCTTCCACCTTCACCTCAAGATAGTTTGTTTATCTATCACCACAAACACTATTTCTCATTTGAGCAGATAGACCATCAAGATGTGTTTCCTGTGAAAGCACAAATCTACTCTCCACTCCGCCAAATATCTTCTTAAAGTCGACCTCCAACCTACGTCACGCAGACCACGGACATTCCAAGAAAGGACCTTAATCATGAGAAACACGACTAGCCCCACCTCTATGAACATTCTCCATGCCAACCACCATGGGCACACGATCATCAAGCTCCACCATTTCCCCATGACCATCAACGGGAATCTTCTCAACGGTTGGCTTCTTTGCAAACTTTTTCCACTTGTAATAAGCGATGAGAACCAATCTGTGCTTTTGCGAAATTAACTTTGGATGGGACGACGATCTGTTGGAAGACTGAATCAGCATACTACTCTCCTATTTATCTTTCGTTTCCTATCATTCCCCTGTCCCCACATCAAAGGCAGCATCTTCAAGTCCTGTAGCATGTGGCCAAGTCTGTCCCATCAGCTCTGCCTTGCATAATCGTCGAACACCAAAATGGTTGACCTCATCCTAACTATGGGTCAAGAAAATGGATCCAAAGGCAAAGGGAATCCCACTCTCCTGCACAAAAACACAAGTACTAGCAGCAACCACAACTTCATGGCAAATTGGGTCACAAGAGATCTTAGGGAAAAGTGAGTTAAGGGGAGCTCACTACGCCCGGACTCAGGCATGGGTCTGACGTCCACCTGTGGAGAGCACAACGCACATTCCACATGACCACACCTCGCAGCATCATGGTCCCCGTCTGCCTCCTTCGCTACAGCAACATCCTTATCACCTTGACATCTCGCCTTCTCCCCAAAGTTCGAGGCTGCCCATAGTTCTGCATTCATGTCCTGCACCACAAGCTTTAACACAGCAAAGGGGCCACCAAATGCAAAGTTTGAACAAGGAAAGGGGTCCTTTTTGGACAGAGTCAACTTACCATATTTGGATCCGTAAAAGGATCCGAAGTTCTATTTAAAATTGGGCGTGCTTCCCTTCAAGTCAGCATTCGAATAATGGTGTCCCTTCACATCAGTGTCCAAAAAAGGACACCCACCCGAATACGGAGAGTGTTCAATACCAGCGCACCAGTCCACATCCTCCAACGACATCTTCGTTGAATTTCAAAAATTTCTGAGCTAGCCATTTCCCGCTGTGGAAATAGGTCGCCAAATCTGGCGAGTTTTGCGCCTGCCAACCGTCTCCACCACCACATCCGCTCCAATCATTGAAGTTACACCATTGCCGCCTCCATTCGATTTCTTTGATTGGTTGATTAGAGTCCACAATAAGATTGAGTCAATTTAGGAAATAGGTAATTTGATTAAACTTATTTTAGGAAATAGGATTAGCAAATCCTAAATTAGTTAGGATTGCAATTAGGATTGGTTCTCTTTAAATAAAGACCAAATCCCCTTGATTTCTTTTGAGTTCCAATAAAATATTTCCAACCTTAGGACTCCTTTCCTCTCTCTCATCTGTCATGCCGCCGGCTTCTCTCTCTCTCTCTTCTTCTCTCCACGCACAACATAAAAGAAGGGATCCCCAACGCATCATCAAATCTTCACATGGTATTAGAGTGGGTCCTCATATCCCCTTGATCTCACGCATGTGGAGGAGAGATCTCTCTCCACGCATAAAACATGGAGCTGTGCTGAAGGTCAAGCACCAAGCCAAGATCAAGTTCAAGTTCGAGGCACGTGAACCTCTCACACACCCGGGAAAGCCAAGTAGAGGGCATTAGCTCTGAGGCATACAAGAAGAGACAGAGACCTCAAAGCTCAAGTTCAGGGGACGCATAAACCTCTCACGTATTAAGGAACACCAAGTTATAGCACTTGACACCTGAGCATACAACAAGAGGCACAGAGACCTCACAAGTTCCAGCTATGACTAACGCAGAGGCCCCAATCACCATGGAGACAAAGGTGCTTGTCCAGGGTACGACCATCAAGTTGATGGATGTGTCCAACTACATCTTGTAGGCAAGAGCCTTTAAGATTTTCATTTGTGGACAAGATAAACTCCACGTTATCTTGAAGAGTGCTCTTGAAAATTGCAAGAGAACTAAGGCAAGGAAGTAGAAAAAGAAGAATTAACAGGTAATAAATTGGCTTATGAACTCTATTAACCCCTCTATTATAGCCAATATGTTGTACAAAAACATGGCCAAGAACATGTGGAGCACGCTCGAGAAGAGATTATCGAAGAAGACAAGTTGTTCCAAACTCGCTGACATCTATTGGCACATCTGGAACTCGAGTCAAGGGGATCTTTCTCTTAACAAGTACTTTTCGAAGGTAAAGTTTATTTAAAGAGCTTAGCATCTATGAGCCGACCTGTTATGACAAATAAACTGGGTTGCGTGAACGCTGCTAGCATGCAAGTTTCTTAGGGGCCCCCACCCCTGATATCAAGCTGCACGTGACCAGATCCTCATTGTTGAAGAGGATGTCAACCTCAAGGCTATCTATAGTCATCTCAAGAAACTCAAGGTCACAAATTTAGGAAGTTCCTACCCCAACTATGCTAGATACAACTACTCTAGCCACTACTAAGGGTGGCTTTGGATGTGGAAAAGGTAGCGACAATGACTTTGGTAGGGTTTACCTTCCTTGCCAACACTACAACTAAACCAATCATCCTTATGAGAGATGTGGGGACAAGCATGGAAGGCCTCCACATCGATACATGCCTACTACATCTCCACGAGAGTCTTCATTTACATCCGCGGATTTAAAGAAGCCCTGGGCATTAGTCAATGAAGAAAAGATGACTGTGACCATAGCAATGATTTTTTAGGTGCCAAAGAAGCAGCGACTACTAAGGTTGCAAAAGGACTTGCAGTTGCACTAGAAGATGCGTTCAGTGAAGATCCGAGAGCATACATGATGCAGATGATGCAGAGTGGGGGGGTGCATCTAGTCTCACAAAAGCTCAAGTCATGCAAGTCTTCACCCTATCTAGTGTTCAACTTGAGAGTGCGTGTTAGCATGTGTACGCCACGCGGCAATAGTTGGTGGGGTCAATGTTGGGCATGTTTGTGTGTATGTGCGTGTATGTGTGTGTGCATGGGTTTTGGCTTATAAGCCAAGTCTATTTCGTACCACATGTGGCAAGTTGTTTCTTTAATTAGTTGATTAGAATCCAAATTACGATTGAGTCAATTTAGGGGAAAACATGATTTGATTGAGCTTGATTTAGAAAATAAGATTAGCAAATCATAAATTAGTTAAGATTGCAATTGCGATTGGTTCACTTTAAATAGAGAGCAAATCCCCTTGATTTCTTTTGAGTTCTAATAAAATATTTCCAACCATAAGGACTCCTCTCCTCTCTCATCTTCCACGTCCCCAGCCTCTCTCTCCCTTCCTCCTCTCTTTACACACGCAACATAAAAGGAGAAGGGCTCCACAAATCATCAAATCTTCACACTTTTCTTATATCTAAAAGTATACGCAACATTTCCATGATATCATTATGATCTATTAATGGAATTTCGTTGAAAAGTGCTAGTGCCTCAAGTATTAGCTCAAGTAGTTCCTATTTCTTGTGTTTAGTCACCTACAGATTGCTCCCTTTATATATATGCAAAGAAAGGTCATCTTTAGTTCCTTTGACTTGCAAAGTAGTATATTACAAAATCTGATGGCCAATTGAAGGTACTAAATACTTCGGTGACTTCATATCATGCAATGTAAGTTGTGATTGTATTGGCTGTAAGCAGAACATAGGCATTGCAGGTGTGTCTTAATAATGCATTCCCACGCTAGGTTGATCCTCGTCTACTAGGGGAAGGGAACCGAATGATCAACTACTTGCCTAAACATGCCTTCGGTAAGATAATCCCTGATCCTAAAGTAGTTTGTGCCATCATTACACCTAGTTCCCCCTTCCCTTTCATGTTGCTATGTATAACATAATTTGAAATTGATATAAAGCATACACAAGGGAGGGAGCATGCAAGAACTACAAAGCAGTAAAATGTGAGTACACCTCAATATACCCCCAGAAGATAGTACCAAATGAAAAATACAAAAGGGTTTCAAGTGAGACTTAAGGGTAGAGCCATGCTACTAATTAACATAAGATTAAACATTTTAAGCCGATTGGAAGCAAGTTATCGAGATCTATGGTTCAGCAATGTTAATTAAATAGTAATCATAGGATCACCTAGGGCATCATAGAATTGTACCAAAACACAACTTCCCCTTAGCAAGATGAAAGGACTACTTAAGAGGTGGAGCAACTACTAATAAGGAGATTAGTTGGAAAGGGCTACCCTTAAGGTAGAGCCACTATTATTATTAGAGAGGGAGATATGGGATGATCGCAATGAGGACAGTGCGAACCTAAAGTGTAAGAGAATGTAAATGATTCAAAGTAGGCTTCAGCATTTCAAGTTGATTGGTGACAGGTTCATCAAGGCCCGTGGCTTAATGATATTAACTTAGTAGCCTGATGGCATAGTCAGTGTAGAATTTGGGCCCACTACAGAATAGTATCAGAACATAACTCCCCTATAGTAGGAGGACAAGTCTACCTATGACTTGAAGCTACCATTAGTAAGGAGACTAGTAGAAAAGGGATATCCTTGAGGAAACCACCACTACTACCAAGGATGGGAGGCCTAAGTCGATTGCAATGAGGACATTGTGATTCAAAAGTAGAGAGAATGTAAATACCTCAATCTCTAAGCATCTCAATGTTCACATAATACCACATGAAAAACTCAATAAAAAGTTTAAAGTAACATTAAAGGGTAGAGGCATGCTATTAGTTAACATGGGCTTAAGCATTTTGAGTTGATCGGTGATAGGTCTGCCAAGTTTTGTGGCTTAGCAACAACTTGGTGGTGTGCTCAATGTAGGATTCCGAGGCTTTATAAGGCACATTCACAAGCTCAAATATTGTCAAAGTCATTGTTGAAGCATGTCGATGTAGAGTAAGCTAATTTAATCCAAGATGGTGGCTCTAAACTCATGTCAGGCATGAAAAAAGGGCAAAGTTAACTGAAAATAGAGTTCTAAACCTAGAAAATGGAATGCTAAAATCCACCCTTCCGTTAATAAGGGAGATAGGACCTAGAAGACGTTTTTGGAGAGATCTAAGCCTAGGTGATGGGACCATTCAATGAATTGGAAAACATGATGGGAATTCTTGTATCACCACGTCATACATATTCTAGTGATCATATAGTGATTGATTAACCTAAGAAAAATCAACATTACCCACTTCAAAAGAAAAAGGTGTGTGCCACAATCACGAGGGACCACTAGTAAGATGCTAAAGGAAGATGGGGGTGAAATCAAGTCCATATGGCCCTTATGGGTTGGGCCACTCGTGCTACAATGGAAATAAGAATGGGAAGCAAGATTGTAAAACAAAGTGAATTTACATTGTCTTGATTCAAATTTATCTCCACAACTCAAGAACATGAACTTAGAATTGCTAGTAAATGTGGATCGGCATGCCACAATGAATATCTACTTGGGCCTTATATAAATCATCCTCGATGTATCATTCAACTAGCCCTTCGGCTATCAAGGCCTTCTTTCCATTCTTTCCTCAAAAGCACTCACCTATAACTTTCATGGAAGAAGGTTAAAATTTGAACCTTTTCTCTACAAAAATTGAAGGCACCAATTCAACTACCAAAATATTTAAGTGATTCAAGAGAATTTTCATCATCTCAACTTATAACATATGCTCTTCCATTGCTGTGTTATGCTTATCCTTTATTTGCTACAACAATTTGCAAAGAGACATTTGGGCAACACTAAGGTACTCGAACTTGTCAAGCATGAAATGCCACCAAAATGGACATCATTCATGTCATTCCCACAAATTTTCCAAACCATAAAATTCTCCAGCCCAATACACCAACTCCATAGAAGTATCCATGTCCTATATCCACTAAATGTGTCTATTCAAAAGCCTAATACTCTTCTCAGGCATCACATAATTTATCAACGCAAATGAGATGCCAATGAGCTCACTTAATTACTAGCATTAGGCAAGTAGGACCTCCAACCCAAGGGCACCAGTCTCTAGCTCGAGGTTGCCAAGGTCACTCATGTCTACTGACACACATAAGAGCCTCCTTTAAAATATAATACACTGAGAACATTGAGGTTGGGGAGTATTTAAGAGTGACTGGTTGAGTGTCCATTGGCCCTTGAAGGTACCCATACTTGGTTGCAAGGTTATGTCATACGTCCTGCTCAAGCATGGGGTTTAGGGCTTTGAGGTAGACAAGGTCTTGAACTAGGCATTGAACAATGGGTGCTTCCTCAAATATAAATGGCAAGTGGAAACAAGAGATGATTTTGCATGTGATCCAAATGTAATTGCTTGAAGTTGGTGCTTTTTGAGTTCATCTTAGTGTGATTTTGATAGGTAAGCAATGTGTGATTTTGTATTGTGATTTTGTTAGTTATGCAATGTATGTTTTGATTGGTGACGATTTGGAGTCGTCGGCAACATAATTGACCATCCTTGCACCAAATCCATTGAACCCACCCATTACGAACGTTGCTACCCTCTTGTTGATGGTATCACCCTCTCCACACACCCAACCTCATTCCCTTCCCCCTTCTGCATCTCCCCCACCCAAAAAAGTACCCCCATTGTCTCACCATTACATACAACTCGAACCCTTTTGGCAGCCTCATCACTATCCCCCTATCCCTCATCATTTCCCTATACTCACGACCACCACTCCCCATCCACTTTTGTCACCACCTTCATCCCAACCCCCTTACCTAAAAACCTATACAACCCTACTAGCATCATAGCATGCCTTTGTCACTGATATCAAGGTTCTCGATAGTGAGCGCAGAGTCAAGGAGGGGCTCATGGTGGATAGTGACAGTGAGGTGGATGGATGAAGGGAAGTGCTAGTTCTAGGGTTACTAGGGAAGGGCTCTTTGAGGAGGTATAAAATCTCATTTTAAGGTAAGGTTAAATTTAGAAGAAAATATACCTAACATCTTGCTATTAAAAGTTCAACTACAACATGATGTCGAGGATTCGAATTGTTACATGTAATATAATTTTGGTTCTACAATGTTACAAATGATCCATTCACGACATTATAGTTGGAGACTTTTCTAGTAAATTTCTCTAATAACTTCGTAAGGGCTTGGTAATATGACCCTCTTTCCTTTACTATCAAAAAAAATACAGCCCTCCATCCTGCGAATTCCCAGATCCATCCTCAATTGTTATGCACAAGCTGAAGTACTTAGCAGGAAGTTTTAAATTACAAACATAACGCAGCAACAACCTTAGGTCATACGTCAAGCAAAAGGAAAGGTTCAATAGATTTTTGCAGACACGCATTATCCCACCAGGGATAAAGATTTAGACAATCATGCATGACCTAGCAGAAGAAAAGAATCCAAGATGAGGATATAGGAATAGACTAGCAAGAACATAGACTCATGGTGAGAAAACAAGGAATTTGGTAGCGCAAGTTCATGGTTGGAAAATGTAGCACTGACCTTCCTATAAATGGAACACAGAGATGTGCAAAAAATGGCTGATTCATGAAGAATGGGAGGCAAGAAAACAGTGCAGGCAGTTGGGACAGTGGTTGAAAAAAGACTGCAATGACAAGCTATAAGATTTCTCTCTCCTGGTTCCATTACCATCTGGAACAGGTTCTTGTTAAACTAGGACCAATTCTTCAATACACCAACAGACTAGCGAGAGAAATTTTGACAAACTTAATCATACACAGATTTACGTTAAACCTTTTCAAAAAAAAAAGATTCGACATTAAGCAAATCCTCTTATTTAGTTCATATTTACATATGTACCCTGCGAATTGCACAAAGTATGCTGTCACTATTAAGCAACACGTTGATTAAAAGTAAACTACAGTTTGATGGGCATACATCATAAAGCACATCCTAGGTTTTAGGATCAATTAAAAAAAAAAAACTCCAATGACTCCCCTACCCCCCATCTTTGCACCTACAAACATATCTCCACCTCCCTCCCCCCACTTCTCTGTATGTTCATAACACTGAAAGTTGATGTTAGTGGCCAACAGCGTGCTAACATTTCCAGATCATGGCCTTAGTCACAAGGAAAATGGGGTGGAAGAGAAGAGGAAATAAGGATGTTGAAAATGTACATGATATAGAGAAATGACTTTTACACATTTTCAGAAGGATGGCATGCTTGTCCAAGCAACTAATATTCATCAAGGGGCATTTGTGATGAATCATAAAACTAAATAAGAATACACATATATTTTGCAGGAATACTTAGTGCCATCTGAATGTTTCTAGGGGCATTTACAAGTCTCAAGTAAATTCATGAAATCCATAAGAAGAAAAAATCATAGAAAAACATATAAGTTTTGACATCACAAAATCTGCTAAGACAAAATTAAAAGGCATACCGATAGAAGTATTGGAATGGCCTGTCTCTGAATAGGTGTTGGTTCTTTGAATCCACGTTCAGATAAATTGCGCAATAAAAATTTTAATTTGTAAGAATATCTGATAATGAATAATAATTAGGAACCATCTAAACTAAAAAAAAATGAACTCAAATATATCTATGCACCATCAGACACTACAACAGTAGGACGAAATAAAAAGCCTTATTTATTCTGAGGATCCTACCTCTCTCTATATGAAAAGGGAAAATTACATAGATACCCCAAGACAGACACAAGGTGACAAGCGCATCCTTACAAATAAATGTAAAACATAAATAGAATAATACTCAAGTCTACACTTCCTCTCAAGCTGGAGCATATAAATCTATCATGCTCAACTTGGAACAACAGGACTAAAAAGTAGATTTAGGAAGTGACTTGATAAAAATGCATGTCGTTTGGTCTTCTGTAGCAACTAGGGTTGTATATATCAAGCCTTTCTGAATCAAGTCTTTGGTATAGTGACAATCCACTTCAACATGCTTGATTCTTTCATGAAACATTGGATTGTTGGCAATGTATGTGACAGCAACATTGTCACACCACATCTCCATAGGACCAGTAATCTGAATATGCAAATCCTCTGGTAGGGATTTCACCCACATGAGTTCTACAACTGTTTGAGCCATAGCTCTATATTATGATTCTGCACTCGACCTAAAAACTACAGCTTGTTTCTTAATTTTCCAGGTCACTAAATTTCCGGCCACATAAGTGCAAAAACCAATTGTGGATTTCCTATCTGTCAAGCATCTAGCATAATCTGCATCTAAGTACGCCACCACAGTCATGGAAGTACCTCGAGTAAATAGAAGGCCAAGTCCTGGTGCCTTCTCAATATACCTCAAAACCATCATTGCAGCCTCCCAGTGCTGCTTTGTAGGCTTTACATGAACTAACTAAGCCTTCCCACAGCAAATGCAATGTCTGGTCTGGTGATAGTGAGGTAGAACAGCTTTCCCACTGACTGTCTGTACTATCTGCTATCTATTGAAGGTGCCTCTGCATCATAGAGATGTGCCTTTGGGTCCATGAGTATGTTTGCTGGTTTTGCCTCAAGCATACCAACCTCCTGTAAAACATCTAATATATACTTCCTCTGAGATATAACTATTCCATGCATGCCACGAGCAACTTCTATCCCCAAAAACATACCGTAGCTAACCCAAGTCCATCACAAACTGACTGGCCAATCTCTCTTTAATCTACACTATACCCTTTGCATCATCACCAGTGACAATTAAGTCATATACATAGACTAGGAGAACAACCATACCCTTCCCTATTTTTCCGACAAACAAGGAATGATCTGCCGATTACCTCTGAAAACCATCAGCTTCCACCACTTGTGACAACTTTTGGAGCCATGCACATGGACCCTGCTTGAGTCCATAGATAGCATTCCTTAACTTGCATACACACTGCCCCTCGGTCTCACATCCTGGTGGTTGCTGCATATACACTTCCTCCTGCAAGTCACCGTATAGGAATACATTCTTTACATCAAGTTGATGCAATTGCCAGTCATAATGTACTGCCACTGAGAGTACGATCCACACAGTCGACAATCTGGCTACTGGAGAGAAGGTGTCAAAGAAGTCCACCCTATAGGTTTAGGTGTACCCCTTTGCTACAAGCCATGCCTTATCTAGCAATGCTGCCATCCGATGAAATTTGAGTGCAAAGACCCATCCGCACCCAACCAGGCTAGCTCTAAGTGGAAGTGAGGAAAGCTCCCATGTCCCTCTACTCTGAAGTGCACCCATCTCCTCCTCCATGGCCTGACTCCACTATGGATGAAGCATGGCTTCTTGATAGGAAGCAGGGACTATAGTGGAGACCAGGGCTCTAGTAAACCCCGAAAAAGTTGTACCAAGATCAGTTGTGTGTAGATATCTTGCAACATGGTATCTGGCACATGACCTCGAAGTCTTCCTAACGGCAATAGGAAGGTCACTATCCACTTGGACATCAACACCTGCAAAATCTTCATCTGTCCCTGTATCATCACTATGTACTAAAGCGTCAATGTCTAAAGACCGTGGACTCACCTAAGTTGGGGAGGCTGGAAGCGAAGGAGGAGGGGGCATCTTGAATGTAGTATGCGGCCTCTAATAGGTAACAATGGGATCATGAAACCTTTCTTTCTCAGGAAAAGTAGTTAAATGTTCCTCCATAGGAATTGACCCACATGGAATAGGTGAAATAAGCATAGGGGCTCCTTTATTCACAGGAAGTAACTCATTACTAGTGGTAGAAAAATATGATATGGCTTCATGAAACATCACATCAGCAGACAATGTCAGGAATTAATCGGATCAAAGCATTTATACCCCTTTTGGGTTCTAAAGTAACCCAAGAAAACACACTTGGTAGCCCATGGTGCTAGCTTGTCCCGTCTAAGAATCAAATCATGAACAAATGCAACGTACCCAAAAATACGAGGGATAACAGTAAATAAAGGTCGACCAAGAAACAGAACCTGCCACGAAATTTACTTATGAATAGTAGAGTTCAACATCCTGTTTATAATTAAACATGTTGTAAGAACAGCATCCCCCCAATATAAAGTAGGCACAGTGTGATAAATAAGTAGGGTGCGTGTAACATTAAGAAAATGTTTATGCTTCCTCTCAGCAACACCATTCTGCTGAGAGGTGTGAGCACAAGTGATTTGATGCACAATACCATTGGTACAGAAAAACTGCATCAAACGAGAAGTACGAAACTCCAAAGTATTGTCAGACCAAAACATTTCGACAGTAATAGAAAATTGGATCTTTATTTTCATAACAAAATTTTCAATAATAGTTCTAACATCATATTTATTCTTCAGCAAGAATAGCCAAGTAGCATGGGAAAAATCATCAACAAGCATAAGAAATACCAATGTCCAAGTCGGTCAGGAACTCAACTTGGACCCCAGACATTTATATGAACTAAATCAAATAAAGTAAACGACTCAACATGCAAAGAAACAGGAAAGCTGGCACAGTGATGCTTGCCAAGTTGGCAAGCATCACAAATGATGGTGGTGCTGGCAGGAATGTAAGGTAGAACACGCCTAAGTCTCTCCACAGGAAGGTGGCTAAGGCGAAGATGCCACTGGGTTGGTGACCCAGTGGCTAAGGCAGTCTCCCCCTTACACATAGAAGCAGCAGTAGCAAGAGGACAGCTACACAGGTGATACACCCCTCCTTCCTCATGTCTTCCAAAAATCGTCCTCTCCGTGAGTCGATCCTGCAAGACACAAGATTGTGCCTAAAAATGGCTCTACAATTAAGCTCCCTAGTAATTCGACTAACAGACAAGAAACTAAGAGGAAAGTGTGGCACATAAAGAACATTTGGTAGCTGTAAAGAGGAGTAAAGAGACACCCTCCCCTTTTCCAGCCACCTGAGATAGTCTCCCATCAGCCACCTATATTGTCCTGCCTAGAGGGAGAGGTATCAAGTCTAAGAAGGCTTCAGAAGTACCACATAGATGTTGTGAAGCCCTTGAATCCACCAACTAGTCTCTTGTACGAAGTGCAGATAATGAATATGCATCTATTATATCTGGCGAGGAGGCAACTCTAGATGTCTCTGGAGTAGGCTGAGACATCTGACTGAACTTCTACAACAATTCCTCAAACTCTGCTCTAGTCACTGTAGCAACCGAAGTTGTGACAACCTTTATCGCATGGTGAGCAATAATAGGCTTCACATGCTACTGCCAGCACGTAGCCTCAGCATGACCTAGTCTGCCACAATAGGTGCATGAAGGCTTTGGACCATGACTTCCAGCACCCCATCCACGACAACAGCCATGGGCAGAAGGAGCCCCTCTCCAAGTACCATGAGAAGCAACCAATCCAGTAGTCTGACCCACAATCTTATGAGCAGCAGTAATGGTAATCCTGCTAAGTCAACTATATGTATCTTTAAGTGTAGGATGATCGGTCATGGTCAATATCTGATCCCGTGCAGCAGCATATTCTGGTCCCAAACCAGACAGAAACAAAGACACCGCAAGTTCTCTCTTAAAGGCACGCCAAGAGGAACATGCACAGCCAGTTCTATAGGAGTATGACACTCAAATAACCCCTTGACCTGAGAATAATACTGGACCAGTGTCTTACCATCCTGACGAAGATAGAAGAGCTTATGATAAATCTGGAAGACCTGAGCAGAGTTCTCGTATGAATGCATCTCACTAAGAGAGTCCCACATCCTCTTGGCAGTAGGATAGTACATGATCTCATCGCCAATCCTCGGTATCACCGAGTTCATTATCCAAGAACAAATCATGGCATTATCATGATCCCATGTCGCATTGGTTCCTGTTTTCTCTGCAGGTTCAGGATAACTCAAAATTTGCTCCTTCCCATGACCTCTCACGATCATCAAGAACATCTAGGACAATCATGAATAGTTAGTCTCATCTAACTTGATCATGGGGCTAAAGAATGGACTTTTGTATCCCTCGACGTCTATAGAGGTGTCCAATGTGACTTCGGACGAACTAAAGCTATTAGAAGAACTTAAGGATGCCATCTTGCTACCCTCCGCCACCCGCTAAATGAAAATGGAACCTTCTAAAGCAAATATCATATCTGAAGTTACCAAATCATGACCTGAAATTAGCTTTTCAGACCATGAAACAGAGTTTGAGCGGCATAGCAACCCTTCTCAAGGCACAAGCGAGTGTGAGGGGGTCACCTCTCCCTGTAGAGATCTCATGAGGAGATCAGATGAGGGAGGAGGATGCTTGGAGCACCCCTACCAATCAGAACAAGAGACCCAAGCGTGGTCCCCTAACCTCCTATCGTGGAGGTGGTTGTAGGGGCGACGCTCAGGAGGAGCACTAGCGCCACCGCTCTTACTGGGCAGTACACAGGGCCTTTGTCGGCAGCAACACAACACCTAGAAGGTTGTTGCATCGCCGTCGATCAAAGAGGCAGAGGAGCGACCGCTGTGGAAGTCCTACCGCGCGATCAACAGTAGGGGCAATGATCAGATCGTTGCCTCGTCCGCTTCTCTCCGCCCAATGCCGGCGATGGTGGTTGGAGAGGTAGCGCTGGCAGTGGCCTCTTGTTAGAGACGCTGCTAGGATTAAGGTTAGGGTAGAGGGGTCAGAGGCGTATTTAGGTGGGGTATCTAAAACACCGGTCTAAGACCACTGCTCTGATGTCAAGTAGAACAAAATGAAAGACCTTATTTATTCTGAGGGCCCTACCTTTCTTTATATATATAGAGAAAAAGGGAAAATTAAAAAGATATCCCAAGACAAACATAAGGTGACAAGTGTACCTTACAAATAAATGTAAAACATAAAATAGAATAATACCCAAGTCTACAAAAACCATTATGGACCGGCAAGCAAGCCACTATACAACTAAAATGGTCCATGTACCTGAAAGTAATGAGAATCATATTTGACAACCACCGAAAATAATGAGAAAAGAAAACCCATATGGTATAAGTTAGAAAGAAGTCCAAAGCAGCTTCTATGTAACTCATTTTCTTCCTATTTATAAACTACTGTCACTAAGAATTGTAGCATATTAGATTATTAATATGATCTATAAAGAACTTATAAATCAGGCAAAATGATCGTTCCTGGCCTTCATTATTCATCATTAGGAAGTCAAATTTGTCAAAATAAAATATAAAGCGAGGCAAGAACAACTTAGAATTTGGTACTGAAAGCATCAGAATAAATGGGTTTACAATTGTGTAAATCAAGGCTTTTCAAGAGTGAGTGAAAACACATGAATACATATAACAGAGGATTTGCAGCAATGTGTCTCAATAGGGCAGCATTTGGTTGTGCTGCAACTATATGAATGGGAAAAATGCAAATTAAATGAGTCTCACGGTTGCAAATGCACATTAACACCTTTAAGAAACTGACATCAAGTAATCACCCCTTAACATTTCAAGAAAGAAGGAACGCTTCTGAAAAACAGTTAAATTACAAATCCCAATTCCAAAAATAATAAGTATCTTCATTTAAGTTATACCACATGCAACACATTCACTCACCTCTCTAATTAAATAATAAACACTGTGAAATGCACCCATGTTCCTCTCAAATTAAATAATAACACATCTAGTCCACGTCAATTCCTCTCCCCAATAAAATAATCTAGCACACATCTACTCATATCTCTGATTCATACTAGGCGAGTTTCGACCATCCATTGACAAAATACCATGTGAAAGGCAACATTTACTCACCAAGGCCCAATGCGATACTAGGCAAAGTCCTAACTTACCCACTTATAACACATCTACACAACTATTGCATCCATTCAACTACTTAGAACATCACATAACTGAACACCCTTTTACAACTGATTCCCCTAAGAAGTTATCCAGACTAAAAATAACCTGCAATCAGTCAGTGCCTCCGAGCATAGGCGGATCAAAACTATCAGCTCCTTGTACAGAAGTCACATCCATGAGAATTGAGATAAATAGTGAAAACAAATGTTCCTGTTCCGAAGCAAGTCAACGGTGAAAAATAATGGGATTAATTATTAATAGGACTCCACTGAAAAATAATAATGATGGGATTAATTATTTTATGAGGGGAGAGGTTTTCAATTGATGGTGTAGTGCATCATTTTAACACTTTCTGTAATTTCTTGTGTAACTAACTCTCCATTTAATGAAGTTTTGGGGGGTTAACAACCCTTGTTAACCCCTCTTAAAAAGACACATCATGCACCATGATGGATAACAATGGTGCCTGATTTTTAATAGCAATCATATGCTCTTCGGAAACTGATTGCCACTTGATAAAGTTAAATAAAAAAGCTCCACATCCATTTGTCACTATTATCACATCAAAGAGAGAATGGCAACAAGGATAACACTAATGATTTCCATCTTGTCCCAGCTAAAAGATTTTTAAAACAAGAGACTTGTCTTTTACACTTTGATGGAACATAAAGAAGCATGATACCCTATGTTCCCCCACAAAACTTGGCCGCAAGTTTGGTTTGCCCTTTTTTAACATGAATGGGATAGGAGCCACTGTTCATTATGGGTGCTCTTTCACACCTTTCTTAGAATGCTTTTTCTACAAAGAGATGGCCTTGGACTCATGGAATAGTCACAATTAAAGAGCATGTAGCTTATTTCTGGGAGCACATATTGAAAATAACTTGACTTCCAATGGGAGGCTTCCTTTTTAAAAAAAAAAGACAATGGGAGGCTTCTTTGGAGTGTTAAGTGTGGTAGTTCAACCTCTCCTAATAAATGTTTTAATGATTTTACAAAATACCAAAAAGATATTGAATGAACCATTATTTCTATCTCTATAACCTAATTGTAGGTCTTACTTTCATCTCACCATCTCAAAGAGAAGAAACAAAGGATGAAGATGTCTTGTGTTTAGGTCTTAGGATTTTTTGTATATGATTAAGAAAAGTTGTATTTTTCAATTTATTGAGCCTAGACAAGTTGTAAAGAGCCCCCTTCTAGATACAAGAACTCTTAACTTAAACTCTCAACACTTAGAAAAATACTTAGAACCAAATCCAATTTAAAATCCAACACGTACCTTAGCATTCGACGTCTGTAAGTACATCCAGACGTCTGATTTGATTTGAAAAGATAAGTAATCTGATAGTCATATCAGACATCCAATTATCATTTACATTGCCTTAAGAATCCAAACACTTAGGCTTCAGATGATCAGACGTAATGCCAGACATCCATAGGTCACTCTGGACGTCTGATTACACTCCTGGTCATCCAAAAACCTACCATTATGACATAATCTACTTAGGTCAAGATAAAATCTTCACAAACCTTCTATGAAATATTTTAATTTTATTTCCAAACATCCAGACCACCACGTTCCAGATATTAGAACATTGGGACTAATTCGAGTTAAGGTAAGATTTATCAAATCAAATCTTTTTTTGAAGAAGAAAAAGGAAGATTACCTAAGAGAGGTAATCATCCAGATATTGTATTAAAAATTTAGAAAAGGAACTAACTTACAAGTGTTGTAGCCAGAAATCAGAAAAACACTTAACCTCTCTTACAACATTATCCACCCACTACGTTCATTTCTAACAACCTTGCAATCAAATAATTGCAAAAGCCAGCCTGCCATATCAAGATTAAGATGACTTCTAAAGCTCGACCAGTGCTCATCAAAATTGTTTCTATCCACAATTGTAAGTATGAAGTAATCCCATACGCCCTTGGTAAAGGCACAATAAAAAAAGAGATGTATATCCTCCACAGATTGTTCACAAAGCGAATATAGTATATCATCACTAGATGACCATCTGGATCTGAAAATTTTTGTCACCATGCACTTTCTTCTGAAAAACTATAAAAAAAATTTGACCTTTAAGGGGATCTTGCACATCCAGATAATTCTAGAATCCTCCGCCACCTCATCAGGTCGCCTGACTTCAAAAACGATGTGTTAGGCTTTATTTACTAAGTACCAGGTCTCCATTGAAAATAATCAACTTCATCATCTGATGGAGAAACATCTAAAATAAGGTACTACAATTGCTGAAATTGAGCAAGTGTTGCATGAGATAGTCCATCAGAAAGACTAAAATTCCAAGACTTTGTTTCTTCACCCCCACATATCTCTGACATGTGCTTCTTTTGCTGTAACATGATAAAAAAGTCTTTGAAAAATAGCTAAGAAAGAGCCACCATCGATCCAATTATCAATCCAAAATTTAAAATAAGAACCATCACCTACAACCAGAGAGAATAGATTGACAAATTCCCTCATAATAAGAGGGCAATTTTCCACTCTTTGAATCAAATTCATACTATCTCCATAAGAGTCCTTTAACATATCAGTAACCAAAGATTTATTCGTAGAAAGCAATCTACCAACCCATTTTAGAAGGAAATCTTTATTAAAGGGTATCAACTGGCGGATGCTAAGTCCTCCCATTCTCTTTGGTTTGCAAATTTCATTTCAAGCTACCAATTGAGCAAATCTTCCAACATGATCCAGTCCCTTCCAAAAGAATCTGTTTATGATAATATCTATCTATTTCATGATCTTCTTAGGAGGCATCAATACAAAGAAGAAAACCAATAAAAAAGACAAAATAGAATTTAGTAAAATTAGTCTACACGTGAAACGTTCAATCAAGTTCTTCCAATCTTTAGAAAGCAATTTTCCACCTTTAAGGTGTAGACCAAGGTATTTAATAGGTAACCGCACCATCAGAGTTTACAAAATCTCCGAAATAAGTTCCTCATTAGAAGTCTGCATAGAAAAGAGGATCAAAACTGATTTATTTCTATTTATCTTTGAACCTGAAATTTCGGCAAAGATCCGCACAAAAGAGGACACATGAGTGGCTGCAGAACACCCCCCTTCAATAAAGAAAGTGTCATCCGCATATTGAAGAATAGGTGTAATCAATCTTCCATCATTATTAGCTGAAAATTCAGCAAATAAACTCCCATTACAAACTCTCAAAGCCATCCCCGCCAGTGTATGAACGGCTAAATTGAAGAGCATAGGTGCCAAAGGGCACCCCTCACGTACTCCCCTCTGTGGTTGTATCCAAGTACCAATGGAACGACCATTAACCAAGACCGAAAAAGAAGAGGTAGTAATACATATCTTCATCATGCAAACCCAATGATCAAAAAAACCTCTCTTTCTCAAGATATCCTAAAGATAAGACCATGCAATGAAATCGCAAGCCTTGAAAAAATCAACTTTCCAAAAGAAAGCTAAAGTCCTCTTCCAAGCAGTCAAAAACTCTTCTGCTAAGACATAAGAATCTTGTAGAGACCTTCCCTTTATAAATGCCGACTGGATTGGAGAAATCAAGTCAAGGAGTAAAATACGCAATCTATTAGCAAGAATCTTTGCAACCAGCAAATAAATTGAGTTTGAGAGAGCAATGGGCCTAAAATCTTCCACTTTTTCAGCACCTTGTTTTTTAGGCAAGAAAAATAAATAAAATTTATTTAGCCTTTCAAAACCTTTGTTTCCCCTAAAAAATTCTTTGATCATAGCCATCACATCTACTCCCACAACATCCCACACATCCTTATAGAAAATAATCTGTAGCCCAGGTCCAAGAGAAGCCTCCGCCTTCAAGCCATGCAAAGCACGTAATACTTCCACCTCATTAACCTCCAAATTGAGGTTAATATTTGCATTGTCACTAACCTGCTCCAAATTCACATCAGCCAGATGCTTATCACCACAAGGTTGTCTACGAGTAAATTCATGAAAGTATGATTAGAAAGCTTCACAAATTTGATCTCTCCTTTTCAAAGTTTCATCCCTAATTTTTAAGGTATCAATGAAGTTTTTCCTTCTTCTAGAATTGGCAGTCGTATGGAAAAATCTGGTATTGGCATCACCTTCTTTAAGCCACAAGAGACATGATTTTTGTCTCCAATCTATCTCTTTCTTGTGATCTTCTTCTGACACTACTACTTGGTAAGCATGACATTCCTAGCATTCTTCAAAAGAAAGTGGAGAGCTTGCCTCCTTCTGATCAAGAGAAGCAATCTTCATACGAGCATCTTTCCTTCTTTCCTCCCTACGTAAATTAAGATTACGTTTAAAATCCATCATCACCTTTCTAATAGCAAATATTTTCATGGCCATAGTACAGGTAGCCAAAATAGAAGGGGCAGTGTTGCACCAAGTATCCCGAATCAAATCTTTGAATCCCAGTTATTATGACCAAATCTTATTCCATAGATTCTTTGCAAATCATAAACCCAAGGTCATTATGACCATCAAACCTCCAATAATGATGCCAGGCATCCAATAGACATATGATCATTGTACACTAGATTGTTGTTTGAATCTGATCTAATCCAGGAACAAACCCAAACATAGTTAGACGTCCAAATATACCATCAGACATCCTAAAATAAGTTATTAGACATCTGACACTTAGTAACAAGTACACAGTTTAGATCCAATCGAGTCCAACAAACCTGACTCTATTTCTCAAACATCCACACTCTTTGTCAAACAACCAGAAACCTATTATCAGACGTCTGATTATCTTTTTAGATGTCTGATTTTACACATTGATTGCCTAAGGGAGATATGCCTCCAGCGGCTAGGGGGAGCCTCTCAAACCTTCTTGAAGGTTCTGTTGAGGCTTATATATATTTCTTACCCCTTCTTAGGCAATACACACCAATTAAAGATAAACTACAAGCTATATACCTCATAATCTACCATACTTGCCTTACTGTTGTGCAACCTTATTCTTTGGGCAAGCACTCCATCTCCCTCACCACTTTGCTGCAATCACTCTTCATAGGGAGTACCTTAATCACCAATAGTAACTAGGCTCTTTATTATCTATTTGGGGAGCTTTATATGGTGTCATTCATTTTTAGTTATTTTCTTATTACTTGTACTTGGGTATTCGACCTGTCGAATCCCCATCTTTTCCTTGTGAACGGAGAAACCTCCAATTAGGGATCAAAGATGGGAATTGTATTAAGGTACACCACCCTCGTTGTTAAGTGGCATGGTTAATGGATTGATCACTTGGTGATCGTAAATCCTATGTCAAGGTTAACTTAGGTGGTGGTTTTCTCTCGATTTAGATTTCTACCTAAAAATCTTGGTGTCCATTGTGTGATTGAATTTTTCATTTCTATGTTATATTTCAATTTCATTATTCACACCCCTCTAGTATAATTTCAGAATGTACTCGAAAAATGGTTTTTGGTTTGGCTTTTGTAGCAATAATGGATTCTCACTAAAAAATGTGCTCTTTTACTAATGATGATTCAACACTGGACACCTGTGCTTTCGTGCCCCTGCCTTGCAATGCCCTTTGGTTGGGTTAGGTTGGACCGATCATGGTTCGAGGATTCTAACTTACAAATCCCAAGTTTGACGAGGTGAGACAAATGGCCCTCAATTCATTGCAATTAATTCCCACCTTTTTTTAACTTATGACCATTTTTTCCTTATAGAGGATTAACTAGTGGGTTGCTCTCGCAGTTCATAGCGAGAGTATAATTATTGGTATAGGCAAATTAATGATGTTTATCTTGGGGAAAAATGAGAAGGATGTCATCAAAGTTGACAAGTAACGATGAATTACCTAAAGTTTATATTGATATTATGAAGTTTGGAAAAATCTGCCTCTAAGGTTACTAGAATCCTAACCCCAAGTCTTTTGGGATTGTAATTGGTGACAATAATGGGATTGGATCTCTTTAAATAAAAACCAACACCTTTTGTTTTTCCTTGAGTCCAATAATAAAAATTCCTCCATCTCTACCGTGACTCCTCTCCTCCCTCCCTCTTCACATGCCATCTTCTCCCTCACACCATCTTCTTCCACACATGGATCTTCTCTTCAACGTGGGTTCACCAAAGTACTCCAATTTTTCACATGATATCAGAGCAGGTACTCCTACAGCCCGAAGATCAAAAGATCCATGCGTAATATCTTGTTGGTGTGAAAGAGGGACAAGAGGTCAAGAACGAAAGTCAAGCCCAAAACCAAGACGATGTCCATGAACCCCTCACATACCTGGGAATGTCAAACAAGATATTTGACTCGAGGACGTCCAAGTAGAGGCACAAATAGACACCAAAGTTGGGACTATGGCAGAGGCAAAGACTCAAATCACCATAGAGACATGAGATGAGCCCCTAAAGTTAAGAGAGAGAAGGAAATCTTTCAAGTTATAAAGAGGTTTATGATTTTTATGCTTCACCAATGGAACCTTCATATCCGATTTTTTATTCTCCTCCAAAAGGGGTGATTTTCTCAAAGAAAATGCACCAGATATCATGCATGGGATCACTCACCATTCTATCAACGCAAGAAGTTTTGAAGGCAAGTCTTCACCCTCTCCGGTGTTCAACTTGGGAGGGGGGAGTGAAATTTGGAAAAATCAACCTGTGTGCGTGCCCATGTGTACGCATCTACGTGTGTATGTGTGCGTGAGTTGGTGTGAGTTGTTGCTTAAGGTGCAAGTTTTCTTTATTTAGTTAATTGTAGTGATTGGGTTGTTTAAGAAAGAGTCAATTAGGGATTACTAGAATCCTAATCCCAAGTTTGTTGAGATTGTAATCACCATCAATAATGGAATTGGATCTCTTTAAAAAGAGACTAACACCTCTTGTTTTTCCTTGAGTCCAACAATAAAAGTTCTTTCATCTCTGCAATGACTCCCCTCCTCTCTCCATATTCACACACCATCTTCTTCCACGCGTGGACCTTCTTTTCCACATGGGTTCACCAAAGCGCTCCAATTCTTCACATATATAATTTAAATATTTGTCTGGGGGAAAGTACCAAATTTGAAGGTATCTTTATGTAATAATTGCAAAAGCCTCTTCTTTTAGTTAAAATGTAAGTCATTACAATACAATTTCATAATAAGAATAATTTTAAGAAGTTAGTTCCGCTTCATCGCCATCCAGATGTAGTCCAAAATGAGCAAGGGTTCTCGCATGAGAAACGCATGTGAGTAAAGAAGTTAGTTCCGCCACATCACCGCCTGAATGTAGTCCAAAATGTGCAAGGGTTCTCGCATGAGAAACGCATGCAAGTAAAGAAGCTAGTTCCACCACTTCGCCATCGAAGTGTATCACAAAGAATGCTGAGATTCGGTAGTTGGAATATTGATACTTTGACCAACAAACTCATGGAGATTGTAGATACAATGATAAAGAGAATGATTCAAATTCTTTATCTTCAAGAGACTAAGTGGGTTGGAGAGAAAGTAAAGGAAATAGAGATAACATATTTCAAACTATGGTATTCAGGAAGGGACAAAGGTAGAAACGACGTAGGCATTATAATCCATAAGGATTTGAAGGAGAGTGTGGTTAAGGTTAAGAGATTGGGTGATCGAATTATTTTGATAAAATTAGTCTTGGAAGAAGAGATCTTGAATGTCATTTCAGTTTATACACCTCAAGTTGGTCTGGAGAAAAGAATAAAGAATAAATTTTGGGAAGAGCTTGATATGATAATTCACGGAATCCCACAGAGAGATGATTTTCTTGGGTAGAGATTTAAATAGGCATGTGGGAAAAGATGCTTTAGAGTATACAGGAGTGCATGGAAATCATGATTTTAGTGTTAGGAATGAAAGGAAGACGTTCCTTGATTTTGCTATGGCTTATGATCTTTTCATAGCAAATACCTTCAAAAAAAATGAGAAAAGCATTTGATTACCTATAAAAGTGGCTTAACAAGAACGCAGATCGATTACTTTGCTTTAAGAAGAATGGATCATTTATCTTGTAAAGATTGCAAGATTATTCCAGGGGAGAGTTTAACTGCTCAACATCGTCTTTTGATGTTGGATGTTCATTTTAAGAAGGCAAATAAGAGAAAATTAGTGTCTAAAAATTTGAGAATTAAATGGTGGAATCTTAAGAAAGCAAGTGAGATTTAAAGAGAAGATGCAACAAAAAACTTGGGATCTTGATGGTAGTGCTGATGAAATATGGTTAAATATGACAATTGTATTAGGAAGGAGGCAAAGGAGGTGTTAGGCATATCTAAAGAAGATGTTCTAGGACAAAAGGAGGCTTAGTGGTGGAGAGAGGAAGTGTAGGAGAAACTTAAAATTAAAAGAGCCTACTTTAAAGCCTTATATCGAGATAAGACCAATGAAAATATGGAAAACTACAAAAGAGCAAAGAAAGAAGTAAAGAAAATAATTAGTAAAGCAAAGGCAAAAGCAAAAGCTTGGGAGCATTTTTATAAGAAACTTGATTTTAAAGTAGGTGAAAAAGATATTTTCAAGTTAGGTAAAGCAAGAAAGCGAAAAGCAAAGGACCTTACACATATAAGATACATCAAGGATGAAGAAGGAATGGTGCTTATAGCCAGTGAGGATATAAAGACAAGATGGAAAAGATATTTTTATAAGTTATTTAATAAAAATAAAAGAATGATATCATCTTAGGGAAGTTAGCCAACTCAGAAGAGTATGTGAATCAGGCATGTTATCGAATGATACAAAAGAAAGTAGATAAGGCTTTCAAGATGATAAAAAGTAGGAGGGTTGTTGGGCCTGATAATATTTCTATAAACATTTGGAGAATGATGAGAGAACGGGGTATAACTTGGTTCACAAATTTATTTAATACTATGTGGAGAAGTAAGAAGATGCCAAAGGAATGGAGGAAAAGTTTTGTGATACCTTTATACAAGAATAAGGGTGACATACAAGATTGTTCCAACTATAGAGGTATTAAGTTGATGAGTCATACGATGAAATTTTAGGAAAAAATAATTGAAAGAAATGTGAGGCAAGTCTCTATGGTAACTGAAAATCAGTCTGACTTTATGCCAGGCAGGTCTACTATTGAGGCAATACATCTCTTGAGACATGATGGAGACATACAAAGTCAAGAAAAATGATTTACATATATTTTTATTGATTTGGAGAAGGCCTATGATTCTGTCCCAAGAGATATCTTGTGGAGAATTTTAGAGAAGAGACAAGTGCCAGTTATATATATCAACCTCATAAAGGATATGTACTATGAAGCAGCAGCTTGTGTAAAGACTAAGGATGATTTGACAGACTACTTTGATATCACCATTGGCCTGCATCAATGTTCAACTTTAAACCCTTATCTTTTTGCCTTAGTCACGGATGAGTCGACGAAGCATACCCAAGTTAAGATGCCTTGGTGTATACTTTTTGCTGATGACATTGTGTTGGTTGATAAGACAAGAGATGGAGTGAACAGAAAATTTGAGCTTTAGAGAGAAGTCCTGGAAGATAAAGGATTACGCATAAGTAGGATAAAAATTGAGTATACGGAATACAAGTTTAGTAGTAGAGGGAACAATGAAGGGATTGATATAAAAATTAGAGAATAATGCATTCTAATGAAAGATGTTTTTAAGTACTTTGGATCCATTTTCTAACATGATGGTGGAATTGATGGAGATGTTACACATAGAATTAATGCAGGGTGGTTGAAATAGAGGGGTACATCTGGTGTTCTCTGTGATAAGAGGGTTCCTTTAAAAGTTAAAGGAAAATACTATCGAGTTGTGGTAAGACCAGCCATGTTGTATGGTTCTAAATGCTGGGCTATAAACTATAGGCATATACAAAAGATGTCTGTGGCAGAAATGAAGATGTTAAGATGGATGTGTTGTCATACAAGAAATGACCGTATTTCAAATGAGATTATTAGAAATAAGGTTATGGTGGCACCGATAGAGGATAAAATGAGAGAGGCACGTCTAATGTGGTTTGGACATTCACAAAGAAGGCCACTAGATACTCCAGTTAGGAGATACGAGAAGTTGAAGGCTAAACCCGCTAAGAGGGGGCGAGGAAGACCAAACAAGTGTTGGAAGGAAACTATTAAGTATGACCTCAATTACTTTAATTTAAGTCTTGAAATGACTGTAAATCGATCTGTATGGAGACAAAGAATCCATATAACCGACCCCACTTAGTGCGGGAAAAAACTTGGTTGTTGTTTAAGAACAACTGACAAATGGCAAAAGATCAAGATCAAATAAAAATAGTTGACCTCCCACTCCCCTCCCTCTCAAATACCTCTTGCCAGGTTTGGAGGTTCTTTTTTGGATCGTGTGATGCAGCTTGGATAAAACGGCGTGAGGAGGTGGACTGCTCAGATTCGAGTGCTTCTCCAATACCTGCACCCACTATTGTGCAGAACTGAGAAGATCAAGCAGCTGGGGGATTGCTAATTTTCCGAGGTGGCACCATCTTCGGTTGGAGATGTTTGTTGTTCAGGAATCAAGGCTTCTGGGTTGTTGTTTCTGATTGTGCAAGGTGGTGGAGGAGCGCTGAAGGGTGGTTACATCAGAATGAGCAGGAAAGATCGCATTGGAGGTAACTTACAGTTTCGTTGATTCCTGGTAGCTACGAAGTTGTTTCATGAAGTTTGTTCAGGTTCTTGAATTTTGTTAAGGTTCTTATGGCTGTTGAGGGAGTTTCTGATGCTGAGATGGTGAAGAAGAAATTTTATGCTGCTACAATTCGAAGTAGTATTTCTCCACTGAAATGGGATTGTTTGATTAATATTAGAGAGGCTCAATTGATTGATGGAAAGAATGTGGTGGTGTTCAATGATTCTCATTTGGAGATGCTTAGGAAGCCTTTTCAATTTCGTTTGATAGGGCAGTTCATGAAGAAGAGGCCTTTGTTGGAAGAAACTGATAAAGAGTTGGAAAGAAGATTGAAATTTAATGATATGGTGCAACTGGGAGCTAGTGATAAATTTAATGTCTTGATCAGGTTGGATAATATGGAGGATGTTGTATCAGTATATTCAAGGAATTCAATTTGGCTGGGTGGTTCTAAGATGCAAATTATGCACTGGAGCCCTCATTATAGACCTAGAATGACCTCATCCACAGTTGCAATTTGGATTGGGTTACCTGGTCTTAATTTTCATTTCTTTAATGAATAAGCTTTAAAATCTATAAACCTTTAGGTGGCTTCTTAACGGCTGATCGAGATGTTCAGATGATGCTTGGGCCTGGTTATGTGAGTGTATGAATTGAAGTGGATCTTGCAAAGCATTTGCCTAAATGCTTATGGATTCAAAATGGTTCGCAATTGACTAGACAGCGATTTGTTTATGAATATTGTCCTTATTTCTGTTCTTACTGTTGGGACTCTTAAACATGAGGTTTCAAGATGCAGACAGAAAGATGGGAGAAACAAGGGGTCCAAAGAGGATGTTTTTACAAAATGATAAGAAGAGGCCTAAACAGGTTTGGAGAAAGGTTCAAGTTCCCATTAGTGATGAGATTGTTGGTAACGAAGAAGAATCTGAAATGGAAGTGGATGAACAGATGTCAGATCAGGTGAACGAAGAGATGGGGTAATTCAAGAAGAAATTCTTATGGTCAAAAGGGTTATGATGTGGCTGATCAGGAAGCTAACAATGGGAAAAAAACTGAATTTTAAGATCAGAGTGAGAGAATTGATTTGAATTTGGAGAACGGTGATGTGCAGCAAAAGAATGGAGTTGGAAGTGGGGAGTCTTCTATCTCTAAAATTGCAGATGAGATAGATGGTCTTCAAGGTCAGATGTTGGTTGAGAATTTAAATCAGAAAGAAGGCATGACAGTTTTGGAGGGTGATCAGCACCAGCGGATTGAATTAGATGTTGAAAAGAACGAAGATTCAATGGGTGGTAGTCAGATGAAAGAAAATTTTAATAATGAGCAAAGGAAGATTAAGAATAATCAGTTTGATGTTTTCTTGGATCTTGATCACCAGAGTGTAAGTAGAGTGGATTACTCTACTGACATTGAGTTGGTCAGGAAGAAGAAGAAGGAGATGAAACAAAAGCCTAAGAGCAATTTTAAGTGTACTCTGAATACTGAAGCATATTTCTTCTCGGGCGATGATGATGAGAATAGTTTGAGTTCTCATGGATCAGATTCTGATTTCACTATGAATTTAAATGATGTGGATGAAGATATTCTTTACTATGCGCTGAAATGAATTTTTTAAGGTGGTCCGAGAGGCTTCAAGGTAAAGCCTCTTGTTCTAAAGGGGGTAGAGAATTTTTCAGTTCAAAGGCTGACACGCTGATGAAGGAGTTTTGATGTTTTTGAGAAGCTGTTGTTTTTGATACCTGATGTTAGGAGAATTGCTGCTATCTTCTTGTTCATAGTTTGCGGATCTTCTTAAAGCACATTATGCATTTCCGTGAAGATCGGTCACTAGGAATGTCGGATTGGTTTGGACATTTATTCAAGTTTGAGGACAGTTTGGGCTGCAAGTTCACTCATTCATTTCAGTTTGCAGTCTGCAGAATAAAGGTTAATTCAGATGCTGCTGTGGCTTGCAAATGGAAAGAGTTTGACTTTAGAAGGATGCTGTTGCTGTTGGAGGGAATGATTATTTCTGATTTTGGTTGAAGATACAACAACAATTAAGTTTTTTTTCACACTAAATGGGGTCGACTATATGGATTTTTTATTTCCACACAGAGCAATTTTGAGTCATTTCAGGATTTAAATTAAAGTAATTGAAATCATACTTAATAATTTCCTTTCAACACTTGTTTGATCTTCCTCACCCTCTCTTAACATGTTCAGCCTCCAACTTCTTGTATCTCCTGACTGGAGCATCTAGTGATTTTTTTTTGCAAATATTCAAACCATCTTAGGCATGTCTTTCTCATTTTATCCTTTATCGATGCCACCATAACCTTTTCTCCAATAATCTCATTTGAAATATAGTCCTTTCTTATATGACTATACATCCATCTTAACATCTTCATTTCTGCCACAGATATCTTCCACACATGCCTATAGTTAATAGCCCAACATTCAGAACCATACAACATGGTTGGTTTTACCGCAGCTCGATAGTACTTTCCTTCGACTTTTAAAGGAACCCTCTTATCACAGAGAACACCTGATGCACCCCTCCATTTTAACCACTCTGCATTAATTCTATGTGGCTAAGATCTTGGCAAATAGGCTGAGGAAGACCTTGGCAAAGATTGTGGATCCGGTACAAACGACTTTTGTCCCAGGCAGGAACATTTTGGAGGGGTATGTGGTGGCTTCGAAGATCCTGTCGTTTTGGAAGAAGAGGAGGAAGGCTTTCATGTGGAAGGTTGATTTCAGCAAGGCGTATGACTCAGGGCAACGGTCGTTCCTTTGGGCCTCCTTGATGAAAAGGGGATTTCCACCCGTGTGGATCGAGTGGATGAAGAGGTGTGTCCCCACGACGTCTTTCTCGGTTCTTGTCAATGGAAACCCGATAGGGGGTTAGATTCAGCCGAGAAGGGGGGTGAGACAAGGGTGCCCATTAGCTCCGATGCTTTTTGTTATAGTGGCAGATGCACTTGCGAGGGCGGCAAAGAAATCTTGTGAGAGGAACTTGGTGAGGGGTTTCTCTTTAGAAGATGGGACACATGGGACAAGCATCCCGTTGTTGCAGTATGCGGATGATACGATTTTCTTTATAGAAGGCAGGGAGGTGGAGGCCAGGAGGATGCAGATTCTGCTTTTTTTGTTTAGTGAGGCTTCAGGTCTGCAGATTAACCTATCTAAATTAGGTTTTGTCCCTTTTAATTTAACGGAGGCAGAGGAGAGGGAGTGTAGCATGGGTCTTGGCACAGAGCAGGTGAAGCTTCCGATCAAATACTTGGGTTTGCCGCTGACAGATGGTAGTATCCTAGTGTAAGATTAGGCTCCCTTAATGGAGAGGCTGGAGGGGAGGTTGGCGGGATGGGCGTTCAGGCTTCTATCGAGGGGTGGAAGGCTGGTTTTGCTCAAGGCGGTTCTGGCGGCGATGCCGTCGTATTTCACCTCTGTCCTGAAGCTGCCCCGGCAGGTCGTCTTGAGGATGGTGAGGCTTATGAGGAATTTCTTCTGGTCCAATCAGGGGTCGAATGGGCCTGGTGCCAGGTTGGTGGCGTGGGAGGAGGTTTGCAAGCCGATGGAGGAAGGGGGGCTTGGGGTGAGGGATTTAGGGAGGTCAAATGATAGCCTGCTGGTGAAGTGGGTTAGGGGCCTCTTGGAGAGTAGGGAGGATTTGATGGGAAGGGTTTTCAGGACGGCTTATGATGGCTCGTTGCGTTAGGACCTCCTTTTATCCCCGCCGAGGGATGCTTCTCACTTCTTGAAATGTTTGTCAACGGTGGCTCCTAAGGTGCAGAACTATTTTGTACCGGTGGTGAGGACGGGGGAGATCTTCAAGTTCTGGCAGAATGATTGGACAGGGCAAGGTACGCTCTCTAGAAGATTTCCGAGACTTTTTGCTATGGCCCCGTGCAAAGAGGCGTCTGTGGCTGAAGTTTTGGGAGGTGGATGGTGTCCGTCTTTTACAGGGAATCTTTCAGATGCGAGAATTCACGAATTCTAGAGATTGCTTGAAAAGTTAGAAGGTCTGCAGCCGACATCCGGAAATGATATGTTTGGTTGGGATGAAGGAGATTTTTCAGTGGGAGCTGCGTACAGGAGATTGTCTGGCGATGGTCCTACTGGTGATTTGGATCTGGTGAGAGATTGCAGACAGGTTTGGAAGGCGGCTTGTCCTTTGAAGGTCAAGATTTTTATTTGGCTGCATAGGAAAAGACTCATGACTAAGGTGTAGAGGGCGAGATGGGCTCCTGGGAAGAGTAAGGTTTGCTCATTGTGCGGAGGTGAAGATGAGAATGTTGACCACCTTTTCTTCTCTTGCCCGTTTGTCGTGCAGATTTAGAGCCATGTGGGAGCGGAATGGTGGGGTTGTCGATCTTTTAATGATTTTTGGAGCGATTATAGATGTGGAGGGGGTAATGCTGGGCAGAATGTCTTCCGTACGAAGAAGGAGAGGGCCAGACCGCTAGCGGTCCTCTGGGGTGTCTGGTTAGGAAGGAATGTTGTCGTCTTTAGAGTGCAGAGGCCTTATATGGAGAATTTTGTGGAGTCCATTCTTGTTTTGTGTAAGCTTTGGAGTGAGTCCTTATAAGTGAGGGGTCATGGTGTTTGCCCCTTGTTTTGGTGTTGGATGTTGGTTTTCTCTTTAATATATTTGGGTAGTTATCATCTTGGATAACTACCCTTTCCTTTTTTAAAAAAAAAAAATCTATGTGTAACATCTCCATCAATTCCACCATCTTGTTGGAAAATGGATCCCAAGTACTTAAAAGCATCTTTCATTGGAATGCACTGTTCTCTAATTTTTACATCATCCCTTCATTGTTCCCTCTCTTACTAAACTTGCATTCCATATACTCAGTCTTTGTCTTACTTAGGTGTAGTCCTTTAGCTTCCAGGGTTTCTGTCCAAAGCTCAAGATTTCTGTTCACTCTATCTAGTCTCATCAACCAACATAATGTCATCAGGAATAAGCATACACCATAGTACCTCAGCTTAGATATCCTTCGTCAACTCATCCATGACCAAAGCAAAGAGATAAGGGCTTAAAGTCGATCCTTGATGCAGACCAATAGTGATATCAAAGTAGTCTGTCAAATCATCCTTAGTCCTTACACAAGCTGCAACTCCATAGTACATATTCTTTATGAGGTTGATATATAAAACTGGCACATGTATCTTCAAAATTCTCCACAAGATATTCCTTTGAACAGAATCATAGGCCTTCTCCAAATCAATAAAAATCATGTGTAAATCCTTCTTCTTAACTTTGTAGGTCTCCATCATACATTTTAAGAGATGCATTACATCAATAGTAAACCGACCTGGCATAAAGCCAAACTGATTTTCAATTACTACAGAGACTTGCCTCACCCTTCTTTCAATTATTCTCTCTCAAAGTTTCATCGTATGGCTCATCAATTTAATACCTCAATAGTTGGAACAATTTTGTATATCTCCCTTATTCTTGTATAAAGATATCACAAAACTTTTCCTCCATTCCTCCGGTATCTTCTTGCCTCTCCAAATAGTATTAAATAATTTTGTGAAACAAGTTATACCACTTTCACCCATCACTCTCTAAACGTCTATAAGAATATCATCAGACCCAACAACCCTCCTACTTTTTATCATCTTCAAAGCCTCCACTATTTCTTTCTTTTGTATCCTTCGATAACTTGCCCAATTCACATAATCTTCTGAGTTAGGTAACTCCCCTAAGATATCATTCTTTTGTTTTTCATTAAAAAACTTATGAAAATATCTTTTCCATCTTGTATTTATATCATCACTAGCTATAAGCACCCTTCCTTCTTCATCCTTGGTACAACTTACATGTGTAAGGTCCTTTGTTTTCCGCTCTCTTACTTTAGCTAACTTGAAGATAACTTTTTCACTTTCATTAGAATCAAGTTTCTTATAAAAATACTCCCAAACTTTTGCTTTTGCTTCACTAACTACTTTCTTTGCTTCTTTCCTTACTTTTTTATAATTTTTCATGTTTTTATTGGTCTTATCTCGATATAAGGCTTTAAAGCAAGCTCTTTTAATCTTAAGCTTCTCCTACACTTCCTCACTTCACCACCAAGCTTCCTTGTGTCTTGGAACTCCTCCTTTAAACACACCTAACACCTCATTTGCCATATTCTTAATATAGTTTGCCATATTTAACCACAATTCATCAACACTTCCATCAAGATCCCAAGTATTTTCTTGCATCACCTTCTCTTTGAATCTTTCTTGCACTTTCTTAAGATTACACCATTTAATTATCAAATTCTTAAACACCAATTTTCTCTCATTTGCTTTCTTTATATGAACATCCATCACCAAAAGACGATGTTGAGCAGTTAAACTCTCCCCTAGAATAACATTACAATTTACAAGATAAACGATCTCTTCTTCTCAAAGCAAAGTAATCAATCTACATTCTTGTTAAGCCACTTTCATAGGTGATCAAATGCTCTTCTCATTTTTTTAAAAAGGTATTTTCTATGAAAAGATCATAAATCATTACAAAATCGAGGAAAATCTTCCCTTCTTCATTCCTAACACCAAAACCATGATTTTCATGCACTCCTGCATACTCTAAAGCATCTTTTCCCACATACTCATTTAAATCTCCACCTAAGAAAATCATCTCTATGTGAGATTCCTTAAATTATCATATCCACCTAAAGGCCATTGCATTAATGTTCTTAACATAAAATGACATCTTTGCCCCCAACATCTACACCTATAAAAAGACCTACACCCCCCACATTTCAATCATCCATTCACCTCTCCCCCTCTCCAAAGCTCTAAAAAAGCTTGTCCTAAACCCGGGATACTCCTCTAGAGTTAAAATCAAAATTCTCTCCCTTGTTCCGAAAGTGGATCCCGCAACGACGACGACGCCCTGCCTCACCTCCGGTTCTTCCTGCTCTGTTTTTCGTCTTCCGTCTTCGTCCTCCGTCTTCCAGGCGTTACCCCATCCGGCTCGTCCTCCAAGCAACCGTCAAGGAGGATAACATCTCTCTCCCTTATTGCTTTCTAGAATAGAATTTCTCGTTTTCTAATTGTAATCATTTTCTGCTTTCTAGTTGTAAAAATAATATTCAGTTGCAAAGTGATTGTTCTCTCTCTCTGTGTTACTATCAAATTTATGGTGATTATCTCGCTTTTAAAATAAAAATACCAAAAAAATATAATCGCGGATTTTAGATCGACATAACCTCCCTGTGTTCGACCCAGAATCTCTTTACGAATTTCGATAAATTTATCTGTTGACAGATTTCTTTGCAAATCATACTACGACGACGGATTTTTCAAAACTCAATCCCGTTTGCATATGTTTTCCGCGCAAACATTTTGGTGCCGTTGCCAGGGAATCTTTCGATACAACAGTCGCCCTTGCCAGCGCATCCGCTGCCAACACAAAGAGCATAGGGGCTAGAAGACACCCCTGCCTGACACCTCTCCTAGGTTGTACCCAACCTCCTGCCGAGTTCCCATTGATCAGGACCGAGAAAGATGTCGTCGTCATACATCTCTTTATCCAATCAATCCACATTGTAGGGAAGCCTCTTCTCAAAAGGGATGCCCATAGGAAATCACACTGCACTGAGTCATACGCCTTGCTGAAATCCATCTTCCAAAGAAATGCTTGCTTCTCCCTCCTCCAAGCAACCAAAACCTCCATTGCAATGACGAACCCGTCCAAAATACCCCTTCATGATACAAAAGTCGTCTGCACAAGGGATATCAAGTCACCAAGGACAACTCTAAGCCGGTTGGCCAGCACCTTTGCCATAATAAGGTAGACAGCATTTGAGAGTGCAATTGGACGGAAATCCTGAATCTCCTCTGCTCCATCTCTTAGGCAGTAAAAACAAGTATGATCTATTCAGTCTGTCAAAACCCCTATTCCCTTCTGCAAACTCCTCCAACATCTCCATCACATCCGGCTTCACCAGCAACCAGAATTCCTTAAAGAAGAAGACTGGGAAGCCGTCTAGCCCAAGGAGCCATCTGCATTCAATCCCCACACTGCTCGCCTAACCTCGTCTTCTGAAAAACAAGGCCCTTCGCCTGAGCCACAGAAACCTGATGGATATCCTCCCCCCTCCAACTCCAACCACACCTGTTTCACCTACCCGTGAAATCTCTAAAATAGTCTGCCGCAGCCCTCCCCACCTCCTCCCTACCTGTAAAAGCCTCCCCATGGATCACCAATCTATCTATCCAGTTTCTCTTCCTAACAGATGCCATTTGGTGGAAGAATCTAGTGCTATGTCACCTTCCCTAAGCCATTTCTAACACAACCTTGTCTTCCACTCTATCTCAGCCTTCTTGTCCTCCTGCACCACTCGTAACATCTTCATCCTGACATCTCTATCCTTAGCTGAAATAGGGGACTGGTCTTCCTATCTATCTATCCTAATGATCACATGCAAAGCCTCTTCTCTTCTGCCTCTCCTGGCTACTCGAATCTCCTTGTACACTTTGAGGTGGTCCCACAACAAGGACAACTTCGCTAGATGAGACGTAGCTGACCCTTCCACAACGAAAGACCTCCACTTCTCCTCTACCTCTCCTCCACCATCCCCCGAAACCCCTCCTCGAGAAGCCAAGGTCTGTCAAACTTGAAATACGTACCGAAATGTACTCCCTCATTAAACCGCCACAACAGCAAGGTATGGTCAGAGAACGACCTCTCTAGAGGGGACACTTCCACCACCGAAAAGACTCCGCCAACTCCACATTGACCAAAAATCTATCAATCCTGGACATCTGATCGCAGTTGTTCCTCCACATATACATACAAGAAGTCGGGCACAGATCAATAAGACTATAAGTGGCCACAAAATCAACAAACTCGTCAGACCCAGGATCCTGTTTCCCTCTCCCCCCAGGCATGTCTTCCAATTGTAGATTTATGTTGAAATCTCCTCCGACCAGCCAAGGACACCCATGGCAATCCACTGCTACCGAAGTGAGCTCCTCCCACATCACCCCTCTAGCCTGAGAATCTACCGATCCGTAAACCCCTGTGACTACCATCTTGGCTCCACCCAGCCTCCATAATAATTTCTCCGAGATGACATGCTCCCCCTCAAAATAGTCCTCCAAGGAGAATATGTCCTCCTACCACCCCAATATCTGACCTCCAGAACAGCCAGTTGCTCCAACACATCGGAATCCTTCCATCCACAAACCGTCAATCTCCCTCCACATCCTTGCATCACACTCCATCAGCTTCGACTCCTGCAAGAGAACCACATCCGCTCTCCACTGCCCATTGTATTGCCCCAATGTCCTCCTCCTCAATGGGTCATTGAGACCCCGTACGTTCCACGTAAGGATTCCGTTCGTAAGGGAACAGCAGATGACTCCCCCATCTGTAAACGAAAGCCACAAGCTTCTGCGGTTCGGATAACCTCTCCGTCCTTAGGGTCTAGAGCTGCTACCGCTGAGGCCTGTGGCAACACGCTGCGACCATCAACCACCATCCTCTACCCCCGATTAGACCCTCGGTAGCTCCATCTCCGCTTTCATCATAAAGCTCTGTCCCGGCTCCCATCCACCACTCTCAGCTTCCACCCTATCAGAGGCAGACCTCCTCTCAAGGAGACACTTGCCATCTGTCCTCACGGCGACACCTTCGCATGATCTGCCGCGAGCATCTCGACCTCCTGCCTTAAGTTCTCCACCACTTCCACCACCGAGGAAGGAGTACCCACGTCTTCTTCCTCTTCCATCCTACGATGCTGGTCTTCTTCTCCGGCAGTGGCACCCCTCCTCGCCACAAGGGAAGCTGTCGCAAGTTCCTCGACCGACTCCGGTCTCATCGCCGAGGAGAAGTCGACACCAGATGACCTCACATCGTTCAGCTCTGCACCCAGCTCAGTGCCACCCGAAACGCTGTCTATAACTGGATTTGATGCAAATCCGATCTGCGTGCCCGCCAACCCATAAAAGGGACCCAGCAACCGTTCAACTTCCAGAGACTTCAGTTCAAAAAACACCTCCGCAACGCGCGTCGAGGAGCACTCCATCCGCTCCTTCAATCGCGCCACCTCCAACGCCTCTTCTGCTTCTAGCTGTGCATCTTCCACCGAGGCAGTCGCAATCAATGGCCGATCCTCATTCACTGGGCCTAGAACCATGTCAGCGTCCTGACGATTGGGATCTCGAGCACCATCCGAAACCCTAACCTTGGGGAGCGGGGTCTCTGTCGCCTCATTGACCGCGCCCACTTCTCCTTCGACCATCGCTGCAAAAAAGGGATCCCTCCCGATCTCGAAGGATCACTTGCGGGTGCAAGAGATCACCCACCGATGGCCTCCATGGTGAAAGATCACCTTCTTCAAGACCTCCCCCACCTTCACCTCCACCTTCAGCGGTCTGATCGAAAAACCAACCCCCTACATCAACGAAGCCTCACGAACGGGGACAATAACGCTCGGACAACCCCCACCATCCTTAGCCACCACAGGACCCCGTCAACCTTCAACACCACCAGCACCCTCCTCGGGGCTCGCTCCTTCCGCGCTCCATCATGAACACCAATCCCGACTTCAAACGTGAAGTCGCGAAGCACAGTCTCCTCGCCTCCACCGGAGAGAGCCCTACCAGCAGAACCCCCACTTCACCCACAAGGATGACCTTCCTTGCGGCCTCCTCCAACCCCACACCAAGAGTTTCCTCTACCTCGGGGAGCCGCAAACGACCCGAGGTCAACACACCCACCAAGCCACCCTCCACCTGGCTCTGAAGCGCAGCCACATCTGCCGACCAAGGAGCCTCAACCTCCACCAGGGGCACCTCCACCAATGGTGATGGCGGTGGCAGAAGGTACTCCTCCGATTCTTCGTCACACTCCGACCACCAACACCCCGACATCGCACTTGACAATGACCAACACCCCCACAACCCCAGCATCTCACTGGTTCACGACACGTCTCCACCCAGTGTTTAGCTCCCAAACATTTGAAGCACCAGTCAGTCTCGATCTTCCTTCAGACCGCTGCACCACGCGCCTCCGCCGCTACCCCGGTTCGTCCCTGGACCGCCTCAAGGCGATCCTCTAGCTTCCCCCTCCTCCGAACAACCACCCTCCAGCCTCCGATACCATCGTCCCGATCTTCTCGCCGCCGGAGAGGTTTGGCTATCCTCCCTCGTTCACAGAACTGCTCTCACCCTTCTGCTCTCTCACTCTCCATCCCCGTTTGCAGCATCCTACTTGGAAAACAATATCATCCATGTATTACAAGAGCAGCACCATTATCTGTCTAACTGAGAATCCCAAAAGAAGGCCCATAGAGCAAGCCAAATAGGAGCTCAGTGCTAATTTCCAACTTTGAATTTTTTCTCTGCGCCAGCCCTTCTTCAGGCTTCTTGACTAAAAAGGGATGATCTTCAAGAGAGTTTCGTTACATAATGATGTGTTGCCATGCATTTGATCTGATTCAGTGGATTTCATATTTTAAGATCTTTCGTTTATACAACAACAATGACTGCTAAGATCTTTCACTGATGCAAAAAACAATGAGCACTACAGACAAGCAGTCATCCTCTTCATTCAAGCTGCCACTTAAAAGAATTGTCAATTATGATAAATGTGACACTAATAAAACAGAATTTTACTAAGCATTTAATTATTCTGTCTTCGCAGTGACAACACACTCAAAGGATTCCCATGGTTGACCTCAGGTGCATTATCAGTCCAACAAGCCCTTTAACAAAACTACCACCACTAAAAGTATCTCCCCACTCTTAGGGAAAATGTGCTTTCTTAACAGCTGAGTCCATGCCTCCATGAGGCACTTACTACAGAGCACATGCTAAGAATCAAAGGCTCCCAAAAAAAAAAAAAAAAGATAGTAAGCACTTCATCTAAAAAAAACCGAATCCTAATTCGAAATCAGCGCGAGACTCACCTCGAGCTCAGTTCCTCGAAACTCTCCAGTGGGGAAGCAGCATTGGCCCCGGCAATATGAATCCCGTACTTCTTTCGCAGAATAGAAGCCCGCTGACAAAAGAAGCTAACGCAATTACAAACTTGAAGGACACCTGATTCCTAATAACAGAATCCCTATACCAAATGACGGGTGGGGTTAAAAAAAAAAAAAATCCAACCTCGATCTGTCTCTCCCTTCTCTTCCTCTCCTCTACGGCGTCCGACTCCGCGGCCAACTGGGCGGAAGACGCCGCCTTCTCCGCGGCGGACCCCGAGCCTCTGAAGACGCTGAATCCCTCCACCGCTTCTGATCCATCCAAAACCCCCAAAACCAATCAGATCCTACGCACGATCATAAACTCGAATGGACGCAACTTGAGAGAAATTACTGAAACTGTACCCTTCCGTTTCCGCTTCTTCTTCGCGCTCTCTCTCCCCCCATTCGCACCCTCTTGACGTTCTCCACCGTCAGCGGCTGCGACGGCCGGAACATCCACTGGTGCTTCTTCTCGCTTTTGCTGAATCCAAAGAGTGGAGAGAGGGAGGGTCGTTAAAGGCTTTTGGTATCGAAGGGAGATGGATTGCGGCGGGGATGCGATGTGTAGATTACCTCGAAGATGGCGAAGTCGGAGGCGAACTTTTTCTTGTCCAAGCGGGTGCCCGCGAAGAGGAGCCGCGACGCCTTGTCCATGGCGGCGAACGACGATGCCCTCTTCTGTAGCAGCGAGGTGAGAAAAACCCTACCCGAATGCTCTGTCTTGCACGTGCATGACCGTTCGAATGGAACCGACGATGTGGAACGAGGGACGTAATTCGTTTGGACTCTAGTGAAAACCTATTTGTTCTGCGGCAATGTAACGTAGATGGAATGGATTAAGTACATAGAATGAGGTAAAAAATGAAAAGGAATAGTTGATTTTCGTTTTTTATTTAAATTGTGATAAAAATAAAATTATTAAATATGGATTTAATTTCTTCCATTATTTAATAGGATTAATTATCTAGACGATTGAAATTGAAATATTTTTTCATGTTTGATCAAATATATTTTTTAAATTATAATAATGGTTAATTGTAACATAAAATATAAGTTATAGATCGATCAAAATATTTTTTTTTAATTATTTGACATCTCGATCTATCTACATAGAATTTGATTAAGTTTATGATACATATATTTTTTAATAAACCATGTGATGCTATAACTTGATTTGGGGAGGGGGGGATATGGGAACTTAACAATCTACTGGTATTGAGTTTATTTTTTGTATAGATTAATGTCTTGAAAGAATTATAATAATATTAATTTAAATAAAGTTGAACATACACATATATGTTCACACATAATCATTGATCAAATACACCACAATAACATCGACATGGGTTGTCTTTGTTTAAAAAGAAAGAACATCATACATGTAGGAATCTAAATAAGAGGTTGGGTTGCAATGCAACTGCATGAGAGATGGAGAGAACATCTAGTTGTGACAAAATGTTGATTTCTATCAGTTGATTTTTATTGGGCAAGACATTGACGGTGGGTTGTTTTTGGAAAGGGATAGACGGTCATGGGGGGGGATGGATTACGAAATCCTTGAGGGTTTGGTGGGATTGGGAATTCCCTCGCTCATGGGGATTGAATAATACTTGGAAAGGTTATTCCTGTGTTATATTTGAGATCCAAATAAATGATAGGAATTAAGAGGAGCTTTCCTGTTCCATTCCCCTATGAAACAAACACAACCTATGCTCTTTTATGAATCTGTTACATATATTCCAGTCATTTATTGGTCATGTATGTAAATGGAAATCTATATCTTTGTTTATTTATTATTAGATATCACTCATTTATCATAGAGCAATAGTTAACATAAACGTGATCACACGTCATTTTTCAAGTTCATCTTTAGATATTGCGATAAAATAAACATACATGTTTTGTTCGAATACTATGACCTTTGCTCAGATAAGGGGCGGAGGTGTGGAAAAACACTTTAAATTGGTTGTCAACTTTTTTCTTTCTTTATCTTATCAATAAATAGTTGCAAGAATATTATAATATAAGTTATTTTCAACATGAAACATATGATTTGTATATAAGAGATAAAAATAATAATAATAACTGGCTAAAGAAGAAAAGTCAAGTCCACTAGAGGTCAATCCATGAGACAAACAAACCTAAATAAGGAATCAACCTAGCTTAGAAGTAGGGCACCACCGATTAGACAGCAAGGTCGTTACCTAGGACCCCCCAGCCAACTCACCTGCTTGGAACACTTAGCCAACCCGATTGGCCCAACCCTCAGGTAATGTCAGAATCCAAAGATGTAAAACCCGAGACAATAGCACAAGGATCAACGTAGTAGTATGGAGTTGAGGTGATAGCATGGTTAATGGAGAATCTACCAAGAAATAACTTTTCCTAAAGAGTAAATGATGTTTTCCCAATAATAGGCAAGGATCCCCCCGTAAAAGAGGATTTCATGTACCCAAAAAATGGGAGATCCCCGTGATGTACACAATTATTTCTAGTTGATAGTTGAGGGCCAAATCTCCTCTCCACACACACACACATGAGGAGGAACTAGATCATCAATTCATGGTGTTCAATGTTCTCCTTTGGCATGTTCACGATGATCTCATCTTGTATATCTCATGTCGAGTCCACTAGGATCACTCAGTAACGTTTAAACTTCACAAACAAAGAAACAAAGAACTAGAAACCCCTTTGTTAACGTATAAACTAACTAAATAAGGTGAGGATGTGGTAACGTAGCATTTGAAAAATATTACACCATCGTTCATACATACTTTATGCCTACAAATACATTAGACGAGTCAATAAGATAAATGGATAAATTTCCAACCACGTGCCCATTCAAGATTGTAAATCAAAACCCATATATATGAAAAAACAAAATGGGTTTGAGTTTTATCCACTCTAATCAAGTTCGTTGAGTTGGATTCAAAAGCATTTGAATCACACTACAAGCAAGAAATGAAATGACAATTCCCTCCTTGATTGATTTTCGTTGTTTAAATGATCAATAATCTTGGAATAGTTTTTGCTGTAAAGAGGTCTCCAACATGGTAGAATAACCTTATATTTCTTTTATTTTTATTAAGGAAAAAAAGGGACGATCAATCTAGAATATTGATTCGTGTCTTGTTTGAAGAATCAAAAGTTGTACAGTAAATCAAAAACCCTACATAACGTAAGCCTAAAATGCTTTAGGGGAACAAAAAGGACATTACCAATGCAAATCCTTTTTTCCCTTATAAATCACTACACTACAGCTATATTTGCTTCAGCGATATCTAACTAGGTATCCCATTAAAGTAACAACTAGAATTGTGGTAGTGGGATACCCCTTGGGCTTTGAGATCATGATTGGGCTAGTCAACCCATTGAGACAACCTCCTTCGATTGCAACAATCTTCCAATTTGAACCAATATGGTTAGCTACGTGTCACTTTGCCATTCATTTTTAAAGTAGGATCCTATCCAAATCATCGAGGGCTTTCCTGGGCCTTGAAATACCTTGACTTGGGCTCATAAATTGATTGAAAATACACACCAGATCGGGGGTAAATAGTGCGAGACAAAATAATCAAATAAAATTATTGCACAAATTAATCATCATGAGAGAAAAATAATTTTTTGTTGAAAAACATGTGAAAGTAAAAACTATCACATAAGCCTCCCCGACTTAAGATTTTCCTGATCGATCGAACCAATCAAATCCACTAAATTACACCACTTTAAACTCGAGGGCGGTGTAACTTCAAGTACAACTCCTCATAGGTCCCTATCGATGAGAATTTGTTCTCAAAGAGATGAGAATTCACAAACCAGATACCCTAAGAAAGGAAACAAAAGAAAACTAACACCTTATAGAGCCCAAAGTATAATTAGATTGAATTTAGCTTTTATAGGAATGAACTGCCTTCCTTTTGGTGAAGAGTAAAAGTGTAAGCAATGATTTGGAGAGCTCTCGAAGTTTAGACAAAGAGTTATGGAGAGAAAGAGCACTAGCGAGTTCTTAAGAGAGTATTAGAATGTAGACTAGTCCTCTAGGTTGGGTTGTGTAAAGGGAGTATTTTTGGAAGGCTGCTGCTGAGGATTCAGAGTTAAATACCGATTTGACCATGAAGATAGGCATTGACTTATTCACAGTTTTCTCCAACTACTATGTTCAGTTTAGTCATTTAATTCAAGGATTGAGGAGGTCATGCTTTTTATTCAGCTGCTGGTGCCAGATGGATGCTTGTTGGGGTATTGAAGATGGGGGATAATTGGGGTTTCAATTGTTTTGATTGGAGACCTTTGATTGAGGCTTCAGAAATTGGATGAATGGTTTGAAGGTTCAATGCGGATTAGCGTTCTTACAGCTCTGATGTTTAAAGCTTGAGGATTGAAGTTTTTGAAGCTCAAAGGTTGTTGTGGGCTTCAAATTTCAGTTTTGATTTGAAGATCAGCAAGTGCAATTAGATGATGTACTTGCTGTCAAATCATGCAATTATGTCAGATGTAGCGACTGATTTTGATTGGGCTGAGATTGAATAGTAGCTGCTGATAGATGGTGGCAGCTATCTTTTTTTAGATTATAGAAGTCTTGTCAGATGCAGGTTAGGTTATGAAATCAAGGGCCGATGCTGCTAGGATGAGATTCTTATCATAATTGGTTGGTGCTGCCGTTAGATGATGATGAGGTCGTTGCTGCCTTAATATTTGCAGAAATGCATTTCGTTTGAAGATTTATTTTGTATTTTTCATTTTCTTTTTCTTTTCACTTGTATTATCCTTGAGAGCAGTGTTTGTACTTTGATGTTTTGAGAGATTAATAGAAAGGGGAAACCCTAGCCCTTATATTTCAGATTTGTAAAATAAATAAATAAATAAAAATAGTTGAACATATTTTTCTAGGTAAATGAACTTGTTCAACTGATCTCTTCAACCTACAGCAATTGTTAACAACTAAAAGTTGACCATCAAATCCTAATAAATATTCCAATATAAAATGAGATAGGTGATCTACGCTAAATTTCTAGCACTTTATTTAGATTTAAAAGGGCCCTTCATTTATTTTTTTTGAAAAGAAAGGACCCTTCATTTATGCCACTCAAGTTATTATACCTTTGAAACTAATTCTATAAAAAGACATACAATAACCAAAAACAATTTAATGAACACCTTGCAATATCTAGAAACTTTACTTCAAGGTGCTAGATCATTCCCATAATAAATCATTTCTTTCCATATCCATATCTTTTTATTTTCAATCCTAATCTTGGAGTAGAGATTTTTACAAAGCTAAATATTTCATACTCAATTTCTCTACCATCTAAAGTAAAATGTACATGTTGATCTTGTATAAAGATCGAGTCATCCTAGTTTTGTGTGGAGAGGTGTAGATTAATACATTCTACTTAGAAATCTCTTATTTAATTTTGGCTTTTTCACTCACGTTATCCAGAGCCAATTTTCGAGGATTAAATAATACTTGCAGTGTATAATTCGAGCTAGTGGGCCTAGATGTCCAAATAATCATGTCAAATTTCTGAAAAAAGATTCTTTGAGATTATGATCTATAACAAAACCGTTTCTTGAATTATTGGATTGAAAAAGCTCTTGTAGGAATTTTGCCCTTCAAACTTGAGTAAGAATACCAAATAATAATCCTTCAATAAAATCAAGGACGAAGATATGAGAGTAGCTTTGTAAAAAGTATACTACCAGGTAGCATGTAAGAATCATCAATATGTACTACATGAATCCAGTAGCATTCTCATTTTAAATGCTTTCTAGTGGAAATTAAGTTGAAACACCCATAAAAGCATGGGACTGAAGTTTGCTGTGTTGACAAGTGGCAAGTGCCATATCCCTGTACAAAGGACTGGTGAGATGTGAGGATGAGAGAGAGTGAAAAGCGACGACATGTGTAGAAAGAAAGAGAGCGGGAAGACTGGGTGAGTGTAAGTAGAAGAATCTCACCCGCATAAAAAAAATAGAGCATCTCATGTCACATTGGATACGGTGCCATTAGAAAAAGTCTCCAATGTACTCAAATGGGATTCTAGCCATAAAAAAAAATACCACTTGATGCTTTAATTAATATAAAATATTTGTTGAAAGTAGAAAACTATGTGTTCATTTATCCTTCCAATAAAATCACATCATTGACCATGAGCAGAAAATGATTCTTTAACCACTATTAATTTGCTCTTATTAAATGAAATCCCATAGCATTAATCGTTCGACATAGAACAAGCCTGGATTCTCAGGTTTACTATTAATACATGTATTTTGCTTAGATATACATGTACATGCACGTTCACATACATGCACATGTACCTAAGTACATAAGCACATAATACATACATGTTGGCAAATACATATCAAATATTTCTTCAAAAAATATTTATATCAAATATGTTTAAAAAAATAAATGAGATTTAAAATATAATATTTTTATTGTTAATACAATCATGTCAATTTCTAAGGTTTAAGATTCGATAAAGCATGTAATTCTAATCATTGACAAATTAGTTTAATCATTTAATTGAACAAAATGACATTATTAGATTGTAAACATGGAAATAGACATCTTGATATATCAGCAATATATCCATATCCTCAACATGACTCATTCAATATCACAGGAATATCTTTTTTCCAGAATATCGACGAATTATCACCCATATCAGTGGGTCTTGATCGATATCCCTAAATATTGGAGGATATCGATGTAGTTAATAAGGATCCCGTAAAAATGTCTTTCGAGTCAAGGTGTGTTAAGCTTCGAGATCAAATAATGATACATAACAGACTAAAAATAGCAACCGATGAGTTGACTCCTAATGATCTTTGTAATCCACCTTCAAATTTTGGATAGAAACCCAAAGACTTAGATGGTCTACCAAGAGAAGATGATTATGGACATTACATTAAAGAGCTCAATTGGATAAAAGTGCCTCCTATCAAAATGAATATCTCATAGCACAGGCAATATATTGCAATATGCCCTCGATATTGTTGTGTCCATTGAATTCTTATCAAGTCTAAAGTTTTATTGGCTTTGGTTTGCAGTTTTTGAGACTCTTCGCAATTACTTAGCCCCTTCCCTTCTTCAATCTCTTCCAATTCTCCACTTTCTCTATCATTTGAGGTTTTATTCTCCCTTCCTCCATCTCTATTCTTTTTTATATGAATATTTTTTCTGCCCACTATTACTAATCAACCCTTAACATAAATGTGAACAACACCTAGCTCATGTTTATGCTTATGTTAGCCATCCTAATCAGCCATATGTGCAACAACCTATGCTTACATTTTTTTTGACTTGTCATTCTAATGCTTAGCTCATATTTGATCTTGTATGCAACTATTTTCTTTATCTATTTTTCATTGATGATCTCATAAATAATACACTCCAAATCTTGCTTGGCTCATGATTTGTTTCATTCTTATAAAGTTGAGGTAGTATCCAAAGAACAATGGATGGGGGGAGCAAAAATAGGGGTGAATGATGGCTTCTGTGATGTGTTGGAACTGAAAAGTGATGTGTGTGTGTGTGTGTGTGTGTGTGTGTGTGAGAGAGAGAGAGAGAGACATTGATGCTAGAAGAGTAAGGGAACATGAGGGATAGAGTTCCAAAAATTTGACCACATGTTAACCTCACATGGATGGAACTACATGTCAACATTAGAAGAATCAGAAGATAGTCCTTTGTGCCAGAGACGAAGTCCAGGATGTGAGAGCACATTAAAATAGTGCAACTCCATGTGCCTTTACAAAGGGAGGTATTGATAGAGTTTAAAATTTTTATATATGTGTTGGGAATGATGCCAGCCATGTGGCAGCATCTCAGGGCCCACAAGGGCCAACGGTTTTGGTGGTACAAGGGACCAAAATTAGAGTTTTTATTTAATTGTTAAGTCTAGTTATTTTTAGTAAAGTTGTTTTTAGAAAATATGCTTTGGGATTTGTTTAATTAGGAGATAAGATCTTTCCTAATGAGATAAGATCTTTTCTCAATAGGAATAGAATATTTTGTTACTATTTTTAGGGATATGGTGTCTTTATAAATAGAGAGCCTTCCCAACAATTCTAATTTGAGCAATACAATTATTTTCCAGCATCCAAGAGGCTCTTCTCCTCTCTCTCTTCTCTCTCTCTCCAACCGACGCCTACCTAGGCCACCATGGCCACCATCTAGTCGACCATCAAGCCACACGATGGTGCTCCTCCACACCTCCAAGCCACACATGCATAGTCCCCCTCACGTGGACTATTTTTCTCGCGCACGTGGAGTCTCCACGCTCCAATATTTTGTCAATTCTTGACAATATGTATATATATTAGCATTTTGAAGAGTAAAAGCTGTGGCCGTTCAATAATAATGCCCTCCATTCCAATGAAAAAGAAAGGGATCAGAACATGATCAATCCATCTGATTCCTATTCGGAAAAAGCCAAATACAAAGCATAATGTACAACATTTTAGCAATTAGGAGCTTCAATTTTTTTTCTTGTCGAGGAGCGATTTAAGAGGTTTAGTCCATAGGAAATTTTTTTCTTTTCCAGAAAATAGTCATTAAGAAAGTTTAATGTCATTTTAGTTACTTTTCCTCTCTAGAGTAAGAAGTACAGTTAGGATAGCTATTTACTCTAAGATATTTTTCATTCTCTGTGTAACAACTAAATTTCGGATTAGTTCATTGGTTATTATTCTGCTAGCACACCCTTTGTTGGAGGGAGGGCTTACTTAAAGGAAGATCGGACAATATATAAGCATAGCAATAATCAAGCCTTTTTTTCTTATTAAATGTGGTCGGTTACATGGATTCTTTACTTTGATGAAGACCTTCTATAGGTCATTCTAAGAATTAAATTATGTTTGATAGTTATCTTCCAACACTTCGTTGGTCTCTCTACCCTTTCTTTTCCTTTTTTAATGGCATCCCCTAGCCCTCTTCTCAGGCTCAACATCCAAGTTTGCACCCTTTCTGATTGGTGCATCAAAAGGCTTTCTCTCATTTTATTTCCATGTTAAAAGATCTGACTAAAGTCTGTGGCGTGTCAACTGCCAAATAGTCTTCTCAAAGGTTCCCATGTTCCTAAGCACCTTAACCTGTACACTTCCACATATTTTAGTTTTCATTTTACCACCTTATTCTTTTTACACATCTCCATTCAAGTCGTGTTAGAGCATTGAACTGAGAAGCATGTAAATAGAGCTGAATATTTATTACGCAGATAACTTGGAGACTCCTCCAGCATCAAAAGTGCCACAAAAGCCATTTCCCTTAACATAACCAATCCCACTTGTACCAACACCACCATCTGCATTCGTGCAACATAATCCTGAGAAATTCTCCTTCCAACACAAGAAGCACAATGAAGCTACCAACTCAACGGAGAAAGCCAATCTGAAGAGCTCCCTCTCAGACATACCTTTCTGCAAGCAAATGGTTTCCTGTGTGTCTGAAAACTTCTTTGATGTTCTTGTCTAGACAAAGAACTATAAAAGGATATTCTTTTCAGGGTTGACTATGGAGAAAACTAGGCAAAATTGCAGTTTGCATTCAACAATTTTTTTTCAAAAATTGCATTCAACAAAACTGCCACAAGTTATACAAGCCCAAACAGACGGCATCAAAATCATATTTAAGTCCTCAAACAAGACAATTATGTCAGTTGCCCCAACAAAATAAACCGAGGCCCAGGAATTCAATGTTGAAGCAAGAGCAGCTGTCAAAGCCTAGATGTCATAGCAGAAGGGAATTGACAGCATAATACATTTTTCTCTGAACTTGAGGCTTAGAAAAAAATATTGTTTATTCTCAGATCTCTAAAGGGCTTAAGAACAAATGCCCCAATATGTTTTCCTATAATTTTATTTCTTTGGGAGTTTGTTTTTTTTTAGAGGTAAAAGATGGCTGCTGGAGTTCAGTGGCCTTCATGCTTCATTAAACAAGAAAAAGCCCTACATATCAAGGTATACAACAACCCCATTCACCAATACAGCCTTTGAAACAGATAACTATGCTCTCAACATAAACAGTTGCATTATTTTCTTTGAAAAAAATATAACCCCTCACAACATGAAAGACAACCTCATTCTTTTTCAACCAAATGGCCCAAAGAAAAGCTAGCGAGCAGCCAATTCCTCCTCAAATCTTACTGCGGCATGCTAAAAGACTGATCGTCACCTTGGAAAGAACTCCAAAGGCCACCAAAATATGTGGTATTCGCCATGATAAATGTGCTTAATCCCAGACTCGCACAACCATGGAACAAGAGAAGAAAGGATGATTAATATCTTCATCCTTGCTATCACAAAGTGAACAAGCAGCCAACACATCCAAAGCCTACCTTCCCCTTCTGACTTTCATGCAGCTCTTTTCCTTCTCATTTCCCATGCAAAGAAGCGGACTTTAAGGGAAGGGCTTTGGCCTTCCAAGTACCCTGCCATCTTTTAAGAAATCTTCATCACATTCCACCAACTAGGGTCTCAGTGCTGTCTGTATAAGTTTTCCCAACCATAAACTCTCCATCCTCCCACTCCCACCCATCTGCTATGGCCAGAGTCAAGGAAAGGCTTCAATAGCCTCGCGCAGCTACCTCTACTCCATCAATCTAGCATTGGACAACTCAGAGAAAAAGGATGGTGACCATCCACCACCACCCACACCCTAGAGTCCGGTCCAGCTTCCCTAAAGTGTAGCATCTTGGTTACAAGCCAAAGTGAAGAGACGAGGAAACTCCTCCATGTGGGGTCCATAAGCTGACCACGCAGCTCTCCAAAATCTGAATCCAGATCCAATTCCTGCCCTTGGTACAAAGAACTCCTATAGCCTGGAAAAAATCTGCAGCAAGCCCTTCAAGAAATCCGAGGTCCTACCAGTAAAGAAGCGTTAGTCATCTTAGTTAAGCTCCCTCCCATAGACCTCCACTAGAAATCTGGAAAAAACCTAGTCATTGTTTCCCAAGATCCATGATGATCACTTCACAAGGAGGGCCTCATTCATGGTCTTCAACTTACTCACCTCCAAAGCACCCTCCCACACTGGGCAACACACATCCTTCCAAGCTACTAAATATCCACCTCTTCCCTCTCCATCTACGCCCTTCTAAAGAAATCTCCTGCACGCTGCTCCTAGACAAGAGACCACCTCTGCCGGCAACGAAAATGCTGACAAATAAAATATGGGGATCACTAATTACACGGCCATCAAAAGAGTGACACTGCCTCCTTTAGAGAGAAACCTAGTCTTCCAGCCAGACAGCCTTCTCTTCACCTTCTCCAGAAGAGATGAAAAGTCTACCGCAGACCCTTCCACTTTGAGTGGCAACCTAAGATAGCTGGGAGGCAACTCCCTTCTTGGTGTAAAAAATGCAGCTACAACACTATTCTCATCCTTAGGCATGCCAAACAGATATAGGTGGTCTTGCATAAATTATAACTGAATTAACGTTCACCAAAAAAATTAATGCTGAATCCGAAGGCCTCGCTGAACACATGTAACAGTACATCCACATCCTTCGCCTCCTCCGCAAACCACTACTTCGAAAATAATTTTTTTTTTTTTTATAAGAGAAATGGTGGTTATCCATACGATAGCCACTCGCAATCATTTCATTTGAACCAGATCATCAAAAAATTACATCAAGGTGAAAATCTTGACTTCCAAAACTCCACCTGGGACACAATGAAATAAAAGAAATTCTCAACATAGGGTCTCTCTCCCCTAAATAGCACTCCATTCCTACCCAACCATACACCCCACAACACTGCCAGAAGTTTTGCATGTTCATTCTTGGATCTAAAAGTATTGTGTCCCACACAAGCACTCCTCCTGCAGAAAGACGATTATAAGCTAACCTCATCCCAAGGAACAATCCAGTCAATCCCCATCTTCTACCACACCTGCTCTACAAACAGACACTGGAAGAAGAGGAGTTGAACGTCCTCTCCCACACCGCCATAGAGGAGATAGCTATGTCATCCATCTAGGTCCACCTTGGTCTCCACCTCTTTGTTATTATCCTCCCTCGCTTCACCAAACATGCAAAGATCTTTACCTTCAGCAGACACTCTGCCTTCCAAAGAAGCCTGCAGTCTCTCCAAAGATCTACGTCTGTGTCAGCCCCACTGCCATTCAATCTGCGGAAGGCCTTCCTTCTCTAATGCTCTTTGATGCTGCTTTTTCATTATCAAGCTCCTCCGTCTCCATGGATCAAGAGCTTGAGGTCTTCCAACACCTTTAACTTAATTGAATTTAACCTAAAATCTCATGACTCAAATGTAATCATTAAATATGAAATATTTTATTATCATTATAATCAAAGACTAAGGTACGTATGCACCAACAGAAATAAGAAACCAAAAAGTCATCCAACAGACAATGCATGTTGGTTGACCAATATGTATAGTTTTGGTTGACTCCTGAAGGGTGGGTGATTGTCCAACAAATGAAGAGGTGCTAAGGAAAAAAACAAGGGAATTTTGGTCAACTGATAGGAATGTTGGTTCCCCAAAAATAGTTTTAGTTGGTTGAGTTAAACTTGATTTTTGGTCGACTACTTAATGAAGGCTTTTGAAGATGAATTCCCTAGACTTTCTTGGATTTGTGCAAAGTTGGTACAGGGTTGTCCAATCAATATGGGTGGTCAACCACTCAATGAAGAATTGGTCTTTCGCTCATAGGTGTTGGTTGACTAAAAATGTGTGTGACCAAGGAATGGGATATTGATTAATGAAGGTCATTTTTCAAGGCTAATTAAAACAAGTGAACATTATAAACACAATGTTTCATTATTGGTCATCCAATCTTTGTGTTGGTTAATCAATATGTGAAGTATTGGTCTTCTAATGGATCGGTTGAACGTCTAATAAGAGAAGGGTTGGTAGTCTGATTTTGTGATAGGTTGTCTAATGATAGTTGCTTTAGGTTCTTGGTTAAAGTGATTAATGATAGGTCATCTAGAACTTAATCCTAAGGGCTAAGTGAAGTGATTTTGAGTTATGTTTATTAATTAGGGGCTCTTGACATATTTCTAGAAGAAATAAAAGAATATTACAACACTCTACAAGAAAAATAAATTACAATAAAGAGCTAAACTTGTATAAACAGATCTTCTTGGATGCTTGGGTTCTTTAGCTTCAATTTGAAATAATTTGGGAATTGAATGAGGCCTTGACTTGACATACTTGGATCTTTGTTGATGAAGTCTTATCTTGTAAGTTAGATAATATATCACAAATTCTTGACAAAGAGAATTGATTATCTAATTAAATTAGTCTCTATTTTGTCAATCATTAGAATATATGGAGGGTAACACCAACATTGATAACATCAAGATCGTAATTGCCTTAGTAACATGTGAACAATTCGAAATTAAAAGTGTGATTATTCCATTGATACTAAAGGTTTGAATACCACTTTAGAATGGTCTTGAGCCATTCAATGCAATCATGGTTACAACATAAGAATAAACTATATAAGAAACACCTATTAAGTTGCAAGAGAAGATGGTTCTATTGAGTTTGCTCGGTGTTGCGTCCGTTTTCCTACACCTAGTTGGAAGGGGAGGAGATGGGTTTATGAGTCAAGAAGTCCAGTAAATGATCATAATTTGTAGTTATAAGGTGTAAATTTAACATTTAAATTGTTACCTCTATGTTAATTATCCACACTATTAAACATTATGACGTGCTACGGACGCGTTTGTTTAAAAGGGCTGTTGTAGTTTGCGTTCGCAACTTCGATTTTAAATGTAGAAACGGATGTGAGTCCGAGTATCGAACACAGGGAGGCATGAAAATCGGATTTTTTTCTATCACTTAGTGTCACAGAAATGGCGAGTTTTCGCTTGCGAGAAAACACGAGAGAAAAGCGAGTGAGAGAAAGAGAGAGAGTAGGGTTAGAGTCTTTTAAGTCATGTCATTCACTTAGATTAAGATGAAAAACAACATCAATATTATATTTAACATGTAATTCAAGTTTTACAAATACAACAATAGCTAAATGTTTAAACAAAAGTAAAGTAAAGCTAGAGTAAAGGGAGAGAAAGAGAGAGAGAGAGAGGGACACGGCGAGGCAGCCACGGTGGTGGAGGAGGACTCCGTCGGTGACTTGTCGACTCCATTGATTACAAAAGGTGCTAAGGGAAGCTAGGAGGGAGGTATAACACTTACAAAGGTACTCAATGCCTCCCATGGGTGGTTGGAAGGGGTTTAAATAGGAAGAAAGGCTTTCCAAATAAAGGGCTTTTAGCGACGTCTGGGACGTCGCTAAAACCCTTCCCAAAACATCGGTGAAGACCCCTGCCCACCAGTTGCACGCACGCATTGTGCTTCCTCTCTTCACGTCGCGCCTGCAATCCTCGTGCACGTGTTGTGGACTGTCTAATTGAAGAACGGACGGTCGAGGTGCCGTGGTTGGCGTGCGGTGGATCGTGCCCTACGCTCATCGATTGCTTGCATTCGCGACTGCCACGTAGCCGCAATCTCAGCCGCTTGCGCACACATTGACAGTCGAATCTCACCTGCAAGCGCCTTCGCCTCAAATTCGATGTGTGGCGCGATTCGATCCTTTGTCGGGTGCGTGGGGAGAAGAGCTTCGACCGCACGCGCTGTGCGTATGAAATGGTCGCGTTCTTCAATTATCCTTAGCTGTTCGATTGGAAATCGAACGGCCATGGATAGCTCCTGCGCGATGAGGCGATGTGCGCTACGAGCAGGGGCGCGTCTGATGATACCATGTGGCCACCTCGTGGCCGTTGATCATCAAATCAATGGTCAGAACTTCTTGGGCCATTTGTGGGAGCTCCGATGTCAGATTTGACCGATTTTGTGTCCGTTAGACTCCGTTCGTCGCTCTGAATCCATTCGTGTGGTCCGCTTGCTCATCCGAGACCTGTTTTGACATGGTCTTGCGCAAACGGCCATTAATATTGGTTTATAAGCAGTCTTAACATGCGATGTATGCAATGCTCTCATGTCCCTTTCATGATGTGCTATTCATGCACATTATCTTTAAGACCGACCCCGTTTGGCAAAATTATCATTGTAAAATGTAGTGTTATCATACCCCCATGCTTACTCCTTGCTAGTCCCTAGCAAGGTTCATTCTAGCCATTATTTTCAGTCAGAATTCATGAAGTGATTAGTTAGACATTTTGTTACTTGTCAACTAGAGTAAATATACTAAGATCCTAATCTACAGAAACTAAACAGCGCCCGGGTGTCTACCAAAATATGAATCGCCTGAATCCTTTCTTTAAGGCATATATATATATTTTTTCTTTTTCATCTTTTCTCATTTTAGATTTTTGGAGTTGAGAGTGTGTTGGTAACTTTTTACGGCTACCCAACCCACCCAAAACTCGAAAAGACTCTAAGTGCTAAGCATCTTAGTGTGAATATCGTGATAGACTCACTCAACGGTAATTCAGACAGACTTCGGGTTTCTACGCCCCTAGGTGATCGGAAAAGGAAGTGTTTTGCTTGAAGGTGTATCTGTCTGATCGGTAGCTTTCTCCCTACTTTTATTTTATTTGGGATCAACACAAGGATTTTTCCAGTGTATATCTCCCCGGATTGCTCTACTTCCCTGATTCTTCCTTGAGTGTTTTGGGTATTTTTTTGCATTTAATGAGCTAGGTTCTGAACAACCGGCCAATGGGCTGTTACCAACGACAACTTGCCAGCCATACCACCCTAGAAGGTTCATTAGCTACTTAATTTTTGTTAGAATCTCTAAGGAGTGAGTCAGTGCAAAAATGTGTGCAGATGCTTAGACTAAAAGTCCCTCCGAGTCAGAGGACGAGTTGATAAGTCGTATACTTATCACCTTATTTTATTGGTGGATTAGAATAAATTAAGGTTTCAAGGATTTGAAGCTAAATCCATATTTTAACGTACACCAGGGCTAATTATGTCTGAAGGCCTAAAAAGTCTAAGTGTTCAGGTTCTTCTCGTATTATTTCCCACTGTTGACAAGTTCCTAATGCCTAAGTTTTTCTTCCTAAGTTCAATTTTTTTTTTATTCTGATTAAATGAACTCAGAATCATGCAAATTACCACCCCCCATGCTTAAGTTGGATAATGACCTCATTGACAAATACATGGATGTAAGAGGGGTTCGGAAAGATATTACCTGAGTGAAGTAAAATACCTGATCGGTCTGAATCTTTTGGGTTGCCTCCCACGAAGCGTTGAGTTTAATGCCTCTAGCTGGGTGGCGCTTCGTGTCATCTCTCAATGAGGGTGACAACCTCCTTTGGGGGAACCTGGGCGAGGAAGTGTTTCAATCTCTGACCATTGACTGTGAAAGTATGCCCAGTGTTCGGATCTGCGATTTCAACCGCCCCATTGGAGTAGGGCTTGATGACCGTATACGGTCCTGTCCACTTGGACCTGAGCTTCCCGGGAAAGAGTTTAAGTCGAGCATCAAAGAGCCAGACTTGCTGATTAGGCTCGAAGGTTTTTCTGTGGATGAGTCGGTCATGGACGGCTTTCATCTTTTCCTTGTACAACCGATTATTCTCAAAGGTGTCTCGACGAATCTCCTCGAGCTCGGAGAGTTGGAGCGTCCTCTACGCACCGGCTAACTGGGAATCTATGTTACATTGCTTAACGACTCAGTAAGCCTGGTGTTCCAACTCGACAGGGAGGTGGCAAGCTTTGCCAAAGACCAGACAATAAGGCAACATGCCTATCGAGGTCTTGAAAGCGGTTTAGTATGCCTACAGGGCGTCATCCAGTCGTGTGGACCGGTCCTTCCTGTCAGGCCTCACAGTCTTCTGTAGAATGTTCTTGATCTGCCTGTTTGAGACCTTGATCTGCCCAATTCATTTGCGGATGATACAGGGTAACACTACACAAGGGGGTGATAATTATGTTGAATATGACCCATCTTAAGAATAAAAGGCACAACATAAGTAGAATGGGAGCATTGCATGCATCATGTACCAAGATTGCTTATAAACTGTATTAATGGCCATTTGTGTAAGCATTTGTCAAAACATGCCTCAGATGAGCAATCGGACCACACGGATGGATTCAGAACGACGAACGGAGTCCGACGGACTCAAGATCGGCTAAATCCGACATCCGGAGCTCCTACAATGGGCCCAAGAAGTTCTGACCGTTGATCTGTAGATCAACGGCCCATATTGTGCCACGTCAGCCCCTCTCCACCGCGCGCCGTGCCTTCATCCAGCCAAGATCAGATCTCGACCGTCGATCTTCGATCGAACGGCCGAGGCTCGTGCGCCCGCCCGCAGTCACCGCGACAAAGCGCAGGCGTGGTGCAACGGTTAGCGCGCACGCCCGCCCACACGCGACGCGGGTTCGAGCCGCGCGTGGTCGAAATCGAAGACGGAGGACGCACGCGGTGAAATTGGGCTACCCGATCAGCAGCGGGCCGCCGAGATCTCACCACGCAGCGCAACCGCAGCTCACGCGCGCCCACGCACGTGCGCACGTCGGGCGATGACGCCCGCGCACAAGCGTGCCCGAGGCGCGATCCTAGCGCAGCAGAGGAGGATTCTCAGCCATCAGATCTTCGATCGGACGGCTCTCGTTCAGCAGCCGCGGATCGTACGAGGAGAAGAAACGAGGCGAGCGGTTGACCAACGGCTGGAGGGTTTCATTGACGCTTTTGGGAGTGGTTTTAGCGACGCTCTGGACGTCGCTAAAGCCCCTTTCTTCTTTTAGGAAGCCCTTAACCCTATTTAAACCCCCTCCAACCACTCATTCAAGGAATTCACTCCCCTTGCAACTACTCCACCCCTCTCTTAGCTAGCTTTAGGCCCTCTTGTAATCACCGGAGACGACGAGCCGCCGACGAAGCCTCCTCCATCGCCGTGGCTGCCTCGTCGCTCTCCACACACACTCTCTCTCTCTCTCTCTCTCTCTTGAAGCTTTCCATTACTTTTGTTTGGAGCATGTATTTAATGTTGTAAACTATGAACTACAAGTGCATGATTAATGAAGTTATTTTCCGTTCAATTGTCATTTTAATTTCCGTTCAAGTTGCATGATCAAACAAAGAGCTTTCTAACCCTAAACCCTCTCTCTATCTTTCTCTCGCTTTTCAAAATTGCATCTTTCGCAAGCAAAACTCTTCACTTTCCGTGACAACAAGTGATAAGCAAAAATCCGATTTTCACGCCTCCCTGAGACTGACACTCGGACTCACCTCCGTTTACTTATTTTAAAATCGACGTTGTAAGTGCGACTATAACGACACTTCTTAACACACACGCACGACACGTCAGTTTTTGGCGCCGTTGCCAGGGAGGCAACGGATTTGTTTTATTACCTTCATTCCACATTCATCCTCACATCGTCTAATGCCCTATTTTCCTTTTTACTTGATGGTTGCAGGAATTCGGCGCGTGGACGGTGAAGTGATGCATCCCACGATGGTAGCAAGGGAGTAGGCGCTACGAGGACCGATAGTGAGCAATCCTTCTCTCATGATTGTTTGCTTATGTGAAAAAACTAAAAAAAATTGTAAAAACTGAAAAAAATTGGCGTGGTGTATGATTGCTTGACCCACATCCTTAACACATCACCCTACAAAAAAAAATGTACACCCTAACATTCTGAATAAATTCTTGGCGTGTTCTTTTCTTTTTCTTGAGTGGAGTTTGCGAAGTCACCATGAGTTGACCTGGGCCGCACCACTCAACCCTAAAACTGACTCATCTAATAGAAGTTGCATGATCATTAGGATGAGTACATTAGGGTTTTAGAGCCTCTACAAAATAAAAAGGAAATCTACTTTCACCGAGTTGTGTGTAGAACTTGACGTGTTCACTGAAACTTGTTTCAAAACATTAAGACATGTCAACCCTAAAAAGTACTAAAGTAAGGATGAAACACTAAAAGACACCACATCCTAACAAATCCTTGCTTGAAAATCATGTTTTGCTAGAAGCACACACCTTGAAAGTGGAAAATTAAGAGGCACCATCCCAATCAACACCTCATCACATAACCCTAAGCACAAGCACTATCCTAGCCCTTTAAAATTGAGTAGACGTGCCCTAGGCAGGACTGAGTTAAGTCTCAAAAGGTAAGGTTTTGTTCGCTAGGCACTTGGCTTTCATTCCCTTGGTAGAATCTGGTGACTAGGCTGCGGGGCAGTGTCAAACGACCGCGGTCGTGGGGTCTATGGAACCGGAGGTGCAAGCCAAAGGAAGAACCTTCCCTGCAATCCCCTCGTAATCAACCTGGCCAGATTAGCCTTGGGAAGGGGAGTCCAGTGCTTACGGACTTAATCACCCTTTGTGAGATTTCTAGGTCTCCTAAGGAATACACCATAAAGACTAGGCTTGTGTGCTTGATTGAAACACATTTCTCGCATTTGTCGCCCTCCGCATCCCCTCCTGTTCTTCTCTAGTGTATGCACGGGAGACGCTCACTGCATCCCGAGTTGTGTGTTTTGGGGCAGGAATCTAGGCGACGTAATTCTGTTGAAAACATGGCTGAACCTAGGGTAGATGAGGCTGAAGATCAACCCCCACCAGACGCTATGGCCATCATCTAAGCTCAAATCAATGCTAACCACCGGCTTCAGCAACAACAAATCCACACCATCATGCAAGCCATACAACGGTTACAGAACCCACAAGAACAACCACCACCACCTTTCCACGACATACTAGGGCAACCACCACTTGATTTACCGCCATTTCAGGATCAACCGAGGGCCCTCCGCGATTTCTATAATCCCTCTGCTATTAGAGTCGAGCCACATCTTAGGATCCCCGAGGGGGGAGATGATTTTGAGCTGAAACCGAATGTCTTAAGTTTGATCCAGAGCCACTTTCATGGAAGCTCAAATGAGGATCCCTTTCAGCACCTAGAGGATCTCGACCACATAGCACGAACTGTGAAACTTAGGAACATTAGCCTTGACATTGTTCTAATCAAGATGTTTCCCTTCTCATTAAGAGATAAGGCTTCTCATTGGCTTAGAACCCTAGGTAGACCCATTACCACATGGGAAGAACTGAGGCATGCATTTTTAAAGAAATTCTTCCCCATAGGAAAGACCAATGCCCTCAGAAGAGCTATCACTACCTTTACACTCCAAGGCAATTGGCCCAGATTTAATGAACTTTTGAGGCGTGGGAAAGATTTTATGAACTTTTGAGGAAATCCCACACCATGAAGTACCAAGGTGGCAATTGGCCCAGATCTTCTACCATGGTCTGGATAGCAACCTACGGAACTTCATTGATGCCTCATGCGGGGGAAACTTCCTGAACAAAGACGAGGAGAGCGCGTTTGAGCTCTTTGAGTCTATGAGCGAGAATTCGCTCAACAATGCCTCCATGAACCAGTTTAACAGGTCCAGTCAACCCCGTGGCGGGATTTATGAGGTACAAGTAAATTCTGGAATGGTTGACATGGACATCATTGCCAAAAAGTTGGATCGAGTGGAATTGGTGGACAAAAAGATTGATGAGCTACTGAACCAGACCAGGAACCCCTTGTAGACTTTCTCCCTAGCAAAGGGAGCACATAATGTTGACCTGGTCCAGCCCTTCACCCAACTGAACCTGGAAGAACCCCTAACCACGTTCCAGGGAGGGACCTTTGCTCCCTCAACCCTTGATTACTCCCTTCCCTCTTCATCATCGGCTATCCTAGAAGATGTGCAAGCTGTCCAAGGTTATGAGAAACCTGACCCTTTCTCCAACACTTACAACACTGGCTGGCGTAACCACCCCAACTTTGGTTGGACAAACTAAAAACCACCGCAATTCCAAAACCAACCTAGGCCAAACCAGCAGCCACACTTGCCCCCTATCAGCAAGAACCACCAGTTAGACCCCAATATAATCAGAATAGGGCGGCCCCTCCCCCAAAAAATCAAATGGATACCCTAATAAAGATGATGGCTAACATGAACCAGAAACATCAGGTGGAAATGGCCTTGGTAAAAGGACAGTTAAGCCAACTCTTGGACTGTAAACAACAAGGATCTCTACCTTCCCAACCACAACCGAACCCACGAAACATAATTAATAGAGGCCCCAATTCGCAAGGGTTCCAAAGCAACCCCGGGCAGGCTTACATGGTCCAGCCAGCCCCGCAAGCACCTCCTGGGTTTGGCGCTTCTTCGTCCTCGTCTTCTCAAGGATCAACCCATGGCCCCAATGCCTCTCCGAATGCGGTGACCTTGAGAAGCGGCACCAAAACCCAGGATCCCAAATGGCCGACTCTCCCCAAGACTTTACCCGCTGAAATACCCGATTCAGAAGAGGCACCAACCAAGGACCCAGACATGGAACCAATCCACATTTAGACACCCTACGCTGAGTCCTTGGAAATAATCAAGAAAAAAAAAATACTGTTGAAACTGAGGAGCTATTGGAAATTTTTAAGCAAGTACAGATTAATATTCTGCTCCTAGAAGCCGTCAAACACATCCCTGCTTACGCCAAGTTTTTAAAGGATGCCTGCACACCCAAGCGTAAGCCGAGACCTCAAGTACCTAGGAAGGTTGTACTCTCTGAGCAAGCAAGTTCCGTGATATTAAGAAACCTTCCACTCAAGCGAACTGACCCAGGAGTGCCCCTGATTTCCTGCAATATCGGGGACATGACGTTTGATAGAGCACTCCTGGACCTAGGTGCTTCTATCAACCTAATTCCAACAACCCTGTACCACCAAATTGGTTTTGGGGAGCTAACACCAACCCCTGTCACCATCCAGCTGGCTGATAGATCAGTGAAAACCCCGAAGGGGGTTGTCGAGGACGTGATTGTACGGGTCAAGAACTTCTATTTCTCGGTCGACTTTTTGGTACTCAACATGGAAGTCCCTAAAAAATTACAGAACGCACCCATAATCTTAGGCAGACCTTTCTTAGCTACGGCTAAAGCAAACATTGATTGCGACACGGGATGTATGGAAATCGCCTTCAGGGACAGGAAAATGCAATTGGATATCTTCTGGGCGACAAAGTCTTTTGATTGCGATTGCATTGAGGAACATGATCCCGTAGAAACTCTAATCGAGGAATGCCTCACCCTCAGTTCTGTATCAGACCATCAAACTTGTAGTGACTATTTTGACCCATCACCATCATTACCCGTGGACCTCTGTAAGGCTGAGTACCATCACACAACACCATTTGAAGAGATCGATGTTGATCAACTCCCGGCCTTTCCCTTCCCATCGGCTGTGGTTTCACCCGCACCTGAACTTAAACCATTGCCCGAGAATCTCAAGTACATCTTCTTGGGACCTGACCAGACCTTTCCAGTGATTATTAATTCTCATCTAACCAAAGATCAGGAACTCAGGTTGACTGCGACCCTTTCAGGACATCGGGCCGCCATTGGTTGGACCATTTCAGATTTAAGAGGAATTAGCCCCACCTATTGCACCCACAAGATTTACCTGAAAGACGGGGCCCACCTTCCCGCCATATGCAGAGATGTTTAAACCCAAACATGCGGGAGGTCGTTAAAAAAGAAATTATCAAGTGGCTTGACGCCGACATCATCTACCCTATCTCCGATAGCCCCTGGGTGAGCCCCACTCAAGTGGTTCCAAAGAAAGCTGGGCTCACCGTTGTCACCAATGATCGTGGCGAATCCATCCCCACCCGCACCACCACCGCATGGCGGGTGTGTATTGAATATAGGAAGCTTAATGAAGCCACTAAGAAGGACCACTTCCCCTTGCCATTCATTGACCAAATCCTTAAAAGATTGGTAGGGCAGAAGTATTTTTGCTTCCTGGATGGATATTCAGGATATAACCAAGTCGCAATTGCTCCGGAAGATCAGGAAAAGACCACATTCACTTGCCCGTATGGCACGTTTGCATTCTGTCGAATGCCGTTCGGGTTATGTAACGCACCTGCGACCTTCCAGTGTTGTATGCTAGCCATTTTTTCAGAAATGGTGGGTGAATACTTGGAGGTCTTTATGGATGATTTCTCTGTATTCGGGAATTCATTCAACCATTTTTTGAGCAACTTAGAGAAAATCCTGAAACAATGTATCGAGGTTAACCTGGTGTTAAGTTGGGAAAAGAACCATTTTATGGTTCAAGAAGGAATTGTCCTTGGTCACATCGTTTCGCATAGGGACATTGAGGTAGATTGAGCTAAGGTTGATTTAATTTCCAAACTTCCTCCACCTAGTTCGGTCCGGCAAAATCGCTCCTTCCAAGGACATGTTGGCTTCTACCAAAGGTTCATTAAAGACTTCTCCAAGCTTTCCAAACCCTTGATCGACCTTCTAGCCAACGACGCCATATTCCACATGTCTCCTGATTGCATCTAGGCTTATCACACCCTCCAGGACTTAGTCTCCACCGCACCTGTACTTCAACCCCCAAACTGGTCCCAGGACTTTGAGATTATGTGTGATGCGTCAGATTTTGCCATAGGCGCTGTCCTGGGACAAAGGTAAGACAAGAAGCCCGTGGTGATCTACTACGCAAGCAAAACGTTGGACGAGGCCCAACGTAATTATACTGTCACTGAGAAAGAGTTGCTCGCTGTAGTCTTTGGACTTGAAAAATTCTGATCATATTTGCTGGGATCCCACGTGACTATTTACACCATTCAGCCATCCGGCACTTGTTGGCCAAAAAGGACGCAAAGCCCAGGCTCATCAGATGGATCCTTCTTTTGCAGGAATTTGACTTGGAAATCCGAGATAAGCCCTAATTGAAGAATGTGGTGGCTGACCACTTGTCTAGACTTCATCCAGACCACATTGGGCCCTCCCTACCTATATTTGACGCCTTCCCTGATGAACACATCCTAGCCGTGCAAGACAAGAAAATGCCATGGTATGCTGACCATGTCAATTACCTGGTTGTAGGACAAACCCCGCACAGCTGGTCCAGACAGCAACGGGACAGGTTCTTGGCTGAGGCCAAGCACTATTTCTGGGATGATCCCATGCTGTTTCGCCTCTGTGCTGATCAGATCATCAGTAGGTGTATCCCCGAAGATGAAGTTCAGAGTGTGCTTTCCTTTTGTCACGACCAAGTGTGTGGCGGCCACTTCTCTGGAAAGAAAATAGCTGCAAAAGTTTTGCAGTCTGGATTTTACTGGCCGTCCCTATTTAAGGATGCACACATCTTTGCCAAGACTTGCTCACGCTGCCAAACGCTGGGGACCATGACCAAGAAAGATATGATGCGCCTTCAGCCCATTTTGATTGTCGAAATCTTCGACGTTTGGGGTATCGATTTTATGGGCCCCTTTCCACCATCCAACGGCTTCGAGTACATCCTGGTCTCGGTAGACTATGTTTCTAAATGGATTGAAGCCGTAGCCACCCGACGATGCGATCACAGGACTATCATGGACTTTGTTAAGAACATCTTTTCCTGGTTTGGAATACCCAAGGCCATGATCAGTGATGGTGGAAGCTATTTTATCCATTCCCAATTCCATGCCCTACTTAGAAAATATGGGGTAAACCACCGCATTGCCCCCCGTATCATCCACAAACAAATGGGCAAACTGAGGTCTCAGATAGAAAAATCAAGAACATTTTACAGAAGACTGTGAGACCTGACAGGAAAGACTGGTCCACACGACTTGATGATGCCCTGTGGGCATACAGGGCCGCTTTCAAGACCCCGATAGGCATGTCGCCTTATCGCCTAGTCTTTAGCAAAGTCTGCCATCTTCCTGTCGAATTGGAACACCAGGCTTACTGGGCTGTCAAGCAATGTAACATGGATCCCCAGTTAGCCGGTGCGCAGAGGACACTCCAATTATCTGAGCTTGAAGAAATTCGTCGAGACGCCTTTGACAATAGTCGACTGTATAAGGAGAAAATGAAAGTCGTCCACGACCGACTCATTTATAGAAAAACCTTTGAGCCTAACCAGCAAGTTTGGTTGTTTGATGCATGCCTAAAACTCTTCCCAGGGAAACTCAGGTCCAAATGGACAGGATCATTTCGGGTAGTTAAGCCCTACTCTAATGGGGCGGTTGAAATCGCTGATCTTAACACTAGGCACACTTTTACAGTTAATGGTCAAAGATTGAAGCATTTCCTGGCCCAGGTACCCCCTAAGGAAAGTATCACCCTCGTTGAGGGTTGACATCGAGCACCGCCCAGCTGGAGGCGTTAAACTCAGCGCTTCTTGGGAGGCAACCCAGAGGATTCAGACTGATCTGGTAGTTTACGTCACTCAGGTACTATCTTTTTGAACCCTTTTTGCATCCATGTACTTGCCAATGAGGACATTGTCCAACTTAAGCATGGGGGGTGGTAAATTGCATAATCATGAGCTCAATTAATCAGTCTGAATGAATAAATAAATTAAAAAAAAATTAAATTTAGGAAGAAAACTTAGGCATTAGAAACTTGTCAATAGTGGGAAATAATATAAAAAGAACTTAAACACTTAGACTTTTCAGGCCTTCAGGCTTAATCAGCCCTGGTGTCCTTTAAAATATGGATTTAGCGGTGAATCCTTGCAACCTTAAGCTATTCTAATCCACCTACTAAATAAGGTAATAAGTATACGACTTATCAACTCACCCTCTAACTCAGAAAAACTTTGAGTCTAAGCATCTGCATACAGTTTTGCACCGACTCACTTCTCGGAGATTTTGACAGAAATTGGGTAGCTAATGAACTCTCTGGGGTGGTATGGCTGGTAAGTTGTCGTGGGTAACAGCCCATTGGCAGGTTGTCCAGAACCCAGCCACATGCCATTTCTTCTTCATTGCCTCTAGGTACATTTGAGATTAGGGAAGCCACATACGAAAAAAAAAAAGAGAAAAAAAAGGAAGAAGAAGAAAAGAAAATAAACCACACTTCACCGCACAAGTATGGCTGGCAAGTGATCGTGGGCAACAGCCCATTAGTCGGTTGTCCAGAGCCCAGCTCAATATTTGCACAAAAAAAGACCAAAACACCTAAGGAAGAAGCGGGGAAGTAGTACAAGCTGGGGAGATATACACTGGAAAAATCCTTGTGTTGACCCCAATTAAAACAAATGTAGGGAGAGCTACCAATCGAACAAATACACCTTCAGGCAAATTTATTTCCTTTTCTGGTGACCTAGAGGCGTAGAAACTCGAAGTCTGTCTCAATTACCGTTAAGTGAGCCTATCACAACATTTACATCAAGATGCTTAGCACTTAGGGTTTTGACCGGGTTTTGGGTGGGTTGGCTAGCAGTAAAAAGTTACCAACCCACACCGAATTCTGAAAAAATTCTACAAAATATATATATACATATACATATGTATAGTTATATACATTAAAGCAAGGATTCAGGCGATTCGTATTTTGTCAGACACCCGGGCGCTGCTTAGTCTTTCTAGAGTAAGATATTCGTATATTTCCTCTTATTGACAAGTAACGAAGTGTCTAAACAATTACTTCTTAAATTCTGAAAGGAAATAAAGGCTAGAATAAACCTTGTTAAGGACTAGCAAGGAGTAAGCATGGGGGTATGATAACACTACACAAGGGGGTGATAATTATGTTGAATATGGCCCATCTTAAGAATAAAAGGCACAACATAAGTAGAATGGGAGCATTGCATGCATCATGTACCAAGATTGCTTATAAATTGTATTAATGGCCATTTGTGTAAGCATTTGTCAAAACAGGCCTCAGATGAGAACGGCCCATATTACGCCACGTCAGCCCCCGCTCCACCGTGCGCCGCGCCTTCATCCAGCCAAGATCAGATCTCGGTCGTCGATCTTTGATCGAACAACCAAGACTCGTGCGCCCGCCTGCAGTCGTCGCGACAAAGCGCGGGTGTGGCGCAACGGTTAGCGCGCACGCCTGCTCGCACGCGAAGCGGGTTCGAGCCGCGCAGGGTCAAAATCGAAGACGGAGGACGCGTGCGGTGAAATTGGGCCGCCCGATCAGCAGCGGGCGGCCAAGATCTCGCCATGCGGCGCAACCGTAGCTCACACGAGCCCACGCACGTGCGCACGCCGGGCGATGACGCCCGCGCACACGCGTGCCCGAGGTGCGATCCCAGCGCAGCAGAGGAGGATTCTCAGCCATCAGATCTTCGATCGAACGGCTCTCATTCAGCATCTGCGGATCGCACGAGGAGAAGAAACGAGGTGGGCGGCTGACCAACGGCTGGAGGGTTTCACCGACGCTTTTTGGAGTGGTTTTAGCGATGCTCTGGACGTCGCTAAAGCCCCTTTCTTCTTTTAGGAAGCCCTTAACCCTATTTAAACCCCCTCCAACCATTCATTCAAGGCATTCACTCCCCTTGCAACTACTCCACCCCTCTCTTAGCTAGCTTTAGGCCCTCTTGTAATCACCGGAGACGATGAGCCGCCGACGGAGCCTCCTCCACTGCCGTGGCTGCCTCGTCGCTCTCCACTCTCTCTCTCTCTCTCTCTCTCTCTTAAGCTTTCCATTACTTTTGTTTGAAGCATGTATTTAATGTTGTAAGCTATGAACTACATGTGCATGATTAATGAAGTTATTTTTCGTTCAATTGTCATTTTAATTTCCGTTTAAGTTGCATGATCAAACAAAGAGCTTTCTAACCCTAAACCCTCTCTCTCTATCTTTCTCTCGCTTTTCAAAACTGCATCTTTCGCAAGCAAAACTTCGCACTTTCTGTGACAACAAGTGATAAGCAGAAATCCGATTTCCACACCTCCCTGAGACCGACACTCAGACTCACCTCCGTTTACTTATTTTAAAATCGACGTTGCAAGTGCGACTATAACGACACTTCTTAACACACACGCACAACGACACGTCAGTAACCTCGTATTTTCTGAGTAGGGCACGGAATTGGGTGTGGATAAAATGACTTCCACCATCACTGATCATGGCCTTCGGTATTCCAAACTGAGAAAAGATGTTTTTCTTAACAAAGTCCATGACAGCCTTGTGATCACAACAATTGGTGGTGACGGCTTCAATCCATTTGGAGACATAGTCTACAAAGACTAAGATGTACTGAAAGCAGTTTGATGTGGGAAAGGGGCCCATAAAATCAATTCCCCAAACGTCGAAGATCTCGACAATCAAAATGGGCTGGAGGGGCATCATGTCTTTCTTGGTCATGGTCCCCAGAGTCTAGCAACAAGAGCAAGTCTTAGCAAAGCTGTGTGCATCCTTGAATAAGGAAGGCTAGTAAAATCCGGACTGCAAAACTTTTGCAGTCGTCTTCTTCCCTGAAAGGTGACCACCACAAGCTTGGTCGTGACAAAAGGATAGCACACTTTGAACTTCATCCTCCGGGATACACCTCCTGATGATCTGGTCGGCACAGAGGCGAAATAACATGGGATCATCACATAAATAATGCTTGGCTTCAACCAAGAACTTATCCCGTTGCTATTTGAACCAGCTGTATGGGGTCTGTCCTACTACTAGGTCGTTGACGAAGTCGGCATACCAAGGTAGTTTTCTATCTTACACAGCCAAAATTTGCTCATCGGGAAAGGTGTCAGATAAGGGTAAGGAGGACCCAATGTGGCCCGGGTGGAGTCTGGACAGGTGATCGACCACAACATTCTTTGACCCGGCTTTGTCGCAAATTTCCAGGTCAAATTCCTGCAAGAGCAGGATCCATCTGATGAGCCTGGGTTTCTCATCCTTTTTAGCCAACAAATGCTGAGTGGCCGAGTGGTTCGTATAGATGGTCACGTGGGATCGTAGAAGGTAAGATTGGAACTTTTCGAGTCCAAAAACTACGGTGAGCAGTTCTTTTTCTGTGATCATATAATTTCGTTGGGCCTCGTCTAACGTCTTGCTCGCATAGTAGATCACTACGGGTTTCTTGTCTTGTCTCTGTCCCAGGACTGTGCCTATGGGAAAGTCTAATGCATCACACATGATCTCAAAATCCTGAGACCAGTCTAAGGACTGAAGTACAGGTGCGGTGGAGACTAAGCCCTTGAGGGTGTGGTAAGCCTGGATGCAATCAGAGGTCATGTGGAATAGGGCGTCATTGGCCAGAAGGTCGATCAAGGGTTTAGAGAGCTTGGAGAAGTCTTTGATGAACCTTCGGTAGAAGCCAACGTGTCCAAGGAACGAGAGGATTTGCCGGGCTGAGCTAAGTGGGGGAAGTTTGGAAATCAAATCAACTTTAGCTCGATCTACCTCAATGCCCCTATGCGATATGATGTGACCAAGGACTATTCCTTCTTGAACCATGAAATGGCTCTTTTCCTAGCTTAACACCAAATTAACCTCGATACATCGTTACAGGATTTTCTCCAAGTTGCTCAAACAGTGGTTAAATGAATTCCCAAACACTAAGAAATCATCCATAAAGACCTCCAAGTATTCACCCACCATCTCTGAAAAGATGGCTAACATGCAACGCTGAAAGGTAGCGGGTGCGTTGCATAACCTGAACGGCATACGACGGAACGCGAACGTGCTGTACAGGCAAGTGAATGTGGTCTTTTCTTGATCTTCAGGAGCTTTTACAACTTGGTTATATCCTGAATATCCATCTAGGAAGCGAAAATACTTCTTCCCTGCCAATTGCTGGAAAATTTGATCAATGAATGGCAAGGGGAAATGATCTTTCTTGATTGCCTCATTAAGCTTCCTGTAATCAATTTATATCCGCCAAGCAGTGGTGGTGCAAGTAGGGATGGATTCGCCACGCTCATTGGTGACAACGGTGAGCCCAACTTTCTTGGGGACTACTTGAGTGGGGCTTACCCAGGGGCTATCATAGATGGGATAGATGATGTCAGTGTCAAGTCATTTGATAATTTCCTTCTTAACGACCTCCCGTATATTTGGGTTTAACCATTTTTGCATATGACGGGAGGGTCGTGCCCCATCTTCTAGGTAAATCTTGTCGGTACAATAGGTGGGGCTAATTCCTCTCAAGTCTGAAATAGTCCAGCCAATGGCAACCCTATGTTCTGATAAGCTCACGGTCAACCTAAGTTCCTGATCCTTGGTTAGGTTGGCGTTGATAATCACTGGGAAGGTCTGGTCAGGTCCCAGGAAGACATACTTGAGATTCTCGGGTAGCGGCTTTAGTTCAGGTGTGGGTGGAACATTGTTTGATGGAAAGGGGAAAGGCAGGAGTTGATCAACATCAATCTCCTCGAACGGTGCTAGTTGTTGGTAATCAGCCCTACAAAGGTCTGTGTGCATAGATGGTGACGGGTCAGAGCAGTCGTCACAAGATTGGGTATAGTAGTCTGAGACAGAACTAAGGTGAGGCATTCCTCGACCAAAGGTTCCACGGGATCGTGTTCCTCGAGACAGTCGCAATCAAAAGACTTGGTCGCCCGGAAGATATCCAACTGCATCTTCCTGTCTTCAAAGGCGATTTCCATACATCCCGTGTCACAATCGATGTTTACCTTAGCCGTAGCTAAGAAAGGTTTGCCTAGAATGATGGGTGTGTTCTATAGCTGTTCAGGGACTTCCATGTCGAGAACCAAGAAGTCGATCGAGAAATAGAAGTCCTTGACCTGAACAATCACGTCTTCAACAACCCCCTTCGGGGTCTTCACAGATCTATCGACCAACTGGATGGTCACAGGTGTGGACGTCAATTCTCCAAATCCAAATTGGCGGTACAGGGTCGTCGGAATCAAATTGATGGAAGCACCTAAGTCCAGGAGCGCTCTATCAAATGTCATGTCCCCGATATTGTAGGATATTAGGGGTGCTCCTGGGTCAGTTTGTTTGAGTGGAAGGTTGCTCAATATCACGGAACTTGTTTGCTCTGAGAGCACAACCTTCCTAGGTGCTTGAGGTCTTGGCTTACGCTTTGGTGTACAGGCATCCTTCAGGAACTTGGCGTAAGCCAGAATGTGCTTGACGGCTTCGAAGAGCGGAATATTAATTTGAACTTGCTTAAAGATCTCCAAGATCTCCTTATTCTCCATAACACTTTTCTTTTTCTTGATCGTCTCCAAGGCCTCGGGATATGGTGTCTGATTGTGAATAGGGTCTATTTCTGGGTCCTTGGGTTTTTCATGCGCTTCTTCAGAGTCGGGCATTTCAGGGGGTGAAGTCACGGGAGGAGTCGACTATTTGGGATCCTGGGTTTTGGTGCCGCTTCTCAAGGTCACAGCATTTGCAAAGGCGTTGGGACCATGGGTCGATCCTTGAGAAGATGAGGAAGAAGAAGCACCAAACCCAGGGGGTGTTTGTGGGGTTAGTTGGACCATATGGGCCTGCCCGGGATTGCCTTGGAACCCTTGCGAATTAGGGCCTCTGTTAATCACATTTCGCGGGTTAGCCTATGGCTGAGAAGGAAGGGATCGCTGTTGTTTACAATCCAATAGCTGGCTCAACTGTCCCTTCACTAAAGCCATTTCCTCCTAGTGTTTTTGGTTCATTTCAGCCATCATTTTTATTAGGGTGTTCCTTTGGTTTTGTGGGGGAGGAGCCACCCTATTTGGATTATAGGGGGTCTAACCGGTGGACCTTGCTGATAGGAGGGCAGGTTTGGCTGCTGGTTTAGCCTGGGCTGGTTCTGAAATTGAGGCGGTTTCTAGTTTGTCTAAGCAAAGTTTGGGTGATTACGCCAGCCGGCGTTATAGGTGTTGGAGAAGGAGTCATGTTTGGAATAACCTTGGATAGCGTGGACATCTTTAAAGATGGAAGGTGTCTAGGGGAAGGGAAGAGAATAATCAGGGGTTAAGGGAGCAAAGGTCCCACCCTGGAACACGGTCAGGGGTTGTTCCAGGTGCATCTGCCTTAGTGGCTGGACCTGGTCAACATTGTGAGCTCCCTTTGATAGGGAGAGGGTCTGTAGCAGGTTCCTGGTCTGGTTCAATAGTTCATCTATCTTTTTATTTACCAATTCCACTCGATTCAATTTCTTAGCAAAGATATCCATGTCAACCGTTCCAGAATTTGCTTGTACCTCATAGATCCCTCCACGGGGTTGATTGGATGCATTGTTGAGTGAATTTTCGCTCATAGACTCGAAGAGTTCAAATGCGCTCTCCTCGTCTCTGTTCAGGAAGTTTCCCTCACATGAGGCATTGACGAAGTTTCGAAGGTTGCTGTCCAGACCATGGTAGAAGATCTGGGTCAATTGCCACCTCGGTACTTCGTGGTGTGGGCATTTCCTCAATAGTTCATTAAATCTCTTCCACGCCACATGGAACTGTTCCCCACCCTGGAGTGTAAAGGTGGTAATGGCTCTTCTGAGGGCATTGGTCTTTCCTATGGGGAAGAATTTCTTTAAGAATGCATGCTTCAGTTCTTCCCAGGTGGTGATGGGTCTTCCTAAAGTCCTAAGCCAATGAGATGCTTTGTCTCTCAGTGAGAAGGGGAACATCTTGATCAAAATAATGTCTAGACTAATGTTCCTGGGTTTTACTGTCCGGGCGATCTGATTAAGATCCTCTAGGTGTTAGAAGGGGTCCTCATTTGAGCTTCCATGGAAGTGGATTTGAATCAGGCTCAGGGCATTTGGTTTCAGCTCAAAATTATCTCCCCCCTTAGGGATCCTACGGTGTGGCTTAATCCGAATCGCAGAAGGGTTGTAGAAGTCGCGGAGGGGCCTAGGTTGGTCCTGGAATGGTGGTGGATCAAGTGGTGGTTGTCCTTGCGGGTCCTGGAAAGGTTGTGGTCGTTGCCCCTGTGGGTTCTGCAACCAGTGTATGGCTTGCATGATAGTGTGGATTTGTTGCTGCTGAAGCCGGTGGTTTGCTTTGATCTGGGCCTGGATGATGGCCATCGTATCTGGTGGAGGTTGGTCCTCAACCTCATCTACTATAGGTTCAGCCATGTCTTTAGCAAGATCAAGTCTCCTGGATTCCCGTCCCAAAACAAACAACTTGGGATGAAGTGATCGTCTCCCGTGCATACACTAGAGAAGAACTGGAAGGGATGCAGAGAGTGATAGATGTGAGAAGTGTGTGTGCACAACCAAGCAGGCAAGCCTAGTCCTTATAGTGTATTCCTTAGGGGACCTAGAAATCTCCAAAGGAATGATCAAGTCCGTGAGCACGGGATTGCCCTTCCCAATGCTAATCTGGTCAGGTTGATTATGAGGGGATTATGAGGAAGGTTCTTCCTTTGGCTTGCACCGCCGGTTCCGTAGACCCCACAACCGCGGTCGTTTGACACTTCCCTGCAGCCTAGTCACCAGATTCTACTAAGGGAATGAAGGCCAAGTGCCCAACAAACAAAACCATGCCTCTTGAGACTTAACCCAATCCTGCCTAAAGTACGTCTACTCTGTTTTAATGAGGCTAGGGTAGTGCTTGTGCTTAGGTTATGTGATGAGGCGTTGATTGGGGTGGTGCCTCTTAGTTATCCAATTCGAGTGTGTGTGCTCCTATCAAAACATGATTTTCAAGTAAGGATTTAAGATGTGGTGTTTTTTAATGTTTGTCCTTACTTTTGTGTCTTTTAGGGTTGACGTGTCTTAATGTTTTCAAGCAAGTTTCAAGTGGGCACACCAAGTTTTGCACACAATCGGTGAGAGTAGATTTCCTTTAATGTGAAGAGGCTCTAAAACCCTAATGTGCTCATCCTAGTGTTCATGCAATTTCTACTAGATGAGTTGATTTTAGGGGTGAGTGGTGTGGTCCAAGTCAAACCATGGTGGCTTCGCAAACACCACTCAAAGAAAATGAACACTCCAAAAGATTAGGTCTTTAAGAATGTTAGAATGTATATTTTTTTTTGTTAGGTGATGAGTTAAAGATGAGGGTCAGACAATCATTCACCACGCCAATTTTTTTCTGATTTTAATTTTTTTTTAGATTTTTTTTAGGCAAGCAAACAACCACGGGTAGAGAACTACTCACAACCGATCTTTTCTGTGGTTACTCCATCTCCACCGTCACAAGTTGCGTTCTTTCGCCGTCCAAGCACCGAGTTCCTGGAATCATCAAGTAGAAGGAGAAAATGCGTTAGATGATGTGAGCATGGATGCAAAATGAAAGTGATAGAATAAATCCATTGCTTCCCTAGCAACGGCGAAAAAAATTGACGTGCTACGGACGCGTTTGTTTAAAAGGGTCGTTGTAGTTCACGTTCGCAACGTCGATTTTAAATGAAGAAACGGACATGAGTCCGAGTACCGAACACAGGGAGGCGTGAAAATTGGTATTTTTTCTGTCACTTAGTATCACGGAAATTGCAGGTTTTCGCTTGTGAGAAAATGCGGGAGAAAAGTGAGTGAGAGAAAGAGAGAGAGTAGGGTTAGAGTCTTTTAAGTCATGACATTCACTTAGATCAAGATGAAAAACAACATCACTGCTGTATTTAACATGCAATTCGAGTTTTACAAATACAACAATAGCTAAATGCTTAAACAAAAGTAAAGTAAAGCTAGAGTAAAGGGAGAGAAAGAGAGAGAGAGGGGAGATGGCGAGGCGGCCACAGCAGTGGAGGAGGGCTCCGTCAGTAGCTCGTCGACTCCGTTGAATACAAAAGGTGCTAAGGGAAGCTAAGAGGGAGGTATAACACTTGCAAAGGTATTCAATGCCTCCCATGGGTGGTTGGAAGGGGTTTAAATAGGAAGAAGAGCCTTCCAAATGAAGAAGAGGTTTTAGCGACGTCCAGGATGTCACTAAAACCCTTCCCAAAACGTCGGTGAAAACCTTTGCCCACCGGTCGCACGCATGCGCTGTGCTTCCTCTCTTCGCACCGCGCTTGCAATCCTTGTGTGCGTGCTGTGGACCGTCCCATCGAAGATCGGACGGTCGAGATGCTGCGGATGGTGCACGGTGGATTGCGCCCTGCACTCATCGATTGCTTACGCCTTAGCTGCCATGTAGCCGCAATCTCAACCGCCCGTGCATGCATCGATGGGCGAATCTCACCCACATGCGCCTTCACCTCAAATTCAATGCGCAGCGTGATTCGATCCTTTGTCGGGTGCGCAGGGAGAAGGGCTTTGACCACGGTGTTGTGCGTGTGAAATGGTCGCGTTCTTCGATCATCCACAACCGTTCGATTGGAAATTGGACGGCCGTGGATAGCTCTTGCGCAATGAGGCGATGCTGCACTGCGAGCGAGGGCGCGTCTGATGCTGCCACGTGGCCACCTTGTGGCCATTGATCATCAGATCAACGGTCAGAACTTCTTGGGCCATTTGTGGAAGCTCAAGATGTCGAATTTGGCCAATTTCGAGTCCATTGGACTACGTTCGTCGCTCTGAATCCATCCGTGCGGTCCACTTGCTCATCCGAGGCCTGTTTTGACATGGTCTTGCGTAAATGGCCATTAATACTGGTTTATAAGCAGTCTTAACATGCGTTGTATGTAGTGCTCCCATGCCCCTTTCATGATGTGCTATTCATGCATATTATCTTTAAGATTGACCCCGTTTGGCAGAATTATCATCGTAAAATGTAGTGTTATCACATTACTAAAATATTTCACCAGTAATAATGAAGCAAATGTGAGAGAGAGAGAGAGAGAGAGAGAGAGAGAGAGAGAGAGAGAGAGAGAGAGAGAGAGAGAGAGAGAGAGAGAGCATGCTAACTAGTTTTGCCAATGCCTTTAATATAAGTATGGGTCACGTGTTTCTCCTTGGTGACCAATTGGTTTACAAATGTAAGGCACGTAATCAAATTGAGATAGTGCATAGTAGCTAACCAAAGAAAGAGAGAAATTCCCTGGTAGTACCCCTACTTCACACCTTTATATGCTACGTCTTGGTGCAACTTCCTACACTACATCTGCTAATATCAAACAATACAAGATATTTCCTTTTTAGGGTTGCTGCTTGCCCTATCTCTTTGGGTGGTTAATTGATGGCACCTTTCTCGACCATGAAGGAAGCATGCAACTCCCTGGGTCTAGAACTATAAGTTACTTGTGTTAGTTAATCAAGTCACCATTATAACCAATCTTACACAGAAAGACAACACGCAAACTTGTTATGCAAATTTAAATGTGACACTAGGAATAAACTTGAAATTATTGTAAGTGTAGCACTGAAAATCATTAAATATCAAAGTATAATACTAAAAAGTCAATATATCTATAAAATAGGTAAAATATTATACCTACAAAAGCAAGATAGCATTAATATCAACATTTCACCAAGGTGACCAACATGCATCCCAATAATAATTGAAATCACCGGTATGAATCTGTTGGAGTTATGTGCCTTGAGCGAACCAACTTGAGTCGAATTACTCAATTGGTGATTTAGATCTAAGTTTTAGATGGGCCCCTCGGTATAATTTGGATCGAGATAATGTATTGTGCCATATTGGCCCCTCTGAAATGTCGTCCAAATGTGTTGATAGACGTCTATCTCGGAGACAGAACATGTACTGCCTGTCGGACGTCTGAATATGTGGTTAGACATCGTAGGGATCGTCTGACAGGAAAAGCGGACGACCCTGTAACTTTAAACGAAAATCCAGGAAGATCTGTCTGCAGAAATCGGACGTCTAATATTAAATTTAGATGTCTTCATTGTCGTCTGAGTAATAAATCAGACGACAACCTGGAGAATAAATCTTTTTGCTGGGGAGGATTCCTGCAGAAATCAGACGTCTATATTATAATTAGTCGTCTGATTGTTCGTCTGATGAATAAAACAGACGTCGCCCTGAAATGGGCTAAAATCCCTCTGGCAAATCCAGACGTCTGACATCGTTGCCAGACGTCTGATCGGGGAAAAATCTGCGCGTCGCGGCTTTTCTCTGGACGGTTTGAAATGCAAATCTCCCCAACTTCAGGGGGAGACTTGCTCCGTGACCTTGGGATATAAGATCCCCTTCGCAAAGGTCCCACTCTCCTGTCCAAAATCCCTACCCCACACAAGATCTGCACGCCGCTCTCCCTCACACCCGATGGCCCACAGCAGCAGTTGGCGAAGTTCTGCTCGTAGCCAGACGACCGTCGCGCCTCTTCGACGACTAACGGAACTGTTGCTCCTCTGCGCGCGTCCTCCCTGCCTCTCGACCGCGCATTTGGAGGCTTCCCTCCTCCCGTGGGTATATCCTCTCCACTCCTAGGGCGTCTCCATGATCTTTTACCCACGACCTTGCAGCATCCTGTAGCATCTAGTTCTCCTTCTTGATTCACTTGACCTACATGTGCATTTCATATCATTATCAGCCTTAGAACCCTAACCCTCGGTCAAGAAAACCCTGTTAGCCCTAGCTGCATCTTCCATGGCAAGGGTATTACCTCATGAGGATCAAGCCGACATTTTAGTGGCTTGCATCCAAAGGTATATTGCCACAACTACATGGCAGGTTGTATTGCCTCAAGGCATACTGCCACATATTTTTTCATGATGATTGCAGTGTTTGAAACTATGTTTTGGGTGAATGTTGTTTGGTTGAATGGTTGTTTCTTTTTTGCAGGTATTCTATCCTCAACACACCACTCATTTTTTTCCTAAACCTAACCACCCATTCCACCAAATATGCCTCCCCGTAGGAAGCAAGTTGAGGGATCTTCCAGTTCCTCTTCCACTTATTTGGCAGATCAATTGCGGGGTGACATCGTTAGGCAGCGATTTCGTCGTTTCGCGAATGCCAAAGTTAAATGCCCTCGTTTTATTGTTTGGAATGATTTTGCCCATTTGAACCTTCGGGAACACTTCCAAACTCTCCATCTTTTCCAATATTTTGACCGTCAATTCCACTCCGGCATTGGAACTCTTGGTGTGTTCCCTGATCTTTGCCGTCTCTTTTATGCCAACATCGTTGAGGACTACAGCAACGATGAACTTGAACTCCATACCCGCCTATTTGGTCGTGAAATACACATCACATCCGAAACTATCTCTGACCTTCTAGCCATCCCCAATGAGGGAAATGATTTCAATGACATTCTGAGGCAATACGACCCAGAAATCATCAATCAAGAGTTAGTTCTCCCGGAAAAATATGTTGAAAACCTTGGCATTCTACCGTGCAAAAATCTCAAACCCCTTCCACGTCTACTCTCTCGCATTTTTGGGTGGGACCTCCTAAACAAATCAGGAGGTTTTGATTACATCTCACGCCAACACAAGGCTCTCCTTTTTGCGGCCGTTCGTCATATTCCTTTCAATTATTGCCGCCTCATTGTTCGCGTCATGAATGAGGACCATGGGGCATCACTTCCGTTTGGGTCTATTCTATCCAAAATCTTTTCATCCCATCGGATTTCCATAACTGACCAAGCAGTTGACAAGAAAATTGAGCCTTACAACCGGGCCACAGCCGCCAAGATGCATATACTTAGAGAACATCTTGAGCCCGCCGACGAACCCATGGAAGAAGAGCCCCTTCCACCCTTTCCAGACTTCCATGAACCACGGCCCCTTCAAATAGAAGCTCCCCGCTCGAGCTTTGATGAAGCATGGGATCCAGCCACAGATTCCCTCTCCTCCGGTATCTCCCTCCTGCTGCGTCGAACCGGCGAGATGTACACCTACATGGGAAGCATGCGCCGCGACATCGATGAACTTAGATCAGATGTTCAAAATTTGCAGATAGGACAAGGACCCGCTCGTCGCCGCCGCCGCCAAGATCAAGAAGAATAGTTTTAGTGCTTCTATTTTTCTGTCTTTTATTCTAAGTTTGTATTAAGGGGCCTTGACCCTGTACTTAATATTTTTGGGAACAAATAGCTAGTCCATGCTTAAATATTTCTATTCCTAATCAATTTTCCTTAATGCCTTGTCATCTTTTAAACATGTAATTTTATTCACGCACTCTACTTTGTAGATATCACTCTTGTAGTTTGGATTTTGACTCCCTTTAAACAACCCTTCATGATGATATTCAAAAAGGGGGAGAAGAATGTAGGTAAGAAATTAAGGAATAATATAAAAACAACCTTCTTAAATAGATAAAGGCTATCAAGTACAACCTTTAGGGGGAGGAAAGAGGAACCTACAGCTATATTTTGAAAATCATCAAAAAGGGGGAGATTGTTAGTTCAACCACTCATATATAATATTTTGATGATTTTACAAAATGTAGAAAATGAAATAATAAATAAAGCGTAGCATATTGTTTTCTCTCTATAATAACATATTTGCAGGATTTCAAAAAGCTTTCCAAGACGGGAGATTAAAAGCGTGAAGACGAGTAGCATAAGTATTAGGTCTTAGGCTTTTTTCATGTAAACTTTCAAAGGTTGTAATTTTCATCTTATTTGAGTCTAGAAATATTGTAAAGAGCCCCCAAACATAACCTATAAATAGCTAACTTAGGCTCTTTACACTTAGGATAAATTAGAAATAAAAACCCAACACTTATACTTTTATCAGACGTCCAGGACAAAATCCAGACGTCTGATTTTCCACCATAAGACGTCTGACATTTGTATCAGACGCCTAATTTCAAATATTTCTGCCTTTGTTCATCTCCTCATAAACATCAGTCGAAGGACTTCACTTTCAGACGTCGATAACCGCTCACAGACGTCTGATTCCTTACCCAGACGTCCTCATACTAACCGTTAGACTTTCTGTAGGCAAAAACAATTTCCAGACGTCTTGACACACTTCCAGACGTCTGCCTTTGAACCGTTGGCCATGATTTTCTGTGCGTATCTGTCTACGGCCACATAATCTTTTGGCAGAAGCAGCGAGGAAGAGTATTTAGGTTTCCAGACGTCTGGTAATGTCATCAGACGTCCGTAACGACGTCTGATCCTCTAAACCTAGAACCCTGTTTGGATCCGATGATAACAGGAACGAATGCACCATTCATTAGACGTCCAGTAAACTAATCAGACGTCTTATGACATAATATCAGACGTCCTTCTTTTGATCCAATAGAGTCAGTTAAGGATGTCCTGCAATATTAGACGACCATAGGAGAAATCAGACGTCCTGTAAGACGTCTGATCCTATAATTAGACGTCTGATGTTGCTGTCAGAATCATCATTGCCCTGATTTTGTGTGGATTTCGTCCTAAACTCTTGGGATTTGTCTCCAACGGCTAGAAGAGCTCTCCCAAGTGTTCTTGAAGGTTCCAAACTTGCCTATAAATAGACTACAACTCTTCTTTGGCAATATACACCTCTTGAGATACAATTCCATTAGAAAAATCTCTTGCTCACTACTCTAAGCTCCATCTTGCCCTTGTGCTGTGCTAATACTCTGATCAAAGGGCAAATCCATACTCCCGGCTCGCTCCGTTCTGCAAATCATCAGTGAGTTCTTTTCATGCTTAGTAGATAAGAAAGCAACTAAATTATTGGGGTGGTCTATAGGTGTTATTTTTACTTGTTAATTTCTGTATTTTGGGTATCCGGCCTGTCGGGTCCCCGTCTCTTCATTTTGAAGAGAGAAACCTCCGTTTAGGGATCAGAGGTGGGAATTGTAATTGAGGTACACTACCCTCGTTTAAGTAGTGTGGTTAGTGGATTGATCACCTTGTGATCGAAAATCCTAAGTCAAGAGATTGGCTTAGGTGGTGGTTTTCACCCATCTTGGGTTTCCACCTAAAAATAATTGAGTATATTGTGTGATTGAATTTGTTGTATTACAATACTCTATAATTTCACTATTCACCCCCCCTCTAGTGCAATTTCAATGGTTTGGATCGATTATTTCGATAAGTCATCAAGAACCATCATGATATCCAATTATAGCCTCCAGTTTGAGAAGAGTGGCAATCTTCTCTAAAGATTGTTGCTTGACTGATTCCCTTAATGCATATCCTCTACATGGGAATAGAGATTTGGGGTTATTATGCAAGTTGAGTCAAGTAGCTTCCTTAATGAGATGGAGATATGATGTCCTTCTCTTATCACTGTTACGAAGAAGGCGTATCCTTTGACCTGAGAGAAATATATGTTTCTGTATCTGAGTATGCACATTTGTTGGATCGATAGGGGATACGCCTAACTTGGTGTTGATACTGGAAAGCTGGTGTGCATATAAGGGCAAAGGAGACACATGATCTCTCAAAGGGATCATATAGATTTGTTGTCTGACTAGTCGCCTTTCGCGGTGTTTTAAAGATATCTTCGTTGTAGTATTACCATGAAAAGCAATTATCAGTTTATTTTAATTTATTACTCGAAATTTAGAATATCTCGAGGTCAAACTCAGGTAGCAAACTTTAATTCTAGAAGCATATAAATTCACAATTAACTATATACTATTTTACAAAAATTAAAGAGAGAGAGTGAACAAAAAATCCTTTTCTTCTTTTCTTTCTTTCTTCTCTTCTTCTCTCTTCCTTCTCTTCTTTCTCTGCCTTTCCTTTCTCGGACGTTTGATTCTTTGAATCAGACGCCTTATCAGGCCCTTTGCTACAGTGCCTCGCTGGTTCTTCTCCTCTTGGCTTCTTTTTCTTCTCTTCTCTGTTCGGTTTCTTCTTCTTCTTCTTGCACTGTGTCTTCTCCTTCTTCAGTTGGCTTCTCTGCCTTCCTATCTTCTTCCTCTTTCTTCTTCTTTCTTCTTCTGTTGCAGCTCTTGGCTGCTTCTTCTCTTTCTTTTCTTTGCAGCTTCCTCCTTCCTGTCATCTTCTTCTTTCTTCTGTTGCTCCTCTGCCTTGAGTTCTTCCTTCCTCTTTCTTCAGCAACTGCGGCTCTTCTTCTTCTCTTCTGCTCCATTCCTCCTCCTTTCTTCCTCTCCTACTTCCCTGCACGTTACACGGTTAGGCAAAACCTAACCCCTACCTGCCCCACGTCTCTCTCTCTATTTCTCTCTCAAAGGTTCGCTCCTAGAGCATTCGCGGGTATACAGGTCGGGTAATGCGCCCGGGACCTGGCCCATCGGTGTGCGGTGGTGGGCGAGGAGTGCTTGGTCAGGTAATCGGGTTTGGACCCAAGCCCGCGGGGCGTGAGCGCGGGCGAGGGCAGGTGCGAGCGCGTGGGGCGCTGCGTGCGTAGGCGAGGGACCTGACCCCTATGTATCGAAGGCGATAAGCATAATACACTTTTTCAATTTATTTGAAGCATTGCGCCTAGCCGTTTACGAGGTGGGACTGTCCCGCCTGCTGTTGCTCGCACGCTCGCAGGAGATCTTCCTTGCAATTGTAGCAGCTACAGGCCTCGCAACGCCAATTGCTGGGACAATTGATTGCGTGAGGCTTCCCCGCACCTGCTAGACCTGGGACCTTGAAGCGTTTCAGCCAATTGCTGGGACAATTGATTGCGCGAGGCTTCCCCGCACCTGCTGGACCTGGGACCTTGAAGCGTTTCAGCCTGGAGCAAGCCTTCGACCTCCTCGAGCTGTCGCTAATGGTGGCTGGTGCTCAGATCCTACACGACACAAAAGGGAGCTTGCAGCTTTATTAGACCACAGGAGGACCTTCGTCGTGTCATAGCGAAGGTGAGGCGATCGGTGGCAGGCCGCAGGGTGACCTAGGCGTGCGTGCCTAGGTCGCTTTGTGGCCGAAGTTATGGGTTAGGTCGGGGGAAGCGTGGAGTGCGTGTGGCGTTCTGTGGATGGGTGGAAGGTGTTCAGTGGAGTGTGGCGGAGGTTGTGAGGTGGGTGGCGAGACGTGTGGGAGTGCGGAGTGACGGAGGCGTCTCGCCAGAGGGTGACCGGAGATGGGGAAGATGCCGGCGGACAGTGGCAGTTGAGGGGTGTTGTGTGAAATAGAATGAGGGAAATGAAAGAGTGGAAGGCGGGGAGCTTATCTGGATTATTTGGAGTGAAGGGGGGGCAGCAGAGACGGACGACTCGTTTGTGTTGTTGTCGGAGAAGACAGCCCTGAGGGAGATAACGATGACGAGGAGGAGGACAGGAAGGCGTGCGCTGGTGCAGCATGACGCGGGAGGACGAGGCGGAGTGAACCCTACTGCAGGTATGGCAGCAGAGCGACGAGAGGGAGGAGGAAGAATCGCCAAAGCTTGCGGGCTACTTGGCCGGAGAGAGGGGAGATGAAATCTGGGGGATTCTGCGGGCAATACAAGTCTGTCTCAAAGGGCAGCCCCTGCCGCTCCTTAAATAGGTGTTGGCGAGGAGGGAAACTCGAGGAGGAAGCGTGGGCAGGCTGCCAGAGAATGGCCGGAAAAGAGACCCATGCCTCTCGTGCGTTCGCACGAGAAGTATGGGTGTCGGTAGGGCATGGGAGGGGGTCCATGCGGAAGAAGACACCGCAGGGGACCCCCCTCTCGTTTCTGGGGCTGGTCCCCATACCCTGTGCGACGCCATCCTCCGTGCAAAGTCGCCGGAGGCATGGGCAGCTGCTGCGGGTGGCAGAGGGACCGGTTTGAAAAGAACGAAGGGAAAGTTGAGGGGTTAAGTGCAAGGGTTCAAAAAGTTAAGGGTCAAAAAGTAATTCTTGAGGACCAATTTGTAAAGTAGGTCAAGACAAACTTTCCTTAGGTCCAAATTTTAGTAAAACCCTAATTTGAACCTAAGGAATCCAATGGTGAAGTTAAATTTTAGGTTTGACCACGTTTGACCGATCAATTTGCACAAAAACCTAAATTAGGTCAAAAATTGGGTATGGTTCTCAATCTAAGTCAAGATAGGTTCCAATGGTTAAATTGAAGGTTCTAAACCCTAGGAGATATTTTTTTATGAATTTTAGAAGGTTTAATTGATTTTTATCTTGCTTGAAACTTTGTGAATTAAGGCAGATTTATTTTAGGGTTACAGAATGTCATTTAATTCCTAGATGCTGCTCTGATCAACTCATCCCACTTTCTCTCTTATTAAGCCTATTTGACCTGTGTTTAGACACTTAGAAATTCCATTTGTGTATTGCATTGGTAAAATTACAGTTTACCCCTTGTGAATTGCTTTATACTCAAATTTATATTTCTTTGATTTAGGCTTTCCCTTAGGTTTTGTAGGAGCTTTTGTGCACTTATTTAGGTCAAAATGTGTTAGTTAGGGTTCATGATGAGGTTCTTGTCATTGTCGTAGGTGTATGCAACAAATCAGGAGACTCAAGCTCGCTTTGTGTATATTGGAAAGCACGAAATTTCATGTATGGTTACATGGGTCTTAATCAGATCCACACATGAAGAGAAGAAGGCAATCTCTTGGGAAGGGAACTGGCCTTCATTCTTGTCCCAATAGTACAAAGAGAATGTGAAAAATATTTAACCCATGATGGGATGGATAATGAATCTGGGATTCAATCCAAGGGTTACATATGTCTTATAGTGTGAATGATTCACAGGTATTTGAAATACCTGAAGGAGACATAGCATCATAATTTCTCTAATCCTAAGTGCTTGATTATTGGCATGATGAAACCAATAATTATTTTGGTGTGTTCTTATTTGATTGGATTCATTAAATCGATTTAAGGAGTTAAATTGCATTTAATTTAGTAATTAATTGCACCTAATTTTTTTGCTTACAAAATTCAAAGGTTGAATTGCAATTAATTAACGTTTAGATACTTAATTTAAACACCCCATAAAAGTTATGAGCCGATCTTGCAAAATCAGGTGGGATTTAATGCCAACCCTTAGATGGAGATCCAAGGGTTCACACCAAATTAGGATTTGATTAGGAACCCTACAAATATCTTTCAAGTCAAAAGGGAAACCCTAGCTTTGATTCCTAATCAAATCAATCAATTGAGTTGATTGTGTGCCTTACTCTCCAAGTAATAGGAGATTATATGAGAAAAGACGACCGATCGACAAAGGGTTGTCGGTTGTTGACAATTTTGTTCTTCTTGTAACTCTTCTTCTTCTTCTACTGACAAGTAGTAGCAAGTCTGCTTGATGGCGAGCAAGAAGACCTACTACATAGTAGCAAGTCTACTTTCAATGGAGAGAGTCAACTTGCTAGTTCAAGCCGCAAGGATGTTATTCTTGATGGTTGTGGGTTGCTCCTTGTGAAGAAGCAAGTCTGCTTGGAGGCGAGCAAGAAGACCTACTACACAATAGCAAATCTACTTGCAAAGGAGGAAGTCAACTTGCTACTACTAGGATCATGAGATTTGATCTCTAGGGCCAAGGTTTACTCCTCAACTTGATCCCATGTTGTAGCACGTCAACCAAGCAAGGAAATAAGTCAACTTGCTACTACACTGCCGTGAGGATTTAATCCTTTTGGCCCTCTCTTGGTTGATTTTAAGGCGAGGGTTGCCTCCCTGCTCGCAAAGGAGTTCACGGGATGCAAAGTGTTCGTGTTTCACACATCGGAATCAGTCGTCCTCAGCGTGAAGAGCCTCATTCACCTGTTGAGGTGAAGGAAGATCCCGAGGCAGGACTTATTTGAGGAAGTACAACACGTGCAGTGTTGTGCTTTGCCAACCATAGGTATAATTCTTACTCAGGGATCTTGAAATAGAGAGACACTAGGTTCTTGTTACATATGCTGTTGTGTTATTGTCTTCGTTATTGGGGTTTTTACGAGCATTGACCTGAGTTTCATATTCTATAAAAGTTTTAAGTGCCTATCTTTCACGCTTTCGTGATGCCACGGGAAATTGGGGATCGAATTGTTTGATTCCTAACCCCTCTATTCTTGAGAAAAGCTGCCTACGTTGACTCAAAATTTCCCAACAACATCATCATAACTAGTCTTATAGAAAGATGCAGTCTTCAAAGTTTGTGTGTGTGTGTGTAGAAGAATCAAACATCTTCATAATCCAAGTCATTATTATAGTCAATCCTCTTAGGGAGAGAGGCGTTTTGTAATCATCAGGCATGCTCATTTAACTAGAGTATTTGTGTATCCATATCGTAGTTAACCTCATCTCATCATAGAACAAGACTTAAAATGATAATTTCCAAGTACATCAACAATTCCAAGACATAGGTTTAAAATCCAATTTTTGTCATGATTATGCAACAATTATTTATTGTCACACCCTAAAGGTTCACTAGATGGGTTGGAGGTGGACTACAAGGAGTGCTAACGAAAATCAATCCCAGCCATAACTAGGTGAGGGTTAAAGGTGCAGTTTCAAACAATTGGATACATTCAGGACAGGCCAATTCTCACTAAACCATAGGGTTTGAATCTACCGAAAATCTGGTAGAGTCTCCCTTTATTTTTCAATATTTTTCCCAAAACTGTACTTGCCGTGTGCCTGCATACCACAACCACCAAATAACAACAACCACCACAACAAAGGATGGGTGCACCCCACCGCCATTACCAATGAAGAAGAAAGAACTAAAACTGGTGAACCGAAAACGAGCGGGTATACCCTGCAGCCACAAGCAATGGAAGCGTGGAAAACTTTCTTAGCATATGCAAAGCTACAATAAAGCTAGAATACAACAATTCGTAAAACCCACCACTCTGTATTCCTAGTCATGCATACATGAACTAGAGTACATTTCTCATGTATACTTACACACACACACACACTAATACATACATACATATATATTTCTATACAACAGTCCAACATTTATGCTAAAACATAGGGCATTGGTTCTTTTTACATCAAAAGTCGAGGGTATCACCCATATGACTGTACAAGAGAAGCTAACATCAACTTTTCAATTATAACCCAAAAAGTAATAGAAACAATCTATTTATCTACTCCCCTCTCTCATAGGATTTATGGGGCTTGAAGCCCATGAAACAAATAGCCTGCTCTAACTGGCAGGTTGCGTCAATGAATTGTACGGTGAGAACCAGTAAGGGGTCAGTATGTGGGTTTGCCCACCTCCTCGAGCGTGGCGCTTTCGCCATTTCCCTCTCGAGACGAATCAGCGTCAATATGAAAAGCTAATCCACCATCGCCAAACGTCTGCACTGCTAGTGGGATAGGTGGAATTTGCTGGCCCATGGCATCGATACTTGAAATGGGCCACAAAAGTTGGAATGAGCTAAATAGCTTAGTAGGAAGGAAGTTGTGCGTAAGCTGAATAAGTAAAAAAAGTAGAGTATCAGATTCTGTACTGTGGTGAATTGTTAGCTGATTGTCATTTGCTTCTTAATTTAAGCTAGTGTTCTATTATTTATTTAGATGTTCTCTCGCTTGCCTCAGGGTCTTAGATACTGTAAATCATCCCTTTCTACTAGAGGAGATTGTGATGTAGTCCTTCCTCAAGCCCCATCCTGGTAGTCTCTCCTTGATTAGGGGAGAGGCTAGCAAGTCTGATGACCCTCACAAAGGACATACCCATTCTTCATGTATCAAGAATGTTGCTAACTTTAGTTGGAAGAGTCGAACCTTTTGAGAGCTAGCTAGGTGTTTAACATGCTTGATCGGGTTTTAAAAAGGTGGCGTTGCAGTATAGTCGAAAAAGCGTTATAAACAAATAAGAATTTTTATTACTCGAATGTTAAGTCCGAGGTCGAACACAGGGAACAAATGGAATTTATTCACTAATCTCAATAGGTGTAATTTGAACACTTAAAGTTACTCAAAATCTAATTCAAAATATAAAGGAGTTTATGAATTATAAAATGTAGCAAAATAGAGAGATTGAGAAGAATTGGATAAAAAGTATTTTGACTCTTCTTCTCTTTGTCTTGTTCTTCAGCTTCCTCTTTCTCTACCTTTCTTTCCTTCTTCTTTCTTTTGGCTTTGGTCAATGGCTTCCTTCTTCTTCTTCTTCTTCTTCTTCTGTTCTTTCTCTTTCTTGGCTTCTCTTCTTTCCTTAGCTTGCCTCTTTCTTCTTTTTCTTCCTTTCCTCTGCCTTCTCTGCCTTTCTCCCTTGGCTTCTGATTTCCTTCTTTCTCTTCCTTTCCTCTGCCTTAGCTTTGCCTTTGCCTTTTCTTCAGCCGCACCTTCTCTGCTATAGTGCTTCTTCTTCCTTAGCTTTTGCCTTGATTTCTCCTTCCTTCTTCCTTTCTTAACTTCTGCCTTCAGCCCTTTGCTTTCTTTCTTCTTTCTTGCCTTAGTTTCCTTAGCTTCTTCCTTAACTCCTCTGCAGCTGCAGCTTCCTCTCCCTTCTTCCTCTTCTTCCTCTCCTTGCACACACGAGTGCAAAACCTACCCTTACCCTCCCCCGCGTATACTCTCTCTCTTTTCTCTCTTAGGTTCACTCTCCCAGAGCCAATCGGGTATTCGGGTGGGTTACGTGTACCCGGGTCCAGGCGCACCGACGTGGGTGATGCACGAGGAGTGCTGGGTAAACGGGTCTGGCAGGCCATGTCCACGGAGCGTGGGTTGCAAACGAGGCTGGTGAGCGGGTGATAACACTACATATGGGGGTGATAATTCTATTAAATAGGGCCCATCTTAAGAATAAAAGGCACAACATAAGTAAAATGGGAGCATTGCATGCATCATATGCTAAGATTGCTTATAAAATAATATTAATGGTCATTTGTAGAAGCACTTGTCAAAGCACACCTCATATGAGCAATCAGACCGCACGGATGGATTCAAAACGACGAACGGAGTCCAATGAACTCAAAATCGGTCAAATTCGACATCCGGAACTCCCACAATGGGTCCAAGAAGTTCTGACCATTGATATGATGATCAACGACCCTCGATGCGCCACATGGCGCCCGCTCACCGCGCGCCGCTTCCACCTTCAGCCGGAGATCAAATCTTAGCTGTCGATCTCTGATCGGATGGCCGAGACCTGCGTGCATGCCCGCAGTCGCCGCAACAAAGCAGCGGGCGTGGCGTAACGGTTAATGCGCACGCCCGTACCCACGCGACGTGGGTTTGAGCCGCGCGGTGCGGGAATTTGAAGGCAGCGAGGCACGCGGACGAAATTCAGCCGTAGATCCGCACTTAGACGGTGGCGATAGCGCCACGCGGCGCGCCCTCAGGCGGTGATCGGCCACGTGCGTGTGCACGGTAGACGACGATGCTCGTGCACATACACGCTCAAGGCGCGATCCAAGCTCGCCCGGGCGAAGATCTCAGCCGTCCAATGTTCGATCGGACGGCTCTCATGCCACGCCCACGGATCGAGAATGAAGAAGAACGGTGCGGGCGAGCGACCGATGGGTTAGGGACTTCACCGACGCTTTTGGAAGGGCTTTAGCGACGTCCCGGACGTCGCTAAAGCCCCTTCTTCATTTGGGAAGCTCTTCTCCCTATTTAAACCCCTTCCAACCACTCATTCAAGGCATTCACTCCCCTTGCAACTACTCTACCACTCTCTTAGTTAGCTTTAGGCCCTCTTGTAATCGCCACAGACAACGTGCCACCGACGGAGCCTTCTTCACCACAGTGGCTGCCTCGCTGCCCTCCCCCTCTCTCTCTCTTTCTTCCTCTCTTTTAAGCTTTACTTTATTTATGTTTAAGAATGTATCTAATGTTGTAATTTATGAACTAAAGCTGCATGATTAATGAAGTTGTTTTCCATTCAGTTGTCTACTTTATTTCCTATCCAAGTTGCATGTTAAAGAAAGAAACGACTCTAACCCTAATCTCTCTCTCTCGCTCTCGCTTTTCTCCCGCACCTTTTCGCAAGCAAAACTCTGCGATTTCGTGACAATAAGTGACAAGAAAAATTCGATTTTCACGCCTCCCTGAGACCGACACTCGGACTCACATCCATTTCTTTACTTTAAAACCGGTGTTGCAAGTGCTAACTATAACGACACTTCTTAACACACACGCACGAAGCCACGTCAACGAGCGAGGGAACCTCACCCCATGTTCTAAGGCAACCAAGAGAAAACACAAATTCAATTTAAAGTACTCACCGTGCTTCAACCTCTCCGAGGTGGGACTAAAAGTCCCACCCGCTTCTCGCGCATGCTCGCAAGGGGTCGCCTTCAATTGTCGCGGCTGCAGTGCTCTCTCAAATCCGTTCTTTGGCTAGATGTGTGCGCGAACTCATTCTGCGTCACCTGGACTTGTTCGCTTGGAGTGCAGCAGCCTGGAGCGAAGGATGCAAGCTCCTTCACGCCTGCTCTAATGGTAGCGGAGGTCGGACCTGTGTTTCAAGCAACACGGCCTTTCGGCCTCATTAGAACACATAAGCAGCTTCACCGTGGCACAGCGAAGGTGTCTAGGTGGCTGGTTGGCCGCGAGGCAGCCTAGGCGTGCGTGCCTAGGTCACCCTGTGGCCGTGATGATGGGTGTGGTCGGGGGGTGTTTGTGGAGGTGATGGCGGTCGATGAAGATGGGGATAATGGTCAGTGGAAGATGGCGGAGGTTATGAGGGGTCTGGTGAGGTGGATGGAGGTGTGGAGGTGACGGAGACACCTCACCGGTGGTCTGTCGGAGATGAAGAAGATGGTGGTGGTTTGCGGTGTCGAGGGGTCGAAAGTAGAAATAAAGAAGGGGGAAATGAAGAGAGGAGAGAGGGGAGGAGATTTAACCTAACTGTGTGGACGAAAGGATAAGGAGGGCAGTTGGCACGTATGTGCCGCCGCCGGAGAAGAAAGTTCCAGTGGAGGAAGAACGGCGACGACGAAGAGGCCTTTAGCATGCACCAGCGCTGGTACGACGCGATGCGGAGGAAGGAGGTGAAGACGGCTTGGCCATTGGTATTGTGGCAGAGTGACGAGAAGGAGGAGTCACCGGAGCCTGCTAGATGCCTGGCCGGAAAAGAAAAGAAGAATTGGAGGGTGTTCTCCGGCCAAACCAAGATGAATCTGATCGTTTAAGCCTGGGGCTTCTTTTATAGGCATCGGTAGAGATCCTTGTGCTTGGAAGGAAAGCTTCCAAGCGCAAGAATCCTCGTCAGAGTAGGAATTTGCGCGGGATACTCATGTCTCTCGAGCGTTCGCACGAGAGATTGGGTGCAAATCGAGGCTGGGGATTGCGTTCAGATGATAGGGAATTTCTCAGAGAATCTCCCTTTCAAATCTGAGAGGGGATCTCTGAGAAATCAGGGAGAAATCCTCCTTGAATCCTTTCTGGAGTAGGACTCCTCCGCTGTAATGGTGGATTGACCTAATTGCAAAGAGTGGCAAGGAAGATAGGGGGTCTGCGCAATGGTTTTCAAAAGCTAGGGGTCAAAATGTAATTGGGTAGACTGTTTTGCAAAGTAAGTCAAGGTGACCTCCCTTTAGGTCCAAATTTTGATGAAAACCTAATTTGGACCTAAGAAATCCAATGGTGAAGTTGGATTTTAGGTTTGGCCATGTTTGACTGGACATTTTACACAAAAACCCAATATAGGGTAAATAATTAGCTAGGACCCCTACTTAGGTCAAAATAGGTTCCAAAGGCCAATTTGAAGGTTCTAAACCCTAGAGGCTATTTTTTCATGATTTTTAGAGGGTTTAGCAGATTTTTATCCAGACCTGAACCTTATTAAATTAAGTGGATTTATTTTAGGGTTACAAGATGTCATTTAATTCTTAGATTGCACATGAACCCATTTCTAATTGAACTAACTCTCTTTTTATCTTATTAAGACCATTTGACCTATGTTTAGACCTTGAGAAATTCCGTTGATGTACTGCAATGGTAAAATTACAGTTTTACCCTTTGTTTCTTATTTTCTTCTTAGAACAGTTATTCCTTGAATTTGGCCCTTCTTTAGGTTATGTAGGAGCTTTTGTTCTCTTTTCTAGGTCAAAATGAGTTAGTTAGGGCTCATGATGGTGTTCCCATCACTAGGCTAGTTCCTCATGACAGTGAAGAGCATGGTCCATTTATGTGTAGCGAGGTACAATCGTGGATCGTTCAAATTAATATCGCGTGGTTGGCTAGAATTGTCAGGTTACACCAATGCTCCTTCTTGAAACACAGACTCTAAGCGTGCCCTCTCAGTCCTCCGTCGAACAAGATCTCGACTAACCCATCTCAGTACCTTGGTTACCCGTATATGCGCTGCAGCTAGTAAGCCTCTTGCTCTTAGTACCTCCACATTGAGTCGGATTTAGGTACGTCCAAGTACCTTATCTTGATAGCAACCCATGGCTTGCCACCGTATCGGAGAACTCGTCAACTTTTGAGGTAGAATCTGAGGTATCTTCTATCTACTCAACCATCTCAGGTCTTCAACCGAAGTAGTGAACCTATGGTTCACCAACTCTAAGGGTGTAAATCTTACGAGTTTACCTAGCATACCAACTAGCTTTTAATTCAATTGGTTCCGTGTCCGAAACAGAATCTTAGTAGGATCACCTGGGGTCTGACCTTAAACCTTAGGATCGTAATTATCTTTTATTTAAACTCTTTGCAAGTCATTAGATTCATGTGTTTCCGTTTTGCTCTTCACTTAGCCATTTTATTTAGGATTTTATTCGGATCCTTTAGGTTTTATGAATTACTTAATTCACGTGGTGATTAAGCAAGTGTCACAGGGGCTTGATTTCCTTTCTCTTTCCCACATTGCTAGGTTTTCAAGGGGCACTTTGAAACCCCAACCTGTTCATAGAAATTCTTGGTCCTATATCAAGCCTTAAGATCTCAAAATCTCGTTAATCTCGAAATGTAACGTACATGCAACACTACACCCACGTTTAAATTAAAAACTTGGTGGTATACCCTCCCCTAATCTCATTTATCGTGCAAGGGGAGTGGTTAATGCATAGGCATTTAATAAAATTTCAGTACTAATTTATAAGAAAATTGGGAAAAGGGGGGTGCCTACTGTTAGGGTTTTGAGGCATGCTCTTGCCCTCCCCCTTCTCACACCCAGCAACAACCGCAAACATAGCAACAATAGCCACTACAACCAACGCAGTAGCAGTGGCAGTTGGAGCTGCAGTGATCATCGGAGCAGCAGCCGTGACCAGCGAGAAGGCATGAGGAGGGTCGACAAGAGGGAAAATAGGGGAGGAGGAGAGAGGGTGGTGGGAGCAATAGCTCTCCCTATCGTCCCTCTTCTTGATGTTGAAAACAAGAGGGAGAGAGTGGCTTCCCTTGGAAGCTATCCGTCGATATTGTATGGTGGGGGGAAAATTACCCTAAGAGCCCCTCCATTCCAAAACTTGGGGGCCAAGTTAGTCCCCACATAAGTTTTTATCACAAAAAGCCCCCTTGTAAACTTTACTTGAAGCCATGAGAAAGAAAAATGAGAGAAGCGAAAAAAAAAAGGATTCAAGGGAAAGTCCTATTTCCCCAATTCGTAGGGAGGTTTTACTTGGTTTTGGAATTAATCAAAATTTTTTTTCTTTCTTGACCCCTTACATTTATCATTTATTTAATTTTAAATTCATAATAAAGCAAGACAAGAGAGGAGCATCCAACCATCAGGGTGGGGGTAACAAATAATCTGATCAAAGAGGTATAGTGGAGTTGAGGATCCTTTATCGAGGTATGTGTAGATATGCGTGCTATGCCTTTGGGATTCTTTTAGGAAATTCCTCTAAGTCAACTTGACCGCAAAAGGTTATACCAAGATCTTCACCTATTTGAGCTAGAAAACACAATTATGGTTAAACTCCCTAATCCTGATAGTTCAATTTAAAGGGGGTATTCTAGAGGGGAGGCAAGGCAAGAGAAAGAGGATGTGGAGAAAGAGAGGTACATAGGTATCTACATATGATTTATTTATCTGAATGTGTACTATCTAGGTAAATATATGATTATATGTAAATCACCTTCATATAGAGAAAAATCAATATTAACCATTAGATCTCTCTTAAATCAATGAATGGTTGATATTAAAAGAACTTCATCTCCCACCTCCCTCTTATGTCCCTTCATCTCCCACACCTACCACCACCACACATGGCTGCAACTTCGTCACCATCGATCTCTCTCTCACTCACTCAGCTCTCTGGCAACTCTCTCCGTCGACGTCCTCCTTTCGCCGTTGGGCACGTTCTCAAGGTAACAATCCACCTCCCAAGCACCCTTACCCCCACCACCACCACCGGCTCCTTCTCTCCTCCCTCTCTGGAGCACCCCCACCACCACCACCTACACCGCCCCTCCTCTTCTCCCTCTCCATAACACCCCCGCCACCACGATCACCACCGCTGCTCCTCTTCTCCTTCTCCGCAGCACCCCCACCACCACGACCACCACCAACCCCTCCTCTTTTCCCTCTCCGCAGCAACCTCCCACCACCACCACCACCACGGCCCCTCCTCTTCTCCCTCTCCGCAGCACCCCCACCACCACGACCACCACTGGCCCCTCCTCTTCTCCCTTTCTGCAGCACCCGCACCACTACGACCACCACCGTCGCTCCTCTTCTCCCTCTCTGCAGCACCCCCACCACCATGACCACCCACCACCACGACCACCACCGGGCCATCCTCTTCTCCCTCTCCACAACACCACCACCATGACCCCTCCTCTTCTCCCTCTCCGCAGCACGCCCACCACCACCAGCACCATTGGCCCCTCATCAACTCCATAACACCCCTTTCTTTTCCGACCAGTTATTTGTGCCTACTATTGCACAAATTGCGTGCTACTTGTGCCTCTTATCATCTGAGGCATCTATCTGCCATAGTTGATTCATGGAGAATATACGACTAGTTATCTTATTTTTAGATAGTATCTGTAATATATAGTTCCCACTAGATGTTTGCAATGCCTGCACCTCACTTAAAGTTTGTGCCTTTATGCTTTGAGGTTCTTCGTGATTGCTTCGTTTGAAAGTTCATTAGCATGATGTCTTATCTCTAGCCAGCAAGTTCACATTATGTGATTGTGTAAAGTTTTCTCCGTTTCTTGCTTTAGCTTATAACTTGGTGATTCAATTTGTAGGTTACAATGGCCATTGTAAGAGGAGTTGCTTCTGACACTGAGGTCTGTATTTTGCTTTACTATCTCACGCTTTTACATTCTGTTTTAAACAGTTTCATGATACGTTATTGGGATCTCACTATTACATTTTTAATTGGTGAAATTTTACATCTTGTCTCCTACTCCCAAACAACCAAAAAAAAAAATTTGGTTACCAATGATAAATTTTATTTTTAGTTTTCTCAATGATAATTGAGGTTTTCTTAATGAGTTTTGCAATTTTTTTATTTGTTTAATTATCATAACAATGTAGGTAATGAATGGAAGCGAAGAAGATACCATAATGATAAGCTTTCCATTATTGACATTTCAGATCCAAACTTAAATGAGGTATGTGAAAAATCATGTTTAATAATAAAAGTGTCAATGTAATGTTTATAATATTTATAATGAATTTTACATCATTTTAAAGCATAGTCAATTTGAATCACATAAGGTAGAAGAACCAAGACTAATAATGATAAATGAACAAGCTTCTTCAATAACGGATGAATCGATTCCAACTATTGACATGTTGTTTGATTCTATTGAAGAAGTTTGGACATAGTATTGGTTTTAGTGTACGGATATGTCAAAAAAAAAGATAGTAAAACAAATGATGTGATCCATAAATATTTTGGATGCTAAAAACAATGATTTAAGGGAGAAAAGAAAAAAATCACATGGTGTTGAAGCCGAGAAAGAAAAGAATGCAAAAAGGATCAATATTAGAAGAGATGGTTGTGAAGCAAATTTGGTAATAAAGAAAAATTCAAATAATAAGTGGGTGGTTTTCAAATTCATTGAGAATTATAATCATGAACTAGCTATGTCACAAGAGAGTCATTTTTTGAAATCTAAAAGACATGTTACTTCACATAAATCTTGCATTGTATATACTCTGAATCAAATGTGTCTTCATCAAAGATGATGCATATCTGGAAAAGACAAGCTGATGGCTATCAAAATATTGGTTGCTTAGAGAGGACTTGAGAAATTATGAGAAGCGCATGCGAGCATCTTTGAAGCAATTGGATGCTCTTATCTTTATTGAAAATTTAGAAGAGAAAAAAAACACATACATCATTTTATTATGTTTATGAACTAGATGAAGAAAATAAATTGAAGCGCCTCTTTTGGGCTGATGGCATTTCAAGAAAAAATTATGTTTTTTTTGGCGATATTGTAGTTTTTGATACAACCTATGAGACAAACAAGTATTGCATGATTTTTGCTCCATTTATTAGGGTAAATTATCATAGGCAATCAATTATCTTTGGTGTTGGATATTACAGAATGAAAAAATAGAATCATTTGTAAGATTATTTTCGAAATTCTTACAAGCCATGGATGCATGGTTACCAAATGGATTCAATAATTACACATTTGTCCACCCTCTGGTTTGAAAGTCTTTATCTCACATTTACACACACATTTTGAGTTGGTTGGTGTGACGACCTGAGTCTTGCCAACTGACGAGACCCAAGTCGTCAAGTGCTAATACCAAGTAATAATATAAAATACAGGATCACAATCATCCAACACTTAGTTATAGAACATTAATAACTAAACATTCATTCATAATGCATTACATGAAAAGTGTTGACAATTAAAATAAAATTCACCACAGAAAATAGGAAAATAAACCAAGTACTCAAGTACTGATACAACCACAAAAAAGACTAGAATAAAAAAGAGTCTAACAAACAAAAGTAAAACTAAGTGAGCCACAACACTCAGTATTCTGCAACAGAAGGACCAATTGCAGCTGCTATGCCTAGCTACTGAACAACACTTGAGTACGGAACCTAAGAAATACGTCAGTAAAAATTAAGTAGAGTAGAACAACTAAGTAAGACAGTGGCAAAGAGTGTAAGAGAAAGGGTGTTGTATCATCAGTTAATCCATTTATTAGTCACCACATTATCTTGTTCATTTTATGCGTTAAGCACAACTTATTATAGTTAACATCCTGTTAATCAACGCTTTAGGGCACGAGGCGATCTCGTGTGACTACCTAAGGTGCAAAACCGGTATAAGCCATCTTTTTGGCTTAGAAGGCGACTTATACCCATCGAGTCACCTCGATTTGCCACCTTAGGGTCATTGCAGAAAGGAGTGGTGGCTATGTTGCATGACGTAAACACGCGCAAGCACTACGCACGCTGAACCATAGACAACAAATGACCAACTCACCAGTTGAGAAAAGAACCAACTCCAACTCTCGAGTCCCGCATCTAACTTTCCCAGTTGGTCATTAAGCCTAACTAAAGGGTCGTAGGGAGGCTAGCAACTCCATAAACTAGCCCAAAGCTGGTCCAAAGGACCAAAGCTACAGCTAAAATTCGATGAGTAGCAAGGCTAACAGCAGTTGTCCAACATCTAAATCCTGACGAATCCCTCGTTATAGGTTCAATAACTTATTTCCAGATAACTGAATTAATAACATCAATTAATTAAATCAGTCCTATCCAGTCCAATGGCTGGGGCTTACGCCATGGTAACGGGACCTCCTCCCTCCTTGAGGAGGGATTTTTCTTTTTTCTTTAAGAAAAACACATCAATTAATTAAACCAGAAGCCATTACTTACGTTTGTTGATTCAAATTATGAACGAGTTCACATCATTCCAAAATTAATTGTTAACTATTTAGTTTCCAATTTTTGATTGTGATCTTAAGTAATTTATCGATTAACGATCACAACGACACTTGTTTCATGAAAAATGGAGTTTGCTTCACATATGCGATAATAAGGTTACTTTTAATATACTTAACATTAAATATCTATGTAGCATCTATTCATTGTATATTAAAGTACCCAAAATGGTAACAATAGTCCCACATGGGTTTTGAACTCTGCAAAAGGGTGAAAACGCACGCTAACAAGAATGTACGTGAAGAAATATACGAAAATGGGTCTAGAATATGTGGATAACCGAACCCAAGAAGAGGGGTAGACTACTCTACTTAATGTCATCAAAGGGTCACAGTGACTTCAAACAATGTGCAATAGGCTTGGAAATGCATGCGGCACCTTCCTCAAACTTCGTGCATGCACCAGACAAGTTTCTTACATTAAACGCACCAAAAATCAGGTTGAAAAACACATCAGACATGTTTCTGATTTTCCACATCATAAACGGTACTCAAAAATGAAAATAAAAGGTACCAACGTGTAGTAAAGGTCGATATGATTCCAACAATATCTTATTTGTTGAAATCCAAGGTCAAGAAAGCCTCGAACTGCTTGGAAAAGTGCGAAGGGGTCGCTAGACTAACCAATTCAAGTGAACCATTTGGCTGGTCCATGCGAGTCGCATGTGACATGCGCTGTGCTATGATTTGCCTACGCCCATCGATTGTGACATGTGTTGCGCATTTGCTACACCCGTGACTGCTTCTTAGTGTGAATGCGATAACACACACACGGTTCGCCCTTTGTGTTGCCTCCTCACGTTGGCCATTGCCACCCTTGCTACACGTGTCGCGCCCTTGTCTTGCACTACTGTCGGAGGTGCAATAATTGCGTTGGGAACCCTAGCAGGTATTCCTATTATGATTAGTGATAGAGAACGATGGTTTCGAGAGATAACCAGGTTTTATTGTTATGTCGTTGTAATATAGCCAGTTATTGCCATCATTTCAAATATATAATTTTTACTCGGAAAATAAAAGAGTTCCCGAGGTCGAACTCAGGGAGCAAACTGTATTCTAGAGATATACATGTTTCTTTTACAAAAATAAACAAAGAGAGAGAAAGAATGTGGTCTTTTTTTTTTCTTTGTTTCTCCTCGTCTCAGATCTGCTTCTTCTTCGTTCTGCAGAGGTGATGCTCTTCTTTCTTTCTTCAGATCTCCTTCTTCTTCTTCGTTCTGCAGAGGTGATCTTCTTCTTCTCAGTTCTGCAGAGGTGATGCTCTTTCTTTCTGCAGATCTCCTTCTTCCGTCTTTTCTTTTTCCAGTCAGGGACGTCGCCCCTCCTTCTTTCTTCTTTTCCCTTCAGGCCGTCGTCTGATTTCCAAATCAGACGACTTAAACTGCCTGTTGCTACAGTGTCTTCCTCAGCTTCCTTCTTCTTCACCTGTTCCTGCACACTTCAGAGCTTACGTCAGAGGACAAAACCTACTCTACCCTCTCCCCCGCGTCTCTCTCTCTCTGAAACCACTCTTGGGAAAGCTCTCCCAGAGCTGCCGGGTAATCGGGTACGGGTCGTGCCCGGGTCCAGGCCCACCGGCGTGCGTGGTGGGCGAGGAGTGCAGGTCAGTCTAAGTCGGGTCGGGTCGGGTCAAGTCCGCGGGGCGTGAGCGCGGACGAGACCGGGTAACCGGGCGGGTGAAGGGGACCTCACCCCGTGTGCTGAGGCAGTAAGCCTCCAGCACTTTTGCGTCTTATATCGCTGCGCCTCTTCGGACTTTTCCGAGGTGGGACTAAATGTCCCACCTCAATTGCGCGCCCGCAGCAGGGAAAGCAGCGGGAGATCGCGACGTCACGCGAAGCCTTCTGCCTTAGCTGCGAGCCTGGTGTTTTGTCGAAACGCCTCGCAAGGCCTGGGAGTCGAATCTGGGCGTGGCGCTGAGCGTGGCGCGCCTGTAGCTGCAGGCGGAAGCAGCTCCTTCTGCACGGCAATGGCGGCGGAGGTCGGGTGGCCTGTTCACAGAAAAACGGCCTCTCGGCCTAATCAGAAAGTGCCGGGAGCTTCGCCAGGGTGCGGCGAAGCTCGTGTGGGTGGTGGCGAGGCGCGGGGCGGCGTGCAAGGGCTGCCCTAGGTCGGACTGTGGGTCGGAGGATGGGTTTGTTGGGGGAAGCGTTACGGAGGTGTGGAGTGGCAGTGAAGGGGTGGGGGGTGCTCAGTGTGATGAGGTGGAGGTTCGGTGAGGGTCGGCGAGGTGTGTGAGGCTGTGGAGCGATGGGAGCATCTCGCCGGAGGGTAGCCGGAGACGAAGGGGGTGACGATGGTCAGGGTCGGTCGAGGGCTTAATTGAATAAATTGAAGGCGGGGAAAGAAAGAGGAGAAGAAGGGGAGTAGTTCTAGCTTACTTGCAGGGACGAAGGGGGAGGAACAGGGCGACAGTCGTATCGACTGTCGCCGGAGAAGACGATGCTCAGGGAAAGGGGCGGCGGCGAGCAGAGAGCCGGAGAGGCGCCAGCTGGGTGTGGCGTGGCGCGGAAAGAGCAGGGGAGGAAGTCTCTGCTGCTGGTATTGCGGCAGAGCGAAGAGGAGAAGGGGGAGGAACCGCCGGAGCTGGTGAGCGTCTGCCGGAGAGAGAAGAGAGGAAAGTTGGGGGTTTTCTCCGTCAGACCCGAGCTGCCCCGGTCGGTGGAGCAACGGGGGGTATTTATAGGGATCAAAACAGGGAGGAAGGCGGAGGGAGACGACGTGTCTCCCTCGCCGGAGGATGGCCGGAAACAACAACCCATACCGTCCGTGCGTTCGCACGGCCGGTATGGTGGGTTACAACGACCAGGGGGGTGTCCCTGCGACGGCTGACGACGCAGGGCACCCCCGGTTTACTTGCCAGGTCCCCCACCTCACCCTGCGCGGCGCCATGCTCCGCGCAAGGTCGCCGGAGCATGGTGCTGGCAGGTTTTGCAGGGGGACCTGATCGCAAAGAACGAAGGAGAGTTAGGGGCCAAAATGCGAGGGTTCAAAAGTTGAGGGCCAAAGAGTAAATATATGAGGACCAAAGTGTAAAGTCGGTCAATGAGGTTTCTTCTTAGGCTCAAGTTTTTATACATGACTAATTAGGACCTAAGGAATCTGATGGTGAATTTCATTTCTATATTAAACCTTGTTTGACCGGTCAATTTATGCGAAAATCCAAATTAAGTTATTAATTGGGCATGGTTCTCAATGTAGGTCAAAATGGGTTCTGAAGGCCAAATTGAAGGTTCTAAACCATAGAGATTATTTTTATATAAATTTTAGAGGGTTTATTCTATTTTTACTTTGCCTCGAACCTCGTGAATTGAAGTGGGTTGTTTTAGGGTTACAGATTATCATTTAGTTTCTTGGAATTGCTGTAGCCCTTGCTAGATCATTTCATCCCACTTTTATTCTTATTAAGTTGCTTTGACCTATGTTTGGGCCCTGAATTACCCTGTATGCAGATTATACTGGTAAAATTACATTTTTACCCCTTATGACTTGTTTTTTTCTCAAACTTAGAATTCTCTGAGTTAAGCCTTTCCTTAAGTTATGTAGGAGCTTTTATCCTTTGTATTGGGTCAAAATGAGCTAGTTATGGCTCATGATGAAGTTCTCATCATACCCCCATGCCTAGCTTTTGCTAGTCCCTTAGCAAAAACTTAAGGTTTCAACCCTTGTTCTAGACCATGAAGTTTTTAATAGTTTTAGATAAGTGCCTTTTTTATTTGAGCATAGATTAGGTTAGAATGCTGACCATAGGCCTAAAAGGTACTCTAGTACCAATCAAGATCCAAATCTGTCTAGCCTTAGCCTCAGTCTTTAGCAAAGGTTTTTAAGGTCCACAAGAACTAACCTAAGGTTTATTGGACTTTGTGGTTAAAGCACCCGTGCTTGAAATGATTTTAGCCCTGGCTCAGTTCGCAGTGCGTTTTGTAAGAGAGAGATAGAAAGTCTTTCTGTTTGGAGAGTTTTCTCTCTCTTTTTCTTTTTAGTTCTAGCCTAGGATTGGCTTTTCAACACGGTCTGTATCAGATTCCTTGCTCCCATCATCAATCCTCAAGGGTTCCTGGCGATCGATGTTTCGAGATAGCACCGCCCATGGCAACCCCCGGAACCCTGGCTATTGAGATTTCGAGATAATCCCATCAATGGTGTTCCGTGGCCGAATCCAGACCCTGGCAATTGACACTTCGAGATAATGCCATCCATGGAATCTGAACCAGCAGAGTGCTTACATGCCCCCAGTAGGATATGCAAATATCCTAAGAGACAAGCACCGAGGAGATGATATTTTGTTACGCATCTTCGAGGGGATTTCCCGCCTCTCCGCGCTGGGAACTCGTCCAAATCAACTTGTGTTGATCGGCCGCTCCTATTCTAGGTGTTCCTTTCAGGATTTTGCGACGCTTCTGTGTGATTCTGATTTTTACGCTTATTGAACTAGGCTGTGTGTGAGGTTAGGGTGCTTAGGTTACTGAGTCCCGTAAACCAAAAATTAGTTAACGAGGCCGAATACTCCCTAAGCCTTAGACCTAATACTTCAGCTTTTCATTTTCCTCAACCTCTTGAGGAGTGTCCAAATCTTAATGGGTACTAAGAGTCTATTCAAGAATGCCTAAGGTTTGCGTTCTTACTAATCTCATTATGCACTTTTCAGTTATTCTCTTGAATGAGGTCTAGAACTTAGGTTAATTCCTTAGTTCCTTACTAACGACTATCACCTTTTCTTATAATTTCGTGCTCCTTTTTCATTTTGTTTCTCTTCTCCTTCACAAAATTTCCTTCTCCTCTTTTCCTCTTATTCTTTTTCGAAATTTTTTTTTTTAATTTTTATGGTGTTTTTGGCATATGTGAATTTTTTTGTTTGAAACCTTTTCTTACAAGTTTTGCACTTTCATGCCCCCCCATGCCTAAGATTTGCAATGTCCTCATTGTAACCTAGGGGGTCTTAGTTCATTCCTTAAGACAGAAATTTGGATGAGTGGATGGGTCGGGTTGAATTTTTTTTTTTTTTTGCGGACGATTTCAAATCCCAGATGCAAGCATCTGAGTTGGGGTCGGCTGTCTACAAGGGTGAACTTCGAGTGCTAAAAGGTGTCAGAACAAGTTTCAGGTTTTCAAAGAGAATGACGGGCTGCCTCCCGTTAAGCGCTGAGTTTTACGCCATCGGCTGGGCGCAATAAGCTCAAGGGGAAAGGAGGATATAAGATGCCTCAGCCAAATCAGTAGAAGTTACATCAATGAACGGCTTGAGTCTCTGACCGTTCACGATGAAAGGTTCAGAATCGTGGCTGAGTGGACTGATTTCGATTGCTCCATTTCCAAAAACCTGTCGGACCAAATATGGTCCGACCCACTTAGATCTCAGTTTTCCTGGGAAGAGTTTGAGTCAGGCATCAAAGAGTAGGACCTTTTGACCAGGATGAAAGATCTTTCTCGAGATGTGTTTGTCGTGGAAGGCTTTAACCCGCTCCTTGTAGATTTGCGAGTTCTCGTACTCGTCTAGGCGTAATTCATCGATCTCGCTGATTTGGAGTTTTCTGTGGGTCCCAGCCTTGGAAAGATCTAGATTACAGTTCCGTACTGCCCAATAGGCTTTATGCTCCAGTTCTACGGGAAGGTGGCATGCCTTTCCGTACACCAGTCTAAAGGGAGACATGCCCAATTGGGTCTTGTGGGCGGTCCTATAGGCCCACAATGCTTCCGGAAGTCGGGACGACCAGTCCTTCCTGTCAGGTCGAACAGTGACTTGCAGGATTTTCTTGATCTCCCGATTAGACAGCTCAGCTAGACCATTAGTTTGGGGGTGGTAAGGAGTAGAGATTCGGTGAGACACCCCGTATTTGGTCATCAGTGACCTAAACTGAGCATTTGTGAAATGGGTCCCCCCATCAGAGATTATTGCACGAGGAATCCCGAACCTTGAGAAAATGTGTTGATGAATGAATTTGAGAACGATTTTGTGATCACAGGTTCGGGTCGGTATGGCTTCGATCCATTTGGACACGTAGTCCACAGCCAACGGAATGTATTCAAAACCATCCGAAACAGGAAAGGGGCCCATAAAATCAATCCCCCAAACATCAAAGATTTCGCATACTAGAATCGGTTGCATAGGCATCATGTCGCGATGGCTCATGTTGCCCAAAGTCTGGCAACGACTGCATGCCTTGCAGTGACTATATGCGTCTTTGAACAGTGTGGGCCAGTAAAAGCCGCACTGGAGGACTTTTGATGCGGTTTTATGCCCGGCAAAATGGCCACCGCATGCCTGGTCATGGCAGAAAGAGAGGATGTTGTTGACTTCCCCTTTCGGGACACATCTCCGGATGATCTGATCGGCACCTATGCGGAAGAGGTACAGGTCTTCCCAAATGTAATACTTGGCATCGGAGCGTAATTTGTCTTTCTTGGCCTTCGGCCAATCGGACGGGATCTGATGAGATGCCAAGTAATTTACTATATTAGCAAACCATGGAAGGCTAGTACCAATAGTCAGCAGGTGCTCATCGGGAAAATGCTCAGTGATGGGTCCGGAAGGGTCAATTATTTCAGAAGGAAGACGGGACAAGTGATCAGCTACCACGTTTTGCTTTCCCGCTTTGTCGCGAATCTCAAGGTCAAATTCTTGCAACAGCAAGATCCATCGGATTAATCGAGGTTTCGCGTCCTTCTTTGCAAGGAGATGCCTCACAGCTGTGTGATCCGAGTATATGATGACACGGGAACCCAGAAGGTATGATCTGAACTTTTCTAGGGCAAATACTACAGCTAGCAGCTCTTTCTCAGTAACCGTATAGTTACGCTGAGCCTCATCGAGTGTTTTGCTGGCGTAGTAAATGACCACAGGTTTCTTGTCAATTTTCTGTCCCAAAACCGCTCCTACAGCGAAGTCGGATGCATCACACATGATCTCAAAGGGTTGAGACCAATCAGGGGACTGTAGGATCGGGGCTTGGGTGACTCGGTCACGTAGGATTTCAAATGCTTGAGTGCATTCCTTGGAGATTTCGAAGGGAACATCCTTGGAGAGAAGAGTGGTCAGGGGGCGTGCGATTTTTGAAAAATCAGGGATAAATCGTCGATAAAAACCGACATGTCCTAAAAAGGATCGGATGTCCCTGATCGAGCTAGGCATAGGAAGGTGAGAAATCAGATTAACCTTAGCTCGATCTACTTGGATACCTTTCTCCGAAATTGAGTGTCCCAGGACAATTCCCTCAGGCACCATGAAATGGCTCTTTTCCCAGGAAAGAACCAAATTCACATCGATGCACCGCCTGAGTATCTGGACCAAGTGTTGGAGGCAATCGTCGAATGATGCTCCGAAAACTGAAAAGTCATCCATGAAGACTTCCAGATAATCACCTACCATATCTGAGAATATGGCAAGCATGCATCGCTGAAAAGTAGCGGGTGCATTGCAAAGACCGAAAGGCATCCTTCGGAAAGCGTATGTTCCGAAGGGGCAGGTGAACGTGGTCTTTTCTTGGTCCTCAGGATGGATTGCCACCTGGTTATAACCGGAGTACCCGTCAAGAAAGCAGAAGAACCTATTTCCCGCTAGTTTTTCGAGAATTTGATCAATGAAGGGTAGTGGGAAATGATCCTTCTTCGTGGAGGAATTGAGTCGACGGTAATCTATACAGACTCTCCACGAGTTGGCTAATCGGGTAGGAATGATTTCTCCGGTCTCAGTCGTTATAGTGGTGAGTCCTGCCTTCTTGGGCACGACCTGAATTGGGCTCACCCAACGACTATCGGAGATCGGGTAGATGATTCCGGCATCTAACCATTTGATGATCTCCTTTTTCACGACCTCCTGCAGATTGGGGTTTAAGCGTCTCTGCATTTCATGAGAAGGTCGTGTGCCCTCTTCTGAATAGATATGATGAGTACAATAAGAGGGACTTATTCCAGTCAGATCATCGAGAGTCCATCCGATGGCTCTTCGATGTTGCTGGAGGACAATAATCAGACGGGATTCCTGTTCAGGACTGAGGTTGGAATTGATAATCACAGGAAAGGTCTGATTAGAACCCAAAAATACGTATTTCAAGTGAGCAGGAAGGGGTTTCAGTTCGAGGATGGGGTTTTCAGCAGCAGCGGGTGGTTCAGTATAGATGTGAGGTTCAAGGGTGGGAGTTACTGGGTTGTTCATATCTGGATTCGACTCCTCTGTTTGCGGGTCAAGATCCTTCTGTGGTTGATGAGGCATAATCGAGTCATTCTGGAGGTGTGATTCATCAACCAAAGTCTTGATGTCACAAATTTGTTCGATGACGCCGCAATTAATTCCTTGTTGGGCCTTAAATATATCAATTTTCAATGTTTGATCTCCAAACTTAAGCTCTATTTGGCCCTCCTCACAGCTGATGTTGGCTCTAGCAGTAGCCAAGAAAGGTCTCCTTAGAATGATTGGTGTATCCCTAGGGTTCTCAGGTGCATCCATATCTAAGACTATAAAGTCCACTGGAAAATAGAAATCCCGTACTCTCACGATAACATCTTCGAGAATCCCTTTTGGTGACTTTATAGATCGATCTGCTAATTGTAATGTCACCTCGGTTGGTTTCAGCTCAGATTCTTCTAGATGGTCAAGTAAGGATGTGGGTATCAGGTTTATGGATGCACCCAAGTCTAACAATGCTCTATCAAATTGGGTACCACCTATCTTACAGGAAATCAGGGGAGTTCCAGGATCTTTTGCCTTGGGTGGGAGTCTACTAAGGATTACAGAGCTGGCTTGCTCTGACAGAACAATTGGGCTCCCTCCCTTGGTTCGCGGCTTACGCTGGGGTGTACATATATTCTTTAGAAATCGTGCGTAAGCTGGTACGTGGCGGATTGCATCCATCAAGGGGATGTTTATGTGGACCTGCTCAAAGAGCTTGACCAGGTCCTCCTCAGGGGCCACGGGTTTGGTGGTCTTCTTTCCCTTGGTCAGGGCCTCGGGAAACGGGATCTTGGTTGGTTCTTCTAGGATAGGTCCAGGTTGTGGATCTGGAACAGCGGTACCTTGGATAACTATCCTAGGGTCATGGTTATCAGGCTGGGAGTGGTTTGGATAATGCGGGTCTTGAGTTGTTTTACCACTACGTGTTGTTACAGAATTTAATCCGGCCTGATTTTGGTTTGGGTTTGGTAGGAGGGGTGGCTGCTGCTAAAATCCCGCATAAGAAGTTGAGGCTTCCATCTCGTCTGGAGATGGAGCAGTAGGAGCCTGATAAATCCATTGGGCGTGGCCTAAATTTGGATTCATAACGCGCTTCTGGGTTGGCACGTTATTTGGGTTAGGAAGAGGTTGGGAAGGGAGTGTGCCTGGTTGGCGAGAATTTGCCAACTGGGCCAGTTGAGTTTTAACTTCTGTAAGCTCGTCCTTGTGCTGTTTCTGAATAGCCGCATTCGTTTTTTGAATGTCAGCCAGAGTCTGAAGGATTAAGGACATTTGATCTTGATTTGGCCCTGATGGATAAGTAGGGTTGGGCCGAGGCTGAGGCGGCTGGTAGTGACGAGAGGGCTGTGGGCGGGACTGAAAAGGTGGTCTTTGGGTTTGGGAATTTCCCGCCCACTGAAAATTGGGATGGTTTCGCCATCCAGGGTTGTAAGTGTTGGAGAATGGGTCGTTCTGGATGGCGTTGAGGTCCTCGCAGGTCTAAGGAACCTCCTGAGAATCAGGGAAAGGAGGAATGGAGTTCCCCCGGCTGGTGTAGAAAGGATCGGATGATCTTCCAGTCCAAGAATCAGATGGGGATGGATATGGATCCATCCCAGGGGAAGATCGGTGGAGGATGTTTTGCACAGTCTCCTGTGTGGAAGGAGGTTGTGCAAAGGAGTTACGCGCGGAGGTGGCTCGCTGCAAGTGCTGAGTTAGCTCATCCACCTTCTTTTCAATGATTGAGACCTTGTCCAATCGACTGGCCATTAATTCCAGGTCGACTGATGCGGACAGGCCCTGCGTCTCATGTGCTCCCTTAAGATTCGTCGCTGCGCGGGTATTCGTCCTGTCGAATAGTCCCATGGAGTCATTGTTGATGGAGTTCTCGCACATGTTTTCGAGAATCTCCCATACGGTGTCTTCATGTTGACCCATGATGTTTCCTCCGCAAGTTGCATTGACGAAAAGGCGGATGTCCTCACGGAGTCCCTGGTAAAAAGATTGGACTTGTTCCCATTTAGGAACTCCGTGATGGGGGCACTTTCTCATGAGATCCTGAAAACGATCCCATGCCTCATGGAGAGGTTCTCCTGATTGTTGAGTGAAGTGTGTAATCTGATGGCGCAAGGCGTTGGTCCGACCAACGGGAAAGAACTTTTTCAAAAACTCGGATTGAAGTTCTTCCCAAGTGTTGATCGGCCGGGTCTGAGTTTGATACCAATGGGCGGCCTTGTCCATAAGAGAAAAGGAGAACATCTTCATGAGAAGAATATCCCGATTTTGCGCATCTGATCCAAAAGTGTGGGCCAGATGCTTTAGCTGTTTGATGTGCTGGAAGGGATCTTCAGAATTAAGCCCATGGAATTTAGGTATAGCATGAATCATGTTGGGCTTTAGTTCGGAATCAGGTCCTCCAGTCGGGATTCTGACTCGAGGCTCAATGGCCACCGCAGCAGGATTGTAGTGGTCCCGCATCATAGGACGCTGTGGTGGGTGCACGAAGTTTTGGAAGAGGTCATTGAGTCGCTGGAGCTGGTGTTCCAGATTATTTTCTTCCTCAACTGGCTGAGCCATGATGGGGGAAGAAGAAGAACTTGGTTCTGAATCAGAAGAGAGAATAATGTGAGGGTGTTTCTGCACAAACACGGGCGTCGAGGCTTGGCCTTGACGAGAGCGAATTTCTAAAGGAGGTCTTAAGGGTGGTCTTAGAGACCTCCTTCCGTACATGCACAGTTGGAAGAGGTAAGTTTAGAAGGTGCTGGACCCAATCAAGGCACCCAAAAATGTGTTGGGTGACTATAGAGGTGCGGGGCAGATGGACCCCTTGATCAGAAAGATCGTCCACCTGAGAATTACCTGGGCAGCCAGAGAGGGAGAGTCCCGTGAAGACCCCTACACGGTAGAGCGTCCCCACGGGTTACAGGGTTTCCCCCACCCGACCTCTCTTGTCACTGCGGGTCCAGGTAGACCAGAATGGGGATCTTGACCTCTTAAGTCTACCAATTTTAGCTTAAGATCAGGGTGCTTAAAGTTACACTTGAACTCTTAGGTATTTTGAGTGAGAAAGTGACCTAATTTTAAGGTTGGTTGACCCAAGAAGTCAACTTTACCTCTTGTTCCTTTGAGAGCTTTTTGGGTCCTTTCTTTTAGGGTTCAAGAGTGTTTAGAGAGCCAATTGTTTTAGGTTTCCTTTGAATAGGTATTTTCAGACAAGGGCTTGGGCACACTTCATTTGGTTTTCTCAATTCTTGCTTAAGGAGTGTGTCTCTAAATCCCTAGTGTTGGATCCTAGGTTGGCTCTACCTGGTCTAGTTAATTCTTTGTTGGGTAATTAGGGCTCAAGCAAGAATGTGTTAGCCCTTAAATACCCTTAATAGTGTGCAGGAATAATGAGTTGAAAACATGCAACTTTTATGGTTACTAAGTATGGAAGACAGGTTAGCCCTATATTGCTTGTTCTTTTCTTTCTTTTGAGTTTTAGGGGTTAATAGCGAGAGGAAAAATTTACCTGTCCTCGGAGTGGTTGTTGTGCGGTTGCTTGTCTTCTTGATTTCCTGTAGTTTTCTGCACAACAGAGAGGAGATTATCAGAAATTAAAAAGAAACAGGAATGTTTACCTCTAGAATAGCCGTTGCTCCCCGGCAACGGCGCCAATTGATAGAGAACGATGGTTTCGAGAGATAACCGGGTTTTATTGTTATGTCGTTGTAATATAGCCAGTTATTGCCATCATTTCAAATATATAATTTTTACTCGGAAAATAAAAGAGTTCCCGAGGTCGAACTCAGGGAGCAAACTGTATTCTAGAGATGTACATGTTTCTTTTACAAAAATAAACAAAGAGAGAGAAAGAATGTGGTGTCTTTTTTTTTTTCTTTGTTTCTCCTCGTCTCAGATCTGCTTCTTCTTCGTTCTGCAGAGGTGATGCTCTTCTTTCTTTCTTCAGATCTCCTTCTTCTTCTTTGTTCTGCAGAGGTGATCTTCTTCTTCTCAGTTCTGCAGAGGTGATGCTCTTTCTTTCTGCAGATCTCCTTCTTCCGTCTTTTCTTTTTCCAGTCAGGGACGTCGCCCCTCCTTCTTTCTTCTTTTCCCTTCAGGCCGTCGTCTGATTTCCAAATTAGACGACTTAAACTGCCTGTTGCTACAGTGTCTTCCTCAGCTTCCTTCTTCTTCACCTGTTCCTGCACACTTCAGAGCTTACGTCAGAGGACAAAACCTACTCTACCCTCTCCCCCGCGTCTCTCTCTCTCTGAAACCACTCTTGGGAAAGCTCTCCCAGAGCTGCCGGGTAATCGGGTACGGGTCGTGCCCGGGTCCAGGCCCACCGGCGTGCGTGGTGGGCGAGGAGTGCAGGTCAGTCTAAGTCGGGTCGGGTCGGGTCAAGTCCGCGGGGCGTGAGCGCGGACGAGACCGGGTAACCGGGCGGGTGAAGGGGACCTCACCCCGTGTGCTGAGGCAGTAAGCCTCCAGCACTTTTGCGTCTTATATCGCTGCGCCTCTTCAGACTTTTCCGGGGTGGGACTAAATGTCCCACCTCAATTGCGCGCCCGCAGCAGGGAAAGCAGCGGGAGATCGCGGCGTCACGCGAAGCCTTCTGCCTTAGCTGCGAGCCTGGTGTTTTGTCGAAACGCCTCGCAAGGCCTGGGAGTCGAATCTGGGCGTGGCGCTGAGCGTGGCGCGCCTGTAGCTGCAGGCAGAAGCAGCTCCTTCTGCACGGCAATGGCGGCGGAGGTCGGGTGGCCTGTTCACAGAAAAACGGCCTCTCGGCCTAATCAGAAAGTGCCGGGAGCTTCGCCAGGGTGCGGCGAAGCTCGTGTGGGTGGTGGCGAGGCGCGGGGCGGCGTGCAAGGGCTGCCCTAGGTCGGACTGTGGGTCGGAGGATGGGTTTGTTGGGGGAAGCGTTACGGAGGTGTGGAGTGGCAGTGAAGGGGTGGGGGGTGCTCAGTGTGATGAGGTGGAGGTTCGGTGAGGGTCGGCGAGGTGTGTGAGGCTGTGGAGCGATGGGAGCATCTCGCCGGAGGGTAGCCGGAGACGAAGGGGGTGACGATGGTCAGGGTCGGTCGAGGGCTTAATTGAATAAATTGAAGGCGGGGAAAGAAAGAGGAGAAGAAGGGGAGTAGTTCTAGCTTACTTGCAGGGACGAAGGGGGAGGAACAGGGCGACAGTCGTATCGACTGTCGCCGGAGAAGACGATGCTCAGGGAAAGGGGCGGCGGCGAGCAGAGAGCCGGAGAGGCGCCAGCTGGGTGCGGCGTGGCGCGGAAAGAGCAGGGGAGGAAGTCTCTGCTGCTGGTATTGCGGCAGAGCGAAGAGGAGAAGGGGGAGGAACCGCCGGAGCTGGTGAGCGTCTGCCGGAGAGAGAAGAGAGGAAAGTTGGGTGTTTTCTCCGTCAGACCCGAGCTGCCCCGGTCGGTGGAGCAACGGGGGGTATTTATAGGGATCAAAACAGGGAGGAAGGCGGAGGGAGACGACGTGTCTCCCTCGCCGGAGGATGGCCGGAAACAACAACCCATACCGTCCGTGCGTTCGCACGGCCGGTATGGTGGGTTACAACGACCAGGGGGGTGTCCCTGCGACGGCTGACGACGCAGGGCACCCCCGGTTTACTTGCCAGGTCCCCCACCTCACCCTGCGCGGCGCCATGCTCCGCGCAAGGTCGCCGGAGCATGGTGCTGGCAGGTTTTGCAGGGGGGACCTGATCGCAAAGAACGAAGGAGAGTTAGGGGCCAAAATGCGAGGGTTCAAAAGTTGAGGGCCAAAGAGTAAATATATGAGGACCAAAGTGTAAAGTCAGTCAAGGAGGTTTCTTCTTAGGCTCAAGTTTTTATACATGACTAATTAGGACCTAAGGAATCTGATGGTGAATTTCATTTCTATATTAAACCTTGTTTGACCGGTCAATTTATGCGAAAATCCAAATTAAGTTATTAATTGGGCATGGTTCTCAATGTAGGTCAAAATGGGTTCTGAAGGCCAAATTGAAGGTTCTAAACCCTAGAGATTATTTTTATATGAATTTTAGAGGGTTTATTCTATTTTTACTTTGCCTCGAACCTCGTGAATTGAAGTGGGTTGTTTTAGGGTTACAGATTATCATTTAGTTTCTTGGAATTGCTGTAGCCCTTGCTAGATCATTTCATCCCACTTTTATTCTTATTAAGCTGCTTTGACCTATGTTTGGGCCCTGAATTACCCTGTATGCAGATTATACTGGTAAAATTACATTTTTACCCCTTATGACTTATTTTCTTCTCAAACTCAGAATTCTCTGAGTTAAGCCTTTCCTTAAGTTATGTAGGAGCTTTTATCCTTTGTATTGAGTCAAAATGAGCTAGTTATGGCTCATGATGAAGTTCTCATCAATTAGGTCCTTAAACTTCCAAAATAAGCTTCTTTCCTTATTTTCTCTCCTTTTGTCTCTTCAATTTTGGTGGCAAATGAAGGGCAACGGTTCCAACTCTCAAGAGGCCCTTTTATAGATCCAACATTAGATTAGGTTTGGGATTTGTTGGAAAAATATCAATATTTCCCTTGGTTTTGGTTCACTTTACATTTAGGTCCTTATCGACTTATTTTGAACCTAATTTGAGCTATACACATCAAATTTGCATGAAACAAGTGTCGTTGGTAAGATCATGATGTAAGAAATCTAAGGATACCATACATAGTGTCTTTTTATTGAGTTTTGGCTAAGGGTTGACCAAAAAATGTGTTTCTTCACATTTTATGAGGCTTTCATACTCACATTGAACCCAATGCATGTCTATGGGTTAGAAATGACCTAAACCACTTTGAAATTACATGGGACTCAGATTTTAGGGTGTTACAACTTGTGGGTATCTACACATCAAATACTAGGTTTTCAACGAGGATTAGATCTGAAGGTCTAAGTCAAAAATAGAACTTAAGTTCAATATAATTTTGAGACCCTCATAGGAATGGTTGTTCTATTGCATTGGATATGCTCCCTAGATAAAGGGTATTCAAGCCCCAGCTTGGCACTTGGATTTCCAGTTATTTCCATTGAGGAGATATTCTAAACCAATTTTTTTGAGGAGCCATATATATATATATATAGAAAAGAAAGAAAGAAAGAAAAAGAAAGAAAAACAAAGAATATATATGTGTGTATTTAAATATGCACTGTGCAGAAGAAGGTCAGGTGTCTCTTACGGCATCATCCAGAGGCATTGGAGTGTAGAGCCTTCCACAGAGATATAGAGGGGCAATGACTCCACTTTTGTAGTAAGGTAAATCCAAAGTTGGACAAGTGGAGTGATTAGTAGACTTACGCCATAGAGATAACAAAGTTTTTGATCTGGTTGCCCATTTATCAAGTCATTGTCATGAACATAGATGCTTAGCTTTTAGTTTCTTGCAAACCTTGGGTGGACTTGTGAGCCGTAGAAACTACTCTAGAAATTGATAACTGAGGTTTATGGGAATTCCAAAAGATTTGGCGACTTGTATTTAAGGGATAGTCTAGTGTTGTTGAGTTTTTGTGTATAAACTTTCACGCGTATTTTTCGTAGTTGATGACCATTATTACCTCTTGATTTATATAATATTGACTCAAGTTTTGATTGTATTTGCATTTCATCTGCATTTTGCTCAGGACTAGCAAAACATAGGCATGGGGGTGTGATGAGCATACTTAATTATGGTCTAACATGCTTAGTTAGGTTGGTTTTGTAGCACTATATGCATTAGAATTAGGGCATTGTATATGCAATTGCATGCATGCATCTGAGAATTAGGATGGCATGATTAAGCCTAGTTATTCCATGGTTATTAATACTATGTTCTATTCTAAGTAGGAGTACTGGGCCAAGCCAACGAAGAAAAAATAATTATGCTTAAGCTAAAGGTGACAAATGAAGCGCCATGAAACCCCCACACCTTGAAACCTTAACCTCAGCCTCCACTATCTAGAAACTTAAAGGCGACGCCCATTGATGGTCGAAAATTCATGCGAAGAAAAAATTGATTTAGGAATAAGAAACCCGTGTCGTCGTAATCGCAAAAAATTTGACTTATCATATAATTTAATTGAGACTTGGTGAGTCTTGGGTCAAATACAAAGGGACGACGTTTGATCAAAAATCTCATTCAGCTTTTATTTCCTTTTGGTTTTTTCGCCTTTTGTAATTTTTATAGGTTTTGATATAAGTAGAATATCCGGTCAACACTAATCTAGCTAAACAAAACAATTAGAGAGAGAGAATTGATAGTATAAATAAAAGCATTCCATTACACTACAAATGAAGAATAAAACGGAGAGAAAGAGAAAGAGGTGAGAAGAATCTCCTAAAGTGGCTGTCTGGTGAGATGATGGTGTTTGGCGGCAGTTGGATGACTAGGGTGTGGAGTAGGACAACGAGGATAAGGTGTAGGAGGAAACCAGGTAGAGGAAAGCTTGGGCTAAGCTAATAGGAATTTGGGAAGAGAAGATGGGAGTTCCTAACCAAAGGGAACGGGGTTGAGGAGGTGGAGGTGATCTTCTACCTGAATGGGGGTGAAAGGACAACCTTAGGTAACTCTATGAAGGTGGTAAGGTGTAGGATAAATATAGGTAGAGGGAGAGGATTTCTACACTAATAGGGTACCTAGAGGCTTAGGAATGGAGCTGTAGGAGCTTTGGTAGGCTTCCTAGGCTCTAGACTAGGTGAGGGGAGCATAGGTAGAGATGCTTGGCCAAAGGGGGTGTAGGGCATTTATATAGGGGTGAGGGAGAGACACTTCTTGACCAAACCACTCACATGTCACTCAATGTGCCATGCGCAGCACGCAGCTGTGTTCATCGCACGTAGCTGTGCGCTGCACTGGCACAACGAAGGCGAGCCCTCGCCATTTGATCCTCATTTGATGCGCCATAATCACGCATGTAGCATGCTTTATATCACACCTCGTTCGCGTCAGATCGCATGTTCACCGCTCGAGCGCATCCGCGGCACCACGTGGCACGCTTGCCATTGGGTGATCACCATCAAACGGTGAACATCACGCGCTCGGTGCGCTTTGAGAAGGTGAAGAGTCCGTAGTGTGTGACGTGGCTGCATTTGGCATGCCTAGCCATCATCGTGCAGTCGAATTGCACTGGCGCTCACGTGAAAGGGATGCATGGATCAAGGCTTAATCGTGCATCCCTTTGTTGAGAAGGGTGCACGCGAGCCACTGCGCTGTTGCTGCAATAGGCGATCTCGACCATTGGATGATGATCCAATGGCTGAGATTGATGGTGTGGATGAGAAGGCTCTTGCAGGCGACGTGGTGAGATCAAGGATCGTGCCTTAAGCATGCTTTAAAAGTTGAACGGCGACCATATGAGCCGTCCATCTTTTCTTCTTTGTAGTTGATGCTATGGATGTCCGATCGAGTCGATTTTTACAGCATTGGGCTGCGATTGTCGACCTAAATCCATTCGTACGGTTGGATTTGTCAATTGATGATTGGATTTGCAGCTCCCTATCCTTTAACCATTGATCTTCTTTGGCTTTTAGAGGATGCTACGAATGTCTGATCGGGACGATTTTGGAGGCGTTGAACTCTGATCGTTGCTTTGGTCACATCAGTACAATTAGATCTTTCATCTAAGGTCCTAAAATGTGTATCTTAATGTATAATTTACAAAATCTACTCTAATTGTACGATGATGCATGTTGTGCGATACTTACAATGCTGAATGCATCCACTAGCCTAGGAACATGCATAAATAGGTATTTTATCATGAAATATCGTATACTTATCACCCTCCAAGCCCCAACCAATTCCCATGCCCACCATTCCTTTCCTAAATTCCAAGAGCCCACCTAATTCTAATCAATCACCTCACCAAAATCACTTTCCTAAATTCTCCCTTCTAAATCTCAAACCCAATCCCACTTTCCTAAATCCTACACCCACATCCCACACCCACCCATTCCTCCACCTTATTTCCTGCGCCTACCACCACCAAAATGATAATGGAGAAAACATAAGTTTTTGAAGCGTTTGTGGTAGTGCGTAAATCATTAACAATTAACAATTAAATAATTGGATTTAAGAGTCTGGATCGAACACAGGGGCAAGATATGTGAAGTTCTATCTACATTTTTTTTAATGATTTTTTGTTTTGTATTTTTTTTGGGAGCGTTGGATATATGAATCAAAGGATTAAGTAGATTACTTGTTGAGAGATTTTCGCTTTAACAAGATGATAATAATAAAAATTGATACATCATTGTATTTTATGTGGTGGAAATTCTCCAATCAAAGTATTATTTGAATCTATAAAAATTAACCACGAAAGTTAGATTATCTCCACGGGAGGAACAAACCTAATAAACTCACGTTTTCAATGTGAACACATCCACAAAATAATCTAACAAATAAGTTATATATATAGAGAAAAAGAGAGAGAGATCACATAAAAGTGAGAGGAAAATCAGAGAAAGAGAAAGGATGAGAGAGAAAATTGCATCATATATAATATAGTAAATGAGAACCAAAGTGAATAATTAATCTCCTCAATTAGCTCATTGCAACTAATGGAGGGAACACTGCAGCAAAACAGGGGATGACCTTGACTTGCTCGTGTGCTCACGATGAACACTTTAGAAGTGAAGTGGCAAGCAGTGGAGGCACGTCGGAGGAGGAACTTGCCGGTGGTGGTGGCTCATGCCAAGGTGGTCAGTCAATGGCAAGGAGGCTGACGTCGAAAAACACGCTTATGTTAATTTGTTAGTTGTAGTAGGTGATTATAACATCAATTTTAATAAGAATAATCGAATGGTGAATTCCAGTGACATAGGGAGGTGAAAAATCGAATCTTCTTGTCGCTTAACTTTAATGCCACATGATTATTTGCTTACGTGAGATGTAGAGAGAGAGAGAGAGTAGGATTAGAAATCCAAGATGAATATTACTAACTACTACCATGCATGAAATTATGAAGATTTCACTTTAACTTGCATTCATCAAGACGACAAAACGACAACAGAAAGATTGCTATTTTAATTCAAAAATTGGTCACAAGCATGATAATGTAAACTAAAGGAAAGCATGACTAAAAATAAGAACATAAACTAAAGGGTAAAAGAGTTTTATTGCTAAGAGGAAGCAAGTTGAGGTAGCCACGGTGATGGACGAGGCTCCGTCGGTGGCTTGGCAGCTCTGGGAACGTGTTTAGAACCTTAGGAGGGTAGTGGATTCCTTGTGGAAAAGATGGTTTGCAATGGGAGGCCATGCGGGCCTTTAATTGGTGAAAATGACCTAGAATTGGCTGTGGACCGACCTTGGACCGAACCTAAACCACTGCTTATGCCTAAATCGATGCTTGCGCGCACGCATGCTGGCACATGCTCGGTCATGCCTGCTGGGACATGGGTTGGTGTAGCCATCTCCCTGCTGTTGATCACTTCATCCACAGCTGCAAAGCACTTCTTAATTACGCCTTCAGGTGCGTGCTTAATCATGAAGGCATGATTGCACCTCTATGAGATAACCACATGGAGTGATTTGCACCTGCAGATTGCGCCTGGTCGGCTGAGATGTGTGTGGAGATGGATGGCTAGGATTGCACGATCACGCGCGCTAGCGTGACTGCTTGTGACCCGTTGATTATTAATTGGACAATGCAATTAACACGCTTGAGCGTGGTAGGGGGTGTCGTAAATCGTAGCTTAATTTCGCAATCTCTGCTTGCGGTGCACTGCGCTACGCGGAGTGCGAGAGGATCTCGACCGTCAATCGTCAATCAAGCGATCGAGGTTTGGGGGAGGCGCTTCAAGAGTCACACGATGCTGATCGATCGACTGAGATGTGGCGCGCTCGATTGATGAAGTGTGCAGGCACGCGACGGACGGTCGAGTGGGTGCCACGTGGCACATTGTGGATCGTTGATCATCAGATCAACGACCGGAACTTCGACTTATTGTAAGGGCTACAGAGGTCCGATCAGAGTGATTTCAGAGCCGTTGACTCTAATTTTCGTTCTGAATCCATCTGTACGGCTTAATTTCTCATGTGAGACCTGTTTATATATGTACTTTTGCAACTTGGCCATTAGACATTAATTTCAAGAAATCTTTATGTAAAAGCCATGTTAGATGTATGCATGCCCCCAAACTTGCTAGATTATCATGTTTAAATACTAAGGCCCTCGGAATTGACTCTAAATGAAATAATTAATACTATTAATTGTAGAGTTATCAGAGGCCAACGGCAATGGGTTCCATGCATTGACGTGGGAGCTACTTGGAGGAGGCGTGGTCGGCGTGAACGTGTTGGTGGGTGTGAGGCAAGTGTGTCAATGACGAGAATGGTGGAGTGTAGTGGAGGTGGTGAAGGTGGCAGTAGTGGGTTAGTGGCAAGGAAGAAGGTGAATACAGGAGGGGGGGTTGAGTGGCATTGTGGAAAGGAAGGAGAAGATGAAGAAGAACAAGAGGAAAGGAAGTGGAGGATGGCGGTGTTGGTGATGGAGGTGGACGGCTTAGAGAGAAGAGCGGCGGGCAGGAAAGGGTGTGGTGCATGTTGTCACCATGCACCACCATGTTAGAGATGAGCGACAATGTCGAAGCAAGCTTCGATCACAGTGCATGCTTGAGGCATGGTGTGCGCTCCTCGGTGCATGTTGGTGAAGGTGGAAGAGAGGACAAAGATTCATGACGATCCTCTTTCTAGTCACATTTTGTTTCTCTCTCCACCCACGTCAAGAGCATCTCTCACGCCATAGATCATGGATCTGAGGTTTAATTTTGGTAGGCATTCAAAAATGCTACCCAAGGTAGCATCAAATCCATAAAATCCTTCCATCCATGGCAAGATCTTCCAGCTACGCACGTGGTGGGTGTCTCATGCAAAGGAAAAGCTAGCGTAGGGAATTTGTAATCACGTCTTGTGCGGCCCTAGAATTTCTTTCCAATGTGGTTGCCATATCGGGCTCCTACAAGCGAAAGAGAATATGCATATGTGAATTATATGTTAATCTTATGTACAAAGCTAAACAAATGTAGTAAACTAATGCTCATGAACTTAAGCTGATTGTCTAATAATCCCTATGCTCTAAGTTTAATCCATTAACAGGAATGCACACACTTAGGCATAAATGTAGTCCACTAATGTGGCCTAATGACTACTATGCTAAAAGAAAAGAGGGAGTGAGAGGGAGAGAGTGAGATAGAGACAAAAGTACTTTTTATTTCATTGATCTAAAAAAAATGATTACAAGCAATCATTTTGCTAATATATGAAAATAATCTAACATAAAAGAAAGCAACAACTAGAATAGAGATAAAAAGGAAAATGGAGCGAGTAGAGAAGAAGCTTTGGAGTGGTGTCATAGTGGTGGAGACTTCTGTCGACGGCGTGGGGCAAGGTAGATGTGGAGATATGAAGAAAGAGGACTAGAGGTGGCGTGGAGTAGAAGGGCTTGGACCTAACTATGGAGGAATGGTAGAGCGATGCTTGGAAGGTGGATGAAGGAAGCTAATGGAGAAACCTAAGAGGGAGGGGATGGCTATGAAGGGACCTAGGGATTCTTCTACATAGGAAGGCTAATGGAGGTGGTAGCAGAATGTGTAGCGAGGTAGAGAAGAAGATGCCCTCATTGGTGAAGAGTAAAGGTCTTTTTATAGATTAGGTGAATAAATGTAGGCCATAGGACTAAATCTAAGGCTAGGATTAAGTGGACACCTAGGGTTTGAATTGAGTCATAAGATGGTGATCTAATGGTGTAGAAAGGAGGTCTCATTATTGGCCATAAGAAGGTTCTAGAGGCTTGATGAGAGACTCATCATGGCTTCTAATTTACCTTTATTAGCAAGTTTACCTAATTAATTATTAGTGAATAACATTAATATAGGATTAATTATATATTTAGAGTAAAATGACTAGGACCTATAGTTAAATTAAGGCTTAATTAGTGTTAACTTAAGTTTAATTAATAGGACTCAAATAAAACCCTACAGCTATATATTAAGCCTTATTTATATAACTTAAGACTATAATTCTAAATTAATATAATAATGTATTTACTCTAATAAATATAGCTTAAAAGGACAAAAATGTAATTTCATGGCATAAATATGTTATTTACTATATTTATAAGTATATATAAAAAGATGAAAAAGAAATAAATTAAAAGCCTAAAAACTCAATGTTTGCATTACAAATGAATCTTTTTTATATCTATCAGGTCCTTCTATTTACAAATAGGTCCTTTGTCGTCCTCCTTCACATTCTCTTCTTCCCTATATTCAATAGTTCAGGAGCTTCGGTGATGGCACCTTCTGGATCATTGCCTAACCAGTGATGTATGACCATGCACATTGTTGCCATGATTATGCTCACCATGACCTTTTAATCTAACGGTTTAGATCTCCTATAACCTAACAAACTCCGACGTAATGAGTCCATCATTGCTGGAGATGAAGCACCCCATTCCAATGTACTTGGACATGTTCACTTGTAGATACCTCGACCCAAATCCTCGCCGTCACCTATAAATAGCCTCCTAGGTCTCTGATTACAAAGGTTGATCCCCTTTCATTCTTCCCCAACTTAAGTTTGACAATAGGTTATTCTTCTTCTTCGACGACTCTTCTTTCTCTCTCTCAAGTGCTTCCACCTTGGAGCATTGCCTCTCTCAACTCCTCTTCCTCTCCAACAGCTATGACAGAGCTCGAAGCACGCCAACTCTCCTTCCTCTTCGCTTAGATCACCACCAGAGCTTTCTCCAACTAACCTTGGAGTTCTTACTGTTCTTGCCCTGCCACAAGCAAGTTCCCTCATCTTCTTCGTAAAGTAAGTAGCTCTAGATCATTGGATTAGCTTCTAGTTTAGTTTTAGGTCTTCATTTCCTAGGAGTAGGTCATAGATAGCTCTGATCTCTCATCTTCTTCTCCGACTCTGGTGAGTCAATTCAAAATCGCTAGACTCCCATTCACTCACCTAATCACCTATTCACCTTGTCCACTACTTCATGAATTCATTCCATCATTTGTCCACTTAATTTGATCACTTAAACTGCCTAAACCAGCTCACATCCACTTGAGTACCTTCATTGTCCATGGTGGAGGCTTAGAGGTATCCTCACCTTCAATTGGGACTTTCTAACACTTAATCATATCACTAGAGCTCCGTTCGAGTCCTTAATTAGCTTGATTATCACCTAATCCTAAAACACCTAATTTCTCCTTCAACCTCTTGAGCTCACCATCAATGGCAGCTAAAGAGAAGTTCTCTCACTAATTCCTTCCACTCACATCATCGTAGACACCTACTGGACTTTTTGCTGCACTCATTTGAGTGAGGTGAGGCCTCTTGAGTTTTACTGAACTCAGGAAGCAATTATGATGAAATTCAAAGTCTATTCTTTACTTTGTGATTAATTGAAGTTTTTATTGAGTCTCTGAGGTTCTTGAGAACCTCGGGAATCTTCTCAACTAATTCTTGATTAGTTTCATGGAGATTTGATCTCCAGACCTTAGTTTCAGCTTTCATTGGAGCTCTAGTGAGCTTCAGCGAGTTCTAATGTAATCCACAACCTTCCAAACTTCTTGTAGAGCTCCAGACCATGTCGTTATGATTTAAGGATCATAATTTAGTGGCTAGACTTGAGTTTCAATGACTATATCTCCCTGTTGATCTTCGTCTTCCTTAACTCCGCCAGAGCTGAGGAGACTTGTTCATTGAGTCTCAGATCTTGGCAATAGGTCCAAAAGCATATGCAGAATTCATAGAGTCTAGAAACACCTTCAGATAGGTTAGAAATCCTATCAATCCTTCTAACGAACTCAACTCATTCTGATCTTAGGCGGAAGTGCCTGAAACCTCACTTAGAGTGCTCAAAACTCAATTTTGATGAGCGCACTGGATACCTGCGGTTGAAATTAGCCAAATAGGATAATTTATTTGATCTTAATTTCTTTGATTCACAAAGTCAACCTTTAAGCCATATTGGTCAACCCAGGGTAGTTCATAGGATTTCAGGCTTTAAGACTTGGTTTTTTGGATTGTTGTGCATTCCTGTGTTTAAAGTAATTCTATTGGAATAGATTTGGAAGTGTTTTATTGGGATTTACTGTGTTTTTGAATTCCTTCACAGTTTAGGTTCAACTTGAACCTTAGTGGTGTTCAATACTGTTTTGACGAGATTCTAAGCCAAATTTCACCCAGATCAACCCTCTACAATCCTCTTAATTGATTTAGATTGCTTCTAGAGGCTTAAACGAATCTGTCAGGTTGTTTAAAACTAAGGTTAGTTGTTCTACATTGAGATCAAGAGCTTCATAGATCTGAAACTTCTCTATGCCTTCCAGAATCCCATTAACTACTCTACACCCTGTGGGGTACCATTTAGAATCTATCTGAGCTCTTAATTGAAAGAAATGACTGAGTTAGCTATGTTTATTAAAGAACTCTCTCTGGTTAGTTACAATAGTACTGGTGTAGTTTTAAGCAAAATTTAGACTCTGGTTTAGTGGATCAAACCTGATCCTTTGATTAATTTCACTTCATCAATTGAAAGACCTATCTTAGAGCTTTTGATCGAGCCCTTAGTTAAAGAATTTGGAGCTTTGTAGCTCTGGCAATCTGCATTTGAAGTCAACGTTGGATTAGATGCGACTGAAACCTAACTGTCAGACTTCTCCAACTCTGTCAGAGTTAGAGTAGATGAATACCTATCACAAGCTCCAGACACTAAATCCTCAATGAAACAACTTTAGCATAATCAATGATCCTCAAATTGTTGATTTGGAGCTTCGCACCAAGTTTAATAGGCTGAAGAACTAGTTTTGACTCGTCGAAGCTCCAGTGAGTCCAGAAAAAGGTGAAATTGTGTACAGAATGTGAAATTATGCCATTACAGATTCAAAAAGCTTCCTGAGGTCATAAGGAACCTTAGGAACAAATTAATTCCTTCAATTGTTCGTTAGAGTAAAGATTTAACAGTGAATTCATTTTATATAAAATCTGAGTTAGATTAAGCTTAGGACTTGTTTTCCCACTCAAGTCAACAGATAATTGCGATGATGTATATATAGTTAATTAATGACTTGAACTACTCTTGAGCCGCCATTGACAGCGAGCTCAGGAGCTTAATTAAAATTGGGTGTTTAGGTTATAGGTGGTAATTATTCAAATTACAGTGAGGATTAGGGTCCTTAGGTGAGGAATAAATGATGGACCCAGTGAAGGTGGAAACAGCTCAACTACTGCTGCCATGGATAGCAGGAGTAGTTGGTGGAGGTGGAGGTGGTTTAGGCGATTGAATGATCTATTTAGTAATTAATGACTATAGAAATGTTCATGGAAGATTCAAGAGGGTGAACGGTGACTTAAAAGACAAAATAATTGCTCCTGACAAGCTCAAGGAGCTCGCTGGAGTTGAGGAAGACGAGTGCGAATTCTAACATTACACTACCTAACCTACCTAACTAACTAACTTACCTACCTAACTAACTAACCTACCTACCTAATCTACTGTTACCTAGACGAAGGGGATAGAGGATCTCCGTCGAAGGCTCATGACGGAGGAGGAAATCAGAGGGTTGTCGAAAGATCTCCGGCGGACGGTTGTGAGGTGAAGCAAAGGAGAGCTCCTAGTCAGCACTTGTGTCAGAAGACTAGGCTGACTTCGGCGGAGGTCCAGAGCTATTGAAGATGGATGGAGGAAGTTGGATGAGGTGGAGGTTCACTGGAGTTTGGAGAGAATAACCTATCAAAGTCAGCTTTAGTGAAGAAGAGGGAAGGGAGCCAACTTGGTGGAAATCGAGGGTATGGAGGGGTATTTATGAAGGTTCCTACTTGGAGGGGGTGAGATTAGCGTAACAAAAAAAATGCGGAATTGAAATATAAACAATCTCACACAAAAAGACAATCGCACAATGTACACAATTGTTTTTAGGTGGAAACCCGAACCGGGTGAAAACCACCACCTAACCCTCTCGAGTTAGGATTTTCCGATCAACCTAGTTGATCAAATCCACTAACCGAATCACTTTAAAACGAGGGTGATTCAACCTCAGTACAACCACGCTACAAGTACGAGGGTAGCGTTCCTCAACCCCTTCTCTCCACGAGAAGGATTTTGTCCCACGAAGGAGACGGGAATTCGCAAAGCGAATACCCAACCAAATTACAAAGATAAAATAAAACAACAAACCTATAGAGCCAACAAAGTAATTTAAACCTAAGCTTCTATAGGATTTAGGAAACTCCCCTTTGCAAGGAGTGCGTCGACGATGACGCGGGTGCGTGAGCCACGCAACGGCGCAATGTCGCTCTCGTAGACAACGGCGAGAGAGCGGGTGCACTAAGGGAATGATGCTCTCAAGATGTAGAACTTGAGCTTAGAGAGCAAGAGCTTCTTGGACACAAGAGAGTGGAAGTATGTTGCTTAAGTGTGTCTTGTGTTTTTCTTGGTGTGAAAAGGCTCCCCTCTATTTATAGAGGCCTTAGGAAGGCTTTGGAAGGCTTAGAAAAGCTTCCATAGCCGTTGGGAACAAAGTCCAAGAGAATCAGGCCGAAATTAGGATAATGATTACATTTGACAGGGTTATCAGACGTCTAACTCTTGCATCAGACGTCTGGAAGGCCACTTTAAGACATCTGATTTCAAGGTCAGACGTCCGATTCTATGCGGGTTTCTCCCTGACTTGAATCAGATCTAAACATGGTTTTTGTGCAAGTCCATCAGACGACATACAGGACGTCTGGCACTAAGTCTGGACGTCTGGAAACCTACTTTTACTGTGGGAATTGATTTCCAAACGTTGCAATGGCTAGAAAATCTCTGAGAAGAGATTTTGGGTCAGCCGAGGCAAAACAGTCATTTATCAGACGTCTTGAAAGATCTAAGGACGTCTGATAAGGCTCTAACGGTCATATTCTTGACTGTTTGCTAAGCCAGCCAACGGTCCACTATATGGACGTCTGGCAAGTCTATCAGACGTCTTCTAAGACGTCTGGACTAAGGTCTGGACGTCTGATTTCATCAGACAGAATACTAACTCCAGCCTAATAGTTATCAGACGTCTGAAACAACAGTCAGACGTCTTAAAATGCTTCATCAGACGTCTGATTTTGGAATTAGACGTCTGTAAGTGCTGTTTGAACCCTATATTGGTTTTCTAAGTATTCTACAGAAAACCTAAGTATCCTAGGGTTGTGCCGGTGTTCCTAGGACTACTATTAGGGTACTTTGAGGCTCTTTAACATGAAATATCTAAGGAAATAAAGAGCAACAAAAGAAACGAAAAATACAACAAGTACAAAAGAAGGAAATCTATCCTATTCTTCATTTCCTTCCATCTTCAATCTTTCGCTCCACGCGAACCTCCTCTGTTTTCCGTCAAGCTCCTCCAATCCGTCCTGGATGCGAGCTCGAACTCCGTCTAAACACGTCCACATTTGCAATTGACCTGAAATCTAGGACTCAAATTGCAAATGTTAAATAACACGTGTTTTGTTATCATCAAAACAAATGATCGTGGTGCTTTAGCACCAACAATTTATAGGTGGCGGCGACTGAGATGAAGGTGGAATCTGGACGGAGAAGTGGCTAGGAGGAGAATAACTGATGAAAGCTTCATCATGGGCCCTAACTAGCTCATTTTGACCTGAGAAAGTAAACAAAAGCTCCTGCATAACCTAAAGGAAGACCTAAGTCAAGGGTTTACTGTTCTGAGAAGGAAACATGAACTAAAGGGTAAAACTGTAATTTTACCATTGCAGTGCATCAACGGAATTTTTCAAGGGTTAAACATAGGTTAATTGGACTTAATAAGAGGAAAAGTGAGATGGTTTAGTCAGAAAAAGGGTTATTGTGAGATTTAAGAATCAAATGACATTCTGTAACTCTAAAACAAACCCGCTTAATGCAACAAGGCTCCGGTCTGGATAAAAATCAACTAAATTCTCTAAAATTCATAAAAAAATATCCCATAGGATTTAGAACCTTCAATTTGGCCTTTGGAACCTATTTTGACCTACATTGGAGTCCTAACTCACCCTCTAAAAATGTCCAGTCAAACGTGGTCAAACCTAAAATCCAACTTCACCATTGGATTCCTTAGGTCCAAATTAGGTTTGTACCAAAATTTGGGCCTAAGGGAAGGTTATCTTGACCTATTTTGCAAAATGGTCCACCCAATTACATTCTGGCCCCTAACTTTTGAAAAACCTTTACGTAGAACCCCCTAGCTTCCTCGCAACCCTTGCATTCAGGTCCCTCCACCATTACAGCGGAGGAATCCCACTCCGGCGAGGATTCGAGGCTGTTATATTCTCGAATCCTCAGAGATCTCCTCCCAGATTTGGAAGGGAGATTTTCTAAAAATTTCTCCATCGTCTGAATGAAACCTCTAGATCAAATTTACGCCTAATCTCTCGTGCGAACACTCGAGAGATACGCTCGAGAGATTTGGGTGTCCTACGCACCTTCCTTCTCCGGTGAGGATTTTGCGCTGGAAGGCGTGCACTCTAAGCATAAGAAGCTCGGCCAACCACTATAAAAGGACCCCAGTCCTTTACACATCTTCCAAGCTTGATTTGGCCGCCGATACCCTCTCAATTTCTTCCCTCCTCATCTCCGGTCAAAACACCTGCAAGCTCTGGCGACCTCCCCTCCCTCCTCTCGTCGCTTTGCCACCATACCAGTGGCAAGGTTAGCTTCGTCTCGCTCCTCCGCGTTGTGCCGCACCAGCGCATGTTTCTTTTACCTCCTCGTCGCCGTTATCTCCACCTCAGGGTAGTCTTCCCCAATGATGGCACATACGCACCGTTCGTCTCCTCTGCCTCCCCTTCATTCCAATCACCACAGATAAGTTTCTCTTCTCCCACTCTTTATTTTCCCTTCTTTTATTTCATAAACCACCCCTCGACTGCCATTGTCCACCCTCATCTTTCTCATCTCCGGCTGACCTCCGGCGAGACGCATCTATTACTTCGCACCTCCACACGTCTCGCCACCAATCGCATCACCTTCGCCATCACCCACTGATCACTCTACACCCATCCACTGACCGCCACACACGCCCCACACTTCCACCGAACAAACCCACACACACGGTCACAGTTTGACCTAGGCACGCATGCCTAGGCCATTCTGAGCCACGTCGACCCTCGCCTCACCTTTGCCATGATACGGAGAAGCTTTCCCTGTTGTTTGACAGGGCCACAAGGCCGTTCTTGTGTCGTGCAGGTCCGAGCCTTTGTCCGCCATTACCGCACAAGCAAGCAAGCTTGCTTCAGAGCTCCAGGCCGCGTGCTTCAGGCTTCAGGACTCCAGGCTGCGCGTGTTGAGTGTGCGAGTGAATCTAGCCTAAGAGCAGTCTTTGCGAGGCCTTCAGCTGCTTCAATTGGGTGGAGTTCTCCTGCGGGCGCCAGTAGAAGCGGGTGGGACATTTAGTCCCACCTCGTAAACTCAAGGGTGAGTGGTGTGAGTTATATTGAATTTGTGTTTTCAGCTAATCGCCTCCAGTACATAGGGGTGAGGTCCCTCGTCCTCACTCGCTCACGCCTTGTCCGCGACTTGCCCCCGCGGACCTGGCACCCGACCCAATTACCTAAATCTAGCACTCCTCGCGCATCACACCCACGTCGGTGCGCCTGGACCTGGGCGCGCACCCGACCCGATTACCAGGCTCTGGGAGAGCGTACCGAAGAGAGAAATAGAGAGAGAGAGACACGGGGAGGGTAGGGGATAGGTTTTGCTGCGTGGTGTTGTGCAGGAAAGGAGTTAAGGAAGGAAGAGGCGCAGCAAAGAGAAGAAAAGGAAGAAGGTAGCGGCTGAAGGACTTAGCAAGGAAGAAGGTAGCCACAACAAGGAAGGAGAAAGGAGAAGAGGAAAAGAGAAGCACTGTAGCAGAGGAGCGGCAGAAACAAAGAAGAAAAAGAAGAAGGTAGCTAGTGAAGAAAGAGAGAAGCAGGGACTTAGCAGAGAAAGAAGAAACAAGTCAAGGGCAGAAGAAAGAGAGAAGCAGGGACTTAGCAGAGAAAGAAGAAAAAAGTCAAGGGTAGAAGAAAGAGAGAAGCAAGAGCGGCCAAGCAGAAGAAGACAAGGAAAGACAAAGAAGAAAAGAAGAAGAAGCCAAAAAATAACGTAGAAGAAGAATAGCCGCAAAGCAAGCAGAAAGAGAAAGAATAGAGAAAGAGAAGACAGAAATCAGAAAGAGAAGCCAAAATTACATATCAAGCACTGTAGCAAAACTTTTTAAGACGTCTGATTTTTCATCAGGCGTCCAATTTTTTAGCATTGTTTCTACATTGACATTACTCCTTCATTTTGGTTGAATTAGTTATTTCTTTTTATTGAGAATTGTGCTCTTATGCTTTGAAATACTCATTTGCTCCATGTGTTCATCCTCAGATACTTTGATTTTCGAGTTATAAATTCTTATTTGTTTTCGTGGCGATTTCATCTATATTACAACGTGACGTCTTTTAAAACACGATTTCACCTCGTCAACGACAACCACCGGCGTCTTCTCCGATGCCGGTGAGATTTTCTTCAACCCTAAAATAGGATTTCGGCATCATCCAGACCGGTGGATGAGCCTGACGTGTCTTTGTGCATGTGTGTTAAAAGGTGTCGTTATAGTCGCACTTGATACGTCGGTTTTAAAAGAAGTAAACGGAGGTGAGTCCGAGTGTCGGTCTCAGGGAGGCGTGGAAATCGGATTTTTGTTTATCACTTGTTGTCACGGAAAAGGCGGAGTTTTGCTTGCGAAAGATGCGGTTTTGAAAAGCGAGAGAGAGATAGAGAGAGAGGGTTTAGAGTTAGAAAGCTCTTGATTTTGATCATGCAACTTGAATAGAAATTAAAATGGCAATTGAACGGAAAATAACTTTATTAAACATGCATTCATAGTTCATAACTTACAACATTAAATACATGCTTCAACAAAAGTAATGGAAAGCTTAGGAGAGAGAGGAGAGAGAGAGAGAGTGGAGAGCGACGAGGCAGCCACGGCGATGGAGGAGGCTCCGTCGGTGGCTCGTCATCTTCGGCGATTGTAAGAGTGCCTAAAGCTAGCTAAGAGAGGAGTGGAGTAGTTGCAAGGGAGAGTGAATGCCTTGAATGGTGGTTGGAGAGGGTTTAAATAGAGTTAGGGGCTTCCTAAAAGAAGGGGTTTTAGCGACATCCAGAGCGTTGCTAAAACCGCTTCCAAAAGCGTCGGTGTAGCCCTCTTGCCGCCGGTCAGCCGCCCGCCCCGTTCCTTCTCCTCACACGATCCGTGGCCGCTGAACGAGAGCTGTCCGATCGAAGATCCGACGGCTGAGAGCCTTCCTCGCCCGCGCTGAGATCGCGCCTACATCACCCGGCCCAAGATCGGCCACGACGGCGGAGACTTCTTGGGCCCATTGTAGGAGCTCTGGATGTCGGATTTGGCCGATCTTGAGTCCGTTGGACTCCGTTCGTTGTTCTGAATCCATCCGTGCAGTCCGATTGCTCATCTGAGGCCTGCTTTAACAAATGCTTACACAAATGGCCATTAATACAGTTTATAAGCAATCTTGGTACATGATGCATGCAATGCTCCTATTCTACTTATGTTGTGCCTTTTATTCTAAAGATGGGCTATATTCAACATAATTATTACCCCATTGAGTGGTGTTATCATACCCCCATGCTTACTCTTTGCTAGTCCCTAGCAAGGTTTATTCTGGTCTTTATTCCCTTGCAGAATTCAAGAAGTAATTGCTTAGGCACTTCGTTACTTGTCAATAAGAGGAAATATACGCAGATCTTAATTTACAAAGACTAAGCAGCGCCCGGGTGTCTGCCAAAATACGAATCGCCCGAATCCTTGCTTTAATGTATATAATTATACATACGTATATATATATATTTTTTTTTTTTTAAGAATTTTTTCGGAATTTAGTGTAGGTTGGTAACTTTTTTACGGCTACCCAACCCACCCAAAACTCGGTCAAAACCCTAAGTGCTAAGTATCTTGGTGTGAATGTTGTGATAGACTCACTTAACGGTAATTGAAACAGACTTCGAGTTTCTACGCCTCTAGGTGACCGGAAAAAGAAATAAATTTGCTTGAAGGTGTATTTGTTCGATTGGTAGCTTTCTCCCTACATTTGTTTTAATTGGGGTCAACACAAGGATTTTTCCAGTGTATATCTCCCCGGCTTGTACTACTTCCCCGCTTCTTCCGTAGGTGTTTTGGTCTTTTTTTGTATAGGTATTGAGCTGGGCTCTGGACAACCGACCAATGGGCTGTTACCCATGATCACTTGCCAGCCATACTTGTGCGGTGAAGTGTGGTTTATTTTCTTTTCTTCTTGTCCTTTTTTTTTTGTAGGTGGCTTCCCTGATCTCAAATGTACCTAAAGGCAACGAAAAAGAAATGGCCTATGGCTGGGTTTTGGACAACTTGCCAATGGACTGTTACCCACGACAACTTGCCAGCCATACCACCCTAGAGAGTTCATTAGCTACCCAATTTCTGTCAAAATCTCCGAGAAGTGAGTCTGTGCAAAAATGTGTGCAGATGCTTAGACTTAAAGTTTTTCTGAGTTAGAGGGTGAGTTAATAAGTCGTATACTTATTACCTTATTTAGTAGGTGGATTAGAATAGCTTAAGGTTGCAAGGATTCGCTGCTAAATCCATATTTTAAAGGACACCAGGGCTGATTAAGTCTGAAGGCCTGAAAAGTTTAAGTGTTTAAGTTTTTTCTGTATTATCTCCCACTATTGACAAGTTTCTAATGCCTAAGTTTTCTTCCTAATTTTTTTTTAAAATTAATTTATTCATTCAGACTGATTAATTGGGCTCAGGATTATGCAATTTACCACCCCTCCCATGCTTAAGTTGGACAATGTCCTCATTGGTAGATACATGATACAAAAGGGTTCAAAAAGATAGTACCTGAGTGACGTGAACTATCAGATCAGTCTGAATCCTCTGGGTTGCCTCCCAGGAAGCGCTGAGTTTAACGCCTCCAGCTGAGCGGTGCTCGGTGTCAGCCCTCAACGAGGGTGACACTTTCCTTGGGGGGTACCTGGGCCAGGAAATACTTCAATCTTTGACCATTAACTGTAAAAGTGTACCCAGTGTTAAGATCAGCGATTTCAACCGCCCCATTAGAATAGGGCTTAACCACCCGAAATGGTCCTGTCCATTTGGACCTGAGTTTCCCTGGGAATAGTTTTAGGCGTTCATCAAACAGCCAAACTTGCTGGTTAGGCTCAAAGGTTTTTCTATGAATGAGTCGGTCGTGAACGGCTTTCATTTTCTCCTTATACAGTCGACTATTGTCAAAGGCGTCCCGACGGATTTCTTCGAGCTCAGATAATTGCAGGGTCCTCTGCGCACCGGCTAACTGGGTATCCATGTTACACTGCTTGACAGCCCAGTAAGCCTGGTGTTCCAATTCGACAGGAAGATGGCAGGCCTTGTCGAAGACCAGGCGATAAGGCGACATGCCTATCGGGGTCTTGAAAGCGGTCCTGTATGCCCATAGGGCATCATCAAGTTGTGTGGACCAGTCTTTCCTGTCAGGTCTCATAGTCTTTTATAAAATGTTCTTGATTTGTCTATTAGAGACCTCTATCTGCCCATTTGTTTGTGGATGATACGGGGTGGCAATGCGGTGGTTTACCCCATATTTTCTAAGTAGGGCACAGAATTGGGAATGGATAAAATGGCTTCCACCATCACTGATCATGGCCTTGGGTATTCCAAATCGGGAAAAGATGTTCTTCTTCACAAAGTCCATGACAGTCTTGTGATCGCATTGTCGGGTGGCGACGGCTTCAATCCATTTGGAAACATAGTCTACTGAGACCAGGATGTATTCGAAGCCGTTGGATGGTGGAAAGGGGCCCATGAAATCGATACCCCAAACGTCGATGATTTTGACAATCAAAATGGGCTGATGGGGCATCATATCTTTCCTAGTCATGGTCCCCAGTGTTTGGCAGCGTGAGCAAGTTTTGGCAAAGATGTGTGCATCCTTAAATAGGGACGGCCGGTAAAATCCAGACTGCAACACTTTTGCAGTTGTTTTCTTTCCAGAGAAGTGGCCGCCACATGCTTGGTCATGACAAAAGGAAAGCACACTCTGAACTTCATCTTCAGGGATACACCTGCTGATGATCTGATCCGCACAGAGGCGAAACAGCATGGGATCATCCCAGAAATAGTGCTTGGCCTCAGCCAAGAACCTGTCCCGTTGCTGTCTAAACCAGCTGTGCGGGGTTTGTCCTATAACCAGGTAATTAACGTAGTCGGCATACCATGGCATTTTCTTGTCTTGCACGGCTAGGATGTGTTCATCAGGGAAGGTATCAGATAGAGGTAGGGAAGGTCCAATGTGGTCTGGATGAAGTCTCGACAAGTGGTCAGCCACCACATTTTTCGATTCGGCCTTGTCTCGGATTTCCAGGTCAAATTCCTGCAAAAGCAGGATCCATCTGATGAGCCTGGGCTTTGCGTCCTTTTTGGCCAACAGGTGCTGGATGGCTAAATGGTCAGTGTAAATAGTCACGTGGGATCCCAGCAAGTATGAGCGGAATTTTTCAAGTCGAAATACTACAGCGAGTAACTCTTTTTCTGTGACGGTATAATTACGTTGGGTCTCGTCCAACGTTTTGCTCGCATAGTAGATCACCACGGGCTTCTTGTCTTGCCTTTGTCCCAGGACAATGCCTGTGGCAAAATCTGATGCATCACACATAATCTCAAAGTCCTGGGACCAGTCTGGGGGTTGAAGTACAGGTGCGGTGGAGACTAAGTCTCGGAGGGTGTGATAAGCTTGGATGTAATCAGGAGACATGTGGAATATGGCGTCGTTGGCTAGAAGGTCGGTCAAGGGTTTTGAAAGCTTGGAAAAGTCTTTGATGAACCTTCGGTAGAAGCCAACATGTCCAAGGAAGGAGTGAATTTGCCGGACTGAACTAGGTGGAGGAAGTTTGGAAATTAAATCAACCTTAGCTCGATCTACCTCGATACCCCTATGCGAGACGATGTGACCGAGGACAATTCCTTCTTGAACCATAAAATGGCTCTTTTCCCAACTTAACACCAAGTTAACCTCGATACATCGTTTCAGGATTTTCTCCAAGTTGCCTAGACAATGGTCGAATGAATTCCCGAATACAGAGAAATCATCCATAAAGACCTCCAAGTATTCACCCACCATTTCTGAAAAAATGGCTAGCATGCAACGCTGCAAGGTCGCAGGTGCGTTGCATAACCCGAACGGCATTCGACGGAATGCAAACGTGCCATACGGGCAAGTGAATGTGGTCTTTTCCTGATCTTCTGGAGCAATTGCGACTTGGTTATATCCTGAATATCCATCCAGGAAGCAAAAATACTTCTGCCCTGCAAATCTTTCAAGGATTTGGTCAATGAATGGCAAAGGGAAGTGGTCCTTCTTAGTGGCTTCATTAAGCTTCCTATAATCAATACACACCTGCCATGCGGTAGTGGTGCAGGTGGGGATGGATTCGCCATGATCATTGGTGACAACGGTGAGCCCAGCTTTCTTTGGAACCACTTGAGTGGGGCTCACCCAGGGGCTATCGGAGATAGGGTAGATGATGTCGGCGTCAAGCCACTTGATCATTTCTTTTTTAACGACCTCCCGCATGTTAGGGTTTAAACGTCTCTGCATCTGGCGGGAAGGTCGGGCCCCGTCTTCCAGGTAAATCTTGTGGGTGCAATAGGTGGGGCTAATTCCTCTTAAATCTGAAATGGTCCAACCAATGGCGGCCTGATGTTCTGAAAGGGTCGCAGTCAACCTGAGTTCTTGATCCTTGGTTAGATGAGAATTAATAATCACTGGAAAGGTCTGGTCAGGTCCCAAGAAGACGTACTTGAGATTCTCGGGCAATGGTTTAAGTTCGAGTGCGGGTGGGACCACAGTCGATGGGAAGGGAAAGGGCGGTAGTTGATCAATATCGATCTCTTCAAATGGTGTCATGTGATGATACTCAGCCTTACAGAGGTCCACGGGTAATGATGGTGACGGGTCAGAACTACGGGTTTGGTGGTCTGAGACAGAACTGAGGGTGAGGCATTCCTCGATTAAAGTTTCCACGGGATCATGTTCCTCAATGTAATCACAATCAAAAGACTTTGTCGCCCGGAAGATATCCAATTGCATTTTCCTGTCCCCAAAGGCAATTTCCATACATCCCGTGTCGCAATCAATGTTTGCTTTAGCCGTAGCTAAGAAAGGTCTGCCTAAAATTATGGGTGCATTCTGTAATTTTTCAGGGACTTCCATGTCGAGCACCAAAAAGTTAATCGGGAAATAGAAGTCCTTGACCCGTACAATTACGTCCTCGACAACCCCCTTCGGGGTTTTCATAGATCTATCAGCCAGCTGGATGGTGACAGGGGTTGGTGTCAGCTCCCCAAAATCAAATTGGTGGTACAGGGTTGTTAGAATTAGATTGATAGAAGTACCTAGGTCCAGGAGCGCTCTATCAAATGTCATGTCCCCGATATTGTAAGAAATCAGGGGCGCTCCTGGGTCAGTTCGCTTGAGTGGAAGTTTGCTTGATATCACGGAACTTGCTTGCTCAGAAAGTACAACCTTCCTAGGTGCTTGCGGTCTCGACTTACGCTTGGGTGTACAGGCATCCTTTAAGAACTTGGCGTAAGCAGGGATGTGTTTAACGGCTTCTAGGAGCGGAATATTAATATGTACTTGCTTAAAAATTTCCAACAGCTCCTCAATTTCCACAGTATTCTTCTTTTTCTTGATTGTCTCCAAGGCCTCAGGGTAGGGTGTCTGAATGTGGATTCGTTCCATGTCTGGGTCCTTGGTTGGTGCCTCTTCTGAGTTGGGTATTTCAACAGGTAAAGTCTCGGGGGGAGTCGGCCATTTGGGATCCTGGGTTTTGGTGCCGCTTCTCAAGGTCACCGCATTCGCAGAGGCATTGGGGCCATGGGGTGATCTTTGAGGAGATGAGGACGAAGAAGCACCAAACCCAGGAGGTGTTTGCGGGGCTGGCTAGACCATGTGAGCCTGCCCGGCGTTGCTTTGGAACCCTTGTGAATTGGGACCTCTGTTAATTATATTTCGCGGGTTCGGTTGTGGTTGGGAAGGTAGGGATCCTTGTTGTTTACAGTCCAAGAGTTGGCTTAACTGTCCCTTTACCAAGGCCATTTCCTCCTGATGTTTTTGGTTCATGTCAGCCATCATCTTTATTAAGGTATCAATTTGGTTTTGTGGGGGAGGGGCTGCCCTATTCTGGTTATATTGGGGTCTAACTGGTGGTCCTTGCTAATAGGGGGCAAGTGTGGCTGCTGGTTTGGCCTGGGCTGGTTTTGGAATTGCGGTGGTTTCTGGTTTCTCCAACCAAAGTTGGGGTGGTTACGCCAGCCGGTGTTGTAAGTGTTGGAGAAAGGGTCAGGTTTCGCATAACCTTGGACGGCTTGCTCATCTTCTAGGATAGCCGATGTTGATGAAGAGGGAAGGGAGTAATCAAGGGTCGAGGGAGCAAAGGTCCCTCCCTGGAACGTGGTCAGGGGTTGTTCCAGGTTCAGTTGGGTGAAGGGCTGGGCCAGGTCAACATTATGTGCTCCCTTTGCTAGGGAGAAAGTCTGCAAGGGTTTCCTGGTCTGATTCAGTAGCTCATCAATCTTTTTGTCTACCAATTCCACTCGATCCAACTTTTTGGCAATGATGTCCATGTCAACCATTCCAGAATTTGCTTGCACCTCATAAATCCCGCCTCGGGGTTGACTGGACCTATTAAACTGGTTCATGGAGGCATTGTTGAGCGAATTCTCGCTCATAGACTCAAAGAGCTCAAACGCGCTCTCCTCATCTTTGTTTAGGAAGTTTCCCTCGCATGAGGCATCAACGAAGTTCCGTAGGTTGCTGTCCAGACCGTGGTAGAAGATCTAGGCCAATTGTCACCTTGGAACTTCGTGGTGTGGGCATTTCCTCAAAAGTTCATTAAATCTTTCCCATGCCTCATGAAATTGTTCCCCACCCTGGAGTGTGAAGGTAGTGATAGCTCTTCTGAGGGCATTGGTCTTTCCTATGGGGAAGAATTTCTTTAAAAATGCATGCCTCAATTCTTTCCAGGTGGTGATTGGTCTAGCTAGGGTTCTAAGCCAATGAGAAGCCTTGTCTCTTAATGAGAAAGGGAACATCTTGATTAGAACAATGTCAAGGCTAATGTTCCTAGGTTTTACCGTTCGTGCTATGCGGTCGAGATCCTCTAGGTGCTGAAAGGGGTCCTCATTTGAGCTTCCATGAAAGTGGCTCTGGATCAGACCTAAGACATTCGATTTTAGCTCAAAATCATCTCCCCCCTCGGGGATCCTAAGGTGTGGCTCAACTCTACTAGCAGAAGGGTTATAGAAATCACGGAGGGGTTTTGGTTGGTCCTGAAATGGCGGTAAATCAAGTGGTGGTTGTCCTGGTATGTCGTGGAAAGGTGGTGGTGGTTGTTCTTGTGGGTTCTGTAATCGTTGTATGGCTTGCATGATGGTGTGGATTTGTTGTTGGTGAAGTCGATGGTTAGCATTGATTTGAGCTTGGATGATGGCCATAGCATCTGGTGGGGGTTGATTCTCAGCCTCATCTACCCTAGGTTCAGCCATGTTTTCAATAGAATTACGTCGCCTAGATTCCTGCCCCAAAACACACAACTCGGGATGCAGTGAGCGCCTCCCGTGCATACACTAGAGAAGAACAGGAGGGGATGCGGAGGGCGACAGATGCGAGAAGTGTGTTTCAATCAAGCACCCAAGCCTAGTCCTTATGGTGTATTCCTCAGGAGACCTAGAAATCTCACAAAGGGTGATTAAGTCCGTAAGCACTGGACTGCCCTTCCGAAGGCTAATCTGACCAGGTTGATTACGAGGGGATTGCAGGGAAGGTTCTTCCTTTGGCTTGCGCCTCAAGTTCCATAGACCCTTACAACCGCGGTCGTTTGACACTGCCCCGTAGCCTAGTCACCAGATTCTACCAAGGGAATGAAAGCCAAGTGCCTAGCGAACAAAAGCTCGCCTTTTGAGACTTAACTTAGTCCTGCCTAGGGCATGTCTACTCAGTTTTGAAGGGTTAGGATAGTGCTTGTGCTTAGGGTGATGTGATGAGGCGTTGATTGGGGTGGTGCCTCTTAATTTTCCACTTTCAAAGTGTGTACTTCTAGCAAAACATGGTTTTTAAGCAAGGATATGTTAAGATGTGGTGTCTTTTAGTGTTTCATCCTTACTTTAGTACTTTTTAGGGTTGACGTGTCTTAATGTTTTCAAACAAGTTTCAGTGGGCACGTCAAGTTCTGCACATAACTTGGTGAAAGTAGATTTCATTTTCTTTTGTAAAGGCTCTAAAACCCTAGTGTACTCATCCTAATGATCATGCAGCTTCTATTAGATAAGTTAGTTTTAGGGTTGAGTGGTGCGGCCCAGGTCAATTCACGATGGCTTCCCAAACACTACTCAAGAAAAAGGAAAGAACACTCCAAGAATTTATTCAGAATGTTAGAGTGTACATTTTTTCGTGGGGTGATGTGTTAAGGATGTGAGTCAAGTAATCATACATCACGCCAATTTTTTTCAGTTTTTACAATTTTTTTAGCTTTTTCACGCAAGCAAACAATGAGAGACGGGTTACTCACTATCGGTCCTCTAGGCGCCTACTCCCTTGCTACCATCGTGGAATGCGTCGCTTCGCAGTCCATGCGTCGAATTCCTGCAACCGTCAAGTGAAATGGAAAATAGGGCATTAGGCGATGTGAGAATGAGTGTGGCATGGAGGTGATAAAACAAATCCGTTGCCTCCCCGGCGACGGCGCCAAAAACTGATGTGTCTTTGTGCGTGTGTGTTAAGAGGTGTCGTTATAGTCACACTTGATACGTCGGTTTTAAAAGAAGTAAACGGAGGTGAGTCCGAGTGTCGGTCTCAAGGAGGCGTGGAAATCGGATTTTTGTTTATCACTTGTCACGGAAAAGGCGAAGTTTTGCTTGCGAATGATGTGATTTTGAAAAGCGAGAGAGAGATAGAGAGAGAGAGGGTTTAGAGTTAGAAAGCTCTTGGTTTTGATCATGCAACTTGAACAGAAATTAAAATGGCAATTGAACGGAAAATAACTTCATTAAACATGCATTCATAGTTCATAACTTACAACATTAAATACATGCTTCAACAAAAGTAATGGAAAGCTTAGGGGGGAGAGAGAGAGAGAGAGGGTGGAGAGCGACGAGGCAGCCACGGCGGTGGAGGCTCCGTCGGCGGCTCGTCGTCTTCGGCGATTATAAGAGTGCCTAAAGCTAGCTAAGAGAGGAGTGGAGTAGTTGCAAGGGGGAGTGAATGCCTTGAATGGTGGTTGGAGGGGGTTTACATAGAGTTAGGGGCTTCCTAAAAGAAGGGGCTTTAGCGACATCCAGAGCGTTGCTAAAACCGCTTCCAAAAGAGTCGGTGTATCCCTCTCGCCGCCGGTCAGCCGCCCGCCCCGTTCCTTCTCCTCGCACGATCCGTGGTCGCTGAACGAGAGCCGTCCGATCGAAGATCCAACGGCTGAGAGCCTTCCTCGCCCGCGCTAAGATCGCGCCTCGGGCGCGCGTATGCGCGCGCGTCTCTGCCTGGCGTGCGCGCGAGTGTGGGCGCTCGTAGGCTGTGGTCGCGCAGCGTGGCGAGATCCTGGCCGCCCGCTGCTGATCGGGCGGCCCAATTTCTCCGCGCCCTTCGCCCTCCTTCAAATCCCCCCCGCGCAGCTCGAACGCGCGTCGCGTGGATGCGGGCGTGCGCGTTAATCGTTGCGCCACGCCCGCGCTTTTGTCGCGGCGACCGCGGGCGGGCGCGCGGATCTCGGCCGTTCGATCGAAGATCGACGGCAGAGATTTGTCCTTGGTTGGCTGAAGGCGTGCGTGCGGTGGGGGCGGGTTGACGTGGCACAATCTGGGACGTTGATCTCCAGATCAACGGTCAGAACTTCTTAGGCCGATTGTAGGAGCTCCGGATGTCGGATTTGGTCGATCTTGAGTCCGTTGGACTCCATTCGTCGTTCTGAATCTATCCGTGCGGTCCGATTGCTCATCTGAGGCCTGCTTTGACAAATGCTTACACAAATGGCCATTAATACAGTTTATAAGCAATCTTGGTACATGATGCATGCAATGCTCCTATTCTACTTATGTTATGCCTTTTATTCTAAAGATGGGCTATATTCAATACAATTATTACCCCCTTGAGTGGTGTTATCAGAGCCCAAGCTCCAGGAGCTTGGAGAAGGTGTGACGTCAGATGCGCGGTGATTAGGCGGTGGACACACCTCCTGTCGTCAGCCGTCCTGACGGTTGAAGAAGAAAAGTAGAAGTTCAGGGACTTGCTTGTAGTAAAACTTGGGGACCTAAATGAAGAATAAGGACCCGATGGAAATATAATTTAAGGACTAAAATGTAAATTCAGGTTTTCAAGGTTTATTTAATTTAAATCTTTTTCAACTTTTTATATATGATTATAAGTAAGACAATTATTATATTTAGACCTTGAATTTACATTTTTGACCCTTTTAGATTAATTTATTTAATTAAGTAATGTTACTTAAGTTATTATATACTTAGGTATATATTATGCTTAAACTAGTTAACACATTAATTAGATGAATTACTAATAATATTTCGAGTCCAATTATTAATTAAATTATTAATAATATTAATTGGATGATAATATAGCATTTTTAACTTATTTTAAGTTCCTTTACTATTTATCCTTTATTTAATAATTAACCCATATATTCACATATTTCGAGTTAATTAACTAGGAAGACTAATTAATTAGGGGTAATTAGAGATCATGATAAGCTTCTCATCAGCTATGCAAAGAAGAACTGGGCTATGTTAGTTCCACATCGATTAGTAACGAGGCTTTGCAGTGATATATAAGCAAAAGCCTCCGTAGGCTCTTTGCCCAAATGGCGGTGGGCTCCCCGAGTAGCACGTTGTGCATGCTGCTCTTGATGCTTGTGCGTGGGCTAAATTGTAGCCCTACAGGGTGGCCTCCAGGTGCCAAGTGGAAGGTCTAGATGGGTGACACGTGGCTTAGTGATGGTACTGATCTGACCCTTCTGGGTCATTGATCATGTGAAAAGCCACATGCCCCCATCTAACCTTTTAAACTAAGGGGGGTTTAACTTTGAAAAAAATGACTAAGTATTGAGGGCTTTGGCTATGAAATGGCTAAGTGTTGAGCACTGTACCTTGTGAGCCTAATTGCTGTGCTTGTGAAGGCTAAGAAGGATTAATAAAGAGGCATATGTGCTAAGTGTTAAATCAAATTGTGCCTAAGTTGTAAATAAAATTGAGCTTAATTGAAGTTGTTCTAAAACAACTCTTTTTGATGTATTCTTTTTGTAATTCAATGTAAATCATTTCTTTTTGCTTATGGGATGATTGCTTGCCATTTATTGTTTATTTCTTTCCAATTATCCATGTTGTTAACATATTGTAGTAGTTAATAAGTAATTAAGCCATTAATTAAGCATGTTAGTCTAATTAAGCATATTATTAATATAGTAATCTATAGTAGAGTAATATAAGTAATAGTAGTATTAGCATTTTATTAGTATAACATATATAGTAAGATTATAAGTAATAATTAACATAGTAATTAAGTATGTATTAAGTTTACTTAATTAAGTAATCTAATATGTATTAAGCTAAGTATTTAGTGGTGGTAACGTTATCATTCGCCATAACTAACTTGAATTAGTTGAAATCAAAAGATAAATGTTTCTAAATGATTATCTAAGGATAGTCATTCCACTTTGATCCGTTTTGAGAAGAAAATAATAAAATATGGGTAATTCTTTTGTTTTAACATCACGTTACTAGTGTAGAGTAACCACGGGGTCACTCAGGAGTTAATTATAGGTCAATTGAGTTTTAAAGACCAAGAAATGGGTCCATATTGATAGAAACAGGGTTTCACGCATTTACAGAATCGAATCAAAATATAAAACCCTGATTTTCAGGCCCGCTTATATTGAAGAGGTTCTAGTTAGGATAAAATTAATCTAAATCTCCTAAAATTCATAGAAAAATATCCTATGAGGTTTGGTATTGTTGGTTTGCCTTCTGAACCCATTTGGACTTAGGACAGAGCTTCGGATGGGATTTTGCTTTTATTTGGGTTTTTGTGCAAATTGCCCAGTTAAATGTGGTGAAAACTCAAATCGAAGTTCACCATTAGATTCCTTGGGTTTAAATAGGTTAACACCAAAATTTGGGCCCAATCAGAGTCCATCTTGACCTAGTTTGCAATTTAGTTCCTAAAATATCTATTTTTCACAATTAGACCCCTAACTTTCAATGTTTCCTGCATTTTGGTCCATAACTTTCTCATCTCCTTCACAACGAGCACCCTGCCTCCATTGTTAGATCAATCGTGAAGCATCGACCTTTGACCAACTTGAAACCTGATCAAATCAACACCAAATCTCACCAAATTTGGTAGAGTCGAAGTTCAGATGGTGAAGAACCATTTAGGCAAGATTCTATACCCTGATTGGGATCAGAGAGACCATGCAAATTCAAGAAAGTTCTTGGGTTTTCTCTTGATTCCTAATCCATCTCCACGGCCTCTTTCTTCATTTAGAACTCAGGTTTGAGCTCTATAAAAGTAACCCTAAGTTCTAGCATTGAAATCAGCTAGGTTTAAGGCAAAAAACCTCTTTTCTCCTCCGCTTCGGCCGTCTCCAACCTATGCTCTGGCCGCTCCCTCGTTCTCCCTCGTCTGTGCCTCCAACAATCAAATTGGAGGCACAGCTCTCTTCCTCGCATGCTTTAGACGGTGGTCGGCCAAAGCCCTATCATCTTCAACCTCTTCTTCATTGCCATCCCCCTCGCCGAAGAATTCGTCTTCCTCGCGATCGGAAAGGCACGTTGGCGCGAGATTCTCCCCTTTCGTCCCTTAAACTCGATTCTTTCTCTTCCTCTCTCTCTTTAGAATCTATCTCTCCCCTCATTTCCTCAATTTGTCCACCATATGCCTCTGTCCCTCATCGTCTTCCCCACGGTCGACATGAGCTCTGGTGAGCTTGCACCGACACTCCACTACACCAATCCACTCGCGACCACTCCCATAAGCTAGCCCATGTTTAGGGGAGCAAAAACCCTTAAGAAATTGAGGGCTTTACTCACCCAAACCCTCAACCGACCAACCCACCTTCCCGCCTTCATCCCCAACTTCGGTCGGCCGCCATATGCTCCTAAATACCATAAGAACACCACCACCACCTTCGCCGTGCTCTGGCAATGCTGATAAATGCTTTAATGTGGGCCTAGAGCCTGTACTTCATGTTTCAGGTCATCATTGGACTATGCAACTCTGTCGCCCAATCACAGCCGTTGTCTGCCGTGTTCCGTCAACCTTCGACCTCGCCATTACTCTTATCGACTGTGGACCTATTTGCTGAAGCCACCTGCAGCGGCAATTGAGAGGAGGGGCATCAACAACTCCAATCGAGCGAGAAAGCTTCACTGTAGCTCCACGCAAAGACAAGGGCATGATTAGTGCCACATCGTAAATGTAGAAGGCATAAAACACACATAAAAGGAAATCCTGTGGAGGGCTTATCGCCTCTCACACAGGGGGTGAGGTCCCCTCGCCCACGTGCTCACTCACGACCTCTTTCACTCCTTGCTTGCCACTCATAGCCGGTGAGCCTGGTCCCCTGCACTCGACCCAATAACCTGATTAGCGACCCGATTAGATGAGATTCTAAGGAGGGTGGGGGGTGGTTTTGCATCAGGTTTCGTGCCTTGTTGCCTCAAGATGTATGCCAATACACTCAATATTTAGGCATCTTTGAGGCTTTGTGCTCTGTGACTTGTGCTGAGCGACTTAAGTCGTCTAACCTTAGGGTTGACGTCTTATGTGCTTGAGGCCTTTGGCTCTGGTACTATGGAGTAATATGGCTCAAGACACTGTTGGGATATTTATTAAAATTGAAACGTTAGATAAATGCTTGATTGAGGATTTAAGTGGTGATTTAAATCACCAATTTTAAAATTTCTCTTACTCTTTTTATCCCAATAATTTCTGAGCTACAGTTGTTGTTAAACATCATTTTGAGTAAATTTCTATTATTCATTGAATATATTATTGTGCTCATCTATTTCTAATTGTGATTAGTGTGTGAATTCCAAATTTGCTTCCTGCGAACAACCTCGGACTCATTTCCTATTTCTCGAGCTTACAAGTTTAAATGCTGAATCAATTTTCGACACTATACTACGATGCGTTTTCCTAAATACGATGATTTTCGACGAAACATGTAGTATTTATATGATTTAAGTTTATTAAAAATAAAGAATAACTTAAAATAAATGGTGATTAATACGCATAATTTAGCCTCCTAGCGAATGACCAAGACTTAACCAGTAAGAATTTATAAAATATGACGATTATCTTACTCCCTATACTATAACTTAACAACGAGTAATTAACAATGTAAGGTAGTTGAAGACTAGGGGTCCTAGAGTGGTCGGCTATTCTAGGCTTTAGGAGGGTATTTTAGGTTGATTTTTAGGCTCTTTATCTAGGTCATCAAAAGGGAAATCAAGGGAGAAGAGAGCACCATAGTGCCATGGTGTTTTTATTGGCTAAAAATAGGTAGGGTGGAAAGCTTTTGGATGGAAGGTGTAGGGCTTAGATTAAATGTTACTAAAAATAAGCTGACTTAGGACAAGGCTTATTTCGGTGTGAATTGTCTTAGGGTTGAAGGGATAGGAATGGTTGTGGGCGAGCCAAGTGTCTTCTTGTCTCCTTATTTCTTCTCTCTTGTCTTTATTCCTTTGAGGTTCACTTTATTTCTTGCATTATAGCTCCTCGAGCTTATTCCTAGCTATCTTAGCTCTATCTCCTACTCCTGCATTATTCACAAACATCTTAATTAGATACAAATTAAGCAGAATATATATACATATGCTAATTATTCATGCATGCCTAGAATGCAACATATATATAGTCTACATATAGTGTGCTAGCTAAAGATTAATAATAGAATAGGCAAGTTATAATCATTAATTATATATGTATCACACATCTCTACCAAAAACCCACTCAACCCTTCTCAAAAAAGCCACCCTCCACGTCAACTTTCCCCTCCTCCCAATTCCAAAAATACACTTTCCAAATCCCAAGCCTAATCCTACTTCCCCAATCCCACATTCCTATTCCTATTCCTAAACCTACTTTCTGAAATCCTTCCTCCACCTTCCTACACCATCTATGCCTTCCTCTATATATAATCCTCACCATCCTTCATGCAAAAGACATTTTCTCTTCCTCTCCCTCTCCCTTCCTACCCTAGCCTCTCCCCTTCTCCATCTTCTTTCATATGACAGGCGACGATCGAGTTGCAATAAAAATGGTGTTTTAAATGTCGTTGATGTAATATAGTTGTCATAATGCACACAGATGTCACGTCATTTTATTTAATTATAATTTTTACTGGCTAGTTCATAGGTCATTCATTAGGAGGTAGTGATTTATATACATTACTCTTTATGTTCCAAAAATATTTTTTTATTCCAAAAAATGTCAATTTTATTTACAATATAAATCTATGAATCAATTAGTGAATAAATTGGTTAATTATGTACAAAAGAATCAATTAATTCTACCTACAATGCCTTAAATAAATTTACAACAAATAGGCATTAAAAACTGGTTAATATTATACTATGTTAATTATATACAACTACTCTAAATATTACCTAAATATAGGTACAAAAATAGCTACTAATATATACTATACTAAGTTACATTAACATACTAATATCTTTAGTAACATATGTTCTATATATAGTAGCATATATATATGTTGATATAGCCTTAGTAAATTGCATACACAACATAAGGCAGAAATAACTATCTATACTGAAATGACTCACCACTTTTTGGTTGGAGAAGACGTCTGGAGTGTTCGCCAGACGTCTGTATAGATAGCAGGACGTCTGAAAGTAAGGAAAATCGTACGTTTTTTTGCTTTTCGTGCGCATGCGACACGCATGCGCTTCCCCCCCTTCCGGCCTCCTCACCCAAAACCCTAATAACCATTATTTAAACCCCCACACACCCACTGTTGAATGGCGGATGACTACGCTATCGGAATTGATTTTGAAAACCTGTCGTTGTAGTTCAAGTAGCAAAGAAATCTGTTCAACAAATAAAATTTATACCGAAAAATCTGTAAAGAAATCCTGGGTCGAACATAGGGAGGCTACATTAATCAAAATTCGCAATTATATTTTTGTGTTTTTGTTTAATGGGCGGAATAATCACAATGGAATCAATATAGACAGTAAGCGAGGGAGAGAGAGAGAGAGAACATTCACTTGATATTGCAAAATATTTTTATAACTAAGAAAGCAAGAAATAATTACATTAGAAAGCGAGAAATTATTACAATTAGAAAGCAGTAAAAAGAATGGGAGAGAGAAGTTATCCTCCTCGATGATCGCTTCGAGGACAAGCCGGACGGGGCAACGCCTGGAAGACGAGGAACAGAGTGGGAAGAAGGAGGACGAAGCAGGAGGAACGGGAACGAGGTAGCATGTCGTCATCGCTGGATCCGCTTCCGAAACAGGGGCGAAAACTTGATTTTATCCCTTGAGGAGCATCCCTGTGTGGGACAAGCTTCTCATGAGCTTTGGAGAGGGAGAGAAGAGAAGGAAGGGATGAGAAATCCGTATGGTAGGGGTCTCCTTTTATAGTTGCAAGGAGTAGGGGCATTTTGGACATTATAACATGAAAAACATTAATTCAGGACCTTTAGCGTTGGATTTATTTGTCACTAAAGGCCTGAACGTGGCCGACGTGCACGCATCGCTCGCACGCCCCCTCACCTCCGCGCTCTTCAATTCTCGCGCATGTTTGCAAACGCTCAGCCGTCTGATCAAGAGATTGGATGGCTTAAACCAGCCCTCGCTAGTGTCGCGTGCCTGCGTGCGATCAGGCATTTGTGCTGCGCATCTGATCGCGCGTGGGCACTATCGGTCGATCTGCGCCGCTGGATGCCCATCTCATGGCTCCAATTGCGTGACCGCATGCAGCAGATGCGAGCTCAAACGTGCGTCGCACGCTCGCGTAGCGCGCTCGACCACTACGCTGAGCGTGAGCTTGTGTTGCGCGGAGAATTTTGTGCGTGCGGCCGACCGTTGGATGAGCATCTGACGGTGGCAATTCATCGAGAGGGTGAAAAAGAAAAGTGGAGGCAGGTCCTTGGGGCTGGTTGGGCGGTTGGATGATGCCATCTTGGCTATACATCTTCTGAATGTTGTAGATGGTGCCACGAATTTTGGATTGGATCGATTTTCGCACCGTTAGGCTGCGATCGACGATCTGAACCCATCCGTGCGGTCGGATTTGTCATTTGAGGTGAGGATTAACACCATCTTGGCCCTTGCTCTTTAGGGTTCCTCGGTCTCTATTTGGTGCTACGGATGTTCGATCAGGGCGATCTTGGAGTCGTTGAACTCTAATCATCGCCCTGATCAGATCCGTATGGTTGGGTCTTCGATCCAAAGCCCCGATTAAAAAGTCACTGACTCTGACCATAAAAAGGAGACCATTACTATACAATTTATACAACCTGATCTAAATGTATGATTATGCATGTTATGTAGTATTTACAATGTATAATGCTTATGTGACACTAAGAACATGTATTAATAGACATTTTAGGTTAATCAGATGTATGCACATCACACCCCTATGCTTATTTTTTGCTAGTGCCTAGCAAAAACTACATGATATTTATAAAAGAATTAGGTTAGATTACTCGAGCATAAATCATTTTCAATATCAAGAAATTTTTTACTTAGAACCTAAACTTTCAAAGACTCAACAGTACTCGGGTATCTGCCAAAATGCAGACCGCCTCAAGCCCTCGCCTTATTCAACGAAAAATCTCTCTCTTTTTCTTCTTTTCTAATTTTTTTGGATTTTTAAGTTTAAGGTTATAGAGAGGCTTTCTACGGCCACTCAACCCACCCAAGATTTGATGAGAACCCTAACTTCTAAGCATCTTATTGTGAATGTGATAGACTTGTTGATTGGCAATTAGAACAGACTTCAGGTTTCTATGCCTCTAGGTGACTTTAAAAAGAGAGTTCTTCCTAAAGGTGTATCTTTACGACCGGTAGCTTTCTCCCTACTTTTATTTTTATGGGGTCAACATAAGGGTGAGTCCAGTGTATATTTCCCCGACTTATTCTACTTCTCTGCTTCTTCCTAAGTGCTTTGGGAATTTTTAGTGCATTTCTTAAGCTGCGTTTTGGACAATCGGTTGATGAGTTGTTACCACCGATAACTTTGCTAGAGCAACAGTGTCTGAGACGGGTTCTAGAATAGTATGGTCAATAACAGGCTTTAGACGTTGACTGTTGACTTTGAATGAATTACCTGTCTTCGAGTCAGAGATTTGAACAGCTTCGTTTGGAAATATCTGATCGATAATGAACGGGCCATTCCATTTCGACCTAAGTTTGCCGGGAAAGAGCTTAAGTCAAGAATCGAATAGCCAGACCTTCTTGTTTAGCTCAAAGCTCTTGCGGGAAATCAATTGGTCATGAAGAGCTTTGGTCTGAGCCTTGTAGATCTTGGCATTCTCATATGCATTATTTCTAAGCTCCTCCAACTCAGATAGTTGGAGTTTCCTAGTCTTCTTGGCTAAAGTCAGATCTAGATCGCATTGCTTGATTGCCTATAATGCCCTATGTTCAATTTCTACGGGTAAATGGCACGCCTTTCCATACACTAGACAAAACAGAGACATGCTAATGGGTGTTTTATACGCCATACGGTAGGCCCAAAGAGAGTCCTCAAGCTTTTGAGTCTGGTCTTTGCGATCAGACCTAACTGTTTTCTGCAGAATATTCTTGATCTCCCGATTGGAGATCTTGGCTCGTCCATTCGTCTGGGGATGGTAAGGTGTGGAGATTCTGTAATTAGCCCCGAATTTTGCCAGCAAATTACGAAACTGGGCATTAGTGAAATGAGTGCACCATCGCTGATGATGGCCCTCGGAATCCCGAACTTGCTGAAGATGTTCTTCTTAACAAAATTGATGATCACCTTGTGGTCATTGGCTCGGGTGGGAATCGCCTCAATCCACTTGGACACGTAATCAATAGCGACGAGAATGTACTGATGTCCAAATGAAGGGAAGAAGGGTCCCATGAAGTTGATGCCCCAAATGTTGAAGATTTTGACAGGAAGAATCGGGTTTAGGGGTATCATATCTTTCTTGGTTATGCTCCTGAGTGCCTGGCATCAGAAACATGACCTCAAGAATTCCTAGGCATCCTTGAATAAAGACGGCCAATAGAATCCAGATTGCAAAATTTTTGCAGCCGTCTTTCTCTTGAAGTGTCCACCACACGCAGATGCATGGCAAAACTTGAGTATACTCTTGAATTCATTCTCTGGAACGCATCGGCGAATAATCTGATAAGAGCCGATGCGGTATAGTTCAGGGTCCTCCCAGAAATAATATTTGGCCTGAAACTGTAAGGATGGTTTTGTCCGGAAAAGTATCAGCAATCGGAATGTTCGGACGAGAAGAATCACTCAGAAGTCTCGATAGATGATCCGCCACCACATTCTGTATCCCGGATTTATCCTTGATTTCAAGATCAAATTTTTGAAGTAGAAGAATCCAACGAATAAGTCGGGGTTTGGCATCCTTTTTGGCCAAGAGATGTCTCAAGGTCGAGTAGTCGGTATATATGATGATGTGAGACCCTGAGAGATAAGCCCTAAATTTCTCCAAAGCAAATACCACGGCTTGTAATTCATTCTCAGTAACAGTGTAATTCCTCTGGGCCTCATCCAGAGTTTTACTAGCATAGTAGATGACAGAGGGCTTCCTATCAACTTTCTGACTCAAAATAATCCCGATCGCGTAATCAGAAGCGTCGATCATGATCTCAAAAGTGGCTGTCCAAACCGGTGGTTGCAACACCAGAGTACAAGTGACTGCCGTTTTAAGAAAATCAAATGCCTTACAGCGTGATTCGTAGAAATCAAATGACATTTCTTTGGCAAGAATATTGCTCAAAGGACGAGCAACCTTCGAAAATTCCTTGATGAATCTCCTGTAGAATCCCACATGACCAAGAAATGATCGAATTTGTTTGACTAATGTGGGAGGAGGAAGTTTAGCGATAGCATCAACCTTAGGTTAATCCACTTCGATTCCCCGTTTAGAGATTACATGACCCAAGACGATGCCTTCTTATGTCATGAAATGACTCTTTTCCTAGCTAAGTACTAGTCTTGTTTTGATACATCGTTTAAGAATCATTTCAAGATTAGCTAGACAAGAGTCAAACGATTCTCCAAAAACAGAGAAATCGTCCATGAAGACTTCCATAAACTCTCCCACCATGTCAGAGAATATGGCCAGTATACACCTTTGAAAAGTCGCAGGTGTATTGCATAAGCCGAATGACATCCTCCGAAAAGCAAAGGTTCCGTAGGGACAGGTGAAAGTTATTTTTTCTTGATCCTCACGATGGATAGGAACTTGGTTGTATCCCGAGTAACCATTAAGGGAACAAAAGTACTTTTGCCCGGCTAATCTTTCCAAGAATTGATCAATGAAGGGCAAAGGAAAATGATCCTTTTTCGTGGTTGTGTTCACCTTCCTATAATCAATACAGACTCTCCAAGAGGAAGCTGAATGAGTTGTGACAGATTCTCCTTTCTCATTAGTCATAATGGTAATCTTGGCTTTCTTGGGGACAATTTGTACGGGACTTACCCAAGGACTATCAGAGATAGGATAAATGATTCTTACATCGAGCTACTTAATAATCTCCTTCTTGACCACTTCTCACATATTTGGATTTAACCTCCTTTGCATCTGGGTAGAATGGCGGGATCCATCTTCCAAAAATATTCTGTAATTGCAATTCGATGGCTCGATCCCCCTAAGGTCATGAATGGTGGAACTAATTGCCTCCTTGTGTTCTTTCAGGACCTTAATCAGTTTAATCTCTTGCTCCTTTGTTAATTTAGCGCTGATAATCACATGGAGCGTCTTATGTGGTTCTAAAAACTGATATTTCAGATTCTTAGGTAATGGTTTCAGTTTAAGCTGGGGCGGGTTGATGATTGAAGGTAAGGAAGATGCTGATGAAGACTCATCAAGAGGAAGAAGTTGAGAGTGAACAAAATCTATAACCTCTTCAGAAGATGGCGGGTCTACCATAGAGGGTTGCTGGTCCAATTCATCATCAGAGAAGGAACTTTCAAATGCAGAAACTATCATACAAGTTTCAATATTCACATTATCATCCTCAAGTTTCTCAATAAATCCAAAATCCTCGAATTTATTAATTGCCTTAAAGATGTCCAATTTCATTCTTTGATCCCCAAAGGCGATTTCCATGCTACCGCTTTCACAGTTAATGCTGGCCTTGGCGGTAGCCAGGAACGGACGCCCTGGAATGATGGGCATGTTCATCAAATTTTCAGGTACATCCATGTCAAGGACAAGGAAATCTACATGAAACTAGAAATCCTTAACCTTAACAATAACATCTTCAATAATGCCTCGCGGATTTGTGACTAAACTATCCACTAACTGCAACGTTATTGAAGTCGGCCGAAGTTCACCTAATTTGAACTTTTTGTAAAGAGAAGTTGGAATTAGGTTGATAGATGCACCCAGATCAAGCAGTGCTCTATCAAAAGTGTAATCTCCGATGACATAAGAAATCAAAGGAGCACCTAGATCTCTCTTTTTCTGAGGGAGGTGGTGCAGGATAACAGAACTAGCCTACTCGGAAAGTACCACCTTCCTCGGAATAGATTCTCTCGACTTACACTTCTGTATACATAAATCCTTTAAAAATTTTGCGTAAGCCGGTATATGCTTGATAGCATCGAGGAGCGGGATATTAATCTCAACATTCTTGAAAATATTCAGAAGTTCCTTATTACTATCAACAGACTTCTTCCTTGATCTAATCAAGGCCTCAGGAAAAGGAACATGAGTCGGATCTTCAGAATCAGATTCCTGTGCCTTGATTTCTTCTCTAGAGTTCTCCTTTATCTCCTCAGGTTCTTTAGGATTCGGTAAATTAGAACAGTGTGGTTGTGGATCCTGAGTTTGTTTACCACTCCTCAAGGTAACAAAATTAGCAGATGTATATGAGTTTGGTTCTTGGGGAGGGTTAGATAAGATTGGAGGGGCTTCATTAGCCAAGATCCGTAGATTTGCGGTAGAAGAAGAGGAAGAACCCTACTCAACCACCTGAGCATGTGCGTGTGGGCCCCTCTGATTCCTGTATCCATGGGCTTAATTGCCCAGATTCAGGATATTACGCGGGTTGGGTACGGGTTGAGATGGTAAAGATACGAGTTGACAAGAATTAGCTGTGAGTCCGGTTTGCAAGTTGTCCAGCGAGGTTTTCATTTGCTGCATGAGCTGGTGCATAGATCCTTGCATCTCTACCATTTGTCGGTTTAAATCAACCTGCCCTACGGGTTGACGGGCGTTCCAAGCTGGCTGATTGACCTGATTCGGTGGCAACTGAGTATAAACATGACCTTGACCCATTGGTCGTTGTGGAGCATAGTTGCTGGGTTGGAATTGGGTCTGCTGCCCCGGATTTTTCCAGGAGAAGTTGGGGTGATTTCTCTAACCTGGATTATAAGTATTAGAGTAAGGGTTGGATCTAACATTCTCCTGTACAGCACAAACATCCTCATACGGTGAGGATGTAGAGAAAGAAAGGGAAGGATCAGAGAAACTGGGATCAAAGGCTCTAGTTTGGAACCTGTGGGGTTCTGAATAATGCTGGCTCGCAGGTTGAGCCACATCAAGTTGATTCACGAACTCCCGTCCAGAAGGAGCTCGCAATGAATGGAATCCCGAATTCTGGGATTGAGTGGGGTCGAGAATTGTTCATTGAGTTTCCAGCCATCCACTCCTCCATTCTCTTAACAACCAAGTCCACCTTATCAAGTTTATTATAAATCAATTCCATATTGAATGAATGAGAGTCGTAGACTTCATTAACATTCGATATGGGCTGCTGGGACTGGTTAAAAGTAGCATGATTGATCAAATTCTCGCTCATCTCCTCAAAAAAATCGTGCATGCTATCTACATCTTTGTTGAGGAAATTGCCTCCGCAAGAAACGTCTACATGATTTCTGAGTTGCTCAGTCAACCCGTGGTAGAAAATCTGCACGAGTTGTTATTTCGACACCTCGTGGTATGGACACCTTCGCAATAGGTCCTAGAATCGCTCCTAGGATCATAAAAGTCTTTCAAGGGCTGAGCGTTCTGCATTCTCTGGAACCATTCTTGCATTCTTTGCATTTGTTCCGGTTGCCTTTGAAATACCTCCTGTGGATCCTGAGGTAGAGGAGGCTGTTGATCGGCCATGGGATCAATTTGGCCGAAATCCAATCTATGCCTCCTAGAATACTCTAGTGGTCCTTCCAATCGGGGATTCAATGACCTTCCCAGCATAAACTAGGAAGAGGTCAGAAGGACTGGGGATAAGAACTCTGCAGCACAGCAAAATAAGCCTATCCTTAAGTAGGGTAGCCTAAGGATCTACAGACTCTCAGAACCTACCTTAAAATTATAAATGATTACTCTACTTGTGTCTGCTCAATCCAACCAGTTAGAAGGAGGAACTGGGGAGAAGGTTCTTCCTTCGACTTGCGCCTCCAGTTCCTAGTGTACCCCCCAGCTGCGGTAGTTTGACGCTACTCCCCTAGCTAGACATTAGATTGATCAGTACAAGCAGGTTAATCATAAATAATCTCAGACTGGACCTCGAAGAGTGAATCAGTTCTTAAGGTCAACGTTTACTCGATTTTATTTAGGCCTGGGATTGTAGTGCTTATGGAATGTGGTGGGCCCTTAAAATGGGTTGTGCCGTTAATGATCAATTGAGTATGTATAAGTGCGTGCACAACCAGGGTTTTCAAGTAAGATTATTTAGGATGAATAGATTTGAGAGTTGAAATCTTGCTTAAGTAGCTTTTAGGGATTAGAATTAGGTTTAATTCAATCAAGTTTGAGGCAAACCAGGTTTTCAAGCACGGGTAAAGATCACTTTTCTTTTGAAATCAGAATTAAAGTGGAGTGCCTGGTATGAACCTAGATTGAAAACCCTAAGAGGAAGCTACTTGGTGAGTTGATTTTATGTTGAGTGGTGCGGCCCAAACAACTCAAATAATTGACTACAATTGCACCACTGAGTTAGGCGCACAAAAATGATTAACCTAGAATATTTTCTACTCTTTTATGTGTTGATTTACGTGTACCTGTTCCAGAGATCAGGATTCGGTTGAGTAGAAAAAATCTATTAGGTTAAGTGCCTTGAATGTGGGTGTATGTTGTGTGTATGTTGAATTACCCCACAAAAATATCTTTTTGTTTTTTTCATATGTGAGGGTGAAATGAATGTGGGTGAAAATCAAAACAACCAAACTAATCATAAGATTTATGCAAACACGTAGGTTAATTGAAATTTTAATTTAATGTGATGAAATGAAATCTATGGAGGGGGAAGAATGGGGAGCACTTACAGTCGTCTTCAACTGCACTTTACTCTGATTTACCGCTTAGTGATTCCCTTACAGAGGTATCTGCAAAATAATAGACACGAGAGAAAGTAAGTTAGAAGACAGTAAAGTGCGTGAAATGCGAAAAAGAAGATTGGAAGATCGTTGCCTTCCTGGCAACGGTGCTAAAATGTTGAATGGCGGATGACTATGCTATTGGAATTGATTTTGAAAACCTGTCGTTGTAATTCAAGTAGCAAAGAAATCCATTCAACAAATAAAATTTATATCGAAAAATCTGTAAAGAAATCCCGGGTCGAACACAGGGAGGCTACGTTGATCAAAATTCGCAATTATATTTTTGTGTTTTTGTTTAAAGGGCGGAAAAATCACAATGAAATCAATATAGACAATAAGAGAGAGAGAGAACATTCACTTGATATTGCAAAATATTTTTACGACTAAAAAAATGAGAAATGATAACACTAGAAAATGAGAAATTATTAGAACTAAAAAATAGGAAAATTCTACTCTAGAAAAGCAGTAAAAAGTATGGGAGAGAGAAGTTATTCTCCTCGACGATCGCCTGGAGACGAGACGAATGGGACAACGCTTGGAAGACGAGGAACGGAGTGGGAAGAAGGAGGACGAAGTAGAAGGAACAGGAACGAGGCAACACGTCGTGGTCGTCGCGGGATCTGCTTCCGGAATGGGGATGAAAACTTGGTTTTAGCTCTTGAGGAGCATCTCAAGTGTGGGACAAGCTTCTGTTGAGCTTTGGAGAGGGAGAGAAGGGATGAGAAATCCGTATGGTAGGGGTCTTCTTTTATAGTTGCAAGGAGTTGGGGCATTTTGGACATTATAATATGAAAAACATTAATTCAGGACCTTCAGTGACAGATTTATCCGTCACTAAAGGCCTGAACGTGGTCGAAGTGCGTGCGCCACTCTCGCGCCCCCTCGCCTCCGCGCTCTTCAACGATCGCGCACGTTTGTGAACGCTCAGCCGTACGATCAAGAGATCAGACAGCTTAAACCAGCCCTTGCTAGCGCCGTGTGCCCGCGTGCGATCGGGCATTTGCGCTGCTCGTCTGATCGCACGTGGGTGCTTTCGGTCGATCTGCACAGCTAGATGCCCATCGCACGGCTCCAATTGCGCACCCACACGTCGTAGATGTGGGCTCGAACGGGCGTCGTGCGCTTGCGTAGTGCGCTTGATCGCTGCGCTGAGTGTGAGCTTGTGTCGCGCGGAGAATTTTGTGCGTGCGTGCGGCTAACCGTTGGATGAGCATTTGATGGTGGGAATTCATCGAGCGGGTGAAGAAGAGAAGTGGAGACGGGTCCTTGGGGCTGGTTGGGTGGTTGGGATGGCGCCATTTTAGCCGTCCATCTTCTGAATGTTGTAGATGGTGCCACAGATGTCAGATTGGATCGATTTTCGCGCCATAGGTTGCGATCGACGATCCGAACCCATCTGTGTGGTCAGATTTGTTGTTTGAGGTGCGAATTAACACCATCTTGGCCCTTGCTCTTTAAGGTTCCTCGGTCTCTATCTGGTGCTATGGATGTCCGATTAGGGCGATCTTGGAATCGTTGAACTCTAATCATCGCCCTGATCAGATCCGTACGGTTGGATCTTCGATCCGAGGCCTCGACTAAAAAGGCACCTTGTCCCTGACCATAAAGAGGATGCAATTACTATTCAATTTATACAACTTGATCTAAATGCATGATTATGCATGTTATGCACTATTTACAGTGTATAATGCTATTGTGACACTAAGAACATGCATTAATAGTCATTTTAGGTTAATCAGTTGTTTGCACATCACCCACGCGACCCTCACTATCACCACCAGCCACCGCCACCTCCATCTTCTTCCCCCTGCTAGCGACCATCTTTGTCACCGCCCCTTGTCGCGAGCAAGTGAGCGGAGGAGAGGAGAGAGTGTGAGTGAGGGTGTCAGAAAGAGGGAGAGGCCTTGAGGGAGCTCGTGCGCGAGGGGTGCCTTGTTGCGGGTGCGACGATACGAGCTTGATGGAGCTCGAGGAGGAGGAGCTCAAGAGGGAGTTGCGAGAGCTTGGAGGAGCTCGTGTGGGAGGAGTCGAGGACGCGTGCGAGGAGGAGCTCGCGAGTAGAAGCCTCGGCCTCCTGCAGCTGCTGGAGGCGCTATTGTAGCTCCTGCGGGCGAGCTCGCGGAGGAGGCAGCATTGCGAGGAGTTCTGCATGCTGGTCTTTTCTAGTATTAGACGTTTTGAGTAGCAGCGGGACGTCCGGAGCTGAAGTCGGACATCTAAAAGCACGTATAGTGCCAAGGTACGTGTTTCTGCACGAGTTCCAATCATGCAGATGGAACCCTTAGCTGATTTTGGGTTTATGCGTTTGTACGCTGGCGCAGAGCGTTGGAAAGGCATGCGGTGCACCCTATGAGGTACTTTTGGACGTCTGAGCACATCGCTAGACGTCTAATTATACTCCCAGACAATCGGAAGGAGAGTCCGACGTTTGGGACTCCCCTCAGACGATCGCGGAAGAATCCGGACGTCTGAGGAAGCCACAGGAAACACAATGTGAGTTCTGACGTCTTTTAAGACGTTTGGGCCTAGTCCCAGACATCTCATTTTGGGCAGTATGTATGTTTTTGGCTCATTCAGGGCCTGAACAGAATCAGATTTCCGCAAACAAAGTACCATTGTTTCCCGCTTGAGTTTCTATACGTGTTAGTGTCGAGTATATACTGTTTTGAACTCGTCTGATGTGACTAGTCATTGGTACAGGTCACCAGCCTGTAGTGTGTTCGGGGCCCGCGGAAATGATAGGACCTGCGGTTTTGGCCCCCATTGCTCCCGTGTTTCCCGGTATAGTGGTTTGCTTTAATATCATGATTTAATCAAACAAAGTGTATTTTTAGAATAAGTTAATTTAACCTTAGGACATGAAATGAACCTTACGGTAGAAATGGATGAATATTGCTTTAGCTACACTATTTTCTTGAGATGCATGCTAAACCAACTTGCTAGCAAATATATTAGTTTATTAATGTGATGCTTTTTCAGTTAATAAAACATGAGCTACCTGTTATAAGAATGGAACTCGTAATGTGAATAGTGAGATCTAAATGTTGGAAAATGGAATGAAATGAATACAAGCATGAACCCTACGGGGGATTAGGAGAAGAACTCCTGTATATGGAAAGAACTTAGTAAGTAGACGGGAAGTGAGCTGCCCCTTGTGTACTTGGTACTAAGGAGAGCAACTGTCCCTTTAGTGTAGAGCGGAGCTAGTTGCCCCTTTGGGTTGAGATTCGGGGTTAGGTCTAGTCACTCTACATCGACTTCTGTTTGGCCCTCATGTACGTGGTATCGAGGTGAGCTACTTAGTGTAGGGAGGGAGCTAGCTGCCCCACAGGGCCTGGGGTTAGGACTAGCTACCCTACACTGACTCTTGTTAGGTCTACTGGGCAAACCGGGATAGTCGGACAAGGGTACGCAGACTGTGGAGGGGCGAGACCCCTATTCTAAGAGGGCAAGGCCCTATGCTGTTCCATGGCATACTTTTAGGCGTACCCGCTAGCGGAAACAACTGACCGTGTGCTAGTGCGGGTTAGTTACTCGTACGCTTATTACGTGTGCCGTAGTCACCGCTACGTCGCGACTGTGACCTCGGGGTGATTGACTGGGTGTGGGACTACCACAGGAGACTCTCCTGACCAGGAGAGCACCACGTGTACATCCTACATCATGGGAAAGACTTCAATCAAGATCGTTCCCTTGAGCAATGGATAAGATAAAGAGATGATTAGATAAATAAAAGAACAAGTAAATTAGAACTACTTGGTTAAGCTAAATGAAAATAAATAATTAATTGGCTGCTTGTGTTAATAGCATGTAAATGGCTTAATTACCACTCTACTCAGTGTTAGTTGATACGGAATTTTATAACCTTGTTCAGGTTAGGGAGTTGAATAGCCCGCACCATTAGTTGCAGAGGGAGCTGAACCCACTCGAGCCCAACCTTAGCTGTTGTCTTCTGTTTCAGCACGTTCTTTTGCTGTAGTAGTGAGTATTTGTTATATGTAATACTTTTTCTGTTATATTTCCGCTTTACTTTCTGTTGTTGTAGTTGTGATGGCTTGTACTATTATGACACATTTCTTCTGTTTCCTTTACTGTCTCTGTATTAACTTCTGCTTAGTTACATTATACTTGTGTTTGGCGAATATTTTCTGTTTTTGGTTATTTCTCGTTGGACGACTAGGTCTTGGGATTAGTCGAAGTGGACCGGTCTCTGGTTGTAACATGTACTAACATATATACATATATATAGTGACGGATTTAACTGTTACTAAAGCCGTAGTGTTATTTATATACATATATATAAGGTTCAAACAAATATCTACTCTACTTATATTATACATATATACCTATACACTTGTATGCATTATTTACATATAATTATTTACATTATTTATATACATATACTATTATACTATACTATACATATTAGTATACATATACGTTTAGGCACACAACCAACACACACTTCAACACTTAGCCACTTTTAGAACACCTCTTCTCTCTTTTCTTCATAATTCAACACTTAAGTCATTTCTTTAAGTTGCTCTCTCTCACACACACATGAAGCACTGTTCATTGACCCAAAAATTGGATTTTTTAATGGGTTGGCCGGTCCTTTTTGTGGGATATACAGCACCTCATAAGAGTGGGGCGAGACAACTACTAGTGATCGACCCTAGTTCAATTAGGTGCATTTTTATTCAATTTAATTCAGGCTCATGACAGGCCAACTATGGACCCAGCTATTGTGCAAGCTCCTGACTCATGTACTGTACAAATATATGCTTAATATCATATCAGAGAGGAGAGGGATGTAAAGGGTATTGGTGCGCCGAGCGTTGATAACTGAAGCGCTCGATGCACCAAAACCTTTTATATGCCTTCACACGGCTATGCGTTTCCGATGTGGGACTTTAGCCGCTCCCAATTAAGCGTGGGACTGTGCTGTTCTGCATTCTGTTCATGAGGATTTGACCCTCGATTTGAGGGCCACAATACTAAATTACAAATAAATTATATAGTTACAAAACCCTTATATAGGACTACATAATTATATAATTAATTTATGAAAATAAGTTATTTACATATATATTAAAATTACTTAAACCTAAGGATTTGTATACATTAAATTATGGTTTAATTTGTTAATTAAAGTACAAATTGGATAATTAATTGTGAAATTGACTTTATACAGAGTTAATTTATATATTAAAGGATTTATTATACATTTTTAATTTATTTTAGAGATTTTCTTTTAATTTATTTACATTTAAATATACGTTTAAATTAGTTATATACATGTTTAAGTTATAAATACTGTAATACACTATAAATACATTATAATTAGGCTGAAAATACTTAAAATAATACTATACAAGTATATATAATAAATTACTTCAGTATTAACTTAATTTACTAATTTATTTTATTTTAAGTTAATAATCTACTTAATTAACTTAATAGCTTGATTAATTACTGTAATTACATAATTAAATTAATTTACAGGCATGGTATAGTATATAATACTTAGTTAAATACATATGTGCAATATTACATAGGTGGTTATAAGTATATACATAGGTGTTTGTAATTATTTAGTATTATGTACATTTATTTAAAAAATGATAATATAAATTAATATATATTTATACAATAAAGTTATATATATAATAAATCATCTTAAATACTTAATTTATTATATGGAATACATATATAAGTTATTTATATACATCATTTATATATTATATAATATATACATATAGCTTAGTTTTAAATTATATTTACAAGAATAAAAAAATGGACAAGATAGTTTTAGGTACTTTTGGACATTTTCTAATTTTTGTAGTTTTTATATGCATAAGAGAGGAAGGGGATGAGAGAGAAAGGGTGAGATGAGAGAGAAGTTTCTTTTTGGTGTTTTAGACTTTCATTTTTTTATTAAATTCTAAAGTATACTAAATTATCAGCTAGTATGTTTTACTAAGATGGGGTTCAGATTACTTTGAAACTTAACCTACACCTAGAAAAATTCTTAATCTTACTGAAGATAGGTTTAGTTTATTTTTTTAGGATTTTTTTATGAATTTTATTTATTTACAAGGTTAACCCAAATTATGTCTTGAATGAGTGTTTTACTAGGGAACTATGGCCTAAAATGGTTTCAAAGGGGTTGCATAGCTGATTAGACACTCAAACATCTTCAGTGCACACTAAGAAAGATATATAAGCAGTTAGACCAAAATTTCAATTTAATTTCCTTTAAATTTTCAAATATGACAATTGGACACATGTACATGTACGGAAAATGACTCTAAATAAGATTACAAGCAATTAATAATCAATCCAAGTACATGAATGCTTGTTGGCTAGGTTCTATGCATATGGCATAAGGTTGGCCCATTAGACAAAATAAATCCAGCTCAAAACCTCTCCAACCCACCTCTTGAATTCCATCTAGGCTGCTGCTACTACTTGAAAATAGTAGCTGTTCAGTTTCAACGATAGGGATTTCGGCAGCCCATATTTCAAATAAATCGGCAGCTAAGGGCTACTATAGAATCAGTAACAAAGTGCTGCTATCTGGATGAGATTAGACGACTTAAATCAAACCAAATCAGGTTTGATATGAGTCAAATCTAAATCCCATCAGAACTGAAAACACAAGATCAAGGAGCTATTTACTCCTCATAACATTTCAAACCTTAAATCCACTGAAAATCAATTCTCAAAACATTGCAAGGCATCTTCCAAAGGCATGAAAACAGTGGAATTAATTCTTACTCTTTAAAATCTCTAAAGATCACAATATAAACTTCACTCTACATTATAGACAATGTAGAGAGAATTGATCATATTAAGTACTTGAAATCATATCAAAACAACTCCACATCTTCATTTTAACTCTGAGAACACCATTCAAGCCTTTAAATTAGATTGAAATCATAATGTGTCAGGAATCCATGTAGCCCTTGATTTGGGCTTTTGATTTTAATTTGATTTTTGAATAAGTCATCTAATCTTCTTAGACACCATTGATTGGTGTTCAAGGTGATCTAGTGACTACCTCAGAATCACTTGGGTCCTTGTTTAACCTCAAATCAGTATCACTGATTCTCCTTGGTCAAACTATCCAATATGCAACTCAAATTGGGTTTATGCTCATCTAAAAATTAAAAACCAAATCAAACACCCTAGATTCATTGCATTGTACCCAATTGAGTGAATGAAAACTTGAATTGCTTAATTGCATCCAATTAAACCAATTTGACTCAAAATCACCAAATTAGGCATGAAATCCAAATATGAAAGAATTGAGTGAATCGATTCAATTCAAACCAGATTGGGGGGTCTTCATGGATTTAGGGGAGACCTCCCAAGTGAGTTTTAGGCATAAGTTCAGATCTAGAAGATAAGACTTTAGATTTGAATTTGACCTTAGTGGATGGGTGGATTGTGAATTAAATTGCCGAGGAAATCTGAGAATGCAACTTATGAGATGGTTAGGGAGAACAGGGGATCAAGGTGGAAGTGGGAAATCACCTCTCTGATCTGAATTGATTAGAGAAGGTGAAATCGATCTAATCTACTCTAATTCTAATCTAGACTAACACATCAACCAATTCACCATCTAATCTACTCCTACATGATCTACAGTACACTAATTGCTACTCTCAACTACTCTAGAAAACAAGAAATCCTAATCTAAAGGGAGGAACGGGACCTGAGGAAAGCTGCAGTTGGTGATTGCAGTGAGGGAACAGGGAGGATCTCCATAGGTTTGAAAGTCCACTAGTGGTAATCAATGTCGTCCTTGGGTGCTACGTGGCCCGTAACGGCGAGGAGTGGTCGCAGGAGGTGGAATTCCACCGCGTAGGCAGAGGAACAAAGGTAGTATGGGGAGAGGAAACTAGAGAGGATGAAATGCTTAGCTCAAGAAGGTAGGAGAGGAGTTGATGGCACGCGCAGGGCTCATGAGCAGTGTTTAAGTAAGCTGAGGGGTGATTGTCGTCACCGAGAGGTAATATTAAATAGGTTTAGGGTAAACAGTGGGATGGACTCTAGAGGCAGGCGGAAGGTCTAGGATGAAATCTGACCATAGGATGGGATTTAGGATGGAAGGTGACTGATCGATTGTTCGCTTTAAAGTCGTTTGCAGTTTAATGTGGTGGAAAAATCGACTAATTAATATTTAAGAAGAAATAACCACTCGCAGAGGAGCGGGTCGTATCTACAGGGAGGCAATGACGTATTAAAATTCGCACCAGATAAAAACGTTTGTTCGCAGTTAGTTTGGACAAGAATCAAGCCAAGATTGTCTTCAGATTAAGGTTTAAGCAAGAAACAATGCTGAAATAGCAATTCTGAGGAACTAGAGGATATTTTCCGCAATGCAGAATCAATAAAATATGATTAAAAAGTGACAATGGCAGAAAATGTAATTTCTAATTGGCAGGTTACTGTAGCAAAATAGGGGAATTTTTCCCCTTTGTCTTGCGTGACGAGAAGTGGATGGCCGGGCGCGGGAAGCTTGGAGGAAGTCCCTTGGACCGAAGGCTTCGAAGCGGTGGTGGCGGCGTGTCGTGCAGCGGCCGGAGGCGGCCGGACGAGCTTCGGCGGAGGTGCTGCAGCCGGTGAGCGAGCGCGGCCTGTTGGCGATGAGGACTGCCGCGCGCTGCTGCTGGCGTGGCTTCAGCCGGTGCTGCCGCGCGTGTGGCTTCAGGCGGGTGCGCTAGCTGGTGCGCGTGGAGAGCGGGTGTTGCTGGCGGTTCTGCAGGCGCGGGAGGAGGTTCGGCAGGCGCGGGAGGAGGTTCGGCGGGCGCGGTTGAGGTTGCAGGCGCGGGGACTGTGTGTGCGGTTGTGCGGGTCTGCAGGCGCGGGAAGAGGGCGCTGTAGGCTGAGGAGGGCGTGCGTGGTTGGAGATGAGCGGGTGGGCAACCTCTTGGCAGAGGGCGCGGGAGCAGTTGGAGGTGAGCGGGTGGCTCTGCAGGCGCGGGAAGAGTGAGGCTGCAGGCTGAGCGGGTGCGGGTGCGGTTGGAGGGGGCGTGCGCGGTTGGAGATGAGCGGGTGGGCAGCCTCTTGGCAGAGGGCGCGGGAGCGGTTGGAGGTGAGCGGGTGGCTCTGCAGGCGCAGGAAGAGTGCGGCTGCAGGCTGAGCGGGTGCGGGTGCGGTTGGAGGGGGCGTGCGCGGAAGGTGGAGTGGGCGGATGTGGTTGTGCGGGTGCGGGTAGACTTGAGACCGGTATGCAGGCGGGTGGTCGCAGGTGAGCGGGTAGCTTCAGACGTCCGGAAAATTTTCTGGACGTCTTAAGTGACTAATAGGGTGGTTGAATGGTATCTGCGGCGATGGTGGTTGGTGACGACGGCGAGGGAGATGCACGCTAAGGTGCTCACGGTAATGCGGGCGAGCTCCGGATGGCGGTGTGGCCTGTCACACCACACGCCCACGGTGGTGGAGACTCGCCGCCACGGTAGAGGCCGGTAGTATGGAATGGAAGAGAGAAGGTCTCTCTGCACAGTGGTGGGTCGGTGGTGGAGGCCTCCCGAGCTCGGCTACCTCCCTCCTTTTGTAGTGTCCTGCACCAATTTGAAATTAGCTGCCCGACCAGATCCAATACATCTGCTCCTCCTTGAATGGGTTCTTTACTGCGGCAGCTGGTGGCGTTGGAGCGGCAGACAGCCGTTCCTGCAAGAAGAAGAATAAAGAAAATAATGTTAAAATATTAGGGTCATTTATATACAGATCCTCAACTTCTATGTTAATGGAAACAATGTACTTAATTGGTTATCTAATTAGATGAATGCCATTCTAAGCTAATTCTAAATGCACTTAAGATATGAATGCAATGCATGGATTATGTAATTAAATTAAAACTATGAATTAATCTATTTACATCCTAATTTATGCTAAATAAATGTTAGAATTAACCTAATGTGTAGGCACTTAAATACTTAAATAGCCCACAACTATGGGCTAATCAAATATCCCCATGCCTAGTTTTTGCTAGTTTCTAGCAAAATTAAGCGAAACCTAGCACTCTAAGTAGACTAGTCAACCCACTTGGTCTTCCTCCAAAAGCATATTAAGTTCAGACTCTATACCCAAGGTTCCTAAGTAGTTGCTAAGTTACAGACTAGGTTGGCTAAAGACGAGTTGCCGGCATAAGTTTCCCTGATTTCTGACTCTACCCTAAATTTTATTAATCCTTGAAATTAAAGCATCCGTGCCTGTGCATTGGTCTGAGTTATTTGAGTTAAAGGATTTTTTTTTTTATATATATACTTCTCTCTCTCTCTCTCTCTTTTTTTGTTTGATTCTTCTAAGTCTAACCTCAAATTAGCTATCAACGCGGTCTGTGTCAGATTCATTGTCCCCATTACCATACCTCGAAGGGTGCTTGGCTTTTGATGCTTCGAGATAGCACCACCCATTACGACCCCAAGAACTCCTGGCAATCGACACTTCGAGATAGTATCGCCCATGGATTTCTTAAGCGAATTCAGGCCTATGGCAATCGGCACTTCGAGATAGGGCCGCCCATGGTACCTGAACCGCGCAATGTGCTTACATGCCCCCAGTAGGATGGATATCCTAAGAGACAAGCGCCGAGGAGGTAATATGTTATCATCGCATCCTCAAGGTGAGTATATATTCCACCTCTCCTGCGGCAGGAACTCTTCCAATCAAAATGTGTTTTCAAGCCTCTCTTAAGTCAAAACTAGGAGAACCAAATCTCTTTTCAGACAGACAGAAATTAAGTTAATTACCAGACCATGTGTGTGAAATTTGGATGCTTGGGTTACAAGGATCCGTAAACCAAAAAGTAGAATAAGACTCCAGGTACTACCCCACCTTTTAACTTAAACCTTAGCTTCCCTTCCTCAACCTCTCGAAGAATGGTCCGCAACTTAACTCCTACTTAAGTTTTTAAGTCCACAAAGGACCCTAAAGGTCTAAAGCTAGTAGCTCATTTAGCTTCTAAAGTTTGACCCTAGAATTAACTTAGTCTACCCTAGAGTTCTGATTTGCTTAAGACTGCAAGATCTAGCCAGTTAAGCTCAAAACCCCTCTTTTTTTTTTTTTCTTTTTCTCTTTCTCTCTTTTTTTTTTATATATATGCATGCTATAAACAAAATGCCTCAGGTCCACTCCCCCATGCCTGGTTCAAACAATGTCCTCATTGAAAACAAAAATAGCTAAAGGAAGATATTACCTGAGGCGGATAATGGTAGGAGCTAAGGCTCCTCAAGAGTGACTTCGTTAACCAGATGGCCGTTTAAAGTTTTGTAGGGTTTTAACCGTTGACCGTTGACGATAAAGGGAGTTGCTGAAGAGGAAGGATTTTTGATCTCCACAGCTCCATGCGGAAATACTTTGGTGATTATGTAAGGCCCATCCCAACGAGATTTTAACTTCCCAGGAAAAAGCTTAAGTCTGGAATTGAAAAGCCAGACTTGTTGGTTGGGCTCAAAGGTCTTTCGAAGAATAAACTTATCATGCAAGACCTTAGTTCTTTCTTTATAAGCTTGAGAGGTGTCATAGGCATCATTCCTCAGCTCCTCAAGCTCACTTAATTCTAGAAGTCGTGCCTTACCTACCTTCTCTAAATCCATGTTAACACTTCGAATAGCCCAAAGTGCTTTATGTTCTAACTCAACAGGTAAATGGCATGCTTTTCCATACACAATTCGAAAGGGAGAAGTACCCAAAGGAGTCTTATAGGCCGTTCGATAAGCCCACAAAGCATCATCGAGCTTTTGGGACCAGTCTTTCCTATCAGGTCTAACGGTCTTTTCCAAAATATTTTTTATCTCCCTATTTGATACTTCAACCTGGCCACTTGTCTGAGGGTGGTAAGGGGTAGCAACTTTGTGAGTCACTCCCAAACTCTTGATTAACTGATTGAAGTGGTGGTTTCGGAAATGAAGTCCCCCATCACCTATAATAGTCTTGGGCAGCCGAAACGAGATATGATATTGGCCTTCACAAATTTCAAAACCATAGAGTGGTCATTTGTGCACGTAGGAATGGCCTCTATCCATTTAGAGACATAATCAACTGCCACCAAGATATATTCAAAACCATGGGACGACGGGAAGGGGCCCATAAAGTCAATTCCCCACACATCAAAAATTTCAACAGATTGAATAGGATGTTGAGGCATTTCATTTTTCTTCCCAATCGTTCCAGTCCGTTGACATTTAATACATGCCTTAATAAAATTATGAGAATCCTTAAATAAGGAAGGCCACCAAAAATCGGACTGGAGAACCTTAAAAGCAGTTTTCTTAGCACCAAAGTGTCCTCCACAATGAAGTTCATGGCAAAAACTTAGCACACTTTGTTGTTCCTCTTCAGGCACACAACGTCTCAATACTTGGTCTTGTCCAATTCTAAATAATTCTGGCTCTTCCCAATGAAAATATCTTGCTTGAGAATTGAATCTTTTTCTTTTCTGCTCATCCCAAGAGCCAGGAGTTTGTCCAGTGACCAAGTAATTTACAATGTCTGCATACCAAGGTAAAGTTGGTGTTACCGCCATCAGAGTTTCATCGGGAAATGTCTCGCGAATGTCTTCAGAAATAGAGTCATTAAAAGGAAGGCGAGACAGGTGGTCAGCCACAACATTTTTTACTCCTTTCTTTTCACGTATTTCCAAGTCAAATTCTTGAAGGAGTAAGATCCACCTAATCAGACGTGGCTTAGAATCTTTCTTAGCAATGAGATGTTTCACTGCTGCATGATCAGTAAAAATAACCACCTTAGACCCAAGTAAATAAGACCTAAACTTCTCCAGAGCAAAAACTACATCAAGTAATTCTTTTTCAGTGATGGTGTAGTTTTGTTGAGGTTCAGTTAAAGTCTTGCTTGCATAATGCAGCACATGAGGTCTTCCCTCAACCCTTTGTCCAAGGACTGCTCCCACTGCATAATCCGAAGCATCACACATAAGCTCAAATGGGAGTGTCCAATCAGGAGCTTGGAGAACAGGCGTAGAGATCAAGGCCTCCTTTAGAGTTTGAAAGGCCTCGGCACACTTTGAATCAAAACTGAAGGAAGATTCCTTCGTCAACAAGTCACAAAGTGGCCTAGAAATCTTACTAAAATTTTTAATAAAGCGCCTGTAAAAGCCAGCATGGCCCAGAAAGGATCTAATCTGTTTGACATTCGTAGGCAATGGAAGTTTGGAAATAGAATCAATCTTGGCTTTATCTACTTCCAAGCCTTGCTCGGATACAACATGCCCAAGTACAATTCCTTTCTGTACCATGAAGTGACTTTTCTCCCAGCTGAGGACTAAACCAGTCTCCTTACATCGTTTCAACACATTCTCCAGGTGTAGGAGACACTGGTCGAAAGACGAGCCATAAATAGAGAAGTCATCCATAAACACTTTGACACACTCGTCAATCATGTCCGAAAAGATAGACATCATACAGCATTGGAAAGTTGCAGGGGCATTACATAATCCAAACGGCATACGCCTGAATGCAAAAGTACCGTAAGGACTTGTGAATGTCGTCTTTTCCTGGTCATCAGGAAAGACTGCCACCTGATTGTACCCAGAATATCCATCGAGAAAGCAATAATACTTATTCCCTGCCAATTTTTCGAGAATTTGATCAATAAAAGATAAAGGAAAGTGATCCTTCTGGGTAGCGGTGTTCAGCTTGCGGTAATCAATACAGACCCTCCATCCAGTTGAGGGTCTAGTGACAACTTGTTCACCTTGGTCGTTGAGTTCCACAGTAAAGCCTGCCTTCTTTGGCACCACATGAATGGGACTGACCCATTTACTATCAGCAATGGGATATATGATCCCAGCTCCAACCACTTCAGGATCTCCTTTTTTACAACCTCCCTCATATTAGGGTTCAGATGTCTCTGCATGTCCCTAAAAGGCTTGATGGAATCATCAGTATAAATGTGGTGCATGCAGAGTGTAGAGTCTATACCCTTAATGTCAGCAATGCTCCAAGCAATAGCTTCCTTGTGCCTAAACAGGCATTCAATCACGGCTCCCTCCTGTGCCTCAGACAGCACAGCCGAAATGATAACGGGGAGCGTATCATTGGCACCTAGGAAAGCATACTTGAGAGTGTCAGGGAGGGGTTTCAACTCAAGGTTGGGGGCTTGTATGGTTAAGGGTTTTATAATAGATGTCCCCATCTCAGGTAGCAAATCTACCTTTAGCGAAAATGATGGGGGAAGAGACTCAGTAGAATCTCCTAGCAATTCCTCTAGTTCTAGTATATCCCCTTCACATTCCTCCAAGAGATGGGAATGCTCATTTAGCATGATATGCTGAAGGGGGTCATCACATAACATTGTAGGAGTTGCCTCTTCAATCAGGTCATCTATCACCTCAACTTGAAAACAATCCTCAAGTCCGGCTTGTTTGTAAGCATCAAACACATTAAGCCGGATTTTCCTGTTCCCAAAGCCCATTTTCAATGCCCTAGTATTGCAATTAATTGAAGCATGAGAAGTTGCAAGGAAGGGGCGGCCCAAAATGATGGAGGGTTTGGTTGGCTTGTTGGTAGGGTTTGATTAGCCCCATAGTTGTGGGCTAATCAGAAGGTGAAACTATGCATGAGCATGCGTGAAATTTAAATGAGGTTTGATCATAGGATCGATGACGCTTGGAATGAATGGCACTTGTGCATCAAGTTCATCACGAGCTATAGTGTGCGTGCGACGTCAGTTGAGTTGGGATTTTTACACTCAGGCTCTTAAGGGCAAAGGGTTAGAGAAATTACATACAAGCCCATAAGTGGCAAGAAGTAATGTGGTGTGGTCCTTACAATTCGTCAAATAGGTCCTTGGCAGCTTACAAAAGGCCCTCAAGACTTTTTAGGTGAAAGTATGTAAAGGAACAAGGACGTAAGTGTAAAAGCCATTAATGTACGGTCGTAATGGTGTCCAAATGCAACCAAGTTTTTATTGAAGTACAATTGAATATTTAGGAACATGATTTCACTTTCAATTTGAACTTTTGAGCTCAAATATGTGTTCAATTTGCAATTGGATCATTATTTTGTACTTGTAAATAGAATATTTCATTAATTGACCTAATTGTGTGTTTTTAACACCGATTTGCTATTTTAGGTCATTTTCCCTTAATTTCCTCACTTAACCCATTTTTTGCGTTAATTATATAGTGTTTAACCTAATTTTTAACTTAACCTGGGCATTTTAACTATAACGAGCCGCACCTTATCACTCCCTCTACACCATCTTCCTCCTCCACATTTTTCTTCTCCATGCCTCTTTCATCCTCCATCTTCACCACCTTCTCTTCTTTGTTTAGATCTTCTTCCCTTAGGTATCCCCTTCCTCTAAGTTTTCCTCTTCTCTAGGTCTTCTTCTTCTTCCTAATCCCTACCTCTACCTTCTTCTCCACCAAAGCTTCTTCTCCAGATCTTCTTTGAGCTTCTTTATCCTAGTGGTTGTTGGTAGGCATCTCCACCACTGCCACGAGGCCTCCATTTCCTTCGACCTTCTTTGGCTTGTTCTTCTTATTCTCCTTCTCCTCCTCCTCCTTTTCTAGTTGTAGAACTTGATCTATGCAATTATGTTAGCAATAAAATCACTTTCTTTCATTTGCCATCTATGTGTTTCCTTACTTTATTAGTGTAGTTTTGCTTATGTTATTTTTATTACTTTATGCTTAAAAATACCAAAAAATATAAAATAAAATAAAAACCCGAAAAGAGGTTTAGTGTTCTTCAATTCACATCACTCATTTCCTATCTAGATTCGCAGATTTGCATCAACAAATTCATTCCTTCAATATTTTAGCCATAACATTTTCATTTTAAATCCAGATTGAGTGATTCAAGTTGCATTTGAAAGCTTATTTCAAGGGCTACAACTTTCCTTTTATGTGAAAATTGAAATTCGAAACATAAGATGGACAAAATTCTAAACAATTTAGAGAAACCCTAAAAGGCTGTTGCAACACTCTCCGTAAATATCCTCTCCCTTGACTCTATAGCTAGCACTTCCACCTTCTTTCAAAACTTGAACCACCACCTTCATACACCATATTGGACGTCCATAAGCCTTCCTCTAAGGTTGGGCACCCTCTCTTAGTTGGCATCATCTTCGTCTTCACGCTCACATATCGTGTTTTTCGCCTTTTCACGTGAAGACACACTCTTGGAGGAAGAGCTTTGCGAGACTTGGAGCATTCAGGGGTTACTACGAGGAGTCTCGCACGTGAAGCCACGCACATCTCAATAGGTTCAAGGGTTTCGCTTACTCTTTGTCCTTATAATTTCTTGTAGAACTCCTGAAGTATTTTAATGATTATGATTATTTCATTTGTGATGCTTTGCATTCTTGTTAAATTTATGTGTGGCTAAATTCTTTTTGGTGTGTGGATGAGAGGTTAGGATCGACATGTTTTCATCATAGATGGGTTTCATTCACTCTTTTATGGTTTTTAGAAAATCGAGTTGTTTCATACGTGCGTAGACACACATAGGATAGTTCAAACCAAGGATGTAGTATCCGAGTTGGGTTATAGCCTTAGTGGGTTTGTGTGGGATGAGACAAGCCTAGGGGAGATCAATCATCAGCAATTTGAACTTATCTAATTATCTTTTAGTCATTGATTCTAATTCCCAAAACCTACTGTGAAGTCTCACATCGATTGATTTCCACTTCGCATACGAACGTTTTCCTACATTCGCACTAATTTTGACTTTAGTTTTGTGAAATTTTTGCAGTAGATTTTTGGAGATTAAAAATTGCCAAATTTTATTTGGAGTTAGGTATTTAAGTAAGAAATATCCACACCAAATTTCAGGGTCTAGTTTCTTATATAAAAAAAAGATAAAATTCACGCACTGATTGAGGGTTGTACTAAAAATGGAACCTGAAATTTTTGACTAGTCGGAACTATAGAGAATTCTATACGACTCTGATTTGGGCAAAATAAGTGGTTGTATCTTTTTTACTGAGTCTCTTATCAGGGATAAATTTTCCATATTTTCTGAGGTATTTGGGTTTAGTGTTTGATCTGATTAATGAGAGGGGTCAGAATAGTTCTTCTAACCCTCTTGACTTAGAAAAATCCAAACAAATTAGAAAATAATCCAAAAAATCTCAAAAAAATGTCTAAACTTGTCGAATGTACCTTAGAACACATTCGTATAATCATTTTGAGGATTTAACCTGACTTGCACTTAACATAATTAATTAGATTTAATTTTTGGTGTGCAATTTTTACGACTTGCGTGCGACACACACCACCTCCCTTCCCCTTCCTATGACACCTTTGCCACTTCCTTCCCAGTCCTTGACCATCGACTCTTTTGCTCCCATTCACCTCTAGCAACCATTGACCTCCTTCTCCTACCCTTGATTACCCCCTCTTCCCCTTCCTACCACCCTTAACAGGCCATCAACTCTCCTCTGCCACCCTGAACCACACCATCCTCTCTCCCTACCACCCCTATAGCAGTCCATTGACCACCCTCTCTCACCTACCCTCTCCCTTCATACAATCCCCTGTGGCCCCTCTATCTATACCCTCCTCCCCTCCCTACAATCCCTAAGCAGCCTCTTTCATCCCCAACCACCACCTCCTCCCTTCCTTCTAACCCTTGCAATGCCCTCCATCGTTGATTACCCCTTCTTCCCCTCCCTTTCCTTTCAATTGCCATCATGCTTTCTACTGTCAATTATTTTTTCCTTTCCAAGCCTTATTGTAGCTTGAAACATAAGCTTCATAATTGGTGATTTCAATTATTTATTAGATGTATCACTTGATTGCATATCCCATGTAAGCCTCTACTCTACTCTTATTGCCCTTTTTGGTTCAGAAACAAGGTTATATGTCACATTTTCTTAAGTTTTAGTGTTAACAAAAACCCCTTCTCAGATTAATCATTTTCCAATGAGTACATCATAGAAATTAGGATGATGAGCATGCCAGGACAATGATGAAGGCACTTAGAAGAAGATTCGAGAAGTTATTGACATTCTTCATTGTAATCTTTGCTTAAAGTTTGTAGAATGTATTGCCTCCTAAATTGTTGATTAATCTAGGTGTAAAATTAAACTAAAGATAACAATAGATATCAAATTAGATTGTCAAACATCGTGTTTTCTCAAATCAAAAAGTTGCTTAGTAAAAGTAATTATTGACCAAAACTAATGGATGATAATTTATGTGGTACTTGTTAAATTACATTTAAAAGTAATGATACCCTTTCTCAGTATCAGTACATGTAAGTTATAGATTTGATTATCAATATACTCAAACAGTATTCAACAAGTACCTATACTAAGTATGAGTACTAGTACTTGGTGCTTATTATTTTGGGCTAGGTTTTGTTTTCCTAAAAATAGTACCTAACAAGTACCTAACAAATACTAGTACTCATAGGTTACAGGTTCTGTTCACACGTGAGACGTGTTAAAAATTAGTTCTGTCGCTGTAGTGCAAATCACAATGAAACAAATAACATTTATAGAGATTTCGGTGAGTACCGAGTCGTTTGTAGGGAGGAAAACCACGATTTTTATGTAAAAGCTTTTCAGAAAAGTTCTAAACAAATATTTATATATGCATATATAGACATCAGATATCCAAAGAATCAAAATTTTATTGCTATTTGGGAATAGTTTTCAAAACAATTATTATAAGGAGTAGAGAGAGAGGGAGAGATAGCAGATGAAGGACGACGCCGCTTGTGGGATGCTTGTACGAAGTGTGGCAGCACTTCAGATCCAGAGCATCGGGAGGAATGCTAGAGAGGAGTTGGAGGGAGAGAGAGGCTGGAGATGTATCTGGTAAGAGTTGCCTTCAACTGGGGGGCCCTGGGGCTCTTTTTATAGCTTTATTGAGGGGCAAAGTGGGCATTTAAGCCCCCAAAATCGTGCAACAACTTAGGTTGGATCAGATCCGTCGATCAGGAGATCAACAGCTCTGATTGCACCTCAATATCACCTTCCACGCACCTTTAACGCTCGGATTCAACCTGCTGCTGACACGTGGCAACCACTGGGCCCTTCAATCACGATCCGCGCTGCTTACTTGCTAACCTCGCGCCTACCTCACGCTTTCCTCGTGCGCGCCTTCGCACCTCATTTTGGAATCGTGCGATTGTGCTACCGCCTTCGTGAATGTGAGTGCAATGGCGTGCTCTGTTGGAGCGTGCGTCCGTGCGTTCACGAACTACCTCATACAACGTCGATCCACGCGCCACGCGGTCCCATCTATGCCGCTGGTGATGATCCAACGTTCGAGTCACACTTGTGTGTTCGACCTTCCTGATTTCATGCTGGCGCAAATTGAATGCGCGTCTCGCGCTCTCGTGCGAGCGCAAGTGTGACTCGACCTTCCTGATTTCATGCTGGCGCAAATTGAATGCGCGTCTCGCGCTCTCGTGCGAGCGCGCGAACCATTGCGTTGAGTTGCCTTTTGTGTTGCATTTAGGTTTTAAGCAAGTTCGCCCTCAACCGTTGGATGGAGATCCAATGGTTGAGATCTCCTCTTAGTCGATGGAGCGAGGAGGCTAGGACAATGTGGCTTCTTTGGGGCCATTGGATGACAATCCAACGACCCTCATTTTTTTCCTTCAGATATTGGAAGTGCGGTGAGGGGCTGCTGGGATGGTGCCACATGGCACTATCCTGGCCGTTCATCTTCTCGTCTTTGTAGTTGGTGCTACAGAGCTCCAATCGGGTTGATCTTTGTGCTGTTGGACTACGATCGTTGATCCAGATCCATTTGTGCAGTCGGATTTGACATCTGAGGTCCGAATTTTTGCCATCTTGCTTCTTGGTCTCCATTCTTCTATGAATTATACGTGATGCTACAGATGTTTGATCAAGACGATTTCAGAAGCAGTGGACTCTCGTCGTTGTCCTGATCAGATCTGTATGGTCTGATCTATCATTTGCGGCCTCGGATTATCTACAATCAATTTCGTCTGTCTTTTAGAGCATAAAATGGCAATATTACCTATAAGGCTGTCAAACTAACTACTATGCAAATTATGATGCTTACGTATGCATTGTTCCTAAGTTATGCCAGAATCTAATTTAATTCAGGTAGATTAGGTCATATGATTGCTGTGCAATCACACCCCCATACCTGAATCTTGTTAGTCCGTAGCAAATGCAAGACTAAATACAAAGTGGTCCTAAATGACTAATTCTTTCCAAGAGTTCGATTAGAGATTTATTTCTTTTATTTTCATCCAAAACTTTAGAAATCTGGACATTCGTGAAAGTGTAGTGTTGTAGCCTATGCAACGGATCCAAGTGAAAACCAATCCATATTTAAAGCTTGTACTTAACCCTTAGTAAAATTTCTATTGGGATTGACAAATTTCTTCCCTTGGGGTTATAAAGTAATCTGTAATTTCAACCCTGACTTTTAGGTTAGGTAAAAGATGTCTAAATCAAGTAGGTTTATATTTGGTGGCTCATACTCATCTGGTGCTACACGTAGACTAGTGCTACAGAACCTCGATTTTCAAACTATTAAATAAATCAACTCAAAGAGAGGCGGGGAAACTGTACTCTCTTTAGTTCCTTTGTACTTACTCTATCTCTTTATTTTTTTTTCTTTTTCTTCTCTTTTCTTTTATTTTTTTTTTTGAGCTCACAATCTCACCAGATTTGTCAGTATATTTGGTGGCCTCTTATAGTATGAACACTTTGATTAGGTTCTGATAACCCTATGACTAAGTCAGAATTCCTCAGCCTGTATTCAGGCGGTTAGAAATACAGAAAAGTAGGTCAAGGTCATATTTGGTGGACTATAAAAGGAATGGGTGTTGTTGCCTCAATGTGCTTGACATGAAGTAAACGCAACGCAATTAACACACTTTTTATATATATATTTTTTGCTTTTCTCTTCCTCTTTTTTTTTTCTCTTCTTTCTTTTTCTTTCTTTTTGAATTTTTTTTCAGATATATTTATTTCTACTGACACAATGTAATGCAACACTTATGCACATTTTTATTCACAAGACATTATTTGGAATTGGGGTGTTCAAGAGGATATTGGGTGGCTTATTTGGTGGAAGTGCCCACTCTCGGCACTGGGAAAGGAATAGATGGGACAGTATATTTCTGACCTTAATATTAATACCCTCCTTCAGTCAAGGATTCCGTAAAGGACAGTCACAACCATCCACCTTAGTCTTAATTTTATCAGAACCTGCTCTGTGCGTATTGCTTTATTTGGTGGCTCTCCAAAAGTTCACATGAAGAATTTATACGTAGAACTGAGAGTGAAAATTGTGCCTAACTCCGAGTATCATTATCCAATTAACTAGCAATTAAGATTCCTTATACTATCCTCAGAGCACCAGAAGACTCTACTCTCACCACGCACTTGTTTGGTGGATCTATTAGAAGATGGTTTGCCTGACTCCCTGATTACTGTCCAAGGGCTCAGGAGAAGAAGTAGTGCTTCTTCTCGACAAACTATAGATGTCTATCGGTCTTCATATAGGATTCATTGCAAATTTTATGTGTAAGTGTGAAATTATACTTGATTTTAAATTCAGGAATCAAGTTAAAAATAAATCCCTAATAAAACGTTCTTGATAAAAATTATTTATGTATGAATGCTAATATATTTTTTTTGACATAAAAATATGACATGCAATGTCCACCCCCCATGCCTGTTCATTACAATGTCCTCATTGAAATGTATGCAGGAAAATAAAAAATCTAATAAGCAAGAGGAGGGGATATCACCTGATTGAGCTTGTTATTCCAGGTCAGCTTGGATGCAAAGCTACCTGTAAAGAATACTGGGTTTCCTCTCTACTAGCGCTATGTTTAACGTCATTTGCCGGACCTAAACCCAAAAGAAATATGTATTTCAATATTGTGGGTCAAGAGGAGTAATAACTATTGCTGAGAGATTTAGAATTAGTATAAAGATATTATTGTTTGGTCCAAGAATCAGTGATCCGCAAATGCGAACCAACTGATGATGCAGTCCTACTCCGAAGAATTTTTCTGATTTGAAATAGAAACTAGGGTCAGATAGATGAGGTTAATGATGCAAAGCCTGTTCATTAATCTAGTTCCATAATTCAAGAAGCGGTGGTGGAGGGTCTGGATTGAAATCATGATTGAAATTTAGATCTAATTCTGAATTAAAATTATAAGAATCCTCATAATGGTAATTGATGTCAAAAATCATGAATTCTCTAGGCTCTGGGTCATATGAGGATAAAGGTAGAGTGGTGCTGAATTCCTCAAACTCCTCATCGGAAAATACCTCTTCCTCATTAGAAACCATTTCTTCCTCAGAATCAAGCCATCCATTTGAACCAGTTGGATTATAAGTTCTTCCCCAATCCACCATGATTTGAACTTTTTTTTTTGAGGTTGTTTCTTCGTTTTCTTGGTTCATATCCTTTGGTTGTTCAATTTCTTGAACCCCCTCAAAATCCAATAGTTCTTAAATTTCAGGGTGGATATATTGGAGATTCTTTATGTCATCATCTAACTCATCATAAGATACTCCAAATAGTTTCTCGATCTCATCAATGTCTTTTTCAATTTGATTATCTATGGGAGGTCATAAATCTGAATCATCCTCAAGTACATCACTTCGTTGCCTCTTGTGTTGATCTTGGGACTTGGCAGAATTCAGATCATCCTTAGTGTGAATTGCAAAAACCTCTTCAATCGTTCGCACGACCTCAATAGAACCACAATTCAGTTTATTCTTTTGGGAAGCTTTATAGTTATTGAGTAGACAAGTCTTCCTTCCAGAAGTGATTTGCATAATCCCTGTCTCATAGTTGATCAGAGCCTTGGTTGTGGCCAAGAAAGGTCTTCCTAAGATTATCGGGGTGTGATTCAAATTTTCTGATGCCTCCATATCTAAAACTAAAAAGTTCACAGGGTACTCAAAATCCCTCACTTTTATAATCTCATTTTGTAGGAGTCCCTTTGGAATCTTGGTTTACCTATCAGCAAACTGAAGGGTAACATCAGTGTGTTGCAAGGGACCTAAATCCAACTCTTCATATAATTCCGTGGGAATTAGATTTATGGAGGCACCAAGGTCCAGTAAGGCTTGTTCCAAGATAAAACCATCTATTTCACATGAAATTAAGGGGGTCCCTGGATCTTTTGTTTTAGGAGGGAGCTTGTTTAAGATGATGGCACTGGCTTGTTCAGAAACCATGACCCTTTTTGATGATTTGGCCTGTCGTTTCGGTGTGCACATTTCCTTCAGAAATTTTGCACAAGCCAGGATGTTCTCAATGGCTTCAAGGAGTGGTATATTCATCTAGACTTGCTTTAGAATCTCAAGCCACTCTTTAGATTGAATGGTTTTATTGTCCCTAGATTTGTTCAAGGCTTTAGGAAAAGGTGCTTGAGTGAAATCATGAGTGTGTTCAAATCCTGAGTCTTGTTTTCTAGATTAGCTTGGTCTCCTAGGTCATATTCAGGCTTCTCAAGATCTTTGTAAGATTTCGATGTAGAAGGATAAGGATCTTGGATTTGTTTCCCACTTCTCAAAGTGACAACGCAAGCATAGGCATTAGGGTTAGAAGGGTGGGGTGGGTTTGGTAAGATAGGCTGAACCTGAGTTGGGTTGGGGTTAACAAAGCCAGGTGGGTGTTGGGGAGCAGGTTGAACTATATGTGCCTATGTGTTGTGCTGGTTAACCCTATTGAAGTTCCTTGGGTTGGGGACGGGTTGGGATGGCAGCATCCTGTGTTGTCTAGCATCAACTAGCTGGTCTAGTCGTCCCGTTAATTCTGTCCTCAATTGATTCTTTTCTTCCTTATGTCTCAGATTCATTTCTCGCATTTCCTTGAGGACCAGACTCAGATCAGAGGGATGGTTTTCCTAACTAGGTTGTGGCTAATATTTGCGTGGTTGTGTGTACTTACTGGGTTGCCCATATGTGTTAGGCTTAGTCAAGTTAGGACCCTGGGCGGGTTTCTGGCTTGACTAAGCAAAGTTAGGATAGTTGCGCCATCCAGGGTTGTAAGTCTTTGAATAGGGGTCATTTCTAATGTAACCCTGGAGTGCATTCACATCCTCAGGATAACTAGGCATTAGGATGCCTAGTTTAGAATTTGAGGACATCAAGGTCCCTCATTGGTACCTAGAAAGAGATGGGTCCAAGTAGAGTTGGCTCATAGGTGGAGCCATGGTCAGATCATTATGATTGTGCACCATTTCCTTACCTACAGGGTTGGGGAGTTGGGTCCGGGTTAACATAGAAACTCCTTGGGTGGGAATAGGATTTACTTTGGAATGTGTACCTAAGGAACTCCCGCCCTTTAGAAGGTTGTCCAGTTTCTTGTCCAAACTCTATATTCTTTCCCACAAGTTTCACCTTGTCCAATTATTGTGCAGTTTTCTCTAAATCAACCGAGTTTGAATTATCCTTAACTTTATAAACTTCGATTCTTGGTTGATTTGATTTGTTAAAGGTGGACATTGAGGCATTGTTGAGGGAATCTTCGCTCATATTCTCAAATAATTGAAAGGCTTCTTCAACATCTCTGCTTAGGAAATTGCCTCCACATGCTGCATCAACAAAATTCTTCAAATTGTTACTTAACCCATAATAGAAAGTATGGGTCAAGTGCCACTTCGGAATCCCATGATGAGGGCATTTCCTAGCCAAATCATTAAATCTCTCCCAAGCCTCATGTAATTGTTCCCAAGGGTTCTACTTAAAGGTTATAATGACACATATGAGGGCATTGGTTTTTCCTATAGGAAAGAATTTTTTCATAAATGTGCTTCTCAAATCTTCCCATGTTAGGATTGGTCTACTAATGGTCCTCAACCAATGAGCAGCTCTATCTTTTAAGGTGAATGGGAATGTTTTCATCATTAATGTACCTTCATTCATGTTCCTAGGGCCAAAGATCCTTCCTATGTGTAGAAGTTCTTCAGGGTGGTGAAGGGGTCATCAAAATTGCGGCCATGGAAGTGGGGAATCAGATTGATGATCTGTGGTTTGAGTTTAAATCTTTCCCATCCTAAGGTACCCTGACAAAAGGTTTAGGTTGGGCATTAGGAGGATTATAAGAGTCACGGAGAGGTCAGTCTGCTCTCCCATTTTGGATTCGAGTAATGTCCTGCACTGTGACCTCCATTTGTCTGTCATGATGCCAACCCTGCTTAGTAATCTGCCTTTGTAAAAGAGTCATCAGATCCAGATTTTGTTTCTCCTTTTTGATCTCATCTTTCTCGTGGTGACTAGCCATTGAAGAGGGTTCAGATTCAGATTCTGGACAAATAGGTCTTTTCCTAGTATTTCTTTCTAAAGGTGGTAGAAAATTAGGATGTAGAGATTTTCTACCTTACATGCACTAGAAAAATGTCCATAGATGAGAGGGAGAAGACAGATGAGAGAATATTCCACCCTTTCAATGCAAGCAATCAAGCTATTCCTTAGAGTGTAAACCCTAAATTGAACTAATCCTGGTTCCCCAAAACACCACTAGGTTAGATCGACCCTTGAATTACTTAGTTGGTTAGAAGGATGGGAGCCCCTAGGACACCCTGCATGGTGGGACACCATTGAGGGTTAATGCGGTTACCTCACCGACCTTTCTTGTCACCAGTGGGCCCAAGTAGACAAGGCATTGATCTTAGCCTAATCTAATTTCAAGCCCCCAAGAATATTAGTCCAGCCTAGGGCACGTCTACTCAGTTTTAGGCTTAGGCTTGATGTGCTTTTGGAATATGATGGGCATTAGGGGGGTGTTGCCCTTAAGATTGATTTTCAAAGTGTGAAGTGTACAGGCAAGGGGTTTACAAGCAATTTTTATGATGAAGTGGATTTTAAGGTTCAAATGCTTGTATTAGTCAGTTTTAGGGTTCACTTTAGTAAATATCTTCAATTAAAGGTTCTGATGAGGCACACAAGAGTTTTACAAATCTCAATTATTTGATAAATTTCCTTTAAGTATGGAAATAGAAGTGTGCTCTACCCTTAATGTGAAACCCTAAGTGCAGATAGCGCTAGATGGTCTTTTTAAGTTCAAAATCAGGGAAGTGGTGCGACCCAAGCAATGCAATTTATTGTTCTTATTGTACCACTAACAAGGCACTTCGAAAATATTTTTTCAAGAATTTTAATGCATGTTTTCTATTTTTTTTAGATTTAAAGTGTACAGGGGGTTCTGCAGTCTGTTTTGACCCTCAGTTAGTGATTGAGTAATCTGTGCAATCAAATGTATAGAAAATATTTTTTTCAGATTTTTTCTAAATTCTTGATTTTCACAAAAATTCAGTACCACAAATTTCAAGTCAATCAGAGTTGTATAAAAATTCCTATGATATTCTGAACTCTAAAAAATTAGGAACAATAATTGATTTGATATCAATTAGGTTCACAAATTTTTAAATTTTTTTTATAAATCAGATTTGTGCAAAATTTGGATATATTTTTTCAGACTTCAAACCACACATCTAATAAAAATTTTAGAATTTTGGGACATGTGGATTTTGGAAATTAAATTTTTAATATGAGTTTCTTTCAGCCCAAGAATCACTAACAAGGGAGATTTTTTTTTTCGAAAGCAAGCAAATGCTAACTAATCCTAAGGTTCAACCAAAACACCTTTCTTTTTAGACTTTTTTTTTGAAATCTAAACTAATCTAAGCTACAAGTGCTTACAATAGATTAAGAACCTGTAATGTTTCCATTGTATTTTTCTTGGATTTCCGTGCTTCCTACACATATGAAATCAATGAGAAAATAGCAGGTTAGAAATCTTAAATAAGTATTGAAAAGCTTCAAAAATTTCCGTTGCCTCCCATACAACGACGCTAACTTGTTCGCACGTGAGATGCGTTAAAAATTAATTCTGTCGTAGTGTGAATCACGATGAAACAAATAACATTTATAGAGATTTCAATGAGTGCCGAGTCGTTTGCATGGAGGCAAAACACGATTTTTATGCAAAAGCTTTTCAGAAAAGTTATTTTAAGCAAATATTTATATATGTATATATAGACATTGGATATCTAGAGAATCAAAATTTTCTTGTTATTTGGGAATAATTTTCAAAATAATTATTCTGAGAGAGAGAGAGAGAGAGAGAGAGAGAGAGAGAGAGAGAGAAGATGAAGGACGACATTGCTTGTTGGATGCTTGTACGTAGTGCAGTAGCACTTCAGATCTAGAGTGTCAGGAGGAATGCCAAAGAGGAGTTGCAGAGAGAGAGGTTGGAGATGTATCTGGTAGGAGTTGCCTTCAACAGGGTGGCCCTGGGGCTCTTTTTATAACTTTATTTAGGGGCAAAGTGGGCATTTAGGCCCCCAAAATCATGCAACAACTCAGGTTTGATCAGATCCGTCGATCGGGAGATCAACAGCTTTGATCTCACCTCAATATCACCTTCCACGTGCCTTTAACACTTGGATTCAACTTGCTGCTGACACGTGGTGATCGCTGGGCCCTTCAATCATGATCTACGCTGCTCACTTGCTCGCCTTGCGCTCACCTCACGCTTGACTCGCGCTTTCCTCGCGCGTGCCTTCGTGCCTTGCTTTGAAATCGCGCACTAATGCTCTTAGCCTTCTGATCTCACGATCGGACGACTTAATGTGATTGCGCTATCGCCTTCGTGAATGCACGTGCAACGGCGCCTTCTGTTGGAGCGTGCATTTGCACGTTCGCGAATTGCCTCATCCAGCATCCATCTGTGTGCCACGTGGTCCCATCTACGCTGATGGTGATGATCCAACGTTCGAATCGCACTTGTGTGAGCCTGACCTTCCCGATTTCATGCTAGCGTAGTTCGAACGCACATCTTGCGCTCACGTGCGAGCGCGCGAACCGTTGCGCTAAGTCACCTTTTGTGTTGCATTTAGGTTTTAGGCAAGTCCGTTCTCAACCGTTGGATGGATTTCCAACGGCTTGGATCTCCTCTTAGTCGATGGAGCGGGGAGGCTAGGGCGACGTGGCTTCTTTAGGGTCGTTGGATGATGATCCAACAACCCTCATTTTTTTCCTTTAAAGATTGGGGGCACGGCGAGGAGCTGCTGGGATGGTGCCACATGGCACTATCCTGGTCATTCATCTTCTTGTCTTTGTAGATGGTGCTACGGAGCTTCGATCGGGTCATATGATTGCTATGCAATTAGGTTCTGTTGAAGATCCTTTAAATATAAAACCTATAAATAATAAGTGCTAGTACCCATGATGGGTATCAGTACCAGTTAATAGTTGGTACTCAATAGTAAGCTATGAGTATCAGTACCTATGATTAGTATCGGTACCTTACTTCTCTGTTGGCTAGTGGCAATTTCAATTTTTGAACCTATGACCATTAGTATCGGTATCGACCATCAGCATTGGTACCCGTTCATTTCTAGTTGTTCTGAATCGCATAACTAGTACCGGTACCTACGACCAGTATTGGTACTTGTGTTTTTCTTGCACTCTTATTCCATGTATTTCATCTTTATATTGCTTTTGAATTTCATTTGTCTAGGATGGCTCCTAAGTCATAATCAAAGGCCCCTCAAAATGTCTTTCATAAATATTGTGACAATGATGATATTTGTGACATTTGATTTTTATAAGGGCTTAAAGTTGCATCATTGTTGACCTATGGAATGGAAGGACTTTGGACATGATCTTATTTATTTGAATGATCGTCTCAAATTCCAAAATCTCAAGTATTTCTTTGACAAGTCTTTCTTTGCCGAAGTCCCCACCATCTATCAGAACATCAATTGCTTATTCTTTGCCAATGTGTAAGAAACTGAGATCGAGGTCACCTTGTTTTGTCCTCAAATGTATTTGGCAAATGAGTCACACCGTTACTCCAAAGTTTCTTTCATCCATTACAAATTGTCCTAATGAAAGCCATCAATTTAGTAGTCTTAAAGAAACATACCATACAGTCTCTAAGGATTATCTTTAATAAGGGTCATTGATCTCTATCAAATTAGCTAACAACTCATATCCCATGAAGCAAACCATGCAGTCTCTAAGGATTGTCTCAACAATCATGAGTTATCTTGCTTGACCATTACTAACCAGTGGCTCATCTAATTGTGCCTGGGGTTCGTTTAATTTGGTGGCAAACTCAGGTGGTAAAATGAGTGTGATGCTTCAGAATCGAAGAGGATGAAAACCAGTCGATTCTCTTATTGTAATTGTATCTACCATGACAAAGGGAGAGGCTCGAGCATCTCTTCCTAATGTCCATGAAGCCAAGGTCATCCATAAGGTAGAGTAGATATAACTGTCAATGTCGCAACCTTGTTCGGAGACTAGGCGGTGATTTTAGCACCAAAAGGTAACTCTTCATTTTACCCTTCAGGGAAAGTAAGGGAAACTTGACCTTGTTCTATACATAAACCACCAGTCAAACTAATTGAGACCTATTCAAATAGTTTTTTGCAAACTGTTGGTGTGCGAAAATTGTCGTTTTAAGAAATACACGTCATAGTATAGGACGAAAGTCACAACACTTAAAATTTATAAAACTCGAAAACACAAGGGAGTCTAAAGTCGTTCGCAAGGAGCAAATTAGCAATTTAATCCACTAATCACAATATTAAGAATAATATGCAATTGAAACCAATGTAATACTCAGAATAATATTTTAATAAAAATCAGAGGGTCAATGCAAAAAGATGGGATTAAAATGATGGTTTAAACTACTAAATTAACCCTAATGTTATAAGCTCAACAATTATCTCAGCAATATCATAATCGAGCTTAGAGTGATGTAGCCAATTAGATGACAGAACCAAGGCACATATGCCTTAGAACCTCTTAGAATGGGTTTAGATGGCCAAAATGGATTCAGATGGTCAAACCAAGAGTATCAAACATCTTAGAATATTTTTATATAAATTAGAAAGTTTAGATAAATTTTATTCTGACCAGAACCTCTTTAATTTAAGTAGGTTGATAATTAGGGTTTTATGTGTTTTTCGATTCTTGAAATGCGCGAAACCTTGTTTCTGTCAATATTGACCCACTTTTTAGACTTTTAAGCTATTTGACCTTCATTTAATCCCTCAGTGATCCTGTGGTTAATCTGTGTTTCTAATGTGCTGCTAAGATTACAGAATTAACCATGATTTCCTATTCTTCTCTCAAATCAGAATAATATGAAATTATGACCCTCAGATGATTATGTAGGAACTTTTATCAATCATACCTGATTAAAAGTTGCTAGTTAGGGCCTATGATGATGTTTCCTTCATACCCCCATGCCTAGCTTTTGCCAGTCCTTTAGCAAAATCCTATGGATCAAAATCAGATCTCTAAGCTGGATGTAACCATGAGGATGCCTTACTAAGCTGCATCTTTAGAAATTAGATCAAAATACCAACAATAGGCCTAGAGGTACTTAAGTACCAGCCAAGATTTAGACCTGACCAGCTTTAGCCCGAGTTTGCTGCGAAGGTTTCTAAGGCACGCAAAAACTGCCCAGAGGTTTATTGATTATAGAGATTAAAACACCTGTGCGTAGACGTATCATGTCTAGGTTTAGTTTGCCAGTGAATTTTGACGAGAGAGAGATAGAGAAGGAATTTTTATTTTGAGAGTTTTCTCTATTTTCTTTATATATTTCCTTAAACCTAGCCTCGTATTGACCCTAAACACAACTTTTATCGGATTCTTTGTCCCCACCATCAATCATCGAAAGCTCCTTGGCAATCGATCCTTTGGGATAGCATTGCCCATGGCAACCTCTAGAACCTTGGCTTTTGACACTTTGGGATAGTGCCACCCATGGCGTTATGTAGCTAAATTCAGGCCCTGGCAATCGACATTTCGAGATAATCTCACTCATGGCACCTGAATCAGCACAATGTGCTTACATGCCCCAAGTAAGATATTTAGATATCCTAGGAGAAAGCACCGAGGAGATAATATGTTCATATGCATCTTCGAGGGGAATATTTCACCTCTTTGCACCAGAAACTCATCCAATCAACTTGTGCCTTCGAGCCGCTCGTATGTTAAAACTTCGAGATGACTTTTCATAATAGAACACTTTTGGCATGATTTCTATATTAAGCGCACTAAACCAGACTAGTGTGTGGATTTTAGGTGCTTAGGTTACCAAGTCCCGCAAACCAAAAGGCAAGCAACGAGACCGAATAATCCCTAAGCCTTAGACGTACTACATCAGCCTCGCACTTTCCTCAACCTCTTAAGGACTAATTCGAATCTTATTGAATACTTGAGTGTGTAAATCCAGAAACATGTCCAAGAGGCTTAAGGTCAGTACTTGTCACTAATCTCCTAAGTTTTAGTCTTCCAGGTCTTAATTCATCATCCGATCCTGCCTAGAAGTTAGGTAAGTTTCATACTCAATTGCAAGGGACTATCTCATTTTTTTTCTTTTTGATTGCTCCTTTCTTTCTCTTTTCTTTTCTTTTTCTTTTCTTTTCTTTAAACCTCAATTGTTTTCTCCTTTCCTCTCTCTCGATGAAACCTCTCCATGAATTGATTCTTAAAGCGTTTTACACTTTAATACCCCCCATGCCTAAGATTTGCAATGCCCTCATTGTAAATTAGGTGGGTTTGAGTTTAGTTCAGATCGTAAATTAGAACAGGTGAGTGGTGAGTGAGTCGGAATAACTGTTGCGGACAATTTTTAGCTCTAATATAAGTATCAATGGTGGAGTCAGCTGTTCTAATGGACGAACCCTAAAGTGCAATATGATTCCAGCAAAAAGATAGGTCAGAAGGGTCTCAGGTTTTTCAAAATGATGGGTTGCCTCTTGTTAAGTGCTAAGTTTAACACCATTGGCTGGGCGCAAGGATCTCAAAAGGATGTCATCTGCTGTATTATGATGAGTGATAGGAGAAAATATGTGATCATGGTGGATGAGAATCAGATGGCCACAAATGAGTATCAAATTATGATGAAGAGTCATTCCAGAAGGTCTATGATTTGGGTCAAGTTGATTTATTTCTGGGTGGCTCGTATTGAGTTTTTGCGAAGGAATCATGGGGAAGATGTAATGGTCACGGAGCTCTAAAGTAAGATCGTCGTGAGTCCAGGACCCAACAAAGGTGAATTTAGTCAGCATAGCCCAGTTGTGTGGTTCCTCTCGTGCAATGTGACCTAATGGATCATTATCCAACGAGTCATCTTGATTCTTCTCAAATGGGTGCAAGATCAATTCCTTGAGAAATGACTCGAAGATTGGGTCTTTTAATGAATCTTCTCTATAGTTCTCATCTTGATCAAAAGTGAATGTCTGGAGAGTGCCTTTTGAATCATCTAACTCCAAATCTGTAAAGGATTCAAACTCTGGGTTGTGGTTGCTCTCGGTATCTACCATGCTTGATTCCTGGAGATCCTCAAAATAATCACCAGAATAAAATGTCTGTAGATCCATGGAATATAACTCCGAATCTTGTCGAATGTCATCCTATTCTAAGAAATCCATGTGCATGTCCTCAAGATCAAAGGTGAAAGCCTCCAATACTCTCAATTCGTTGGAATCATGCTTGGCTAAATCGAGATCCTCCGTTATGCCGAAAACTTCCAAGTTTGGTTCTAGGTTTTCTACTACCGGATGATCATGAGATCCTGAATCAAACCTACCTGTTTTGCCAAGCATTTTTCTTTTCCTTTAGAAGATGCCTCAAAAATATTGATCTCAGTTCTCCTATCACCAGAGGCAATTATCATGTGCCTTGATTCACAATTGATTATGGCTCTTGCTGTAGCTAAGAAAGGTCTCCCCAAAATCAAGGGCATATCTTGTATTTATTGTGGGACATCCATGTCAAGAACTAGAAAATCAGCTAGGTAGCTGAAATCCTTAACTCTAATTACCACATCCTCTACCAACCCAATCGGGTTGATTACTGTTTGGTCAGCTAATTGCAGAGTAATGTCGGTGGGTTTTGGCTGTCCTATCCATAGTTTCCCAGATTGGGTGGTCGAGATTAGATTGACTGAAGCGCCAAGATCCAGTACTGCCCACTTGAAATTTGTACCACCGATGTTGTAGGGGATCAGCAGGGTGCCTAGATCAGATTTCTTAGGAGATAAATTGTTTTGGATTATGGCACTCACATTTTTAGACAGTACTAACTTCCCTTGTGAGGGTTCCTCCACGTCTTTTTTGGATAAGTCAGGCGAGGTGGAGTTGAGAGAGGATATCAAGTAATGGGATAGTGACTTGTGCATTCCTCAAAGGTCCCATTATGTCAGGTTCTGACAGTCCTCTAGTGTGGAAGTGGGATAAGATTTGGGATAGGGGAATGGATTGCCTATCTTGGGCGATGAGTTTCTGTTTCCACCTCTTGGTTTTGTCCTCGACCTTGTTGCATTGATAATTGGTTGGGTGAGATTTAGGAGATGGGCCTCGGGGCCTGGTCTTGTGATCTTTTCTCATGCCCACAACATTGATTATAGCACAATCATGATGCAGAGGCGGAGGAGAGAGAATTGAACCCTACTGCTGAACAGTAGGATAAGTCATGGTATGATTCGGATCAGCTGAGGTGGATGCTCCAAACACGTAGGTATGAGTCGATGGGCTTGGCTGAGTGTAGCACGATTGACCCTAGTTTAATTCACCTCGTGTTTTTGGGTCGCCATGTTTGGATTTGGCAGAGGTTGGTAAGGAAGTACACCAGGCTGGCGAGTCCACGCTAGCAGTGTGAGTTGATTTCGAACCTCTGTGATCTCATCTTTGTGCTGCTTCTGCATAGTTGTGTTAGTCTTTTGTATGTTAGCCAGGGTTTGTAGAATCAGAGTCATGTGATCTTCTCTTGACGACTTCGATTGGTAATTTGGGTTGGACATAGGCTGAGCGGGCTGATATGGACGCCGAGCTTGTGGTCGAGGCTAGAATTGGGATCTTAGGTTCTGATTATTCCCTAATGTCCATGGAAAGCTGGGATGATTATGCCATCCAGGGTTGTAGGTGTTAGAGAATGGATCATTCTGGATGGCTTGGAGATCCTCGCAGGTCTGAGGGACTCCAGAGAAGTCAGAATAAGAGGGTTCAGAGTTCCCCCAACTAAAGTAGGTGGGTCTGGAGTTTCCTCTGAACCCGGGATCAGACGGGGGTGGATATGGGTCCATCCCCTGGTGAGAGTGGTGGTAAATGTTATGCACAGCCTCCCTGTCTGAGGGCGGTTGTGCATACGTGTTCTGCTGTACAGTGGTGGTTCTCTGAAGATGTTGAGCTAATTCATCCACCCTTTTCTCAATGATTGAGACCTTATCCAAGCAATTGGTTACCAATTCCAAATCGACGGATGCGGATATGCCTTGAGTCTCGTGTGCCCCTCGCGTGTTTGTAAATGAACAGGTGGTCATCCGGTCGAATCCACCCATAGATTCATTGTTTATGGAGTTCTTGCACATTCTCGAGAATCTCTCAAATTGTATCTTCATGCTGACCCATGATGTTGCCACCACAGGTTGCATTGACAAATAACCTGATATCCTCACGGAGTCCCTGGTAAAAATGCTGGACTTGTTCCCATTTAGGAACTCCGTGATGGGGCCATTTTTGCATGAGGTCCAAAAAGCAGTCCCATGCCTCGTGAAGTGGTTTTCCTGCATTCTACGTGAAGTGTATGATATGGTGCCTTAAAGCATTCGTTCGACCAACTGGGAAGAATTTCTTCTGGAATTCAGATTAAAGTTCCTCCCATGTGTTGATTGGATGGATCAAAGTCTGATACTAGTGGGTAGCCTTATTCATAAGGGAGAAGGAGAACATCTTCACGAGCAGGATGTCCCGATTCTAAACAGGTGTTCCGAAGGTCTAGGCCAGATGTTTCAACTGCTTGATGTGCTGGAAGGGATCTTCAGAGTTTAGGCCGTGGAATTTTGGGATCATGAATAAGATTTGGGTTGAGTTCAGCATCAGGTCCTCTAGCCGGGATTTGCACCCTGGTTCGATCACCACCGCAGAGGGATTGTAATGATATCGCATCTGAGGACGCTCCGGTGGGTTCATGAATGCCTGAAATAGATCATTGAGGCACTGTATCTGATTCTAGAGATTGGGTTCTTCTTCGTGATTCTCCATGGATGTGGATGAAGGAGATCTGGGCTCAGAAGCAGAAGAGTCGGAAGAGATGTCAATATGATCGGGTGGTAGCACAAACAAGTGGGTCGAGGCCTAGTGATGATAATGTCATCATTAGTCATATCTAGCTTTAATTAGTCACAATCAAGGATTAAATGCTCCTACATAATAGCCAGAGGGCTATAATTCATTGCATAATCATTCTAAGAGAATAACAAGAAAATAGTGGTAAAACTGCAGTTTTAATAGCATATCTCAATTGCAGAACAATCATGGGATTTCTCAGAGGTTAATTAAAGGTCAAATGGTCTTAAATGTCTAACAAGTGGGTCCGTGCAGACAGAAATGAGTTCTCATGCGTTACGGGAATTAAATGATATTTGAAATCCTAAAAATAGATCCGCTTAATCTACTGAAGTTCTGGTCATGATAAAATTCACATAAATCCTCTAAAAATCATAGAAAATATTCTCTAGGGTTCGGTATCTTCAATTTGACCATCAGAACCTGTCTTGACCCAAAATAAAGCCACAGATAGACTTTTGCCCTAATTTAGGTTTTGGCATAAATTACCTAGTTAAACTTTGTCAAAACCTAAATCTAACTTCACCATTGGATTCCTTGAATCCAAATTAGGTTTGTACCAAAATTTGGGCCCAATCTGAGATCATCTTGACCTAGTTTTTAATTTGGTCCTGTCTGAGTCTTTTCTCTCACACATATGCTCCTAACTTTTGAATCCTTTACAAAGAGGTCCCTAACTTCTTCATCATATTCACGTTTAGGTCCTCACCGCCATTGGTGTGAATGCACCTTGCTCCACGCGAGATTCGAGTGGAGATTTCTCTCTCGATTCTCAATTAAACCTTCCCAAAATTGAACCAGAGATTCTTTATGAAATTCCCTTCCACATGAATCCGATCTTAAGCCCAACAACCTTCCCAATCTCTCATGCGAACGCATGAGAGATTTAGATATCTCTTGAGTTTCTAACTCTGGCTAATCACCCTCTAGAGACCTATAAAAAGAACCCCAGTGCACGCCATCCACTCCAAGCTTGATTTTGGCTGAATCTACCCTCATTTTCCCCCTCCTATTTTGGCTGAGAGACTCCTCGATGTCCAGCGACTCCTCCTTTTCTTCCTTGTCATCCGACCACAATACTGGCGGTGGATTCTTCTTCCTCGCCTTCCTTCGCGTCGCGCCATACCAGTGGGTGCTTCCTAACCTCCATCGTCGTCGCCGTTACCACCTTTCGGAGTACCTTCTTCCCCGGCGTCGACGTACCCCCAGCGTCATTCTCCCTCCTTTCGTCCACTTAGAATAGGTAGTTAGATTAGATCCTTAGTTCTCTTAGGTTAGTTTTACACCCCAAAAACCCAAAAACAAACCATCGACACCACCGTTCACCTTCGTCTTCTCCATCTCCGACCACTCCTCCGGCGAGGCTCTCCCATCGCTACAACCCTCCATCCGCCTCGCCAACTACCCCAAAACCTTCGCCACGACTCCAATCAAACCCCTCCCCTATTTCGCTCCACTACTCACCAAAAGATGCCCCCGAACAACCCATGTTCCTCCGTCTAGTTCCGACTTTGCCAGTCACCTACACGCACCCTCGCGCTACATCGCACCCACTACCGCGTTCGCCGTGCTACGGCGAAGCTGCTAAACCATCTGACGAGGCCGCAAGGCCGTGTTCCTCATTTCAAGTTCACTACCACCACCGCCATTACCGAAGAGCTTCAAGCTTGCTTCAGGACCTGCAAGCTCCAGGTGCGAGTCCCAGGAGATGCGGATACCTTCCAGGAAGTGACCCAAGTCTCCAATTGGAAGCAGTGTGCACTCCTTCAGCTTCAAATGGAGGATCACTGCTGCTGCCAGCTGCGTGAAGAAGGTAGTGGGACTGTAGTCCCACATCGTTTGCTGAAGAGCGCCCGTAGTGGCATAAGAGGAATTTGTGTCTACGACTGTTTGCCTCGACACACAGGGGGGTGAGGTCCCTCGCACGCACCCCTTCACATGTCTCGCCCGTGACACCACCATGCGGGCCTGGCTCCGACCCATATACCCTCCTAAGCCCACACCTCGGCTGTGATCCATGCCCGCAGCCCTGGTCCTAGGTGCGCTTTAGTCCGATTACCTGATAACCTAGTATTGTGCATGGCCTTGGGAGGGCGTGAAAGAGAACCTTGAGAAGAGAACAAAAAGGAAAGACAGAGAGAGCGTGCAGGGTTGAGGGGGGGGGGGTTTGCTCTGTTGTGTATTAGCTAACACTTAGCCAAAAATCGAAGGTGCCCCCTGTGCATAAGAGATAGAGCTAAAGAAAGAAGGAAAGGAAAGGCAAGGCAGAGAAGCTAAGGAAGAAAGAAAGAAGAAGGACGAGGGCCTGTGCATGCAGAGAAAGAAGTAGAAAGAAGAGACAGAGCCAAAGAAGAGAAGAAGAGAAGGAAGAAGAGACAACCAAAGAAGAATAGCAACAGCAAAAGAAAAGAGGAATCATTAAGACGTTTGATTTCTTGATTATCAGCTCCTTCATATTGATTATATTTGAGTAATTGCTACATGTGTTAGACTTATAATTGGTGATTCAAATCACCATGATTTTGTCTAGATTTCTTTTTGACCCTTCATATACTCATGTTTTACATTGCATGTTAGATTTTGAGTAATTAATTGTGCTCATTTATATTATTTGTTGAGATTAGTGATTGAATTCCATATTTGCTCCTAGCGAGTGACCTCGAACTTTCAATCGAGTATAAATTTTATTTGTTGTTCGAGCTATTTTGAGGAATTATTACTACAACGAATACATCTTTTCAAAACCTCGGTTCTAGTACGCAACAACACCTAGCCTCGACGAGAATGGACTGCTAATGGAGGCCTCAAGGGTGATCTTAAGGACCTCCTTCCGAACATGCACTATGGATCTAGATAAGGGACAAAATGTGTGATGGACCCAATCGAGGCACCCAAAAATCTTTGGATGACTAAGGAGGTTCGACGCGGATGATACCTCTTGATCATAAAGTAACTCACTCGAGAATTATTTGGGCAACCAGGAAGGGAGAGTCTTGCAAAGGCCTCTACACGGTAGAGTGTTCCCACGGGTTATAAGGTTTGCCCCATCCGATCTTCCTTGTCACTGAGAATTCAAGTAGACCGGAATGAGCAATCTTGACCCCTAAGTTAACTAAATTTTATTCCTGAATTTGTGCCTTGAATTTCACTTGAACTTTAGAATTGATTGTGATTTGTGACCTAATTTGGAGGTTGGTTAACCCATAAGATGGGTCAACTTTACCTACCCTGCCCTAAAATTTAGGATGAGTTGGGCAAAGAACCCAAAATCACCCTTAGTGGTTTGCAAATAGGTTATTAAGTCCAAAATTTTAGTAATTCAAGTGATTGTTAGAGCCTTCTTTTAGGGTTTGCTTGATTATGTCAATTCAGCCAAGGTTAGGTAACACACGATGCGAAAATCAATTCTCTTTTTAAATCAGGCAAGTGTGTTTTCCTGAAACCCTAAAATGGAAATCCTAATTTGGCTCTGTTTTCCAGGTCTAATTCTTTCCAAAATTGGCACCTAGGGCTTAATCAAGATGGTGAATAGCCCTAGGCACCTTTAGTCCCTAATAGGTGCAAATATCTGGATAGGGATTTCTAATCAAATTAACCAAATCAGGCAACTCAAGTGATTAAATTTATGAAATATTGCAAGTTGATCCTAATTGATTCTCCTTTTTAAACCTTCCAGAAATGAGGGGCCTAAGAAGGAAATGAAGTTGCCTGCCCCTGGAGTGGTAGTTGTGCAGCCGATGTTCTCCCATGTACCTCGCACAATCACAACAGATTAGATAAAGCAAGTTAGTATCAAATCAGGAATTCAATTAGTAAATGAAATGCTGTTTGCTCCCCGGCAACGGCGCCAAAATGTTGGTGCGCAAAAATTATTGTTTTAAGAAATACGCATCGTAATATAGGACGAAAGTTGCAACAACACTTAAAATTTATAAAACTCGAAACCATAAGGGAGTCTGAGGTTGTTCGCAGGGAGGAAATTAGCAATTTAATCCACTAATCACAATATCAAGAATAATATGCGATTGAAATCAATGTAATTCTCATAATAATATTTCAATAAAAATCAGAGGGTTAGTGTAAAAAGATGGGGTTAAAATGGTTGTTTTAACCACCAAATTAACCCTAATGTTATAAACTCAACAATTATCTCAGCAATATTAGAATTGATCTCAGAACGATGTGGCCAATCAGGCGATAGAACCAAGGCACAGATGCCTTAACTTCAAGGAACTAAGTATCAATAGAACCAACACAAGGCACAAGGGCCTTGCTTCGAGCCTCAGAGGAGTCAAGGCACAAGGGCCTCACTAAGCCTGAAGAGGCTAAGTACTGAGAGAGGAGAGGGAGGGCACGATTCCCAAGGTAGTAGAGCAAAACCCTCCCCCCTCCTCGATTCTCTTTCTTGTTTCTTAAGTCAGACTCAGGTGAATAGTAACGAGTATACGGTATCCGGGTAATCGGACCACGAACTAGGCCTCCGGTTGTGGTATAGCAGGTGAGGTGTGCGCACGTGTGGTGAGTGGGACCTCACGCCGTGTGCTGAGGCGAATAGCCTCTATCACAAAATCCTTTTATATGCTGCTGTGAGCTCCAAAATCCCCAATGTGGGACTAAAGTGAGTAGCTTCTTCTTCGCGCGAGCTGTAGCTGGGTTGGTGCTCTAATTGAGATCGAAGTTGCTGCCTACTGCCTCGATTAAAGACTTGGAATGAGTTGCGAAGAGATTCTGTGACACCTGGAGAGAGTAGCGAGGATGAAGTCGGTTGGAGAATTGCAGCCGAGGTCGGAGAAGAAGATTGCAGCGGAGGAGCTCCGATCAAACCTGAAAAGCACGAATATGGCCTCACAGCCCAATCAAAACAGCTCAAAAGCTTCGCCGTGTAGTGGTGAAGTTGTTGGTAGGGTGCATGTGGTGGTTGAGAGTGCGTGGGCATGTAGCGAAGTCAGAGAAGATGAACGGAGGTGGTGGTGTTTGATGGGGTGCTAGAGAAATCAAAGCCTCAATTTTCTTTGGGGCTTTTGATCAATGAGGCGAGGCGATGCTTGCTGACTTAGTGGCAGGTTGTTTGGTGGTCTATGGTGCTTGCACGACATGGCCGGATCTTCGTCGACCGTGTGGGAGATGGAGGTGGTGCATGCGTTGTAGGGCACAAACCTAAGTTTTAAAGGCATAGGAAGAAGCAGGGATGTGAGAGGAAGAGAGAGGGAGTGCTCACGGACAAGAGGAGGGAGAGTATGGCACCGGTTATGATAGGCTGATGCTGGAGAAGGTGAAATCTTCGGTAGGAGAAACGGCGAGGAGGAAGGGTTCTGAGGGCTACTGGTTGGTTTGGAGAGGAGCAGACGAAGAAGAGGAAGAAGACTCCTCTGCCTATCATATGTGGTAGAGGGCGATGACGGAGGGTTGGAGGGTTCGTCGGAGCTTGGTAGGGCGATGACGGAGGGAAGGAGGAGAAGAAGGTTTTTCTGGCCTTAAACCATGCTAAGGAGGATGGTCAGGCGATGGGGTTTTTTTAAAGGGCCAAGGATGAGCTCCAAGCTTGGGAAGAAGCTTGATTAGCTCAAATTTCATGGAGAAGAATCTCTAAAATTCTTGAGTTCGCTCGAGCTCAGGAGCTCGATTTGGCGGTTGAGATGCGGTGTGCCATATCAGGCAACTTCTCATGGATCTTCCCTCTAAGTTTGGAGGCGATTTGAGGGAGAAAACCTCCCTCGATCCTCGCTGAAAATGCGTTCCCACAACCAATGGTAGAAGGGACCAAAGTGAAGCAAATGATGAGAAGCTAGGGGCCCTTTTTTAAATGATTCAAAACCTGAGGGGGTAAATGTAAGAAATAAAGTTTTAAAGGGCTAAATTGCAAACTAGGCCAAGATAGACTCTGATTGGGTCAAAATTTTGGTACCAATATAATTTTGTCCCAAGGAATCTAATGATAAAGTTGGATTTCACTTTTGACCAAGTTTGATTGGAAAATTTGCACATAAGCCCCAATTAGGGAAAAATTCCGTTTGAGACTCTATTCTAGGTCAAAATGGGTTTAGATGGTCAAACCAAGTGTACTAAACCTCTTAGAATATTTTTCTATGAATTTTAGGAGGTTTAGATGAATTTTATTCTGACCATAACCTCTTTAATTTAAGTGGGTTGATAATTAGGGTTTTATGTGTTATTTGAGTTTTTGAAATACGTGAAACCCTGTTTCTATCAAAGTTGACCCACTTTTTGGACTTTTAAGCTCATTTGACCTTCATTTAACCCCTGAGTGACCTTATGGTTAGTCTGTATTTCTAATGTGCTGTTAAAATTACAGAATTAACCCTGATTTCCCGTTCTTTTCTCAAATCAGAATAAATATGGAATTACAACCCTGAGATGATTATGTAGGAGTTTTTATCAATCATGCTTGATTAAAAGTGACTAGTTAGGGCCTATGATGGTATTCCCATCACAAGCCCTTCTTCAGTTATACACCTACGAAGGACCACCTTATCATATCAATCAACAGGTTATGCTAAGAGGTGCGAAACTTTTAGAATCTAGTCAGTGAACAAGGATATACTCAACTGAAGCATCCCCACAAATGAAGGAACACGTCTCCATTTTCGTATAGGAAGGGATGGCTATTATTTTATTAGGAACTTATGATATGACCCCATTTAAGATAAGGACACTAGAAGGATATGGAGACAACAACTCAAACTAAGAGGTGATCCAAAGTAGTAAATTGTAAGACTGGAATGGCTATGTTCATGTTTAGTAAACATAAGAATCAATAGACCTGGCTATGGATCGAGTTAGGTGGGTCATAGCCTAGGTCAACCGGGCCGAACATTCAAAAGCCTTGGTCTAAGCCCTAGTCGGGTTGACTCATGGGCCTATAAGCTTGGCCCAAGCCCTATTTCTAAGGGTCGGGTCGAGTCGGGTTGAGCCTAGGCTGATCCATAGGTCAAATATAAAGTACTTTAAATTTTTAAACATAAACATATATAAGGATACAATACAAATGACTGAAAACATAAACATTGTCACGCTAAAAAAATACCATTAGTGAAAGGAACAATAAGAATCAAATCTACTTTAGTTAAAATATCATAAAAGTCATGAAGGTTCATCATTCATATAAAAAATAAATTCTAGAAGTTTCTAAAATATTAATCTTCCATGAAAATACATCCTCAAAAATTTATAAATCACATGGAATTTAGGAAGAATATAAATAATCCTATATTATTATGCCAGCAATTCAATCCCTAGTCCCCATTAACAGCTTCCAATCTATTACTTTGTACTGTGTTAATTATCAAGTCTATTGCCCCATCTTTCCCCCTGATTAAATGTGCTTATATGAGTATACTAAAGGTCATTAATTTATAATTAAAAAAAAAGATAAACGAATAGACGGTGGAAGAGTTGGAAGGTGTTTGTTGATCTAATAGATGGTTCTTATACCTTAGGTTAAATAGATGGTTCATAATTTTATACGGTGGTTATTGGACATCTCGTATGAGACTCGGAGAGAAGTGGAGATTTTGGAGAAGCAAGACAATGGCTAAATAGATGGAAAATTTGGCATCCAACGGATGAGAATGGGATTGTTGGAGTTACAAGTTAAGACTCTTAGAGTTTTTTATTTTAAACATTATTGATTTGTGGGCCAGGTCAGGTTGAGTCAAGTTGTAAATTGGAGACCCAAGCTTGCCCATTTAAAATTAGGCCAGTTAGAGGGTTGGGCTTGGTCAGGTCATGATAAAGCAATCGAAGTCCAAGCCTACCCATTTTGCAGGTTGGGCAGGTCCGGTCGATGGGGCCCTTAGCACATGGCCAAGTCTAGGAATCAAGAGCTACGAGCTAAATGAAAACTTTAATCAAAGTGTATGGGAATTGTAAGCAAGGATACTATGCCATTGCGCTATTGAGTATCCCACCATTAATGTGATATAAATGTTTATATGGCTTTTTCAAACATGCTTTATGATTAATGGGGTGACCTTGCTTTGATACCATCTGTAACGACTTAGACCCCATCATCTGGACTGACCTAGTGGAGTCCAAGTTGCTGAGTACAATAAGCAAGCTTAAACAGGATTGAAATCACCCCATACAGAATAATAAAACATAAATATAGCTAACAAACAATTTATAAAGTATTAATTAAATAAATGAACAAATTACTGGTCGAAACAAGTAATGGAGACTGTAATTACGTATGTATGAATGAGCCCCATAAGCAATTGCTGACATTCTCTATCAGAATGTACCTGAGTATGGAGTTCAAAGTAGATATCAGCAAACATTAAGTAGAATAGCACAATCGGAAAAACAATCAGTATCAAGAGCATAAGAAATTGGGTACTAATTTATCTTTATAAATCTTCTTTATCAATTAATTTCTCAGTTATTTTGACTTATCTCATTAGTGTGTTTCCCTCAATAGGATGATCATATTTATTTCATATCAGTTCCTCGGAAGGCACGGGGGGATCTCATTACGATTTTCTGAGAAGTATGACAAGTATGCAACATCCTATTGGTTGGGAGGAAGCCCTACACTCACCCTACATCCCATTCCATCAACTTGGGGTATGATAGCCTTCTCCATGGCGTGGGCACATATCCAAGAAAAATATCATATATATATATATTCACCCACATACCTCTACCTCGCTACCTAGTTGGCTAATGGGCCTATCATAGATTGCAATGAGGCTAGCCCACTCGATCTACCAACCAAGCCAGAATAGCTTATTAGAACCATTTAGTTATCCATATTCATTTACATATTCCACCACATCAAGCATATTCAGTTATCAACATGGATAATTGATAATTTAATTTGTAATCTATAAGCCACTCATGAATCAGTAGCACATTATTTCTTTGATCTATCATATTTGTCCCATTAATCACTTCCATGATATTTTTAATTTGATTTCATATCATTGCATTCTAGAGCCAATTATCACAAGAAAAGGGAACAAAATTATCAATTAAACGGTTAATTTAAATCAATATCTAAGCATTAATTTATATGTATCATTGGTACACGATAGGAATAAGCATGCATAGTAAATTTTTTTGGACTTTAGAACTCAGCAAAAGGAAAGGAACACACACCAAACAAAAGTTTTCACGAAAAATAGCATATTTGTAAATTACATGGGGAAAGAAATGTGACTACTCTACTTAATGTCACTGAGGGATCATGGTGACTTTGAAATGCATGCTCGAGGTTCCTCACTACTCCTCTAGGGACTTGCGTACTCTGAGAATTGAATCCATATTGAGACACACGAGGGAATATATCAAAATGATAATAGGGATTTTAATAAAATTTTCACATGCAAAATAATTCCCAAAAATGAGTTTAACGTTTACTAATGTGTAGTTCATGAAAAGACGATTCCAATGAGTTCTAAAATCCAAGAAATGAATGCTGTTTGACCCCTAAATGTATTAAAACATGAAATGAGACGCAAAATGGGGATCTACACATACGAACACCTAAGCACCTCGCACGCGCAGCTTGCCGATATCGTCTCTGCACCCACGCTTGCCATGCCATGCCCACGTGTGTGCATTCACGCGTCAGCCTCCGCACATCATTGTTGCATGTGCAGCCGTGCTAACCATATGTGCGCCACTTACGCATTATCACTGCCCTCACTCTCCTCTCCTCCTTCCTTTGTTCCTTTTCCTCTTTTCTCAAAAGTTGTGCAGTGGCTTTAAGATCTATGCCCCTTATTTGGAGATCCCCCATAAACATAATTAGGTTTAGGCATCCTAAATGACCAAATTACCCCTTAATTACTAATCTAGTCACATCACCCCTATATTTTCTGTATTTTTTGTGTAACTTCTGCTACAAACCTTAAAATTTTGCAAAACAAGTATCGTTGGAAAGTTTGCAACAAAAGGAATCTAACAATATCACATATAACCCTCTTTTGAATTGGTTTGATTAAGGGTTGACCACAATTACACATTTTTCATGTTTTATGAGGCATTTTGACTTGACCTGATCTTGATGGATATCGATAGGTCTGAAATGATATGATCACCTATAAAACAACTTAGAGACTATATTTCATCAAAGATGATCCCCACGACTCCTTGTTGCATGCGTAAATCGTTGAGTTAAGAAATGTATGTGTCATAGTATAGTCAACGAAAACGCAACAATATTTAAATTTATAAGAGTGCTCAAAAATAAAGAATGTGAGTTCGAAGTCATTCGCAGGAAGCAAATATAGAATTCACACACTAATCGTATTTAGAAATAATGAGCGCAATTAATGAATCTCAATAAAATATATTCAATGAATAAACTGCTCAGAATGTTATTCAATAATATCTCAAGAAATCACTATGATAAAAAGAGGGAATCAAAACAATGGTGATTTGAATCACCACTTAATTCTCTAATTAAGCATGCATCTCATATATTCAATTTAACCAAATATTTTAACCATAACTTAAATCAAATATTCAAATAAATCCACAGTAATCTCAATCAGTCGTCGCCAAAGTTCCCCAAACGACTTAAGTATCAGAGCCTCGTAACAAGGCACAAGCCTTTATCAACTCAGCACAAGGCTTCAAGGCACAGAGCCTCAATAAACGCACAAGGGCGGATGTTCTTCCTCAAGGGCTCAGTGTTAGCCTTTAACCATGTGCCCCAAGGTAACAGAGCTTGAGGCAACACCCTCCCCCTTCTCCATAAATTTCTCTTCTCGACTCATAGAACCGGTAATCGGATCATTAGGTGGGTAATTGGGTATAAACAGTACCAAGTCTAGGTTCATAGGTAGTGGGTGGTGAGCGAGGGTGCGAGGTAGGTAAGGGAGGGACCTCACCCCTCCGTGTGTCGAGGCAGTGAGGCCTTGGCACTTTTTCCACTTGTACGCTATCGGCAACTTTTACTTGCACGAGGTGGGACTAATGTTCCCATTCTTCATGCGAAGTGACAGCTACTCTTCTCCTCTCAATTGGCTTGCTAGCGCTGCTGCTATGTTTGTTTGGAAGCCGCAAGGTCGGATGGTGGTTGGAGAAAGGCAGTTGACATCGAGGAAGATGAAGACGACGGCGGATGTACGGCGACACTTGAAAGTCAATAACACGGACCTTAAACCCCAATTAATGCCTTCAGCAGGATTGCCATGAGCGAGGAGTTCAACGGTGATGCTCTCATGGTGTTTGGGGGTGTAGATCGGCCGGTTGAAGTCGAAGAAGTAAGCAGAAGATGGGTTCAGTTGGTGGGGTGTTTAGGTGTGTGGATGGTGAAATTTTGTGATGGGTTTTGATCAGAGCGGTGAGGCGAAGCTCTTGGTGGTGGTAGCGTGGAGTTTGGATGCATGTGTTGCACGAATGACCACGCCGGAGCATGGCCAGAGCGGAAGAAGATGAAGTGGGAGAGTGGTGGTCGTCGGTATAGATGAGTGGGGAAGGAGCTAGAAAGATTCAGGAGAGGGCGAGGAAGTAGGTGACTATCTAAAGGACGAAGGGGATGAGGACTTGGCACTGACTATGATTGGCTAGCGCCGGAGATGAAGAGGGCTCCGGAGAGGGAACGGCGAGGAAGGACTTGAGACGGCTCCTGAGTTGGCTGTCGAGGAGCGGAAGAATGAGAGGAAGGTTGTGGTGCTCCCAATTTGGTCGTTGGGAGGTCGTAGGAAGACGGGGGAGGAAGTTTGCTGGAGCTGGTCGGAGCTGGCCGTAGGAAGATGTCGAGGAATCTAGAGCTTATATAGAGCTCAAGTCCGAGCTCTAAACAAGGGAAGAGGCTCTATTTGCATGGAGAATAAGGCACAAGACACCTATGAATTTCGTGGGCTTGCTAGGGCTTGATTTAGCGAGTTAAGATCCCAAATCACCTTCAGAAGATTCCCTGCAATGTGAACACCAATCCCACCAAATTTGGTGGGATTTGGTCTTAGTTTGATGAGGTTTTGAGGCGGTCAAAACTCACTTGTATGTCGGTTGACCTACAACGGAGGTAGGGGCTTTTTTGTTAAGAGGATGAGAAAGTTAGTGACCTTTCTGCAAATATTTTTGAAAGCTAGGGACTTGACTGAGAGGAACATAGTTTTAGTGGATTGAAATGTAAACTAGGTCAAGATGGACTTTGATTGGGCCCAAATTTTGGTACAAACCTAGTTTGGACCCAAGGAATCTAATGGTGAAGTTGGATTTGAGTTTTGATCACATTTGACTGGGCAATTTGCATAAGAACCCAAATTAAGGTAAAATTCCATTTGAGACTCTGTTCAATGTCAAAATAGGTTCAGATGGTCAAACCAAGGGTACCAAAACTCTTAGAATATTTTTCTATGAATTTTAAGAGCTTTATATGAATTTTATCCTGACCAAAATCTCTTTAATTTAAGCGGATCTGAAATTAGGATTTTAGGTTCTGATTTAGTTCTCGAAATACGTGAAACCCTATTTCTGTCTGTGTGGACCCACTCTTAGGACTTTAATGCTTAATTGACCTTCAATTAACCCCTAGAAAATCCCATAGTTACTCTGCATTCATTATGTGATGCTAAAACTGTAGAATTAACTCTATTTTAATGTTTTCTTCTCAGAATGGATTTGTATGGAATTATAGCTCTCAGGCGATTATGTAGGAGCATTTGTCTCTTGATTCTGACTAATTAAAGCTAGTTATGGCTAATAATGGTGTTACCATCACTCTCGATCTTAGTTAAATGTGTTTTGTTCATAACATGTGTTACACAACTCGGATTTCTACGAAATAGGAGCTCTTGGAAAGCTTCTTATAAGAGGAATCCAATGGTATCATTTTTGGCACATTTTAGGTACATTTATTGAGAGTTGACCAAGTTTGACCAAAATACCCATTTTTCTCGTTTTCAAGGTACACAAACTTGATTTTTTGCCCAACAAGTGTCGATGGGTTCATTTTGATGTGCGTAAGTCTAAAATGGCTCTAGAATCTAGGTGTGGAGATTTACAGGACTGGAGTCTACTCCTATCACGAGAACAAAATACGATGGGTTGATCTAGAGGCTCTCTCATCATTGGTTATTAGATACTTCTGCTGTCATGAGCTCCTCATTAAGACTTTGGGATATTGCTATCGTCACCAAGTCTTTAGCTATATGTCTTTCCTATCATTCCAAGATTGATGATGTAGATTGGATGGTTGATTTTGGCTTCTCCCAACATATCTATGGGAAGGCTTAGTAATTTTCCAGTTTACAACTAGACTCGTCAGGGTGTACCATTATTGTAGTGGATGGATGGAATTCCCCCATCATGGGTTAGGGAGAGTTCAAATAGCCCTTGATATATGGCTGCAAAATATTCTCCATGCCCTAGACTTTCCTTTGAATCTTCTTTTAGCCTGTCGTATTACAAAAGAATTGAACTGTCGGGCTACTAGGATATATTGATGGGGCAAGTGATTGGTTATGGCCATAAGGAAGGGGGGCTATTGCCTTCTACAGTCACTATATGCAGGTTAGACTACTATTTCTACTGTGGGCTCCTCCAATTACCTTTGGCTCCTAATATTCAGGCATCTTTCTTTGACTAAGCTGCGATGAGTCATACCGCAGAGTCCTCCCACCACCACTTTCCTATGTAAGACCTATCAACTAAGGAAGCACCATAGGAGATCATTTCCAAGTCAGCAATATTGTAGTGGAGAGTCCCTTTTCCAGTTAGTCCATTTTGATGTTTGGGGTTTGAGTCATAGTCCTGATCATATGGGGCACAAGACGTTCTATCTTGTTGCCGTTGATGATTTTTTTAGGTTGCCAAGGGTGTTTTTATTGGAATCTTAAGTTTGAAGTTGGCGATGTAATTAATACTTTTTTATTAAAATAAAGAATCAATTTGGTGTTGGTGTGAAAACTATTAAAATTGATAATGTTTTAGAATTTTGTACCCATTCTCTTCGGTCTTTCTTCTAGGGGTAGGGGATAATTGATGAGTCCACATTAGTGGATTATATTCAAACTTAAGTTTGCCGGTTTCCACATTTTAGGATGCATTAATATTTTCATTTAATGATACATTAGTGGCATACATCATAATTCAAGATTGCATACATTTTCTGGCTTTTCTTAATCTATTATTTTAATAAATAATTACGTGCATTTATTTTTGCAGAAATAAATGTGGTGAATAGAGATAAGAATCATGTGCCACGTCATGATTCACATTTTATATATGCAACCGGCTGATCGCAAGATGGGAGCCATGGTCAAGAAACAAGAGGGAATCATCATAATTTGACCATCTCATCTATGCCATATTAATGGCTTCAAATCACTCGACCAAGAGAACCCACATACAAGCAGGGTCCTAATATTCTCGCTCGCAAATCATCAACATGGGCCCTAAAACCATTTTCCATTCTCTACCCCCAGTCGAGCCCATGCACAACAACGCATCTTTTTCTCTATCACCCTCATTCTATGGTGACCACAGAGAATGTCCCACCCAATTCCATCTCCCTCACTCCTCATAGTCGCACTCCAGACCACCAACGGCAGAACCCACTCCCGCTTCCTTCAACACTTGGGACCCCATAGCCACCCACCACCACCACAGACCGTGCCCGATCCTACTGCCATTACCCACTCCGTTGCCATTGCACACTAGTAGCATTCAATACACTCCAAAGCTCCTCCCATGCACCACAGACCAACGCACCCAACCCTATAGGCTCCAACTCGATCGGCCGATCCCTATTGCCACACCACCATCCCAACACCACCACTCCCTCCAATAGACCGACCTCATCCCCTGTCCACCACCTTTAAGCTATGGGGAGTAGCTGTCGGGAAGGAGGAGCTACATGGATGTGGGTCTCCAGACGCCATCTCTACTGTCACCATCACCTTCGCTAAGGAGTCATCACGACTACATCAGGCCGTTTGTGTTCTTGACTTATCTTATTTATATTTTTTATGGAGAACATGTTTAGTTGCTTGGAAATGAATATCTTTATTTTCTATGGCTTGATGTGTATGAGTCTTCTTGCAACGAGTGGCTAAACGTGTTCGCACGTGGGGCGAGGGGAGAGGGCATGGGTGAGATTGATTTAAATGGGAAGGAGTGTGTGAATTGGCTCGTAAAACCCATGTCGTCGTATGTCTAGGACATACGTGCACCTAGGATAGCTTTAGCCTAGGAGAGTTTTCTATGAATCGGACTATACCCTTAGTGTCACATTGCCTGAGATAGGATGGGCTTAGAGGGAGCAAACCACCACATGAGTCTTCCTAAGATTCGTTAAATCCCATACCTAAACCCTAAACCCCACATGCATTTCATGCTTTGATTGCATCTCGTTTTATTATGTGTTTAGTTTCAATTCATTCTCTGTTTTCAAGTTTCATTATTTCTTGTTTTGCAAAAAATCATTTCACCATGAAAATTGTGTTCGAAAAGTCTAATATGTTTACTGGAGATAGCCCATGAAGTAAGGAATCCAAGAATATAAATCTTATTATCTAATTCCTTCTTTAGAAAAAAAATAAAAATCAAATTGTAGAGGTGTATCAGTTTGATTTTAATCTAACATAGCCGAAATTTTACAAATTTGAATACACCTTTGATTGCCTTGAAATTGGTTCTGAAATTTTTCTTATCGAATCTGCTACGTGTATAAAAATTAGTAAAAATTTCTGATCTGCCTAAGCCTACTTTCATGGGCAAAATTGATAGGGGGTCTTAATAGACTAATTATGACATTTGATTTCTAAATTCTAAGATAGATATTGTGAGGCCTTCCAAAATCCTAAGAAAATTCCTAGGCACTTCATTTTGATCATAGGCAAACCTTGTATGAGGATTTGACCCGACTCACTTAGTATTACTTATTTTTAGTTGAAATTTTTAAATTGGTGTGTTTTTCACATAAAACCCGAGGACAATGCCAATAATCTACTAAACAAGCTACCCTTATATTGCAGAAAGAAAGCATCTCCACATCTTGAATGTTGCTTGAACCCTTTGATTGTGTAGCAATCATAGACATTAAAATGTCTGAATTAGGCTAAAAACCTAACTTGCATTGTAAATAGATGCATGCATTTCATGCATTTGCATTTTGTACAGACTTGGCATATTTTCTCTGTTTATGGGTCTGATATTGACGACTATATTTATATTTGTAGGCCCGCAATAGAGGAGTTGGAGTCAAGCTGACGTGCATATGGGAGAAGACCCGTAATGAAATCATCGCAAGCTTCTCGCAATAGGAAGAGATGGAGAATGAGCCATGCACGCATGAATACATCTGACCCATACACAGAACCAAACAATTACTGCCCTAACTTGTAATCGACACAAGAGGGGGGGTGATTTGTGCTAATAAAAATAAATAACAAACAAAAAAATCACACCACAAAAATGTAAGCGACAATAGAACACTTGAATTTAGAGAGGAAATCTAACTAGGAAAAACCTCTACCTTGTCGTCCCCAACAAGGATTTTCAACCCTTGTTCTTAGCAAGATTCATTAAAAGCCACACCACATATCTGAGGGTGGTGTACCTCAAGTACAATAACTCCTTCTTGAGCAACCCTTAAGAAGGTATTTTGTCCCTCTCTTCAAGAAGAATGGAAATCTTACAACCCAAGAACTCAAAACTTCAAAAGAAATAGTAAAACTGAAAATTATAATTCCTATAGAGCTAAATAAATGGGCAAAGTATGTGTATGCAATTAGCACTTAATTAGAATACTCTCTTATACTCCCTAGAATAGTAAATTCGAAGTTGGAGGCGTAGGAAGTGAAGTACAAAGGCTTTGTTGCAAAAATATGACAATGAGCACTTAGAGAGTAAGAAATCTCAAAATTATTTTTGAATGTAAAGTCCTTCAAAGAATTGTTGTATCTTACTCAAAGACCTTCGTAATATATTTATAGAAGTGGTAGGATTCTTATAAACTACAAAAAACTCTAATTCTAAATGTTTGGATTCAAAATCAAACATTTCAAATATGAAAAGATGCTAATTTCTTCAAAACATAGCTATGACTATACACTGCTCATAAACTAAATGTTTAATTTATAGAGTTAATCATTTAATTTTTCTTTATGTAACATGTTAAACATTTAATCTTAAATGTTTAAGTGACAGATAGGAGCTCCCTATTTGGATCTTAAACATTTAATTTATAGAGTTAAATGTTTAATTACAAAGACATTACATGTTTAATCTTAAATGTGTAATCGGTTGTTGTATTTAAATGTTTCAAAAACATGTCTTTTGGATGATGATTACTATTTAAAAAATAACTACCCTTCTAAAATGTCCCTAAATATTTTATAGTTAATTTTTGAACATATATCTAAGTGTTTCAAAATCTTTAAGTCAAATAGATGTGATATATAAGTGTAGTGTATGTGACTCTTTTACAAAGATCTATAAATTGTAAAAATAAGCTCTTATCTTCATGATCTACAATTGAAGCTCTTCAAATTGCCATTATTCGAATTCCTTCATATTTTCCTTCTGGTAATAAGTCATCATCATCATCAACTCTTCTTTAGATCTCTGCAACTCATCAATTAAGCCCATCAAAAACATTATGGCATATTTTGTAAATATCAAAATTGAGTTAATTAGTGCCTATCACTAACATAACTGACCCACACCCTCACTTATTGACCCAACCTAGGCACCTAGACCCTAACTGAGACAAGCCTTACATACTTGATACAAACCCTCCCCATGTCATTGCACATGTGGTGCCACTGATGGTAATACCATCATTCATCATAACTAACTTAATTTAGTCAGAATAAAATGATAAATGCTCCTAAATGATCATCCGAGGACCATAATTCCATTCCGATCTGATTTGAGAAGAAGACAAGAAAACATCGTTAACAACACATCACAAATGCAGATTAACCACGGGATTACTCAGGGATTAATTAAAGGTCAAAAGAACGTTAAATACTAAGAAGTGTGCTCACACTGACAGAATCAAGGTTTCACGCATTTTGAAGATTAAAACATGATTGAAAGCCTTAATTACCAGCTCCACTTAAATTGGAAAGGTTTTGGTCAGGATAAAATCAATCTAAACCTTCTAAAATTCATGGAAAAATATTCTAAGAGGTTTTCTACCTTCACTTTGGCCATCTGAGTCCATTTTGACCTAGAATAGAGATTTAGACGGGAATCTACCTTGATTTGGATTTATGTGCAATTTACACAGTCAAACGTAGTCAAAACTCAAATCCAAGTTCACCATTAGATTCCTTGGATCCAAATTAGGTTACAACCAAAATTTGAACCCAATCAGAGTTCATCTTGACCTATTTGCATTTTAGTCCCTAAAAATTATGTTTCTCACCTCCAGACCTCTAGGTTTCAAGTTTATTACAAAAACCCCCCTAACTTTATTGTATTCTTTGCATTTAAGTCCCCTCTGCTTGCACAGTGGTCAAACCAAAGCTGTTGCCTTTGGCCGATGATATCTCCTTCCAATCAAAACCATCCCTCCAAATTTGGAAGGATTGGTGTTCACACTACGGGGAACATATGAACATGATCTTGGACCCTGATTTGGAGCAAGAAACCCCAGTAAATTCAAAGAAGTTGTGGGAGTTTCTTGCTTCCAAATCAGAGCCTTTTGCACCTAATTCCCTAATGGAGCTCGAATTTGAGCTTTATTTAAGCTCCCCTGCATCCCAACGGGTTTGCCAACTAGGTTTTAAGCCAAAACAAGTCTTCTCCCACTCCTCCAGTCGTCTCTAACCTCAGCTCCAGCGACCTCCTCCTTCATCCTCCTACGGCCTCTCAACCACCAAATTGAGAGTGTCTTCTTCTTCCTTGCCTTTGTCTACTTCTCGCCGACCAAAGCGGAGGTAGTCTCCCCCTCTCCTCGTTGCCGCTCCTCCCACCGAAGAAGTTCATCTTCCCCATGTTCGGCAAGCCACGGTGGTACGGTTCCTACTTCCTTCAACTACATAGTTAGGTTCTTCCTCTTCTTGTCTCTCTTTAGTTTAAGCTTAGGCCCTTAGGACCCCAATTCAACTACTGATCACCATTCCCCCCCTTCGTCTCTGTCTTCGGCACGAGCTCTGGCAAGTTTGCGCCAACGCCACACGCCACGAAACCACATGCCACCATCATCGCAATAGAACAAAAGCCCTCAACAAATGAGGGCTTTGGTTCTTATTTCCTCCGGTCGAACACCTCACCTCACCTTTGCCGTCACAGACCTCGGCCTGCCACTACACTCACACATTCATCACATACACATCACCACCGCACTCCACAAGCTCTGGCAACCCTCCCGAGCATTTTAATTGGGGCTTAAGGCCCGTGGTACTTATTTTAGGTCTTCATCGGAGCTCCGCCACCGCCATCATCTTCTCCGGCACCATCCATCGTCGTCCGACCATCAACGATTTTTATACCACCTCGAGCGGCTGCGGCTTCATTTGGAGAACTCATCTGCAACGCTAATTGAAGAATAAAGCTCAACGACAACTCCATTTGAGAGCATCCCCTTAGCAGCTGCACACGCGAAGAAAGAGGGACTTTTAGTCCCACATCAGAAACAACTAAATTAAATTTTGATTAATAAGGATTTTGCTCCCTTAGTTGTTCGCCTCAGTACACACAGGGTGAGATTTCTCTCACTTGCCCACGCACTCCTTGTCTGTGCCTTACACATGCGGACCTAGTCCTTGGATCCGATTACCCGATTACCCGACCCGATTTTGAAGAGAGAGAGAGAGAGAGATAGAGAAAGAGGAAATTCTGAGGAAAGGGGAGGTTTTGCACTGTAGCTCCTCGGGATGCGTGCCAACAATTAGGCGCATTCTTTAGGTGCTTGGCTTGATGAGTTAAGGTGTCTGATGATCTCTCCTAACGTCTGATTTGGGAAAATGAGAGAAATTTGACTTGACTATTGTGGAGGAGATATTCTGATTTGATGTGGCTAAGTGTTTGATGGTACTATAGAAATATTGAGACTATTGTTGGTATTGGAAATTGTACTTAATTGAGGAGTTTAATTGGTGGTCTCAACCACCACTTTTTAGGCTTTTCTTTATATTTTTTTCCTTGCCTCATGCGATACATTTTTGGATTCTAATTGAAGTATATTTGATTATTCATTGCATATCTTATGATTAATTATTATGCTGATTAATTGAATTATTTGACTAGTGATTGAATTCTATATTTGCTCCCTGCGAATGACCTCGGAATTCATGATTTTTCGAGCTTTATAAATTTAAATGTCGTATCGATTTTTGTTGCTATACTACGACGTGATGTTTTCCTAAACTACGATCTTTTTTGACTGCAACAGCCACCTCTCCAATATTCTCCATGTGGCGCCACTTTACTCTCCACAGCACCTTACACATCACCATCTAGTCTAGAACATTCCTAATCCTACTCCAACAACTAATGCCTATGTTGCACCCACCTAAACCTATTCCTAATCTACTCCTCAGGAATACCACACACCAACCCAAGCCTTATAAAAGGGCCACCTCTCATGGGCGTGCACCCCTCTGCCTCCCCCCTCCCCCCCCATTTTCTCTCCACCTCTCCATTTGTCCACTTCTCTACTCCTCCTGTGGCTCCCTTCCTCTTCCTCCTTCTTTAGGTGGCTAGTAGCCAAGTAGCGCCCCCATTGGCCACCACCTAGAGGTGGTGCAAGTGGCCGCTAAGCTAGGGGCTCACCCCTCCACCCACACATAGCCAACGATCATCTTGGCCCCCTTGGCATGTGAAATGACCTGCCGCTCTTGGGTTGGATAAGACGTTTGGAGTGTTCATCAGACGTCTGTCCAGATGTCTGGATAGATGATGGGACATCTGAAAGTGGGGAAAATTGTACATTCTTTTGCTTTTCGTGCACATGCATTTTTTCCCCCCCTCCGACCTCCTCACCCAAAACCCTAATCACCCCCTATTTAAACCCACACACCCTTCCTCTTTCTCCCCATCACCACTACCCACCACTTCCATCTCCTTTCCCCCTGCCGGTAGCCACCTTCTTCCCCCGCCCCCAGCGCAGCGAGTGGAGGGAAAGAAGAGGGACGAGATGCGGAGGAGGAGAGGAGAGTGTGAGCGAGGAGCGAGAGCGTGGGAGAGAAGAAGGCTTGGGGGAGCTTGTGAGTGCACGGTCGAGGAGGAGGAGCCCGTGAAGGGGAGCTTCGCGACCTCCTGAAGCTGTTGGCGTAGCAGCTGTAGGCGACACGGAGGAGTCCGCGTGAAGAAGAAGGATCACAAAAGAGTTTTACGTACTGGATCTTTTCCAGTATCAGACGTTTGGGGCATCTACCAGACTTCTGGAGCAGCAGTGGGACGTCCGGAGCTGAAGCCGGACATCTGAAAGCACGTTTGGTGCAGAGGTACGTGTTTCTACATGGGTTCCGGCCATGCAGAAGGGACACTTAGTCGTTTTTGGCTCTACAGGTGCGTACGTAGGTACACAGCATTGGAAAGGCACGCGGTGCATCCTTTGAGGCACTTTTAGACGTCTGGGCACATCGCTAGACGTCTGACTATACTCCCAGATGACTGGAAGGAGAGTCCTATGTCTAGGGCTCTCCTTAGACGATTGCGGAAGGATCCAGATGTCCGAGGATGCCGCAGGAAACATAAGGTGAGTTTTGATGTCTTTTAAGACATCTGGGCCTAGTCTCAGACGTTTGATTTTAGACAGTATGCATGTCTTTGGCCAGTTTAGGGCCCAAATGGAATCGGATTTCCACAAATGAAGTACCGTTGTTTTTTGCTTGCGTTTCTCTACGAGTCAGTGTTACTTGTATACAGTTTTGGACTTGTTTGATGTGGTTGGTCAATTGTATAGGTCTCCAGCCAGTTGGGTATGCAGGGCCGGTGGAGGCGACATGACCTGTGGTTTTAGCCTCCATTCCTCCTGTGTTTCCCGATAAAGTGGTTTGCTTTAATATTAAGATTTAATAGAACTAAGTGCATGTTTAGAATAACTTAATTGAACCCTAGGGCATGAAATGAACTCTAGGGCAGAAACGAACAAATATTTCTTGAGCTACACTATCTTCCTTGAGATGCATGTTAAACCAATTTGCTAGCAAATGTATTAGTTTATTGATGTGATGCTTTCTTGTTTAGAAAAACACGAGCTGCCTATCATACAAATGAAACCCGTAATGTGAATAGTGAGATCTAAATGTTGGAAAATGAAGTGAAAGGAATACAAGCATTAACCCTAAAGGAAATTAGGAGGACTCCTGTACATGGAAAGAACTTAGTAAGTACGTGGGAAGTGAGCTGGCCCTTGGGTATGCAGTACCAAGGAGAGCAATTTTCCATTTAGTGTAGAGGGGAGCTAGTCGCCCCTTTGGGTTGAGACTCGGGGTTAGGTATGGTCACTCTACACCAACTTTTGCTTGGCCCTCATATACGTGGCACTAAGGTGAGCTACTTAGTGTAGGGAAGGAGCTAGCCGCCCCACAGGACCCGGGGTTAGGACTAGCCGCCCTACACCGACTCTTGTTAGGCCCACTGAGCAAACTGGGATAGTCGGACGAGGGTACGCGGACTGTAGAGGAGCGAGACCCCTGTTCTAAGAGAGCAAGGCCATGTGTTGTTCCGTATTGTACCTTAGGCGTACCCGTTAGCGAAAACGACTGACCGCGTGTTAGTGCGGGATAGCTACCCATGCGCTTATCGCGCGTGCCGTAATCACCGCTATGTCGTGACCGTGACTTCAGGGTGGTTGACTGGGTGTAGGATTACCACGGGGAACTCTCTTGGACAGGAGAGCACCACGTGTACATCCTACATCACAGGAAAGAGTGCAATCAAGATCGTTCCCTTGAGGAACATGTCAGATCAAGAAATGACTAGATAAATAAAGGAGCAAGCAAAATAGAACTACTTTGTTGAGATAAATGAAAATGAAAAATTAATTAGTTGCTTATCTTAATTGCATGTAAATGGCTTAAATATCACTCTACTCAGCATTCGCTAATTACGGAATTTTTATAACCTTGTTTAGGTCAGGGAGTTGAGTATTCAGTACCACTAGTTGTCGAGGGAGCTGGGCCTAGTCGAGCCCAGCCTTAGCTGTGTTTCCTTTCCGTTTCCTAGCTTCTTTTTTGGTAGTGAGTATTTTGTTATATGAAATGCTATTTCTATTATATTTTCCACTTTACTTTCCACTGTAGTAGTTGTGATGGCCTGTACTATTATGAGACATTTCGTTCTGGTTCTTTTACTGTCTCTGTATATATATATTTTTCTGCTTAGTTACATCGTACTTGTGGTTGTGGAACATTTCTGCTTTTGGTTATTTTTCGTTGGACGACTAGGTCTTGGGATTAGTCGAGGCGGGCCGGTCTCGGGTTCTGTAGGGATCTAGGATCGGGTCGTAACAGCATGGGATTCCTGTCTTCCTCTTCTTTCTCTTGTTCTTAGTACTGTAATTTCTTTGTTTCCCTTGCAATCTATTTCATTTCCTTTTCCTTTGCTTATTGTTCTTCTTGTTCTTACTTTTGTTCTCGTTGATATTTGTACACCACACACACATACACTCACATGCACACTCACTACATTCCACACACACTCACGCCACCACTTTCATCCACACCATCACCACGTTGCGCCAATATCCATCTCCACTTCCCATCCACCTTCAACCCCATCACCACCTCATGACCCAACTATCCACCACCTTCCCAACCCCTAGCTGAGCACATCCACCATCAATCCATCTTCCATTCACCTCCATTCTCATGGCCTCCACTTTACTTCCATCTCCACCACTATCAATAAACCACATGCCCAACACATACATAATCTTAGCCACCACCTAGCCATGCCCTTCCCTACCTTATCCACTACATAGCAGATCTCCACCACCTCATCTCCTATCTATCCCCACTATCCAACACCACCACCACCCTAATATTCCCATAGCCATGCCCTCTATTCCTTAATCGCATCCACTAACCACACTTACCACATCTCCCTACTCACCTCATAATCCATGGCTGCATGGCATATCCTTAATCCATAATCCACATATCTACCATCTACACCAAACGATCATCATCCTCCATTCTCTTGTTCTAAACCAACCCCCTTGTCCTATCACCACACCATCTCTATGACCAATCCCTGGTCTTAATCATTCCTACAACCCATTGTCCTAAGCCTGACCATTACCATAATCCATCACCACCTCAACACGCACCTAATGACTAACCATCCACTTCTCCTAACCACCATTATCATCTGGCCATTCCTTGTCCTAATCACCCACACCATCTTCACCTACATTAACTGATGAGGTGTGATTCATTATAGCTAAAATGCCCAAGTTAAGCTAGAAACTAGGTTAAACACTACTGAATTAACACATGAAATGGGTTGAGTGTGGGAAATAGTGAAAAAGATCTAAAACATCAAATCTATGTTAAAAATGCAAAATTAGGTCATTAAATAAGATATTCTATTTATTAATATAAATTAATGATCCGTTTGCAAATTGAACAAACATTTGTTCAAATCAAAAGTACAATTAACTTTCTTAATGTTCAATTAAGCTTCAACAAAAATTTGGTTGCATTTGGATATCATTAGGACCTTGCATTAGTAGTTTTACATTTAGGTCCTTAGGTTATATACATTTTATTCACTTGAAAACCTTCCGGGGACCATTTTGATAACTTGCAGGGACCTATTTCAAAATCTTAGGGACGGCTTTGCAGAACTTCTTAACCACTTATGGGCCTCGCTACAAAAACTCTACCCCTTCGCCATAAGGGCTTCCTTGCAAAAGCTCCAACACACATAATGTCGCGCGGTCTACTGTAGCCACGAGGAACTTGGCCTATCACGACCGTTCGCTCCTTGATCTCTTGATCTTGTGGCCCAGATTTATTCGAAGCTTCGCGCGCTTTGGCGCGTGAGGTCATCGCCAATGGCCGCATTTTGATTTGATCCTCGCCCACGCTTGTTATCCCATCTCCACCACCCATACCCTAAGTGTCTAGTGACACCACTTAGGTGCTCTGACTCACTATCCCGGCTACTTAAGGAGCACCCTGAGCTCGCATGCAAAGATTGACTCCCTCCTACATCCCTTGAGCCAGTCATTCATCCACTCGAGCTCCTCTCCTCATACTGTCTCTGTTTCACTGCCATTGGCGGTGAAGCTCCACCTTCCTCTCCGATTCTCCTCACTGCTGAGGGCATCGTAGCACCTAAGGGTGACTCAGAACTCCACTAGCGAGTTGTCCATTTGCTGGAGCACCTCCTCCCTCTTTTCTTCCTCTCCATCCATCGCGTGGAGACCCAAAGGTCCCACTCCTCTGATTAGTTAGGATTTAATGCTTTTGTAGAGTAGTTTTCTTGCTTTCTAGATTAGTTTTAGTGTAGTTAGTGTAATTTAGATTAGCTTAGGAGTAGATTAGATGACAGAATTCATTGATTTGTTAGATTAGCTAGGAGTAGAGTAGCCTAGATTTGATCTTGCCCTCTCTGATCAATTCAGATCAGAGAGGTTTTTCCATGACCATTTCGATCCATTAATCTCCCTTATCATCTCATTACGTGCATTTTCTGATTTCCTCAATAATTTAACTTGCAAACCACCCATCTATCAAGGACTAATTTTAGATCTGGAATTTTGATTCCTAGATTTGAAATTAGTGCTTAAAATCCATTTAGGGGTTCTCCCACTATTCCATAAATTCAAAAAGACCCCCCGATTTGATTTGATTCTCAAATTGCTCGATTTTCTTTCAGATTTGTTTTTAATGCCAAATCTCATGATTTGGGACTCATTTGGTTTTCATCTGATTCAATCGAGCTTTTTGAGGATTTTAATTGCTTAATTGGGTGTCATGTAATGCATCCAATGTTTTGGATTTGATTTTTAATGTATGGACGAGCATGCACTTAATTTAAGTGTTATTTAGAGAGTTTGGCCAAGGATAATGGTAAAGCTGATTTGAGGTTGAATAAGGATCCAAGGGATCCTGAGATGATCACTAGATCATCTTGAACACCAATGAATGGTGTTCAAGATGATTAGGTGATTAGATCAATGAGAGATCCATATCAATAGCCCACATCAGGGCAACATTAGTTTTAACTTTAAATGATTTCCAGATTTTTGTTGAGAGATGCCCATAGCTGAAAATTGAATCTCTGAAATCTTAATCTGATTTGATTTAGATTAGAATTTAGCAGCTGTTTTATTGATGGATTTATGGATTTTTATTTTCTGATGAGTTGATGAAGAAATGGATTTCATAAGTCTTAGATCAGACCTTCTTAGGTCGGATCTGGGTCTGGTTTTCAACAAGGCATCAGCTATTGCTACTGAGATTGCATTTAAAATGTTAAGACGTCTAGTAGTTGGTTCCTTCTATTTTCAACTGAAATAGCAGCTTCAGATCAGCTATTGCTTTGCAGTTGTTGCAATAGCCATTGTGTGGCTGTGTTGGAATCTGTCCAGAGGTATTTTAGCTAGGAATTGGAGATTTTGAGAGGCTGACATGAGTTGTAATGTTGGTACATCATGTTTAAGCATTCATGTACTTGTAAGTGATTTTAATTTGATTTGGAGCGCTTGAAATCTCATTTTTAATTCTCTGCAGTTACTTTCATTTGTCTAAACTGTCCAAAACTTGAAATTGAATGAAATCACAGTAAAAATCAAGGTTAATTGCTCATACTTGTTTCACATAGTGTGTTAGATATTTTGATGTGCTTAAACCACTTTCCGAGCTACTCAAACAGTTTCTAGTGCCTTAGGTTTATTGTTAAAACACTCATTTAGGCCTTGAATTGGTTTAACTTGTAGATAAATAAAAATCTTTAAAACATTCCAAACAAATAAAATAAACTTGTCTTGGTCAAGATTAGGTATATTTTAGGTGTATGGCAAGTTTCAATGCATTCTGAACCTTCAGCTTGGTAGAATATACAAGCCGACAGTTTAGTATACCTTGAAATTTAATAAAAGACATAAACTTTAAAAACATCAAAAACATCTCTTCTCTCTCATTTCTTTCTTTCTCTCTCTTCCCTTATCTCTACTAAATATATAAAACCTATAAAAAATAGAAAAACCCTAAAAATACCATGTATACTATGTATATACTTGTATATACTAATTAAATCTAAGATATAAGTAAATATTGTATAATATATATAAATTGTACATAAATAACTAATATATGTATTCTATATAGTATAGTAAGTATTTAGGATAACTTAATGTATATATAACTTTATTGTATTATTTTATATTAATTTATATAACTTAAATGTATAATAACTAAGTAATTCCACAAACATAATTAAATATACGTATCTATACCCAATACTACACATACGTATTTATATATGTATTTTGTATCATATAATACCTGTAATATAATTTAATTATATATATACAATAAATAATTAATTTATTAAGTTAATTAGGTAATTTATTAAGTTAAAATGAAATAAATTAGTAAATTAAGCTAATTCTGAGATAATTTATAGTGTATACTTGTACTATATTATAATAATTATTTTCAACTTATTTATACCATATTTATACTGTATTTTAGTATCTATAGCTTATTTATAACTAGCTAAAATATGTATTTAAATCTATATAAATTAAAATAAAGCTTATAAAATATCATAAAAATTTGTAATAAATAATTTATTATGTATATTAGTATTGTATTAAATCAATTGTACAATTAATCAACTAATTTATATTGTAATTAACAAATTAAACATTAATTTAATATGTATAAATTGTAAATTTTAGCTAATTTAATTATATAATAAACTAACTTATTTATGTAAAGTGACTACATAATCATGTAGTCTTATGTAAGGGCTTTATAACCTTATAATTTATTTTTAAATTAAAATAAATTATGGCCCTCAAATCGAAGGCCAAAATAACCAAATTAGAACAGCTCTGTGCGCAGCTGAAGCACCAACCGGGCTCCTTCAGATAGTGCCACATCGGTGGCGTAGGATCGACCGTAGCGCCATATAAGTGATTTGTGATGTGGGTTGCGTAGTCGTCATGGCATTGGGCATCCACATACACATTACCCATCTCCTCTCTACTGATACTGATACGAGCATATGGCATGAGATTATGGTGATATGCTTGGGCTGGGGGCCGTGAGTTGTGCGTGGGCTTGTGTAGGCCCAATAATGAGCATTGAACTGGATAAAAATGCACATAATATTGAACTAGGGTGGCCCTAGTAGAGGTTTGGTCCCACCCAGTAATGGGTGCTGTATATCCCTCAAAAAGGTCGCTCGCCAATTAAACCAATTTTTGGGTTGAGAATCGAATTGAGCCGGTTTGAATCGGCTGAGAAGAAGAGAGTACTGGCTGAAGAGAGAAGAAAGGAGCAGCTTGAAATTTTGGCCAAGTGTCGAACTACCACCCCTTGTGCCCTTGTGCCCTATGTGTTGTCTGTGACTTAGTGTGGTGTGAGTTGAGTGTTGTGTGTGTTGAGTGTGTGAGTATGTGTGTGTATTGTGCATAAGTGGTGTGTCTGTATATATGCATATATATGTAAAGTATATAGTGTGTATAATAAGTATATGTATATAAGTAATATATAATATGTAAATAAATAAATTACATATACTATAATAGTATGGATATAGTATATTTACAGTATAAGTGTTTGAGTTCTTATATGTATATATATAACACTAAGGGTTTTAATGACGAATACATCTGTCACTATATATACATATGTAAGTATAAGAAGTTTTTGCCTTAGGCAGTGTAAATATGTTACTAAGGCTACATCGACGTTTATATATGTCACTATACACAGGATTATATGTTAGTATAGATAATAGTTTTTGCCTTATGTTATGTATATAATTTTACTAAGGTTTTAGCGATACTTATATATGTTACTGTATATATTATATGTGTTACTATAGATGTTAGTATGTTATAATGAGCTGGTATAGTAAATATTATTAACTATTTTTATACCTAGACTTAGGTATTAATTATATTAGTTGTAAATAACTAATATATAGTAGTTGTACATAATTTTTTATGCTTGTTTGTGTACATTTATTTTTAAGCATTGTAATGAGTTTTAATTCATTCTTTTGTACATAATTAACCAAATTCTTTTATTCATTGATTCTTTCATTCATTCTTGTAAACAAAATCAACATTTTTAGAATTAAAGAATGTTTTTGGAGTTAGAGAGTGATGTATATTAATAACTGCCTCATAGTAAACGATTTGGAATAAACCAGTAAAAATTAAGTATATAAATAAAATTGACGCGACAACGATTTATATTTGTGACGTATACTACAACGATTTTTAAAACCCTTTTTAGTTGGAACCGGTCATCGAACCACCACTAACTAACTGGGCACCACTTCCACATCACTAATCTATGCACTTCACAAACACTGCTCCACCTTCAATACATGCACAACATGTGTTTGACAAACCATGCAAGCACTAAGAACCCTCCATGGCCATCCCGTATCACCACATCATTCCTAATCACTTCATCACCATCACTTCCATCACTTTCCATGGTGCTAATTTCCTCTTGTGTTTCTTTTCAATTTGTTGTAATTATTTTCATTCCAATTATCATTACTTTCGAGTGATGTAGCATTGCAAATACCATCAATAAAGTTATCAAGTTTCAGCATAACTATGTTTTTTTTGTTGTTTCCTTTCTTAATAGAAAAGACCAAAAAAAACATTAAAATGAAGAAAAGCCCAAAAGCAGAATAAGCGAGCTAAGCAAGATTCAAGTGAAAAAGCACATTTAAATGCCTCCTTGAGGATTTGATTAGGACTCACCTAAACTTCAACTCTCAAATCGATTTGTAGTTTCATTATTATTATTTGATTCATGATTAAGAGCAACTGAACTACAATGATTGGATTTTAAATCACATCTTCGTGCTTCCAAAAATCAAGTAATCACCCTCCTCATCCAAAACAACATCTCACTTTGTTATTGAAGGGATGACGTACTTACTGCATGCTAATTGATAAATCGAATGGCCTTTATTGTGCTTGACGAGGAGTTTCCTTACCCCTTTCTCTTCCTTAACAGGAAACTTTTTGGGGTACCTCCTAAGCTTTTTGCATGTGTATCCTTTATTCATATCTTTGATCCCAATAGGGACAAGTTGTCATGTAGAGCTATCAAATGCATCTTTGTAAGATATTCTTAAACCCAGAAGAGATATAGGTGCTATGACCCTCTTGATAGTTGTCACTAGCTATGTTACAGCCCATGTCTTCTTCTTTGAGTTAGTTCCATATTATTCCTTAAGAGGATCTCAGATTATTGCCTCTACCCTTGAGTTCTAATCTCACCGGCCAAGGTAGGATCCCCCTCGTCTAGTGCTAGGGTCATCATCTAACCCTAAGGTAATTCCTTCCTCTGATCGTACTGATACTCCATTTGATTCTGATGTACCCGATATTGGCCAAGACATTCCAATGCCTCCAAGTGACCCTCCACTACTAGAGCTAGGTGACATAGTTGAGCCTGTAGATGACTAGGGGGATGTTAACCTTGGTATGTCGATTGCCTTATGAAAGGGGACCCAGACATATATGGAGATGAGATGTGACAATGGAGTTGTATTGTTCATTGCCAACAATCTTATCTTCTACTAGAGAACCAAACATATAAAAGTAGATTGTCATTATATATGGGATATGAGTAAAAAAGGGATGTATTCTCACTATGCATGAATCATTTGAAGATCAGGTAGCAATCATGTTCACCAAGGCATTCCCTCATTCTACCTTCGATGGATGTTGTTCCAAGCTGAGTATAATAAGTATCTATATGCTAACTTGGGATGGAGTGTTAAGACTTTTTCATATTATTATTTTTTTCACGTTTGTTTGTTACTATTTTCTATATTATTTTAGAGTAGAGGGACATGTACACAATTTTCTCCCTTAGCCTCTCCTTTATAAATAGAAGGTTAACATTTCATAATAATTGCAAGTTGCTTCATTCTCTCAGCAGCAAGGATACTCAAACAACCCAAATGGTTGTTTTGGGGGTATATATATATATATATATATATATATAACCCTTAAATTTATCATACGTAATTTTGCATTATCTTGGCTATAACCTCTTCTCTAGAGCATTAGCACATCAGCAACATGTCACTTTTTCGCCAATTACCCTCGACGACAGCAAATTACTTTTGTTGTGATCGTTTTTTCAACAGCATCCGGCGGTGGACTCTGTACAGATTGTGAAGTGGCGGCGGCTTTGATACCGGGGAAAAGAAGAGATTCGTGGAAGAGAGAACAGGAGTGACGATTTGGGAGAAGAGGTTTAACTTCGTGGTGCTGCGAGGCGGCTTGAGTGGCAGCCACAGTTGACGTTGTGGGAAAGGGGAGGTCGGTGAGACGTGGATGCGGTGGAGAAGGCTTGAACAAGGGGACTCAGTGGTCTAGAAGGTCAGCAGCCCTGTAGTCCATGAACCAATTTGTCGTATGTGGGTTGTTGGATTTCTCCGACTAACTCGCAGTTGGATTTTTCCGCAGTTCATTCCATGTCAGCCGTGGAAAATTTGCTCAAAGGTCTTTCTTTGGTGTTATGTATAGAATGTGGAGGCAAAGGTCCACGACATTTTGTAGGATCAGAAACCATTGCAAACTACAAGTGGAAAAGCAAACGCCATCCAATAATAATAAAATTCTTCGAAATGACGTGAAAAGTTCGATGGTTGAGGAATCATTCAAAATTTTGAATCCCCACATGGTCAACCTTCTTGCAAGATATTTTGGGGCACATACTGATGAGGGAAGGAAACTTAGCTACCACGTTTCCTCGAGGAGGCAAGATACCTTCCGCAAAGTTGTCTTAGGAAATTGAAACTCCTATATGCATGGACATGTTTTAGTTGGGAGAGGGTGTTTACAAGCTGTCCTCGCAGAAATCAAATAAAATTTTCCCGAGATTAGCATATTTGCATATGTATTGCTACAAAATTGGCAATATTTACATGGATGGCCAACAACTAATTTTAACAAAAAAATCTTTACTTCGATAAAAAAATAAAAAATAATTGTGTCCCCTCCAAAGGAGAGCGGTTCGCTCATGGTATTGCAGAGGTATGCAAATACGTCATTTTAAAATTTTGATTCAAAATTTGATTCCATGCTTGAAAATTGGAATGACTTGAAACTGATCATATGGAAAGAATTATTTCTATCTCATTGCAGGGTCATTACAAGTGTAGACTTATACCTTCGTGGTAATGTAGAATAGCACCACACGACTAATGTCTCTTCAAATATGTCCCAATGAATCCTCATAACCTTCTTCTCAGTAGGCACAATCTTTCACAAGCTAGTCGACCAACAAGGCTGTTGGTCGATTGGCACTAAAGGGGAACTTTTCCTCAGAGAGGTAGACTTAGTGCCTGGTCGATGCCAAGTAAGATTGGTCAAGCAGCAACCATGAAGTTGGTTTTTCAACTCCTCTACACATTAACTTGGAAGAGAAGAGGCAGGTTGGTGCTCCTCTTCTTCATGTCTATAAAGACCCGTCCCATTTTTAACTTTTTAAGATGTCTGGAGTGTCAGTTAGACGTTTGTCCAGACGTCTGAAAATCAAATTTTTGTACTCTTTCTGCATTCTACGCACGGGTGACGCGCAGAACTCTTCTCTCTCTTTTTCCTCCTCCCTCCCCCCTGCGGAACCCTAACCCGTGGCCTTATAAAAGGCGACCTCCCTTCCTCTCCTCTCCACTCCACCACTACCACCACCCCCCACTTCCACTGCTATGAGCGAGGGTGAGCGAGAGAGAGCGTGAGAGCGAGGAGGAGGAGGGTGCGTGAGGAGGAGGAGGCCGTGGTCGAGAGCTTCGTGGAAGCTCGTTGGAGCTCGCATGGCCATCACGGCGCGTGCGGGAGGAGGGCGTCGGAGCGTCGTCCTCAACCACCTACAGCAGCTGGAGCTACGGTGGAGCGAGGAGAAGCGCGGTTAGGAACGCAGTCTGATATTGGAATTTTTCCAGTATCAGACTTTTGGAGTGCTTTCCGGACGACCGGCTGGACATTTGGCATCAACACCAGATGTCTGAAAGCATCTGTATCGTGGAGGTACGTTCTCTTCGTGGTTATGGCTATGTAGGCCGCATCGTAGATGACTTGGTTTGGGCTAAAATAGGGTGGCTGCTCTGTTGTGCGTAGGGGCAGCCTTGGGAAGGTGTGCGGAACACCTTTCCATGCACTTTCGGATGTCTGAACAGCTCATTAGACGACCGGAGGCGTTTCCAGACGATCGGAGGACTGGTCAGACGTCTAGAACTGTTTTCAGACGATCGCGGGGGAGTCTTGGACGTCTGAGGTCATTGTAGGAGTTTGAGGTGAGTCTTTGTGACTTTTAAGGCGTTTGGACTTGTTTCTAGACATCTAATTTTGGCCTGTAGACACGTTTTTGACCCGTTTGGGGTCCGATCAGAATCCGTTTTACGCAAACGAAGTATATGTGATTTCCTTATGAGTTTCTCTACATATTAGAAACCTTTATACACTGTTCTGAATCTTCCTTGTGATGTATACTGATAACACCACGTAAGGGGGTGGTAATTAGGTTGAATATGACCCATCTTTAGAATAAAAGGCACAACATAAAGTAGAATAGGAGCGTTGCATGCATCAAGTACCAAGATTGCTTATAAACCGTATTAATGGCCATTTGTGTAAAGTATTTGTCAAAGCAGGCCTCAGATGAGCAATCGGACCGCACGGATGGATTCAGGACGACGAACGGAGTCCAACGGACTCAAGATCAGCCAAATCCGACATCCGGAGCTCCCACAATGGGCCCAAGAAATCATGACCATTGATCTGGAGATCAACGGCCCAGAACGCGCCACGTCGCCCCACCCCCGCCGCTCTCTCACCCTCAAGCCAGCCAAGAACGAATCTCGGCCGTTGATCTTCGATCGAACGGCCGAAATCCGTGCGCTCGCCCGCGGTCGCCGCGACAAAGCGTGGGCGTGGCGCAACGGTTAGCGCGCACGCCCGCGTCGCAGCGACGCGCGTTCGAATCGCACGGAGCGGAAATCAAGCGCAAGCGAAGGGCGCGGCGAAATTGAGCCGCCCGATCAGCATCGGGCGGTCAGGATTGCGCCACGCGACGCGACGACAGTGCCCGAGCGCCCACGCGCGCGCGCACGCGCGCCCGAAGCGCGATCTCAGCACGGGCGCGGGAGGATCTCAGCCGTCTGATCTTCGATCGGACGGCTCTCGTTCATCATCCACGGATCGCGCTTGGAGAGAGAGAGGGGGCGGGCGGCTGATCGGCGGCAGAAGGCCTTCACCGACGATCTGGAAGCGATTTTAGCGACGTTCTGGATGTCGCTAAAGCACATTCTTCTTCTAGGAGGCCCTTAACTCTACTTAAACCCCCTTCTACCACCATTCAAGGCATCCTCTCCCACTTGCAACTACTCCACTCCTCTCCTAGCTAGTCTTAGGCACTCTTGTAATCGCCGGAGATGACGAGCCGCCGACGGAGCCTCCTCCACCGCCGTGGCTGCCTCGTCGCTCTCCACTCTCTCTCTCTCTCTCTTTTAAGCTTTCATTTACTTTTGTTGAAGCATGTATTTAATGTTGTAAACCATGAACTATGAATGCATGTTTAATGAAATTATTTTCCATTTAGTTGCCATTTTAATTTCTGTTTAAAGTGCATGATCAAAACCAAGAGCTTTCTAACCCTAAACTCTCTCTATCTCTCGCTTTTCAAAATCGTCTCTTTCGCAAGCAAAACTTCGCCTTTTTCGTGACAACAAGTGGTAAACAAAATCCTATTTCCACGCCTCCCTGAGATCGACACTCGGACTCACCTCCGTTTACTTCTTTTAAAATCGACGTATCAAGTGCAACTATAACGACACCTCTTAACACACACGCACGAAGGCACGTCATATACCTTGGTATAGGACTTCGATCTGCTGCGTGTCGGGGGCTTGCAGAGGCGCTTGGGTCTGTGGTTCGAGTCCCCAGTACTCCTGGATTGTCTGGTAGAGTGGTCCACCCCTGTTATACTTATTAAATATGAATGCATATATGAAAATTAGTTAATTGGAAACCTAGGGTATGGCATGAACCCTAGGACAGAGAATGGTTGAACCAATTGTTCTGCGTAATTGTAATGGTATATATATATGAATGAACTAAATTGTTAGCCACTGCCTGTAAATAAGTATGAGTTGCCTATTAGAATATGAGCTGCTTGAGATAACTAAACAATTACCTATGATATCACTTGTTTCATGTATTAAATTGTGGAAATATGAGCTGCCTGTGTATAAACAAGAATTGAATTGTAAATGATGAAACTTGGATTGGAATAATATGGTGAACATGAGCATGAACCCTATAGGGAGTTAGAAGTAGAGCTCCTGTGGATAGATGGAAAAGTCTGGAATGTGGACGGGAAGTGTGCTGGTCCTTGAATACGTGGTACCAAGGAGAGCGACTGTCCCCTTTTAATGTAAAGTGGAGCTAGCCGCCCTTGGGTTGGGACCCGAGGTTAGGATTGGCTACTTTACATCGACTTCTGTTGGCACTCGCGTACTTGGTACCGAGGCGAGCTACTAGTGTAGGGAGGGAGCTAGCCACCCCACGAGGTCCGGGGTTCAACTAGCGACCCTACATCAACTTGTTAGGCCCTCTAGGCAAACCGGGGTAGTCAGATGAGGATGCGCAGACTGTGGAGGGACGAGACCCTTATTTAGTTCTGAGGGGTTAGACCCCTATTTCTGAGAGGGCTAGGCCCTATACTATTCTGTGCTGTACTTTGAGTATACCCGCTAGCGGAAACGACTGACCACGTGTCAGTGTGGGATAGCTATTCATGCGCTTATCGCGCGTGCCGTAGTCACCGCTACGACTATCAGTAACCTCGGGGTGGTTGACTGGGTATAGGACTACCACGGGGGACTCTCCTGGCTAGGAGAGTACCATGTGCACCTTCTACTCTTCGAAAAAGACTGCAATCAAGATCGTTTCCACGAGGAACATGCAAGATCAAGAAAAATTTGAATGTTGAAGAAAAAAGGGGGTGAAAAGGAATTACTTATAAAATAAAATAACTCGAAAAGATAAATGTATCTGCTACTTATACTGCTTTAGATAGTATGGTTACCACTCTACTCAGCATTTGCTGACTCTGTCCTTTTCATAACACTGTTCAGGTCCAGGAATTGAGTAACCCGAGCTATTGGTTGCAGAGGGTGTGGGCCCAGTAGAGCCTAGCCGTAGTTTTCAGCACTTTTTGTGGTATTCTCTTTACTGTTATAGTGAGTTTCAAACTTTTTGCTACTGTTCCTGTTACTGTTGCTTTCGTTCTGTTTTTCTGTTGTTGTGATGGTATGTACGGAAATAACAGCTTTTACTTTCCTTTACTGCTTGTACGTTTTTATTGCTTAGTTACATTACATATGTGAATGTGATTTATTTTCTTGTTTTTCGGTTATTTCTTGTTGAACGACTGGGTCTTAGGATTAGTCGAGGCGAGCCGATCTTGAGCCCCTGTAGGGATTTAGGAATTGGGTCGTAACAATGTCTCTCCCCAGTGGTAGTTGATCTCTTATGAGGGTATTGAGAATTATGAAATTGGTTAGGTTTTGATGCTTGCTTTTGGGAGATATTCATAGGGATTCAAGTAATTCTAATATGATGTGAGCCATGCACCGGATTAAATCCAATGGCAATGATTTATTTGTACTTGAATAATTACATCATTGACCCTTCAAGAAATTAAGCCAATTTGATTTTAGTACCAAAAGTTCATTTAATTTCCATTTAAATCTTTTTGAATCAAGACCTAACATTTAAAATCTAATTAAATATCAAATCAAACACTAATCAATTTCTTGATTAATATTTTATTTTTCTTCAAGTAAGAATCTATGCTATTGATTTTTTCATGGAGTGAACCATTTAAGATTTGTGAATCACAAATTATATTTTTTTTAGGTATATTAAATACCTATGAATCCTTTATACTAAAGAATAACATTAATCCTGAGGTTCAATCCCATCATATAGTTGTCATTCCTCTTTAAATTATATTATTTCAAATAATTCTTTGTATCATTTGGATGAGAATGGAGACTAGATCCTTTTCCAAAGATCTATTTTCTTATTCATGTTTGAGTTTAATTATGACTCTACCACCACATGCTTTTCTAATATACTCATCAAATCAAAAACAAATGGTCGAATTGGATAAGATAGTTTCTGATATACCATTGGTTCATTTAAACTATTTAAATCTTCGAGTAAGCACACATTGGATTTATTTAGTCTAATTAAGTACCCTATTCATATTAAGGGACCCAACTCATATATTAAAAAATTATCTAATTCTTATTTAGATGAAACGATGAAACCAATGTAATTCCTTATATTATTTGGATGGCCCTACAAGAACACACGAAATCCAACACCCTCAACCTACATATGCTAAAATTCTTGCATTCCAATTTTTTTATTACCTTAACCATTAATCTGCCACGACTACAACTTCATGTAATGTCCAGAACTATATGAGCAGAATCTCTCTTTTTTCGGATCTGTGTTTTTTTTTTTTTGTTGGATTTCAACCTTTCAGAGGAACACTAACATTTTAGTTTATCCTTATTCGATATAAATAGCTTATAGTGATGTATGACATATAAATAGCTTATTTGATATAATATCTTTACAAAAAAACCTTCTTTTGGTCTGGTCTAAGGTGTGTGTGGGGGGAGTCTCTTTCATCTTGCGAAGACTTGTGGCAGTACCTGGCAGATGACATGTGGCATATGGGTCGGATGGTAGTTGTATTGTGAGGATTCTCGTTGATGCGGAATGATCCTATTTTTCGTTAAGCTAATGTATGATCGGGCAAGTGTAATTAGGGATGTCTAAAATTAGACACATTTTTTATCCGCACAATTATAATTTGAAAAAACTTTGAATGCCCTTTTTTAAAAACAATCCTCCTTTTAAAATTAGAAAATCAATCCCATTTCGTCCCTTCTTCCATTCTACGCGGGAATGGAGACGGTCTCACGCAGCATTACTTGGACCACTTGAAAGAAGTCTTCCCCTGACCGGGTATATCTATATATATAGTGTGGTATCCATAATAGCATAGCAGCTCCTCCGCAGTCAATCGGCATGGGTATCCTGACCTTCGTGACTAGAGATCTACGCATGAGCGCCATCGGATCGAGATCGAACGGGCCGGAGGTGGACCTCTACATGGGCCTGCTCAGGCGGGTGGAAGGGGAGACGATGTGTCTCCTCTCACCGTATGGGGGCACGAAGGAGTGCAGCAGGCATTGCACCCTCACCAGGTCGTCCCTCCCCTCGATGTTCAAGAAGAGGTCGTTCCGAAGAGTCTCGGGGTTCCTCGACGTCGCCTACGGCGAGGCGGTGGTGCTCGACCTCCTCTACCTCGTCCGCTTCTCGGACAGGCGGGCGCCCTTGCTGGGGATCTTCCTGGAGGCGATCTCCCACTTCCTCCGTTACGCGGCGGCGACCATGTTGAAGGAGGGGAACCGTCACATCAGGATCACCGTGGTCCTCACGGCACCTGGGTCGACGCGCTGGCACGCCCTCGACGAGCCCCCCGCACCCGTGCACATGGCCTCGGCTAAGGCGCTAGCACAGGTGGCGAACATCACGCGTGCCGTCGATGGATCGGGGACGTGCGTCATATGCTGCGAGGAGTACGATGGCGGCGGCGTGAGGACCCCGTGCGGCCACGAGTTCCACCGCGGTTGCGTGGCTCTATGGTTAGACACTAACCCATCTTGCCCTTTGTGCCGGAATGCCTTAACGTGATACGGCCTTCTCCCCTCGCGACGAAAGGATCGCAGAGTTAATCTGATGGCAATATTGCTAAATGGCAGATATATGCGGCTGTCGAAGGGTGTTCATGTGATTTAAGATTTCATCTGTGTGTATTCTTTAAAATTTTCTATTGTACATATATTATCTTCTGAGATGTATTCGTTCATTTGTTGCCTTTCACCGAAGGAAATATATGTTTTCGATCTTCTACATATGCACGTAATCCTCCTATCAATTTTGGGTCTATTTTAGTACTGTAACGATGCATTTCGGTGTCAACGTGCGTGTCGGTTGGGAGATGGTATTGCGAACGTTTCTTTGCTTATTCTTATTTTTATTTTCTTTATTTTATAGTGTGTTTCTTGGAATTCTTCGGGCGACGTTATGTTTTTAACTCTTCGAGGGACGTTCAGATTTGTCTCTTCTTTCTCACCTCATGGGACTAGGTCATATTATATCATCTTTACTCCCTCAACGAAGGTTCTGCTTAACAAAAAAAAAGAAAAGAAAAAGATAGATGTAGCAAGTGAAATAAGAAAGAGAGCTGTGATCGATGTATGCTTTTGTGAGCTAGAATGAAGTTATAAATAATAATTGATCAAAATGAAGGATAATTGGTCACGGTAGAATCTGATCCTCAAGAAATCCATAAGAACTTTTTTTTTGAAAATATTTTTATTAAAAGAGGAAAAAATCGGTAACAAGGGGAGGTAAAGGAAGATAGAAAATCCTTACCCACAAAGGGAGAAAACACTCCGGAGAAATAGGGAACACAAAATATAAAACATAAAATATGAAATAAAGGAAAAAGAAAAAGAAACGACCACGAGAATGAGAATCGGACAACCTTCTAAATGAGGCGACCTCACGCTCATTGAAATGACAAGACGTCAATGAGACGAGTCTCAAAGATCACATCTATGAGCTAATCGTATAAATCGATCAAAATGTTGAAAACGATTGGAAACTCAAATATAAAAGTCCGAAGTTACATGTGTTTCCCAACAAAATTTAAAACAACATAAAAAAGAAAAAGTACCTCATCACCTAAAACACAAGACCAACACCCACAACAAAACATCTCCAAACGTGCTTATGGCTGCTGACGAGGAGACCTTCCCGTGGTCGCATGCCAACCACCTGAGGCCGAGCACCCTGGTTGCCTCAACATTGTGGTAGCACTGCCATAGCTGATGAGAACGAGGGGTGCCGCCGACTGTAGCCCGAAGAGCGCCGGATGCCCTCACCGAACGTCGTGGCGACCCCAACCTCATTGTAGCCAAATGACATCCACAAGAAGCACCGTCGTCATCGGTCCACGGAGCATTGTTGCCGCCGGACCACCTAGCGTTACCACTACGACTGCAAGAAGCCATGAATGTCGATGCATGTCGGCGGAGGAAAGGTCCGTAAACCGGAGAGATGTTCGGGGAAGGGAAGAGGACATCCGAGGTGGGGGGCCTTCAATCGGCCAGTTACATGATCGATCAGAGCCCCAAGCTTAGCACAGTCTTCGCTCTGTTCTTTCTCACGTTAGATTTGGATTTTTGTTCACGAACGTGACCTTCAGGACTGGAGGAGTTGAAACTACAGGATAATAAATCCATACGAACTAGCATGGCTTGCAGGATACATAGTGGTTGTAACATTTTATTATTTATATAATAAAGTATTTGTGTTGTTGTGTGGAAGGTGGCAACATATGCAAGTTCAAGATTTCAACTATACAATGGGACAGTGGTTGACACGTTCAGGATCTCCTTAGAGATTTCACCTAGGTGTCCCTCACCATTAGATAAAGATAAATTGATACGAAGGGATCTACATCAATTCATCCGAGGATTGAAGTGCACCTAGGGTGAGATTTTTGATAAGTTTCTGAGTGCATCAAACATTTTATTGTGCAATAGAGACATATACCTTACTGTGTATATTGTAGTAAAAATTAATTCTCTCCTAATATTTTCATACATACATTTAAAAAAAAATTACAATGATGTACCTCCACCCACATCAAATTTATGTTGCTATAAATTTAATTATACATTACTAATATTACGTACTGCACCAATAAAGATATTTAAGTAAAAAAAAAAAATAATAGGAGAGCAAATATCTCTTTTGAGTTACACTACCCTACTTCTATCTGATCCCTTTCCTTCTCGACTTTGCACCTCCAACAGCCAACACCCTCCAACAACTCCGCCGAGACCCTAATCAACACCCTAAGACCTCTGCCGATTTGACGCTACTTCTAACCCCTCAGAGTCACCGACGATGAGATTGAGTTCGAGTATGAGAGGAGAAGATATGGATCATCTGCCGCAGAGGAGGACGAGGACGAGAACGCTTATGGAGAGGAGAGGGCTCTTGTTGTAGTTGGTAGGAAGAGGAAGAAAGCAGAGGAAGAGGAGGAGAAGGACGAGGGGGGGTTGATGACGAGGGGAAGCTGCTGAGGACGGTGTTCGTGGGGAACCTCCGATGCTAGGGACAAAGAAGAAGACCCTCCTCAAGGAGTTCTCCATCGCCTTCAGAGAGGTCGAGTTTGTTAGGATCCGCTCCATCCCCATCGCCGCCGACGTATCCACCATTCCCCTTTCCCTCATCCCCCCCGCTGTGATTTGCTGTTTTATTTGAGTGTTGTTTTGTGGGTGACTAATGGAGATATATGATCGGATCGTGTCCTCGCAGACGAAGGCGATTAAGGTTTCTGCATTCGATACTCAATCAATCCCTCTCTTTCCATCCATCTATCCAATTGCATCGATCTCTCACTGTTCATTGATCTGATCACCAACTTCATCAAATCGATCTCTCAAATATTTTCCTTTTAAGGTTTTTAATCTCTCACTGTTCTATCGATCGGATTCAACTCGATCAGATCTCTCCCACTCGACTCAATCTCTCTCGCTCGATTTCTCTCTATCCATCTCTCTCACTGTTCCTTCGATTAGATTTCTCCAACTCGATCTCTCTCATTCGATCTTTCTCTCTCTGTCTGTCTTTATTGATGTCTGTTTCTTTTCATATGGGAGCTCATGCAATTCTTTGGCAATTTGGCTAGAAAATGGCCCTTTCTCACCAGTACTACAGAGTTATGGATGCTATTTTAGTTTTAGCATCACATGCATTTTTACATGGTTTTGATACATGATATGGTACTAGTAAGCTCTTAAGGTTGGTAACTTTTTGTGTTTAGTTTAGTAATTTTTTCTATTTAATACTTGGAAGGGCACGAGATTCAGTGAAAGAATGAGTTGGTCCTAAATGATGGTATCCTAGTATGAAAGGATCTGAGTCCTATGCTTAAGTTGAATGAGATGACAAACTTAGGTCAAATTTATTACCTTGACCTGTTTATGTACGTGCATATTTATTTATTAAACATAAGTTCCATGTATACAAGTCCTGTACTTAGCTTTTGGCCCTCATATAAGTGGATGCTGACAACACTTTGCATATTTGATCCTGTTTATGTATTTTGTATGTTTTCTTTTAAAAGGAAAAAGCCATGAATTTTCATTTTCAATTAGTAGCCTTGATATTTGGAGCACCTTGAACCTGTTCATGAGCATCAAACTCAGCTAAAATTCTAGGATCCGAAACTTTTTGAGCTCAATATAAATCAAGCTCCAGTAGCCATGCATGCTTCAATTTCCACCTTCATTAAGTAGCTGAAGGCTTTTGAAAGGATATCTCTGCAGCTAAAGCCAGGTAAGATTGTGTATGAGTGGATTCACATTGTTTTACTGCCATTATTTTGTAGATGTGCCAAGAATCAGCTCTTCACCCAAGGCAGATAGCTCTTCCATGGTCCAATTTAGGGTCCGCAAATGATTTTAGGTTACTGATAGTTTTCCTATTTTGAATTCTATCATATCAAGTTAGGTGTCCATACAAGATCTCAATAATGATTAAGCTGATCAAAAAGGACATGTATTTAGATCCTAATTGCAGGTAAAAAAGAAATGAGTTGCATCTATTGATTGTTAAATGTAGGCATCAGCCTAAAGATAAATTAATGTCTGTGGATTCTTAAATATGGGTAGCCTATGAACTAAAGGCTTCAGAGTGATCTGATTCTAAATTTTAACATTTGAGTCTTTTTTCTTTGGAAAGGAGCATTTAGAAATTGATATATGTGTCAAGTTGCTGATGATAGGATTTTCCCCACAGTGAAGCATACTTGGTGTTCAGCATGACTAATGCTGGTCCTAACACCAATGGCATCCAATTTTTCATATGCACTGTGAAGGTATCTCTCTCTATACTTATAAATATTTTAGATTGGAAATCCATATACGATGTGAATGTGTTGTTGGCATGGAAAACAATTTTAAGAGAAAAGAGTCAAACTCCACCTAGGGTGGGATTTTGCCTTCACATAGATGGCTCTGAAGATGGATGAATGATGGGGTTGCTTTTGATAGTCGAAGTACTGTTGACCCTTTAACTCCAGGTTTTGGCATTATTTTTCATCATAGGGATCTATTCTCATTGTTGACGGTTCAGTCGTTACCTCTTAACCACAGTATCCCATATAATTATCCATCTTATTATTGTTCTTCTACCTTTATAACATGGTATTCATGCCCCCTTTCTATCTATATTGGATCTTAGACTAGGTATCAAGCTCCTTTCTCTTCTTTCAAAAAATTCCATATTTCAAGAAAAGTAATAATGCCTATGTGAAGAAACATGCATATCAAATTATTTTCATAATGAAATTAAATCATCGTATCAGTGCTTATTGACTTAGGTTGTGGTTTAGTATGTGATCATCGTCATGTGTGGTAAAAGTCAATTGGATACCAAGGCAAGGAGTGATCATCTCAAATTGTTCAAGCAAGGAGTTGGTCAGATACATATGCTTGTTTCTAGTTTTAAGGTTATTAAAAAGGGAGAACTACCCTTGTATGTGATCTTCTAAAAAGGGATGACGGTTTCTCTTAATGCTTTACTTTATGCTAAATGTCATTCACAAATATTTTCGTGAATGGGATTCCTTTCTTGTTCTTGCTAGGTCAAATTAGACATCCTTTGGATCTTTATCTTTTTTGTGCATGATTGATACATGGTGGTAATAACATATTTTGTGCTTCATAAGTACTTTATCTAATAAGTTTATAGAAAGGAAGTGCATTAGGAGGATTATTTAAAGGAATATATGTAGATTATTTAAGATTATGACATTGATTTGGTTTACTGCATATGCATTGTGTTGTAAAGTTCACCGCATATGCATGATGTTAGTTTAGGTGTTAACCTTTATATTAATGAGTCTAGGTGTTATTCTTATGATTGGTTTACCTCCATCTAAAAACATTTTTCATCTCTCAATGCAACCTTCAATATTTTTCCTCTAGCCTTAGGATGGCATTTTGATTAAATAACATTGACATTTCTAGTTTCTTCTTCCCCCACCCTACCCCAAAAAAATGTTGTCTGGTCGAGGAATGTTTGATTTTACTTTAGAAAGCATTAAGCCAAAGTCAAATAACTCAAATATGAATTGTTTTTCCGTAAAAGGCTATGCATTATATTTGTCAATCCTTAGTTACTAAATGCATGGCAAATGGTAGTAAACTTTTCTCTACTTACTAGTCTTAGGGAATATATGAAGTGATTAATCTGTTTCTTTTTTTATAACAAACAAGAGATACCTCAATTTTTCTTTAATCTTTTAAAAGATTATCGCATGCAATAAATTTGTTGATTAACAGACTATAACTCAATGATCTACATCATTTTGGCTTATTTAACTTTTCTGATTTATTTTGGCTTATTCATTTTGTCATGAATGTGATATGAGCTGTTTATATCTAACCACTTTTTGTCTTTTTGTAGGTTCTTAATTTTTTCCTACACCTTCTCCTTCAACTTTCTCTTTTTTAATTTCTATAGGTAAATGTGTTATCCTTTTCATCCTTTTCCAATTGATATTGTTTTCATTGTTTTTGTTCTTGTTAATGGGATTGCTTTTGTTATTATTGATGTTGTCAATGCTATGTTAGCATGCTATATAGTCTAGTAGAAGAAGTTGATTTTCGAATTTATGACTTATAACCTTTAGAACTTATATAAAGAACCAATAAAATATATCAAAACAACAGCAACTCAACATAGATATGTTGTGCATTACGTAGATACGTAGGTAAGAGTCAATTATAATTGTTGTATTGGGTTTTGTATTATATACCTATTGTTGGTATGCTGTTGCTAGTGCTTGCTTATTATATATTCTTGTTTGCCCTTTGAAGTTGAATGTTACCAAATAGTTAATAATAAGAGGTTGGCTTAGTGGTAGAGCACCCACCACATATACCTTCTCAAACAAAAATAACTAAAAAAAACACACATGAACTTGTTAACAAATTCAATGAGGTAGTGTAACAATCTTGTTTGCATTACATTCCAAAAAGAGAAGGTTCAAGGATTTTATTTATAATTATCAAGTTAGTTGGAGTCTTGCAATTTAAGGCAGTAAACAATAAGAAGCAAATTGCAAAATATAATTCCAAAGTTTTACTAGAAGCATTTTATTTATAATTCCAAAGTTTTAAGTTCTCTCTATTTGAATTATGTATATAAGCCCCTTTGACTCAGTAAAGAATATATAATATCGCGCAACGTTCACTTCAAATTAAACTGACTAATGTTTCATAATCAAAAGTATGCAGCTTGGATTAGTTACAAAGAATTATTCTGTCGGTTACTAGAGGAAGTTGGTTCAGAAAATTTTTTGGATTTGATCTGCTTGTTCTTAAATATTTATCATTATAACTGCTCTTGTAGATGCTCCTGGGGCACCTAGGCAGTGGTGGTACAGACTTGATGCCTTCCTGTATATTTAAGGAATTGTGCATCCAATTTTAATTTTCAGGTTTCGCCTTTGGGAATCTACGATCATGAATCATCAAGTTTCATCTCTTTGAAGATAATTGCTTCTAGAATATCGTCCAGAACAAGGAAGACCCCAAAGCTGTAGCAAAGCTGCTGCAGCATTCTCCTTTCCTCTTGTAGACCCCAACTCAACAGCTTCAACCAGAACTGGGATCCCATTTTCACGACCAATGGCACTCCTCCCTTCGGGTATAGTTGAAAGGTTTGACAAAACAGCAACAACCTTATCAACCATACCTACTACTGGGTCCATCAATTTGACAAGATGCTTCACAGCTCCAGCTTGCACTATCCTCGCCTTATTCCCATGAAATATTGATAAATTAAACAATGCTGTAGCAGCATCTCTCTTCCCTCGAGGGGTTCCATTTGCAAGTAAATCTACAAGAGGAATGATGGCACCAGCGCGTCCAACCCTAGCCTTATTCTGTTCATTGACAGAAAGAGTATAAAGGGTTGTGACTGAATTCTCTTTGGCTTCAGGGCTTCCAGTCTTCAAGACATCGATAAGTGGATCAATGGCATCCGCATTTGCTATTGAAATCTTCTTGTTATCATCAATTGATAAATTTAACAATGCAGTGACCGCATTCTCTTGGATTTTCTCGTCTGATACAGTGCAACAAACTCACCAAATGTGTTATTGCTCCGCAATTGGCAATTATAATTATGTTCTGTACATTGTGTTTTGCAAGAAGTCGCGGCTGCATCGCTGCATTTCTCTGCTCATCGAGGGAATCACTTTTCAAATCCTAATCAATTTCTGGACCTGAGTTTAAACACCAGACAGATCAGGCCTCATTTCCATAGATGATGAAATTATTCGTGGGCTAAACCTATTTGAAGCTCATTGCCAAATTGCCTGATTTCACAGTCATAACTCACCTAGCCTAGGCAAAAGCTTTGGTGCCCTGGATGGCACCACAGAAGCGCAGGAGGTTTTGGTTTGGTCTCACTAGAAGCATCATTTGCCACCCTTGAGGTTTCATGTTCATCTGTCCCTTGAACTTGTCCAGCATTACTGTAAGCAGAATTCCTTCCACTGTTGCCCTTGGCCTCTACATCATCCAAAGGAGAAGAGTCAAGATGGTTGGACGATTGCCTGCCAGAATCAGCATCCTTGTTTTCTAAGCCATATACTTTTAGAATCAATGTCCTTGTTTTCAGGAACATGGAGGGTGCAACAACTGGTGCTTAGGATGCTATTTTTAGAGTGTACAAGACAATTAACTCAACTTCTAGTTATTCTTGTAATATACATGCACACCAAAATCAAAACCAAAATTCTCCTTGGTAAATAGTATTATGTACATAACAGGGTATTCTGCCATGCCCTTTATTGTTGAATCATAATTCCTAAGCTTGACGTGATATGCATCGATTTTATTATGTCATGCATATAACACATCAGTTCTTGTTTGCAGTTTCTTACTAAATGAAATTTGTTACTTTCTCTGCAGAGTGTGCGAATGCTGTCGTTCTAACCTACATACCCTTGTTCGAGCGTCGCAAGAACATGCCATTCTTGGAGCTCCACAAGAGATGGCAGCAACTTAGGAGAGGGTGCTATATTGAATTCAACTTGGTATTGCTTTAAAGTCTTATTTCTATCAGTGTACATCCGTTGCAAGGTTCTCCTCTTCAGCTACAGGAGGAGTCACGGGCTCTTCCACGAGAGCAGCTGACTCTTCTACCGGAGGTGTCGCATCCTCCACCGAAGCTGCAGTTACTGGGGCTTCCACCTTCTCTGTGGCTGGTGGTGGAGCCTTTGCTTCGAATTTTGGTGTCTCCTTGGCCGCTGGCTCTGCTGCTAGAGGAGAAACAACCATGTCTCTTTCTGCAGAGAAATTACTTCTATGTAGGTATGGTGCTCTTGTGTAGCATTTGATATTATATATTTTGTTGATCTAACTAAGTGTCACGCTGGACTCCTATCTGATCACATGATTTGAATATTAGACAATCTAATTTCCTTTTCTCCCACTTTACTCTTTCTCATTTTCTTGCACCTCCAGTTGCCTTGCTCTCTTTATGCCCATCCCATCTATTCCCAATCTCTAAATCTCTCCTCTCTCTTTACCACTGTCTCTCTGCTTCCCATACCTCTGTCTAAAATCAATCATGCGTCCCGAGAAACCTTTTATCTGCCTATTGAACATATTTTCTACTAAATCAGTGAACATTATCTACTTGAATGTCATTCTTTTACCAATTCTCTCCATATCTCGATCTCTCATCCTTTTTGTAATTGATTCTCTCTGTTAACTTTCTTTCGATCCATCACCTCTCAAGTTTCTGTCAGCCATCCTTTTCTCCGTTATAAACTTTTCTGTTAAGTCTTTCTTTCTTGAAGATCGTCAATGACCTCTCAAGTTTCTCAAGTTTCTCAATTGAAGATTGTCATGACCCAAATTCCAACATTATTGATACAATGATTTAAGCACTCTCGTGTCATACTTTATAAAGGAAGAATAATCTGTTCAGAATTTTTGAATGCATCCACTTTTATTAATTTTTTGAGAGAAGACATCTTTTGTTGCTATTTTATTTTATCCTTAGTGGGTGATAATGTATCAATTATTTGGTATCCTGTATATGATTGCTTGAGTCTTATAAGTATTTTAAATACAAAAGCATCATTAACTGAAGGGCCACAACTATTTTCTTTGGAATGTTGATTGCTTTAAAATCTCTGATTTTTAGATGAAGCTGATGGCCATAGACTGAGCATCTAGGCATCCCTGATGCTGAGTACCATGCCACTGTTCGAAGGCCTTCTTCTGAGTTTGCAAGGATCTTGCCAGCATTGGTGACAGAATTTTTGGGTCTTGACCCAATTCTTCAATGTTTGAACATAAAATGGCTGGTTCTTTCAGGCTCACTCATGTTCCTCTCTTCTGGGATTTACAGTGGTGATTTCTGTCACAAAAGGTGTCAAGTTCTCTACAAGTGGAGATATTGGAGCTGCAAATATTGTCTGCAGGTAGAACACAACTGTTGACAAGGTATACCTGGTTTTTTTTTCTGAAGTTCTGATCGTGTTCTTTCTAGGCCTAAGTGTTTCACGTTAACATCTTGCTGTGTAAGCCTCTAAGGGAGATGATCGATAGCTCTTTGAGGGTTTTGTGATTTGGGAGGATGATAAGTGTGGATTGTGGTAAATCTTTTGGAATTTGTTATTTTCGGAATGGGAGAGTTAGGTCTTTGATTTGGTAGTATTCTCACTAATTGGATGGTGGTTTGTTATTAGTATTCAATGTTTAGGCAGCATTGTGATGTCAATAATTTTGGTATCATGATTCTTTTGTTTGACAATAATTTTGGATGGCAACTTTTTAGTAGTCTTTGTTGAAGTTTCTCATACCTATAAAGACCTTTGTTACTGCAAAATCCCAGGTAGAGTCATCCAAGGTTCCTTAGATATGGTTATTTTCTCTTTAATTTTCATTCAGAGCATTTTAATTTACGTGATATAAGGATACCATACTCTTAGGTATTCTACTTTATTGTTGTCCATTTTGATTTCTTATAAGTTAATATCAACCTCCCATTTTCTTTTGTTGTACCTTTGTCAATGGTATTAAACATAAGAAATAATATATTATCTTGGAATGTTCAGTGTTGCTTACTAATTAATTCTACATATGCAATTAGCCTATGTATAGCGGTTGTGCAAGATTCACTTTTTTCGTCAAGCATCATTTTTAAGATGTTGTCTTCGGGAAAGGGAAAACAAAGAAAATAAGATATAAATGTACTATGGACTATGTGGATTTCATTTAGGATCTTATGGTTTATGTCCTACCTATCTTCATTTAACATAACAATCCTCTTCTATCACACCTTTAAAGTGAATTATGGCTTTTTAATTTTTTTTTGTTTTATGTTTCTATGATATTAAGAAATATAATATAAGAAAGTTAAACTTTGTTGATGTAATGGCTGTTTTCATTTGGTTTAAACTTATTGAAAGCTAATCACTTTAAGGTATACAAAAAATTAATTTTGATGTAGTTGTTTTTGCATCATTATTATTTCAAAATTATTAGGAATGACTTAGGGATTACTTATCTTCTGACCACTCTTAGTTTGTGTTATTTTAGATTCATGAAACATGAATAGTACTAGTAGTTTAGTGGTAAAATGGTATTTTTTTTACTGTATAGACCTGAGTGACTAGTGCATCTTTTTTTGGTTTGAAATTAGAGCATTCATTTTTTAATCTTTATGCTTCTTGAATTTTTTATTTTAAAGGCACAAAAATGATAGGCTGTTTAAGGACAAAAGAATTATAAATAACTATATAACATTAATTTCTTAATTATTTTAATTTGAATTTTTGAAAAATATTATATTCATCCTAGGATATTCGGTTATTTCTTATTATCTTTTATTTCTTATTTTTTACTATTTTAAAGATAGATGCTTAAATTTTTGTTTCAATATTTTTTTACTTTTTATTGATTCCATTGTAAAGAGACTATATATGCTTTTAGAATAGATATGATTTTTAGTAACTTCATAAATTTATTTATTTTTGTTGTAGTATATGAAAAAGTCACATTTGTGTAAATAGAGTCGACGATACTTAATAATACATTTGTATATTAGTATATTAAGAATCTATGGCAACGATTATCTTAACATTTCTTGTTATCAAATATTAATTTAAAAATGGAGATTTTACTTATAGCATTGATATTGTCGATGTTTTATATTATTAGAGTTGACGATCTTGATTTATACTGACGGATAAAACCATCGTTGTTGCTATGAAAGTCAAATTAGATAGCCTTTGGAAAGTTGATCATCGTTGTAGAATTAGGTGCAACATCGACAGCTCTTATCGTCGCGATAGCTTACAGCGACACCTCTTATGAAGACAGCAAAGGTGACCGTTGGAATATGTCTTTGCGGTTATAGCGATGGTATTTTGGACCTACATTGAAGGTCATTTACTATTGGTGTAGGTGATGAATTGCCCAGTTATTATTATTTAATTTGTAGAGGGAAGCTCGTTATATATAGTATGTCAATGACATATTTGGATAATATATTATTTACCTTGATGGAATTTAAATGGTTCCTTGGATTTGTTACCTTTAAATAGAGATAAAATTCACAAGGTATGCCGTTTGGTATCAAGACCAAATTATCGTGATCAATTGTAATTGGATTAAACGTTGAGAAATTTGTGATAAATACAGCAACATGCAATGTTAGTATATACCTTTTTTGTGAAATTGGCATATATTATGTTAGTAAGAAGCATAGACTATAAAAAAGGATGAGGGTATATATATGACCCATGCTTTGCATAGGTAAAATATAAGAATGTAAGTAGCTTCATTAAATTGTTGAAAGAATTATAATAAAGATGAGGTTGTATATATATATATTCTCGTTGGTGCTGGAAAAGGATATATTTATTTCTAGTAAGGAAGTTAGTTAGATGGCAATTTCACTTATTATGACATCTGCATATTATTTATTGGTGTGTTTGGTCTGACATTTTGCTGCGGGTTTGATGAACAAAGAAAGATGTGGGAATCTACGTTGGTGATAGAACATTATTGATCGTGTGAGTGATAGGATTCACTAAAAATGTATTATGTGTACGATATGTATGGGAAAAATTAATAATAGTATTTATAATATTTATGGTTATGATATGAAGTTTTATTGAATAACCTATATGACATGAAGTTTTATTGAATAATTTATATACGAAGTTATAGTCAGAAATGCTCCATATGAATGTAAAAAAAAATGTAATTTAATATATAGATGAATATAAATATATTTTTTTATAGTAGCACAAATAAATGATTGTTAAATAATCTTTAATATTTTTACAAGGAGATATAGATTTGCTTTTATAAAATTTGTAAATTGAGTGTTATTTTCATATTAAATGCTGTTAGAGAGAGAGAGAGCGAGAAAAAGATTAATTGCGATTAAATGCTATGAGTAAATATTAAATAGGTATCCTATGACTAAATATTAAATAAATATGTCATACATGAGTGAATTGATTTAGATATGGATTTGTGATTTAGAAATTTGATGAGTAAGTATGTAAGATATGCACATATGGGTATTAAATTTGAAAATAAATGTGTAAATTTAACTTAAATTTAGCCTTATTTATATTCTTATATCTGATGTCATTTATATATAATGTATAGTATTTAGAAAAAAAAGTTGTCTTATCTATAAAATAAATATATAAATAAATAAATAAATAAAAAATATTTGCAATGTCATTAAATCTACCTTTGTGATACATTAAAGTAATTTATTAAAAAAAGTTAAAAAAAATACACAATTGATAATTTAGGATTATAGTATATATTATTTTAAATATATAAATATATTTTTAAAATATAATTTATTTAATAATATATATTGTATGTGTATGAATTTATTTAATAATATATATATTTTATGTGTGTAAGGGCAAAGAGAGGGTGGTGACATTTAATAAGAGAGATAGAGTAGAGGGACAGAGAAGAGGTAGAGTGTGGGGGCGTGGTAGTGGTAAGAGATTGACACGTGGTAACTCAAAACCTCGATTATAGTATATAGGAATAGATTGTACACCCTCCGTGGATTAGGTACAGTAGATGATTTGTTTGAATTCCTAATTTACCCAATCTGTCTTTGCAAAAGTCTCTGCACATCCTCTTCTCCAATCCTCCCTTGAATCCTTTATGTTCACGTATCCTTGACGGGCATTTTTTGATAATGGAAGAATGATAATGGTGGGATCATTTTATAATAAAAAACCAACTAAGTTGATTTCATGAAAATTTGTTACAAGGTAATCATTTGGATCGGCGTGACGGAAATAATCGATTGAGCTTTGCTTTTCTTTATGTTGGATTATTTCACATCATATTAGTAAGTATAAGTAAACACCTAATTCGAAGTTTCATAAGAATAAATTCATTTATGTACTTATTCAAATTGCAAATCTACTCATGTCACCTTCCAAAATTTCTCTAGATGTCTTATCACCAAAGTTCTTGGTATATCCCTTGATGGCTTGCACTTCCTCAAATTCAAAGGGTGGGCCAGCAGGATAGGAAAAATTGGTATAAGTAGGATAAAGGTTCCGGGGTGGAACCCATAAAATGGTTCTGGGTAGGTTGAACTCGCTAAGTGAGCTGAGTTCAGGTTGTGGACACACTCCCTTGAGGGAGTTTATGTAGAGCAAAGTGGACAACGTGTTCCCTTATTCGATGCACATTGGGTGGTCTTAATCTGGTGGAGAAATTCATGAATTTTCTTGACGATCGTGGCTCCCAACTTCTTACAAAGAGCTTCCATGTCAACCTTCCAAATATATTGATGGAGGCTTTGTTAATGGAATTTTCACTTCTATTTTTAAAAAGTTCACAGGCACCATCATCATCCTTATTTAAAAAATTATCCCCACAAACAACATCCACAAAGCTTCTCATTTGCTCATTTAACTCATGGTAAAAGATTTGCACTAAGCGCCATTTTAGGATCCCATGATGTGGACATTTCTGGTCAAATCAGTGAACCTATCTTAGGCTTTGTGGAGTTGTTCTTCGGATTGTTGGGTGAAAGTGGTCATAGCTCTCCCAAGGGTAGTTGTTTTTCCAATAGGGAAAAGTTTTATAAGTACTTTTAAGCTCTTATCATGTGTTGATTAGTTTCTCTATGGTTCTATACTAATGAGTGGCTTTGTCCCTTAATGAGAAGGGGAATAATTTCATCATTAAAACATCAAAGTTCATGTTCCTGGGTTTAATGGTTTGCCCAAGAGTGGTGAGGTCTTCAATGTACTGGAATGGGTCTTCTATGTTAAGTCCATGGAAGTAAGTTTGGATAAGATCTATCCATTGAAATTTGAGCTTAGAATCATCCTTAGGACCTATAAAAAAGGTATGATGTTGTAGGTGGCAAGATCATAGAAATCTCACAAGGGTCTAGTGTTGTTCCACATTTTGATTATGGTTAGCCAACCAAACTACAAAGTGTTGATATAGTTGTTGCATTAATTCACCCTGGTTAGGTGGGTTGGCTTGAGGTGGATTCATTGGGTTAGGGTTTCTTGGTTCAAGCTTCTTCTTAAGTTCCCTATCCAAAGGTTTTTCCCAGGGTGCTTTCAAAGATCTCTTACCATGCATACAAATTCAGAAGAAATTGAAGGAGATGTGAAGAGAAACAAGTGTGAAAAGTACACCCACAAATCAATGCAACCTATCTAGCCTTGAAGTGTTGCCCTGCAAGTCCTAAAGCTTTGAGAAACTCAATTCAATGTGCGAACAATCAAATTCAATTAGGTTGTTTACAAGTTCCTTAAATCAATCCAATTAGGTTGTTTACAAGTGTGCTTGAGGGAGCACTTCTCAAGGCTCTTGCCAAGGGTGTCAATTGTTAACCCCAACCAACTTACGTTGCTTGATGTTGTACTCGCAGCTTAGTCATCAAATTTTATTCAAGCAACTCAAGCCAATTATCTACTAAGAAAATCAAGCCTCTAAAACTTAGTGCAATTCAAGCCTTTGGGCCAACGCCAAATGAATTTTAAGGCTTGGGATGATTGATGCACTTTGAATGTGATGGGCATTGATTAATGGGTTAATGCCCTTAGAAATCAATTCAAAGTATGTAGTGCAAGTGGAAATCAACTCAATACAAGGCCTTTATTTCAAGATTAATGTTTTTAGAATTGTGACCTTGGTTTAATGAATTTTAAGGGGTTGTTGTCCAGTCTTTAATTCAAACAAGTTTTCAAGAGTCTAACAACCAAAGTTTTCAAGCACTTGCAATGGGTGAAGATCTCTTCCTTTAAACTTTTTCAAGTCCAAGGAGAATATGCAATATGAGTTAATGTATCTTAGGAAGATTATTAAACAGATAATATGTCCCACTAAAGGTAAAGATGCACCTTATAATGAATGCCCTATGGATATGCTTTTTCTAGTACAGTGCAAATTTTAGGGCACAAATATTGTTTTAAGGTTTTTTTTTTAATGCAAGATTAACTAAAATGCAATAACCTAACCTAAGAGGAAAGGATACTTACCTAATTGGTCCAATTTGGATTTGGCCAAGGGCTCAAATCTTTCCCTGCAAAATGCATAAACAAAGCGAAGGCAAATGAATTAGTATCTAGAATGCAAGCTAAATGCAAATAAATGAACAACATGCATGCAAGAGAAAGCAACCTAAAATGCGTCACCTTTGTGGTAGCAGTGCCAAAAAGTGATACTCGAAATTCGTTATATGATAATTATGGCGTAGTAGAGCGGGAAAAACGCAATCACTTTTAAAATTTGTATTGAACTCAAAGCGAATAATATGACTAAATCGAAAGTCCAAGTCAATCTCAAAGAGACTTTTGGTTTAGATTTCTTCCTAGCCTATGCAAGAGTGCACAAATTTTTGTAGAATTTCTAGAGGTGTTTATATATATTTTTTGAATTTTTCTTGTGAAATTAGGACAGACAAGCTGATTTGAACCCTGTGTAAGATGTGTGCCTAAACTAAACTTAATGATGTTCTAAAATTATGCCTAATTTATCTAAGATACTTAGTGAAATACAAAAACGACGGCAAGTACTTCCACACAAATCCAAGACTAGAAAAATTCTTAAAAATCCAAGAGTGCCTAAATTTTAGGATTTTGATTGATGGTAGATGTAACGCCTCAGAATCCAAACCCCAAAATGTGAGTCGGAGTCCCGAGGGATGGCAATGGAAGAGGTGTTAGTTTATTTAATTTGGGTTGTGCCTAAGTCGAGCTAAAAAGAGAGTTCCATTTATAGCAGAAAATGGAAGAAAAATACGGAAAGAATGGCACATAATCGATACAAAAAAGTAGTAACAAAACATAAATTTATCGTAAACCAAAGCATAAAAATGTACCTATCAACAGAGTGTGCACCAACCTGCACAGCGACAAATTCCGTATGTCGGCGACCCGCGACAACAACCTGAAAGTAAGTCACAAAGTAGAGATGAACCAATCGACTCAGCAAGAAACAAACGTCTACTGTCTCACAACCAAACAGGAATAGTGTCTAGTTTCATTTACTGACTAGTTCATAGCCCAAACCTACACTTTAGGTTCTAATTTCCTGAACCCTATCTAGCATGACTAATCACCTTAGTCTAATAACCCACTAACAAGTTGTCCAAGTTCTTCCCATGATTTAGTTTAATAATTTATTCTCTCACTCGCCTTAATGATCAGATTCTGGGAATCATTCCTCTCTACTAGAGGAGATTGAGATGCATCATTTCCTTTGAATTTCAGCTTGATAGTCCTGCCTTGGCCAGGGGAGACGCTAGTAGTCTATTAATCCTCTAGAAAGGCATGCTTGTTCTTGACGTATCGAGTACGTTGCTGACTTTAGTCAAAAAAGTCGAGCCTCTTGGGAGCTACCCAAGCCTATGGCTTGCGATCATGAAGCACAAGCTTAATCCGTGTCCAACAAAGGACCAGTCACAAATTAAACTAGATTATTATCGCAGGATTGGTCAGAATTGTTGAGCCACACCAATGCTCCTTCTAGGAGCAGCTCCCCATAAGAGCACAACCTCGGGTGTGCCCTCCCAAACCACCGTCGGATGGGGTCTTAACCAATCCACCATAGTACCTCGGCACTCTCGTATCCACGGGTGCCAAGTGAGCCTCTAGCAAAGTACTAAGTAACTCTGTGTCCCTTGTTGTGCCTACGGGCACATACAGAGTCTAGAGTCATGAGTATCTCCGCATCGAGTCGGATTCGGGTACATCCAAGTACCAAACACCAGTGACAGCCCAAGGCCTGTCATTGAACCTAGGAACCTTTCCTGTTTCAAGGTAAATCTACTGAGTAGCTTCTTGCTACCCCAAGAGCCTGAGTTCTCTACTCTTGTAGTGAACCCGTGATTCACCAAGTTTAAGGGTGCAGCCTTACGAGCTCACCTAATTGACTTGCCATCATTTGATTCCATTGGGTTCCGTGTTTGTAACGAAGTCTTAAGGTGGATCACCTGGGGTCATACTCAAGACCGTAGGATCCAAGCATTTCCTTTTATTGGACTCTAGTCGAGTCACAGATGTTACCTTGTGAGATTCAGGCTATTACTTATCCGATTTAGGTTTGCTTTTAATGTGTTTAGGGAGCTTCATGCTCAAATTGTAGGTGCATGCCCAGACACCCACACACATATTTTACCCATCTAAGGTCTAACTGCAATTTTATCCATTCCTTCCAACCCATTGGGTACCTACTGGACCCCAAATTAGGTTCTATCATTTCATGGAATTCCTAGAGTCAGAATCACACAATTTCAGGACAATTATTACATTCAATAAACCATCAAACGTTAGGACCTGTTCCCTTTCATTAGTGAACTCAAACAGCATACACCTGTTATTAGGTCATCTTGATCTATCTCTAGGTCTAGATGCCTATCCAATTTAGAATTGCAAAACCCGCCTTTTGTGTTTGAAATTCGGGTTTTGCACCTTCAAACCCTCTGTAATCTAGACCGCTAATACATGCACATATCTGTACTTCGAACCCAAGAGATTCTTGATCTCAATATTAAGGTTTCACCTTTAACCCGATTTATTCGATTTATCTATTCTTAGAGTTCAACGATACAGGATGAGTACACCAGTGCTGGTCCTAATTTTAGGTACTAGTGTTGGGCACCCCCTACCATGGCTACTGAACTCATGCAGTATCGGTATGGGCCACCAGTACCGATACAAGGTGCCTTCAGTACCAAACGTAAGTCCCTATTTTAACTTATTCCGATTCAACAAGTACCGATACCTACCATCGCTACCAGTACTGGGCGTTTACTGCACCCAATCCCTGGCTTAAACCCTCTGTTTGATTACCCATGTTTCTTCCTTTAACATTTCCCAGTTAGGAAACCATCTTAGCATTTTCTAGCATGAAAGGACTCAATGAATCAAGGGAAAACAAGGCATAACACTCCATTTGTTCACCCAAATTATATGATTAACAGAGAGGTGGGTACGTCCCTTGACCTCTTAAGATGGTTGTACTCGTGCAAGGGTAAAGATTCACGTATAAATCCCATATTTGCAGCCCAATGCTAAAGCCGGTTCCCTCCTTACCAGGGCCTACACTGGGTACAGGAGTACCTCCAGCAACATACGTTAGGACCCCATATCTTTAGTATTACAAAAGTTCTTAATGGAACCTTCATCCCTCCATCACAGAATTGCACTTACCTAGCCCGTTAGGATTTCTATACCTTTACCGAAACCCATAGGTTTAGTTTGTACCAAACACTTTGGCCTCGTGGGTATCCTGGCGACATGGTCTCATGCATTCACTTTAAAATCTTCTCTTTATTGTTTCCAAATTAGGTTTTGTACCACTAGAAGGTCTATTTTATTTCCATTTAGGACTAACCACCCTGGGTCCTAATTATGCCCAAAATCCAAGTTTTCTGCCATTAGATGCTAACAAGGATTTTTAGCTTACATTCATGGTTACCAGACGGGGATTTAATTAATTGGATTAAGTTCCTGATCCTCGTGGGAAAATTCCATACAAAATGGAATCACAAGTCTCAAATTGGATGTCCAGCATCAGGTGTCAGATGTCTGAGAATAACATACCACTACCGGTAGCTACCAGTGACGAATTGATTCCTTGGCTAGACGTCCGAATTGAGCATATTGGATGCTTGATGTAATATCAGGCATCCAATCGCTAGGACTTAGTCCTTGGAACAGCAATCCAGTTGTAGGGACGTCTAACCAAGGGATTAGACGTCAGGATCAAGGGTATCAGATGCGTAATGGATCCATCAAATGTTGGATAACCCATCCAGAATCGCATCTGAGTTTAGGACGAGTTCCTACCAAGCAAAAGCCACACACAATAACCCTTACCCAAAGAATTATATTGTTTACAACCTGAATTCAGTTTATAACCGCATACAACCATATGGATTTTGCAAATTTTGTCATCAAACTCAACTCGGCCAGCTAGTACCGGTACTAAGCTTTAGTACAGGTACTAGGCAACCCCGGTACTAATTCACAAATTACAACCAGTACCGATATTGGGCACCGATACCGATACTGGGCACCATCAGTTGTTTATCTCTTAGCCCAACCAGTACCGGTACTAAATACTAGTACAGGTACTGGGCACCCACAGCTTGTACCACAATATCCCAGCTAGTACTGGTACTAAACACCAGTATGTGCTTTCAGTTCCCATCACATGCCTATCACAAGGCGGTGCTAGGTCAACTAGTACCGGTATTGATTACCAGTACCGGTGCTTCCAGTACCCAGTTCAACATGTCAAACACCCAATTAACCCTAGTCCAAATAACCATTTACGTCTACAACCCGAAATCGATTGTAAACGCGTAAACCACAAGGAACTACAACAAGCAAATCCATGCTTTATTCCACCATCTAATTAGGGAAATCAAAGGGGAAAACCACGGAGATGGCAATCCCCACCAAGCCAACTCCACACACATGATGAGCCTTGGAAGGAGGCCAATAGATTAGTTAGCCTAGGAGGTGCTATTTAGCCATTAATCATCTATCACGTAAGGAGATGGAGCGAAAACCAAGCACACACAGAGGGAGACAGAGGTTTGGTGATCCAGTTCCACCACAAGGGGTGTACGTCTGGGGGGAGGATAGGACTCCCAACTATGCACTAGAACTCATGGAGGTTTTATGATATTACATGATCTCTCTCCCTCTCTCGGGGAGGAGTCCTCTCTCTATTGGGGCCCTCCCTCTCTATTTATAACATGGGGATAACTCTCACCGATGGGCTCTAGTACCCCTATCTGTCAGGCTACATGGTAGCTGTCAGGGTGTAGGTGGTCAGGCCCATCATATCATATCTTCTTCTCATGCTGCGTTAAATCTTTTGGCAGGTTGGGCGGGTTCTCGTTGGAGTCCGGTTGGCTTGAGGCAGGACGGGATGGGCCGGTTCCGCTAGTACACCCTGTGGTCAGGTAGCTGGATCCTTTATTGGGTCATGTGCGGAGTTTTGGATTCGAGGGTAATTTTTGCCCCTCATCATATGCCCCCACTCTCTAGTTAGTGTGAACTGTCGAGATAGTAGTGAGAGTAGCTAAAACTCCGCTGTAGGTGATGCCCCCAAATGTTCTTCCTGCTGTATTACAGAGGGGAGAACATCTATGATGGAGGAGTCACGTGGCCTTTGCCTGCTTCCAGTTGTCTAGAAGAAGGCCCTTGTTGGGGCGCATTGGACAGAGTCGGTGCCAACCTTAGGAGACGGCTGAAGGTAGGCGTATGACGTATTAGCCTCAACTGGTGCCGGCCTTAGGAGGCGGCATGACTTTGGTGAGGGGAGTGTAAATCCAAGTTGGTGCTAGCCTTAGGAGGCGTCATGACTTCGACGAGGGGCATGTCAGCCCAAGCCGGTGCTGGCCTTAGGAGGTAGCATAACTTTGGCGAGGGGCGTGTAGGCCCAAGTCGGTGCCTGCCTTAGGGGGCAGCAAAAGTTAGGCGTGGGGCATATTAGCCTAAGTCGGTGTCAACCTTAAGAGGCGACAAAAGTTAGTCATGGGGCATATTTGCTGGAGCCAATGCCGGCCTTAAGAGAAGACAAAAGTTAGGTGTGGGGCATATTAGCCCAAGTCGATGTCGGCCTTAAGAAGCGGTAGAAGTTAGGCGTGGGGCGTAATAGCCCAAGCCGATGTCGACCTTAAGAAGCGACAGAAGTTAGGCGTGGGGTATATTACAAAAGTTAGACGTGGAGTATATTAGCCCTAGCCAGTGTCGGCCTTAAGAGGCGGCAGAAGTTAGGCGTGGGGCATAGTAGCTCGAGCTGATGCTGACCTTAAGAGGTAAAAGTTAGGCGTGGGGCATATTAGCTTGAGTCGATGCCGGCCTTAAGAGGCGGCAAAAGTTAGGTGTGGGGCATATTTTCCTGAGCCGGTGTCGGCCTTAAGAGGCGACAATTTGCTTGATCGAGACGCTTAGGCTGGCATTGGCTGTTGTTGCCATGAAAGGACATGCCTTGAAGCGTCAAGCCTTTCTAAAAAGGCGTGAGAGGGTTTTTGAATATCTGTCGTGTAATAACGCATGGGAGTCCATGATCGGCAGTTTTATCAACGTATTTATGTAGCCGCGGCATTTGTGTCGAATCTTAGGGGATTCGGTTCGTCGAGAATTGGCAATCTGCAGGGAGGGTAGAAAGACGTTACTACCCTTGGGAGCTCGTGAGATGGGGCTATAAATAAAGGCCCGATGTGGGCCTTGCTTCATCGCCTTCCATCGTTGACTTAAGAGTCATGGGGAAGAACGTTTGTGACTCATTCGCTCCTTGGATAGAGCTCTGTCACCAAACTTCTACGTGTTCGGCGGAGCGGCCGAAGAGTGGTTATGTACAGCTCTTCGGATAGGGGTGAGCCCCTCTTCATGCCCCTACTCAATGCATAGGCTGAGGTAAGGGCTTCCATCTTTTGAGATGCCTATTGTGGCTTGACCTCCCTCCTACGCAGTTAACTTGAATTGCTTTCCTGGCACAGGCATTTGGGGGTTTTATTTGCTGGGCAATGTTAGGTGTCGCGGCGGCTTGTCTTGGCTAGGGGTCCATCCCTTGTGGGAGAAGCTTGCTTGGCGGCGCGCGGAGGAGCGGGCCTCTTTCTCGTGAGGAGCTAAAGAGGAAATAGGTAGGGGAACGAGGAGTGGTGAGCAGGCTCTCTCAAGGCATCCATGGGGTGAACTCGGTGGGACATTTGTTGGGAGAGAGATGCAGCTGCGCCTCTCTATCGGGCAAGTGTGGAGAACCGGTCGGATATGGGGTTGCAGGGGTGCCTCCTGGGGCCCGGGAGTAGGTCGCTCTCTTGCGGAGTTGCGACTCTTCCTGCCTCGCTTGGCTCCCTTGGTAATTCCACGAGGGTGGAGCCAGGGTTGACTTTGCCGGTAGCTCCTCTGGTGGGGGTGAATCTACTAGGCCAGACGCGGGGCCTTGGTTAGATGGTGTCCGCTGTGTTCATCCAAATGGTTAGGTCCATCTGGAATTCCTTGCAGGAGGGCCGATTGAAGGCTGCAACTAGTGGCGTTGATTAGGTGGGGTACCTCACTGATAGATTGTAGGGTACTTCACACCTTTGGGTGGCCCTAATTGTCTCGAGCGACCGTCGTTATCCATCAGCACTTGTCGGTTGGGTGATGGTTGGTTGGGACAGGCCAGCTTCTATCGAGAGGTCGTTCTGGGGAGGTCCGACAGGAGCTACAAGGCTTGCCCGTCCTGTTGCTACACTATCGCCCTGTTTTTCTGAGTGCGAGCAGCCTTGGGGGATTGAGGATGAAGTCGCTGAGTCCTGCCACTATCTTCTTTGTAGTATCCTGTCTCTTTTTAGCTGTAACTTAGCCGGAGACCAAAATCCAAGGAATGTAATAGTCGATGTTTGTTGTAAAGGTAATAAAAGATTTTTTTTTTTATTTCTTGTATGAACTGCTCGTATATCAAGTGTGAGAATGTATTCTCTGCGTGGGATTCGCTTGCATGGGTTTCGTGAACCGCGTTTTAGGAGGCTTGGCATGATCCCTTTCGCTTGTTCGAACGATTGGGTATAGAGGCCTCTCCTGTTACTTCCTTCCAGATTGTCGTTGGCGAGGCCTATTAGGATGCTCGTGGAGAGGGCCATCCCTACGGTAGTGGTTGGGTGCTTATGGCTGGCGCCGTGAAGGCAAAGGCAGGTTACCCTTGGACGCCTTCTTTGCAGCCTTCTTGGGCCGACTAGTCGTCTGATGCCTGGTTCGCCTGCCTGTGTCTATTGTGGGTGGAATCGATGCATTGAGCATGCCCCGTGTCCCTGATGGGCGGACACACTTATTCCCTTAGAAGGTAGGAGCAATACGCTCTCTACAGGTGGGAGGTTGTGTTGAGGCTACTTGGTATGTAGCACTTATCTCCGTAGAATAACTAGGCTAAGGGCATTCGCTATGAATGCCTTGCCTTTGATTGACTCTCCTTGCAAGGCGGTGATAGGAGGGGCAAAGAGTCCTATCTTGCCTTCTTGACTTTTTAAGCGGAACACCCTGGTCCATTGCGCGTTCCTCCGGGGGTCGGTTGCTTACGAGGGCCTTCATTTAAGGGTGGCCAAGAAGGGGGGTCGATCGTAGGAGGTGGCCCGAAGGGAAAAGGTGGTTTTCAGGTGCAGGAAGCCAAGCTCGTGCCCTCTTACGGCATTGCGTCTCTTGGGAGGCGGGGTGCTAGGGTCTCACTCTCTTTCCCCTTCGCCAATATGGCAATCATTGGTTGAGGCGGCCCAGACCCTTGCCCTTCACTTTGGTGGGCAGATGCGTTTGAGGCAGGGTGGTCTAGACTCTTGCCAGTGGGCAGTGTGTTGATCCTCAGGGTGCATGGGCTCGGGTCCTTATCGGCCCGAGGGGTTGGTCTCGCAGCCTGTTGGAACGTTGGGCGTGGGGGCCTTGGTTCCGCCGTTCTCTTAGCGAGATGGTAGGAGGGGGTGGAGAGTCCCTGCTTGCCTTGACGGCTTTAGGGTTGGAATTAGTTGCCACTTGACGGGGTTTGCCCAGGGTGGAGTTAGGAGGGTGCTCTGACTGCGCTTGCATCACCCAAGCCCTTCTTGCTGGTGCCTGAGGTCCAAGGGGCTATGGCCGTCTCGGCGATGTTGTCCCCTTTGTCCTTTCGTTAAGGATCAGGGGGAGTTAGGGCTCCTCTTACTGAGTCACACCCTTTTCTTTGGGGGATGCTCAGTTGGGTCTCTTGGGGGACCCCTTGGCTGGGATAAGCCCGTCTTCAGTGATATATGTTGCGTGTCCCTGTTAGGGGTCGAGTAGAGGTGCCCTTCGTTGGAGTGCTTGGTCATCTGTGCTTGAGGAGGGAGCCTCATGGTAGGCTCTGCTGGTGGAGCTTGTACGCGTGCCCTGCTTGGGATAGCCGCTCCCTTCGAGCGATCATTTGCCTAGACGAGCTAGGTGGCTTTGTTAGGATAGAATCGATCATCCAAGGTGGAAGAGACTGGCCATATTCTCGTGAGTGTTAGCTCAGACTCACATGTTGAATCGCGACCCGTCACCTCGACTTGGTAAGGGTTTGGAAGTTAGCCGCCAAGTGACCAATTATGCCCACCAAGGCATTTTGCGATGTGGCCATTTTCTGGACATGCCACTCTGCTATTGTGCTCGTCCTTGTCGCTCGTGGGTGGAAAATGATTCTGTCGTCGAGGCTGCAGGGTGTGATACCATCGGGTGCTTGCCCGCCCGGCAGTGCCCCCGGGTAGGGCAAGCGTGGGGGATTTTTGTGTGGGTCGGCCCTTGGAGGTGACCATCACCTAGATCCTTCCTTAGAGGATGGCAGTGAAGGGAGGCCTACTTAAGAAGGTGGCAGCTAAAGGCAAGGGCTAGCTCTTGGACCTTTTTCGACGGAAGTTCGGAGGTGCACTAGGCAGGGGCCCATACTCGCGTTATTGACATTGTGTCGCTCGGGGCAAGGGACACGAGGGTCCTAATTTAGGCTTCGGTGGCCGATATGGCGGCCGTTGGGGGAGGCAATCCGAGCCCCCACCATTTGCTCTGATGGTGACGCGCTCTTGAGGGTGGAGCAACAAAGACTTTACCAGCGAGCAGTGTGTGGAACTTCAGGGCGCGCGGGCCCGAGTCCTTACTGGCTCAAGGAGCTGGTGCCATAGTCGTTGAAAGTAGGCATAGGAGCCTCGGTTCTGCCATTCTTTGGAGATGGCCTTTTGGCGGCCGATAAGCAGGGTATGAGTGCCTCTGCTTGAATTGATGCCAGCCATTAGGAGTAGCTTTGCCGGCCTTAGGAGGCGATAATTGTTAGGATTGCAGGCCGGGTTTGTTCGGGCCTTGGCTAACTTGGAAAGATGGCCTGTCAGCCTAAATAGGAGGTGGTATAAGGGGATGTTGAGCGGGCCCGTTTGTGCCGACCTTAAGAGGTGGCTGAGAGGGTCTTGAGGGGCAGCCATATGCCAGATTTGTCCGCTCGAGCTTGGGCCGACTTTTGGAGCGACTTGCCATCCTTAAGAGGTGGCAGGGCGAGGAATGTCGTGCACGTCCGCCTGAGTTCTCTCCAACTATAAGAGGTGGCTAAAGTTGGCTCGTCGGACGTATCCGTCTGGGTTCTTGCCAACTTGGTGAGGTGTGTGGTCGTCCCGAAGTGGTGGCCAAAGAGGTCAGACGCATCCGTCCGAGTTCACACCGACCTTAAGAGGTGGCTTGCCGTTCTAAAGAGGTGGCAACATATGGATATGTCCATTCAAGTTTTCGCCATCTCAGAGAGGCGGCTAAGGGTGGAACGTTGGATATACCTGTCTGGGTTCATGCCAACTTGAAGAGGTGGCTTGCCAGCCTGAAAAGGTGGCAATGCATGGAACATCGAATGCGTCCGTCTGAATTCTCGCCTACTTGAAGAGGTGGCTTGCTGGCCTGAAGAGGCGACAATGCATGGAACGTCGGACGCATCCATCCGAGTTCTCGCCGGCTTGAAGAGGTGGCTTGTCGGCCTAAAGAGGCGGCAATGCATGAAACATCGGACGCGTTAGTTCAAGTTCTCACCGACCTGAAGAGGTGGCAAGCCATGGAACGTCGAACGTGTTCGTCCAAGTTCTCGCTGACCTGAACGGGTGGCTTGCCAGTTTGAAGAGGCGGCAATACATGGAACGTCGGATGCATTCGTCCAAGTTCTCGTCGCCCTGAAGAGGTGGCTTGTCGACTTGAAGAGGAAGCAATACATGGAACGTCGGACGTATCCGTTCGAGTTCTCGCCATCCTGAAGAGGTGGCTTGTCGGCCTGAAGAGGCAGCATTACATGAAATGTTAGACGCGTTCGTCCAAGTTCTCGTCGACCTGAAGAGGTGGCTTGGTGGACTAGAACTTTTTCTCGGCCATTTTCCGGATGTGAATTGCCGGGTGAGGGCTAAGAGTAGTCATCACATTTTGCGAGCAGCGGTAGTTTGTTGCAGGAAGTGAGAGCCTGTCCTCGGTAAGACAAGTTAGGCCTCTTACTACCGTTGCGGTAGGTTGTAGGCCTACAGTGCCAAATTTGGCGGCTAGGGATTGCTTTTGGCGTGGCGGGGACTGTGCGCGTAGGGGTATTTGACGCTGGCTACCCTCGAGGGTTCAGTTCATGGTTGTAGGGACTTAGAGGGATACCACGGTCTTTGATAGCTTTATGAGGCTGCCTTTGGGCGAGTGGGCCCCTCTAGGGGGCCGTCGTCCCGAGGCCTTTGGAGGGATTGAGATCCTCTTAGCCCCGACGAGCTCAGTCGCATTGTGGGGTAAGAAAAGAAGGTAGGGAGTGCCGAGACTGCGGAGTCTGGCCATGCCCCCAAAGCCACTTGGCAGATCAGCCGGGTTAGCCCCTCGCTGGATTGCTCGGATTGGGTTCCCCTTTCCTTTCTTAGTGTGGGTTTCTCGGGTTATTTCGACTCAACCCTGAGGGCTTTGTGCCAAGTCACCATGCGTTCGCGTGTTGTTCTCACCCTTTGAGGGTGTCAGGCACGCATTGGGAAGGTCCAGCGGTGAGTATACACTGGTTGTCAGCTGGTGGTGAGTATACACTGATCGGACGAGAATGAGTACCTCAACTAGGCATTCTTACCGGAGTGGGGTATGTGCCATGGGTGTGCCGACCCAGAAGGGGTGGCTTGAAAGGTTGCTTAGCCTGAGCGTCTTAGAGTGCTGCAGGAATCATCGCTAGAATTTGCATGGATCGTTGACTCGTCTCAGACCACGTCGCCCTTGGGTTTGCCTTGGCATCCATGCTGGTGCATCTGGGAGGTCGGAGGCGAAGTCCTCGGTTACTCGCGGGTGTCGCGATGGGGACTTCCGCTTGGTCAATGGCCAAGGGAGGGTACTTTTTGAAGGGCTTGAAGCCACCCTGATGAGGGAGGCCTTTACCGAAGCAAGCTAAAAACGCTCCCCCGGAGCACACAGGGAGGCTTGGTAATATCTCCCTTACCTTGATGAAGATCGAGGGGAGGTACCTGAGGAGAGTTGGCTCGGAAGGAGGAGCTCAATTTCCTGGCGTGACGTCGACTCGAGGTCCTTTAACCTTTGTGCTGATGGGCTCAGGTGATAGGAGGAGGGGACCTCGAGTAGTGCGAGAGTTACTGCTGTGGTTTTGGCGGTGACTGTAAGTACTTCTGTTTTGATGCAACAAAATTATGTTATTTGAAAAACTAATATTTTAGGACTCTTTCTCTTGGAATAAAGCATCTCCCTTGTATCAAAGCTAGAAGAATGCTGATATGTGTCTCAGTGTCTTTTATCTTTATTGAGTTTAGAATATTTTTGTAAGGAACCTCAAAATAAGTCTCAAATGAATTTTTGTGCTTTTTACTAAAATCAAGCTTTTAAGGATATTGATCAACTAAATAAGATTAATTGATCGTCCAACCAACTTAATTAATCGATCAAATTAAGTCCATTTTAGGAAATTGATTAATACACTTCTGATCAACAATTTAGAGTAATTAATCAATCAATCATTGATCGATCAAATAACTAGATTGATTGACTAAACCTCGTTTTAATCGACCAATTTACCTTAATTGATCGACCAATTTGATTTCCTTTTTAGGTCGATTTGTTAGTATAAATAGAGGTTGTATGTAGCCCTTTTTACACACGCTTTAAAGTAGAAAAATCCTCTCAAAAAGAAAAGAGCTTCTCGTGCTTCTTTAAGTATTTCTATGCTTTGGTTTTCATGCCTTTCAAAGCATGACGATTCAAACCTCCACTGAAATTTTGGTTTGACTTTTATTGAGGTTCCATAAGTTCATTATTCTTTTACATTATTATTTTTGATTAACGGATCCCAAGTTGTTGGGAAAGATTCGTTGTTGTTGTTGTTGTTGTGCTTCTCTTCAGGTTGTAAAAAGAAGTGGTTTGTAAAGAGGTTGTGTCATCATCGTTCAAATGGTATGTTAGTGGATTGACTAGCTTCGCCTAGTCGGAAAAATCTTAAGCTGAGAGGCTTAGGTAGTGGTTTTCACCTAAATTGGGTTTCCATTATAAATCCAGGTGTAATCTGTGCTTGATTATTTTGTGGATTTATTTTTGATTCAAATTTCTTTTAGAGCATTACTATTCACCCCTCTCCTCTAGTATACTATTTTGATCCACAAACAACCCTCATTTGGTGTAAAAGTGAGGTTGTCTAGAAGATGTCAAAGTCGTCTGTTGACACGTATGCAGAGGGACAATCGGCAGTTTGACCTCCATTATTCAGTGGAACAAACTACGGTTACTGAAAAACCAAGATGAAGTTCTTCCTAGAATCGATGGATTTCGAGGTGTGGGATGTCATTGACTCCAAATACACACACCCCTAGATTGAGGAGGGAGTGGCAGCAACTCCAGATCAGAAGAAAATGGAAACGCATAATGCAAAGGCCATGAATGCAATCTTCTGCGGGCTTTCTAGAGCAGAAGTCAATCACGTCTTAGCTTGCCAAACAACCTACGAGATCTGGAGCATCCTCGAAGTCACCTACGAGAGGACATCTAAGGTAAAAGAAACTAGAGTTAATTTACTAACGCAAAATTATGAGCTTTTTAGGATGACAAGGGAGAATCAATCAAATAGATGTTCACGAGATTCATGGACATCATAAACTCTCTAAGGAATCTAGACCAGGAAATCAAGAACGAAGCCTTGGTGAGGAAGATCCTCCGATCTCTCACCTGTGATTAGGAGACTAAGACTACAGTCATACAAGAGTCAAATGATCTATCTACTTTGAAACTAGATGATCTTATTGGAAGCCTAATTGCCTACGCGGTCCAACTTCAACACATGAAGGAGCATGAAGATGGAGTCAAGAAGAAGACTATGGCCCTTGAAGCCAACCATCAATTTGAAGATTCCTCAAGCGAAGACGAAGAGGAAGACATAGCCCTCCTCTCCAGAAAGTTCAGAAAGTTCCTAAAAAACAAGAGGAGTTGGAGAAAGAAGGAAGAAGAATCTAAAGTAGACACCATTATTTGTTACAACTGCAAGCGAAAGGGACACATCAAGAAGGATTGTGCACTTCTTAAGAAGGAATCAAAAAAGAAGAAGAGATTTCCCAAAGAAGATGGGAAGAAAAAGGCCTTTACAGCAACATGGGATGAATCAAACTCGAGTTTAGAAGAAGAAGAAACCTCTAGAGAAGAAGCTCTTCTAAGACTTATGGCTTTAGAAGATGAGGTAACTTATTTTTCACAAGATGAATGATTAGAAGCATTTTTTGAGATGCATGACATAGCTAAATCACTAAAAGTAGAAAATAAAAACTTAGCAAAAGCCTTCGGGGAAGAAAGAGCACAAAAAGATGTGCTTACTTTACAAAATAAAGAACTATCTGTTGAAATTACTTCACTAAAAATACAAATAGATAATTTAAAAGTAGACATAGACAAACTAAAGAAAACTCTTATGTTCTCTGCATAAACTCTTATGTTCTAGCTAAATTTACTAAGGGAAGTTAGAATCTGCATAAACTCTTAGGAATACAAACCCAAAGCACTACAAAATTTGGGTTAGGTTACATATCTAAATATGATCATGAAGCATCTAATTTTAGCCAAAGCAAGATGAAAGATAGCTTGCCTAAACAGGTAGCACCAGCTAACCACCGTGGACCCAAATAAAAATGGGTACCAAAAGCACTTTTGCAATCCTTTTTTGTAGGTCAAGTAGACTATAAAAGGTGGACATATCAAGAAACAAATGAAAATCTGAAGCCACTCTATAGATCAATCAAACCAAGACCTCACAAATGCAAACCAATGACAAGATTGAGAAGAAAGAAGATGAATCATGGAAAGCGGATGTTCCAAGCATATGACGGGAAAGGAAGACTGATGCTTGCAACTCCACCACCAGGAAGGTGGTACGGTCACATTTGGGAACAACCGCAAGGGTCGTATTATTGGTACTAGCCAAATTAGTAACTCCTCCACATCTTTGGATAATGTGCATCTAGTTAGTGGATTAACTCACAATCTTTTTAGTATAAGTCACATATGTGATAAAGGATATAAAATCACTTTCACATCAAACGATTTTAAAATATGGGATAAGGAAACAAAACAAACTCTCCTTAAAGGAAATAGACATAAAGATATCTATACTATCAACTTCGACAAATGTGACAATCTTGAATGTCTTGTCGCATCTGACGAAGGGGCAATACTTTGACACAGACAACTAGGTCATGTTCACATGAGAGACATCAGTAGACTTTTGAAACATGAGCTTGTCAAAGGTCTGCCAAAGATCAACTTCAAGAAAAGCAAAGTCTGCGATTCTTGTCAAGTTGGCAAACAAATAAAAAATCCTTTTAAACCAAAAAGGATGGTTTGCATCTCTCGACACCTAGAGCTACTTCACTTAGACTTATTTGGACCAACCAAATTTGACAGCTTAAGTGGGTGCATATATTGTTTAGTCATAATCGATGACTTTTCTAGATTTACCTGGGTACCTTTCTTAAAAAGTAAGGATCTAACTATTGATGTCTTTAGTAAGCTTGTAAAAAGACTACAAAATGAAAAAGGATCTGAAGTGATTAGGATTAGAAGTGATCACGGCGGAGAATTTGAGAATAAATCCTTTTCCAATTTCTATGATCAATATGGGATAAAACATGAATTGGCTTTCCTTAGAGCTGCACCTTAGAATGGTGTAGTTGAAAGGAAAAATTGGACCCTATAAGGGTGTGCCCACACAATGTTGTGCGAGTTAAAGCTGCCTCGATATTTTTGGCCAGAGGTTGTAAACACTGCTCGCTACATCCAAAATAGAGCCCTGATTAGACTAATCCTAAACAAAACACCTTTTGAACTCTATCATGGAAGAACACCTAGAGTTTCCTACTTCAAGATATTTGGTTGTAGATGTTTTACACTCAACACCGAGGATTATCTTGATAAATTTGATGCTAAGAGCTCAGAGGGAATCTTGTTGGGTTATTCAACCAGAAGTAAAGCCTATAGAGTTTTTAACAAAAGAATTCTGTTGTTGAGGAGACTATGCATGTATCATTCAATGAAACACTAGTTCACCCTCAATCCTCTGCAAATGATGATGATGACCTAATAGATGACCCGTCAAACATACCAGAAGATAACATTTCGGATGAACTTCCCAAAGATATTTCCTATATGAAAGATCATCTAAAAGAATTAGTGATAAGAGAATTATCCAAAGGAGTACAGACTAGATCTTTCATCAACACTTTAGCTTTTACAGCCTTTGTTTCTCAGTTAGAACCTAAAAATATTGATGATGCTTTTTCTGACAACTACTAGATTATTGCAATGGAAGATGAGTTGAATCAATTCAAAAAAACCAAAGTATGGGAACTTGTTCCAAAACCTAACTCTTAGACCATTATAGGAACCAAATGGGCCCTTAGGAATAAACTTAATGAATCAAGAGTAGTTAGAAATAAAGCTAGATTTGTGACTCAAGGATATAATCAAGAAGAAGGAATAGATTTTGATGAAACATCTGCGCCTGTAGCTCGCTTAAAATTTGTTAGAATGTTGCTAGCCTTCGCCGCCCATATAAAATTTAAACTTTTTTAGATTGACGTCAAAAGTGCCTTTCTAATTAGATTTATCAAGGAGGAAGTCTATGTTAAACAACCTCTAGGTTTTGAAGATGCTAAACATCCAGAATACGTATACAAATTAAATAAAGTACTATATGGTCTAAAACAAGCTTCATGAGCTTAGTATGACATATTAAAAACTTATCTATTTGAAAATAAATTTAAAATTAGCAAAATAGATCCAACTCTATTCATAAAAGAAAAGAAAATCTCTTAATAATACAAATTTATGTAGATGATATCATTTTCGGTGCTACTAATGATTTGTTACGCCAAGAATTTACAAAGGTAATGCAGGATCAGTTTGAGATGAGCATGATGGGAGTGCTTCAATTTTTTCTCGGACTTCAAATTGAACAGCTATCCTCTGGAATTTTCATATCTCAAACAGGACCCGAGATCGGCTTGCCTCGACTAATCTCAAAACCTAGTCGTCCAAAAAGAAATAATCGAAAAGTAGGAAAATAAACCGCATTCACTGTGCAATGTAATTAACAGTAAAAGTGTACATGCATTAAAGGAAAGTAAAAGCCGCTAATCAGTACATACTACTACAATAACAGGAAAAATAGAACAAAAGTATAGTAACAGGAATAGTAAACAAAAGTCTCAAACTCACTATAGCAAAAAGAGAGTACAATAACAGTACGGAAAACTACGGCTGGACTCGACTAGGTCCAGCACCCTCTGCAACCGGTAGCTCGGGCTGCTCAACTCCTGGACCTGAACAGGGTTATGAGAAAATGGAGTCAGCGAACGCTGGGTAGAGTGGTAACCAAACTATCTAAAGCAGTAAAACTAGCATGTATATTTATCTTTTTTCCAGTTATTTATTTCACAGGTAATTTCTTTTCACCCCATTGGTTTACTTTTAGATTTCTTTCTTGATCTTGCATGCTCCTCGTGGGAACGATCTTGATTGTAGTTTTTTCTGAAGAGTATAAGGTACACGTGGTGCTCTCCTGGTCGGGAGAGTCCCCCGTGGTAGTCCTACACCTAGTCAACCATCCCGAGGTCACTGACAGACGTAGTGGTGACTATAGCACGTGCAATAAGTGCACGGGTGGCTACCCCACACTGGCACGCGGTCAGTCGTTTCAACTAGCGGGTACGCCCAAAGTACAGCATGGAATAGTATAGGGCCTAGCCCTCTAAGAAACAGGGGTCTAGCCCTTTAGAACTAAATAGGGGTCTCACCCCTCCACAATCCGCACACCCTCATCTGACTATCCCGGTTTGCCTAAAGGGCCTAGCATGTTGGTGTAGGGTGGCTACCTGAACCCCGGGTCTCGTGGGGTGGCTAGCTCCCTCTCTACACTAGTAGCTCGCCTCGGTACCGTGTACGCGAGGGCCAACAGAAGTCGGTGTAGAGTAGCTAATCCTAACCACGGGTCCCAACCCAAGGGCGGCTAGCTCCGCTCTACACTAAAAGGGGACAGTCGCTCTCCTTGGTACCATGTACTCAAGGACCAGCACACTTCCCGTCCACATTTCCAGGTCTTTCCATTCATCCATAGGAGCTCTACTCCTAACTCCCCGTAGGGTTCATGCTCATATTCACTACATTATTTCAAACCAGGTTTCATCATTCCAAATTCCGTTCTCGTATTATATACATGCAGCTTGTATTTCCACAATTTAACATATGCAACAAGCGATATTACATGTAACTGTTTAGTTATCTCAGGCAGCTCATATTCTAACAGGTAGCTTGTATTCATCAACAGGTAGTTGCTAACAATTTAGCTCATTCATTTATAAATACAAATTCAACCACGCAAACAAGCGGTTGAACCATTTCTCGTCTTAGGGTTCATGCCACATCCTAGGTTTCTAGTTATCTAATTTTCATAGATGCATTTATATTTTATAAGTAGAAACAGGAGTGGATCACTCTACCAGACAATCCGGGAGTACTGGGGGCTCGAACTACAGGCCCACTCGCCACTGTAAGCCCCAGATACGCAACAGGTCGAAGTCTTATACCAAGAAACACACTACAACGGAAGATTCAGAACGGTGTATAAATATTTCTAATATGTAGAGGAATTTACAAGGAAACCACAAATACTATGTTTGCATAACATGGATCCCGATCGGACCCTAAACGGGTCAAAAACGTGTCTGCAGACCCAAATCAGACGTCTGGAAACAAGTCTAGACGTCTTAAAAGTCACAGAGACTCACCTCAAGCTCCTACGGTGTTCTTAGACGTCCAGGGCTCCTCCATGACCATTTGGACTCAGTTCCAGACGTCTAACTAGTCCTCCGGTCATCTGGGAATGTCTTCGATCGTATGGTAAGCTGTCCAGACGTCCGAAAAGCGTGGAAGGGCGTGCCGCGCACAATAGAGCAGCACACCACTTTTAGCCAAGCAGATCACCTCTTCGATGCGGCCTGCATGGCTGTAACTGCGAGGAAGACGTACCTTTGCGATACAGCCACTTTCAGATGTCTGGTGGCGATGCCAGATGTGCAGCCAGTCGTCCGGAAGACACTCTGGACGTCTGATACTGGAAAAACTCCAGTACTAGATCGCGCTCCTGCACTTGTCACCTCGCTCCGTCGCGGCTCCTTCCGCTCCGCTGCAGCTCCAACTGCTGCAGAAGGTCGAGGACGATCCCCCAACGTCCTCCTCCCGCACACACCACGGTGGCCGTGTAAGCCTCCGACAAGCCTCCACGAAGCTTGCGACCTCGGCCCTCTCCTCCTCACGCTCGCTTCTCCTCGCTCTTGCTCCCTCTCTCTTGCGCCTCATCTTATGGCAATGAAGTGGGGAGTATGGTGGTAGTGGTGGAGTGGAGAGGAGAGGAAGGGGATCTCTTATAGCCATGGGTTAGGGTTTGGTGAGGGGTAAAAGTAGAAGAAAGGAGAGAGAGGAGAAGAGTCTGCGCATTGCTTGCGTGCAGACTGCAAAGTGTGTACAGATTTTTCAATTTCCAAACGTCCGAGAAGGGGTCCAAACGTCTAGCCAGACGTCTGTCTGACACTCCGGACGTCTTAAAAGGTTCAAATTAGAACGGGTCTTTACACAAATATACCACAGATATCTTGAAGAAATTCTCCATGGACAAAGTAAAAGGAAAAGAAACACCTATGACAGCTTCTACACAGCTAAAATCTGATGACACAGATGAGTCTGTGGATCAGAAATTATATAGAAGCATGATAGGATCTTTATTATACATGACTGCTAGTAGACCTGATATTCTATGTTGCATTTGCTTGTGTGCTCGTTTTCAAGTAAACCCTAAAAGAGTACATCTAAATGTTGTTAAAAGAATACTTAGATACTTAAACGACACACAAGACTTAGGACTTTTCTATTCGAAGTCAGACACATTGGAACTTTATTCCTTGTGATGCTGATTATGCGGGTAGCTTTACAGACCGAAAGAATACTAGTGGAACGTGTCAATTTCTCGAAAATTTCTTAGTTTCTTGGCTTTCTAGAAAAGAACACACTATTTCACTTTCAACAACAGAAGCTGAATATGTAGCTGCATCTTTAGCTGGTTTACAACTATTGTGGATGAAACAAACCCTACAAGATTTTGGCTTATCCTATAAGGATGACAAAATACTTTGTGACAACACTAGTGCCATAAATTTATCTAAAAATCTAGTTCAACACTCTAGGACTAAACATATTGATGTTAGACATCATTTTCTAAGAGATTATCCTAAAAGGAGAAATCAACCTAGAATTTGTTAAAATAGAAAATCAGTCAGGTGATATCTTTACAAAACCTTTGCCAAAAGAAATATTTAACCTAATTTTCCATTCACTAGGTTTATCTAGGTTAAAAGAGCTTAATTGATCATTTTGATTGATTTACTTTCATCCTTTGATCGATCAATTTTTTCAAATTAATCAACCAAAATCTTTGATCAATCAAAATCCTTGATTGATCGATTAAATTCTTTGGTGGGAAATTTCCCTCCAAAAATTTGAGTTTTGATCGATCAACTTAGTTGTTTGATCGACCAATCCGGTTGGGCATGAATTTTCCTTCTAATTGTTTAAACCCTGATCGACCAATTATCTTCATTGATTGATCAGTTTCTGTTTTGATCGACCAAAACTAGGCTGATTCACTTTTAAAGATCGCAATCCTTTTCACGTTGAATCTCACCCCTAATCATATCAACCGAACCTAATCTATCTGATTAGTTACCTAAAATATTTTTACCTATTTTGCTAACCCAAGTTTGTACAGAACACCACCGTTTTTACACCAAAACCTATTTTTTTACTACTCATACCCCACAAAACGGTCCTACTTCTATCTCTCCACCAAACAATCATTAAACCACTCAACCCTACCTCTCCTCCTCTGACCACCCTGATCGACCAACCTCCTCGGTGCCACCGACCATTGCCGCTCCTCCGTGCATACAACGCCTCCACTTTGTGTCCTCCGTGCGTGCAAACGCCGCGACCGAGCACTCCTCCGCACCTGATGGGAACACCATCATAGGTCCTAGCTAGCCACTTTTAGTTAGGTATGATTGATAAAAGCTTCTACATAATCATTTGAGAGTCGTAATTCTGTATTATTCTGATTTGAGAGAAGAACGTGAAATCATGGTTAATTATGTAATTTTAACAGCACATCACAAGCATAGATTAACCATGAGGTCACTCGGGGATTAAATGAAGGTCAAATGAGCTTAAAAGTCCAAAATGTGGGTCAACACTGACAGAAACAAGGTTTCACGCTTGTGGAGAACCACAACATACAAAATTCTAATTTCAGATCCACTTAAATTAAAGAGGTTCTGGTTAGGATAAAATTCATCTAAATCTTCTAAAAATCATAGAAAAATATTCTAAGAGGTTTGGTATCCTTGGTTTTACCATCTGAACCTATTTTGACATAGAATAGTGTTGCAGATGAAATTTTGCCCCAATTTAGGTTTCTATGCAAAATTTCCAATCAAACGTGCTCAAAACTCGAATCCAACTTCACCATTAGATTCCTTGGATCCAAATTAGGTCATGGCTAAAGCTTGGGCACAATTAGAGTCTATCTTGACCTAGTTTGAAATTCTATCCCTAAAAATCTCTGGTCTTCACATTTGAGCCCCTAACTTTCAGATTGATTGCATTTACCCCTCTAACTTCTCATCGTTTTCTTCAAACCAGTCTCTGCCGCCATTGGTGTGAATGTAGCTTCTCAACCGAGATTCGAGGGAGATTTTCTTCCTCAAATTAGAGCCAAATCTCTCCAAAATTAGAGAAATTGATCCTCAAGAAATCCCTGATCATCTGCACCCAATTAAGAACTCTGAGGAGATCTATAGAGCCCATGCGAGCTCGAGATTTAAGGGGATATTTTTCCCTAAAATCTCAAGAATTCCAAACCTCTTTCCTTATTCATGAGCTCATTCTGGAGCTTTATATAAAAGACCCTCATGCCATGGCTGTTCTTTTTGGCTTAGAAAAGACATACTTCCTCTTCTCTCTTTTCCGGTTGTCCACAACTCGAGCTCCGATGAGCTTCTCGAACACCTTCCTCCGGCTGGCCAGTGGTCAAATTGACCGGTTCAACATCCTCCTTTCTTCCTGGCGACCATCGCTGGCCAAAGCGCGGTCGCTCTCCACTTCTCCTTCCTTGCCACTGTGTGGTCGTCGCCTTCACGTTCTTTGGCGTCGACCCATCATAGTCAGCCGCCCTCATTCACTTTCTCTCTCTCTAAATCTCCCTCTTCTCTTCCTCGCACCCTCTTGATCCTCTCCAACCACTTAGACTTTAGGTTCACACACTGTACCGTCCGCACCACCTTCATCTTCCCCATGGTCGATGGAACTTCGGCGAGTTCGCCTAGTCACCACACGTCACTCAACTCATCACCAACACTCCTAGAAGCTTTGCCTCACCTTCCTCTTCAAAAGCCCTCAATCAATTCCACTTCACCCCACCCAAAATGCCTCACCGAATAACCCACCTCACGGTCGTCTTCTCCGACCGTGACAAACGTCCTCCAACCACTACACGACCTCCAACCACCAACACCACCACATTCGCCTTTGCACGGCGAAGCTATTGAGATATTTTAACTAGGACAATTAGCCTATTTTCGTGCGTACAAGTCTTCATTGGAGTGTTGCCATGTAACGACCCAGTTCCCGAGTCCCTACGAGACACGAGAACTGGACCGACTCGACTAATCCCAAGACCTAGTCGTCCAACGAGGAAGTAACCAAAAGAGCAGTAAAATAAACCACATTTAGCATGAATATAACTAACAGTAAGGAAGTACAGCAGTAAGAAAAGAAACTACTACAGTAGATACCACCACAACAGTAGAACAACATTTATCATATAACAAGAACTGCAGGTAAAGAAAGTACAGCAGAAACAAAAACTACTCACTAGAACAGAAACAAAAGAGGTACAAAAGACTGTGGTAAACTCTACTGGACCCTACTCGGCCCAGCGTCCTCTGCAGCCGCCGACCCTGGCTGCTCAACACCTGGTCCTGAAAAAGGTAACGAGTGTAACACGTCAGCAAAACGCTGAGTAGAGTGGCAAACAAACTAAATGCAACAGTAGAGTGTACAGTGGCTGTTATGTTCTATTACTTCCTTTATTTACATCTTTCAATTTTCTCACTATTTCATTTATTTCTCAGATCCTTTACTTGATCTCGAATGTCCTCGTGGGAACGATCTTGATTGCAGTCTTTTCCAAAAGTAGAAGTAGCACGTGGTGCTCTCCTGGCCAGGAGAGTCCCCCGTGGTGATCCTACCCTCAGTCAACCACCCCAAGGTCACTGACAGACGTAACGGTGACTACGGCACGCGCGATAAATGCACAGGTAGCTAGCCCGCATTGGCACGCGGTCAGTCGTTTCCGTTAACGGGTGCGCCCAAAGCACAGCACGGAACCAGGGCAGAGCCCTCTCAGTAACAGGGGTCCAACCCCTCCACAGTAACCAAACCGGGGCCTTGCCCCTCCACAGTCCGCGCACCCTCGCCTGACTACCTTGGTTTGCCCTAGTGGGCCTAACAAGTCGGTGAAGGAGGCTAGCAGAACCCCGGGGCCCGTGGGGTAGCTAGTACTCTCCTAACACTAGTAGCTCTCCTCGGTACTACGTACACGAGGGCCAACAAGTCGGTACAGAGCGGCCAATCCTAACCCCGGGTCCCTGGGGTGGCTGGCCCCACTCTGCACTAAACAGGTACAGGTACTTCCCTTGGTACTGCGTACCCAAGAGACCGTACAAACTACATCTCAGTTCCATTCCTTTTTCTTTCCAGGAGTTCCACTCCTAATTCCCCGTAGGGTTCCAGCTCTTTATCTCAGAACATCATATGTTTCACTTTCCAGTTTCACGTTCTCACAATCCATGATCTCAATCATGTTTCTTTATTCATAACAGGCAGCTGTTAATTCAATTTACAGGCAGCTTTATATTCCTTTCCATTTTTCCAAGACTGCAGTATTATACATTCCACTAGTTTTTCCATCCTAGGGTTCATGCCACATCCTAGGATCTAGCATACAACTAGTTTTCCAGCCTTAGGATTCATGCATCACCTAGGAGCTATCATTCCATACATTTCTCATTCCTAGGATTCATGCAATGTCCTAGATTCTAGTTACGGTTCCATACTTTAACAGATTTTAATAATAAACTTAAGCCACTCTACCAGGTACAACGGGAGTAATGGGGGCGTGATCGGGAATTCCGCGTGCCTCTGCGGCTCCCAAGACTGCAACTGAACGAGGTCCTATCACAAGGATCAAACACAAGGAGTGTCTCAAAACAGTGTATAACTACTGTAGACGGGTAGATGAATTAATTCTGAAAAGAACGTAACTCGAATCGCGGAAAACGGAGCCCGAACGGTCCCTAAACGGGTCGAAAAAGACGATACTGTGCAAAATCAGACGTCTGGAACTTCTTCCAGACGTCTTAAACGATACTGTGCAAAATCAGACGTCTGGAACTTCTTCCAGACGTCTTAAACAGTGGATCAGAGAATTACCTGTTCAGTGTGGTTTCCCAGACGTCCAGAAGTCTGCGGGGACGTCTATCCTAGCTCCCAGACATCCGATGGTCACCCCAGACGTCTGGAGGTCACTCCCGCCGTTTGGTACAACTTCCAGACGTCTGATTCACAAAGGATGGCGAATCAGCGAACCTGCGCACAGCCAACTCCCTCCCTTAGTACGGTCGGTCGACAGGAAGGAAGAAGAAAGCGGAATACACACCTTTCAGACGTCTGTATGGGCTACCAGACGTCGTCCTTGAAGGTTCCTACTTGGAGGGGGTGAGATCAGTGTGACGTAAAAAAGAGATGCGTAAATGAAATATAAAGCAATCTCAAAAAGACAATCACACAATGTACACAAAAAGTTTTTAGGTGGAAACCCAAACCGGGTGAAAACCACCACCTAACCCTCTCGAGTTAGGATTTTCCGATCAACCTAGTTGATCAAATCCACTAAACGAATCACTTTAACACGAGGGTGATTCAACCTCAGTACAACCACGCTACAAGTACGAGGGTAGCGTTCCTCAACCCCTTCTCTCTACGAGAAGGATTTTGTCCCACGAAGGAGACGGGAATTCGCAAAGCGAATACCCAACCAAAAGACAAAGGTAAAATAAACAACAAACCTATAGAGCCAACAAAGTAATAAACCTAAGCTTCTATAGGATTTAGGAAACTCCCCTTTGCAAGGAGTGCGTCGACGATGACGCGGTGCGTGAGCCACGCGACGGCGCAACTTCGCTCTCGTGAACTATGGCGGGAGAGCCGGTGCGCAACAGCTTGATGCTCTCAAGAGAATGGTGCTTGAGCTTGGAGAGCAAGAGCTAGCTAGGACACAAGAGAGTGGAAAGTGTAATACAAATTATTTCTTGTGTATCTTGGTCTCTCTAGGTGTATATCTTGTGTATGTTTGTGTTGCAAAGGCTCCCCTCTATTTATAGAGGCCTTAGGAAGGCTTTGGAAGGCTTGGAAAAGCTTCCATAGCCGTTGGGTGCAAAGCCCAAGAGAATCAGGCCGAAATCAGGACAATGATTACATTTGACAGGGTTATCAGACATCTAACTCTTGCATCAGACGTCTGGAAGGTCACTTTAAGACGTCTGATTCTATGCGGGTTTCTCCCTGACTTGAATCAGATCTAAACAGGGTTTTTGTGCAAGTCCATCAGACGACATACAGGACGTCTGGCACTATGTCTGGACGTCTGGAAATCTACTTTTACTGTGGGAATTGATTTCCAAACGTTGCAACGGATAGAAAATCTCTGAGAAGAGATTTTCGGTCAGCCGAGGCAAAACGGTCAATTATCAGACGTCTGGAAAGGCCTAAGGACGTCTGATAAGGCTCTAACGATCATATTCTTGAGTGTTTTCTAAGCCAGCCAACGGTCCACTAATTGGACGTCTGGCAAATCCATCAGACGTCTTCTAAGACGTCTGGACTAAGGTCTGGACGTCTGATTTCATCAGACAGAATACTAACTCCAGCCTAACAGTTATCAGACGTCTGAAACAACAGTCAGACGTCTTAAAATACTTTATCAGACGTCTGATTTTTGAATTAGACGTCTGGAAGTGCTGTTTGAACCCTATATTGGTTTTCTAAGTATTCTACAGAAAACCTAAGTATCCTAGGGTTGTGCCGGTGTTCCTAGGACTACTGTTAGGGTTCTTTGAGGCTCTTTAACATAATTTCTAAGGAAATAAAGAGCAACAAAAGAAACGAAAAAATACAACAAGTACAAAAGAAGGAAATCTATCCTATTCTTCATTTCCTTCCATCTTCAATCTGTCGCTCCACGCGAACCTCCTCTGTTTTCCTTCAAGCTCCTCCAATCCGTCCTGGATGCGAGCTCGAACTCCGTCTAAACACGTCCACATTTGCAATTGACCTGAAATCTAGGACTTAAATTGCAAATGTTAAATAACACGTGTTTTGTTATCATCAAAACAAATGATCGTGGTGCTCTAGCACCAACAGTCCTCGCCGTTTGCCTATCAACCCAGACGTCTGATTCTGGAAATTTTTCCAGAATCAGGGCGCTACTCAGCCTCCGCTCGCGACGCCGCACGCGTCGCACCTCGCGCGCCTGCTGCTCAGATTGCAGCAGGTCCCTCTCCGCGTCGTTCCACTCCCCCTGCGCCCTCCGCCGGCCGGCCAAGCCGCTCCGGCGAGCTCGCCCTCACGGCAGAGCTCCGCTCTCGCACGCCGCACCTCCTCCGCGCTCACTGCGGCCGCCGCTGCCGCCCTCGCGCTCGCGCTCACGCTCACGCTCACTGGCTGAAGGAGGAGAAGGAGGAGACGGTGGAGACGGAAGGGGAGGCGTGCCCTTTTAAGGCCGCGCGGAGAGGAGAGAGAAGGATTCGCGGCAGGGGAATCCTGCAGCCGCAGGAGGGAAGAAGGCGAATATGCGGTCTGCGCGCTCAGGCGTGCAGACGACTCGCGTGTGTTGAAAATAACGGATTTCCAGACGTCTGTAAACTATCCCAAACGTCTGGTCAGACGTCTGGACAACCCTCCAGACGTCTTAAAAGGCGTCTGCGCCACACGCTCGTTACAATATAACAAACTCAAAGGAAGTTTCGTCCCCGAAACTTACGCCAACTAGGGTGCGGGAAAAGACGTCCGAATAACCATAACAAACTCAAAGAGGACCGAAGCCGGTCCGAAAAGACGTACCCGCGAAAAGCTCCGGGTACCGCTCCCGCATTGCCGCCTCAGGCTCCCAGGTAGCCTCCTCGTACCGCTGGCTCCTCCACAAAACCAGGGGTACTTGCTTTCGTCTCAACCGGCGGACGGCTCGGTCTAGGATCTGCACTGGCCGCTCGGGGTCGGTCAGGTCGTCGCTCACCTCGACGCTCTCGTGACTCAGTACGTGACTGGAATCGGCTACGTACTTCCTGAGGTTGGACACGTGGAACACGTCGTGCACACCAGAAAGCTGCGGGGGAAGGGCAAGTCTGTAAGCAACGGGTCCAACCCTCTCCAGGACCTCAAAGGGCCCCACGAACCTCGGCGCGAGCTTCCCTCTCACCCCTAACCGCTGTAAGCCCTTCATGGGCGAAACACGAAGGAAGACGTGGTCCCCAACCTCGAACTGCACCTCTCTGCGTCTGCGATCCGCGTAGCTCTTCTGTTTGCTCCTGACAGTGCGGAGTCGTCTGTGGATCTACTCAACTACCTCCTGACTCTGCCGGATCAACCTGGGGCCAACCTCCCACTTGGCCCCCACCTCAACCCAACTCAAGGGTGCCGTACACTTCCGTCCGTACAGAGCCTCGTAGGGAGCCATGCCGATGCTCGAGTGATAACTGTTGTTGTATGCAAACTCCGCCAGGGGCAGGTGCTCCTCCCAAGAGCCCCTCCAGTCCAGTACACAGGCACGCAAAAGGTCCTCAAGTGTCTGTATCGTGCGCTCAGACTGTCTGTTCGTCTGGGGGTGGTAAGCCGTGCTAAACCTCAACCTCGTCCCCAAGGCCTGCTGAAACTCAGCCCAAAACTGGGACGTAAAGCGGGTATCCCGGTCGGATACGATCTCCCGCGGAACTCCGTGTAGTCGCACCACATCACAGATATACCTCTCTGCCAACTGTGCTGGTCCCAAAGTGACTCGGATCGGCAAGAATCGCGCCGTCTTCGTCAATCTATCCACTATTACCCAGACTGCGTCGTGTCCCCGCTTGGTAACAGGTAAGCCCACCACCAAGTCCATGGTGATGCTCTCCCACTTCCACTCTTGCACTGGAAGCGGCTGAAGCGGCCCTGCAGGCCTCTGATGCTCGGCTTTCACCTGCTGGCACACTAAGCACTGCTGCACGAACTCACCCACATCCCGCTTCATCCCTCTCCACCAAAACTCGCGTCTCAAGTCATGGTACATTTTCGTGTTTCCGGGATGTATGGTGAATCTGGAACCGTGTGCCTCAGTCAGGAGCTCTCTCAATAGCTCCTCGTCTCTGGGAACGCACAACCGTCCCCTCAAGCGTAACACCTGGTCTGTGAAAGAGAAGTCCCCTGGGTCCCCTGATAGTACTCTGTCGCGCAAAGAGTTCAAGTACGGATCAGCCATCTGTCCTGTGATGATACGGTCTATCAGCTCTGGCCTGGTCTGCCGTGTCACCGTCACTGCCCCACAGTATCCTCGTAACTCTAGAGGTCGCCAACTGCCCACCTCCTCCAAAAGGCTCCAACTCTGTAACTGTAGACTGGCCAAGCGTGCGGGCACCTTACGGCTCAAGGTGTCAACCACCACATTGGCCTTTCCCGGGTGGTAGGAGATGCTGCAATCGTAGTCCTTCAGGAGCTCCAACCAACGTCTCTGTCTCATGTTGAGCTCATTCTGGTCAAAAAGATATCTGAGGCTCTTGTGATCTGTAAAAATCTCGAAGGTCTCACCGTACAAGTAGTGCCTCCAGGTCTTCAGCGCGAAGACAACAGCTGCCAACTCTAGGTCGTGGGTAGGGTAGGTATGCTCATGGGGCTTCAGTTGCCGCGAAGTGTAAGCGACAACATGACCCCTCTGCATGAGCACACCTCCTAACCCCTGCAAGGAAGCGTCCGTGTACACAACGAACCCGCCACTACTGTCAGGGATGGTGAGCACGGGAGCCGAGGTCAACCTCTCCTTTAGCTCCAGAAAACACGCCTCACAGGCGTCTGTCCAAGCGAAAGGCACGTCCTTCCGGGTCAGCTGTGTCATAGGACGCGCAATCTGTGAAAATCCCCTGATGAATCGTCTGTAGTAACCTGCCAGTCCCAGGAAACTGCGAATCTCAGTGACTGAACGCGGTCTCTCCCACCTGAGTACTGCCTCGACCTTGGCGGGGTCCACCGCCAGGCCGTCACCAGAGATCACATGACCCAAGAAGGTCACCTCCCTCAACCAGAACTCGCACTTGCTGTATTTGGCGTACAGCCTGCGTCGTCTCAGAGTGTCCAGAACCATCCGCAAGTGTTGTCCGTGCTGCGTCCGATCTCTAGAATAGATGAGCACATCATCTATGAAAACCACCACGAACTGATCCAAGTATGGTCTAAACACCCTGTTCATCAGGTCCATGAAAGCAGCGGGGGCATTGGTCAGCCCAAATGGCACGACCAAAAACTCGTAGTGTCCGTACCGGGTGCGGAAAGCTGTCTTGGAGACGTCGGTCTCTCTAATCCTCAACTGGTGGTATCTAGACCTCAAGTCTATCTTGGAAAACACCGTGGCACCCCGCAACTGGTCAAACAAATCGTCGATCCTCGGCAGCGGATATCTGTTCTTGATGGTGACCCTATTCAGCTGTCGGTAGTCCACACAAAGGCGTAGGGTCCCATCCTTCTTCTTCACAAACAGTACCGGGGCTCCCCAGGGAGACGCACTGGGCCTCACGAAACCTTTCTCCAAAAGGTCCTGCAGCTGGGACTTGAGCTCTCGCAGCTCAAGCGGTGCCATCCTGTATGGCGCGGTGGAGATGGGGCTGGTCCCTGGTACTAGTGAGATCTCAAACTCGATCTCACGCTCGGGCGGTAGTCCTGGTAACTCGTCTGGAAACACGTCGGGGAACTCTCTGACCACCGGGATGCTCTGGAAGTCTGCCACAGGGCTGGGCTCTGCCACCACACAGGCTAGGAAGCCCTCACACCCCTGGCTCAAAAGTCTCGCCGCCCGAAGTGCCGAAATGCACCTGAAACCTCCGTCTACTGGCTGCCCGTGAAACTCGAAAGAAGACAACTCCGGAATGGAGAAGACAATCTTCCTCTCAAAACAGTCTACCAAGGCGTGGTAAGCGGACAGCCAATCCATCCCCAGAATCACTCCAAAGTCCTCCATCTGTATCATAATCAAGTCAGCTGGCAGGCTATGTCCCCCGATGCTGACCTCGCAACCCGTGTACACCTCCTCAGCTACAAACAGCTGACCACTCGGACCTCTGATTACGAACGGATTCTCTAACAGTGTATAATCCTGGTCCAAACTAACTGCGAAACTGGCTGCGACAAACGAGTGCGTAGCGTCGGAATCGAAAAGCGTGTAAACGAGTCTGCCAGAAACTGAAACCATACCTGCTACCACGGATCCCGATGCTCTGGCGTCCCTGTGTGTTAGGACGTTGATACGCCCCTCAGCTCTAGGTGCGGACGAAGCAGCCATACTCTGCGTCAGACGGGTAGGTGCTGGCCGGTACCCTCCTCACGACTGCTGTCCTCCTCCTCGTGCCTGGGAACCGCGGCCTCCTGCGCGCCCTCCAGTGCTCTGCACGGGAAGTATCTGCTGACCTCTTGCCCTAGATGGGCAGTCCCTCCTGACGTGGCCCGGCTGGCCACACTGGTAGCAGAGGGGAACCCGACTCCCGCCCTCAGTGAGTCCCTGCTGTCGGCTAGGCGGGGGTCCGGTGCTGGCGATTGGCCCCTGTCGAGGGCCCCCAAAGGCCACTGATGGCCCTGCACAACGTGACGACTCTCCTGCAGATGCCATGTGTCTCCGTTCTCGCCGGCCCTGTGAGAAATCTGGCTGAAAGGGCCTCTTCCGCCCGCCGTCGGTCTCTCGTGCGGACGGGTTGGTCTCCTCGTAAGTCATAGCTGCCTCTACCACCCTCGAAAACGTCGGCAGCTTCAGGGGTTTGACATACCCCCGTATTGCAGGCTGGAGCCCCTCGGTGAACCTCCAAAGGCGCTCCTCCTCAGTGGCTACCGCTGTCGCTGCAAAGCGGGACAGCTCCAAGAAACGCGTGCGGTACGCGCTCACAGTCATCGTCCCTTGGCGGAGAGTGTGGAACTCCCGCCTCCTCTGGTCCTGCCACGTCTGGGGAAAGTACTGCTCGCAGAAGAGGGTGACGAACTGGTCCCACGTCGGCTCGTCCCTCTCCTGTCCTCGGACTGCCCTCCACCACCGGTGTGCCGCACTCTCCAGCTGGTACGTGGCAAAGGCCAGCGACACTCCACCGGGGGGCGAAGGGTGTCGAAGATCTTCTCCAGCTGCTCAAGCCAGTCCTCTGCCTCGGTTGGGTCCTCATCCCCCTTGAAGGAGGGGGGCTTCAGCTTCCGGAACTGTCCGAAAAGCTCGAAGTGGCGCTGTAGGGGAGGTGCTGGTGCACCTCCAGGCGAAGGTGCCTCGTGTACAGAAGTGTCGGAGGAAGGTGGGGGCGGCAGGGGCCCATCCCCTCCCTCGTGTCCAGCGCCGCGTCCGTCGCGTGGTCCCACAAAGGACTCCCCCTCTGCAACCCCAGGAGGAGGTGCTCGGGGCGGTGGGTGGAGCTCCTCTCGTACAATATCCCGTATCAGTCTGGCGAGGTCCTGGGCCTGGATGCCAGGGAGTGGTGGCTGGTTCACCGAGACGTCAACGACAGCACGTCCACCTCGCCGACCTCGCCGACCTCGCCCTCGGCCGCGCCCACGGCCAGTCTCGCCAGTCCCTCCACGAGGCATCTCCTGCAAGGAGACGCAAAACAAAACGGAAACGTCAAAACCGACGGTACCTAACAAAACTTCTAAGAGCTCATGTCAAGAGATATGTTGTGGTGGCTACTCTAGCTATAAACATGTGAATTGGTTATTTTCCAGTCAGTTGATTCACTTATTGGGACGACCTTGCTCTAATACCATCTTGTAACGACCCGGTTCCCGAGTCCCTACGAGACACGAGAACCGGACCGACTCGACTAATCCCAAGACCTAGTCGTCCAACGAGGAAGTAACCAAAAGAGCAGTAAAATAAACCACATTCAGCATGAATATAACTAACAGTAAGGAAGTACAGCAGTAAGGAAAGAAACTACTACAGTAGATGCCACCACAACAGTAGAACAACATTTATCATATAACAAGAACTGCAGGTAAAGAAAGTACAGCGGAAACAAAAACTACTCACTAGAACAGAAACAAAAGAGGTACAAAAGACTGTGGTAAACTCTACTGGACCCTACTCGGCCCAGCGTCCTCTGCAGCCGCCGACCCTGGCTGCTCAACACCTGGTCCTGAAAAAGGTAACGAGTGTAACACGTCAGCAAAACGCTGAGTAGAGTGGCAAACAAACTAAAGGCAACAGTAGAGTGTACAGTAGCTGTTATGTTCTATTACTTCCTTTATTTACATCTTTCAATTTTCTCACTATTTCATTTATTTCTCAGATCCTTTACTTGATCTCGAATGTCCTCGTGGGAACGATCTTGATTGCAGTCTTTTCCAAAAGTAGAAGTAGCACGTGGTGCTCTCCTGGCTAGGAGAGTCCCCCGTGGTGATCCTACCCTCAGTCAACCACCCCAAGGTCACTGACAGACGTAACGGTGACTACGGCACGCGCGATAAACGCACAGGTAGCTAGCCCGCATTGGCACGCGGTCAGTCGTTTCCGTTAACGGGTGCGCCCAAAGCACAGCACGGAACCAGGGCAGAGCCCTCTCAGTAACAGGGGTCCAACCCCTCCACAGTAACCAAACCGGGGCCTTGCCCCTCCACAGTCCGCGCACCCTCGCCTGACTACCTTGGTTTGCCCTAGTGGGCCTAACAAGTCGGTGAAGGAGGCTAGCAGAACCCCGGGGCCCGTGGGGTAGCTAGTACTCTCCTAACACTAGTAGCTCTCCTCGGTACTACGTACACGAGGGCCAACAAGTCGGTACAGAGCGGCCAATCCTAACCCCAGGTCCCTGGGGTGGCTGGCCCCACTCTGCACTAAACAGGTACAGGTACTTCCCTTGGTACTGCGTACCCAAGAGACCGTACAAACTACATCTCAGTTCCATTCCTTTTTCTTTCCAGGAGTTCCACTCCTAATTCCCCGTAGGGTTCCAGCTCTTTATCTCAGAACGTCATATGTTTCACTTTCCAGTTTCACGTTCTCACAATCCATGATCTCAATCATGTTTCTTTATTCATAACAGGCAGCTGTTAATTCAATTTACAGGCAGCTTTATATTCCTTTCCATTTTTCCAAGACTGCAGTATTATACATTCCACTAGTTTTTCCATCCTAGGGTTCATGCCACATCCTAGGATCTAGCATACAACTAGTTTTCCAGCCCTAGGATTCATGCATCACCTAGGAGCTATCATTCCATACATTTCTCATTCCTAGGATTCATGCAATGTCCTAGATTCTAGTTATGGTTCCATACTTTAACAGATTTTAATAATAAACTTAAGCCACTCTACCAGGTGCAACGGGAGTAATGGAGGCATGATCGGAAATCCCGCGTGCCTCTGCGGCTCCCAAGACTGCAACTGAACGAGGTCCTATCACAAGGATCAAACACAAGGAGTGTTTCAAAACAGTGTATAGCTACTATAGACGGGTAGAGGAATTAATTCTGAAAAGAACGCAACTCGAATCACGGAAAACGGAGCCCGAACAGGCCCTAAACGGGTCGAAAAAGACGATATTGTGCAAAATCAGACGTCTGGAACTTCTTCCAGACGTCTTAAACAGTGGATCAGAGAATTACCTGTTCGGTGTGGTTTCCCAGACGTCCAGAAGTCTGCGGGGACGTCTATCCTAGCTCCCAGACGTCCGATGGTCACCCCGGACGTCTGGAGGTCACTCCCGCCGTCTGGTACAACTTCCAGACGTCTGATTCGCAAAGGATGGCGAATCAGCGAACCTTCGCACAGCCAACTCCCTCCCTTAGTACGGTCGGTTGACAGGAAGGAAGAAGAAAGCGGAATACACACCTTTCAGACGTCTGTATGGGCTACCAGACGTCGTCCTTGCCGTCTGCCTATCAACCCAGACGTCTGATTCTGGAAATTTTTCCAGAATCAGGGCACTACTCGGCCTCCGCTCGCAACGCCGCCCGCCTCGCACCTCGCGCGCCTGCTGCTCAGACTGCAGCAGGTCCCTCTCCGCGTCGTTCTGCGCCCCCTGCACCCTCCGCCGGCCGGCCAAGCCGCTCCGGCGAGCTCGCTCTCATGGCAGAGCTCCGCTCTCGCACGCCGCACCTCCTCCGCGCTCACTGCGGCCGCCGCTGCCGCCCTCGCGCTCGCGCTCACGCTCACGCTCACTGGCTGAAGGAGGAGAAGGAGGAGACGGTGGAGACGGGAGGGGAGGCGTGCCCTTTTAAGGCCGCACGGAGAGGAGAGAGAAGGATTCGCGGCAGGGGAATCCTGCAGCCGCAGGAGGGAAGAAGGCGAATATGCGGTCTGCGCGCTCAGGCGCGCAGACGACTCGCGTGTGTCGAAAATAACGGATTTCCAGATGTCTGTAAACTGTCCCAGACGTCTGGTCAAACGTCTGGACAACCCTCCAGACGTCTTAAAAGGCGTCTGCGCCACACGCTCGTTACATGCCACCACCTTCATCTTCTCCGTCACCGACCACCCTTCTCCGACCCTCAATCGCCCTATTGCTGCCTTCACTTGATGCGGTTCCAGGTCTTGAGATGGATTCGGGTTACAATCTAAGCAGCATGCATCTCCAGCTTCTTCAATTTGGCATAAGAATCAGCTGTAGCAAATGCATTGCTTCGTGAAGGAAGGAAGGGGACTTTAGTCCCACATCGAGTATCGCTAATGCCCGTGCAGCATATAATACGTAAAGTTGCTCTTGTTTCTTCACCTCCAAGAGCACAGGGGTGAGGTCCCTCACACGCCCCTACACACGTGCTCATACACACTTATCCATGCGCCTTCGCCCGTAGTTCACACCATGCGAGTCTGGGCATTGGGTTTGATTACCTGGATCTGGTTTGTTCTAAAGAGAAAAGAATCTGAGGAGGAGGGAGGAGGGTTTTGCACTTTGGCCTCGGGATTCATGCTCTCCCTCTCCTCTCTCTACACTTAGTCACTGCTGAAGACTTAGTGTGGCCTTGTGCCTTACTCTTGTGAGAGCTTTGTGCTCCTCTGCTATTATTGTGCCTTGGTGCCTTGAGGTTAAGGCATCTGAAGCCTTACACTATCGCTTGAATTGCTTGATTGGCTTGACACTGGATACTGTGGAGATATTTGGAATATTTGATTGAGGATACTGTTCAATTATTTGAGTTGATTATAGAGCTTAAACATTAGGGTTAATTTGGTGATTCAAATCACTATTTTAACCTCATCTTTTTGCACTTTGATTTCTGATTTATTGCTACATTATTTTGATATATACATTGAGCAATATTTTGATTATTCTTGCATATCTCTCATGATATTGTGATTAGTGGATTAAATTACCAATTTTACTCCCTGCGAATGACTTCGGACTCAAATCCTTGTTTTCAAGTTTTATAAATTTAAGTGTTTGTATGAACATCGTCCTGTACTACGACGTGTATTTCTTAAAAATGATGATTCTCGCAACAAACATTTTGACATCCTTGCTGGGGAGCAACGTGCAATTTCATTCATTGATTACAATTCTAATTTGATACTAACTTGCTTTATCTACTTTGTTGTGTTTTGCGAGGTACACGAGAGAAGATTAGCCGCACAACAGCCACTCCAGGAGTAGGTAACTTCGTTCTCTTCTTCTTAAGCCCCTCATTTCTAGAAAGTTTAAAAAGAAGAATCAATTAGGATCAACTTGCATTATTTCATAGTTTTAATCACTTGTGTTGCCTGATTTGATTTGATTAGAAATCCCTATCCAGGTATTTGCACCTACTAGGGACTTAAGGTGCCTAGGGCTATTCGTGTTCTTGATTAAGTCCTAGGTGTCAATTTTGGAAATAATTGGACCTGGAAAACAGAGCCAAATTAGGGTTTCATTTTAGGGTTTTAGGAAAACACACTTGATTTAAAAGAGAATTGATTTCCCGCATCGTGTGTCACCTAAGTCTTGATTGAATTGATCTAATCAAGCAAATCCTAAAAGAAGTCTCTAACAATCACTTGAATTACTAAAATTTGGGACTTAATAATCTGCTTGCAAATCACTCAGGGCGATTTTGGGGTTCTTTACCTAATTCATCCTAAACTTTAGGGTAGGTTAGGTGAAGTTGACCCACCTTATGGGTTAACCAACCTTCAAATTAGGTCACAAATCATAATCAATTCTAAAGTTCAAGTGAAATTCAAGGCACATATTCAAGAATAAAATTGGTAGACTTAGGGGTCAAGTTTGCTCATTCCGATCTACTTGGATTCTCAATGACAAGGAAGGTTGATTGGAACACCATCATAGGCCTAAACTAGCCTCTTTTAGTCAGGATTGAAAGATAAATATACCTACATAACCATCTAAGGGTTATAACTCCACATCATTCTATTTTGAGAAGAGAACAGGAAACTAGAGTTAATTCTATAATTTTAACAGCATATCATGAACACAAAATAATCACGGGATTTCTCGGGGGTTAAATCTAAGGTCAAATGATTACAAAAGTCTAATAAGGGGGTCCATGCAGACAGAAACAGGATTTCACACGTTTCGAGAACTAATACACCACCCAAAATGCTAATTTCAGACCTGCTTAAATTACAGAGGTTTTAGTTAAGATAAAATTTATCTAAACCTCCTAAACTTAATATATTACAGAGGTTTTGGTTAGGATAAAATTAATATAAAAATATTCTTTGAGATTTTGTAGCCTCGATTTGACCATTTGAACCTATTTTGACCTTAAATAGAGTCATAGACAGATTTCTATCCTAATTTAGGTTTCTGCATAAATTGCCTAGTTAAACTTAGTCAAAACTAAAATCCAACTTAACCATCAGATTCCTTGGGTCTAAATTTGGTTTGTACCAAAATTTGGACCCAATTAGAGTCCATCTTGACCTGTTTGCATTTTAGTCTATTTAAACTCTATTCCTCTCAATTAAGCCCCTAACTTTTGAAATATTTGCATTTAGCCCCTTCTCGTCATTTTCTTCAGAATGGTCCCTGCTACCATTAGTGTGAACGGAGCTCCTCCATCGAGATTCGAGCGAGGTTTTCTCACTCAATACTCAGCCAAATCCCTCTATATTTGGAAGGAAGAATCCTAAGAAGATCTCCAATCATCTGAATCACATATTGGACCTTGATTTGTATCGAGAAGATCATGCGAATGCTCAAAATTTCAGGGATTTTCTTCCTTGAGACTTCAAACTCGTCGAGCTTCTTCCCATGCTTGGAACATGCCCTGAGACCTTTAAAAGGTCCCCTCTCACAAGGCCTTACACCTTAGTGAAGTTTAGAGCTGGATTTCCTCTCTCTTCATCTTCTCCAACCACCCGCACCTTCGGCTTAGGCGACCCTCTCCGCATTCCTCTTCCGGCCATCCAACCATCAAATCGGATGACCCTCTGCCTTCCTCCTCTTCCGCATCTCTCTAGCCAAAGAGGGACTGCTCTCCACCTCTTCATCGTTGTCGCCACCTCACTAGACTTCATCACCTTCTTCAACTTCAGCCCATCATAGCCGGACGCCCTCGACCACTCTCCCTCTCCCTAAGTTCCCTAACCTCTCTCTCTCTCCCTCGATCATTTCTACGCCTTCAGAACCTCATTTCAACTGGCGCTACACCCTTGACCTCATCGTCCTCCTCTGCTTCGGCCAAGCCTCCAGCGAGGCCTTTCGTATGCTACAGACCACCAAACTCCCTTACGTCACCTCCAGGAGCTTCACCATGACTTACTCTTCAAAAGACCTAACCCAATTTCATCTATTGACCACCCATACACTCCACTAAACTCAACCTTCTTTGCTCGCCTTCTCCGTCAATGACCACCCACATCCGAGCACGCCATGCCCTAAAATCACCTCCAGCACACTCGCTACTTCACGGAAAAGCTTTTGAGCTGTTTTGACGTGGTTGCAAGGCCGTATTCGTGGTTTCAGGTGTTCGCCAGATAGATACTGTCGCCACCGTCTTCTCCGACGTCGTTCGTACTCCTCTGATCGCCATCTGACCAATTGCAGTACGCAATCCAAGTGGCTACAGCTCTTGGTGCTCTCCAAGTCCTCAATTGAGTAATAGCAGTGAAGTAGCAGCTCAATTCAACGATGCCATCATCTGCAGCTGCGCGAGAGGAAGGACCGTGGGTTTAGTCCCACATCGTGGACTTAGGAGGGTGCAATTGCAGATGAATTGAAAAGCTCCCCTTAGTTGTCTACCTCAATGAGAATGGGGTGAGGTCCCACATACACGCTCTTGCCCGCCGTCATGCTACGCCAGTCTGGGCTGATCTATTTACCTAGTTATCCAAGTTCGGTCTATTCTGAACTGGGAAGAAAGGAAAGAGAATCAGAGAGAAGAGGGCAGGTTTTGCTGCCTTGTGATTCGAGACCTCTCCTCTCTCGACACTTGATGAAACTCTAAAGAGGCCTCTGAGCCTCTGTGGGATCTCTGCTATGCCGTGCCATAGCTCCTGAAGCTCTCAAGGGAACCTTGTGCTCTTGAGAAAGGCCCTTAAACCTTCATGGTTGTTGCTAAGCCTCTTTTCAGGCTTGAAGGAGAGAAGCCCTTGTGCATCTTTTGTGGTGCTGTGCCTCTTCTGATAAGGTGTCTGATTCTTTGTTCTGTCGTCTGAGGCATTTTGCTGGTTACTGTTGAAACATTTAAAATGCTTGACGTGAATTATTGATTGTGATTCACTGTTCATTTATTTGAGTACTTGTAATCTTAAACTTAAGATTTAATTTGGTGATTCAAATTACCATTTTAACCCAATCTTTTTGCACTATTCTTCTAGTTCTTATTGGAATATCATTTTAAGCTTCTTATTGACTTAAATTGCATATTCTTTTGGTAAATTATGATTGGTGAATTAAATTGCACAATTGCTCATTGCAAACGATCTCGAACTCACTTTTGATTTTGAGTTTTATAAATTTAAGTGTTTTGCATTTTCATTGACCATACTACACGTGTATTTCCTTAAACATTGACGATTTCTTGCAAACAAAGGTCGAGTGGGGGAAACCCTGTAACCCGTGGGGTGTTCTACTGTGTAGGGGTCTTTGAGGGGCTCTTCTTTCCTGGCTGCCCAAGTAATTCTTGAGTGGGTGACTTTCTGATCAAGAGGTATCATCCACCTCGAACCTCCTTAGTCATCTAAAGATTTTTTGGGTGCCTTGATTGGGTCCATCACACATTCTGTCCCTCATCTGGCTCTTTAGGGCATGTTCAGGAGGTCCTTAAGACCACCCTTGAGACCTCCATTAGTAGTCCATTCTCATCGAGGCCAGGCCTCGACCCATTTGTTTGTGATACCACCCAACCAGATTGACATCTCTTTCGACTCTTATGCTTCTGAGCCAGGATCTCCTTCATTCGCATCCATGGAGAATCACGAAGAAGAACCCAATCTCTAGAATCAGCTACAGCGCCTCAATGATCTGTTTCAGGCATTCATGAACCCACCGCAGCATCCTCAAATGCGAGATCATTACAATCCCATTGCGGTGGCGATCGAACCCAGGGTGCAAATCCCAGTTGGAGGACCTGATACTGAACTCAAGCTAAATCTGATTCATGCTATCCCAAAATTCCACGGCTTGAACATTGAAGATCCTTTCCAGCACATGAAGCTGCTGAAACATTTGGCCCAAACCTTCCTTCTTCGGTTATCGACTCGTTTGAACCTATTACCGAGCACTTTTTGGATGAGCATCTCTTGGCCATTAATGGACTTCCCTGGTTCGCCAACATCGTGAACTACTTGGATACGGGGAAAGTCCTGCCAGATTGGGCGACTTCCAGGCAGGACAAGCTGATTTCTGATGCCAAGTATTATGTCTGGGAAGATTCGTATCTATTCCACATCGGTAATGACCAAGTGATCCAGAGATGCATTCCCGACGATGAGGTCAACGACGTCATCTCATTTTGTCATGACTAGGCCTGCGGTGGCCATTTCTCTGGGCATAAAACCGAAGTGAAAATCCTCCAGTGTGGGTTCTTTTGGCCCACCGTGTTTAAAGACGCACAATCCTATTGTAAGGTATGTGCCCATTGTCAGACCCTCGGTAACATGGGCCCGCACGATATGATGCCCTTGAATTCGATCATTGTGTGGGAAATCTTTGACATCTGGGGAATTGATTTCATGGGACCCTTTCCAGGATCTAACGGCTTCGAATACATCTTAATAGCTGTTGATTACGTCTCGAAGTTGATCGAAGCCATCCCCACTAGAACAAACGATCATAAAGTTATTCTTCGATATATTCAAGAGAATATCTTTTCCAGATTTAGGGTTCCAAAAGCCATCATTAACGAAAGCAGGTCTTATTTCGCGAATGTGCACTTCCAGTCCTTGATGAAAAAGTATGGGGTGTAGCATCGTATCTCGACTCTATATCACCCTAAGACTAATGGATTGGCTGAGCTGTCAAATCGGGAGATAAAGAAGATCCTTCAGGTTACTGTTCGACTTAACATGAAGGATTGGTCTACTTGCCTTCCGGAAGCCTTGTGAGCCTATAGGACTGTCCATAGGACCCAGTTAGTAATGTCTCCCTTTAGACTTGTGTATGGGAAGGCATGTCACCTCCCCGTGGAAATAGAGCATAAAACCTACTGGGCAGTACGGAAGTGCAATCTGGGTCTTATGAAGGCTGGAATCCACCACCGGATACAAATGAGCGAGATCGAGGAACTACGCAATGACACGTATGAGAACTCACACATCTATAAAGAGCGGGTCAAAGCCTTCCATGATAGACACATTTTGTGAAAATCTTTCCATCCTAGTCAGAAAGTGTTACTCTTCGATGCCAAACTTAAGCTCTTCCTAGGAAAATTCAGATCAAAATGGATTGGACCATTGCTTGTGAGACGAGTGTTTGGAAATGGAGCTGTCGAATTCAGCGAACTCTGCCACAACTTAGAACCCTTTATCGTGAATGGTTAGAGGCTCAAACTGTTCTTCGAATTTACTGACTCGAATTTGGCTGCAGTATCTTTTGATCTCCATTCTCCCTAAGCTTCATTGCACTCAGCTGATGACGTTAAACTTAACGTTTAACAGGAGGCAACTCGTCATTTTTGAGAAAATCGAGACTCTTTTGACCTATCTTTTTGCTGAAATCATATTGCACTTTAAGGTTCATCCATTAAAATAGTTGACTCCACCTTTAATACTTGTATTAGAGCTAGAAATCATTCGCAACAGTCATCTCGACTCATTCACCACCCACCAAGCCTGTTCTAATGTACGATCTGAACTGAACTCGAATGCACCTAATTTACAATAAGGACATTGCAAATCTTATGTATGAGGGAGTATTAAAGTGCAATAACATTGTGAGAATCAATTCATGGAGGGGTTTCATAAGAAAAAAAAGAGGAAAGGAGAGATCAAAGTGAGCTGAATTGGAAACAATTGAGGAGGAGAGAAAAGAAAAGAAAAGAGAAAAAAAGGAGCAATCAAAAAGAAAGAAATGAGATAGTCCTTTGTAATTGAGTATAGAATTTACCTAACTTTTAGGTTGGATCGAATGATGAGTTAAAATTTGGAAGACTAAAACTAAGGTTAGTGACGAGTACCATCCTTAGGCCTTTTAGACCTATTTTAGGGTTTAAACACTCGAGTATTCGTTAAGATCCAGATTAATCCTCAAGAGGTTGAGAAAAATGTGAAGCTGATGTAGTAGGTCTAAGGCTTAGGGATTATTCGGCCCCTTTGCCTGCTCTTTGGTTTGTGGGACTTGGTAACCGAAGCACCCAAAATCCACACTAGTCTGGTTCAATATGCTTAATAAAGAAATCATGCTAAAAGTGTTCTGTTCAGAAAAGTCGTCTCAAAGATCTAGCTTAGGAGCGACTCGACAACACAAGTTGATTGGATGATTTCCCGACGTAGAGAGGTGGAAAATTCTCATTGAAGATGTGTAATAACATATCGTCTCCCCAGTGCTTGTCTCTTAGGATATCTAAATATCCCACCAGGGGCGTATAAGCACCTTGTGCTGGTTCAGGTGTCATGAGCGGGATTATCTCGAAATGTCGATTGCCAGGGTCGGAATTTAGCTATAGAATGCCATTGGCAGCACTATCCTGAAGTGTCGATAGTTAGGGTTCTTGGGGTTGCATGGGCGGTGCTATCTCGAATAATCGAAAGCTAGGGATCCTTCGTGGATTGATGGTGGGGACAAGAAATCCGATACGGACCATGTTTAAGGCTAATCCGAGGCTGGATTTAGGGAAATATAAAAAGAAAAGAGAGAAAACTCTCAAAATGAAATATCCTTCATCTTTCTCTTATCAGAGTGCACTGGCAAATTGAACTTGGACTCAATATGTCTACGCACGGGTGTTTTAACCGCTGGGGTCAACGAACCTCTAGGAAATTTTTGCGAGCCTTAGAAACCTTCATGGCAGACTCAGGTGAAAGCTGGTCAGGTCTAGATCTTGGCTGGTACTTGAGTACCTCTAGGCCTATTGTTGGTATTTTGATCTAATCCTTAGAGATGGGGCTTAGTAGGGCATCCTGACGATTACATCTGGCTTAGAGACCTTGTTTGATCTATAGGATTTTTGCTAGGGACTAGTAAAAGCTAGGCATAGGGGTATGATGGGAACACCATCATAGGCCCTAACTAGCCACTTTTAGTCAAGTTTGAGTGACTAAATAATCATCTGAGGGTCATAATTCCGTATTATTATGATTTGAGAGAAGAGTGGAAAATCAAGGTTAATTCTATAATTTTAACAGTACATCACAAACATAGATTAACCACAGGGTCACTCAGGGGTTAAATAAAGGTCAAATGAGCTTGAAAGTCCAAAAAGTAGGTCAACATTGACCGAAATAGGGTTTCATGCTTTTCGAGATCCACAACATACAAAACCCTAATTTCAAACCCACTTAAATGAAAAAGGTTTTTGTCAAGATAAATTTATCTAAACCTCCTTAAAATCATAGAAAAATGTTCTAAGAGCTTTGGTACCCTTGGTTTGGCCATCTAAACTTATTTTGACCTAGAACAGAGTTGTAGACGGAATTTTGCCATAATTTGGGTTTCTATGCAAATTGCCTAGTCAAACGTGCTCAAAACTTGAATCCAACTTCACTATTAAATTCCTTGAGTTCAAATTAGGTTAAGGCCAAAATTTGGGTCCAATCAGCATCCATCTTGACTTAGTTTGCAATTCAGTCCCTAAAAATCTCTGGTCTTCACATTTGAGCCCCTAACTTTCGGATTGAGTGCATCTTCGTTTTCTTTAAACTGGTCCCTGCCGCCTGATGAGAACCTCATCATAAACCCTAAACTAGCACCAACTAACCTAGATTTGTAAGAAAAAGCTCCTACATAACTTATTGAAAGGCTTGACTCAGAGAATTCTGAGTTTGTGAAGAAAATAGGAACTAAGGGGTAAAAATGCAATTTCACCAACACAATATGTAAAAAGGGTAACTTAGGGTCCAAACATAGGTCAAACTAACCTAATACGAAGGAAAGTGGGATGAGTTGATCCAACTAGGGCTGCAGCAACTCCAAGGAATTAAATGACATCTTGTAAACCTAAAACAAACCCACTTCAATTCATGAGGTTCGAGGCAAAGTAAAAATCGACTAAACCCTCTAAAATTCATAGAAAAATAATCTCTAGGATTTAGAACCTTCAATTTGGCCTTGGAAACTCATTTTGACCTACATTGAGAACCATGCCCAATTAATGATTTAATTTGGATTTTTTTTCATAAATTGACCAGTCAAACAAGGTCTGATTTAGAAATAAAATTCACCATTAGAATCCTTAGGTCCTATTTAGTCATGTATAAAAACTTGAGCCTAAGAAGAGACCTTCTTGACTGACTTTGCATTTTGATCCTCATCTATTACTTTTTGACCCTCAACTTTTGAAACCCTCGCATTTTGACCCCTAAGTCTTCATTGTTCTTTGCATTTAGGTCCTCCCTGCAAAACCCTGAGTAGCGCCATGCTCCGACGACTTTGCGCGGAGCATGGCACCGCGCAGGGTGAGGGAGGACCTTTGCCCTTTCAACGAGGTGTTCCCTGCGACGTCTGCTGTCGCAGGGACACCTCCATGATCTCTGCAGCAGCCCATACCTTCCGTGCGAACGCGTGGAAGGTATGAGTCCCTACTCCGGCCGTCCTCCGGCGAGGGAGGCACGTCACCTCCCTCCGCCCACCTCTCCGCTTTCACCTCTATAAAAGCCACCTCCGCCTGCAGAAGAGGGCAGCTCGGTTCTGATGGAGAAACACCCTCCTTTTCCCTCTCTTCCCACTCCGGCAGAAGCCCACCAGCTCCGGCGATTCTTCCTCCCCCTCGTCGCTTTGCTGCAATACCAGCAACAGAGCCGCCTTCACCCGCTCTTCCCGCGTTGCGCCTTACCCAGCGCGCGCTCTTCCGCTCTCTCCTCACCGCTGCCCTCTCTCTCTGGGCATCTTCTTCTCCGGCAACAGTCGATACGGCTGCCGCCCTGCTCCAGCCCCCTTCGTTTCTACAACTAGGTCAGAACTTCTCCCCACCTCCCCCTCTTTCTTTTCCTCACTATTTTAATTCAATTAAGCCCTCGACCACTCCTGACCACCGTCACCCCCTTCGTCTCCGGCTACCCTACGGCGAGACGCCTCCATCGCTCCACAGCCCCACACGCCTCGCCGACCCTCACAGAACCTCCGCCCACCCATTACCGCTCCACATCCCCACCACACTCCACCGAACAGACCCATTTTTCTGGTTGTTGTCTAACCTAGCCCCGCCACCAGATGCTGTCCCACGACCTGCCCCACCCCGCACCACCTTCTCCGTGCCACGACGAAGGTCCCCCGCTTGTTTGATTAGGCCGAAGGGCCGTGTTTCTGTCTATCAGGTCCGTTGCTCCAGCCGCCATTAACGATGACTGAAGCAGCTTCGAGGCAAGCTCCAGGCCCTGCAGCCCCAGATTTCCAGGTGTTGCAGGTTGGGGCGAAGTCCGCGAAGACTCCTGCCTGGTCAGTTGGCACCGACACCAGCTGCAGCTGATTAGAGGGTGAGGTGGAGTCGTCCTGCAGGCGCGCGCGAAGACAGCACAGAAGATAGTCCCACATCGTGGGATTTCGAAGCCGCGCCTGCGCATAAATTGTAAAAGTGACTCAGGCTTATTGCCTCAGTCACACGCGGTGAGGTCCCTCTCACCCGCTTACCCGGCCTTGTCCGCGACCACCCCCCCAGCGGACCTGGCCCGACCCGTATACCCAACCTGCACTCCTCGCCCACCACCGCACACCGGTGGGCCTGGACCCGGGTGCGAACCCGTACCTGAATACCCAGCTCTGGGAGAGCGATCCTACGAGTGAAATCTGAGAGAGAGAGACGTGGGGGAGGGTAGGGTTAGGTTTTTGCTCTGACCAGGCTATGTGAGTGTGCAGGCAGACGAAGAAGAAGAAGGACTACAAAAAGAAGAAGAAGGAAGAAGCAGAAGAGAGAGCATCAAGGGAGCACTGTAGCAGATGCTACTTAAGTCGTCTGATTGAGAAATCAGACGACGCTCTGAAGAAAAAGACAAGAAGAAGGAATGAAGAACAGGCGCCGCAGAAGAAGAAAGAAAGAACAGAAGAGAAAGAAAGAAAGAAAAGAAGAAGGAAGAAGACAGAAGAGCTGAAGACGATCAAAGCAAAGAGAAGAGAAGAAAAAGAAGAAGAAGAAAGACTGCAAGAAAGAAAGAAGAGAAGAAGAAAAAGCCAAGAGACCAATCTCTCTCTCTCTCTCTTATTTTTGTAACAGAAACATTGTACTTCTAGAATTATAAGTTTGCTCCCTGAGTTCAACCTCGGGAAACCTTTTATTTCCGAGTAAAATTGTAATAGTGGCAATGACTAACTGTACTACAACTCCATTTCTATAACAAACAACAAAACCTAGTCATACCAGCCACTATTTCACCGCCATTGGTATGAATGCAGCTTCTCAACTGAGATTCGAGGGAGATTTTCTCCCTCAAATCAGAGCCAAATCTCTCCAAAATTGTAGAGATTGACCCTCAAGAAATCCTCGATCATCCGTACACAATCAAGAACTCCACGGAGATCTCTAGAGCCCATGTTGAAGGGATTCGATCTGTTATGAAGGGTTCGATTACCCAGATCCAATCTATTTTGAAGAGATCCTAATCAGAGAAAAGAATCTGAGGAGGGGGGAGGGTTTTACACTTTGGCCTCAGGATTCGTGCCCTCCCCCTCCTCTCTCTACGCTTAGTCGCTATTGAAGACTTAGTGAGGCCTTATGCCTTGCTCTTATGAGAGCCTTGTGCTCCTCTGCTGTTGCTGTGCCTTGGTGCCTTGAGGTTAAGGCGTCTGAAGCCATACACTGTTGCCTGAGTTGCTTGATTGGCTTGATACTATGGAGATATTTGGAATATTTGATTGAGGATACTGTTCAATTATTTGAGTTGATTATATAACTTAAACATTAGGGTTAATTTAATGATTCAAATCACCATTTTAACCCCATCTTTTTACACTCTAATTTCTGATTTATTGCTACATTATTCTGATATATACATTGAGAAATATTTTGATTATTCTTGCATATCTCTCTTGATATTTTGATTAGTGAATTAAATTGCCAATTTTGCTCCTTGCGAATGACCTTGGACTTAAATCTTTGTTTTCAAGTTTTATAAATTTAAGTGTTTGTGTAAATTTCGTCCTATATTACGACGCGTATTTCTTAAAAATGGTGATTCTCGCGACAAACAGTGCCGACATCTCCGTGTGTCCTCAAGCTTCACGCATGCCAACCTTTCGGTCATGCACACCCCTTGCTCAACCGGTCGTGCTCGTCACCATCTACACCCATGCCATGCTTCACGATCGACCAATATTTGATCGATCGTGGTACACTCTAAACTTAGATTAAATCCATTTTTTAATTGGATTTTCATCATGTTTTAGATGTGTAATGAGTAGATCTGACAATATTGTTGCTTAATCTTGTGATTACTTGTGAAATCTTGTAGTATTTGTAAGTTTATCACTCATGGAAACACCCATTTTTTTTTGCGTTTGATCGCTTTTGATCGACCAAAATTCTTGGTTGATTGACCAAAAGTTGATTTTTCCAGATCCTTGTTTGACTTGATTTTGATCGACCAGTCAGCTTATTTAATCAACCAATGTGTTTTTTTTTTTTTCTGTTTTGTTAGGGCTCCCAAACATGCACGTGCCTCCTCTTCTCATTATGATGATACTTTTGACCGCTTTTTCATCACAGAGGCCGCTCGTGATCATTTTTCAATCTTAGCCAAACTTTCCCTGCATGTTGGTAGACCGGTTGATTTTGTCTATTTAGAGTCTATATTTCCTGGAATTTGCGGAAATTTTGCATATCACCAGATTTTACGTCTTTTTGAGTGAAAATTTTTTGCGGGTTCCAAAAATAGCCGCATATCCGGTGTTGATGCGATGGTTTGTCGCCTATTTTATGTCAATTTAAAGAATATAGGTGAGGGTTTCAACATCGAGTTAACCTTGAACGTCTATGGCATAGAGGTTCTGGTCAATGCGGACGTGATTTCTGAGATTCTTAGTTGTCTATCTGTTGGTCCTACTTTTCTAGAGCTTTACCAGCAGACACAAATGGATGCCATTAGGGACACCCTGCTCACTCCCTCACACTATGACTTGGATTGTCCTACCAAGTTTCCTTATTTTTGACGTCTTCCATGATTTCGTAATCGTGTATTTCTTTGGAATTTTATGTCCAAATCCACTTCTTTTGAGAATTATCCTGGCATTATGCTCATTACCTTTTATGTTTTCTTAAGAACAAGCGGTTCAACTAGAACCACTTGATTCTCTATTTGATGAGCAAGCAACCCACCAGCTCCTTTCAGTTTGGGACACTTCTTTCACATATCTTCCTACATTTTAGTGTTCCCATGGATATTAATCATAAATAATTTATTACGAGAGTCTCCATATTTGATAAGCTCACTTATACAAAGATGGAGCAAGCTTAGGGAGCCCTTGGTGAGGATGCAGCCCAGGAGTAGCAGCAGCAGGAGTCATTAGCAGTCCCTCCTCCTTTCTCTCTTTACGAGCATTTCACTACGACCTATCCTCCTCCAGTGTGACCCTCACCGTCCTTCTACGAGTAGGAATGGGGCCTTTTGGACAGACCTCTTACAAGCAAGGATTTTGTCAGCATACAGGATGTGACAGATGCTATTTCCTTGATGATGCATCGACAAAGAGAGACAGACATGGTGATGATGAGACATGGGCATCAGGTATTAGAATACCTGAATGCTCAAGGCTAGCTCTTGGATAGACATGGAGAGTTTATTCACAGGATTCAGCAGCAGCTTCACAGGCCTCCTCATCCTCGTTGATCTACTACCGTGCCTTCATCATCAGCAGCACCTCCTCCTCGTCCTCCTACCACTACAGCAGCACCAGCAAACCAGCAGGTGACACCTCCTCGCCGAGCATTTAGGTAGCCGACACCCAGATCGTCAGCTCAAAGACACCTATGTCTTGGCCAGCCTACTTCCAAGAGATCTGACTCGATGGACCTCGAGTTAGATACTGACCTCCAGAGCATGATGGATGCTTTCATGGCATCTTTAGAGGATTAGTTTTAGTTTTAGTTTTGATTAACTTCATGGATCGTAAAACTTTATACTTTTTTGGGCTATATTATCTTGCTCTACTTATCTAGACTCATTTATATTGTTGTTATATGCATGGATATTATCTCTCTCAGCTACATTTTACTCTCTTTTATTTTGCATGTTGGAATTATTACTGCTTCATTTACATGCTTAAGGGAGAGTTAATTGAAATTGACAGCAGCATGTTTTACTTTTTGCTGAAACAAAAAGGGGGAGATGTTATGCATAACTACTTCAATTCATAATTATAATTTTGTTGTCATAAAAAAGGGGGAGAATGTAAGTGCCTCTATTTTGATGCACCAAAATTATGCTATTTGAAAGACTAATATTTCAGGACACTTTCTCTTGGAACAAAGCATCTCCCTTGGATTAAAGGTAGAAGAATGTTGATCTATGTCTTAGTGTCTTTTATGTTTATTGAGTCTAGAATATTTTCGTAAGAAACCTCAAAATAAGTCTCAAACGGATTTTCATGCCTCTTGCTAAAATCAAGCTTTTAGGGATATTGATCAACCAAATAAGATTAACTGATCGACCAAACAATTTAATTAATCGATCAAACTAGCCCATTTTAGGAAATTGATTAATACACTTTTGATCGACAATTTAGAGTAATTAATTAACCAATCATTGATCGATTAAATAACTAGATTGATTGACCAAATCTTGTTTTGATCGACCAATCTACCCTAATTGATAGACCAATTTGATTTCCTTTTCAGGTTAATTTACTAGTATAAATAGAGTCATATGCAACCCTCTTTACACACACTCTAAAGTAGAAAAATCCTCTCAAAAAGCAAAGAGTTCTCATGCTTCTTCAAGTGCTTTTGCGCTTTGGGTTTCACTCCTTTCAATGCACGATGATTCAAACCTTCACTGAAATTCTGGTTTGACTTTTATTGAGGTTCCGTAAGTTCATTATTCTTTTCCATTGTTGTTTTCGATTAATGGATCCCAAGTTGTTGGGAAAGATCCATTGTTGTCGTTGTTGTGCTTCTCTTCAGGTTGTAAAGAGAAGTGGTTTGTAAAGAGGTTGTGCCACTCTCGTTCAAGTGATATGTTAGTGGATTGACTAGCTTCACCCAGTCGGGAAAATTCTAAGCTAAAAGGCTTAGGTAGTGGTTTTTAGTTGATTTGGGTTTCTACTAAAAATCCAGGTGTAATCTATGCTTGATTCTTTTGTGGATTTATTTTTGATTCCAATTTCTTTTAGAGCGATACTATTCACCCTTATTTCGATCCATAGACAACCCTTAGTGATGTCCACTCGACGGGGAACCAGGGTGTCAAAGCCTGCCTGCTTGAATGGGGTGTTGGCTCGCCTGGTTCTTAATTCGCAGCGAAGGCGGCCTCGGCTACTTGCAGTTGCCGAGGTCCCTCTTCGGGGCAACCTCCCAGGTGCCCTGTGGGCCTTCCTTTCTTTCGCTCCACGGGGCCTGGGGGTAGCGAACCTTAGTCCATGGAATGCCCCCCTTTAAGCACACCCTCCTAGGTCATGGTTAGGGGGTGAATTTGCTGAGGAATCCTATTGCTTCATGTGGGGCGCGATCCTGTGCGGACCGATCCGTCTCAGGCACATCTGCTGGGTGCGCGGCCAAAGGAGTGCGTTCTTTGTTGAACGAGGGACTTCGTTGCCTGACACATTTCACGATTACGACCCTCTGAGGATCGACTGCTATCCCTGGGAGGGTGGCTCTTCGCGAGCGGAAGGAGCCTCCTTCGTAGACAGGCATTTGGGCCCACCTGTCTGGGGGCATACCTGACTTTGGCAGTGGTCGTCGTTGACACCGCATCCTTTGGGTGATCCACGGGGGGAGTCACCTCGCTCTACGGCTCCTCATTGGGTGCTTGGGTGCGTGGTTGGTGGCATTGCGCTCGTGCTTGCGAGCTAGACAGACTGGCTTAGGATGCCGAAGGGTCATTGCCTCATGGGGCCTCCCTCAGGGTCTTTCCCTTGCTCAGAGTGCCGAGTCTTGAGTTGACCCGAGTAAGACCAGATGGGCTCGGTCATCTATTGCTCAACTTCAAACGACCTCTTGGGGTCGTTTGTGGCCCTTTGGTGCCTAACGAAGCACTCTTGGGACCTGCTCGTTATACCTTTAGGGGAGCTACTAGCCTACTCGGTTGGCTAGGCTACTTTCTGCAATGGGTCCCTCCTCGGGCGGGCGCTGCTGGAGGCACCCAGTGAGATCACTTCTTGGGACGGTCGGGTGTTGGCCTTGCCCAAGGGTGGCTCCTGAGGACGTGGCACATGAGCAAGGGTCTATCTGCTCCTCTGCGCTAAGCCTTAATTGGCTCTCCAAGCGCTTCTAGTGGGGGACCTTCGTTTTCTTCTTCTGGAGCGGGTAAATGGTATGTGGAAGGGCATATACCCAGAATTGTCAGACTCAGCTCCTTGGCCCTCTTTGTTGGGTTGAGCCTTAGGGAGGGGGGTCCAGCATGGGGACCTCAGGGAACCAGCTAGGGTCTTTGGGGTGTGAAGATGCTACGTCTCGACCGGGCCCCTTCGAAGGGAGGGAAATCGCGAGTGGGACCACGAGTGGTTACGACCACTGCAAAAGTTCTAGCTCAGCAAGGCTGTGGTAGGATGTTGGAAGGGCTCCTCCTCCTAGCGATCATATGCTCGTGAGAGCGATGGCTCTTTTGTTGACGCTTCCCACAGATGACGTCATTTGATGGGCCTCGGAAGGAGGCCAACAGATTAGTTAGCGTAGGAGGCACTACTTAGCCATTAATCATCCATCGCATAGGGAGATAGGGCGAAAACCAAGCACACATAGAGGGGGACAGAGGTTTGGTGACCTAGTTCCACCACAAGGGGTGTACGTCTGGGGGGAGGATGAGGCTCCCAACTATGCACTAGAACTAATGGAGGTTTTACGATATTACATGATCTCGCTCCCTCTCTCGAGGAGTCCTCTCTCTACTGGGGGCCTCCCTCTCTATTTATAACATGGGGATAACTCTCATTTATGGGCTGTAGTACCTGTATTTGTCAGGCTACATGGTAGCTGTCAGGGTGTAGGTGGTCAGGCCCATCATATCGTATCTTTTGCCCATGTTGCACTAAATCTTTTGGTAGGCTGGGCAGGTTCTGGTTGGAGTTCGGCTGGCTTGAGGCGGGGCGTGCTGGGTTAGTTCCGCCCATACACCTTGTGGTCGTGCAGTCGGATCCTTTATTGGGTCATGTGTGGAGTTTTGGATCTGAGGGTAATTTTTGCCTCTCATCAACACACAACGACCCTAATCCATACTGATCATCATAGATCACATATATTCATAAGCTATAATACTCAAAACCTAAAAGTTTAGGGATTTCCACATCATAGGGCATCAAAAGAAATTAATTTCAAGGGAAAGGAAACCCTACCCTAGTTGGAGTTCTTCTCTCTTCTCCTAGTTGCAGCAGTAGCTACAAGGGCTAGAGAAGCACCAACAACAGCCAGCAGCAGCAGTAGCTTTCCTCTCCTTCCCTTCTCCTTTCTCTCTTTCTTTCATTGATAGTCGAATAAGGAGGAGAGGGGAGAGCACCGGCTGTCCAGACGAGAGGGGAGAAATAAGGTTTGTTTTTATTTATTTATTTATTTATTTTTCCACCACATTTATATATAGGGTAGGACATTTGCACCCAAGTCCTTCCTCTTCTTTCTTGCCCTCCAAGAAAGACCTCTAAACATGTTTTCCTAACAAATAACCCCTCAACTTTTCATTTATTAACATTTTGCTAGTAACTTAAAGGATTTGTTTAATTCCAAGGCTAATATTACTAAATTAAGGTTCCCAATGCCCTTAATCTTGCCTTAAGCAACCAATTAAGGTTTTAATTAGCCTATTAAGGGTATTACAAATTGAGGTTGTTATAGCTGACCCTATGTCAATGTGTGAATTTTGTAAAATTTTAGAAATATCTTTATGTCTCAAAATTTTGCAAAAAGATTCCTTACTTAATTCCTAAGCCTTACACAAAATTTGGTGAATTTGTGGATTTGTCATGGTGATTTTTGGAAAGCGATTTTTGTGAATCTGGACGTGAAATAGTGGTTGTGAATGTATGAAACTCAACACCAACACACTTTTTTTGTATTTTTAGGTTTTTCTAATTTTTTTGGGATTTTTGTATAAGGAAGTAATAAAAGCAAACTACCTAATGAAGAAAAGAAACACAAGATAGAAACAAGCAACTAAGAACTTTATTGAATCTAAAATAGAGTTTTACAACTAAAATCAATGAAACAAATGAAGAAGAAGAAGAAGAAGAAGAAAGTAGAGGAAAGAAGAGTGACCTATAGAAATCGACAGAGGTGATGATGGAGGATTCGTGACAGCGGTGGAGAAAGCCACCACAACCTCCAAGTTGCGAGGAAAGTCAGGGATTATTTAGAAAGTCAAAGCTTGGTGTGGAGATTGAAGATGGGGGAGAAGAAGTTCTTGATGGAGGAGGAGAAATGCTAACCTAATGACTAATCTAATGGAGAGGAAACTTAAAGGCAACTAGATAGAGGTTTAGAAGTTAGAGAGAACATGGTGGCCAACCATGGTGGTGTGAAGGTGGAGGAAGTTGGTGGTGGGAGGAAGTTGTAGGGAGAGAAGGCTTGGGGTTTTAGAGGGAGGAAGAAGATGTTGGAGAGAGAGATGTTGGAAGAAGAGATGTGGAGGGGATGATCTTGCAATGAAGAGCATGGACACATAAATAGTGGATGGGGGGACATCTAAGGCTTGGAGTAGAGGCCAAGTAAGGTTGGGTTTAGGAAATTAGGATTCGAAAATAGGAAAGTGGGATTATGATTGTGATTTTTGGAAACTAGGTTTAAGAAATTAGGATTGGATTTTTTGGTGGGCATTGGAAGGTGAAGTTGCATGAACTTATGGTGGCCAATTGGGTGGGTTGCATGGAGTTTGTGTTGGGGGTGTTAGACGTAAGGTGTAGGTGGTGGTGGGTTTTGTAGGTGGGAACAAAGAAGGTGGCATGTTTACATTAGACAGAATTTAGGAAAGTTGATTGATTAAAGGTTAATTGATTTAATTGAGATCTAAAATAGGTTTAAGTGAATTATAGAATATATGTTGGATTTCTTATGAAGGGAAGGGCAAAGGGGGTGTGAACTAAGGAGGGTCCTAGAAGGTAGGGCTAGGTTGGGATATTTTTTAGGTGGTGGAATTACGAATAGGGATTTTAATTAAGGATTTTGAGATGGAGAATTTGGATTAGGTTTTGGCTAAATGAGGTTGGTTAGGATTTAGGGCTAAGGTTTAGGATTAGGGTTTTGGATGTGGCTAAAATAGGCAAGTGGAGAATAGGATTAGGGTTTTGAGTTACAGTGTTGATCTCCCCTTCAGTTGAACTTAGGTAGTCATTTCTTCTTTTCCTCTTGAGCCTAGTTTAGATATTCTGGCACAGAGTAGAGAGTAAAATTAGTATTTTTGAATCAATTGGGCTTAGTTTTGCAATCTTAATTCCATGATGCATGTATGCAGTTATTTACAAAATACCCTAAATCTAATGCATCTAATGCCCGAAAGCTATTAAAACTAAGCATGTTATCATGTAATGAGTCATACTTATCATGTAGCAAGTCACGTTCTTGCGTGAACTAGATTTACTTCTCCCTTTATTCTGGTCCTTATCTCTTGACATGGATCTGCCTCTTTCTTTAGCGACAACTGCACCAAATCCAGATGCACCTCCACTCTTACATCTCAATTCTTCATTTAGCAAGCTACTAGTCACCTAACTCACAGAGGCTTTTCCTTTTGGTGCCAAGTTGCTTACAAAAACTACTAATGTCTCCCAACTATCTAGTAGCAAACTTAAAAGAAGTGTTAACAACTTATCTTCAATCATTATTGTCATCTTCATATTGCTCAAGTTCTCGCAACAAGAAAACCATTCATATTCATGAGATCTTATCTCAAGAAAGCCTTATTCTCTATAGATTTTTTGTCATAAAGATCCTCCAACTTCTTCCATAAAGCCCATGTTGTCTCCTTCGTAGAAATGTGATGATAAACACTATCATCCAACCAGTGGCAAATAAAGCTAAGAACTCTCTAATCGAGTGTCTTCCACTTATATAGGCTCATTTGCTTTGGCTTTCCCTTGTTGCCTTCTAGAGGACCATGTAACTCCTTGAAGTATAAAAGATTTCCCATCCTGGCCTTCCATATAGTCTAGTTACTCCTTTTGAAAGAAATCATGTGATTTGTCATACTTGGTTCCATAGTAGTCTAATAGTGCCAATGAATGCTTTGATATCAGAGTTTAGAGAAGATTGGGACTAGATCGATGAACTAATATATATATATATATATATATATATATATATATATATATATATATATATATATATATATATATATATATATATATATATATATATATAGGAAAGGTACCCATTGAACACTGTGCTTATAAATCCACAAAAAAGCTCATCCTTGTGACTGTTGGATGATATTTTCTGCTGATAGAAACCATTACACATGACAAAAGGTGGTTTAGAAAATCACCATTTGTATATAGAATTCACTCAATCAATCATGATACTATTTTTGGAAAATAACTTTGCATATTAATGTTGAGTTGTATTATAACTCTATTTATAAACTATATTTGGAATATAATTAATGAAATATTACATTATTATTGGAAAGTAATCATATCACCTTAATACTTAAGCGTATTATAACTCCCTTCTTAACCAAAATGAATTTGTATTATTACGTTTCTCATGTATTATAATTCAATTTTTTACTTGTAATACAAATTCTTGCATTTTCATTAAAATAAATAATTGTAATACAAATTCATCATATATATACAGATTTGTTTTCACTTGTAATACAAGTTTTTACACTTTTTTATAATAAATATTTATAATATAAGATCTATTAGTAATACAATTCGTATTAAATGCCATTACTGTTGTTACGATCTAGTTCCTGAATCCCTACAGGACCCAAGATCGGATTGACTCGACTAATCCCAAGATCCAGTCGTCCAATAAGAAACAACCAAAAAGCAGGAAAGTGAACCATGTTCACTATGTAAGTAACTAACAGTAAAAGAGTATAAGCAGTAAAGGAAGTAAAAGCTGCTAACAGTACATATCACCACCACAACAGTAAAGTAGAACAAAAGTACAGAACATAAACAGTAACAACAGTCTAAAACTCACTAGCAAAAGGAAGTACAACAACAGTAAGAACTACTGCTGGGCTCGACTGGGCCCCGCACCCTCTACAACTGGTAATTTGGGCTGTTCAACTCTTGGACTTGAAAAGGGGTTATGAGTAAACGGAGTCAGCGAACGCTAAATAGAGTGGTAACCAACTAACTAAAACAGTAAAGGCTAACAGGTAAATTTATCTTTTCCAATTATTGTATCTTACAAGTCATTTCTTTTTACCCATTGGTTTACTTTAAGATCTCTTTCTTGATCTCGTATGTTCCTTGTGGGAATGATCTTAATTGCAGTCTTTTCCGAAGAGTAGAAGGCACACATGGTGCTCTTCTGGCCGAGAGAGTTCCTCGTGGTGATCCTACACCTAGTCAACGATCCCGAGGTCACGGACAGACGTAGCGGTGACTACGGCACGTGCGATAAGCGCACGGGTAGCTACTCCGCACTGGCACACAGTCAATCATTTCCGCTAGTGGGTACGCCCAAAGTACATCACGGAACAGTATAGGGCCTAGCTCTCTCAGTAATAGGGGTCTAGCCCCTCAGAACCAAACAGGGGTCTCAGCCCTCCACAGTCCGCGCACCTTCGTCTGACTATCCCGATTTTCCCAGTGGACCTAACAAGTCGGTATAGGTTGGCTTGCTGAACCCCATGCACTGTGGGGTGGCTAGCTCTCTCCCTACAGTAGTAGCTCTCCCCGATACAGTGTATGCGAGGGCCAACAGAAGTCGGTGTAGAGTGACCAATCCTAATCCCGAGTCCCAACCCAAGGGCAGCTAGCTCTACTCTACACTAAACAGGGGACAGTCGCTCTCCTTAGTACCAGATACTCAAGGGCCAGCACACTTCCCACTCACATTTCCAGATCCATTCCATTCATCCACAAGAGCTCTACTCCTAATGCCCCATAGGGTTCATGCTCATATTCACCATGTTGTTCTATACTAGGTTTCATTATTCACATTTCCATTCTCGTATTATACACATGCAGCTCGTATTTCCATAATTTAACATATGCAGCAAGTAATGTCACATGTAACTGTTTTAACTAGCACATGCATTTCATATTTCACAGGCAGCTCGTATTTATTAATAGCCAGTTGTTTATAATTCTATTCGTTCATTTATGACTGTAATCTCAAACATGCATACAAACAGTGCAAGCATTTCTCGTCCTAGGATTAATGCCATATCCTAGGTTTCTAGTTATCTGATTTCACATATGCATTCATGTTTTATAATTAAAACAGGGGGGAGACCACTCTACCAGACAATCCGAGAGTACTAGGGGCTCGAATGGCAGACTCATGTGCCTCTGCAAGCCCCGAACATGCAACAGATCCAAGTCATATACCAAGAAACATACCACAATGGAATGTTCAGAACACTATATAAGGCTTTCTAACATGTAAAGGAACTCACAAGGAAATCACAGATATCTTGCTTGTGCGAAACAGACCTCAAATGGACCCAAAATGGGTCAACAACAGAACTGCAGACCCAAATCAGACGTCTGGCACAAGGTCCAGATGTCTTAAAAGTCACTAGGGTCTCACCTTAAGTTCCTGCATCGACTTCAGATGTCCAGAACCCCCACTTGACTATCTGGACTTAGCTTTAGACGTCCAACCTCACCTCCAGTCATCTGGGAGTGCTTCTGGTCGTCTGGTAAGCTGTCTAGACGTCTGAAACGCGTGGGAGGGCGTGCCTCGGGCCTTCCCAAAGCCGTCCCTACGCGCGACAGACCAAATCTTCCACTTTTAGCCGCATAGATCGGCTTTGCGGTGCGGACTGCATGGCCGTAACCGCAAGAGGAACGTACCTTCGCGAAACATTGCTTTCAGACATCTGGTGTCGTCACCAGACGTCCAACCTGTCGTCTGGACGGTCCTCCAGACGTCTGATTCTGGGACAAACCCATAAAAGCAGTGGGGGCATTGGTCAGCCCAAATGGCATGACCAAGAACTCATAATGTCCGTACCGGGTGCGAAAAGCTGTCTTGGAGACGTCTGTCTCCCTGATCCTCAACTGGTGGTAGCCTGATCTCAGATCTATCTTGGAGAATACCGTGCACCTCATAACTGGTCAAACAGATCAATCCTCGGCAGCGGATACCTGTTCTTGATGGTGACCCTATTTAGCTGTCTGTAGTTAACACTAAGGCGTAGGATATCATCCTTCTTCACAAATAACACAGGGACTCCCCACGAGGACGCACTGGGCCTCACAAAGCCCTTCTCCAACAGGTCCTGTAGCTGTGACTTGAGCTCTCACAGCTCAAGTGGTGCCATCTGGTACGATGCTGTAGAAATGGGGCTGGTCCTCGGTACAAGTGAGATCTCAAACTCGATCTCATGCTCAGGCGGTAGTCTTGGCAGCTTCTCTGGAAATACGTCGGGATACTCTCTGACCACCAGGATGCTCTGAAAGTATGCTACGGTGCTGGGCTTCACCACTACATAGGCTAGAAAGCCCTTGCACCCCTGGCCTAGAAGTCTCACTGCTTAAACCGCAGAAATGCACCTGAAACCTCTGTCCACCGGTTGTCCGTGAAACTCAAAGTTAGGCATCTTCGGTGTGGAGAAGACGATCTTCCTCCAAAAATAGTCCACCAAGTCGTGGTAAGCGGACAGCCAATCCATCCCCAGAATCATGCCAAAATCCTCCATCGGTATCACGATCAGGTCAGCGGGGAGGCTGTGTCCTCCAATACTGACCTCACAGTTTGTGTAAACCTCTTCAACTACAAATAGCTGACCAACCGGACCTTTGATCACAAATGGATCCTCTAACAACATGCAGTCTTGTCCCAAACTAACAGCAAAACTCGTAGCGACAAAAGAGTATGGTGTCGGAATAAAAAAGTACGTAAACTAATCTGCTAGAAACTATAACCATACCTGCCACCACTGAACCTGATGCCCTTGCATCTCGTTGTGTCAGGGCATTGATATGCCCCTCAACTCTTGGTGTAGAAGAAGTAGCCACACTCTGCGTCGGATGGGTAGTCGCTGGTCGGTACCCTCCCCGTGATTGCTATCCTCCCCCACGAGCCTAGGAACCACGACCACCTGCTCGGCCTCTAGCACTCGGTGTGGGGAGCATCTGCTGTGCTCCAGCCCTAGACAGGCAGTCCCTCCTGATGTGGCCCGGTTGGCCACACTGGTAGTAGAGGGGGACTCGACTCCCTCCCTCGATAGGTCCTTGCTGACAGCTGGGCGGGGGTCCAGTGCTGACAGTTGGTCCCTGTCGGGGGCCCCCAAAGGCCACTGATGGCCCCGCAAAATGAGACGGCTCTCTTGCGGGTGCTGCGTGCCTCCTCTCTCATCGGCCCTGTGAGTACTCTGACTAGTAGGGCCTCTTCTGTTCGCTGTCGGTGTCTCATGTTGCCGGGTTGGTCTCCTCGTACGTCATAGTTGCTTCCACCACTCTCGAGAAGGTGGGCAGCTTCAGAATGGCAGGCTAGAGCCCCTCAGGGAACCTCCACAGGCACTCCTCCGTAGTTACAGCTGTCCCAGCAAAACATGACAGCTCCAGGAAGCGCGTACAGTACACGCTAACAGCCATCGTCCCTTGGCGGAGAGTGTGGGACACCCGCCTCTTCTGGTCCTGCCAAGTCTGCGGGAAGTACTGCTCGCAGAAGAGGGTCACGAACTGGTCCCTTGTTGGCTCTCCCCTCTCCTGGCCTTTGATTGCCCTCCACCACCTGTGTGCTGCACTATCCAGGTGGTATGTGGCAAAGGCCACGCGGCACTCCGCAGGGGGGCGAAGGGTGTCAAACACCTTCTCTATCTACTCCAGCCAGTCTTCTGCCAGAGACAGGTCCTCATCCCCCTTGAAAGAGGGGGCTTCAACTTTCGGAACTACCTGAAAGCTCATAGTGCAGCTGTAGTGGGGGAACGAGCACGCCTCCAGGTAGGGAGGGCTCGTGCTCAGAGGTGTCAGAGTGCGGAGGGGGCGGTGGAGGACCACCCCCTCCCCCTCGTCCAGCGTAGCGTCGGTCTCTCAGCCCCACAGAGGACTCCCCCTCCCTAGGGAGAGGCGCCCATGGAGGCGGGTGGAGCTCCTTTTGTACTATGTCTTGAATCAGCTGAGCGAGGTCCTGGGCCTGAACGCCCGGGAGAAGTGGCGGGTCAACTGGCACATCGGGCTCGGCACGTCCGCCCCTCCGACCCTGTCCACGGCCGTGTCCACGGCCCACCTCAAGAACTCTACGACGAGGCATCTCCTGTAAGGAGACGTGGAAGATAGAATAAAAAGAAGTCAACTCTAACAGACTTCAACGAAATAAACTCAGAACAGATGTTAAGAGGTACGTTGTGGTGGTTACTCTAGCTATATGCAAGTGAATTGGTTATTTTCAAGTTAGTTGGTTCATTTCTCGGGATGACCTTGCTCTGATACCATCTTGTTACGACCCGATTCCCGAATCCCTACAGGATCGGAGGCCAGTTTGACTTGACTAATCCCAAGACCTAGTCGTCCAACAAGAAATAACCAAAAAGTAGGAAAGTAAACCACGTTCACTATACAAGTAACTAACAGTAAAAGAGTACAAGTAGTAAAGGAAGGAAAAGCTGCTAACAGTACATATCATCACCACAACAGTAAAGTAGAACAAAAGTACAGAACAGGAACAGTAACAACAGTCTAAAACTCACTAGCAAAAGGAAGTACAACAACAGTAAGAACTACTGCTGGGCTCGAGTGGGCCCAGCGCCCTCTGTAGTTGGTAACTCGGGCTGCTCAACTCTTGGACCTGAAAAGGGGTTATGAGTAAACGGAGTCAGCGAACGCTGGGTAGAGTGGTAACCAACTAACTAAAGGAGTAAAGGCTCACAGGTAAATTTATCTTTTCCAATTATTTTATCTTATAAGTCATTTCTTTTCACCCATTGGTTTACTTTAAGATCTCTTTCTTGATCTCGTATGTTCCTCGTGGGAACGATCTTGCTTGCAGTCTTTTCCGAAGAGTAGAAGGCACACATGGTGCTCTCCTAGTCGGAAGAGTCTCCTATGGTGATTTTACACCTAGTCAACCACCCCGAGGTCATAGATAGACGTAGCAGTGACTATGGCACGTGCGATAAGCGCATGGGTAGCTATCCCGCACTGGCATGCGATCAGTTGTTTCAGCTAGCGAGTACGCTCAAAGTATAGCACGGAACAGTATAGGGCATAGCCTTCTCAGTAACAAGGGTCTAGCCCCTCAGAACCAAACAGGGGTCTCATCCCTCCACAGTTTGCGCACCCTCGTCTGACTACCTTGGTTTGCCCAGTGGGCCTAACAAGTCGGTGTAGGGTGGCTAGCTGAACGCTGGGTCCCGTGGGGTGGCTAGCACTCACCCTAGACTAGTTGCTCTTCCCGGTACAATGTACGCGAGGGCCAACAAAAGTCAGTGTAGAGTGGCCAATCCTAACCTCGGGTCCCAACCCAAGGGTGGCTAGCTCCGCTCTACACTAAACAGGGGACATTTGCTCTCCTTGGTACCACGTACTCAAGAGTCAGCACACTTCCCACTCACATTTCCTGATCCATTCCATTCATCCACAAGAGCTCTATTCCTAATTCCCTGTAGGGTTCATGGTCATATTCACCATGTTGTTCCATACTAGGTTTCATCATTCACATTTCCATTTTCGTATTATACACATGCAGCTCGTATTTCCACAATTTAACATATACAACAAATAATGTCACATGTAACGGTTTTAACTAGCACATGCATTTCATATTCCACAGGCAGCTCGTATTTATTAACAGGAAGTTGTTTATAATTCTATTCGTTCATTTATGATTGCAATCTCAAACATGCATACAAACAGTGCAAGCATTTCTCGTCCTAGGATTCATACTACATCCTAGGTTTCTAGTTATCTGATTTCACATATGCATTCATGTTTTATAATTAAAACAGGGGGGAAACCACTTTACCAGACAATCCGGGAGTACTGGGGGCTCGAACGGTAGACTCAGGTGCCTCTGCAAGTCCCAAACATGCAATAGTTTGAAGTCTTATACCAAGGAATATACCACAATGGAACGTTCAGAATACTATATAAGGTTTTCTAACATGTAAAGGAACTCACAAGGAAACCACAGATATCTTGCTTACACAAAACAGACCTTAAATGGACCCTAAATGGGTAAAAAACAGAACTGCAGACCCAAATTAGACGTTTGGCACAAGGTCCGGACGTCTTAAAAGTCACCAGGGTCTCACCTTAAGTTCCTGCATCGACTTCAGATGTCCAGAACCCTCACTTGACTGTCTGGACTCAGCTTCAAACGTTCGACCTCACCTCCAGTTGTTTGGGAGTGCTCCCAGTCGTCTGGTAAGTTGTCTAGACATCCGAAACGCGTAAGAGGGCGTGCCCTGGGCCTTCCCAAAGCTGTCCCTACACGCGACAGACCAAATCTTCCACTTTTTGCCGCATAGATCGGCTTTGCGGTGCGGCCTGCATGGCCGTAACCGCAAGAGGAACGTACCTTCGCGAAACCTTACTTTTAGACATCCGGTGTCGTCACCAGACGTCCGACTCATCGTCTGGATGGCCCTCCAGACGTCTGATTATAGGAAAAACCCAGAACCAGAGTGACCTCCTACTCCCCTTGCCACGCGCAGCCGTGGCTTCTCCTCCCCGTCTGCAGCTCTGTTTGCAGCAGGGTGTCGGGGACGTCTCCCTTGACGCACTCCTCCCACGCGCATTGCTCGGGCCGTGCGTCCTCCGGCGAGCTCCCACGAACTCGTGAGCTCAAGCTCTTCCTCGTCTCTTCACGCCACCTCTCCTCCTCGCTCGTCGCTCTCGCGACCTCTCTCTCGCTCGTCCCTCTCGCTGCAGTGGAGAGGAAGAAGGAAGGTGGTGGTGGTGGAGTGGAGAAGTGAGGAAGGAGGTAGAGGGGTTATGTATAGGGAGCGGCCAGGGTTCGGTGGAGGAGAAAAGAAGAGAGAGAGAAGGGAGGAGGCTGTTTGTGCGCAGTCAGCGTGCAGACCCGACCATGCGTACAAAATTTTCAATTTCCAGATGTATGGGAAGAGGTCCAGATGTCTGACCAGATGTTTGACTAACAGTTCAGACGTCTTAAAAGGTTAAGAACAGAACGAATCTTTACAACTGTTAAGCACTAATTGTTCGTGTTACAAATATAATACATTTGTAGTACAAATTTAATCATATTTTTTATTTTCATTATGCTATTTTGTAAAACGCAAAGTCAATGCTCACTGTTACAACATATTTACTAGTTGGTTACAAAACACCTAACATTTTTTACAATCCACATGCTTATGCATTGCAAACGTATTTGTCACATTGCAATGATTGTTCTTTGTTGTTACAATATTTTTTCATTAATTTGAACATTCAAATATAGAAATTCATTGGATGGTTTTGGTGTTTTTAGAATGTATAGTATTCAAGTTTGATAATTAATACCCGGTCTGCTATCGTTTTCAATAACACTTCTCATCTTCTAAAAAAAAAAGAAAGTTTGATAATTACTAATTACCATGTATCATTTTTGTATTACCAACAATATCATGTTACTAATTATTTCACTATCTATTTTTAGAATGTCTGTTTGTATTACCTATAACCACATCCTACATTTTAGGAATATTTTATTATACAAATGATTTGCGTAGATTTTTTTTTTGTAACTTTCATAAATATCGATGGAGTACAAAATTACCTTCATTACTTTAGGTGGTATTAATTTTAATCGTGAGATCTTCATCTAATAATTCTTACGTAGTGCTCATTTATTAATTTTTAGGCATTGTGCTTAGAGAATAGGGCCCCTATATTATGGAACCAAAACAAGCAAATCATAGGAACACTGCAATTTATGGGGGAAAGCCCTCCAAGGTGAAGAGGTAAAAAGATCATGGCTAACAGAGGAGGTATTTCACTATATAAAATATGAAACTACAAAGCTTCATTACCGAATTTTGCTAGAATTTAAGTACTAATAAACCATAAAGAGAAATAGAGACAATGTTACACTCAATTAGGCTCTAGATAAATTTTTCACCGAACTTCTCCTGGATGGAGAGAACGATTCCAAGAATCCATAGGGACCAATAATATTGGAACGTCTCCAATAATTCTTTTCTCTTTGTGCTGCTTTTCCCCTTTTCTCTCCTCTAAACTTTGATGGAGAGAATGTTGTTGGGATGAATTGATGTGGGCTCCCCACAACCCCTACGTATAGATATCACGGTCACCACTTAATCGTGTGTTCAATAGGTTCTCCATGATTCCCTTCCAAATAGGATTTAGGAATACTTGAGTTCTATTCCAATTAGGATAAATCACATAGGCTGAATTTGTTATTGGGCCCAAAATCAAAAAACATTTATCTAGATTTTCTTGAAACATCATTGATGCAATGCATAAACCATGATACAACCGCTATTTTTTTAGTTGAGCAAAATGTGGTTCCCACTATTATCACAATCCTTAGTATCAAATGCCATCATTTCAAAGCAACAAAATTACACTCGATTTACCCATAGTAGCAACAAGAGATCAGAAAAGCCCCCTTACAATGAAATTTATATCTATCCTTAATTTACCACCAGTATGAGTTCTAGATATAAAACAGAATGTGATCTTAATAATTTTAAGTACATTATTCAAACATAGAGCTTGTAGGGTGCCCCTTCAAGCCTTTAACGTAAGGTTTCTCTATGCATACGTGAATTTGTCTTGTTTAATTAACATATCACTTCAAACCATAGATCAACCTTCATCCTTGTCCATGAACTTGTGAAGAAAGACAAGTTAGTTAAGGGTTATCCCTCCAAAATATATATCTATATATATATATATATATATATATATATATATATATATATATATATGCATAAATTTTAATTTATCATGTTACATATCTTTAAGAAGGTTTTGAAGTAAAAATTAAAGATTTTTTAGAAAGACTAGTAAGTTTGTTAGTTTTTTCCAAAACAATCCCTCCATCTCTGATCCCTCACCTACTTGCCTTCTTCACGTTCCCCCTCATGCTCTCCCTCCTTAGCCTCGTGGACTTTTCCCCAATGGACCATCATCACCACCCACCCTCGGCAGGCTCGACCTCAAGCACAACAACCTCTTTGGGCTAATATCGTCTTTGTCCAACTCACTCCGGTACCACCTCATGACGGTGAATCAGTTAGAGGGCATCCTCATGTTCCTCTTCAACCTCACCAACCTTGACTTGACCATGAATAGGTTCACGGAGGGGATACCCCTCAACCACCTCTTCTTCCCCGCCACAACGAGCCTTATTCCATTCTCTTGTTCACACGATAGGCACGATAAGAACCTTGGGTTCATCTACTCTGCTGGAGCGTATTTTTCTCCCTCGCCAACTTCGTAGCTACCTCCGCAAACCTCTCCTGCAATTTGTGTTGCATCATCGTCTTGTAGTTTCAACGGACTACCGATCGATTGTGTTGGTGGGTGCCCCTCCTTGGGTTTGAATAACTACGAAGATGAAGGGGTGACCGACGTGACCGGAGGCTACAACTGGAGGAATGAGAGTGGGAAGAAGATGTCATCCGAGAGCAACGGAAGCAGTGGTGGTAACGACCCTTGCTGAAGGTGCAGTCAGTTGTTTAGTGGGACAAGGGTGAGCATCGGAGTTGATGGCAGGTGAGGGTCGAACTTGGGGATGGCGAAAGGAAGGGAGAGAAGGAGAGTGAGGAGTAGGTGGAAAAGGGGGTTGGAGGAGGAGGAGAGGGGAGCATAGGAGTTGGGAGGGGGGCGGGTGGTGTGGTGTGGAGGAGGAGCAGCAGGAGAGGGGGATCAGATGCGGAAGTGCAACTGTGCAAGGGAGAGGAGAGGAGGTGGGGGCTTCCTAAAAAAAAATAATTTTATATAAAAATTTCTTTATTTTTAAAGCATCAAAGGTCATAATAACATCAAAATAAGCAAGGAATATATATATATATATATATATATATATATATATATATATATATATATATATATATATATATATATAAGGTTATAGATGATTTTTTTAAAATTTATAGATATATATATATATGTAAAAATTTTTAAAAAAAGTTATTAGGATGTATAAATTGATATACAAATTGATGTATATTTATCATCATTCTTTTATTTGGGATAGGAAAATTTAAACTTGCATTTGGACTGCAGTCCAAGTTTGGCCAAATCAAAATTTAAAGAAGTGAAAATTGATCCTCCTTGTCCTCTTCTCTAACGCATCAAATAAAAAGAAAACCACCAACGTTTCCGCCTCCTCAGTAAACACTACCAGGAGACAACCTTCGGTTCAAAGTAAGTACCAACGTCAAATATCTCATCTTTGTGGATTGCAAATCTAGATTTCTATGCAGAAAATTAGCTCTTCAAAATAAAGACATAACCCTTATTTACCGAGGGATATCCTCCCAAAAATTTTACCGAAATGGGTTGTGATAAGCAAGCGATTGGCATCCCAAACATTTAACATCGAGATGACTCGTGATAAACAGGGTGATATCCCTTCCCTACATGGATATCCGCAGGTCTCAAGACTACCTCCTATTGACAACACGAGGTATCCACCTTTTCTAATCCTCTCGAGGAAGACAAACAAGGGATTCCCCACTTGGTAAATAAACTTCGATAAGGGAGTAACCATAAACGCCAACCTACATTTGCTTATCTGCCCCGTAAATTAGTTATACAACATAACTACAAATTAAGATATTACGAGGACTATTTTTAAAATAAAGGAAAACATGAAATATATAACGGTAAACCTTTTTTTTTCTCCACAGGATTCGGACTAAAGACGGACCGATGGATGGTTTCCTCGTCCACGAAAATGCGATTTTTTTTTTAGTTTGCTCAAAAATGAAATTTTTCTGAAAAGCTGAAAATGGAACCGGGAATTAGTGCGATCGTTCGCACGGCAAGTCTCACGTTGGACTCCAAGATGTGAATCGGGTGGATTTGAGTCCAATTTTGATAATATTAATTTTAAATTTATTTTTATTTAAAATTTTAATTTTTGTACATATTTTATTTATTTAATAAAAAATTTATTTCATATTCATTTATCCATCAGGTGTTTATTATTTCAATGGATATTCATTAACATATCTTATATGTCAATTTATATATAATTAAGAGATATTTAATAAAATTTATATAAAAATTACTAATACATATCAACAAATAATATAAAAAAAGATATTCTTTTATATTACAAAAGTGTATTATTTATTAAATTATATAAATATCTTATCATATAAGAAATAATTTAAGGAATAGATATGAGTTAATTTAAAAAGAAATATATTATTACACAAAATTTAACAAAAAAGAATAAACATTAAACCTAATGGGATATATAAATTTGAAGATATCCTTACTCATATTGAAATCTAAATCTAGTTAAAAATAATTTAATAAATCAAAATTTACCAGGTGGATATAATCTACTTAAAAAATACTAAATTGACATCCTAAACAGAAACACGGACCCAGAAAGGAGAGCATGAATTTAAACGTTTCTAAAATATTTTTTTTAAAGAACTATTATAATGTTGATCGACCGCTTCTCCCTCTTCCCAACCGGCTTTCCTTGCGGCCATAGAAAGCAACGTGCAGAACAGTGTTGTCCAACGCAACGCGGCCATCTGTCAAACCCTAATCCTAATCCTAATAGGAATAGGAAAGTAGTATTATTCTCAACTATAGGAACGGTAGGAATTAGGAATACCGGGTAGTTAGCACCTCTCCATCACCTTCGCTATATATAGCCTTAACCGATCAACGACTTCGATTCGTCCCGGAGAGAGAGCAACATCCGGATGAGTGCAACTAATTCAATCCATCAAATGCCGCCTCTGAAGCTCTACTCGAAAGTCCTCCGCATGAGCGCGATGCCGACGGCGCTACAGACGCAAGCGGAGGCGATCGTGATCTGCTTCTGCCTGGTGAAGGACAACCTCCGGGACACCATGAGCTTCGTCTCCCCCTTCGGCGGCGTCAAGTGCCTCCACAAGGGCCGCTTCCCCGACCGGGGCTACCTGCACCTCATATCCAAGACGAGGGCGTGCCTCGACCCGACCCGGTTCACGTACCCGTCCAACGGCAGGAGGTTGGCCCTGCGGCTCCTCTCTCTCGTCCGACTCTCCGAGGAGCAGGCGCCGCAGATGGAGGCGATCGTGCAGAGGGTCTCCCTCTTCCTACACTTAACCGCGAGGAAGATGTTGAAGTCAAGGGTCCGCCACGTGAAGGTGGTGGTGCTGATGCAGGCGGTCGGGTCGACCCGGTGGGACCAGCTCGAGGAGCTGCCCCGGCCTGAGGAGCGGGCGACGGCGGAGTCCTGCGCAATGGTGGCGGAGATGGAGGCGGCCACCGGGAAGGGGTACTGCGCGATCTGCTGCGAGGAGTTCGAGGAGGACGGGGTGAGGGCACCCTGTGGGCACGGGTCCCATCGGGGGTGCATGGCTCTTTGGTTGGACAGCCACCCTTCATGCCCGATGTGCCGCGGCGCATTGGGAGCCTCAGCCTCCTGCTCCTCCTCCTCCTAGAACTACCCTTAGGAGGAGTCGGAGGACGATGGCGATGATAAGAGAGACGATGGTCCCCTACAGGCCGACGAAGTGATCATCAAAGTACCATCATCGTCGCGTAGGCTGAATTCGGAGTTTTCGGGGATTCCCGATGCAGGAGTGTGACATTTTTCTTTCTTTTTCTTTTTGTTTTTTTTTTTGTTTTTGTTAAAGGACGATGGCCTATGCTGTTACATATCTGTTTTTTGCTTTCAGGGGATATTGCGTCTCGTTTGTGCTTACTTTACGGAAAAGAAAAATCTTTTAAATGGGGTCTTCCAATTTCGTAGGAGGAATTTGCAGTCGGATCTGTTAAAAGTGGATCGTCTAGTTTGTTGCTATATTGAACGATGGTGGAACGTTGTTAACGGAAAAAAAAAAGAAAAACGAGAAGTATGGTGGAAAATTTCAGAGCGGTGCAAACGCACACGCGCCAGGCACGTGTTTGGGGGAATTGGGCCGCCGAAGTCCTTCCTCGTTCGGCGTCGTTAACTCGAAAAGATAACGTCCTGGAGTTGGGCTTAAGAGATCGGAAGTAACGAATTCTTCCTTGGCCCACGAATTGATTTATTCTTCAATTTTATTTCACTATAACCCTACTTTCTCTTCTGTTGCCCCTCTCATCCCGACGCTCCGCCGTTATCCTCCTCTCAACCTCTCTCCTGTCACCGCAAGTATGGTTCGATCAATGTCTACCACCTTGTTCGTCGGAGGCTTGCGATGTCAGATCATTGTCACCTTTGGTCCACTGATTGTGGCAGCCACCGAATCAAAGGTTCCCTTGCTCTTGGGATTGAATGTTTTCATGCATTTTTCCATTTGCTTGATATGTTGTTTTTGTAATCGTTTCGATTCTTGATTTTCTTTGACCTTGCCGATGAATTTGGCGATCATTATTCCTAACAAGCAAATCGATGGCTACTTGGTTCATGAGTTAATGAACTACATTTCTTTTGAGCATGCCTCTTCAATTGTTTGTGTCGTGGGAAGGATATCATTGCTATGTTCTTTGTTTTGTTGCTTCACAGGAGATTCCTTTCTGTGCCTCATATGCCTCATAATAAAGTTACCCTTGCAAGCCTCAGTAGTTTTAATTTATTTGAGTGGTTGCATCAGATCGTTCTTTTTATTTCACTTGAAGGGTCGATTCCCACGTTATGAGTCATCCTCCCAATCCTTTCCATTCCATTCCTGTTGGGGTTGCATTAGTAATGATGTGTGGGAGGAAATATAATTGAATTTATGACTGAGGAGGATCTATAAATTGGGTTCATGGTCCTGGAAGTCATCTTGTGGGTTGTTCTGGAGCTATTTTTAGAAGAGGAAGAGGATAGCTTAGTATTGTTCCTAGGATTGTTCTTCCTTCCAAAATTTATGATCGTTCTTATTTTTTATTGTTGTTTGTGTTGTTAGCATAGGCGAGGTTGGCTCGCTTAAGGAGTTACTGCTACTTGATTGACTGAGGACTATGTACAAGGACCTTAGTTCCAAAAGCGTTGATAGGTAAGTTCTATTCCTCGTTTAATGCTCAATCTATCCTGTTAATTCTTGATGTTCTGGGTGATGTTAATGATAACCAACTTTTGTATTTAGTATTTTGGCACTTGATTGAATGCGTAGGGTCTGTTGTCATTTTTGCACCTACATTCGATTATGCAAAACAAATATATCATTATAGCAAGGGGAGTTTGCTCATATGATCAAATAAGAAATTAATAAGATTGTGAAACCTGTATGATGATTGATGCTTGCTTGGCACTTGATTGAATGCATAGAGTTTGCTAATTGATTCTTATGCTTGGTTGATGCCTGCTAAGGGCGATGATAGCGATTCATGCTGTCGATTATGTTTTTGGCATTATCTTTGGGATCATTAGTTAAAGCCTTCCTTAGATCCCAAACCATGAAAATAGGGGAATTTGGCATTAGTGGTATGGGTAGGGGGAAAAATGAGGATAGGGGGCACGGATCGCAAAATTAATAAAATGGGGTCATAGGTCGCTGGATATATTCGCTAGACCATAGGTCATTGGATGATCTGATGACCTTCAACAGATCACTGGATCTACTGATCCCCGCCTCTGACACGGCCATTACGGAGGTTGCTGGATGATTTAACGACCTCCAAGCAACCACTGGAGGTTTCAATCGTTGGCGGAGGTCGCTCGATGATCCAGTGACCTCTGATCAATTGTTACCTACCCTCACTCCTCTCCCCAGTCGGATATATAAACACACCCCCTCTTCTCTTCTCATTACATATTTTCTTCCATTCCCTCTTAAAAAATTTCCTCCATTCTCTTGTAAAAATTCTCTTCATTCATCTTGTTGCGATTTGAGAATGCGATTACGCTGAAACTCTGCATTGCAATCTCATTGAAATTCTGAAATTGAGATTGCAATCTTGTTGAGGCTTTAAATCTTATTCCACTCCAACATGTACATTTAGCAGTAAGGTAACTTGATCTTTTTTTAAAGAATAATTGGTTGTAGATTTTTTTGTGATAAAAAAAAATCTTTTTTGAGGTTAACTTTTTTTGTAGTAAATAATACTTTTATATTTTATTGATTGCAGACATGGCAGATAATATTGCGGTACTTAGGATTTATTGGGGTGTTAGAGTAATATCTACTTATTCTGGTATTGATTATATTGATGGTTTTTTGATGAATACAATAATTAACTATCGTACTTTATTCGAAAATTTGTTATGTACTGTATATAATATTAGTGGATATTCTGAATCATTTTATAAGCTTAAGTTAATATGTAAGTGGATAAACGAAGATGGTAGATCATTTCCTTATGATATTGAGAATCAACTCAAATGATGTTGGAGTTATTAGGAAGTATGTACAGTACAATCAACTTATATGTTGTAGCAGATCCATTAGGAAATCAGCCACTATACCCTCAATATGAAAATATAGATTCATGTTTAAATTATGACTTCAGTAGTGTTCCGTATTTATTATATTATACGATGTTAAGTTCCTCGTAACATATTCCAATGGATGAAGTGAGACATATATTAGAAGAACAATTACATCAAGTAGAAGAAGCAATTATTTTAGAACACAGAAATTTTGATCTAAACATTGAGGCTCATCAAAGTAATTTACATGAAAAAAATGATGAAAATGAAAATAATGGGCCTGATGATCATTGTATATCAACCATTACAAATGTCGTAGCTAGCGAGGAACCTCATCAAAATTTTGTAGAAAATAACGAAGATGTTGATAATGACGATGGTGACGATGACGACGGTGACAATGATAACTTAGAAGATGATGACTTAGAAGGAGAACCAATGGATGAAGTACTTTATTTACCTACTGATAATGATTGGATAAATCGAATGATAGATCAAGATGAGACGTCATTTTTTCCTCAATAAGGAGGAGAAAGAATGAATTGGATGATGAGAAGATGGAAAACTAAAGAAGATTTAAAATAAGACTTAGGGAAGTAGAGTGTTCAGAAAGGTGTGCAATATAAGAAAATTGTATCAAAGAAAAAACTCCTAACTATTGCGTACGTCGTTAATAGCTGCAAGTGGTGGTTGCATGCATCTATAGACAAGTCTTTTAATGATTGAATAGTGACTTACACAAGGATTAGAATGTACATTTGATTATTACAATTCATGAGAGGAAAAAATGGTTACAATGAAATTCATTTATATCTTTTAATGTTATTATTATAGGATTAGCTATTCCTATGGAAACAATGAAAGCTTCCTTTCAATTTTCAAGCAATCGTCAACAAAGTAGTAGTGTCCTACGTGCACATTCAAAGAGTGTGACATGCTTATGTAGAGTTCCAGCTGCACTCAGAGTTTCTAGATAGCCATGGAGTAAAGGTTGGAAGTTTTACTCTTGTCCACAAAATACATGCAAATTCTTTAAATGGGTAAATCTGAGAGAGGAGCATGAAGAGGAAGATCAGCTAATGCAAACCATGCAAGAAGAGAACGTTGAGTAAGGAAGAGATTTTGATTACGTACTACAATGGTTCATGACACCAATGTAAGAGTTGTGGAGTTGCAGAAAATTTTACATGAGTTATTGTTGCATGTCAAAGTGGGTATAATGTGTATTATCATAAACATTGTAATTAAAATGTATTATTAGTAGGTGTTGTTTTGTTACATTTAGTGCCTATTAATGTACATTTTACTATAAGAAAAACTACTTTTTCCATAATTACTTTGAAGACCCTATTATGGGATGATATTGCATTTCATCCAAACCCTATTAGGCCTTCGGCAACCCATTTAACTAGTTGCATTCTTGCCATTCTTAAGACCATGACTTGTGCTCATCTTGTAGGTTCTAAGGGAGGGGGATGAGATTTGCGTGAAATGAAATAATGCGGAAATAAAAATAAATAATCTCGCAAAACAGAATCACACAAGTATACAATGATTCAATTATAAGACATCTGGGATAATAATAAGACGTCTAATCCTAAGATGGTTTCCTTCCTGTTTTCAAAAGATCGAAATAGGGTTCTAGTGGTAAGTTTCACAAACGAGAGGTCAGACATCTAGTAATAGTTCTAGATGTCCGGAAATAGGATTTTCTGTGAGAATTGATTACCCGATAGCATAATGTTTATTTATCAGACGTTTGGGATGCTCTACGGATGTTTGAAAATAGATGTGAACAAGCCAATAGTCCTCTAGTTAGACATTTGGTAAGGTCCTTAGACGTCTGGACTATGGGCTAGACGTCTGAAGGTGGCAGACAGAGGCTAGGTTACAAGCCTAAGTATTTTTGACGTCTGGTCAAACAGTCAGATGTTTTAAAGTCTAGGATAAGACGTCTGATGTTAAGATTGGACGTTTGATCAGGTTGTCTGATGCCTATTTTACTTTTTTGATTTATCTAAGAGTTTGTGTAAGTGTCCTAGGATAGTGTATTTTTTCTTAGGACTACTAAGTTTGTCTAAGTGTCCTAGGATAGTTTAATGTCACTAATAGTGATTTTTGTTATAGTGTTTAGTCGACTTGTATATGCAACTTTAGTGGTCACTACATTATAATTTGAGTTTGTCTTTTGTTGGAAATTGTTAAATAGAATTTTGGAATTAAAGTTTTTAATTTTTGTTTGTCTTTGATAATAGTAATATCTCAGGACTTTACAATGATAATTTAGCATAATTTCTCTATGTAAGTACGTAGCTTGACGAATGTACATATAATTGTTTCATCGAAGAAAATAATAATTGCTCTTAAATTATAAAGCATGAATACAACATTTGAGACGTTTAACTAAATATGTCTTACAACTCATATTATTTACAATTAATGTTGTCGAGCAACATTACTTATAGCACTACTGAATGCACTGAAAAAACCTTTGTGTTGCCTACCTTCCCTTCCTCCACGTTTACCCCTACCTCGTGACGAATCTTGTTGTGCAACCCTTCATCTTTCTCTCTCAAGATCGTCACGATCTAGCTGAATAGACCTGCTGTCAACATTAGATCGGCCATGTATGCTTCTAATGTCCGGTGTATAACCCTCATTATCACTTTCAATGTTGTCGCTTTCTTGTTGTTGGATTTGTGGTTCATTCCAAATCTATGGAGGTCTCGGATGTTGATTGGTAAGCATTGGAGGGGGTTGAAATGGTGGTTTAGATGGGTCTGAACTTGATACAGAATACCTTGATAAGTATGGATTTTGATTGAACCTAAAAAAAATAAATCTACAAAACTACCTACCTGACTCTCAGAAGGATCAAAATTTGGAACTTACGATGATCCTTCTCCACACGGATTGTAAGCATACGATGGTTGAGTAGACTGCGTTGGGTTGTAAGTATAATTCATCAATTGCTCCATGTAATCCATTGGAAGAGGCTGGGTAAACAACGTCGGAGGAGGTTGGGTAAAGTGTATCAGAGGTTGGGTGTACTGCATTGGAGGTGGGCTGACATCCTCCTCGGAAATAGCATCTGTGGATTCATTCCTAACTCCATGGTCTTCATTGTCATGTAACTCATACTCTTCTATCTTCTTGGTAAGTTGGTCAACTAAGTCCTTCATTTTCTTTTCTCTTATGTTTGACCGTAAATGAGGTGTATTTAACCACCTTGTCATCTGTTCTTTTGCTTTGAAGACAAGGCTTACCTAAAATTAAGCAAAATAAATGAGCGTTATTAAAAAATATATATAAATTAGAATTTTAATAATTCATTTAAAATATAGTTTTCTTACCAAGTCTCTCTCAATTGGGCCCCAAGGTTCATATACGACTATAGGTTGTGGCATCTGTTCCTGCACCCACATTCTGGTCTTCCTCCAATACCATTGCAAGTAACGTTGTCTAACTTCTCTATATGTACCTTGTAAATCATGTTCCTCAACAATTGCTTCCAGCCTCCAAGTCCACCGATCAATGTACCCTACATGATATGTTGCCCATGATATGTTCGGGTATGTGTTGCTTCAACCCGAACTGTGCCATCACACGATCATGAACATAAATGACTACTATATTATAACAACAAGCATGTCTTGAATCTCCAAACCACTGAATTTACAAAACAGATTGGATGAATGTACTGTATCCTCCCATTTTTGTAAGGATTCCAAATCACCTATAATACGAATAAAAATATTTTGAATATTGTTATTACATAATAAATCAATAATTTATGATAAATATGGAATTTAGTTAGACTAATTATATGTTATCTGATGAGTGAGTTCCATATCTAATTCATTTTGGTAGTAAATATGATTTGTTATTCTCACATTGTTATTAAATTCTTTATTATTGCTCCACCTGAAACATAACTATCATGTTAAGAAAAGAGTAATGAATTTAATAATTATTATTATATTAAATATTTTGAACCTACCATACGCCTAACAGTGCAATATGTAACAAATGAGCTGGAAATGACATTTCCTTTGGCCTCTTAAATCCATAACTACAAATAAAATTTAAATATTATAACATATATTTGAAGAAATTTATAAAGTTTATATAAATTAATGTAAAAATTACCTGTAACATCATAAAAAAAGTGTATACATTTGTTGTTGAACAACGTGTTGTTTCATTTAGTTGGTGGTACAACTGAGCAAGTGAAGCAGCTCCCCAAGTTAGTTGCCTGCATACTTCAAGATCTTCTACTAGTAATAAATACCTGCAGATTTATTAAAATATTGGTCAAGTATGCATAAAAAACATTATTCGAGAATATTATATGTGTTTTATTCACGGTACCTAATTGAGACCTTATTTTTGCTCGAATCTGGAAGGATACTAGCTCCTAAGTAAATCAAAATAATGCCTCGAGCATATCTAATCGCATCATCTTCTATCTCTATAGACTCGAGGTCATCTATAAATTTACACTTTAACCATGTCATACTTAACCCTTTAGAGGTTAAGTTCTTCTTACTTGGGTTCTCATCCGACTCTTCTCCAAGTAATTCTACACACTTTTCCCTCCAATCTCCGCGTTGTACAACACCTATCATAGGTGGGCCATGCACGCGAAGACCCGTCAAAATCGCGACATCTTGTAATGTCTCGATAGCTTTTCCTTCCGGCAGATGAAAAGTGTGAGTTTCTATATGCCAGCGCTCAACCATAGCATGTATAAGTGAATGATTGAGTTGCGACCTCGGCAAACGAGTGGTCGTTCCAAAACTTGCTAACTCCAACTGGTCTTCCACTAAATTATTTTTTTCCCTAATACTTAATTTATCATTATGGTATGTTCAATAAATCTCACATACAATAAAAGTTCTTAGAATTAAAAAAAATTTTCAAAAATCACTTATATAAATAAATAATATTAAATAATAAAATTTGCAATACCTGCGTAACATCATGTTGATCCAGATTGGAGATATGAGGACAGTCTCTTAGAATTAAATAATAAGCTCGTAATCACCTACGTTCTGTCGTGTCATTTATTATTATATGATAAGAGAAAAAATATGTATATAATAAAATAAAAAAGCTAGTATATGCATAATTAACAAAATATAAAAGTGTTAATTATTAAACAAAAAAAAGTTAACCTAAAAAAAGCTTCTTTATATAATTAAAAACAATGGTTACATTGCAATCATTATTATTATCAAATACAAAATAACAATTTTATTTAACGTTATTGCACATGATATGGATGACATAATATTACATATTATTGCATTTTATAAATTTATTAATTCTTAATATCTTATATATTATTATAGTAATCAAAATAAAATAAATTAGTACAAATGCATATAAAATAACTATACATGATATTAATTATTCTTTTAGAAAAATAAAATTATCTTACTACGAAATATAGATGTTGGAGTAGAGTGGAAGAAAATTCAAAGTTAGGGAGAGAATCTTAACAAGATCAATAGATAAAGAGGAAAATTTCTTAAGAGAGATTGAAGAGTGTTGTGTGGTGAAAAGAGGGGAGGGGGGCATTTATATAGGCGAGCTGTGGAGGGAGGAGCACGAGGGCGGGGCAACGTTTACCTATAGGTCGTTGGATCACTGCTTAACATTCTGCTTTGCCTAACAGTTGGCCAGAGATCGCTAGATCATCTAACAACCTTTGACAGGTCGCTAGATCATCCAACGACCTTTGTCGAACCTTCTAACGATTACTAATCAAAGGTCGTCAGATCATCTGACAACCTCTCCCCGACCCCGGTTCCCACCTCAAATATCCAGCGACCTATGGTCTCTTTTTAATAATTTCAGAATTCGTTTCCCAAATTTCCTCCTCCATGCCCCTTTTTCCCAAAACCTGTATGATGATTGATGCATGCTTGGCACTTGATTGAATGCATAGAGTTTGCTAATTGATTTTTATGCTTGGTTGATGCTTGCCAAGGGTGATGACAGCGGTTCATGTTGTCGATTATGTTTCTGGCATTATCTTTGGGATCATTAGTTAAAGCCTTCCTGATATCCTAAACCACGAAAATATTTATAATTTCATCATTTTGTGTGTTGGGATTGAGTTTTGGGAATGTTATATTTCATGTCATTTGTGTTGGAGTTTTTGACAATAGGACTTTGAGATATACTGTAATGTTTTACCTATGATTATTATTATTTTTTTAATCGTCCTACTTTGTTAGTAAAGGGGAAGGCTGATTCACACATAAGAAAAAATAATGGTCTTATATCATATGTGTGGTCTTCTATTTTATGAAGTAGACGTTTGCTATTATGCCTTCATATTTGTATCTTCCAATAAGTGGGTTCACCTAATTTTTTGTTTTCTTGATGCCTTCTTAGGGTGATGAGTATGGTTCGTGCTGTCGATTTTGATGTTTTTGGTTTTATGTTTGCGTTCTTTGGTTAAAACCTTCATAGTGGTCTAGATCCTAATCTATGGAAATGTTTTTGTTTTTATCATTTTGGGTGCTAAGATTAAGGTTTGGGAATGTTATATTTCATGTCATTTGTGTTGGGGTTTTTCACAATGTGACTCCAAGATACATCATAATGTTTTACCTGTGATTTTCTTTCTTTCAAAACTTCCTGCTTTGTTAGTGAAGGGGAAGGTTGATTCACATGTAAGGAAAAATAATGGTCTTAGATCATATGTGAGGTCTTCTATTTTATGAAGTCAAGAATAGACATCCACTATTATGTCTTATAATTTGCATCTTCCAATATGTGGTTTCACCTATTTTTATAAAGTCATTTTAGATGTTATATTAAGCATTCTGTTGATATATATTGCAATTTGGAATATATGTTCATTTCTAAAATCAACCTTGAATCTACATAGGAATATGCAATGCCAAATATGTACATTTGTAGTCCACTGATATGTCAATGGAAGTACTTATTGTCACTATTCTTTTCCTGATTTGCTGATTTTTAGTTTGTAAAGGCTTAGTGGGAACTATAGATTTAAGGTGTCGAATCTCCTTTCCAATATCTTTTACCCTATTCGTGTTAGTATCCAATTATAAGAAAACCTTTCACATAACAAGCTCAACTGAATTTAGCAGTGTTCATTTATTTTGCCACCTAACTTTTACCAAAACCAGATAAGAAGCAACAAGACCCCTTTCCCAAGGTAGACCTTTACTTAAGCTACAAATGTATAAATTTATCATACAACATCAAGCTCATGCAATTGAATTAGACATATCAGTAAGTTTTGTGAAGTAATGATACTCAACTATAGCTCGAACAATCAACTTACATGACACAACTATGCATAGCAAAGCACTCTTGTTTTCTTCCTAAGAAAGTAATCCTTTATAAAAATGAATGCCAACAACCATAGCAAATAACGGAGTCGTATAACAATTATAACCACAAGTTTATTTGATCACAAACAACTCCTATGCTTAATTGGTGGGAGTTCTTGTAGAATGGTATTCTTTTGACAATGTAAAATCACCATCATCTAGTAGCTAACTCTAAACTGTGCAACCAATTTTGTTTTAAGCTGATCACTCATATTCCTTACTATGTCAAATTACCATAATAACATTTAGTAGAGACAATGTCAAATTAGTAAAGTAATAATATGAAATTACCTTACCATGACACACTTTTTAACATGTAGTCGTAGTAGTACTTCAACTTATATATGTGTCATTAGATTTTTAAAATTTGTAGAATGTAAGGTAATCCAAGCCAACTTAGCACATCCAAGGTGCGTGCTAAGAAATGGGAGCCTAAACAAGATATAGCACTCCTGCACATATTGTTGGATCATTACAATTATAGGGACTAGAAGGAAGGGTCCTTCAAAAAAATGCTTAGAAGGAAATAGATAAGGAGTTTAATGCTGCAACTCAACTCATGTGAACTATGATCACGACAAGATCCTCTAAGGTTGGAAGACCCTTAAAAAGAATTGTTTGTATCACTAGATATTGATAATGAGTGGTTGGGGACTAGCTAGACCTAATCACAAAGGCTCCAGTAACTCCATCTCCCTCTGTTTAGGGAGAAGTACAACCTCGTCCAATCTCTTACCTATTCTTTATAGGGTACTAAATATCATCGGAAATGTGTTATTGTCTTTGTCTCATAGTTGTCCAACTAGCTTCGATAGTTGAAAGATCATCTTTTCCCATTTTGTGATGACATAAACATGATTGTTGGATGAGACACATATCCATTGGGGACATGCCATGTTGTCCAATGTAGATGATGAGTATGAAGCACCTATAGAGGATTTCACACCTACCTTAATAGGAACCGGTAATCAGTCATCTTGATGGGCTTCCTTGTTCACATCTCCCCATTCCTTTCATGAGGGACCACCTATAACCTTGATGCAAAATGTAGGGAGCATCAATCTTGGCTTTGGTTTTGGGAGTGGCAAGTGATAGTAGTGTTGGTGCAAACACACCACGATTGTTGATTCTGATAATAACAAAACACTTGCTATTTACGGTTGCATTTGAAAGTAAGCTTTAAGGATAAATGTGAAAGAAAACAAGTGCAGCTTAAGTCCATGAAGGAATGGAGGAGCTTGAAGGAGGGACAAAAGTATCAAGGAGCTGTGAAGATGGAAAGTTGGACTTAAAGATTAGAGAAGAAGAATATGACTTAAAAATATTATTGTCTTTGCATTTTATTTTGTTTATTCTTTTTTAGATTTATGTTAAAGAGCCCAAAATATAGTTTCTTAGGTCCTAGACACATTCACTAAAACTTAGGACTCTTAGACAAATCTCGAAATCCAGTGAGAAAGCCAAAATAGTTAACATAATCCTTATTAGACGTCCACAATAATCATTAGGAGTCTGATAATCTCTTTTAAGTCGTTTGATAATATAACCCGATGTCCAGTTTCCAAATAGCTTAACCTTACCATGTCTTGCCTTCAACTTTAGACGACCATATCTCCTTCTAGACATCCATATCTATCCATAGATGTCTGAAGAATTTATCATTCATCCAATAAAAGGATTGTTGGACCTAAATGCCTCTTGCCAGAACAAAATCTTCTTGAGACTCTTAACCAATATTTTACTACTACTCACCCAGACGTCCAAAACCTGTTCCAGACGTCTAATAAAGAGATATTAGGCCAAATTTAACCCAAATCTTGATTTGTTAGACCTAATATAACCGTTAGCTTCTCAGAAAATCAATTCTTGAAGGTTAGCTTTAGTTTTAGATGTCCAATAACATCTCCAGACGTCCTATAAACATCTGATGGTTAAACATTGGATCCTTGTTTGGATCTGATCACTTCCAGGAACAAACCCACTCATTTTCAGGCATCCAATAATTCATCCTGACATCTTATAATGAGCAATCAGACATCTGATTCATTGTGACATGTATACTGTTTAGGTCTAATTAATTTTAGGAACATTGACCCTTGTTTTCAGATGTCTAGATCTTTGGTCAGACGTCCAGAAGCTCCATACTAGATGTCTGACATATTTTTTAGTCATCTGATTCTACTATCAGACCTAATTATTGCTTGATCTTATTTGGATTTCAACCCAATCCTTTGAGATTTGATCCCAATGGCTATAAGGTCTCTCCTAAGCCTTCTTAAAGCTTCCTAACACATCTATAAATAGAAGAGAACCTCTCCTCTTTTACATATAACCTTAGGGACAATTCTTTCCACCATTAAACACTTTGAGAAGAAGTCTAAGAAGAAGAAACTAGTCCTTGCTCCCCAAGCACTACATTCCACATCTGAGAGCATTGAGCCTCTATGTAATCATGCCCATCCACTTAGCCAGTTTACAAGCACAGAGTTGGAGACTTATGGAGGAGTTGGGCAATTGGCGACCCCGAGTCATAGGGGTATTGTGGGGCAGTGACGATGACACGACAGACGCGACAAGAGCTGATAGACCGCATCATCGCAGGACAGATGGCAGACCTGCACTTACAGACGTTGCGAGACAGAGTACTATCGGGGGACCTAGGAGACTTCTCTTTTACAGACGAGGTGCTACACATGAGGGGACGTTTGTGTGTTCCCACGGATGGGGAGTTGTTGAGAGAGCTCTTGACGGAGGCGCACGGGTCTAGATTCACCATACATCTCATGAACACAAAGATGTATTATGATCTGAGGCATGACTTTTGGTGGAGAGGGATGAAGCGGGATGTGGGTGAGTTCGTGCAGTAGTGTTTGGTGTGCCAGCAGGTGAAGGCCGAGCACCAGAGACCTTCTGGGCTGTTGCAGCCACTTCCTGTGCCAGAGTGGAAGTGGGAGAGCATCACCATGGACTTAGTGGTGGGTCTACCCATTACCCAGCAGGGACACGACGTAGTCTGGGTGATAGTGGACAGGTTGACGAAGATGGCACGTTTCCTGCCGATACGAGTCACTTTGGGACCATCACAGTTGGCAGAGAGGTACATTCACAATGTGGTACGTCTGCACGGAGTTCCACGTGAGATTGTATCCGACCGGGATACCCGTTTGACTTCCCAGTTTTGGGCTGAGTTTCAGCAGGCTTTAGGGACACAGTTGAGGTTCAGTATTGCGTACCACCCCCAAACGGACGGACAATTAGAGTGTACTGTACAGACACTTGAGGACCTCTTGCACGCCTGTGTACTAGACTGGAGAGGCTCTTGGGAGGAGCACTTATCCCTAGCAGAGTTTGCATATAATAACAATTATCACTCGAGAATTGGCATGGCACCTTATGAGGCTCTGTATGGACGGAGGTGTACTACGCCCTTGAGTTGGGTTGAGGTGGGGACCAAGTGGGAGGTTGGCCCCAGGCTGATCCGGTAGAGTCAGGAGGTGGTAGAGCAGATCCACAGACGACTCTGCACTGTTAGGAGCAGGCAGAAGAGTTATGCTGACTGGAAATGCAGAGAGGTGCAGTTCGAGATTGAGGATCACGTCTTTCTTCGTGTTTCGCCTATGAAGGGCCTGCTGTGTTTTGGGGTGAAGGGGAAGCTTGCGCCGAGGTTTGTGGGGCCTTTTGAGGTCCTGGAGCGGGTAGGACCCGTTGCTTACCGGCTTGCCCTTCCTCCCCAGTTTCTGGTGTGCACGACGTATTCCACGTGTCCAACCTCAGGAAGTACATCATCGATCCCAGTCACGAGAGTGTCGAGGTGGGTGATGACCTGACCTATCCTGAGAGACCAGTGCAGATACTAGACAGGGCGTCCGGAGTCTGAGACGGAAGCAGGTACCCCTGGTGAAGGTTTTGTAGAGGAGCCAGTGGTACGAGGAGGCTACCTGGGAGCCTAAGACGGTGATGCGAGAGCAGTACCCGAAGCTTTTTGAGGGTACGTCTTTTCGGACCGACTTCGATCCTCTTTAAGTTATGCTTTTTATATTCCTTTTTTCGCACCTTAGCTCGTTCAAGTTTCGGGGACGAAACTTCCTTTAAGTTTGTTATGATGCAAAGACCCATTCTGATTTGAGCCCTTTAAGATGTCTGGAGTGTCAGTCAGACGTTTGGCCAGACGTCTGGACCCCTTCCCGGACGTATGGAAATTGAAAAATTTGTACATAGCATGCATTCTGCACGCAGGCAGCGTGCAGACCCTCCTCTCTCCTTCCTCCTTTTTCCTTCGCCAAACCTTAACCCCTCGGCTACAAAAGAGACCCCCCTTTCTCTCCTCTCCACTCCACCACCTTCCACTCCACTGCCGTGGGCTGAGGCGCACGCGAGAGAGAGAGAGAGAGAGTGAGGAGGGGGAGCGGGCGTGAATAGGAGAGGGTCGAGGTCGCAAGCTTCGTGGAGGCTCACACGGCCATCGCGGTGCATGTGGGAGGAGGAGGATGTTGGGGCGTCATCCTCGACCTTCTGCAGCAGTTGAAGCTGTAGCGGAGTGGAAGGAGCCGCTGCGGAGCGTAGTCTGGTACTAGAGTTTTTCCAGTATTATATGTCCAAAGTTTCTTTCGAATGACTAGCTGGACGTTTGGCGTTGACACCAGACGTTTGAAAGCGGGTGTATTGCGAAGGTACATCTTCCTCATGGTTACGGCCATGCAGGCCGCACCGCAGGTGTGATCTGCTTGGCTAAAAGTGGTGTGCTGCTCTGTCGTATGTAGGAGTAGCTTTGGGAAGGTTCGTGGCACACCCTTCCACGCTTTTTGGACGTCTGGATAGCTTACCAGACGGCCGGAGGCATTCCCAGACGACCGGAGGACTGGTCAGACTTCTGGAACTGAGTCCAGACAGTCGTGGAGGAGTCCTGGACGTCTGAGATCACCGCAAGAGCTTGAGGTGGGTCTTTGTGACTTGTAAGACGTCTGGACTTGTTTCCAGACATCTGATTTGGGTCTGCAGACACGTTTTTGACCCGTTTAGGGTCCGATTGGGATTCGTTTTACGCAAACAAAGTATCTGTGGTTTCCATGTGAATTCCTCTACATTTTATAAACCTTTATACACTATTCTGAATGTTCCATTGTGATGTGTTCCTTGGTATAAGACTTCGACCTGTTACGTGTCTGGGGCTTGTAGAGGCGCGTGAGCCTGCAGTTCGAGCCCCTAGTACTCCTCGATTGTCTGATAGAGTGGTCCACCTTGTTCTACTTATAAAATATGAATGCATCTATGAAAACTAGATAACTGGAAACCTAGGATGTGGCATGAACCCTAGGATGAGATATGGTTGAATCGCTTGTTTGCGTGATTGAAATTGTATTTATAAATGAATGCGCTAGATTATTAGCAACTACCTGTTAATAAATACGAGCTGCCTGATAAAATATGAGCTACCTGAGATAACTAAACAATTACCTGTGATATTACTTATTACATGTGTTAAATTGTGGAAATACGAGCTGCATGTATATAAACGAGAACCAAATTGTGAATGATGAAATTTGAATTGGAATAATGTGGTGAACATGAGTATGAACCCTATGGGGAGTTAGGAGTAGAGCTCCTGTGGATAGATGGAAAAGCTTAGTATGTGGATGGGAAGTGTGCTGGCCCTTAAGTACGTGGTTCCAAGGAGAGCAACTGTCCCCTTTTAGTGTAGAGCAGAGCTAGCTGCCCTTGGGTTGGGACCTGGGGTTTGGATTGGCCACTCTACACCGACTTCTATTGGCCTTCGTGTACATGGTATCGAGGCGAGCTACTAGTGTAGGGAGGGAGCTAGCCACCCCATGGGACTTGGGGTTCAGATAGCCACCTTACACCGACTTATTAGGCCCTCTGGGCAAACCGAGGTTGTCAGATGAGGGTGCACAGATTGTGGAGGGGCGAGACCCCTGTTTCTGAGAGGGCTAGGCCCTATACTGTTCCATGCTGTACTTTGGGCGTACTCGCTAGCGGAAACGACTGACCGCGTGCCAGTGCGGGGTAGTTACCTGTGCGCTTATCGCACGTGCCGTAGTCATCGCTACGTTGTCAGTGACCTCGGGGTGGTTGACTGGGTGTAGGACTACCACAGGGGACTCTCCCGACCAGGAGAGCACCACATTTACCTTCTACTCTTTGGAAAAGACTGCAATCAAGATCGTTCCCACGAGGAACGTGCAAGATCAAGAAAGAAATCTAAAAGTAAACCAATGGAGTAAAAAGAAATTACCTGTAAAATAAATAACTGGAAAGGGATAAATTTACCTGCTAGTTTTTACTGCTTTAGATAGTTGGTTACCACTCTACTCAGTGTTCGCTGACTCCGTTTTCTCATAACACTATTCAGGTCCAGGAGTTGAGCAGCCCAAGATATCGGCTGCAGAGGGTGTTGGGCCTAGTCGAGCCCAGCCATAGTTTTCTGTACTTTTATTGTACTCTCTTTTCGCTATAGTGAGTTTCAGACTTTTGTTTACTGTTCCTGTTACTGTACTTTTGTTCTATTTTTTTCCTTTTGTTGTGGTGGTATGTACTGATTAGTAGCTTTTTCCTTTACTGCTTGTACACTTTTACTGTTAGTTACATTGCATAGTGAATGTGGTTTATTTTCCTGCTTTTCGATTATTTCTTGTTGGACGACTAGATCTTGGGATTAGTCGAGGCGAGCCGGTCTCGGATTCTGTAGGGATTCGAGAACCGGGTCGTAATAGGAAATAATCCTTGCCTATAGGAGCTTAGTTTAAATTATATTTTGTTGCTTTGTAGGTGTTGTTTCTATTTCGTTTTTGGTTGGGTATTCGCGTGACGAATTCTCGTCTCCTTCGTGAGACAAAATACTCTTCGTGAAGAAGATGGGTTTGAGGTACACTACCCTTGGGTTAAAGCAGTGTAGTTGTACTGAGGTTGTGCCACCCTCATTTAAGTGGTACGTATAGTGGATTTGATATATTTGGTAGATCGGGAAATCCTAATTCAAGAGACTTGGGTGGTGATTTTTACCCGAGTTGGGCTTCCACCTAAAATACTTGTATAATTATGTTGAATGCTTGTGTGATTGGTTAGCTATATTAATTTTTTTTATACCACACTATTCACCCCCCTCTAGTGTGAAATCTCAGGTGGAAATACGCAGTTTTATAAAGGATGCAAATTAAGTCATTACAATGCGTAAAACCTGAAGAACTTTTAATCCTAGATAGTGAGAGTATCTAGGGTTATCGAAGAAGGAAACTTTAGTTATAAAAGCGAAGAAGCTCTCTCTCATCTCTCAAATCTTCCTTTTTTATGGTTTTTAGAAATTGGGGCATTTGAAATGAATTACACCTAAGTAAAAATATCAAATAAACGAAACCCTCCCTTCCTAAGCTCACCCTAGGAAAGTGTGACCTAGTGTAATTAGGAAGGTGGTGTGTGTGCAACAAAAATTATGTCAACATAAGAAGCATAAAAGACCACAAAAATTGAAAGGAGAAACTTGCTTTAAATGAAAAAAATAAATGTGACAAATGAAGGGCTCACTTGTGTAGATGGTTCCTACACAAGTAACCTCCAAAAATAGAGGAAATCTTTTTACACTAAAAGCAAGTACAAAGAAAGAAAAAGAGATGGAAGAATCACCAAAATGGCTCGACATGATCTTCGCTCCAAGTATAGCTACTCCCACAATTGTAGGAGATCCTCTCCTCACTCCTTTAATGATGCTCTTTCTCCTAGCAATCTAGGGTGGTAGATGTCCACCCTCTTCCTCTTGCCTACCCATCCTTCTAATGGGGTCCTTGGCTTAGCTCCATAGAAGGAGGGGCAATGGGATACTAGAGGGGCATGGTAGGATCCCTCTTGTTAAGACCTGAGTCATTAAGCCTTTTTAAGACGTCTGTACTTTAGGTCAGACGTCTGGTAAGACGTCTAGATTAAGGGTCAGACGTCTTGCAAGATGTCTGGACCCATTCCCAGACGTCTGAAAATCGAGAATTTCATGTATGTCCTTACGTTTGCGCGCGTGTTGCACGCAGACAGTACGTGACATCATTTTTCTTTTCCTTCTCTCTCCTCTCGCCGACGCAAACCCTAACCCAACACCTTATTTAAACCCCCCTCCTCTCCCTCGTTCACCCCACTTCTAGCCACCCTTCTCCTTCCTCCAGTGAGAGGAGCGAGCAGCGAGTAGCGATTGGCGTGGGAGGAGAGGAGCAGCAAGGGGAAGAGAGGAGAGCAAATGCGTAAGCTCATGTGGGAGCTCGCCGGAGAGCTCACGACTGGTCGACACGTGCGCGAGGCGTAGAGGTGCGTTGGGGAGATCCTCCTCGACACTGCTGCAGCCGGAGCAGCAGGCGAGCGGGTGCAGTGCGGCCACGCGCGGTGCGAGAAGGCAAAGGCAGGTTCTGATTCTGGGTTTTTTCCCAGAATCAGATGTCTGGATCGACGTCCAGACGTCGTAGGCGACATCTGGAGGAGGTTCTAGACGACTGAGAGGTAAGTTTCGCGACGTACACCTTCTTTGCGGATACGGCCATGCAGGCCGTTCCGCCGAGGCACAGTTTCGTGCCATATTGAGGAGATTTTCATTGACGCGTGCAGGATTCTTTGTAGGAAGGCGTGGGACACGCCCTCCCACGCAGTTCAGATGTCTGGGCGAGGTACCAGACTACGGAAAGTGTTTCCAGACGTCCGGAGAGGTTGTTGGACGTCTGGAACTGGGTCCAGACGGTCCAGCGGAGTTCCTGGATGTCTGAGGAGTGGTGCAGGAGTTGAGGTATGGCTCTGGACTCTTTTAAGACGTCTGGAAGGTGTTCTAGACGTCTGATGTGAATCAGAATTACTGTTTTTGACCCGTTTAGGGTTTGTTTGAGGTCTGATTTCTTCAATTAAGATACCATTGTTTCCTGTATAAATTCCTCTACTTGTTGGAATACTTTCTATATTGTTCTGAGTAGTCTTTTGTGAATGATCATTGTGATAGGACCTCGTTCCGTTGCGAGTTTGGGGTTTACTGAGGCACGTGGACCTGCCGATCAAGCCCCCACTACTCCTGGGTTTACTGGTAGAGTGGCTACCCCTAGTTTAATTACAAACCTGAATGCATATGTGGAATGAATGATTAGATCCTAGGGTATGGCATGAATCCTAGGACTAGAAACACTGGAATATTGTATTGAATGTATGGATTGCAGTCTTGGATGAGTAGATAAAATGATAATAATTGCCTGTAAATGGATAATAGCTGCCTGTAAAATGTAAAGTACTTATGCTAGAAACTGTTGCATGTAAATTCATGTTGTTTACACTAAATGTCATAATATGAGCTGCATGTATATGAATTGGAAATGGAAGGGTGAATGTTGGAAACACGAGCTACCTGTGAATAAACCTGGAATATGAACACTAAAGTTACATGTTACATGTGTAGATCCTGAGAAATGGAAATAGAAATGATGATACCTAGTATGGCTTGGCCTGAGAAACATGAGCATGAACTCTCGGGGAATTAGGAGTAGAGCTCCTGGAAATAAATGGAAGGGAACTGGAAATGTGAATGGGAAGTGAGTTAGCCCTTGAGTACGGAGTACCAAGGAGAGAGACTGTCCCCTTGTTTAGTGTAGAGCGAAGCTAGCCGCCCTAGGGTTGGGACTCGAGGTTAGGATTGGTCACTTTGTACCAACTTTTTGGCCCTCGCGTACACAGTACTGGGGGGAGCTACTAGTGTAGGGAGAGAGCTAGCCACCCCATGGGGCTCGGGGTTCAGCTAGCTGCCTTACACCGACTTGTTAGGCCCACTGGGCAAACCAGGGTAGTCAGGCGAGGGTGTGCGGACTGTGGAGGGGCGAGACCCCTGTTTGGTTCTTAGGGGCTAGACCCCTGTTACTGAGAAGGCTATGCCCTATACTGGTTCCGTGCTATGCTTTGGGCGCACCCGATAACGGAAATGGCTGATCGCGTGCCAGTGCGGGGTAGCTACCCGTGCATTTATCGCGTGTGCCGTAGTCACCGTTTCGTCTGTCAGTGACTTTGGGGTGGTTGACTGAGTGTAGGACCACCACAGGGGACTCTCCCAGCCAGGAGAGCACCACGTGCTACTTCTACTCTTTGGAAAAGACTGCAATGAAGATCGTTCCCACGAGCAATAGTCGAGATCAAGAAAAAGACCTGATAAATAAATCAAGTGGTGAAAGAAAGAATAACTAGTTAAAGAAAGAAAGAAATTGAAAAACAACAGCTACCTGTCCACCTTTACTGTTTTAATTAGTTGGTTGCCACTCTACTCAGCGTTCGCTGACGTTTTGTACTCATAACCTTTTTCAGGTCCAGGTGTTGAGTAGCCAGAGCCTATGGCTGCAGAGGGTGCTGGGCCCAGTAGAGCTCAGTAGTTATAGGTTTCTATTGTACTTCGTTTCCTATTGTAGTGAGTAGTTTATTACACTTCTGTACTCTTTCATTGTGAACTTTATATTCCTATATTCGTTTACTTTCCTACTGTTGTGGTGCTATGTACTGCAGTAGTTTATTTCATTACTACTATACTTTTGTTACTATTAGTTGCTTGCTTGGTGAATGTAACTTATTTGACTGCTTTTTGGTTACTTTCTCATTGGACGATTGGGTCTTGGGATCAGTCGAGTCGGTCCAGTCTCGTGTCTTGTAGGGATTCGAGAACCGGGTCGTAACAAGATGGTATCAGAGCAAGGTCGTCCCGAGAAGTGAACCAACTAGCTGGAAAATAACCGATTCACGTGCTTGTGACTAGAGTAACCACCATGACGTACCTTTTGACATTTATTCTGGGTTTCCTTTTGTGAATGTCTTTGGAATTGACATCTTTCTATTCTGTGTTCGCATCTCCTTGTAGGAGATGCCTCGACGTGGAGTCAGTGAGGCGGGTCGCGGATGCGATCGAGGACGAGGTCGGAGGGGCAGACGCGTTGAGCCTGACGTCTCAGTGGATCAACCACTACTTTCGGGCGTTCAGGCCTAGGACCTCGCCCAGCTAATACGGGAGATCGTACAAGAGAAGCTCCACCCGCCTCCATGGGTGCCTCTCCCTGGGGCTGCGGAGGGGGGGTCCTCTGTGGGACCGCGAGACAGACACAGCGCTGGACGTGGTGGAGGGGGTGGTCCTCCACCGCCTCCACCGTCCTCTGACACTTCCGAGCACGAGCCCTCCTTGTTTGGAGGCGTACCAATTTCCCCACTTCAGCACCATTACGAGCTTTTCGGACAGTTTCGAAAGTTGAAGCCCCCTCCTTCAATGGGGATGAGGATTTGACTGAAGTGGAGGACTGGCTCGAGCAGATAGAGAAGGTGTTTGACACCCTTCGCCCCCCTGCAGAGTGCTGCATGGCCTTTGCCACGTACCAGCTGGAGAGCGCGGCACACAGGTGGTGGAGGGCAGTCAGAGGTCAGGAGAGGGCCGAGCCGACTTGGGACCAGTTTGTCACCCTCTTCTGCGAGTAGTACTTTCCCCAGACGTGGCAGGATCAGAGGAGGCGGGAGTTCCACACTCTCCGCCAGGGGACGATGACCATGAGCGCGTGTCGCACGCGTTTTCTAGAGCTGTCTCGTTTCGCCACGACGGCTGTGGCTTCTGAGGAGGAGCGCTTGTGGAGGTTCACCGAGGGGCTCCGGCCTGCTATTCGGGGGTATGTCAAACCCCTGAAGCTGCCTACGTTCTCTAGAGTGGTGGAGGCAGCCATGACATATGAGGAGACCAACCTGGCCGCACGTGACACTGACAGCGGACGGAAGAGGCCCTACCAGCCAGACTACTCACAGGGCCGGCGAGAGAGGAGGCACGCGACGCCCACAGGAGAGCCGTCACGCTTTGCAGGGCCGTCAGTGGCCTTTGGGGGCCCCCGATAGGGGCCAGCTGCTAGCATCGGACCCCTCCCCAGTCGTCAGTAGGGACCTACCGAGGGTGGGAGTCGAGTTCCCCTTTGCTACCAGTGTGGTCAGCCGGGCCACATCAGGAGGGACTGCCTGTCTAGGGCTGGAGGCCAGCAGATGCTCCCCGCGCCAAGCATTGGAGGATGAGCAGGAGGCCACGGTTCCCAGGCGCGTGGTGGAGGACAGCAGTCATGGGGAGGGTACTGGCCAGTGGCTACCCGTCCGACGCAGAGTGTGGCTGCTTCGTCTGCACCTAGGGCTAAGGGGCGTATCAACGCCCTGACACATAAAGACGCCAGAGCTTCAGGTTTAGTGGTGGCAGGTATGGTTACAGTTTCCGGTAGACTAGTTTACACACGTTTTGATTCCGGCGTCACGCACTCGTTTGTCGCTGCTAGTTTTGCTGTCAGTTTGGGGTAGGGCTGTGTGTTGTTAGAGGATCCGTTTGTGATTAGAGGTCTAGGTGGTCAGCTATTTGTAGTTGAGGAGGTTTACATAGGTTGTGAGGTCAGTGTTGGGGGACATAACTTCCTTGCTGATCTGATTGTGATACTGATGGTGGACTTTGCGTGATTCTAGGGATGGACTGGCTGTTCGCTTACCATGCTTTGGTGGACTATTTTGAGAGGAAGATTGTCTTCTCCATACCAAAGTAACCCTCTTTTGAGTTTCACGGATAGCTAGTGGACGGAGGCTTCAGGTGCATTTCTGCACTTCGGGCGGCGAGACTTTTGGGCCAGGGGTGTGAGGACTTTCTAGCTTGTGTAGTAGTAGAGCCCAGCCTCGTGGCAGACTTTCAGAGTATCCCAGTGGTCAGAGAGTACCCCGATGTGTTCCCAGAGGAGCTGCCAGGACTACTGCCTGAGCGTGAGATCAAGTTTGAGATCTCACTGGTATCGGGGACCAACCCCATTTCTACAGCACCTTACAGGATGGCACCACTTGAGTTGCGAGAGCTCAAGCCCCAGTTGCAGGACCTTCTGGAGAAGGGCTTTGTAAGGTCCAGTGCGTCTTCGTGGGGAGCCTCGGTATTGTTTGTGAAGAAGAAGGATGGTACCCTACACCTTTGTGTGGACTACAGACAGATGAATAGGGTTACCATCAAGAACAGGTATCCGCTACTGAGGATTGACGACTTGTTTGACAAGTTGCGAGGTGCCACGGTATTCTCCAAGGTAGACTTGAGGTCATGTGATTTCTAGGGATGGCTTGGTTGTGGACCTAGCCAAGGTTGAGGCAGTGCTCAGGTGGGAGAGACTGCGTATAGTGATAGATATCCGTAGTTTCTTGGGACTGGCAGGCTACTACAGGTGATTTATCAGGGGTTTCTCGCAGATTGCACGTCCTATGACACAGCTGACCCGGAAGGACGTGCCCTTTTCTTGGACAGACGCTTGTGAGGCGTGTTTTATGGAGTTGAAGGAGAGGCTTACTTCAGCTCCCGTGCTTACCATCCCAGACAGCAGTGGCGGGTTCGTTGTGTACACGGATGCCTCTTTGTAGGGGTTAGGGGGTGTGCTCATGTAGCGGGGTCATGTTGTTGCTTACGCTTCGCGGCAACTGAAGCCACATTAACATAGCTACCCTACCCACGACCTGGAGCTGGCAGCTGTCATCTTCGCACTAAAGACTTGGAGGCACTACCTGTACGGTGAGACTTTTGAGATTTTCACAGATCATAAGAGCCTCAGATACTTGTTTGATCAGAAGGAACTCAACATGAGACAGAGACGTTGGTTAGAGCTCCTAAAGGACTATGACTGTAGCATTTCCTACCATCTGGGGAAGGCCAACGTAGTGGCTGACGCCTTGAGCGGGAAGGCGCCCGCCCACTTGGCCAGTTTATAGGCACAGAGTTGGAGACTCATGGAGGAGATGGGTAGTTGGAGACCCCTAAAGTTACTGGGGCACTATGGGGCAGTGACTGTGACACGACAGACGAGGCCAGAGCTGATATACCGCATCATCATAGGACAGATGACCGACCCATACCTACAGTTGTTGCGTGATAGAGTACTGTCAGGGGACCCTGGAGACTTCTCCTTTACTGATGAGGTGTTGCACATGAGGGGACGTTTGTGCATTCCCATGGACGAGGAGATGTTGAGAGAGCTCCTGACTGAGGCACATGGTTCTAGGTTCACCATATATCCCGGGAACACAAAGATGTATCATGATCTGAGACGCGACTTTTGGTGGAGGGGAATGAAGCGAGATGTAGGTGAGTTCGTGCAGCAGTGTTTAGTGTGCCAACAGGTGAAGGCCGAGCATCAGTGGCCTGCAGGGCTGTTGCAGCCACTTCAAGTGCCAGAGTGGAAGTGGGAGAGCATCACCATGGACTTGGTGGTGGGCTTGCCCGTTACCCAGTGAGGACACGACGCAGTCTGGGTGATTGTAGACAGATTGACGAAGACAGCATGTTTCTTGCCGATCCGAGTCACCTTTGGACCAGCACAGTTGACAGAGAGGTATATCCGCAACGTGGTACATCTGCACGGAGTTCCACGAAGATTATATCCAACCGGGATATCCGCTTTACGTCCTAGTTTTGGGTTGAGTTTCAGCAGGTCTTGGGGACATGGTTGAGGTTCAGTACAGCATACCACCCCCAGACGGACGGACAGTCAGAGCGCATGATACAGACTCTTGAGGACCTTTTGCATGTCTGTGTACTGGACTGGAGGGGCTCTTGGGAGGAGCACTTGCCCCTGGCGGAGTTTGCATATAATAATAACTATCACTCGAGCATCGGCATGGCACCCTATGAGGCTCTGTACTGACGGAGGTGTACTGCACCCTTGAGTTGAGTTGAGGTGGGGACCAACTGGGAGGTTGGCCCCAGGCTTTTCTGGCAGAGTCAAGAGGTGATTGAGCAGATTCACAGGCGACTCCGCACTGTCAGGAACAGACAGAAGATCTATGCCGATCGGAAGCGCAGAGAGGTGTAGTTTGAGGCTGGGAATCACGTCTTCCTTCGCATTTCTCCCATGAAGGGCTTGCAGCGTTTTGGGGTGAAAGGGAAGCTCACGTCGAGGTTTGTGGGACCCTTTGAGGTCTTAGAGCGGGTTGGACCCATTTCTTACAGGCTTGCCCTTCCTCCCCAGCTTTCTGGTGTGCACGACATGTTCCATGTGTCCAACCTCAGGAAGTACGTCGCCGATCCAAGTCACGTTCTGAGCCACGAGAGCGTCAAGGTGGGTGACGACCTGACCTACCCCGAGCGGCCAGTGCAGATATTAGACAGAGCCGTCCGGAGTTTTAGACGGAAGCAGGTACCCCTGGTGAAGGTCTTGTGGAGGAGCCAGAGGTACGAGGAGGCTACCTGGGAGCTTGAGGCGGCGATGCGAGAGCGGTATTCGAAGCTCTTTAAGGGTACATCTTTTCGGACCGGCTTCGGTCCTCTTTGAGTTTGTTATGCGTTTGTTGTTCTTTTTCCACACCCTAGCTAGCTCAAGTTTCGAGGACGAAACTTCCTTTGAGTTTGTTATGTTGTTAAGACCCAAGTCATTAAACCCTTTTAAGACGTCTGTACTTTAGGTCAGACTTCTGGTAAGACGTCTGGACTAAGGGTCAGACGTCTTGCAAGACGTCTGGACCCATTCTCAGATGTCTGAAAATCAAAAATTTCGTGTACGTCCTCGCGTCTGCGCGTGTGCTGCGCGCAGACAGTACGCGACCTCATTTTTCTTCTCCTTCTCTCTCCTCTCGCCGACGCAAACCCTAACCCAGCACCTTATTTAAACCCCCCTCCTCTCCCTCATTCACCCCACTTCCAGCCACCCTTCTCCTTCCTTCAGCGAGAGTAGTGAGCGGTGAGCGTGAGCGGCGTGGGAGGAGAGGAGGAGCAGCGAAGGGAAGAGAGGAGAGCAAACGCGTGAGCTCGTGTGGGAGCTCGCCGGAGAGCTTACGGCCGGTCGGTGCGTGAGCGAGGCAGAGAGGTGCGTCGGGAGGTCCTCCCCGACACTGCTGCAATCGGAGCAGCAGGCGAGCGGGCGTGGCCACGTGCGGCCCGAGAAGGCGAAGGCAGGCTCTGATTCTGGGTTTTTTCCCAAAATCAGATGTCTGGATTGACGTACAGATGACGTAGACGACGTCTGGAGGAGGTTTTAGACGACTGAGAGGTAAGTTTCGCGACGTACACCTTTGCGGATACGGCCATGCAGGCCGTTCCGTCGAGGCACGATTTCGTGCCATATTGAGGAGATTTTCGTTGACACGTGCAGGATTCACTTCGGGAAGGCACGAGACATGCCCTCCCACACAGTTTAGACGTTTGGGCGAGGCACCAGACGACGGGAAGCATTTCTAGACGTCCGGAGAGGTTGTCGGACATCTAGAACTGTGTCCAAACGGTCCAACGGAGTTCTTGGACATCTGAGGAGTGGCACAGGAGTTGAGGTATGGTTGTGGACTCTTTTAAGACGTCTGGAAGGTGTTCCAGACGTCTGATGTGAATCAGAATTACTATTTTTGACCCGTTTAGGGTCCGTTTGAGGTCCGATTTCCGCAATTAAGATACCGTTGTTTCCCGTATAAATTCCTCTACTTGTTGGAATACTTTCTATACTGTTCTGAGTAGTCTCTTGTGAATGATCATTGTGATAGGACGTCGTTCTGTTGCGAGTTTGGGGTTTGTTGAGGCACGTGGACCTGCCGATCAAGCCCCCACTACTGCTGGGTTTACTGGTAGAGTGGCTTTCCTTAGTTAAATTACAAACCTGAATGCATATGTGGAATGAATGATTAGATCCTAGGGTATGGCATGAATCCTAGGACTAGAAACTTTGGAATATTGTATTGAATATGTGGATTGCAGTCTTGGATGAGTAGATAGAATAATAATAATTGCCTGTAAATTGTAAAGTACTTGTGTTGGAAACTGTTGCATGTAAATTCCTGTTGTTTACGCTAAATGTCATAATATGAGCTGCATGTATGTGAACTGGAAATGGAAGGGTGAATGTTGGAAACATAAGCTACCTGCGAATAAACCTAGAATATGAACAATAAAGTTACATGTTAGATGTGTAGAACCTGAGAAATGATGAAACCTGGTATGGCTTGGCCTGAGAAACATGAGCATGAATCCTACGGGGAATTAGGAGTAGAGCTCCGGGAAATAAATGGAAGGGAACTGAAAATGTGAATGGGGAAGTGAGCTGGCCCTTGAGTACGGAGTACCAAGGAGAGCGATTATCCCTTTGTTTAGTGTAGAGCGGAGCTAGCTGCCATAGGGTTGGGACCCGGGGTTAGGATTGACCACTTTGTACTGACTTTTTGGCTCTCACGTACACAGTACCAGGGAGAGCTACTAGTGTAGGGAGAGAGCTAGCCACCCCACGGGGCCCAGGGTTCAGCTAGCTGCCTTACATCGACTATTTAGGCCCGCTGGACAAACCAGGATAGTCAGGCGAGGGTGTGCGAACTGTGGAGGGGCGAGACCCCTGTTTGGTTCTTAGGGGCTAGACCCCTGTTACTGAGAGGGCTATGCCCTATACTGGTTTCGTGCTGTGCTTTGGGCACACCTACTAACGGAAACGACTGACCGTGTGCCAATGCAGGGTAACTACCCGTGCATTTATCGTGCGTGCCGTAGTCACCATTACGTCTGTCAGTGACCTTGGGGTGGTTGACTGAGTGTAGGACCGCCACGGGGGACTCTCCCGGCCAAAAGAGCACCACGTGCTACTTCTACTCTTCGGAAAAGACTACAATCAAGATCGTTCCCACGAGGAACAGTTAAGATCAAGAAAATGACCTGATAAATAAACCAAGTGGTGAAAGAAATAATAATTAGTTAAAGAAATAAAGAAATTGAAAAACAATAGCTACCTGTCCACCTTTACTGTTTTAGTTAGTTGGTTGCCACTCTACTCCATGTTCGCTGACGTTTTGTACTCATAACCTTTTTCAGGTCCAGGTGTTGAGCAGCTAGAGCCTATGGCTGCAGAGGGTGCTAGGCCCAGTAGTGCCCAGTAGTTGTAGCTTTCTGTTGTACTCCGTTTCCTATTGTAGTGAGTAGTTTATTACACTTCTGTACTCTTTCATTGTAAACTTTATATTCATGTACTCGTTTACTTTCCTACTGTTGTGGTAGTGTGTACTGTAGTAGTTTATTTCTTTACTATTGTACTTTTGTTTTTGTTAGTTGCTTGTATGATGAATTTGGCTTCTTTTACTGCTTTCTGGTTACTTTCTCGTTGGACGACTGGGTTTTGGGATCAGTCGAGTTAGTCCGGTCTCGTGTCCTGTCGGGATTCGGGAACCGGGTCGTAACACTTCTAATTCTCACGCCCAACCTTCTCTTCTAGGGTTTATGGTGGTGTCTTTGGTGGTAGAATAAAATAGCCAAGGATGGTCTTTTGGTGGTGGTTATGTGTGTCTTAAATAGACATAAGAGGGTTGATGGTTATAGGATATGTGGGGCCAACCATGATGGAGGTAGGGTTAAGGTGGCATGAATCATAGGAAGGGCTAGGATGGGATTATTTGGTGGTGGTTATGAGATGAAGGGTGGAGGCAATTGGCACCAAGTGAAGGGTTATGAAGGGGGTATGTTAAGGTTGAGTTGGCGCCAAAATAGGTGGTGGTTATGGGGGTAGTTTTGGTGCCAATAGGTGAAGGGATTTGAAGGTGGTGGTGGTTGTAGGGTTGGCACCGAATGAAGAGATGCCAAGGAGGGTGTCTTGGCGCCAACTTTGTGGTGGTTGTAGGGTGGTTTTTGGATGCCAACTTAGGTGGAGAAGGGGTGGAGTAGAGAACTAAGGTGGTGGAGTAGGAGCTAAGTATCTTAGCTTAGCTAACTAACTAGGAGCTAGTAGCTAAGTTGAGCTAGGTTTAGTTTCCTTAAGTTGGCTTGGCGTTGAGGGGAGCTGGAGTAGAGTTTCATGTGAACTCATTAGCTAGCTTAAAGCTAGTAGCCAAGCTAATTTGAGTTGAGCTAGCCAGAGTTGGATAGAACTGATTGAGTTGAAGAAGTAGTTGGGATGAGCTGAAATGTAGTTGGAGGAGCTTCTATCTTCTTCCTTCAATTTGGGTTTTAGCCGTTCTTATGAGTTTGCCAGGGTTTAGGTGGTCTGCATAGGTTTTGCAGTCCTTGACAAGCAAGCAATGCACATAAATAGCATGAAACACTCTAAAACCCTAACAATGCATACAATGCTCCTAAAAATTCATGTATGCCTAATGCATGCCTAATACTATAATGCAGGTGCAAAATACCTATGAACTAGGTGTAAAATGTGCTTAAGAATGATGACAAACCAGAGTTTATCTGTCATGCCCCAAAAACCTAGGCCCCCAACAAGGGTTGGAGTTTAGGGGAATGGCAATAGAAAAGATGCTGATTTATTTAATTTAGGTTGCATTAACAATGTTGGGCTACCAAAGCATTCCATTAATCAACAAAATGAAAGAAAGTGTGAGAGGTATGACATAAATTAAATAGAAAATAGCCGTAACTAAAGCTTAAAATGTTACCTATCTAGTAGGGCACAATGAATTTTGCATTACGACCAAAATCCGCACGTTGCCGTCACATGACAACACCTGAAATTAGGTCACAAAGTAGGGATGAACCAACCGACTTAGTAAGGAAATAATAAACTACTGTAATCCAATAAAAATAAGGTAGTGTACAATTTCGCTAATTGGCTAGATCCCTAGCCTAACACAGAATCCTTGGTTTCACTCTAACCCTAACTAACCAAACCAACCACCTTGGTCCTAGCCCACTAATCAGATCCACTTGTTTAAAGCCACACGTTCTACCGCAACTATCTTAACGATCCATGATCCTATTACCTACCACCTCGAGTCCTGGAGTGACCAAATTAGCCCTTCATGTCAAAGGAGATCTCGATGTGCCCTCTCCAATGGTACACTTGTACCCTAATCCCTCCTTGGCCAGAACAAAGATTAAAGCACTCATGTCCACCAGACAAAGGATACCCGCTCTAATCGTCGGAACATTGACTTTACTCAGAGTCCTGGGAAACTATTCCACTCAAGACATCCTTGAGTACCTGATCCAAAAGATACGGCTGGAGTGACTTCCCATTGCTTGTGATCCCTGGAAACTATTCTGCTCAAGATCACACGTTTCTTAATGCCAAAATCCGTGGAAATTATTCCACTTAAGATCCCTTGCATTGTTGCATGAGATCCTTGGAACTATTCACCCCAAGATCCCATGCTCTCTCACTCGTCCGGATCTCTGGAAACTATTCCACCCAAGTTCCGCACGATCCCTGTCACCAAAGAATCCTTGTAAACTATTCTAGTTAGGATCCCTCTAGCCACGGACCTGAGATCCTTGGAAACTATTCCACTCAAGATCTTAGAGCACCTCTCATCGACTTAAACTTAAGGCCCCTCCCAGTGCCTTATCTCCATGATGGCACCTGGCGACACCCAACCAGGAACTATCCTAGTTCCAAGGTTGAACTCTGGTAAACTCAACTACCAACTCCTGGGTCTCCAATTCGCAACAGTGAACTCACTATTCACAAAGTCCCGATGTCTCACCCGACGAGCTCACCTATTCGACCTAATCATTCCTAATTCCTTTTCCCCTAATCGGTACTTGATTAGGAAGTCCTTAGAAACCTACTGGATCACCTAGGGTCATATCCAAGACCTTAGGTTCCAAGCTTTTCCTCTTTAGATGCCTAATAGAGTAATTGGTGTCATCGTGAAGGGTTTAATCCTTTTCTTAACCATTTCGAATCGCTTTTAATCCGCTTAAAGAGCTACAGCTCAAATAGGGCACCATACATCCCTCTAGGGTGTTTATACGATTTGTCCATTTCATTCACCATGAGGGTGTCCATTAGATCCCTAACTTGGTTTAGGGTAAGTTTAGGTTACCCTATAGGGTTAATAGGGTTAGCAACCCATGTTTCTACCCAACGTAGTGCCTACACAGGCCATCTAATGTTAGGCCATTATGACCCAACGTTATGTAGCCTGCCAGCAGCTACCTAACATTAGGTCACAAGTACCTACCATTAGGTACTATGTAGACCACAGACAAACCGTAAAACAAGCATTTTTCTTGGTCCAAATCCATGCTTTACCCACCAAGCATCAAGAAACGCAAACCACAACTCTACACCACCAAATCTCAATCATTCATTAATATACCAACCTGCTTGTGCTTTGCCTACTTGCAACCATAAAAGTCCACATGCAACCTGAATCTAAGATCTAGTTCATCTATTGGCATGCTTAAACACTAAAGGGAATAAGAGAATCATCACAAGAAGACAGAGAATCCCTACCTTGAAGATGGAGCTTCTTCTCCTTCCTTCCTCTGCCTTGCAACCAATTGCAGCAGTAGCAATAGGAACCTGCAGTAACAGTAGCAGCTCTCGCGAGGGAGCCCTAGAAGGAGTCGATGGTGGTGGTGGCCTTCTTCGGAGGATTCGATGGTGGTGGTGGCCTTCTTCTTCTCGTAATTAGCAACAACAACCGCAATAATAGTATTAGAAGTGATGTGCACACATCTAATTGGCCTAAAATACCTATTTATGCATGTTCCTAGGTCTATAGAAGCATCATGCATTATAAATATTGCATAATATACATCATCATGCATTTAGATTTTTTGTATAGATTATAGGTTAATTTGCCCTTTTTGTGTTCAGGCACCAGGGCGATATTATTTTGGGGCCTCGGATTGAAGACCCAATTGTACAGATCTGATAAGGGTGACGATTCGAGTTCAACGCCTCCGAGATCGCCCCAGATTGGACATCCGTAGCATCCGTTGCAGTCCGAGGAAGATAGAGGTCAAGGGGCAAGGTGGTATAAATCCGTACTTTAGACGATAAATCCAATCTCACGGATGGGTTTGGATCGACGTTTGCAGCCCAATGGCATGAGAATCGACTCGATCCGATATCCGTGGCACCATCTACAAGCATTGGAAAATGAACTTAGATGGCGCCACTTGGCGCCATCCAAGTTGCCCTCTGCCGTCGAACTTCCTCTTCTTCATCCGCGCCCTTCAATCTCAGCTGTTGGATTTCCATCCAACGGTTGAGAGCGCCGCAAGCTTAAATTAGAAATGTGGCACAAAGCATAGCGTAGCGATAAAGTTCCTTTTGTGAAGAGTGGCGACCCACACTCGAATTCGAGAGAAGCGGGCGCGGCAAAATTTGACTGCTCGATGTCAATAGAGTGATAGCGGTGATGTTTATGTGGCACCTTCTCAAGCATCGGATTGAGAAGCGCGTTGCACGCGTGCGTGTGCAACAGCGGAAGATGAATAAGCTTCGCACAATCTTGATCATTCGATCAAATGATCGGACGACTGATAGTGCTTGAGAGTGATGAAGCGCACAACGACTGAAGATTAGTGGTCACTGACGTGGCCATACGAGAGACGTCTGATCAACGGTGAATTGCGGGGATGGAGCGAGCGCCTTCAGCGACATATGCATCCGTCACTAAAGGCCTTGCATTTAATTTTTAAGATTTTAAATGACCTTTTTGCCCTTGTACCTCAACTATATAAAGGACCCTATGCCTCACATATTTTATCATCCATTCTCTTCTCTCACCCTCTCCAAAGTTCTAAAGAGCTAATCCCATAGTCGGGATATTCCACTAGAGTCTTAAAAGTAATTTTTCCATCTTCTTACCCCAGTTCGTGGAGAGCCTGTGGTTGTCCTCTCGCCGCCATTTGGGAAGCGAATCTTACTGTGATGCCTCCCTGCTTCGTTGTCCGTCCTCTAGCCCCGTTCTCCCTCTCCAGCATCTCATCACACTCTTCTGGGCACTCCGTCAAAGCGGCTCATCCTCCAAGCAGTTGTCGAGGATGATTTTCTCATCTATTTCTTTTTACTACTTTCTAGAATAGATTTTCAGTTTTGTAGTAGTAGCAAGGAGATGTAATGAACATGCTCCTATGGTTATAAAATACTTGTTCATTATCTCCTTATTTTTTCTTTCTTTGTATTATTCTATCTCTATCTTTTATTGTTTATTATTTAAGTAGAATAGCTAGTGTAGATTTAATTTGACCAGCTAATCTACTTTGTGACAATGATTCTGAACACGATTTTTAATCAAATGGTCACCTCCCTATGTTCAACCCGGGAGTCAACAGAGTTTCGGTTATAGATTTTATTTGAAAGTGGATTTTAATGCAACTACAACGATGGATTTTTAAATCAATCTTTTTAGTGTATAAAATCTCTCATTATTTTGGCGCCATTGCCAGGTAGGCAATGCTCTTTGATTTCCCACATTTTATGTCTTACTTATCGTTTACCTCACTTCTCTCCTTTCTTGTTGTTATTGCAGGTACTCTCTCGAGGCAGGTAAAAGCAATAGATTGGAGTAAAGTGCAGTTTAAGGGTTTGTAAGTGTATCCTACCTCCCACCCCCTTAGATTTCATTCCACTATCTAATAACACAAACCCTAGTTAACCTAGGAGATTGCATAAACCCTAAGATTAGTTTTGGTTGTTTGTTTACCACCTTTACCCTCCTCACCCCTAAATATATATATATAAAATTTATGGGATTAACTAAAATTTACACATTTTATACACCCACACACACACAAGGCACCTCACCTTGATCTGATTCTACCACTTAGCCGGGATCTGACCTGTGGGCCGGGTACACTCTAACTTACTACACATAAGTGAGTAGAAATCTGACTAGGCTAACTATCTAGTGTGCCTTAATCAAGTGGTGCAAGAGGCCACCATTTGATTGAGTTGTTTGGGCCATACCACTTAACACAAAATTGATTCATCAAGTAGCTTGCCACATAGGATTTAACTTTTAGGACTAAACCAGACACTCCACATTCTTTTTGAGTTTTAAAGGAAGATATCTTCACTTGTGCTTTTAAAACCTGGTGTGCCAACTAACCTTGATTGAATAAATCTAAAGTTAAACCCTAAAAGCTACTAAATAAGGTTGAACCCTAAAAGACAAATCATCAATAAATCTTATTTGAAAACCCTAGTTGTGCGCACACACACATCAGAAATAATCTTTAAAGACATAACCCAGATAAATGGCCCATCATATTCCTAAGCACATTCAAACCTAAGGCTAACTAAAATCAAGTAGACGTTGGCCTTAAGGATTGGACTTGCTCTTTGGGGCCCAGATCGAGATTATTTTCAATTAATCTGCTTCTATTTGTTCATTTGATGTTTAGCTAGGGGAGCAGTGTCAAACGACGCAGTTGGGGGTGTCAAAGGAACCTGAGGCGCAAGCCAAGGGAAGAACCTTCTCCTCAATCCCTCCCTCTAATTGGTTTGATTGACCAGAAAGAAGTATACTAAATCATTTCTTTCATTTCAAGATAGGTTCTGAGAGTCTGTAGTGTAGATCCCTATGGGAGGGGGTGAGATTTGCGTGATAAAATATAAAATGTGGAAATAATGTAAGTAATCGAACAAAAAGTAACAATCACACAAAAGCACAAGAGAATTTTCGGTGGAAACCCAAATCGGGTAAAAACCATCACCTAACCCTCTCGAGTTAGGATTTTCCAATTGACGAAGTCGATCAAATCCACTAACCCAGTCACTTAAACGAGGGTGACTGAACCACAATACAACACTATTTTGAATGAGGGTAGTGTGCCTCAAACCCCTCCTCTTCACGAGAAGGATTTTGTCTCTTGATGGAGACAGGAATTCGTAATACGAATACCTAACCAATAAACAAAGATAAAATGAAATAATCTTATAGAGCCAACAAAATAGGTATTTAAATCTAGCTACTATAGGTGAAGGAACTTTCCTTTGCTGGGTGTGTCGATTTGATGATGCAGGTGCGTGAACCACGAGTAGGCACTACGTTGCTCTTGTAATCGCGGAGTGAGAGCGGGTGCATAGCGGGACAAAGCTCTCAGGTGTGGAACGAATGCTTGGAGAGCTAAAGCTTCTTCTACTTCTTTTGGACACAAAAGATGTGGAAAATGTGTTGCTTGGTATATGTATGCAAGGCAAGGATACTCCTCTATTTATTGAGGGCCTAGGAAGGCTTTGGACAGCCTTGGAAAGCATCCATAGCCGTTGGGAATTATCCCAAGGTAGAATTGGCCAAAATCAGAATTATTAATGATTCTGACAGGGTCATCAGACGTTTGGGAAACATATCAGACGTTTGAAAGTTACTCTTAAGATGTCTGGGAACTAAGTCAGTCGTCTAATTCTAGACGGGTTCCCTTACTGTAAAAATCAGACCTAAATATGGTTCTAGTGTAAATCAATCAGACGACATACATGACGTCTAGCACTAGGTTTGGACGTCTGGAAACCTATTGTATTACGGGAATGGATTTCCTAAGGTCCAAACGGCTATATTAGTCTAGGAAAACAATTTTGAGTCAGTCGAGGCTCAACGGTCACATATCAGACGTCTGGGGTCCTCTGCAGACATCTTATAGAAGCCTAATGGTTATTTTCCTCAACGTTTACTTTGGTAGCCAACGTTCCACTAATTAGACATCTGGTACAACCATTAGACGTCTTCTAAGATGTCTAGACTAAGGTCTGGATGGGAACACCATCATGAGCCCTAACTAACTCATTTTGACCTAGAAAAGAGAACAAAAGCTCCTACATAACCAAATGAAGGGCCTAACTCAAGGAATAATCAGTCTGAGAGAAAAGCAAGAAACAAAGGGTAAAATTGCAATTTACCATTGCAGTGCAACAACGGGATTTCTCAGGGGCTAAACATAGGTCAAATGGTCTTAATAAGATAAAAAGTGGGTTGGTTAAATCAGAAAATGGTTAATGTGAAATCTGAGAATTAAATGACTTCTTGTAATCCTAAAATAGACCTACTTAATTTAACAAGATTTTGGTCAATATAAAATTTAATTAAATCATCTAAAATTCATGAAAAAATATCCTCTAGGGTTTAGAACCTTCAATTTGACCTTTAGAATCTATTTTGACCTAAATAGGAGTCCTAGTCAAATATTTACCCTAAATTAGGTTTTTATGTAAAATGACTAATCAAATGTGGTCAAACCTAAAATCCAACTTCACCATTGGATTCCTTAGATATAAATTAGGTTTATATCAAAATTTGGACCTAAGGGGAGTTCACCTTGACCTACTTTGCAAAATAGTCCAACCTAATTACTTTTAGACCCCTAGCTTTTGAAAACCCTTGCAGACACCCCCTAGCTTCCTCGTCGTTCTTTGCAATTAGGTCGCACTGCCATTACAGCAGAGGAATCCTACTCCGGCGAGGATTCAAGGGGGATATCTCGATTCCTTAGAGAATCCCTCTCAAATTTGAAAGGGAGATTCTCTGAGGAATTCTTGTTCGTATGAACCCATTCTTGAGCTCTGATTTCCGCCCAATCTCTCATGCAAATGCATGAGAAATTTGGGTATCTCTCGACCTTCCAAGTACGGTGAGGCTACCATGCTTGGAAGCTTGCCTTCCAAGCACAAGGCCCTCTGCCTGAGACTATAAAAGGGACCCTAGATCCTCCCGTTGATCTCAAGCTTGTTTTGGCCTGAGAATACCCTCAAACATCCTCTCTTCCCCTCTGGCCAAAAAGCCCAACAAGCTCTGATGACTCCTACCTCTTCTTCTCGTCGCTCTGCCACCATACCAGTGGCAGAGTTGCCTCCGCCTCCTTCGTCCGCGTCGCACCACACCTGCGCCCGCACCTATCTCCCTCTCGTCGTTGTCGTCTCTCTCTCTGGGTCTTCGTCTCCGGCGACGACACATGCAAGCCGTGTGCCTCCTCCACTCCCCCTTCGTCTATCACCTTGCAGATAAATCCCCTTCCTCTGCTCTTTCTTTTCCCTTCATTTATTTCTATTTTCACACCCCGACGATCACATATCATTGTCACCTTCTCCACCTTCTGCAAACCACTGGTGAGGTGCTCCAGCCATTCCACGCACCCACCCACCTCGCCAGCCACCTCAAAAGCATCGCCACATCCCACTGATCATTTTCCCCCTTTCCATTGACCGCCACACCCTCCACACACTTCCCTCGAACACACCCAACTGCACGGCCACAGAACGACCTAGGCACGCACTCCCAGGTCGCCCTATGCCACACCAACCACTGGGCGACCTTCGCTGTGTCACGACGAAGCCTTCTAAGTGATTTGACAAGGCCGTGAGGCCGTTTTCTTGCTGATAGGTACAGGTGCCTTGCCCGCCATTAGAGCGAGCTTGAAGAAGCTTGCAAGCTTCATCTTTGGCTCCAGGCTTCAGGATTCTAGGTCCTAGACGTGTGGAACCTCTTCACGGATGACTCACGCCAGCAATTGGAAGCCAAAGCCCTGTAGCTTCAGCGATCGAGTGACCACCTGTTACGACCTGATTCCCGAATCCCTACGAGACATGAGAATTGGACCGACTTGACTGATCCCAAGACCCAGTCGTTCAATGAGAAAGTAACCAAAAAGCAGTAAAATAAATCACATTCACCATGCAAGCAACTAAAAGTAACAAAAGAAATAAACTACTACAGTACGCACCACCACAACAGTATAGAATTAAAAATAGGTACAGAAATATGAAGTTCACAATAAAAGAGTACAAAGGTGTAACAAAATACTCACTACTACAGAAAACGAGCACAACAAAAGTACAACTACTGGGCTCTACTAGGCCCAGCACCCTCGGCAGCTGTAGTCTCTGGCTGCTTAACACCTGGACCTGAAAAAGGTGGTAAGTACGACACATCAGCGAAATGTTGAGTAGAGTGGCAACCAGCTAACTAAGAGAAATAGTAAAGGTGGACAGGTAGCTGTTGTTTTAAATTTCTTTCTTTATTTAACTAATTATTCTTTCTTTCATCACTTGGTTTATTTATCAGGTTTTTTTCTTGATCTCGACTGTTCCTCGTGGTAACGATCTTGATTGCAGTCTTTTTCGAAGAGTAGAAGTAGCACATGGTGCTCTCTTGGCCGAGAGAGTCCCCCGTGGTGGTCCTACCCTCAGTCAACCACCCCAAGGTCGCTGACAAACGTAACGATGACTACGGTACGCGCGATAAATGCACAAGTAGCTACCCCGCACTGGCACGCGGTCAGTCGTTTCCGTTAACGAATGCGCCCAAAGCACAGCACAGAACCAGTATAGTGTAGAGCCCTCTCAGTAACAGGGGTCTAGCCCCTCCACAGTAACTAAATAGGAGACTCACCCCTCCACAGTCCGCACACCCTCGCCTGACTACCCTGGTTTGCCCAGTGGGCCTAACAAGTCGATGTAGGACGGCTAGCTGAACCCCAGGTCCCGTGGGGTGGTTAGCACTCTCCCTACACTAGTAACTCTCCCCAGTACTATGTACGCGAGGGCCAGAAAGTTGGTGCATAGTGACCAAGCTCACCCCGGTCTCGACCTGAGGGCGGCAAGCTCCCCTCTACACTAAGAGGTAACATGTGCTTCCTTTGGTACCACGTACCTAAGAGACAACACACTTTCCCATTCACTTTTCCAGTTCCATTTTATTTATTTCCAAGAGCTCTACTCCTAATTCCCGTAGGGTTCATGCTCATGTTCCTCAGGCTAAGCCATAATAGGTTTCATCATTCAGGTTTATTCGCATATAGCATGTGTTTCCAACATTCAATCTTTCTTTTCCAATTTATATACAAGCAGCTCGTATTTAATTTCAACCAATAGAAATTACATGTAGCAGTTACTAACAACAGTATTCTACAGTTCACATGCAGCTGTTATCCAATTACAGGCAATTATTATTCCATCTACTCATTGCAAGACTGCATTTCAGGCATTTAATACAACCGTTCTAGTGTTTCTAGTCTTAGGATTCATGCCATACCCTAGGATCTATCATTCAATCTAGTTTTCTAGTCCTAAGATTCATGCCATACCCTAGGATCTATCATTCAATCTAGTTTTCTGGTCCTAGGATTCATGCCATACCCTAGGATCTATCATTTATTCCAGATATGCATTTATGTTTGTAATTAATTAAGGGAAGCCACTCTACCCGCAAAATCGGGAGTAATGGGGACGTGATTGGTAGGTCCACGTGCCTCCGCAACCCCCAAATCCGCAACAGAATGTGGTCCTAACACAAGGATCAACCACAAGAAACCACTCAGAACATGATAACAAGCATTCCAACAAGTAGAGGAACTTATACGGAGAAGAACGGAATCTTAAACGCGAAAATCAGACCTCGAACTGACCCAAAATGGGTCAAAAATAACAACTCTGACTCAAATTAGACGTCTGGAACATCTTCTAGACATCTTAAAAGGAGTCCAGATCCATACCTCACTCTGTGCTGCTCCTTAGACGTCCAGGGATTGTGTTGAACTGTCTGGACCTAGTTTCAGACGTTCGACTATCCCTCCGGACGTCTGGAGACACTCTCCGCCATCTGGTGCCTCGCCCAGACGTCTGAATCGCGTGAGAGGGCGTGTCCCGCGCCTTTCCGAAGTGAATCCTGCACGCGCACGCAAAATCTCTCAACACAGCACGCTACAGAGTCTCGGTGGAACGGCCTGCATGGCCGTGTCCACAAAAAGAAAGGTATAGGCACAGTATGTACCTCTTAGTCATCTGGAGCCTCCTCCAGATGTAGTCCGCGTCGTCTGGATGTAGGTCTAGACGTCTGATTCTGGGAAAAATCCCAGAATCAGAACCTCCTTCGTCTTCTTCCTACTACGCGCTTGCCCGCCTGCTGCTCTAGGTGCGGCAGCGTCAGGGAGGACTTCCCCAACACAACACTTCGCCTCACGCACGCCGGCCGACCTTGAGCTGCTCCGGCGAGCTCTCTCTCTCCCACGGCTCACGCGCTCTCTTCTCTTCCCTCCCGCTGCTCTTCTCCTCTCCACTGCTGCATTCGGCTGCAGCTGCTGCTCGCTCTCACTCTCGCTCTCGCGCTGGAGGAAGGAGAAGACGGGTGGGGTGGTGAACGAGGGAGAGGGGAGAGGAGTATTTGTAGGCATGGGGGCGGGGGCAGTTCTGCAAGTCGGCGAGGGGAGAGAAAGAGGAGAAGGCTGCTGGGGTTCAATCTGCGCGCGTCACGTGCGCAGACTCGTGATCGTACGCATGCAAAAATTAATTTCTAGACATCTGGGAAGGTGTCCAGACATTTGACCAGACGTCTGGACTAACTCCCAAACGTCTTAAAGCATTTTGATGTCACGGATCTTAACACCACCTGCTGCGGGCGCGCGCGAGAAGCGGGTGCGACATTTAGTCCCACCTCAAAAGTCTATGAGCGGGTGAAGCGGCATAAATTGCAAAAGCGTCAGGGGCTTAGTGCCTCCTGACACGGGGTGAGGTCCCACTCGCCCACCACCCCTCATCCGCGACACATGCCTCCGCGGACCTAGTTCTCAACCTGACTACCTGCGCACTCCTCGCCCACCACGCACGCTGGTGGGCCTAGTCCCGGGCACGTTGACCCGACCCGTTTACCCAAGAAGGCTTTGGGAGAGCGAGCCTAAGAAAGAAGAAAGAGAGGAGAGTTCGCAGGGAGGTTAGGGGTTATGTTTTGCTCTTAAGGGAAAAAGAGGGTGAAGACAAAGAAGAGGAAGGAGGAAGCCACAACAACGGCTAAGGGTTAGGTCGTATAGAAGAAGAAGGAAGAAGGAAGAAGAAGGAAGCTGCAGTAGAAGCTAAGGATGAATCGCAGAGAAGAAGTAGGCTGAAGAGGAAGAAGAAAAAGGAATGCAGAAGTCTGAAGAAGGCTCGGTTGAAGTCAAAAGCAAAGAAGAAGAAAGAAGAGAAAGAAGAAGAAAAGGCTAGAGACGAATCAGAGAATAAGAAGAATTAGAGAAGACAGAAGAGGAAAGAAGAAGCTGAAGATAGAGTAGAAGAGAAAAAATAAAAAAGAAGCACTGTAGCTTTGGGCACTTAAGACGTCTGATTTTTACATCAGACATCCATCTTTATATTTTTGAGCTTCTATACACATTGATATCATTTTTGCTTTATAACTTTGATTGGTCATTGCATTTTATAAAGTTGAAAGTTTTATTCTTGGTTTTTAAATCCCAATTTGCTCCCTGTGTTCAACCTCGAATTTATATTTTTCGAGTAATAAACTTTCATTTTTTTTCAAAGTGATTTTGGCTATACTACGATGCAATTATTTTAAACCCAATTTCGCCTTGCAAACTGTTCCACTAATTGGACATCTGGCACAACCATTAGACATCTTCTAAGATGTCTGGACTAAGGTCTGGATATCTGATTTCAACAGACAGAATCTACTAAGTCCAGCCTAAGTTATTGGACATCTAAGTCAACAGTCAGACGTCTTAAAAGTCAAGATCAGACGTCTGATTTCCAGATTGGACGTCTGATCAGGCTGTCTGATGCCTATCATGGATTTCTAAGTTATCTACTAAAAACCTAACTATCCTAGGGTTGTGCAGGTGTTCCTAGGACTTCAGTTTAGAATCTTTGAGGCTCTTTAACATATATCTAGACACAAAGAATAAATAGCAAAATAATACATGAAAAGAGTATCTATCCTATTCTTCATCTCCTTCCTTCTTTAAGCTTTCGCTCCTCGCAATGTTCCTTCTTCTCCGACGAGCTCCTCCAATTCATCATGGATGCGAGCTCTGAGGTCCTTCACACTTGAATCAATTTGCAAACAACCTGAAATCTTAGACTTCAAATGCAAATGTTAAATACAAGTGTTTTGTTGTCATCAAAATAAACGATCGTGGCACCATGAACGTTAAATTTTGATGACAACAAAACACTTGTGATTTAATATTTGCATTTAAGTTTATGAGTTTCAGGAAAATGCAAATGGATGCAAGTGTGAAGGAGTTCAAGTTCGCATCCATGGCAGATTGGAGGAACTTGTTGGAGGAGAAGGAGCTTCACTTGGAGAGAGAGCTTGAAGAAAGAAGATGAAGAATACTATATAAGTTTATTCTGTTCTTGTACTCTGTATTTGTCTTTATGTTCTTTGCACTTTTATTTTCTTAGATGATTATTAAAGAACCTCAAAGTAATGTACCATTAGTCCTAGGAACACTAATCCATCACTAGGACACTTACGTAAACTAATAAAATCAATATAGAAATCAGACAACCTGGTCAGATGTCTAATTTGGACATTAGTCGTCTGATCTTGGACTTTAAGATGCTTGACCGTTTGACCAGACGTCCAAATCACTTAGGTTGAAAACCCACTCTCTGTTTGCCACCTTCAAACGTCTAGCCCATAGTCTAGACGTCTTATAAGACGTTTGAAGCCATTGCCAGATGTCTAACTAGAGGATCGTTGTCTTGTCAGACGTAATCTTAGAGGATTAACCCTTAATCTATTTTACATCTACTTTCAGACATCCGTAGAGCATCCCAAACGTCTGATAAATAGACGTTAGGCTCAGATATGATCCAAATCACCTTTTGTTAGACCACATAGCCGTTTGAGCCTCGGGAAGTCAATTCCCACAGAGAATCCTATTTTCAGACGTCCAGACTTATTGCCAGATGTTTGACATGTCGTTTGTGCAACTTAACCCTAGATCCCTATTTCAATCTTGAGAAAACAGGAAGGAAAGCCATCTAGAATTAGACGTCTGACTTTTGTTTGACTTTTGTCCTAGATGTCTTAAAAAGTAATCTTAGATGTCTGTCTTGATCGAACCCTGATTAGATCTTTCACCCTTCTAGATTAGATGACCGATTCCTAGATCAGACGATGACCTAGATGTCTGACCATAAAATCAAACATCTGATAACCCTGTTAGAATCATAAATAATGCTGATTTTGATGAGATTTTGGACCACACTCTTGAGCCTTGTTCTCAATGGCTGCAGGAGGCTTCTAAGGCCTTCTAAAGCCTTCTTAGGACCTCTATAAATAGAGGGGCACACTTCCTAAGCCAAGTACACCTTGTAATACTATTTCCACATCATTTTGTGTCCAAATAATCTTGAGAATAGATCTTGCTCTCCAAACCTTTGTCTACATCTTGAGAACACCATCCTAGTTGTGCACCCGCTCTCCCGCCTACGCATACGAGAGCACCGTCGAGCCATTGTGTAGATCATGCACTCCACATCACTAGTCGATGCATCTCCATCAAAGGGAAGTTTCCTTTGCCTATAGTAGCTAGTTAGATTTATACTTTGTGGCTTTATAGGATATTTGTTTATTGTCTTTGTTTAGGTATTCGCATTACGAATTCCCGTTTCCATCATAAGACAAAATACTCCTCGTGAAGAAAAGGGGTTTGAGGTACGCTACCCTCGTACATATTAGCGTGGTTGTAAGAGGTTAAGTCACCCTCGCTTAAGTGACTTGGTTAGTGGATTTAATCGACTAGGTTGATCGAAAAATCCTAAACCGAGAGGTTTAGGTAGTGATTTTTACCCGGGTTTGGGTTTCCACCTAAAAATCCTTTGTGTGCTTGCGAGATTGTTCATGTGTGATTGATTGATATATTTTTGCATTATTTGTTTATCATACACATCTCATCCCCCTCCTTAGGGAATCTACAATTGGTATCGGAGCAGGTCTTATATATCGACATAACAACCCGGTGAGGATCTGATGGAGGGGAGCATCTTCACAATGAGACACTCGGAGGGGCAATCTATCGTCCAACTGCCCTACTTCAACGAGAGCAACTATAGCTATTGGAAGCTAAGGATAAGGATGTAGCTTCAAGCCACTGACTTTGCAGTATGGGGATGATATGAAACCCCATACGAATTCCCAGCGAGACCTGAGGGAGGCTTCTCGCAGTAGCAAACCTGCGAGCTTTCCCTCAACGCAAAAGGGATGAATGTGTTATACTGTGCATTAAGCCCAGAGGAGTTCAACTAGATCTCTTAGTGCACCATTGTGTATGAGTTATGGCATACTCTAGAGGTAACTCACGAAGATACCTCCAAGGTAAGAACTTCTAAGATTAATATTCTTTCACAAGAATTTGAATCCTTTGTTATGAAGACTAATGAATCTTTGAGTGCGATGAACATTAGGTTCACTCTCATAGTGAACAACTTGAAAGCTTTGGGGAAGACTTTTATAAAGGGAGAGCTTCAAGGAAAGCTTCTTTGTTCCCTTGGATCGGAATGGGAACAAAAGGTCATCGCCATCGAGGAGGCCAATGAAGTTGAGAAGATCAACATGGAAGATCTCTTAGGCAATCTCAGGGCCTATGAGACAAAGATGAAGCAAAAAGACACATCGGAGTCAAAGGCAATAAAGAGCTTGGCCTTCAAAGTCGTTTCGGATAGTGAGGTAAGTTCTGATAATGAAGACCTTAGGATTTTATTTAAGAATTTTTCTAGGTTTTACAGGGACTCAAAGAAGGAGAAGAAGGATAGGAAAAGAGAAAGAGAAGGAAAGTCCAACTCGTTGCTATCATTGCAATAAGAGGGGGCATATTATACCTGAATGCCCTCTTCTAAAGAAAGAAAAGGAGAAGGAGAAGTGTAAGAAGAAAGTATTCCAAGCTACTTAGGAGGAGGAAGAAGAAGATCCCAAAGAGAAGAATGAAACCGCTTGCATGGGTTTCATAGCCATCGCAGGTGAGAGCAAGGATGAAGATGACAACAAAGAGGTAAAATCATTTAATGAATTACAAGAAGTATTTGAGGAATTGTATGATCTTAGTAAATCATTAAAAGTAGAAAACAAAAATATGAAGAAGAATCTTAGCTTTCTTAAATCTGAAAATGAAAGGTTAGAGATTCAACTTAAGGATTTAGAAGTTAGTTCTAGTCCTAATATTTCTGAAAATGACTTTAAGACCAGACGTCCAAAACACTTAGGTTGGAAATCCACTCTCTGTCTGCCACCTTCAGACATCCATCCCATAGTCGAGACGTCTTATAAGACGTTTGAAGCCATTATCAGATGTCCAATTAGAGGACCATTGGCTTGTTGATAGAGAGATGCTCGCTTGATTAAAAAGATAATAGCAATAGAATGATAATACGTTGTTGTAGTCGCGTGGTGGAAAATCTCTCAATCAAAGATTAAAACATATGCCAATTTAAACCATAGTAAAGATGTCGTATCCACATAGAGGTTTAAGCCTAATAAAACTCGCAAATTCCTCATCTTATTATTCCAACATGATGTGGCCTACAACTATAGTATAACATGCAATGTTTGAGAGGCTAATAGATGGGAAAGATAAACATGCAATTCAATAAGCCAAATAACTAGTGCAAAGTAAAGGGGCCTGGTTGCAGTTCACATGATAAAACAGATGTTAAATGGAAAATCAAACTCTCGCAATGGGAATACATGTAAATAATATTTGAATGGAAAACAGGGGATTCTCCCTTTCTCCTCCTTGCGCATGGGGAGGAACGTTGATGATCATAAGGTGCTCAGTGGAGATCGACAGCGATGAGGGCTTCGCGATGGCGTAGATGGCGTGGCCTAAGGTGGCCGACGGTGGGCGCTCACTGTCGGGGAGGTCGATGGTCGTGCATCGTCGCCAACTACGGTGGAGGCTCTCGGACAGTGCCTGAGGTCAGCAAGGGCGCGGGGTTACTCTTAGAGTCGACGAGAGTGCTCGGTTGGAGGTTGGAGGAGGTGGCTATGTGGAGTGGTGGAGGCCTACGTGTTGGGTTCTTCATGGTGGTGCAGCAGGACGAGAAAAGGAAGAGGAAGAGGAAAATGAAGGAGACGAAGAAAGGGGCGGTGGTGGGAACGGCTGTGGTGTATGGACGGCTGAGGGTGTGGGTTCGCGAGCGGGTGAGGGCGGCTATTGTGGTGAACAGGTGATGGTGGTTTGCAGCGAGGGGGGATTTTTAGTGGAGAAGGTGAAGGTGGTGGCGGTGAGGATGGAGGCGATGGATGGCTATGAGGGAAAGAAGTGCACGCTGTCATTGTGCATAGGAGGTTAAGGGCAGGCAAAGGAGGAGTAAGCTCAGATCACGGTGCATGCCATTGACACAGTGTATGCATGAAGGCCACAGTGCCCGCTCCGGCCATGGTGCCAGTGGAGGGTGGAGGTCCCTGCTTGGGGGAAGAAGATGAAGCCTTCTCTCTTTTAAAAACAATGACCCGCCTGTTTGTTTCCTCGGCCGAAAGCTTCTTCAACCACTCGTGAAGATTGCGAGTGGTTGGAATAGAAGGATAAGTGCTTCACGGTCCCCATCAGACATCTGATCAATACTCTAGATGTCTTAGAATGTATGGATAGCGGTGAGTTCACGATGGAGGTTCTCAGACATCCAGACTAGGCTCCAGACATCTTATAGAGTGACTTTGGACGTCTAACTGATGCCTTCAGGTGTCTTGGACCTAGCCTAGATCGACCAAATGATTATCATATCATATCATATGTTATTAAATATAAAATTGGTGCATGAAATTATATGCAGACAAAGGTGAATTCCCATTTAACTCTTAATCAATTATCAATTAAGAACAATTAATTAAAGAGTACTAAGGCCAAATAAAGGTCCACAAAAGTGAACTTATGAAATGCCCCCATGCCTAGGTTTTGTTAGTCCCGAGTAAAAGTGAAAAACAGTAGATGTAACCAAAAGATTTCTTCTTTCCTTATTCCAAAAATTTAGAGATCCAGACAAATGTGAAGTGATAGTAGCCTAGGTAACGGATCCAAGTGAAAAACCAACTTACATTTGAAGTTCGTACTTAACCATTGATAAAATTCTTCCGGGATAGGTAACTACTTCCCTCGGGGATAAAGCAGAAAATGATATATAATTTGACCTCGACTTTTTGGCTTAGGTAGGAGATACTGAGTTGAATGGATTTATATTTGGTGACTCACACTCATCTGGTGCTACATGTAGTCTAGTACTGCAGACTCTAGTCTCTAGACTATCAAACAAGTCAACCCAGAGAAAGGTTAAACACTGTGCTCTCTTTGCATTCTTTTATGCTCACTTCTCTCTCTTTTCCTTTTCTTTTTCTTCTTTCTTTTCTGAGATCACATATCTTATCAAATTTTGTAAATGTACCACTGTTTGGTGGCCTCACACGGCATTCACACTTTTAATTAAAGTCCTAATAACCCTACAACTAAGTTAGAAGTCCTCAGCCGATATTCGAGCGATTAGAAATACTGAAAAATAGGTACGGGTTATATTTGATGGATCGCAATGGGAGTTTTTGTTGCCTCAATGTTATGGGCACCTAATAAAATATTCTCCTAAGATAGCTATAACTCAAACATTTTTTTTTTTGTTTTTTTTCTTTTCTTCTCTCTATTTTTTTTATATATATCATATATTCCTTTTCTTCTTTTTCTCTCTCTCTCTCTCTTTTTTTAACTCCAACACAATACGATGCAGATTTTTATTCATGAGGCATTATTAGGGATGATGATGGTTAAGAGGATATTGTGTAGTTTATTTGGTGGAAGTGCCTACTCTCGGCACCAGGAAGGAATTTATAGGACAAACGTATTTCTGACTTTTGATACTACTATCCTTCTTCAGTTGAAGATTCTATGAAGGATGATCGTAACCCTCCATCATAGTCATAGTTTTATTAGGACTCAATGTCTGTGTATTTGCTTTATTTGGTGACTCTCAGGAATTCACATAATATTTGCACGTAGGAATAGAGAGCGAAAACTATACCTAACTTTGCGATATCATGATCTAATTATCTAGAACTTAAGAGTCCTCGCACTAAACTTAGCGCACTAGTAGTCTCTTTACTTTCTCCTCACAAATATTAGGTGGATCTAATAGAAGATAGTATGCCTGACTCCCTTTAAACTATCCAAGGATTCAGTGGACTAAAAATGCTTAGTGGTTTTCTACAAAGATCCATTACCCAGTCTATATGCAAGTGAAGTAACTATACTGGATTCTAAACTTAGAAATAATTTAAGAAGAAAGTCTTTAATGACACCTCTTTGATAAAGATATTTTGCTAGGGCTAACCAATTCAGCTCAAAAAATAAAAGAGAGTTTTTTTTTACTCCTAACCTAAATGCATGAAAACTGCCTAAAAATGCAAAATGCACCCACCATGCCTAAATCCTACAATGTCCTCATTGTAAAATTAAAACAGGGGGAGAAAGGAAGGAAATCACCTGATGAAGGCGCTATTCTGAATGTTGGGTTGCCTCCCAACAAGCACTGCATTTTCTGTTAGCAGCCAGACTTATAGGGAACCTATAAGTCTGGTTCCAAACAGAAAGAACTAGGTCCTAAACATATGTGTAACAGCGCGGGCTTAGAAAATAGGTAGCTATGGATGTTGGCGATCTGATGATGCAACGTTATCCTAAATGCTCGCCAGAAGACATAATAGCAAACAATCTTGCAAGCTACTTGGAGAGGTCTTGGAAAAAGAGTAAAAGAAGAAGGGACCTCTTGAAACATGAGTAGAGGATAACAAGGGTCCTCTAAAGTAGGAAGGATTTTAAAGGATATAATCATAAGTACGTCAAACCCTTGAATGGTGAGAGTAAAAAGTACAAGCATCAATCCAAACTCGCCATTCTACCCGAGGATGTACTAGCCTAATATGCTCCCCAGAAAGAATATATGTGAGCAGAGACCTTAGCCAAGGATTAGGTAAGGAATCTACAGTTTGCTTGAGTGATTGGGTGGTAATTATTAAGTCCAAAGAGGGCTTAGTCTGTTTAGGTTCCATTTCCAATAAGAATTCTTCTTCCACATCCTTACATAACTTCATTATTTCATGAACCTCCAACTGCTTCTCTACAATAGATGAGTCATGTACAAAATTCATTATCTCATTATCATTAGTAGACTCATGATCAACATGCTTTGACGACAGTTGGGTTTCTTGGGAAGTAGCCAAAGCATAATTATCATCAAGTCCATCCTCGGGTTCTTTCTCGTCAATTACATCCTTTCTGGGGGCTTTGTGTGCTACTTCATTATCCTTAATATCTTTAGGAGGATGTTCATTCTCAATGTTATGGAGAAAGCCTATATCACTCAATTCGTTGTTCTGCTTGGGGCATAAATCCTTAATTGACACATATTGTCCCTGAGAGTCTTTCTTAGGCTTCTCAATCTTGTGTTCGTCCTCCTCCAACCTCAACTCTATATCTTCCTGATTTTGCAGAGGATGCTTTTCAAAATCAAAAGTAGGAAGGAATCCGGATTTCCCCAAATCATTAATATCATCGGGGGGTAAGTCCTCAAATAACACAATCCCCTTGAGATTCACTCCAAACTCTAAGTCTGGGTTCCTCTATTGGGTTATCATCCTCCTTTAAAATAGAGTCTTTGTATCCCTGAGACCAAAATTGATCAAATTCATTCTCCATTCCCTTAGGGTCACCTTCATTGGGCACATGTAAATCCTCAGAATGCTAAATGGTAGGTGTTGGTTCCCTAAGTGGAGGGTCAGGATTAGGCTCACTAAGGATAGAATGGGGTTCCACCATATGATTAATAATGGAAGTAGCATGAACAATATGACTTTGACCCGGGTTATCAGGGGAAAGAAAAATACTGTCGTCAGGGTCAAGGTCCTTAAGTGGTACCATCTTCCCTTTCTTTTGACTCCAATATAGCTCGAGTAGATAATCATTAAGATAGTTCTCCTCTAGTGGCTGTGTCTCATGGGAAGAGTTTAAGTGATAGCTACTCAAAACGGGATCCCTATTGTCCGTTGTTTCTTCAGAATCTTTTTGATGATCACGGTTGTATGAGTAGGGATCAGAATCATTAGTAAGAGAGTAGCTAAGTTATCTAATTTTCTCGTTCAATTGTTGACTATTCCTCAACATCTCTTCCATAGACTCCCTCATTTCTTTTTGTTGGTTTTGCATTTCTATCATAAAAGGGGAGAGGCTATTGTCAGATTGGAGAGGATAGTCAATCTCAGGCTCAGGCTTCCTAGGAGTGTTAGTCCAACCTTAATAAGAAAAATCATGAAGGGTGGAAGCGTTAGGCTTTGGCAAAGTAGTGGGGACTCCTGGGGTGGAAAATCCCACTCGAAGGTTTTGCTCAAAAGCTGGAGTTATCGGGCTAGTGCTCCTAGGATAGAAATATGATTGATACCATGAATTGTCATTGTACCCATCAAAGGATGGATATACTCGGGGCATAGGATCCTGATTAAAAGATGGGAAATATTGACTCTGATAATCTAAATGATAGGAGTAAGGGTGATCCGTTTGTTTGAGCCAAATAGGTTTAACTCTCTTAGGACTTATAAGAAATCAGAATAAAAGTAGAAACTTCCTAGAGAGTTCTACTACTGTCAAAATAAATGTAAATACAATGGGATGTGTTTTTAGTATATTCTAGGTCTTAGAATTAAATATTCAGTTGGTGGCCAAACAAGTTTTACAAGAATTACGCTTCCTAGGCCAACTTTCGTTGGTGCCTACAGCCTACTCGCAAGGGATGGAAGCCTCAAATCGAACCCACACATGAGGAACCGAAGTAACTTAGTGGATAGGCTTGTTGATTTCTGACTAACTTCCCTTGTGGTGCAATGACACAGTGTCTTATGTGTGATGTGCATAGTATCTTAGGTGTGCAACACACATACGCGTTTTGCATTTTGAAATGTTGAAAACAAGTCCTTTCGAACGCAATTAAAGTCACCATTTTTAAGGTTCAGCCTCTTAGTAGTCCCAATTTCTTAAAGTGACCACTGACTTAATTAGATTCAAATACTTTAGTGGTCTTGGATTTAAGTCCAATGCAGATGCATGACAGGTAATTGATTCTTAAGAAAAGATGTACCTTACTCTAGCTCTCTTCAATGCAGGGATGTATGTGATGCAGAAATAAAAACTAGATGCTACTCAAACAACCCTAGATGGTCGCCCTATAGATATGCAACTTCTAGCAGGCAGTTCGATTTTCTCTTTTTCAAATAAGCAAACAAACCTAATCTAATTTAACTAGCTAACTAACATGCAGTTCAAACAATTCAAATAAACCTATAATCAAAATAAAATGAGAACACGCTCCCGAAAAGATGCTCCCACATACAAGAGCGATAAGCAATAAAAGGCATTGGGAACACATTCCCAAAAATGCCCAACACGGGTCCACAAGATAGAAATTAAATGTCTAATGTCTATCTATCCTAATCTGATTCTAAAAGAAATGAATAGGTCTTCAGTTGCCAGTCCTCCCTCTTTCACGGGTATGGGATGAAGGCCCACGTGCACACGTGATTATCCTCGAGGTGGAGACAAGGTCCACCCAGATGAGCGTCCGCTGCGTACTCCTCCTCAAGATCGTCCTTGCACGAAAATATATATGCTAGTAAAAATATAGCCTCTAGAAGAATCACTATGAATTGAACGAATAAAAATTTTTGTGAGTCTACTAGGCCCATTGTCGTGCCATTTGATAGAGAGATTCTCGCTTGATTAAAAAGATAATAGCAATATAATGATAATACGTTGTTGTAGTCGCGTGGTGGAAATCTCTCAATCAAAGATTAAACCAGATACCAATTTAAACCACAGTAAAGATGTCGTATCCACAAGGAGGTTTAAGCCTAATAAAACTCACAAATTCCTCATCTTATTATTCCAACATGATGTCGCCTACAATTATAGTATAACATGCAATGTTTGAGAGGCTAATAGGTGGGAAAGATAAACATGCAATTGAATAAGCCAAATAATTAGCATAAAGTAAAGGGGCCTGGTTGCAGTTCACACGATAAAACAAATGTTAAATGGAAAATCAAACTCCCGCAATGGTAATACATGTAAATAATATTTGAATGGAAAATAGCGGATTCTCCCTCTCTCCTCCTTACGCACGGGGAGGAATGTCGATGATCATGTGGTGCTCGGTGGAGATCAACAGCGATAAGGGCTTCGCAATGGCATAGATGGCATGACCTGACGTGGCCGGCGGTGGGTGCTCATCTGCGGGGAGGCCGGCTGTCGTGCATCATCACCAACTGTGGTGGAGGCGCTCAAACAGTGCCTGAGGTCAGCGAGGGCGCGGTGTTGCTCTTGGGGTCGACGAGAGTGATTAGTTGGAGGTTGGAGTCGAGTTTGGAGGTTAGAGGAGGTGGTTGCGTGGAGCGGTGGAGGCTTGCGTGTTGGGTTCTTCGTGGTGGTGCAGCAGGACGAGAAAAGGAAGAGAAAGAATAAAACAAAGGAGACGAAGAAAGGGGCGGTGGTGGGAACAGCTGTGGTGTATGGACGGCTGAGGGCGTGGATTCGCAAGCGAGTAAGGGCAGCTGCTGTGGTGAATGGGTGATGGTGGTTTGCGGCGAGGGGGATTTTCAGTGTCGAAGGTGAAGGTGGTGGTGGTGAGGATGGAGGTGATGGATGGCTAAGGGGGAAAGAAGTGCACGCTGTCGCCGTACACAGGAGGTCGAGGACGAGCAAAGGAGTAAGCTCAGATCACAGTGCACGCCATTGACACAGTATACGCATGAAGGCCACAGTGTCTGCTCCGGCCACGGTATCGGTGGAGGGTGGAGGTCCCCACCCGAGGGAAGAAGATGGAGCCTTCTCTCTCTTAAAAATGACCCGCCTGTTTGTTTCCTTGGCTGAAAGCTTCTCCAACCACTCGCGAAGATTGCGAGTGGTTGGAACAGAAGGATAAGTGCTGCACGGGCCCCATTAGACGTCTGATCAACACTCCAGACATCTTAAAATGTATGGATAGCAGTGAGTCCACGATGGAGGTTCTCAAATGTCCAAAGTAGGCTCCAGACGTCTTATAGAGTGACTTTGGACGTCTGACTGATGCCTTCAGGTGTCTTGCACCTAGCCTGCATCCACCAAATGATTATCATATCATATCATATGTTATTAAATATAAAATTGGTGCATGAAATTATATGCAGACTGTTACGACCCGATTCCCGAATCTCTACAGGACCCGAGATCGGCTCGCCTCGACTAATCCCAAGACCCAGTCGTCCAACAAGAAATAACCAAAAAGCAGGAAAATAAACCACATTCACATATGCAATGTAACTAAGCAGTAAAAACGTACAAGCAGTAAAGCAAAGTAAAAGCTACTATTTCGGTACATATCACCACAATAACAGGAACAACGAAAACGAAAGCAACAGTAACAGGAACAGTAATAAAGAAACTGAAACTCACTACAACAGTAAAGAGAGTACAACAAAAAGTGCTGAAAACTATGGCTGCGCTCGATTGGGCCCAGCACCCTCTGCAACCGGAAGCTCGGGCTGCTCAACTCCTGGACCTGAACAGTGTTATGGAAAAGACAGAGTCAGCGAACGCTGAGTACAGTGGTAACCAAACTATCTAAAGCAGTAAAAGTAGCAGGTATAATTATCTTTTCTAGTTATTTTATTTTACAGGTAATTCCTTTTCACCCCTTTTAGTCAACTTTCAAATTTTTCTTAATCTTGCATGTTCCTCGTGGGAACAATTACACGTGGTGCTCTCCTGGCCGGGAGAGTCCCTCGTAGTAGTCCTACACCTAGTCAACCACCCCGAGGTCACTATCAGACGTAGCGGTGACTACGGCACGTACGATAAGCGCATGGGTAGCTACCTAGCATTGACACGTGTTCAGTCATTTCTGCTAGCAAGTGCGCTCAAAGTACAACACGGAATAGTATAGGGCCTAGCCCTCTTAGAAACAGGGGTCTATCCCCTCAGAGCCAAACAGGGGTCTCACCTCTCCACTGTCCACGCACCCTCGTCTAACTACCTTGGTTTTCCTAGAGGGCCTAACAAGTCGGTGTAGGGTGGCTAGCTGAACCTCGGGCCTCGTGGGGTGGTTAGCTCCCTCCCTACACTAGTAGCTCACCTCGGTATAGTGTACACGAGGGCCAACAGAAGTTAGTGTAGAGTGGCCAATCCTAACCCCGGGTCCCAACCGGAGGGCAGCTAGCTCCTCTCTACACAAAAAGGGGACAGTCCCTCTCCTTGGTACCACGTACTCCTGAAAACATGCTTCACATGCATTTGTCCAGGCAAAGGGCACGCCCTTCCGAGTCAACTGAGTCATAGGACACGCAAACTGCGAGAATCCCCTGATAAACCGCCGATAGTATCCTGCCAGTCCCAAAAAGCTACGTATCTCTGTCACTGTACGTGGCTTCTCCCACCTGAGTACGGCCTCAACCTTGGTTGGATCTACAGCCAAACCATCCCCTGAGATCACGTGGCCCAAGAAAGTCACCTGCCTCAACCAAAACTTGCACTTGTTGTAATTGGCATATAGCCTGCGTCGTCTCAAAGTGTCTAGAATCATCCGTAGATGCTGCCCGTGATGTGCCTGATTCCGCAAGTAAACGAGCACGTCGTCGATGAATACCACCACAAACTAATCCAAATACGGTCTGAAAATCAAGTTCATCAAATCCATAAAAGCAGCGGGGGCGTTGGTCATCCCAAACAGCATGACCAAGAACTCGTAGTGCCCGTACCGGGTACAGAAAGCTATCTTGGAGACGTCGGCCTCCCTGATCCTCAACTGGTGGTAGCCTAACCTCAAATCTATCTTGGAGAACACTGTGGCATCTCGCAACTGGTCAAAAAGGTCATCAATTCTTGGAAGCGGATACTTTTTTTTTATAGTGATCCTATTCAACTGTTTGTAGTCAACACAAAGTCGCAGGGTACCATCCTTCTTCTTCACAAACAACGCAAGGGCTCCTCATGGGGATGCACTGGGCCTTACAAAGCCCTTCTCCAATAGGTCCTGTAGCTGTGACTTGAGCTCTTGCTGCTCAAGTGGTGCCATCTGATACGGTGCAGTAGAAATGGGGCTGGTCCCCGGTACCAGTGAGATCTCAAACGCGATCTCACTCTCACGCAGTAGTCCTGGCAGCTCCTCTAGAAACACGTCGGGGTACTCATAAACCACCGAAATGTTCTGAAGGTCAGCCACAGGGCTAGGTTCTACCACTACACAGGCTAGAAAGCCCTCGCACCCCTAGCTCAAAAGCCTAGCTGCCCGAATCGCAGATATGCACCTGAAACCTCCATCTACCGGTTGTCCATGAAACTCAAAGGAAGGTGACTCCGGTATGTAGAAGATGATCTTCCTCCCGAAATAGTCCACCAAAGTGTGGTAGGCAGACAGCCAGTCCATTTCTAGAATCATGCCAAAATCCTCCATCGGTATCACAATCAGGTCAGCGGGGAGGCTGTGTCCCCCTATGCTGACCTCATAGTACGTGTAGACTTCCTCAGCTACAAACAACTGGCCACCTGGGCCTTTGATCACAAATGGATCCTCTAACAGCACACTGTTCTGTCCCAAACTGACAGCAAAACTTGCAGCAATAAAAGAGTGTGTGGCGCCGGAATCAAAAAGCACGTATACTAATCTGCTGGAAACGGTAAGCATACTGCCACCACTGAAACGAAAGCCCTAGCATCTCTATGTGTCTGGGCATTGATATGCCCCTCAGCCCTTGGCACAGACGAAGCAGCTACACTCTGGGTCGGGCAAGCAGCCACTGGTCGGTACCCTCCTCGTGTTTGTTGCCCTCCCCCTCGCGCCTGGGGACCACGACCACTAGCTCGGCCTTTAGTGCTCGGTGCAGGGAGCATTTGCCATGCTCCAGCTCTAGATGGGCAGTCCCTCCTGATGTGGAGCGGCTAGCCACATTGGTAGCAGAGGGGAACTCGACTCCCTCCCTCGGTAGGTCCCTGCTGACGGCTGGGCGGGGGTCCAATGCTGACAACTGGCCCCTGTTTAGGGCCCCCAAAGGCCACTGACAGCCTTGCAAAATGAGATGGTTCTCCTGCGGGTGCCACGTGCCTCCTCTCTCGATGGCCCTGAGAGTACTCTGGCTGGTAGGGCCTCTTCCATCTACTGTCGGTGTCTCGTGCGGCCGGGTCGGTCTCCTCGTATGTCATGGCTGCCTCCACCACTCTCGAGAAGGTGGGCAGCTTCAGAGGTTTGACATACCCCCAAATAGCAGGTCGAAGCCCCTTAGTGAACCTCCACAGTCCCTCCTCCTCTTTAGCTACGGCTGTCGAAGCAAAACGTGACAGCTCCAGGAAGCGCGTGTGATACGCGCTAACAGTCTTCGTCCCCTGGCGAAGGGTGTGGAACTCCCGCCTCCTCTGATCCTGCCAAGTCTGCGAGAAGTACTGCTCGCAGAAGAGGGTCATGAACTGGTCCCACGTCGGGTCTCTCCTCTCCTGGCCTCTAACTGCCCTCCACCACCTGTGTGCCGCACTCTCTAGCTGGGACATGGCAAAGGCCACGCGGCACTCTACAGGGGGGCGAAGGGTGTCAAACACCTTCTCTATCTGCTCCAGCCAGTCCTCTACCTCAGACGGGTCCTCATCCCCCTTGAAGGAGGGGGGCTTCAGCTTCCGGAACTGTCCGAAAAACTTGTGGTGCAGCTGCAATGGGGGAATGGGCAAGCCTCCCGGGAAGGAGGGCTCGTGCTCGGAAGTGTCAGAGTGTGGTGGGGGCGATGGAGGACTACCCCCTCCCCCTCCTACTCGTCCGACGCTGCGGCGGTCTCTCTGTCCCACCGAGGACTCCCCCTCCACGTCCTCAGGGAGAGGTGCCCGTGGAGGCTGGTGGAGCTCCTCTCGCACTATGTCTCTGATTAGCTGGGCGAGGTCCTGGGCCTGAACGTCCGGGAGAAGAGGTGGGTCAACTGGCACCTCGGGCCTGCCACGTCCACCCCTCCGACCTCGTCCATGGCCGCGACCGCAACCAGCCTCGAGAACACCCCGATGAGGCATCTCCTGCAAGGAGATGCAGAAGACAAAACAAAAGGGCCAATGCTATCGAATTTCTATGAAAAAGGACTCAGAACAGATGTCAAAGTGATACGTTGTGGTGGCTACCCTAGTTAAATGCACGTGAATGGTTATTCTCAAGCTAGTTGGTTCCTTTCTCGGGACGATCTTGCATTGATACCATCTTGTTACAACCCGATCCCGAATCCCTACAGGACTTGAGATCGGCTCGCCTCGACTAATCCCAAGACTAGGGAACGATCTTGATTGCAGCCTTTTCCGAAGAGTAGAAGGTACACGTGGTGCTCTCCTGGCCGGGAGAATCCCCTATGGTAGTCCTACACCCAGTCAACCACCCCGAGGTCACTGTCAGACATAGTGGTGACTACGGCACGTGCGATAAGCGCATGGGTAGCTACCCCGCACTAACACGCGGTCAGTCGTTTACGCCAAAAGTACAGTACGGAACAGTATAGGGTCTAGTCCTCTCAGAAACTGGGGTCTAGCCCTCAGAACCAAACAGGGGTATCGCCCCTCCATAGTCCGTGCACTCTCGTCTGACTACCTCGGTTTGCTCAGAGGGCCTAACAAGTCGGTGAAGGGTGGCTAGCTGAACCCTGGGCTTCGTGGGGTGGCTAGCTCCCTCCCTACATTAGTAGCTCGCCTCGGTACCGTGTACAAGAGGGCCAATAGAAGTCGATGTAAAGTGGCCAATCCTAACCCTGGGTCCCAACCTAAGGGCAACTAGCTCCACTCTACACAAAAAGGGGACAGTCTCTCTCCTTGCTACCACGTACTCAAGGGCCAGCACACTTCTTGTCCACATCCCATATTTTTCCATCTAACCACAGGAGCTCTACTCCTAACTCCTCGTAGGGTTTATGCTCATGTTCACCACATTATTCCGATCCAGATTCCATCATTCACAATTCAGTTCTCGTTTATATATAGGCAACTCGTATTTCCACAATTTAATACATGCAACTAATGATTTCACAGGTAACTGTTTAGTTATCACGGGCAGTTCATACTTTACTACAAGCAATGGCTAGCAGTTTAACTTATTCATAAATACCAATACAATCATGCAGAATAATTTGGTTTATTCATTTCTCTGTTCTAGGGTTCATGTCACATCCTAGGTTTCCAGTTGGCTAATTTTCATAAATACATTCTTCTTTAATAAGATTAACAGGGGTGGACCACTCTACCAGACAATCCGGGAGTACTGGGGGCTCAAATCGCAAACCCAAGCACCTCTGCGAGCCCCAGACACACAGCAAGTCGAAGTCCTATACCAAGGAATACATCACAAAGGAAGGTTCAGAACAATGTATAAAGGTTTCTAATACGTAGAGAAACTCACAAGGAAACCACAGATACTTTGTTTGCGTAAAACGGATCCCGATTGGACCCCAAACGGGTCAAAAACGTGTCTACAGACTAAAATTAGACGTCTGAAAACAAGTCCAGACGTCTTAAAAGTTACAGAATCTCACCTCAAGCTCCTGCGGTGACCTCAGATGTCTAGGACTCCCCCACGACTGTTTGAAAACAATTCCAGACATCTGACCAGTCCTCCGGTCGTCAAGAAACGCCTCTAGTCGTCTAATGAGCTATTCAAACATCCGAAAGTGCGTGGAAAGGCCTTCCATGCACCTTCCCAAGGCTGCTCCTACGTACGACAGAGCAACCACCCTATTTTAGCCAAACCAAATCCTCTACAGTGGGGCCTGCATGGCCGTAACCGCGAAGAGAACGTACCTTCATGATACAGGTGCTTTTAGATGTCTGGTATTGACGCTAGACGTCCAGACACTCAGCCGGTCGTCTGAACCGCACTCCAGATGTCTGATACTGGAAAAATTCCAATATCAGACCGCACTCCCAGCTCTCCTTGCTATGCTCCGCCACGTTTCTCCTCGCTCCGCCGTAGCTCCAGCTGCTGCAGGTGGTCGAGGACAATGCTCCGGACCTCCTCCCGCATGCGCCGCAGTGGCTGTGCGAGCTTCGACGAGCTTCCACAAAGCTCCCAACCTCGGCCTCCTCCTCCTTCTCATGCACTCTCTGACTCACCTCCTCCTGCTGCTCCGCCGCGCACTCTGATGGTCGAGGGTTCGAGTTTTGTAGGAGGGAAAGGGAGAAGGAAGAGAGAGAAGGAGAGTCTCCGCGCCACTTGCGCGCAGAATGCAGAATGCGTACAGATTTGTAATTTCTAGACATCCGGGAAGGGGTTTAGACGTCTGGACAGACGTCTGACTGACACTTCAAACGTCTTAAAAGGCTAAAAGAGGAACGGGTCTCTACACAGACAAAGGTGAATTCCCATTTAACTCTTAATCAATTAAAAATTAAGAGCAACTAATTAAAGAGTACTTAGGCCAAATAAAGGTCCATGAAAGTGGGTTTGTTACTTGTCAGATGTGATCTTAGAGGATTAACCCTTAATCTATTTTACATCTACTTTCAGACGTTCGTAGAGCATCCCAAACGTCTAATAAATAGACGTTAGGCTAAGATCTGACCCAAATCACCTTTTTTCAGACCACATGGCCATTTGAGCCTTGGGAAATCAATTCCTGTAGAGAATCCTATTTCCAGACATCCAGACTTATTGCTAGACGTCCGACCTATCGTCTGTGCAACTTAACCCTAGATCCCTATTTCGATCTTGAGAAAATAGGAAGGAAACCCATTTAGAATTAGAAATCTGACTTTTGTCCCAGACGTCTTAAAAAGCAATCTTAGACATCTGTCTTGATCCAACCCTGATAAGATCTTCCACCCTTCTAGATCAGATGATTGATCCCTAGATCAGACGATGACCCTGACGTCTGACTATAAAATGGAACATCTGATAACCCTGTTAGAATCATAAATGACCCTGATTTCGGTGGGATTTTGGACCACACTCTTGAGTCTTGTTCCCAACGGCTATAAGAGGCTTCCAAGGGCTTCCAAAGCCTTCTTAGGACCTCTATAAATAGAGGAGCACACTTCCTAAGCCAAGTATACCTTGTAATAATATTTCCACATCATATTGTGTTCAAATAATCTTGGGAAGAGATTTTGCTCTCCATACCTTTGTCTACATCTTGAGAGCACCATCCTAGTTGTGCACCTGCTTTCCCACCTACGAATACGAAAGTGTTGTCATGCCATTACATAGATCAAGTACTTCGCGACACTAGCCGACGCACTTCCATCGAAAGGAAGTTTCCTTCACCTATAGTAGCTAGTTAGATTTATACTTTGTGGCTCTATAGGATATTTATTTTATTGTCTTTGGTTGGGTATTCACATTGCGAATTCCCGTCTCCCTCGCGAGATAAAATACTAATGGTAACACCATCATGAGCCATAAGTAGCTTTTACTAGTCATAATCAAGTGACAAATGCTCCTACATAATCGCCTGAGAGCCATAATTCCATGCAAATCTATTCTGAGAAAAAAAATTAAAACATGGTTAATTATACAGTTTTAACATGACATCATGAAATAAGGGTAACCATGGGATTTTCCAGGGGTAAATTTAATGTCAAATGAGCATTAAAGTCTAATAAGCGGGTCCATACAGATAAAAATATGATTTCACGCATTTTGAGAACCATAATAGCATCGAAAACTCTAATTTTAGACCTACTTAAATTAAAGAGGTTTTGATCAGGATAAAATTCATCTAAACCTCCTAAAATTCATATAAAAATATTTGGTATCGTTGTTTTGATTATCTGAACCTATTTTGACCTTGGACAGAGTCGTAAATGGGATTTTACCTTAATTTGGGCTTCTATGCAAATTATCGAGTTAAAATTAGTCAAAATTGAAATCAGACTTCGCCATTAGATTCTTTGGGTCTAAATTAGGTTGGTGTCAAAATTTGGGTCCAATTAGAGTCCATTTTGATCTAGTTTGCATTTTAGTCCATTTAAACTCTGTTCCTCTCAATTAAGCTCCTAACTTTTGAAATATTTGCAAATAGGTCCCTAACTTTATCATCATTTTTGCAAAAAGGCCCCTTCTGCCATTAGTGTGAATAGAGCTTCTCCACCGAGATTCGAGCGAGGTTTTTTCACTCAATACTCAGCCAAATTCCTCCAAATTTGGAAGGAAGAATCCTAAGAAGATCTCTAATCATCTGAACCACATATTGGACTTTGATTTGCATCGAGAAGACTGTGTGAACACTCGAAATTTCAAGGATTTTTTTTCCCTGAGACTTCGAGCTCGACAAGCTTCTTCCCATGCTTGGAGCATGCACTGAGACCTTTAAAAGGTCCCCCCTCACAAGGCCTTGCTCCTTAGCGAAGTTTAGAGTCGGATTTCCTCTCTCTTCATCTTCTCCGGCCACCCACACCTTTGGCTCCGGTGTTCCTCTCCGCCCTCCTTTTCCAACCATCCAACCATCAAATTGGACAGCCCTCTACCTTTCTCCTCTTCCGCGTCTCTCTAGCCAAAGAGGGATTGCTCTCCGCCTCTTCTTCGTCGCCGCCACCTCACCGAACTCCATTGCCTTCTCTGGCTCCAGCCCATCACAGCCAGATGCCCTCGACCACTCTCCCTCTCCTTAAGTTCCCTAACCTCTCTCTCTCTCTCCCTCGATCATTTCTACGCCTTCAGAACCTCATTTCAATCACCGCTACGCCTCTACCCCTATCATCTTCCTCCGCTTCGGCCAAGCCTCCAGTGAGGCCATCCGCACACTACAAACCACAAAACTCCCTCACATCACCTCCAAGAGCTCTGCCACGACTCACTCATCAAAAGCCCTAACCCAATTTCATCTTTTAACCACCCACGCACTCCACCAAACTCAACCTTCTCTGCTTGCCTTCTCCATCATCAACCACCCACATCTGAGCACGCCACACCCTAAAATCACCTCCAACACACTCGCTGCTTCATGATGAAGCTTTTGAGCTGCTTTGACGTGGCCACAAGGCCATATTCGTGGTTTCAGGTGTTCGGCGGACAGCTACCACTGCTACCGTCTTCTTCGACGTCATTCGTACCTCTCTGACCACCATTTGACCAACTGCAGTACGCAATCCAGGAGACTGCAATTCTTGGTTCTCTCCAGGTCCTCAATTGAGCAACAACAGTAAAGCAGTAGCTCAATTCAATGACACCATCATCTGCAGCTGCATGAAAGGAAGGACCGTGGGTTTAGTCCGACAGCGTGGACTTAGGAGAGTGCAACTGTAGATAAATTGAAAAGCTCCCCTCAACTGTCTACCTTAGTGAGCATGAAGTGAGGTCACACATACACGCCTCACCGCACATGCTATAATCGCGCTTTAACATTCCCTTGCCTGCCACGCATGCTAGCCGGTCTGGGCTGATCTGTTTACTCGGTTACTTGGGTTCGGTCCGTTCTGAGTTGGGAAGAAAGGAAAGAGAATCAGAGAGAGTGAGGGGGTGGGTTTTGCTTTGCCTTGGGATTCATGCCCTCTCCCTCTCTCAACACTTAGCCTCTACGGGCTTTGTGTGAGGCCCTTGAGTCTCTGTTGGTGCAACTGCTGTGCCTCTTCTAAGGCTTGAAGAAGAGAAGCCCTTGTGCTTCTTCTGTGGTGCTGTGCCTCTTCTGATAAGGCGTCTAATGCCTTGTTCTGTTGTCTAAGGCATTCTGCTGGTTACTATTGAAACATTTAAATGTCTGACGTGGATTATTGATTGAGAATTACTATTCATTTATTTGAGTATTTGTGAGCTTAAACTTAAGGGTTAAATTGATAATTCAAATCACCATTTTAACCTGATCTTTTTGCACTGTTCTTCTAGTTCTTATTGAAATATCATTTTGAGCATCTTATTGATTTCAATTGCATATTCTCTTGATAAATTGTGATTGGTGAATTAAATTACACAACTGCTCCTTGTGAATGACCTTGGACTCTAATTAGATTCTGAGCTTTATAAATTTAAATGTTTTGCGCGATGCTGTCAACTATACTATGACGCATTTTCTAAACAATGACGATTTCGCACTCAACAAATACTCCTCGTCAAGAGGAGGGGTTTGAGGTACGCTACCCTCGTACATAGTAGCATGGTTGTAAGAAGCTAAGTCACCCTCATTTAAGTCACTTTGTTAGTGGATTTGATCAACTAGGTTGATCGGAAAATCCTAAATCGAGAGGTTTAGATGGTGGTTTTTACTCGGGTTTGGGTTTCGATCTAAAAATCCTTTGTGTGCTTGTGAGATTGTTCTTGTGTGATTGATTGAAATATTTTCACATTATTTGTTTATCACGCACATCTTACCCCCTCTTTAGGGAATCTACATGTAGGTCTTTAGGCTACCCCACCTAAGGACATGTTTAATTGTTTGTATTGTAGGGCATCTTTCTTTTCCTTCCGTATTGTCATGAATCCTTCCACATCCTACAAACTTTTCCACTCCTACCCTCTTGACACATCTTATCTCCAATATGATGATTATTATCTCGACCCTTGTTGTACTTAGCCATCGACTAGTTGGAATAACTCGGATTGGGGATACAATTCCTGATCTCTGTGTCCAGGATCTAACCTTGGACATCATGATTTTGATTTTTATACTTTTGAGCTACACTAATTATAGATCTCCAGCCTTTGATTATCAACCTAACCCAATCTGCAATCAAGAAGGATATCATGATTACAGCTCTTACCCTCCCCCAGATTATATTAAATATAGGTCACTGCCCCACTTTGAACAATCATAAATGACTTATTACCAGGGAGGCCCCTAGGAACCTCAATTTCCCGACTCCCCTGGACTAAACCCAAACCCACTCAACCCTGAATCAAACCATTTGGTTAAGGTGAACTAGGTCCAAGATAGGGTGTTGTCTAACTTAAGGAACACCATTCAATCTTTAGAAGCTCAACCAACACCCTGCACTAAAGAATTGGAGCCTTTGATTCAAATGATTGATGATCTTAACAAGTATTTATTAGATTGGCTCCAAGATATTAAGGATAAGGACCCAGGTGGGTTTTTACTTAGGAAATTGTCAAAATTGAAGATGTGATTTGTGATTGTCCTAGTGTAATCTTGGGATGATTCCTAAGATGAACCCCCTTCAGGAGAGCCAATGTCAGAACCCACTCAAGTACCTGTAAGGGGGGACACATTTTACGAGATCGGGGATGACCAGGTTTGTTTAGAGCAACCAGTTGAGGATAAATTGATTTCTTTACCTGAGATTCCTGAACCAGGGTACGAGGAAAAGTTTGTCTCCATGGACCAGGCAATGATAGATGATTTTGAGACATATATAAATGCGGATTCAGAATTCTTTGATTTTGAAGGTGAAGAATTTTTATGTGAAGTCTCACCTCAGTTTGATGAAGATAATTTTAGTGAGACAAACAGGCCCGCAGAGTATGATAAATCATTTGATGGCCTTACAATTGAAGATTGTGATCCTACTGGGGCTGACATGGAAGATTTAGATCCTAAGTTAATAGATGATTTAATCAATAACCCTAGTCCTCACACACATCCCATTGAACATAATGATGATTCCATTTTTGAGGTCACCAGACCTAAGTCAATTATGATTCAACCACAAATTTTGGACATGGATACTTTAGATGGGGTGCATAACATGCTGGAGGTCCTGGAATCCGAAATTATGATTATGGAGGATAGGAGCTTGGAAATGAAAATTTGGGAAGCCAATTCCGAGGGAAGTCGAAGTCTAAGACTGAGGGTTCCTATTTGCCTGAAACCACCAACCTTCTACGAGGACCCTTATGACATTTTCAACTCTGAGGATGTCCAACCCAAGCACAAATTAACCGATTATCTTTTTGATACAAATTTTCCTATTGTCCAACTTTTTGTACTTGGGTTGCATCCTCAGAAACCGTAGGCCTGACCCTACTTACACAAAGATCTCCAGTTCTGGGTAATTTTCATCCAGAATCTTAGATACACTCGACCCGGGGCATGGATATGCACCATAATCTTGTCCACATCTATGGATATCTTCCCCTTGCGGGTCCAAAAATTGATCTTTTTATTCTGATCCTAACCTGCATTTGTGAATTCTTGATTTCTTCTTTGTTGTATAATGTATTTAGCTGAAGACAATAAATTTAACACATATACAGTCTGTTTTCATTTCGGAGCTGACTTGTTAATCACGAAATTCAGGTGCTTTCTTCTCTAGTCCGCTCTTTTTCATGTCTTTTTAATACAATAAGGACATTGCATTAGATAGGCATTGGGGGTGGATATCTTTATTTGAATTATTTTATTAGCTTCGTAGATTAATTCTATTTTCTCTTTATTTTTGAAAAAAGAAATTGAATTAGGAAAAGAGAACTTGGACTTTAGAAATTTGTCAACTTTAGAAAATGATATGATAGGACCTGAGCACTTATACCCTTCAGGTCTTCGGACTTAATTAGCCTAGGTGTCCACTAAAATGTGAATTTATTTCTGGAGTCCTCGCTATTTTTAATTTATTTCTAATTGGTTAATAAGTTGGTGTGATAACTGTATGACTTATCAACCCACCCTCTGATTTGAGGGGACTTATAATTTGAGCATCTACGCACTATTTGCATGGACTCACTTTTTGGTGGTTTTAACGGAAACATGGTAGCTAATGAACCTTCTAGGGTGGTATAGCTGACAAGTTGCCATGTGTAATAACCCATTGGCTGGTTGTCCAGAGCCCAACCATACGACCATTCCCTTTCTGCTGCCTTTAGGTAAATCTTAGATCAGGGAAGTCACCTACTTAGGAAAAAAAGAAAAAAAAGAAAAATATTAAAAAAAAGAAGAATTTTTTTTTGAAATAGAAAAGAAGAAAAAAAGAAATAAGCCACACTTCAACGCACGCGTATGGATGGCAAGTTGCCATGGGTAACAGCCCATTGGTTGGTTGTCCAGAACCCAACTCATAAGAATGCAAAAATAATTCTTAAACACTTAGGAAGAAACGGGGAAGTAGAATAAGCTAGAGAGATATACATTGGATTCGCTCTTGTGTTGACCCCATAAAAATAAAAAGGAGAAAGCTACCGATCAAACAGATACACCTTTAGGCAGAATTTCTTTTTTAAGTCACCTAAGGGTTTAGGAACCTGAAGTTTGTTGTAATTGCTGAATTAGTGAGTCTATCAAAATTCCACAAAAAGATGCTTAGAACTTAGAGTTTTTTTCGAGTCTTGGGTGGGTTGGGTAGACATAGAAAGTTGCCCTGAAACTCTAAACTCACAAAATCAAAAAATTTAGAAAAGAAGAAAAAGAAAGAAAAAAATGTATTTACTTTTAAATAAGGTGAGGGCTTGAGTGGTTTGCATTTTGGTAGACACCTGGGCATTGTTGAGTCTCTGTAGTTTAAGTCTTCAGTAAAAATTTCTTAGTGTTAAGAAATAACTATTACTCAAGTAATTTGATCCTAATTCTTTTATAAATATTATGTAGTTTTGCTAAGGTTAGCAAAAGATATGAATCGGGGTGTGATGTGCACACATCTAATTGACCTAAAATACCTATTTATGCATATTCCTAGGTCTATAGAAGCATCATGCATTATAAATATTGCATAACATGCATTATCAGGCATTTAGATTATTTATATAAATTATAGGTTAATTTGCCCTTTTCTTGGTTAGGTGATAGGGCAATACTATTTTGGGGTCTCGGATTGAAGATCCAACTATATAGATCTGATCAGGGCAACGATCGAAGTTCAACGCCTCCGCATCGCCCCGATCAGACCTCCGTAGCATTAGATGCAGTTCGAGGAAGAACAGAGGTCAAGGGGCAAGGTGATATAAATCCATACTCCAGACGACAAATCTAACTGCATAGATGGGTTCGGATCGACGATCACAACCCAATGATGTGAAAATCGACCCAATCTGACATCTGTGGTACCATCTACAAGCATTAGAAAATGGGCAGCTCAGTCCAAGCTACCCACAGGTGCTAGACTTCCTCTTCTTCATCTACGCCCCTCAATCTCAGTCGTTGTATTTCTATCCAATGGCCAAGAGCATCACGGCCTTAAATCAAAAATGTTATACAAAGCACAGTGCAACGAAGTGGTAAAGTGCCTTTCGCAAAGAGCAGTGACGTGTGCTTGAATTCGCATGAGTGGCTAAATCCGCAAGAAGCGGGAGCGACAAAATTCGACCGCTCAATCTCAGTTGAGCGGTAGCGGTGACAATCACGTGGCGTTCTCTCGAGGGTCGGATGGAGGAGTGCGCCGCACGCGTGCGATAACGCGCAATCGTACGTGCCATTGCACAGTCGCACGTGCAACGGTGGAAGGTGAGTTGGCTTCGCTCGATTTAGTCCGTCTGATTGAACAATTAGATGACTGATAGTGCTTGAGTGCAATGAAGCACACAACAGTCGAAGATTAGCAGCCACCAACGTGGCTGCAAGAGAGATGTCTGATTAGTGGCGAATGGTGAAGATGCAGAGGGTGCCTTCATCGACGTTTACCTTCAGCAACATATGCATCCATCACTAAAGGCCTTGCATTTAATTTTTAAGATTTTGAAGGACCTTTTTGCCTTTGTACCTCAACTATATAAAAGACCCTACACCCCACATTTTTTATCATCCCTTCTCTTCTCCTCTCATCCTCTCCAAAGCTCTAAAGAGCTAGTCTCATACCCATGATGCTCCACTAGAGTCTTAAAAGTAATTTTTTCATCTTCTCACCCCCGTTCGTGGAACAACCGTGGTTGTCCTCTCGCCACCATTTGGGAAGCGGATCCCGCTGCGACGTCACCCTGCTTCATCCTCCATCCTCCACCCTATTCTCCCTTGTCTAGCATCTCACCACCCTCTTCCAAGTGCTCCGTCAACGTAGCTTGTTCTCCAAGTAGCCGTTGAGGAGGATTTTCTCATCCCTATTTTTTTACTGCTTTCTAGAATATATTTCCAGCTTTGTAGTAGTAGCAAGTAGATGTAATGAACATGCTCTTATGGTTATAAAATACTTGTTCATTCTCTCCCTATTTTCTGTTTCTTATATTATTCTATCTTTCTCTTTTATTGTGTATTATTTAAGTAGAATAATTCGACCAGCTAATCTACTTTGTGACAATAATTCTAAACGTAATTTTTAATCAAACGTTTGCCTCTTTGTGTTCAATCCGAAACTCACCAGAGTTTCGGTTATAAATTTTATTTGATAGCGGATTTTTATGTAACTGCAACGATGGGTTTTTGGTTCAATCATTTTAGAGTATAAAATCTTGCTAATCAAGAAGCTATGGCAACCCCTGCTCTTCCCCCTTCCCTTCGCACAGTTGCTCCAAGGCAGCAGCAGCAGCGACAACAACCACAATAGCAGCAACAATAGCGATAATAACCACAATAGTAGCAACAGCTGTGGTAGCAGCGGTAGAAATAGTAGCTGCAGCAATTGCAGCAACACAGCAGTAGCAGGTGCACCTACAAGTTGCTCCGGTGGCAGTAGTTGGTCGATGAGGGTGGCTGGAACAAGGAGCAGATGGAAAGGGGAGGGTGCACTAGGGATGGAGAGGGGTTGGCTTCGGCTTGGGGAGGAAGCAAATGGGATTTTTCCTTTTTATTTTTTAGTTAACATATATGTATAGGGTAGAAACTCGCACTCAAGCCCCTCCACTCCTTTTCTGTCCTCCAAGAAAGCCACTAACAAAGTTTCTTATGCAAAGAGCCCCTCATCTTTACATTACATAAACATTTTTTTTTTTTAAGGTTTTCTTAATTCCCAAGATTACCATCACTAAATTAAGGTTCCCAAAGCCTTTAATCCAACATTAAGCAACCACTTAAGATTTTAATTAGCCCATTAATGGTATTTCAAATTTAGGCCCTTACATTATCACAATGACATGCCAGACTTCTTCACCTGCTTGAATGTATAGAATATGGGTTTTAGCTTGTATGCTTCTATAGGACCTTCATTCTAGGAAGGTGTAGATTCTCCTAGGTCTGTTGTTCCTCCCATAGCCCCCTCGCTACAAGCTAAGTGGTCCTCGGGTGATAGCACATCAAGTGGAGGGAAGTGTCATCGACGATATGTTGGGTCAGGATTAAGTGTTGAATAGCTTGCAGAAACCAACACGTTACTAAGGAAGATTTTTGACAACCATATCTCTAAACCCAAGAGGCTCGACTTGCCTTTAGAAATTAAATATTTCCTGAAATTGATACACAAACACATCCTAATTAGTGAAATTGATGACCTTGTCACCCTTGTCGATCTTTTCACATCAGAGCCTCAATGGATTGTCTTTCAGTAGATTGTTGGTTAAAGGCAGTAATTGGCTACCTAGCCTAGAAAGCACCTTGAATCAAATTGTGGAATGTGAATGGTGGTGGTCTGTAGTTCTCCCTTATCCATGAGCGTGGGTTTTCTCTCAATCTATTTGTGTTACACTCATTTGGGTTGGCTTTGTACTATTGTGTCTGGATATCCTAGTTTGGTTAGGTCTTATTGGTACTTCTTTATATTATGTTTATGTATTAGGAGTACTATTTGGTTCCTAACTTGCTTTGTTAGATTGTGTTAGGATTATGTCTTGTTATCTAGTTATGTTGTTGTATGTGTTGAAATGGAATGTTGTTGTAACATATTATATTGCGATAAGAATGGGGTTATGGTGGCATATATAATTTTCAACTCCATTGTGATAAGATTTAGTACCCTCTACGTAGGATGAGGCATCAAATCTATGATTGGACCTTTGATGCTGATAACATAGTATTGACCCTCATAATGGAAGCAAAGCTTACCAAGTATTGGTAGGATATGACCTTGTTGAAACCAGGATGGGTGGGTGTGTCAACTTCTTTCAATGAGATGACTTGCCAAATGATGAAATCCTGAAGTGTTGGAAGATTTTAAAGAGGATTTATCCTATGATTACTCAGGTATTGGGGAATGATGGTTGGGGTTGGTGTGATTACGGGAATGTACTTGTACCCCTAATGCCAAAGGCATGGGACTTGGTGGATAGGACTTCTAGATACACCTAAAAGAGAAGTCATTCCCCAATTATCGTCTCATGTAGGAAATAATTAGGAACTGAAATAGAAGTTAACTTGTATGCATGACATCTGTTGCTTATGTAGAAGTCTATTGTAGCCATGCATTATGGTATCATATGTGGTTTGGAAGTATCATACATATGTCTTATGTTTGTTGCTATATGCTATTTGTTATCTAGTGTTATGGAAGAGGAACATTATGCCATAGAGCATGTGTTATCCCTATGCAATGATCACTTTCACACCATATTTGTTGTTATGAATGTTAGCACAATGTGATCATCTTGTAGGAATGGAGAGTAGTGACTCCAACTCGTGTGGGAACAACTCGATCCTCAAAGGATGGAATGGCAATCGTAGAGGTCATATTTCCCATGATAGTTCAATTACTTGTGGCAATGGAGAATGAACCAATACTAAGGATGCCTCGCAACACTAATCCCATGAACGAGCATCTTTGGGTCCATTATGTTATGGAGGGACACCCTGAAAGATGTTATGACGAGTTCCAACTCATCAAGGAATGCTTCTTAACATTTGTTGGTATACTCAAGGAGAGAACTACCTTGAGAGATATTAGGAATACTAATAACAACTTAATTTATGTTCCTAATATGCTTAATCTTTGGTTAGTTCCTAGGTTAAAACATGCATTTAGGTTGTAAATAAGGTAATATATACATGCATACATAATATAGGACCTAAATGTGTTTATGAATAAATGTGGCCAATTATGTGCATTTGTGAATAACGTAGGTAGCGAGAATGATGAATAAAGAGTGAGGAACTTGAAGATCTATTTGAAAGAAGAGAAAGATCCATGGGAAGCCTAAATAAAGAATAATAAAGCAATTAAAGATAAGGAGACTTGAAGAAATAAAGACAAGCAAAGAGGAGGAGGACAGGGAAGGACACATGGCACCACCTAAGCCCTTCCTATCTTTAGACATTAGGACACCTAATTCTCTACAAACCATGTCCTAAATCTAGTGTAGAGAAACCCAATCAACCTTTAGATTTCCATCCTAAGGCCACCTAGGACTTGCCTATTTTTAGTAACAAAAACCTACTCCATCTAAACCCTACACACACCATCTAGACGCTATCACTCGCTTCCTATTTTTAGCCAAGGATAGGACCACATCTACACCGTTAGATCCTAATCTTATGGCCTAGTTCAAAACCTAGATAACCACTTAATCCTAGCCCTTAGTTAGATCCTACGGCCTGCATTTACCTACATTCTCTATAAAAGAACCAAGACCCCCCACCATTTAATCATCTCATCTTCTCCATTCTACCTCCACCTTCTATAGTACATGCCCACCACCTTAGTTCGACCACCATGCCCAACCACCTTCCCATCTAGGTTATCTCCCATCTCTATGCACCTCCACCTTAGTTAAAAGCTTCCCTTTAGTGTCAATTTCCTTCGTAGTTCTTCCTCTAATCCTCCTAGCTTCCTCCTAGTGCTCTGGATCTGAGGACCTTTAAGCAGTCTCCTACAAGCATCCAACAAGTGGCGTCGCAACTCTTCTGCTACTCTTCATTCCCTTTCCTTCCTTTTTATGTTTATGCTATTTTTATGCTTCTGTCATTAATAGTTTTGTATAAACTCCATAATCATTAATAGAAGCATTCTTTGAGTTTTAATAGTTGCAATCTCTTGGTTTGATTTGTATCTTGTCTTTGATTCCATTTCAAAAATAGAAAAAAAATTCGCATATGAAAAATGAAAAAAACGAAAGCCTTTAAAACAAGAGATTGCCTTCTCGTGTTTGACGTGGACTCCAAGTAGTTTAGTACAAATTTTTAATTGATCGCTAGGTTTTCACACTACGATGACTTCGAAAATTAAAATCGCATTTATTTAGTGCTATCAAATACCATCGTAAAGGAACAACTTGCCATCTTCTTACCATTTTGGAGCATGGTGATTTCACATGTGATGGAATGATTCTAGCATTCAAGAGTGATGATCAATCATTATTTCGATGAGGTGCTACTTGTAGTGGTCTCTGTAAAAAAGGACTTCATTAAGTAACCATCGCACGAGACACCTATCCCCAAGAAGTTTCTCACCAACTCTCATTTCAAACCTTATTTCTGGATAAACTAATTCAATTAATGGAAGAACATTCCGTTACATATGATGCACTTCTCCTCCTTGATTAACAATAGCCCTTTCTTGGAAGGAGGTCATTGGTGTGATTGATGATTGTAATGTTAGAGTGAATCTTAGAGCAGCTTGGCAACCATGTTTTCGTAATCGCAAGGGGAAAGCTAGTCAAAACATCCTAGCTACTATCAGCTTTGATATGCAATTCTTCTATGTGGCTATAGGGTTTAAGGGTTCTATAATGGATATAGGAGTGTTGAATTGGGCACTCACCAATGGGAAGTTAAGGTGCCTCAAGGGAGATGATACCTTGTAGACTTTGGATATGCAAATATAGATAAATTTCTTACTCCATATCGAGGCATCTCCTACCATCTCTAGGAGTACCAAGGGCAAACCTATCAAAATGAGAAAATAATTTACAACAATCACTATGCATAGCTTAGACAAGTGGTGGAGCATGTATTTGTTGTCTTGAAGATGAGCTTCCCAATGTTAGACAAGAGAATGTGCTACAAGTTCAAGACCCAGAGGTGCATAGTAATGGCATGTTGTATCATGCTGAACTTAATAAGGCCTTTTGTTCTGGACGACCTCTTCTTTGCACAAAGCTTGCAAGACCTTGATGACCTCGACAATGATGATGCTCGTGCTCCAATGGATGAGAAAGACGTCAAGGCTAGTGAATTCATTTGCAACCAAATTTTGAGAAGACTGTGGGACGATTATCGTATGCGACCAAATTTCAATAGTATTGGTTGGTGGATTATGCTTCGTATTGGGTGTGGACGTTATCATTATCATGGCTTGTGTTGCTTGCCACTCTTGTACTGTACATACAAGATAATATATTACCCAGTTCCAATAGTCATTTCATTTTGTCAATATTTATGGGTTATTTTCTCCAATTGTTATCATAATCGAGAATGTTTATTTCGTGAGCCATGTTGATTGATGTTTGATAAGAAGAATGTTTGATAAGAATGTCAATATTTATGTTGATTGATGTTTATATTCTTATAATTTTGATGATCTTCCTTAAGATGACATGCTACTTTAAAATATAGGGATGTCATAACAAGTGTCCTACATGTGCTTACTTTGAGACCTTCTCATCAATGAAGGAGGAGAGGCATTTCATGGCTCAACTTTATGACACTTTGGAGGATGAGCTTAACAACGGCAAACAAATGGAAATTTCCACCAAGGGATACATCCACTACCTCCAATAACAACCATCCAATTTACAATGTAGTTTGCAAGAATATTGTGCTCTAAAGGCTAAATTGGAGACTTCCAAACCAACTATTGCCGAATCAAAGAGTAGGGTATCTTCTTTAGAGGAGGAATAGGAAGCCCGCAATGTCAATGAGTTTTCCCTTGGGCTGCCTAGATGCATGAGATACATGCACATCTAGTTGGAGAGTAGCACCTCATTCTTGTGAAGGTTACAACTATTTAGTACTTCGTGATTTATTCTTTGCTTCATTAAAATAAATATATTACGTTGTTGCACATGGCTAGCAAAGATACGATGTAGAAATAATGAAATATATTAAACCAATCTAACCACACTAGGGCAAGAAAGGGTCGCCCACGGAAAGGCTCAAAACTACATCAAGATTTTTATTCCATCCGAAATCATTCAAGCACATGGTCACAATAAATAGATAAAAATATAATAAAAGAAGTAGAGTTGGAGATGGAGGACAATTCCTTGTGCTGTCACCATAAGGGATGTCCATGGCAGCTCTCTAGGCGTGAGATCCGAGGAGGGTGTTTTTGCTGTCACCAAGAATGACTCGAAGATCCTCAATGTGGAAATGGTGGTCCTTCGAAGTGGTGCTCCGATCCTCAGGGGAGATGGAGGTGGTCCGTGCCAATGGAGGGTCTCGTCTTCACTTACACCATGGACAGGTGGAAGGACAAGATGAAGGAAGGAGGACTTCCTTCCTCCTCTTTCTTTGGTGTGCAAAAATGATGGGAGAGAGAGATGTCGTGAACCTTTTTATGTTGCGTCCAAGACTTCCCACAAAAAGTGGCAATGCCACTTGGCCTCCCAAATTAGGTTGCACCCTCCTTGAATTAGATCCACGATTCAAGGATCTTAAAATCCTTTCCAGGCATGGGGGATGGCCTTCCAAATTCAAACCTTTTTCACGCCAAACCAAGGTGGTTCTTGCCACCAATTAAGGAGAAGGGCTAATTTGCATTTATGTCCATGCCTCCTCACGAATTTCTTGCTGATGGGCATCCAATAGCCATCTAGTTCCTACACAGAAACATTTAGAATAATTAATTCAAGGGCCGAGTGGACTAAATACAGATGTGCAAGAATTATAATTATCTATAATACATGTAAGTATGCACAATGCAAGAATATGCGACTAATGTTGAATATCATTGCTTAAGTTTATTTTGTAACCAAATGCATATTCTAATGAATCCTAACATTTGGGAATTAGGAGTTCTAGGCTTAATAATAGCCCACTAGAGTGGACTCATTAAATATCCTCATGCCTAAGGTTAGCTAGTCCAGAGCAAAATATTATGCTCAAGAGTACAATCCTTTAAGTTCAGATGAGTAACTCAGGGAACCTTCACCTTCCAACCTTTAAGGAGCTAGTTCATTATCTATGAATTTAGGCTTAAAGATACTCAATTATCGACCAAGATATAGACCTCTTTATCCTTTAGATTCCAATCTTCCTCTACCCTAAGTCTTAAGCACAAATTTCTTTAGTCTAGTCCCTTACCCATAGGTTTGTCCTTACCCGGTAAGCTCAAGTATCTCGTGTGTGTAATTCTATCTTGACAAGTGGGCACCTTTTATTATTTTTATTCTTGTTACCTTGTAACTACGCTTATGACTCATCCTCGATTGTCTATAGGAGTCATAATATCCTTGGGATCCCACAAGGGCCCTTCCTTTTGATGCCTCGGGAAAGGGCCCTTCCTTTCGATGCCTTGGGAAGACACCGTACGGGGCACCCTTAGAAGCCTTGCATTCCGACACCTCGTGATGACACCATAAGTAGCACTTTCGTGGCCAGGCTAAATGTATTTCTTATGGACTTTGCTTTTGTAGGGAATCTGACCCCCAAGAATACTCGGCCTAGACCAGACTTTGGACTCATCACCAACGATTGACAAGGGTCCAAGTTGTTCATTATGTCTTAGCATCCACAAGTCACTTCAGTGTGCGTTTGTGCTCCTGTTAGACACTTGACCTACAGAAGTTGTCCAACCCTTATAGGTGAGGAACCTAGCTTGTTAATGGACTATCGAGGAGTTTTAAGGAGTAATTATCATAACAAAGCATCAATCACTCGAAAATAATTAAATTTATAACTTAGAATCGCAAAAAAGTCTAAGGTTGATCACAGGGAGAAAATATGAAATTCATACATTAATCTCAATTTAGAATTAATGAGCACAATCAATTGAGCATTAAAATAGATATTCAATTAATATAATTTGTCAGATTGTAATTCAAATGATGATGAGGTAAAAAGAATAGAGAGAAGCTAAAAAGTGGTGATTTAGATCACTAATTAAGTCCTCTAATTAAGCATGCATCTCATATTCAAATTATTCAACAGTAACTCTAATCAATCATTCAAATGATGCGACAATGTTCACAATCAGACGTCAAGTCTAATGACCAGATACCTTATTAGAGCATAGCATAGAGGCTCTCAAGCCTCCCTTCTTTTCTTTCTTCTTTCTTAGAGCCTTCAGAGACTTAGGGCTTTAAAGCCTTCTTCTTCAGAGCCTTCTCTTTCTTCAGCACAGGTTACGACCTCTCTTCTTCAGAGGCTAATGGTATGCCTTTTTCTTCTCTTCAGTAGTTAAGTGTAAAGCCCTCAAGAGCAAAACCCTTCCCCTCTCTCTCACAATTCCTCCTTTTCCTCTCAAACCTGGGCTTTATTGGGTCTAGAACAATGTCCAGGCCTGCAGGCATGAATCGCAAGAGAGGAGTGAGCATAGGCGGGTGTGCATGGGGACTCGACCCCCGTGTCTTGGGTGAGAAGATGATATCATAAATTCCTTGTATGTGTAGCAGAAGCTTCTTCTCTTCACGAGGTGGGACTATTGTCCCCCTCCTTCCTTCGCGTACATGAGGCAGAGGGTGGCATGCTAATTGGATTGACTGCTGGTCCTCCCTCACTCAATTGAGGGCCTGGGCTTCATCAGGTTGCCAAACCGCGTCGAGTGAAGGTGGAGGCGAAGCTTGCAAGTGTCGGACATCGACTAATGGCGTTGGGGAAGACGACTGGAGACGACGACAGTGACCTGCACAAAAACACGGCCTAGGGCCCAATTAAATGGCTAGAAACCTTCGTCATGGTGTGGCGAATGTAGTGGTGGAGGTGGTTTGGTGTGAAGTGTAGTGGAGTGGATGGAGCGTGAAGGTGAGCAGAGCTTCGACCAACTGAGCCGGGGAAGGCGGTAATGGTGTTGAGGTGCTAAATTAGGTTGGGTGAAAGCATAGTCGAGGTGTGCGTGAGCTTTTGCCTAATTTAATTTGGGTGGAATGGGGCAAAGGAGATCTGGCAATGAAGGTGGTCGTGGTGGTGGCTACCGGAGTCGGAGAAGGAGGAATTAGGACCTAAGGTTTAGCTTAAACCTAACTGGAGGGTAGAGAAAGAGAAGCCCTAAGGTAATTGGATGAATGGAGGTTCGAGGAAGCTTGCCGAAGGTACATCGGAGCTACGGACAAAGGAGGTGGAGATGGAGCTGACAAGGAGGTAATTGGGTGGCCTTCTTTGTCCGGAAGCACGATGAGGAGTAGAGGGAAAGCCCTCTCCCTATGGTATGTGGGAGCGACTGATGAAGGGGGTTGGTGGAGCTCCAGGTCGTCGTTAATGGTGGTCGAAGACGAAGGAGGAGAGAAAGGTGGCGCATGATGAGAATCTCATCATGAGCCCTAACTAGTTTATTTTGACCTAATAAAGTGAACAAAAGCTCCTGCATAACCTAAAGGAAGGCCTAACTCAAGAGATTACTGATCTAAAAAGAATACATGAAACAAATGGCAAAACTGCAATTTTACCATTACAGTACATCAACAGGATTTCTCAGGGTCTAGACATAGGTCAATTAGACTTAATAAGAGAAAAAGTGGGATGGTTCAGTCAGAAAAGGATTATTGTGAAATTTGAGAATTAAATAACATTCTATAACCCTAAAACAAATCTACTTAAATTCATAAGGTTCTAGGCAGGATAAAAATCAAAAAAACCCTTTAAAATTCATGGAAAAATATCCCCTAGGATTTAGAACCTTCAATTTGGCCTTTGGAACCTGTTTTGACCTAGATTGGGGTCTAAGCTCAATATTTAACCTAATTTAGGTTTTTGTGCAAAATATCTAGTCAAACGTGGTCAAACCTAAAATCCAACTTCACAAATAGATTCCTTAGGTCCAAATTAGGTTTGTATCAGAATTTGGATCTAAGGGAAGGTCATTTGGCCTATTTTGCAAAATAGTCCACCTAATTACATTCTGGCCCCTAACTTTTGAAAATCCTTGCGAAAACCCCCTCAATTTTTTCATCACTTTTTGCATTCCAATCCCTCTGCCATTGCAGCAGAGACCCATACCTCTGGCGAGGTTTCGAGGAGGATTTCTCCTCACTTCCCTAGGGAGCTGCTCCTAGATTTGAAAGGGGAGTCCTCTGCAAAACTCCCTACCACCTGAGCAGCTCCTCATGCCCTGAATCGCCCCATACCTCTCGTGCAAACGCTCGAGAGGTATCGGTATCATTTTCGGCCATTCCTCCGGTGAGGATTTTTGCCCGCCACCTTGCATCTGACCCTCTGCTTGTGCCTATAAATGAAACCTCAGGTCCGGCCACATGGGGTAAGCTTGATTTGGCCTGAGAAAACCCCTCAATTCGTCCTCCCTCACCTCCGGCCAACAACCCGTAAGCTTCGGTGACCTCTCCTCCCTCTTCTCATCGCTCTGCCATCATACCAGTGGCAGAGTCATCTCCGCTTCTCTCCTCCGCATCGCACCGTACCCACGCGAGCTTCTGCAACCCCTTCATCGTCGCCGTCATCTCACCTCAGGGCTCTCGTCTCCGGCAATGGCACATACGAGCCGACTGCCTCCTCCACTCCCCCCTTCGTCTAACCACCCTCAGATATGCCCTCTCTCTCTTCTCATCTCTTTTCTCGCATTTATCTCTTAAAATCCGCCTCAACGCTTACACATCACCTCCATCTTCTCCACCTCCGGCAGACCACCAGCGAGGTGCTCCTGCCACTCCATACATCCACCCACCTCGCCAACCACCTCACAAGCTCTGCCACATCTCACTAAACATAACCCCTCTCTCCATTCATCGCCACAAGCCCCCAACACGTCCCCCGAACACACCCACATCTGCATGCACAAGGTGACCTAGGAAAGCACACTCAGGCCACCCCGCACCACACCGACCACCGTCCCACCTTCGTCGTGTCAAGGCGAAGCTTCCTGCATATTTTGATAAGGCTGTGAGGCTGTTTTCTTATGGACAGGGTTTAGGTTTCCATCGCCATTGAAGTAGGCACGAAGAAGCTCGAGAGCTTTGTCCAGGACCCCAGGCTCTAAGTCCTAAACGGTGCGGATTTCTTTCGCGCACACTATCATCCCAGCTATTGGAGTCCAAGTCCCACGCAGCTGCTGCAATTCATGAAGATTTCTACTGCGAGGGTGCCTACGAAGAGGGTGGGACATTTAGTCCCACCTCGGAAGATTGAGAGCGGAAGTGGTGATATAAGTTGAAAAAGTTGCATAGGCTTAGCGCCTCAAGTCACGAGGTGAGGTCCCCTCGCCCACTTACCTTCCTCGTGCGTGACCCACACTCCGCGGACCTGGCTACCTGACCCGATTACCAAGCACTCCTCGCACACCACCCACGCCGGTGCACCTGGACCCGGGCGCGCATAACTTGACCCATTTACCCGGTTGGCTCTGCGAGAGCAAAGAGAGAAATAGAGAGAGCGACGTGGGGGAGGGTAGGGGTAGGTTTTGCTGCGTGGTGTTGTGCAGGGAAGAAGGAGGCGGAGGTAGCTACTGAAGAAGAGGAAGAAGCCAAAGGTGCAGCAGAAGAAAGGAGAAGAAGAAGCACTGCAATAGAGGAGCAGCAAGGAAAGAGAAGAAAAAGAGAGGGAGGCGCGGCTAAAGAAGATTGCTGCAGAGGCCAAGGAAGAAGAAAGAAAGGAAGCAGAAGAGAAGAAGACAGAGAAAGACTAAGAAGAAGAGAAGAAGAAGCCAAGGAGGAAGTCGTAGAAGAAGATGAGAAGCAACTGAAGATAGAGGAAGAAGACAGGAAGGAGGAAAGCCAAGTGAAGAAAAAGAAGAAGAAGATAGAAGAGAAGAAAAAAAAGTGCGCACTGTAGCATTCGCCAGTTAAGATGTCTGATTCATGGAATCAGATGTCTAAGAAAGGAAAGACAGAGAAAGAAAGAAGGAAAAGGTGCGGCCAAGAAGAGAAAGAAAAGGAAGAAAGAGAAGAACGAAGAAGCCATCAAGAGAATTTCCTTTTCCATTTCCATCATCTTTTTAGTTTCCTTATGGACTCTCAAAAATATTATTGTTAAATATCATATTTTGAGAATTGTGATTTTAGTTTTTAAAATACCAATTTGCTCCCTGAGTTTGACCTCGGATATTTTGACTTTCGAGTAAATAAATTGTTAATCGTTTTCACGGTAATTTCAAATATACTACAATGAACATCTTTTTTTTTAAAACCACGATCTTGCCTCACAAAACGATTCAACATTAGTGCACCAAAAACTAGACAAGGGTGTATTGAACTGGTGCGGCCGCTCTTATAGGTGAGGTTTCTCTCCCCTAAAGTGTCCAAAAGGAAGGTGCACCTGAACTCTTATAGAGCTTGGTTTCCTCAAGCTTGCCAACGTGATTATTGGCCATGATTGGCCTCAAAGAAGACCTTGGTTGATGTGGAATGATCTAGGGATCAATTTCGTGAAGTTTGGTGATTTTTGGTTAAGATTTCATTAATCAATTTGCGAGATTAAATGAAGCAGTTTGGGTTTTAGAAGCTGTGGGTTTCCTTCTTTGCTTCGCAAGGAAGACAATGGCGAATTGGACCTATTTGCAAGAAAGATGAGAAACTAGGGGCATTTCTGAAAAGAAAAGATGAAAGCTAAGGGTTTAAATGTAAGGAATAGAGGTCCGAGGACTAAATGTAAACTAGGTCAAGATGAACTTTGATTGAGCCCACATTTTGGTACAAAACTAATTTGGATCCAAAAAATCTAGTGGTGAAGTTGGATTTGAGTTTTGACCAAGTTTGACTGGATAATTTGCATAGAAACCCAAATTAAGGCAACTTTCCGTCTGAGACTTTATTTAAGGTAAAAATCGGTTCCAAAGGTCAAATCAAGGATACCAAACCTCAAGGAATATTTTTATATGAATTTTAGAAGGTTTATATGAATTTTATCCTGATCATAACCTCTGTTATTTAAGCAGATCTAAAATTAGGGTTTTGGGAGCTAAATTAGTTCTCGAAGTGCGTGAAACCCTATTTCTGTTTGTGTGGACCCTCTTACTAGATTTTAATGCTCATTAGACCATATATTAACCCTTTGGAAATCCTGTGATTATTCTATATTCATGATATGATATTAAAACTGTAGAATTAACCCTAATTTAATACACTCTTCTAAGAATGAATATTCAGTGAGTTATGACTCTCAAGTGATTATGTAGGAGCATTTATCTCTTGATTGTGACTGGCTCATGATGATGTTATCGTCATAGCCTAATACTTCTTGCGCCACTAACCCAAGCTTTAGCTTTTTAGTCTCCACAAGGACTCAAACAACAGTCTTAATCTTAGCAAGTACATGAGTTTTTAAGCCTATTATATGCCCAAAGGGTCTAAACCTAAGACTCTTCACCAAACCCCTCAAAGGTGGTTGACTACCTGGCCCACCTAATTTTATTTATCCTAACTCAGATTGTGTCCTTGCTGAGTCACCTTGATCGTATTTTAAAAACTCACATTGTAGTATAGTTGATTAAGGCGAATCAAACATTTAAGATTTATAACTCAAATTAAAAGAGAAATCCGAGGTCGCCTTTGGAAGCAAACTGATGCACGAATACCACTATTTCATTTCATAAAATTTTAACTCATGAACTAGATTGACAGGGTTTGATTCCTTAACCATTAAATCTAGTCCCAAAGATATATGAATTAATCAATACAATTGCAGGAATTAATGCTTAATCGAAGATAATCAGAAAATAAATGTAATTAAGCACTAAAAAAATGTTAAATCAATGATGTTTAGGTATAAGATTTCAACAACCCTCTAACACAACCAATAATCAAGACATATATTCGAATCAGTTCATGCAAATAATGAGCTCTTACGTATAAGTCCTTGGAAGATTGAAATCAAGTTCCTGCAAATTTACATTTTGGTCCATGCAAAATCCTCTTTCTCACAACCATGCCCCTGCCCTTCTTCCTTTCTTCTTCTTCTTATTTTTTTTCTTCTTCAGGCCATCGATGGTGGATGGAGTCAGTGAGGTTCCAAGCTCCAAACTTCAAGCGAAGGTGTCGAGGAGATTCTGCATGGTGCACTGAAGGTGGAGTCGTTGGGTTGGCACGGCGATGCACGAAGGTGGTGGCGAAGGGTCGGCGAACCCGTCATAGATGGGTTGGCCAGCTTTGCGAGAGGGGCGTCGAAGCTCACTTCTAAGGGGTTGGGAAGCACCGCGATGTACTGAAGGTGATCGTGGCCTTGATTTGGTGCGAGGAAGCCTGGAGGTGGCCAATGGACGTGGGTGTCCAGTGGAGGATCGACAACGTTGAAACTTCTAATAGGGAGAGGGCTTTTGCTCCTCTCGTCGAGGCGGAGCTTGTGGGGTGGTCGGCGGTGCATGAGACGGCGTGGAGTGAGGTGGGTGTGTTCACCAAAGTGGTTGTTGAAGTCTCATCACCCACGAGGAAGATGGAGGAGAGGAGGTCGTTGGAGAGGTTGAATCTTGGATTTAAGAGACCTAAACTAATCTAGAGGGAGAAGGAAAGAAAGCTATCTACCTAGAAGACGATGAGGAGGATGATAAGGTGGCCGGCGTGACCGCCGATCATGAAGAATAAGAAGTACGGGAGGTGACCGCGCGATGAGGAAAAGGGAGGAAGAGGTCGTGCTTTGACCGGTGACGACCGGAGGAAGGTGAGGAAGGTGGTGGAGTTGCTCTTGAGGTCGGAGCATGCGTGGAGGAAGAGAACAGAGAGGTCGCCAGGGCCAGAGACAAAGTGGTGTTCGTGGCTAAGGAGAAGGGTAGGAAACGCGGCCAAATCTCGACGATGAGAAGTATCATGTGATGGCGAAGGTTTATAGCCCGTTTGCGAGCAAGGAAAGGGGCGGTAGGTGTGCAAACCACCTCGTCGGAGACGACAACCGGAGGTTGCAGAGGTGGAAAGTGAGGTTGTTGCTAGTAGGGGCATTTTTGCAATAGAAATTCAAAAGTTAGGGGGTCATTTGCAATGAAATCAAGTATTGAGGATAAAATTGCAAAGTTGACCAAGATGAAGTCCAAATGAACCCAAATTTTCATGGTAACCTAATTTGGACATGAAAAATTTAATGGTGACTTTAATTTTAGGTTTTGATATCATTTGCATGATCAATTTATAATTAGACCCAAAATATACAAGATTCCCACCTATAATTCTGTTTTAGGTTGAAACGAGTTCCAATTATCAAATTGACTATGCCAAATCTTATAAAATATTTTTAATTAATTTTTATAAGGTTTATATTACATTTACTTCCAGTGGTACTATTTTAATTGAAGTAGGGTTAAAATTAGGGTTTTTTATTAGAATTAAACATTCAATTTGAATGTAAATCCTAAATTACTTAATACCAACCCATTTTTTGGAACATTTAAGCTCAATTGACCTTGAATTAATCACAAGTTTACCCTTCAGCTATTCTGCATTCATAATTGTTCGTGAAAACTGCAGAATTAATCCCTTTTTCTATTAATTCCTCTCTTCAACCCTGATTGATTTATGCTTTTTAAATATATTAATTGGGTGAATTTAACCTTAGAACTTAGCCAAATTAAGTTAGTTATAGAGGATGATGGTGATACCATCAGTCCTCACGCACACAATGTTAATTAGTTTATTTTCTTTTTGGTTTTTTTTAATTCAAATAAAAGCAGGAAAATGCAAACAAAAGATGTAATGTCCCCACCCATACCTAAATCTCACAATGTCCTCATTGTAAAGCAAAGATAGAGGAAAAGAAAACACTTGGTGCATGTGGATTGGATTTATTTGGGTTGGATTGCCTCCTAACAAGAGTTGCAATTAGAGTCAATAGCCAAACAGGTGATACCTGCAAGTCAAGCTCAGAATAGAGTTGAATAGGCCCTAAGATTATGTGTAACATGGTGGGCCTAAAGAATAGGTGGTCTAGGATGTTAACGAGCTGATGATGAAGAGTGATGCCAACCGCTCGTCAATCAAAGGTGAAGCAAAGAATTTCCTAGACCACCTTGGGAGGTCTCATATGATATGCATGAATGGTGATCTCTGGGTACACAAGGGGAGGATACCAAAGATCCTACATAAGATAAGGGGTTGCTAAGGAAAGCACCCTTGAGGTGGTGGAATGATTACAAGCATCAATCCACACCTGCCACTCCACTATGGGATGTATTAGTTTGATATTATCTCCAGACAAAATGAACATGAGTAGAGACTTACTAGGAATTAGGTAGGGAGTTTAATTCTCTAGGTTGAGGGTTGATGAACTCCAAGGAGGGCTTGGTCTACTCAGATCTAATCCCCAACAACCTTTCCAATTCTTTAATATTGTCGTTAGCAGACCTGGTGATAGAATCTAATTAGTAGTGATTTCTTGAGGAAATGGAGTCAATTTTTCACCTTCTTATTCAGGCAAATTAATGGTTGACTCCTAATCACCCTCATGTGATGGCAGGTTTGAAATAACAAATTTAGGAAATCTTTCAAAGTGTAAATGCCATCCTTGAGTTCTTTTTTGTCACTTAATCTTCTTCGGGAAATACAAGTGATTCCTTATCAGTATTTCCAAATGTTGCTTCTTCATTTTCTTTTAATTCATAAGGAGGATTATTCTAAAAAATAGAACTAGGGAGGAAACCGGATTTTACCAAATCAATGACATCTTCGTGAGGTAAATCCTCAAGCAAGACATAATCCCTCTTGAAATCACTCCAAATTCTAAGTCTGGGTTACTCAGTTAATTCCTCATCCTCTTCAAAGATCACTTCCTCATCTACCTAAGGCAAAGAATCTTCAAAATTTTCATCTGTCATTTCAAATTCCTTAGGGTACTCTATCTGGGGTGGTGGGTTTTCACCTATGGTGTGCAACTCCTTAGATAGATGTAATTCAAGTGTAAGTTCCCTAAGGGTGGGTTTAGGTTCCACCTCAACATAAGTTGGGGAAGTTGGCATAAGAAACTAACTACGACCCTACTTATCAATTGTGAAGAAAAGACTATCATCATGGTTGAGTTCCTCTAGGGGTACCATCTTCCCCTTTTTTTTGACTCCAATGTAGCTCAAGTGGGTATTCTATTTTATCATTCGCATCCTTTGGTGGCCATAGTTCATAATTGGAGTCCAATATATAGCTACTCCTCAAGAATGGGTCTCTATTTTCATACATTTCATCACAATTATTTTGGAGATGAGAATCATAAGAGGAGGGACCATAGTTGAGTCTAAGTGGATAGCTAACATTGTCTCTTTTCTCCCAAGTATGATTGTTCCTCAGAAATTCTCACATAAGTTCATTCATCTCATTCTAACATTTCTGAAATTCTTACTTAATGGTGGAGAGGTTACAGTTAGATTTGGCAGGATAATCAAGCTCAGGCTCTTGTTCTTTAGGAGCTTTAGTCCAACCATAAGATGTAAATTTATTAAGGGAGGGTGGGTTGGGTATTTCCATTCTAACTGGAACTTTAGAGTTGGGGTGTCCCGCTCTTAGGTTCTACTCATAATTGAGGTATATCAGACCAGTATTCCTAGAGTGGGAATGAATGAGATCCCATGTATTGTCATTGTATCCATTGAAGAATGGATATTCTCAAGTCACAGGATGATGGTTAGGGGTTTGGAAATATTGGTGTGGGTAGGAGGTAGGAGGGTAGTGGTGAGAATGATAAATACCTATGCACACCACAAATAATGCAAACCTAACACAAGGGACTTCATTCAATTGGTTTAGGTCCTTATTTAATGTTCCACTTGGTGGCCAAACAAGTTAGACAAACATTACATATTCCTAAGTGGACCTATGCAAGGGCTTAAGGACCTACTTGTAAAGGGACACTAGCCACAGTTGAGATTGTTCCCACAGGCTCCCCAGGGCTCTTGTGAGAACAACCTTGTGACTTGAGTCTAGGCCCTCTGTGGTGCAAGAGCAGAGGTAGAAGATAGTCTCTAGTGGGCCTTAAGTGAGGTGCTCAAGTGTAATGTGTGCAACTCAAGCACGGATTTTTATTTTGAAATTTCGTAATCAAGTTTGGGACACTTTAGCCATTGGTTTTAAGTCCAATCCTCTTTAAATAGTCCAATTTATTTTGGAAGATGACCACTTCTTAGGTGGATTCACAAAGTTTTGGTGGTCTTTTCTTTAAGTCTAGGGATGCACATACATGTCAAGTATTGGATGCACATAATTAGAAATTCATACCTTACTCTAATACTTTACATGCAATATGCAATACAATACAAGGAATTTAAATCTATCAGTTAAGCCTCGTATGTATGCTCCTAGCATCAATTTTTTTAATTGGTTTAATCTTTGAGTCATACAAGTAATTAACTACCTACTTAGTCATGCATAATCATCACCACATAACAAGAAAAAAATTAATCCTTGATCTAAATAAAACTAGGGATAGACCCTCAAAATCCACCTTAGAACAAAGGGCAAAACAAAGTTGGGACACTCCCCAACTCCAACCCCTTTTACTTACCGGGCGAGAAAACAAATTAAATAAAGTTTTTAACTAAGGATTCCACCTAGACCTATAATTAATTAAATATCTTTCTAGCTTAATTTGTTCATGCTTCAAGGGTTCCTCGGGCTCTTCCTTGCGTGGAGGTTCGTTCCTCCAATCCTCTTCTTCCTCTGAGTGCTCTCCTTTGTTAACCCTGCAGCAGCAACAATAGCACAAGTATTGCCACACAATGTTCAAATGTGATCAACACTTGACAAAATTTTGTAGAAAGATTCCATTTTAAATAAGGATCATCCACATATTTTTTTCAAAATTTGTAAAGGGCGGAAAAATAATTAATTGTGAATTTCCAAGGTCAACCTACCCGAAATGTCCTCCTGTCCAATACTTGCATGGGACCTAATTCAATCCCCTTCCAGATTTTTGATAATTTTTGTTCTGGAAACTACATTAAACAAAGAAAATCAGAAAAAAAAAAAAATTCGTTCAATTCTGAGTTGTGAACGATTTTTAAAAATTTCTGCAAGTCAGATAAACAGTAGCAGAAACTCAGTCCGACCCACCTTTGGTTTCCGATTTTTATCTTTTTTTATACTTTGAGTTAGACAACTCAAATCTTGCAAAAAAATGAAAAAAAAAAAAAAAATGTTAGACAACTCAACTTATATCCTTGGAAAGATTTTTTAAAGATCTATCACTCCACCGAATTTCAGAAATTTTCACACACCATGTTAGCTAGAACGAATTTTTGGATCTTTCCCTCAGATCGGACTCGCGAATAGAATCTAGAAAACTTGAAAACAAAATACCTAAAGTCAAAACGAATGCAACCTAAATGTCATGTATGGGACCAAATAAAACCTTGATGTGCGTCAAGCCTCCTTGGCAAACCTGATTGGGTTATTACGTAGCAAAAATAAATGCGAAAAATCGTTGCCGTGGCCCGTAACAACACGAATCAGAAAAAGATCCGTAAATAACAAAAATCAAGCCACAATAGCGGTAGCAAGAGTCGATCTACAGAGAAGGCAAACATTATCCATAAATTAGTCCATCTCAAACAAGGTTCACAAAGATCAAATGCTAGGAAAATAAATAAATCAAAATAGAGAAATAAGAGAGATGGAAAGAGCGGAAGAGGTAGCCTTGCGTGGTGGAAATGGCCAATCGCGGCACTGTTACCACCAGGATGTGGAGTTCGTGCCTGGATGTTCCTTGTGTTGTCACCACAAGGATGAGCGTCCAGCGTGGAGCTCCTGGGAGTGGAGCTAGCTGCTCCTCCTGGCGAGTCAGTGGGTGAAGCGATGTCGTGACGCACTCCTCCGGGATCTCCGTGCCTGGGGAGTCGAAGAAGAATGGCGTGTGGAGATGCCCTCTCCATGCTCCATGAGGCGATTGGTGGAGCACCCATCCAAAGGGGTGAGGAGGCGGAAGAGGAGGTGACTCTCTCCTCAAGGGTTGCCCTCACATCGAGGAGGTTGGGCACCCCATGCCCAAGAGGTGGAGAAGGTGGACAAAGAAGGAAGAAGGGACGGCCTCCTCTCTTCTCTCTTCTTGCATGTGGGAGATGATGGATCCTCTCCGATGGTGGGATACGTGGAATGGTTAAAGTGGCAGGAGTTGATGGCATGCTAATTTTGGCAGGTGGAGCATGAATTGAGGAGGTGAGTTGGCGTGGATTTGAATTGGGAGATGAGAGTGTGTGCACGTTGCAAATTGGGAGGAGGAGGATGTCGGATGACTGATTCTACGTGTATTTTAAAAGCCATTTGTTGCGGTGCGTATTTTAAAATCACTAACAATTAAAATTTAACGGGATTGAGAGTTTACGTTGAAACACGGGGAGAGAAATAGTAAGAGATATTTGCTTACTTATTTTGTTTTATTTTTTTTTTGAATAAGCATATTTTTTTTATATTTTTTTAATAAGATAAAAATATAGAGAGAGAGAGAGATATATATATATATATTTTTATTTTATTAGAAGAAAGCTTACAAATAAATTTTTGCGTGAAAATATAAATACTAGCTACTAGAAATAAACTAGAATAACTAGAACAAAATGAAAGGAAAAACAAGGAGGAGATGATCTAGAGCGGAGTCATGGTGGTGGAGGATTTCGTCAACGGTGCTGGAGCGAAATGGATGCAGAGATCCTGAGGAGGATTAGAGGTAGAGGAAGGTTTAATGAAGGTGAAGTTCTACTGTAATGGACATAACCTAAGGGAGGGTAACTATATTAATTAATTCTGATTAGAAAGGCTTGGAGGTGGTAGAAGAATATATGAGTGGAGGTTGGTGGAGGAAGAAGGTCTACTGTAATGGAGGTTCCTAAGGGGGACGACTATGATTATTTTATTCTACTTGGGAAGACTTGGAGGTGGTGGAAAAATGTATGTAGAGAGAGTAGAAGAATGGATCCTTGGTGATGGTGAAGGGCTAGTGTTTTTATAGTTAGTGAATAATTGTAGGCTTTAGGAGTAGACCTAACGGCTAGGATTAGGTTAACACTTAGAGTTTAAACTAGGCCAGCAGATAAGCATCTAAGGGTGGAGATTAAGCTTGAGGGGTGGGTCGGTTATAGAGATGGAATGAGAGCCCTTGATCTAAGTTTGGATGGTAGGGATTAGGTCATATTAGTTGGTGGTTTTCAGGAAAGGATATGATCTTGAGTTGGAATGTTGAGGAAGCTTGGGTGGGTTTTCTAAAAATAGGTGGTGGTGTTAGCCCTTGGATTAGAAGTGTAGGGTTTAGATCACCAGGTTTTGAATTTTAAAAGTAGGTAGGCTTATGAGAAAGCTTTGTTTTCGATATAGGTTGCCTTAGAGTTCTAAGAATAGGAAGGGTTGTGGGTTAGCCATGTGTACCCTTGTCTTCTCTTTTTTCTTCGTTGTCATTATTTCCTTGAGCTTTACTTCACTCCTTGCTTTATTAACTCCATAAGCTTATTCCAAGCTACTTCAGCTACACCTCTTATTCCTACATTATTCAAAATACCTTAATTAGATACCAACTAAACATAAAACACTTATATGACCTAATTATGCATGCATAATTATAATGCAATATGTACAACCTCTACTTAATTTATAATTAATAATATGATGGATTACTATTGTTGACGGTAGCAATCCTTTTTTCCTTTAAAAAAAAAATGTACAACCTATATGCGCTAAGCTAACTAAGTACTTAACATAAAATAGGCAAGTTATCATCATTAATCATGTATCTATTATACCCCCATGCTATCTTTTGTTAATCCCTAGCAAAATAGAAAACAGAAACCATGTGGAAAATAGGAAACAATTTTAAAGGAAAATAGGATTTATACGGGAAATCAAAACATGAACTTGGGCTAAACCAGATTAAGAATCTCGACGTGACTTTTCACCAATAAAAAGGAAATCTTACACAAAATCTTAGTGACAAACACTCTATAGTTCTAAAATATCAACTCAAATGCAGACCACCTAAGTCAAATTAGAGATTTTATTGGCTTCAAGACTTGGTTTTTGAGAGCAACATTTTATGGCTCTATCAAACCACTTAAGGTTTGAATCGGATGTGAAAAATAAGCATCTTATGCATGTAAAAAGTGACTCGTCAAATGGCAACTAGTTGACTCCAAGTATTCAATATAGGTTAGAATATCTTTTTGCTCTAACGGACCCCATTTTTGAATCAACCTTACTAGGATTTAGCAGCTTTCTCCTCACTTATTTCTATCCTAAGGTCAACACTCTAGGCATATATTTTCCTGGCTAGACCCTAGGTCTCATTTTCTAATTATTTTATCTCCGTAATTTTTTTCTTTTTCTTTTCTCTCTCTTTTTTTTTCTTAAAAGGTAACTCCCATATATAATAAGGTGTAGATTTATTTGAAAATCCCCAACTTCTTTTTTCTTTTCTACCCCTATAATCATTGAATATTACGTCTATACCCTCATAATCTTCGCAATTACGTAAATACCCCCCACTCTTCCCTCCATTGATAAAACTACCCTTCAATTAGTCTGTCGTTAGTAAGTTAACACGGGTTGGTAGGAATTTAACTATGATACAAACCTGAGTTACGTTAAAGGGTTAAGGTCATTTGTCTCAAAGTTAGAAATCCCCACCATCAATTTGAGCCCTCCTACTAAATCCTGGTTTCTTGCCTCACTTCCCTCACCCACTGCCACCTCTCCTCACCTCCCTCGCCCGCCGCCACCTCTCCTTCGCCCCGACGAGATCTCCTCCTTCCTCTTCATGCACCCCCACGTCTTCCATATCTTCCTCCACCCCGTCCAATGTGCCCTCTGGTGCTGCCTCACCCAACGCACCCTCCTCCAACGCCACGAGGAGTCCTCCGCCCTCTTTTCCCTCCTCCCCGACATCGTCCCTTGCTTCCACAAGCTCCTCATGTTCTCCTCCGGCCGCCTCTGCCTCAACCACCTTTGTGTCGCCCGTCGTGACTTCGCCCTCCCTGACGACTTCGAGTGGTCTATCCTCCTTGCCCACCCCCACTACTTTTGCCTCGTCGACCACCCTGATGATGGCTCCAAGCACATCAAGGTCATCCATTGCCGTTATCCCCCAACCTCACCATGTGCGCGGTGAGTGCTCACGGAAGCGGGAGTACCGCGAGTACAGGCATGACATAGAGGACGTGTGCTTTGCCTTTCTGATCGACTTCCTCCCAGGGTTTAAGATCGACAAGTACTTTTGGGTGGCCATGTGGAAGTGGTAGCAAGTGTCATACTGGTCACCCTATGAGGACGTTGGTGTCTATGACATGAGGTTGATTGAGGAACAAAAGAGGATGGAGAAGCATGCGGTGGAGGTCATACTCGAGGTGCTGTCACGGATGGTGGAGAAGAGGGCGACGATGGAGAGGATCGCACACATTAGGGAGGCGATGGGCCTGCTGAAGAAGCTGAAGGATTTCAAAAGCTAGGAGCGTGTATGAGAGAGAAAGAGTCAAACTGGATCAAAATGCAAATTAGGTCAAGATGATCTTTGATTGGGCCTAAATTTTGGTGCAAATCTAATTTGAACCTAAGAAATCTGATGGTGAAGTTAGATTTCAGTTTTGACCAAGTTTAACTAGATAATTTGCACAGAAACCTAAATTAGGATAACTTTCTATTTGAGACTCTGTTTAAGGTCAAAGTGGGTTCCAATGGTCAAATCAAGGACACTAAATGTAACGACCCGATTCCCAAGTCCCTACGAGACACGAGAACCGGACTGACTCGACTAATCCCAAGACCTAGTCGTCCAACGAGGAAGTAACCAAAAGAGCAGTAAAATAAACCACATTCAGCATGAATATAACTAACAGTAAGGAAATACAGTAGTAAGGAAAGAAGCCACTACAGTATATACCACCACAACAGTAGAACAACATTCATAACATAATATGAACTGCAGGTAAAGAAAAGTACAGCGGAAACAAGAACTACTCACTATAACGGAACAAAAAGAGGTACAAGAGAACAGTGGTAACTCTACTGGACCCTACTCGGCCCAGCATCCTCTGCAGCCGCTGACCCTGGCTGCTCAACACCTGGTCCTGAAAGGTAACGAGTGTAACACGTCAGCAAAACGCTGAGTAGAGTGGCAGCTAAACTAAAGAAACAGTAAAGTGTATAGTAGCTGTTTTAAATTTTCTTTCTTCCTTTATTTACGTCTTTCTATTGTTTCACAATTTATCTATTTCTCAGATCCTTCACTTGATCTCGAATGTTCCTCGTGGGAACGATCTTGATTGCAGTCTTTTCCGAACAGTAGAAGTAGCACGTGGTGCTCTCCTGGCCGGGAGAGTCCCTCGAGGTGATCCTACTCTCAGTCAACCACCCCAAGGTCACTGACGGACATAACGGTGACTACGGCACGCGCGATAAATGCACGGGTAGCTAACCCGCACTGGCACGCGGTCAGTCGTTTCCGTTAACGAGTGCGCCCAAAGCACAGCACGGAACCAGTACAGGGCAGAGCCCTCTCAGTAACAGGGGTCCAACCCCTCCACAGTAACCAAACAGGGGCCTTGCCCCTCCACAGTCCGCGCACCCTCGCCTGACTACCCTGGTTTGCCCCAGTGGGCCTAACAAGTCGGTGTGGGAGGCTAGCAGAACCTCAGGGCCCGTGGGGTAGCAAGTACCTTCCTACACTAGTAGCTCTCCTCGGTACTACGTACACGAGGGCCAGCAAGTCGGTACAGAGTGGTCAGTCCTAACCCCGGGTCCCTGGGGCGGCTGGCTCCGCTCTGCACTAAACAGGGGGGCAGTCGCTCTCCTTAGTACTCCGTACATAAGGGCCAGCTCACTTCCCCAATTCTATTCCATTCACTTTCCAGGAGTTCTACTCCTAATTCCCCGTAGGGTTCCAGCTCTTTAACTCAGGACATTCCAGTTTCACGTTCATACATCCCATATTCTTAATCATGTTCATTTATTCATAACAGGCAGCTGTTAATTCAATTCACAGGCAGCTATTATTTCCTTTCCACATTTTCCAAGACTGCAGTATTCATACATTCCACTAGTTTTCCCATCCTAGGATTCATGCCATATCCTAGGATCTATCATACAATCTAGTTTTCCAGCCCTAGGATTCATGCAACACCCTAGGAATCTACCATTCAATCTATTTCTCATTCTTAGGATTCATGCAATGTCCTAGGTTCTATTTATGGTTTCATAATTTAATAGATTATACTTAAAGCCACTCTACCGGTTACAACAGGCGAACTGGGGCGTGGTCGGGAACCCACGTGCCTCCACAACCCCCGAGACTGCAACGGAACAGGGTCCTATCACAAGGATCAAACACAAGGAACTTCTCAAAATAGTATACAGCTACTGTAGACAGGTAGAGGATGTAATTCCGAAAAGAACGCAACTCGAAACGTGGAAAACGGAGCCCGAACGGGCCCGAAACGGGTAGAAAACGACGAAACAGTGTAAAATCAGACGTCTGGAACTTCTTCCAGACGTCTTAAAAAGTGGATCAGGGAATTACCTCGCTCTGCGTGGGCTCTCAGACGTCCAGAAGCCTGCGGGGGCTTCTGGCCTAGTTCCCAGACGTCCGATGGTCACTCAGGACGTCTGGAAGTCGTTCCCGCCGTCTGGCACTGGAGCCAGACGTCTGATTCGCGTTGGATGCGAATCTCCGACCCTGCACGTACCAATTTCCTCTCTCTCTTAGTACAGTCAATCGAAGGGAAGGAAGAAGGCGGAAAAACTCACCTTTCAAACGTCTGGACAGTCTTCCAGACGTCGTGCCCGTCGTCTGGCTATCATCCCAGACGTCTGATTCTGGAAAAGTTTCCAGAACCAGAGCGCGACTCGCCCTCCGCTCGCGACTCCCGGCCACGCTGCGAGTGCTCCGCCTGCTACTCGAGCTGCAGTAGGCCTCCCACGTCGCTCCGTGCCTGCTGCGCCCCCCGCCGGCCGGCCCTAGCAGCCCCGGCGAGCTCACCCTCACGGCCGAGCGCTTCCTCCCCCACGCAGCACCTCCTCCCGCACCCGTCGCGGCTGTCGCTGCCGCCGCTCACCCTCGCGCTCGCTCTCGCGCACTGGCTGGAAGGAGAAAAGGAAGGAGATGGAGGTGACGGGAGTGAGGGAGAGGGCATGGCCTTTTAAGGCCGCGCGAGGAGGAGAGAGAGAGAGAGCGCGACAGAGGGCGCAGGAGGGAGAGGGAAAAAGAGAGAGAGAGAGAAAGCGTTTGCAGGTCTGCGCGCTTAGGCACGCAGATGAAACCGTTGGTGCCAAAAATAACCGATTTCCAGACGTCTGGAAATGGTTCCAGACGTTTGGGAAGTGACGTCTGGGTCACTTCCCAAACGTCTTAAAATACGTCTGAAGTGCGCGTTCGTAACACTAAATCTTATGGAATATTTTTATATGAATTTTAGAAAGTTTATATGGAATTTATCCTGACCAGAATCTCTGTTATTTAAGCAGGTCTGAAATTAGGATTTTGGGAGCTAAATCAGTTCTTAAAGTGCGTAAAACCCTGTTTCTATCTGTATGGACCCTCTTATTAGTCATTAATAAACATTTGACCTTAGATTAACCCTTGGGAAAATCCTGTGATTATTCTGCATTCATGATATACTATTAAAACTGTAGAATTAACCCTGTTTAAATGCACTCTTCTCAGAATGGATATTCAGTGAATTATGACTCTCCAGTGATTATGTAGGAGTATTTGTCTCTTGATTGTGACTAATTAAAGCTAGTTGTGGCTCATTATGACGTTATCATCAGGAGCCAAGGGAAGTTGTATATGGTATTCCTGAGGGAGGTGTACAGGAAGGAGGAGCTGGTGGAGTCCAATGTGGTGTCCATGGCAAGGAAGAAGCTGAAGGAGCTGTTGTTGTTAAGTCCAAAGTTTGAGAACTTGGTGTGTGCGCTAACGAGCCTTGGGAGTGGGTGGGAGGCGGGGAGTGGGAGAGAGGAGGTGAGGCAATGTGTTGATGGTGGTGGGGAGGAGGAAGAGGAAGACAAGGAGAATGTAAGCTCAGATTCCGAGGTCAAGAGTGAGTATTTTGAATGAGGGGTTTTGCTATCTATTGGTGGAGTTGGGAACTTAAGACATGGTTGTAGGTTGGAGTAAAGGAATGAGAATTTCGGTTGAGTGGAATTGAATGTTCTTGAAGTGGGGAAGAAGCTTCTAGGATGGAGGGTGCCTGTTGGGCTAGTGCCAAATGCAATTTCATGCTTGATTGGCAAGTTTTTGGTGGAATGATTAGGAACTTAGTTGAAGAGGTTCATTGGATTGGATCTTTCAAATGTGTGGCGTATGAGTATTTGATTCATGAGGTAATTCACCATTGCATATCAAAATTTCAGAAGAGTTGTCACTTTACTAGGAGGAGTTTATGGATGTAGTCCTCCCTCATAAAGATGCTTTTTCGAGGGGACTGTATCTACTAGATCCTTGTTTCAGACATAAAGGTAGGGGACCAAATTAAATTTTGAATTCCCCATATTCATTATAATTATGTAAATAACCCCTCAATCCTCCATTAATAAAAATATCCTTGACATAACGGCCGTTATAGTTTAACCAAATGGCTCTTAACTGAAGGTTATTTTTGTTAATGGAGGGGAAGATTAGGGGGGTATTTATGTAATTACAAAGATTACGGGGTATAAACGTAATATCCAATTATTATAGGAGTATATATGTAAAAACCCCTTTCTTTTTTTATATTTTATTCTCTAAATCACTTTTCTAGGTGAGTGGCTCTTCTTCATCCATACAAGAGCATTTCCTAAACAAAGATCTAAAAAGCTAAAGATGCAAAGCTAGTCAGATCTGGACATCTTACATCTAGGGAGCATACCAATGCAACATGCCAGCCATACCTGCAAGGATCAATTTACCCTCAAACTAAACCTTATTAGCCACTAAGGACTCAACAAAAGTTGCCCAAAGGATGAGTCAGTGCAAGGTGTAGGTGTAGATTGCTTAAATCTCAATGACTCTTCAAACCAGTCAGTGGGAAGATAAGTCATGTACTTATCACTCTTTTCGACTTAATCTTTTGGCTTTTTCAAATCTCGTCAAAGACTCAGGAAACAAATTCGTATTTTAGTAAATACTTAATAAAATTAAGTTGGAAAGCGACCTGAAGAGACTAAGGGGAAAGACTTTGTTTATATATTTCCTAAGAGCAGTAAAATCAAAAAATTGTCAATCCTTTCTTCGCTCAACTCTAAAACCATTGATTTTTTTTCTTTTTGTACTTTTTCAATTTTTTTTAGACAAAATAATAATAGCAAGAGAAAGAAAAGAAAAAAAATGGAAAACCTGACGAATAGAATCAAAATGGATATATCTACCCCCCTATGACTATTCAATGCAATGTCCTCATTGTATTATGTGCATGCGAAAGGTGAAGAGAATGATAGGACCTAAGTGGCGTGATAAATCTGGATCAGCTCAGTATAAGTACATCTTGCAAGCAAAGACCCTAAATAGTAAGAAAACAAGCAAATCAGCAGGTTGGGACCATAAAAATAGAAGGATATGATTGTGGAGGCTCAAAGTCATCGATCCACAAATATGGACCAAGTTGTGATGTAGTCCCATTCCTAAGGGACGGGAACTCTGCAAGTGGTGTGTTACACATGCTCGTGTCCATTCATCTTTTCTTCTTTAGGCATGTAGACTAAAGGTTGGTTTAGATGTATGTAACCTAAATCTATAATGTTGGGCACTAAAGATATAGGCTAAATAATTAGCTTGTGTCCCTCTAAAGACCTGATCCACAAAATGTCAACAAATCAATACGTATTCAGGTTGTGCAAATTCAATTTTAATAGGGCCCGTAGCAAGATTCAAAATTCCCTAATGGACCCAAAAATCAATCATGAAATCCCTCTCCAAATAAAAATCAATTCCTTCCTCCTCTATCATGATTTCATTGCTTATCTCTTCAAATTCATTACACCTCAGAATATTATCTTCAACCTCTTGAAACCTAGACTCATTTCTAAGGTTGAAGTCAAGGTAAGGTTGACCTTGATCTCGTCATCCGAATCAGACTCAGGTTCTTACCCCTGGCCCTCCTCTAAAGTTTTGATGGGGTTTTCAAATGATTCAAAATCAAGAATTTCCAAATTAGAATCTAAATCCCCATCCTCAATCATGGATATCTCTATAGGATTAGAGTTGGGTTCAGAGATGTCGCCCCAATTTCATCATTAAGATATGCATTCACTTGGGAATTCTGGTTTTCTTCGTCCACCTCAAAATCAAGATCCATGAAATCCTCAATGACATTTTCAGAATTATTTTCCAATACTTGGGCAAAGAGAATATAAATGGTAGACTGAACTAGTTTAGGAGCATTAGGTGTGGTCCAATCGATACTCGTAAGACCTTGTCTCATAAATTCCATAAAATTAGTATTTGAAATCATTTCTTGTTGGCCTTCCGCATCCATTTGCTGGAACATCTCTATCATTCTAGCCTTCATTTCAATTAATTGCTAATTCTGTTTATCATTCTCAAATTGAAGGCGATATTGGGTATCATTGAGTTTTCCTTGGGTTTGACTAAGAGGTTGGGTTTTGGTGGGTGAACTCATTGTAGGACCAGCACCTGGGGGTAGGGTAGAACTACGGTTAATGGGATTTAACATAGTGCCATTCCTCAAGAATTCTAGGTCTATATTTGCTTCCACTAAATCAAGGTCTTCATCATGTGAATCGGATGCATTTGATTTCCATTTAGCTAGCATTCCTACTGATGAGAACCTCATCATGAGCCATAACTAGCTCATTTTGACCTAATACAAAGGATAAAAGCTCCTACATATCTCAAGGAAAGGCTTAACTCAGAGAATTCTGAGTTTGAGAAGAAAACAAGTCATAAGGGGTAAAAATGCAATTTTACCAGTATAATCTGCATACAGGGTAATTCAGGGCCCAAACATAGGTCAAAGCAGCTTAATAAGAATAAAAGTGGGATGAAATGATCTAGCAAGGGCTACAGCAATTCCAAGAAACTAAATGATAATCTGTAACCCTAAAACAACCCACTTCAATTCACGAGGTTCGAGGTAAAGTAAAAATAGAATAAACCCTCTAAAATTCATATAAAAATAATCTCTAGGGTTTAGAACCTTCAATTTGGCCTTCAGAACCCATTTTGACCTACATTGAGAACCATGCCCAATTAATAACTTAATTTGGGTTTTCGCATAAATTGACCGGTCAAACAAGGTTTAATATAGAAATGAAATTCACCATCAGATTCCTTAGGTCCTAATTAGTCATGTATAAAAACTTGAGCCTAAGAAGAAACCTCCTTGACCGACTTTACACTTTGGTCCTCATATATTTACTCTTTGGCCCTCAACTTTTGAACCCTCGCATTTTGGCCCCTAACTCTCCTTCGTTCTTTGCGATCAGGTCCCCCCTGCAAAACCTGCCAGCACCATGCTCCGGCGACCTTGCGCGGAGCATGGCGCCGCGCAGGGTGAGGTGGGGGACCTAGCAAGTAAATCGGGGGTGCCCTGCGTCGTCAGCCGTCGCAGGGACACCCCCCTGGTCGTTGTAACCCACCATACCGGCCGTGCGAACGCACGGACGGTATGGGTTGTTGTTTCCGGCCATCCTCTGGCGAGGGAGACACGTCGTCTCCCTCCGCCTTCCTCCCTGTTTTGATCCCTATAAATACCCCCCGTTGCTCCACCGACCGGGGTAGCTCGGGTCTGACGGAGAAAACCCCCAACTTTCCTCTCTTCTCTCTCCGGCAGACGCTCACCAGCTCCGGCGGTTCCTCCCCCTTCTCCTCTTCGCTCTGCCGCAATACCAGCAGCAGAGACTTCCTCCCCTGCTCTTTCCGCGCCACGCCGCACCCAGCTGGCGCCTCTCCGGCTCTCTGCTCGCCGCCACCCCTTTCCCTGAGCATCGTCTTCTCCGGCGGCAGTCGATACGACTGTCGCCCTGTTCCTCCCCCTTCGTCCCTGCAAGTAAGCTAGAACTACTCCCCTTCTTCTCCTCTTTCTTTCCCCGCCTTCAATTTATTCAATCAAGCCCTCGACCGACCCTGACCATCGTCACCCCCTTCGTCTCCGGCCACCCTCCGGCGAGATGCTCCCATCGCTCCACAGCCTCACACACCTCGCCGACCCTCACCGAACCTCCGCCTCATCACACTGAGCACCCCCCACCCCTTCACTGCCACTCCACACCTCCGTAACGCTTCCCCCAACAAACCCATCCTCCGACCCACAGTCCGACCTAGGGCAGCCCTTGCACGCCGCCCCGCGCCTCGCCACCACCCACACGAGCTTCGCCGCACCCTGGCGAAGCTCCCGGCACTTTCTGATTAGGCCGAGAGGCCGTTTTTCTGTGAACAGGCCACCCGACCTCCGCCGCCATTGCTGTGCAGAAGGAGCTGCTTCCGCCTGCAGCTACAGGCGCGCCACGCTCAGCGCCACGCCCAGATTCGACTCCCAGGCCTTGCGAGGCGTTTCGACAAAACACCAGGCTCGCAGCTAAGGCAGAAGGCTTCGTGTGACGCCGCAATCTCCCGCTGCTTTCCCCGTTGTGGGCGCGCAATTGAGGTGGGACATTTAGTCCCACCTCGGAAAAGCCTGAAGAGGCGCAGCGATATAAGACGCAAAAGTGCTGGAGGCTTACTGCCTCAGCACACGAGGTGAGGTCCCCTTCACCCGCCCGGTTACCCGGTCTCGTCCGCGCTCACGCCCCGCGGACCTGACCCGACCCGACTTAGACTGACCTGCACTCCTCGCCCACCACGCACGCCGGTGGGCCTGGACCCGGGCACGACCCGTACCCGATTACCCGGCAGCTCTGGGAGAGCTTTCCCAAGAGTGGTCTCAGAGAGAGAGAGACGCGGGGGAGAGGGTAGAGTAGGTTTTGTCCTCTGACGTAAGCTCTGAAGTGTGCAGGAACAGGTGAAGAAGAAGGAAGCTGAGGAAGACACTGTAGCAACAGGCAGTTTAAGTCGTCTGATTTGGAAATCAGACGACGGCCTGAAGGGAAAAGAAGAAAGAAGGAGGGGCGACGTCCCTGACTGGAAAGAGAAAAGACGGAAGAAGGAGATCTGCAGAAAGAAAGAAGATCACCTCTGCAGAACAAAGAAGAAAGAAGGAGATCTGAAGAAAGAAAGAAGAAGAAAGAAGGAGATCTGAAGAAAGAAAGAAGATCACCTCTGCAGAATAAAGAAGAAAGAAGGAGATCTGAAGAAAGAAAGAAGATCACCTCTGCAGAACGAAGAAGAGGCAGATCTGAGACGAGGAGAAACAAAGAGAAAAAAAAGACACCACATTCTTTCCCTCTCTTTGTTTATTTTTGTAAAAGAAACATGTATATCTCTAGAATACAGTTTGCTCCCTGAGTTCGACCTCGGGAACTCTTTTATTTTCCGAGTAAAAAATTATATATTTGAAATGATGGCAATAACTGGCTATATTACAACGACATAACAATAAAACCCGGTTATCTCTCGAAGCCATCGCTATCACCTACCAATCCATAGGTCAAGTAGGAGATATCCTCAGGTTTAGATGACCTATCTTGGTTATAGTCCTAGAAAGGGTACGAGTCTTGGTATCCTCCTAAATTGTAGGTCCTATGGTTTTGGTTATTGATAAATCTATATTTATCCATGTTAATATGCCTATTTATGCATGTTCCTAGAATCATAAAAGTATCATGCATTATAAATATTGCATAAAATGTCGCCTGCTACAATGCCTTCAAGAGAGCTTTCTTATGTTCTTCTCTTCAACCTCTTCCTCTTCTTCTCTTCTTCATCTTGAGCCTTCTCTTCTTTCTTAGGTATGACCCCTCTCTTCTTCTTCTTCTTCACAACACAGGGAACCAAACTCCCTTCAGCGATTAAGTGTCATGCAGGGCCCTCTTCTCTTTAGCACAAGGCAGATAGTCACACAACAAAACCCTCCCTCCCCTGCTCTCTCCTCCCTGTCTCTCCTCTTCTCTTCTCTCAAACCCAGAGCATAGTCAGATCCATATACGGGTTAACAGGTAATCGAGTTTGGACCAGGGTCACCGAGCGTGTGTGGTGATCGAGGAGTGTGTAGTCGGGTGAAGGGGATCTCAACCCATGTTCTGAGGCAAAGAGCCCAGAACACAAAATCAATTTATCTGCTATTGCCACCTCTTCCCATCACGAGGTGGGACTAAGTCCCACCCTCTTCTTCACGTAGAGCCATAGTGGCTGCTTCGTCCAATTGCAGCAACGACTGAGGTCCTTCTGCCTAATTGAGGTTGTAACTGGGTATGCGAATGAAGTTAGCAACACCTAGAAGTGGGATTGAGGTGTCTCGATGTTGGAGGAGCTTGGTCATGGTCGGAGATGAAGGCGGCGATGGTCGGCGGCCAACGTGACCTGAAACACAAATACGGGCTTGAAAGCCCCAGTTAAATTGCTCCCTAGCTTCGCCGAAGTATGGAGAAGGTAATGGTGGGTGTTTCATGAAGGATGGCGATGTATGGTGGTATGTCAAAGTAGGAGGAGGAGCATGAAGGTGGGTAAGTTCGGTGGGCGGTTTGGGTGGGTAGAGTGGCAAATAGGTAGAGGGGTTTTGTGCGGGGATGAACGGTGAAGCTTTTGGGAGTGTTGGTGAGGCATGTGGTGCGGTGGAGTGATGGGAGAGCCTCACCGGAGGGTAGCCGGACATGGGAGAAATGATGGTGAGCGTGTGCATTGAGGGGTATTTTTAGGTTTTTTGAATAGGAAAACTAACCTAGAACTCTAAAAGAACCTAACTACCTATTCTAAGGGGACGAAGGAGGTAGGATTGGCATTGGTTGTGGCTCGCCAGCGCTATGGAAGGTGAAGATCTCTGGAGGGGGACGGCGAGGAAGACTGAGGTCTGGGAGCCTTCACTTTGGTTGGTGAGAGGTGGAGGAAGAAGATGAGGAAGATGATAGGCCACTTGATTTGATCGTCTAATGGCCGAAAGGAGGTTGAGGAAGCTCTTCGAAGTTCGGTTGGAGAGGAGCTGGAGGTAGGGTTAGGAAGAGGTTTTTGGCCCAAACCTCGCTAAGCAAGGTTTGCAGTATGCGTGCTTTTATAAGCATTAGGGTCAAGCTTCAAGCTTGGAAACAAGCTTGAAAGCTCGAAAATCAGGGGCTTAGGTTTAGGAATTTCCAAGAGTTCGCATGAACTCTTGGACGATTTAGGCAAGCCATGGAAGAGCTTAGATGGAAGGGAATCTCCTTAGGAGTCTTCCTTCTAATTTTAGAAGAGTTTCTCCGTGAAATTAGAGAGAAAACCCTGATTAAAGGTATGCTCTTGGGGGGTTCACATGGCCATGGCAGTAGGGACCTTTTTGCAAAGAATATGAAGAAGTTGGGGGGGTCCTTGCGAAGAATTCGAAAGTTAGGGGTATATGTGTGAGTAAAAAGAGTCAGACAGAACCAAAATGCAAACTTAGTCAAGATGATCTCTGGTTAGGCCCACATTTTAGTAAAAATCTAATTTGGACCCAAGGAATCTGATGGTGAAGTCAGATTTAGGTTTTGACAAAGTTTGACTGGGTAAATTGCATAGAAACCTAAATTATGGTAACTATCTATCTGAGACTCTATTTTAGGTTAAAAGGTGTTCCAATGGTCAAAGCAATCATACCAAACCATAGGGAATATTTTTCTATGATTTTTAGAAGGTTTAGGTGAATTTTATCCTAATTAGAACCTTAGTTATTTAAGCGGGTCTATTTTTAGGGTTTCAGATGTCATTTAATTCTCAAAATGCGTGAAAACTCATTTCTGTTTGTATGAACCCACTTATTAGACATTTATGACATTTAACATTTAATTAACTCTTGGGAAACCCATGATTGCTCTGTAATTAGGATATTCTGTTAAAACTACAGTTTTACCCCTATTTTCATGTTTATCTCTCAAAATGATATGAAGTGAATTACACATCTTTGGCGATTATGTAGGAGCATTTATCAATGGATTAAGACTAAATAAAGCTAGATATGCTTCCCATTTCTCTTCATCCCTTCCTACCCCTTCTTCACCCCCTCCAAAGCTCTAAAGAGCTGGTCTCAAGCCCAGGATGTTCCATTAGAGTAGAAAATAAATGTTTTTCTCCTCTCTCATCCCCATTCATGAAGCATCACGTGGCCATCTTCTCACCATGTTCGGGAAGCAAATCTCGCTGCGACGTCGCCCTATCTCATCCCCGATTCCTTTGGCTTCATCCTCCTTCCAACTCCTCACCCCTTTCTTCCAAGCGCTCCATCAACGCAGCTCGTCCTCCAAGCAACCGTCGAGGAGGATTTTTCTTACTTCTCTTTATTTTACTACTTTCTAGTATAGTTTTAATTCCCTGCTTTACTATCTGTAGCAAACTCTGCTTAGACATGTATTGATTGATAGTTTCCCTCTCTCTGTATCTCTCTCTTATTTTGCAAGTAAATTACCTAGATATTTCAACCTTATCTCTTGGCTTGTAAAAATAAAAAATAGAAAACACAAAAACACCAAAAATAAATAAAAGTAAATGCAGATTTCAAAAATCAAATGTTCACCTCCTTGTGTTCGACTTAGAATTCACCTCAAGTTTCAGTAAAATTATTTGAGAGCGAATTTTCTACAATGCAACAACTTTAAAACATTTATCGCACGAAATATTTGGTCATCAGTTATCAAGGGATGAGGCTCCTGGTTTCAAATCATTGTGAGGATTAAGGTTATTATTATTGAACCTATGGTTCGAATCATGTCCCTGGGTGGAGGAGGCGAGGTGACAGCATTATTTTAGTTTTCAAAAATGTAAATCAAAATCGTTGCAGTTTTAGAAATCAAGTGGCAAATAACGCAAATCAAAACCAATTAAATAAACCACTCACAAAGGAGTGGGCCATATCCATAGGGAGGCAATGGTCTATTTAAACTCGCATCGGTTAAAAACAGATGTTCATGATTAGTTTCGTCAAGAAATCGAATCAAAATTGCTTTTCAATTAAGGAAATAAGACATTATCATGCTGATATTGTAGTTATGCAAGACAAGAGGGAGATGCTCATAAAATCAATAGAATAACATATTAATACCTAAAAATCCCTTCCCCCTCAATGGAAAAAAATGTAAATTTTAATTACAAGCAAGATAGAGGATTTTGTTGCGAGGATCTAAAGCATTGAGGAGGGCTTGGCTGAAGGTGAGATTTAGCAGAGGAGATGAGTGAGGTGAGGGCTCGGCGATGGTGGTTGCGGCGAAGTGTGGGGTGGCCCGAGGTGGTTGAATGAAACAGTGGTGGAGGTGGGTTCCGGTGGTGGCCTTTGCTATTGGGGGAACTGCTCACACAGCCAAGAGAGGTGGTGTTTCTGTAGCAGGCATGCGGGTGTGTGCGTGCGGCTACACGGGGAGTCGACGAAGGAGGTGATGCACGCAACGTCCCTACTGGGTGTGGAGCATGGTTGGGTGCTGGCAGGAGCAGTGCACGGAGGTGGGACGAGGTGGCTGAAGGTCGAGAGAATGCGTGCACTGGTTGTGCTATGAGGGCACGCACGAGGACGCGCGCGAGGAGTTGGTGGCATGCACAGGCGACGAGAGCGATGCTGCGCGTAGGGAATGCCAACACTAGAAGTGGCAGTGGCATGTGTAGGTTACGCGGGCTGAGAGGTGCACTAGATCTGGCCAAGAGGCACACGAAGACAGTGGCTGGGCACCGCCCGCGTGTGTGGTAAGGCGCGGTATGCGGCCAGAGGAGCGTGGCCGGCGTGGTTTGAGCTACTGCGCACGTGGGTACCTTGCTGGCTGCATGTGGAAGGGGAGACACGGGCATGCACGGTGGCGTGGCAGAGGGGCACTGGTCTACTACTGCTACGTATGGGGGGTGCACGCAGGCGAGAAGGAGGTAGTGGCATGCTGTTGGTGATTGCTGGTGATGGCGATGATGATGGTGCACACTGAGGTGCTCACGGTAATGCAAACGAGCTCCAGATGGCGATGTGGCCTGTCACGCCACATGCCCACAGTGGTGGAGGCTTGTCGCTATGGTTGAGGCCGGTGGTGGTGGAGCGGACAAGAGGTCAACTCTTTGCATAGTGATGAATCTGGGTGGAGGCCTCCCTGTGCATGGTTGTCTCCTTCTCCCTTTGTAGCTGTAGGTGATGAATTTGAAAACAAAGAGGCGAGATCAGATCCTCTTCAGGGTAAATGAATGCTTGCAGCTATGCGTGAATGGGTGCGCGAGGAGGAGAAGTAGCCGTTACCTGTGGAAGAAGAGAATAAGAAAATAATAAAATATTATGGTTATTTATGCACAAACCCTTAACTTCTATGTTAATTAAAATAATGCAAGTAATTCACCTAATTGATTAACTAATCAAATGCATGTAATTCTAAGTTAATTCTAAATGCATACAATGAATGAATTATAAAATTAAGCTAAAAATATGAAGTAATTTATTTACATCCTAATATATGCTAGCTAAATGTTAAAATTAACTTAATGTCTAGGCACTTAAATACTTAAATAACCCACAAATATGAGTTAATCACAAGGCAGTCCCAATAGAGGGGTTGTGGATTGGGTGAAATTGGGATAGGAAGTGGGTAGGTCTTGGAAATATGATGGATACCCTAAGTACCTAGGATCTAAGGTGTATCCCCAACTTGGATGAGAGTCATCCCAAGTAGAATGTGGATAAGGTCTACTTGGGTCAGAATATAAATCATGTTGGGGATAGATAGGATAGGAGTGATAGGCATTAAAATCTATGGTTTAGAAGAAGTGGAGGGATGCGAAGGGAACATGAGATAGAAGGTTGTGTGAACAAATCAAGCAACTAATTTTGTCCTTATTTGGTTAGCCCTATTTGACCTAATATAGATACCTTAATGCCAATTTGAATAAACCAACTGTGAATTACTTGGTTGGCCAAATCAGTGGGACCCCCTAGAACTAGAACACCTCGCACGGCGGGACACCACTAAGGGTTAATGTGGTTACCGTACCGACCTTTCTTGTCACCAGTTGGTCCAAATAGACATGGCCTTGGCTTAACCCTAATTAACCTTAATGAATCCCTAGGGCACATCTAATCATCTTTTAAGTTTAGGACAGTGGTGCTCTTGGAGATGATGGGCATGAAGGGGGTATTTTCCCTTAGTAATCCGATTTTAGAAAGTGTAGTGCATGTTGGAACCCAGTTCTATCTCTCTTCTATGTTTTGGTGTTAACAAAACCATTTTAAAATCTAATGTGTTTATGAAGTATTACAGGTCAAAACAATCTATGGATGCAAGCAACATGATAGCATATGAAGGAAGAAGACTAGAAGATTATAGTTTTTTTTGTATTTTAGAATCTTTGTATGTCTCCTAACAAGTAAAACATAATCTAAGAGTTAAAATCAAAGTAGAGATAATTAGGGTTCAGAATATCGTTCATTCACTCGTTTCAAAACTTAAAATCGATTTTTTCAAAATAAAGTCATTTAGAGTAGGTTGTCTATCTCTAAAATTTGACTTAAACTTACAATATTTGGTACTTGTAGCAAGTACCAGTACTAGTCATAAGTACCAGTACATGCTAGGCACAGGTTTCAGCCTAAGTCCCAAACTGTGAACAAGTACCGGTACTCATTGTTAGTACCGGTACCAAGTGGTCACAATTTGTGCACTTGATTTTTGCCTGGACCTTACAAATACCAGTACTAATCACTAGTACCGGTACATGTAGGTCACTAGACCCAAATCTGTGAGTCACAAGTATCGATACTCATCATGAGTATCGGTACCCAATGACTTAGTTGGGCTGACTGTAGGTAGTAAGTACTAGTACCAAAAGTTTAGTACCAGTACCAACTAACCGTTGTGACCAATCTGAATGGCTATTTTGTAATTAAACCTATCTCTAATCTTCCCAAATTGCCCCTAACGGCTAGTAATCATAGGAAAGGTACTTAGTGGGTTATATAAGCACTCTTTGAGTGTCTTTTGCATACAACCAAGAAGCCAAAAATTCTATCTTTGTGTACACCTTCAATTCTCAATTTACTAGCTGCAAAAGAGCTTGTTTTGTTGCAATACTCTCAAGGCCACTCTCCACTTGCAACAAGTCATCAAAGGTGATCGTGTTCCTCTTTGATAAATTCGTTTGATTTATGTCTTAGTATTCTCGTTAGATTAATTTACATACTCTTATTAAGCAATATACTTGTTGGAGACTTAGGGATTAATTGTAAGCTTTTATTTGCATTTTGCTTACACCTATATCTTTATTTCTTTTTAATATCTTGTAATTGGGTTGAGGTAACCCGTTAATTATCTCAAGTTTTAGTAAATTGATTCCCTCCAGATTGAGGGAATCGGGTTAAAAATCCTAAGTTGGGAGACTTAGGTAGTGGAGTACCCAAGTGAGGGGAACCACTGTATATCTTGTGCATTTTGTTGTTTGATTTGTCTTGTCACTTTTTTATCTATCATACTATTCGTCCCCCCTTCTAGTGTGCTTGTAATTTACAGATCCTACAGTGCACACTTAAGAGAGTTTGCAAACAAGACTTTTAAGATGAATAGATTTTAGATAAGAAGTCTTGTTAGGGCTTCTTTTAAGGTTTGAATATTAGCGAATTCAAACAAGTTTTGTTGGCATACAATGTTTTGCAATCTCTTGTGAAGGTATATTTCCTTTTTACTGCAGAAAGATATTGTGTGCCTATTCAAATCCCTAAAGTTGAACCCTAAATGAGGCAGCTTCTAAATGATGAATCAATTTTTATATTGATCAAATGGTGCGACCTGATTGGTCCACTTGAGTAGACCATAATTAAGCCTAAGTATATCAGTTTTTAATCATAAATTAGAAATTTGGGCATGCGTTGCATTAGATAAATAATTAAGCCCATTAATTGATTTCTGCATAAGAATTTATTTGAGACACCTTGTTGTACATGATCTAATTAGGTATAATTTGATTTACAGGGTGCAAAGCAGACACTAATTCGAGTAACACCGCTCCAAGGATATTCACATGGAATGCTAGGCATCACTGTAAATCTTCCTTTCAAATGGGCATCTTTCGTCCTGATGACCCGATCTTCCTCGTAAGAAGGCCACCCCATCTTCCTGGCGCAACACATGCAAAGGCATGTTCGACGCATAAATTGTGTTTTAAAAGATGATTTAGTTGTAGTATAGCGTGAAATACGTCGACAAATAAATTTATAAAATCCGGTGAGTACCTGGTCGTTCGTAGGGAGGCAATCACAATTTATGCAGAAGCTTTTCAATAGAACTTGCTCTAAACAGATATTTATATATGTATATATGTATAGATTGATATCAGACATTCAGAAGATTAGACTTTTATTGCATTTAAATAGAGTTTTTCACAGTAGAAATTGCGATGCAAAAAAGTAGAGACAGATAGATAGCAGATAGATAGAAAGAGAGAGAGAGAGAGAAGGTAGATAGATGACGATGCCGCTTGTGGGATGCTTGTGCGAGGTGCGGCAGCACTTCAGATCCAGAGCGCCGAGACGAAGGGTGGAGTTGTAGAGAGAGATGGAGGATGGCAGAAGAAGGTGGAAGAAGAGGTAGATTTGAAGTTGATATGAAGTTGATGATTCACAAAGGGGGGCCTTGGGTCTTCTTTTATGGTTTTTATGGAGGGCAAAGAGGGTATTTTAGCCCTCCATCTCGTGCAACAACCTCTGAATAATCAAATCCGTTGATCGAGAGATCAATAGACTTGATTTGGCCTCAAAACACCTTCAAAATCTCCTATACTCAGATTCAACCTCGTGGCGACACGTGGCACGTTCTGGATCTTTAGATCAAGATTAGATGGATCTGCTTCGCCCACGCGCGACCATTCATTTCCTTTGCTCGTCGCTTGCTCAATTTGAATTTAGCGCCTAACCCTTGGTCGTCCGATCTCATAATCAGATGGCTTAACTCGCACTTGCATCTCCTTTGTGATGAAGGAAACGCGTGAGTTTGTGCATTATGCGTGCGTTAGATCCAGCGTTCGGCTGCGACGCACTTTGATCACGCCATGTGGTCGCGTCTGCGTCCTCCGATCACCATCTGATGGCGCAATTGCACTTGCGCCCAACGCCCCTTCAATTTCGCATGAGGCGTGGATCGAACGGGCGTCAGTTGCTTAAGTGTGAAGGCACTAACCACTACGTTGTGCCTTGCTTTGTTTCATTTTTGTTTTAAGGCAACTTATTCTCGATCGTTGGATGAAGATCCAACGATCGAGATCTTCTCCTTCTTTGATGAGGTGCGGCTGAAGTTGCGACATGGTGGCTTGTGGACCATTGGATGGCCATCCAACGGTCAAGAGCGGGAGAGGGATGGTCTTCAGAGATGGGCCGACGGTGAGGGGTGGCTGTGATGGCCCCATGTGATGCCATCATGGCCATCCATCTTCTTTTCTTTGTATTTGGTGCTACAGAGCTCCAATCGGGTTGATTTTTGCACCGTGGGACTGCTATCGTTGATCCGAATCCATCCTTGCAGTTGGATTTTTCATTTGAGGCTTTGATCTTTGTCATCTGGCTTCGTGGACTCTGTTCTTCTATGGACTGCACAAGATGCTCTAGTTGTCTAATCGAGACGATTTCGGAAGCGTTGGACTCCCATCGTCATTCTGATAAGATCTATACGGTCTGATCTGTCATTCACAGCTTCGAATCATCTACAATTTATTTCATCTCTCTTTTAGTACATAAAATGACAATATTATCTATATAACTAATAAATTAGCTATTGTGCAAATTGCGATACTTATGAATGCATTGTTCCTAAATTATGCTAGAATCTAGCTTAATTTAGGTGATTTAGGTTGTATGATTGCTGTACAATTAGGGTGTTGGAGAAGGGGGGTGGAGGATAAATGGGAAAAGAAAGGATCAAAGCAGAAGAAAAAAGACACCACCATGCCCTCCTCTCTTCTCCTCAATCACAACTACAATCCCCACTGTGCCCCTGTCGCCTCCCTACCGTGCCCATCCTCTTCACCGCACCCCACCTCCAGCCTCAATTGTGCACACCATCCTACATATCGATGAGCATGGTGATAGCCATGACCACATCTCTAGCCTCCGCACGTAGTTTTTTTCTTTTTTTGATTGCCAAATACTATTTACTTATTTTTATATTTTATTTTATTTCTTTTGTTATCTTTGCCTCTATTTATCTCTTTTCCAAGGCTCTTTCTCTTAATCTTTCTTTGCTATCAAGGAGATAGGCTTAAATATTTTTGCATGGAATTATTTTCCTTATTAGTTGTGAACCTGAATGCACAGTATTTGTGAATTTTATTAGACTTGTTCCTCCCTATGGAGACGACTTCGTTAGTGTGGTTTAATCTCGAATATCATTTATTTTTTATTGATGGTTTTTCCACTACATCATACTACAATGCTCATATTTAGTGTGGCATATTTATCACTTAATTGCAAAGTGAAAGTTCTGATAGATCATGACCCATACAAAGAAACTATGGCTTCTCAAACACCATTGAATGTGGAATCCAAAAATTATTTTTTCAGAAATTTTAAGATCATTTTCGTATTTTTCCCATAATTTCTAATGTATTAGGGTCTCAAGGTCAGAAAAGACCCCCAATTGCAAGTTATTTCACTCAATTTGGATTTGTAGAAAAACTATTAAAATTCAAACAATCTGCAAAATTAGTAACAATTTGGATTTCTGTTAGGGTCTGTTCCACAAATTTTTAAATTTTTTATACAATAATTTAGGCCACGAAAATTATTGTTATGATTCCTAACTTCAAAACACATGTCCAGGTGTAGTTTGGTGATTTTTGGACTTATAGATTTTTGGGAATAGATTTTTAAAAATCAACTTTTTATGCTACTTGAATTTCAGGAAGGTGGTTTTTTAGTTTTAAATAAAGAACACCTAACAAAGAGAGATTTTTTTTTTAAAATTCTTTTTTGCATTTTTTTTGTCAAATAAATAAATAAAGAAACCAACCAAGCAAATCTAGCCTAAGATTCAAACAAACCTAATCTTGAACCTAAGATGTAGATGCTTACATGACAGTCTCTACTTGCACTTTGCTACAAATCTTCTGCTTGTCTTCAAGACCCCATGTCGCCGCGAGATCCTGTACACAATTAGAAAAATGAAAACAAGTAGGTTAGAGATATGTGATTGCGCAGAAATCATAGGACTTAAATGACCTGAATTAAGTTAGAACTTAGCATAATTATAGTGTAATGCATGCATAAACAGCATACATTGCATCTTTTCTTGCTTTATTTAGATATGTTTAAAATAATATTATAATGTACTGATTAGGTGCATTATTTGGATTGTAGGCAATAAGAAGCTCAAGAGATGGCTTGAAGCTGGATCTAAAGCAAGGAAGAAGTTAGAGCTACAGCAGAGTTGGAGCAGAAGCCCTGGAATAAGGAGGAAGAAATAATGTAGGGAAAGGTATACTACTCTACCAAGTATAATTTTAATGTAAGAGTTAAATTACGAAGAACATAGGACTTTTCCTAGCCTTAGGATAGCTCTAGAAACCCTCCTAAACCCTAGACACCCTTAGATTAGTTCGAATAGCTCAAAAACTTCATTCCAGCCCATATCTGGACGTCCAGGTAGGTTGCTGGACATCCAGAACCCTTAGACACCACCCGTAGAGTTAGAACCCAATTCTGCTAGAATATTGGACGTTCAGACAAGGTGTTAGACATCTAATTTTTGCAGAATGCCAAGACAGAACCTAAACTCCGCCCTGACTCAACTTTGGATGTCCAAACAAGAGTTCTAGACTTTTTATTTTGACGTATAAGTCATCTGATTATAAAATAAGACGTTTGGAACCCTTCTCCAATCCCTGTTTTTGAAATCAAGCTTGGATCTTGATTTCCTAAGCCCCTAAACCCAATTCTACACCCTAGGGAACCTAAATTAAGGTGCCCTAAGCCTAGTACACCACCTTAAGACCCTCCTAAGAACCTAATTAGGTTCTTAATAAGCCCAATTGACTTGAATCTAAGTCAATCACACTCACCTAGTCAATTGGACTCATAGAGTCCAATTGAGCTCAGATCTCAACCAAAACAAGTCTAATTCTACTTAGTGAAAGTCCAATTGACTCAAGCCTAACCTAATTGGGTACTTTCTCTCTCAATTAGACATACATTCGCTCAATTAAACTTGTGATAAGTTTAATTTCACATTCACTTCAGTTTAGGGTTTATAACACTAATTCTAGGAGCCTACCTAAACCTAATCACCTAGACCTCTAGGACGCAACCTAAACCACCTAGCCACACCCACACACCCACATCTAGCTGCACCCTTGATTGCGCAGCAATCATAGGTCCTAACTCGCCTGAATTAAGCTAGAACTTAGCTTAACATGAACATTCTGCATGCATACGCATCGTATTTTGCATCGTAGTTGATATATGTGTTTTATGTATTAACGATTGCAGGTAATCCAAGGCTGCAGATGACCGATCCAACCTTATGGATCTGTTCAGAATAACGACGAGAGTCCAACTCATCCAAGATTGCATCAATTAGACTCCTGTAGAACCCCAGGGAGTTCGTAGAAGAGCAAGAGCCAAGGGGAAAATTGAAGAAGATCCGAACCTCAGATGACAAATCCAACCATACGGATGGATCCGAATCGATGTTTGCAGTCCAACGGTGCAGAAATCAACTTAATCGAAGGCCTACGTCATCTGATATAAAGAGAAAAAGAACGGACGGCCACGATGGCGCCATGTGGCACCATCGCAGTCGCCCCTTGACGCACCCCCAACCCCTGAAGGTGCCTCATCTTACAGCGTGGGCCGTTGGATCTTCATCCAATGGCCACGAACGTGCCACATCGCCACCCAGAACAGATTAATATAAATATAATTAAGTGTATATTAAAAAGGCTCTGTGTAGTGCATTGGCTCACTCGCATGCCCACGTATGCGCGGGGCGCAAGTTCGAGCCCCTGCACTACGTAGAAATTAGTGTGGGTTGCGGGCGTGTGCGTGCAAGCGTGCATGCGCGATTGGATGGTTTAGAGTGCGCCACGTGGCACGATTAGAGTACACTGCAGGCGGGATGCGCGATTGCGGGGGTTGTGTGAAATCAGGAAGGTACGTGAATCACGCTAAGGGTCACGAAGAGTGTGCACTTAAGCTGTTCGATTGTAAGATCGGACGGCTACGATGAGGCTGGATTTGAAGACGAAAATGCAAAGAAGCGATACAGGCGTGCGGGAGCTGTGCGATGCCGATCTAAAGGCACAGAGAGCGCCACGTGGCAGCACCAGAATAAACCAACCAAGAAGAAGGATTTGGGGAAGGATTTGTACGAGAAAAAAAGTTATAAAAGGACCAAAGGGCCCCCCCTTTGGAAAACAACTCTCTCAACTCTCTCTCATTCTCTTCTTCTTCCTTCTTCTACCTCTCTCTTCTTCTTCTTCTTCTCGTCTTCTCTGCCTCCATCTGAAAAATCCATTGGGCCACCCTGTTGGATTGTCGTTGCTCTCCTCAACCTCTTCAAAAGGCCACCACAAACCACTTGTGGTGCCCTCGTTCTGTTATATAAGTAGTTTATGTTCATGTTATAATTTGTTTCAATTCCATGTATGCAATTCATAATGTGATATATATATTGTGGTTCATTATCTCTACTATTTACTAATTAGATTTAGAACAAGTGCATGAAATCAAAAGTATTTTTCTACCTCCCTGTGATTGATCGGGACTCCCAGTTCCTTTAATTTTATTTGTCGAGACATATTTCACGCTATACTATGACATATTCATCTTTTACGCGATCTACATCCCGATTAAGTTGGCATCGTTGCTGAGGAGGCAAGGTGACTTTTGATTTCATCTGTAACATACTATTTTTGTGTGCAGGATTAAACCAGAGAAGCAGCGAACGAATCAAAGCAGACACTGCGGAAATCAGGTGCACACATTGCTATTAGAAATTCGGCTAAAAAGTAAGTGTTATTTTCAAAATTCAATAACCATGTTTTTATTGCTCCAAAAATCTTGAAATTTAGATTAGAATTATATTTTTAAATTATCTTTCCAATGCCACCATTCCTAGAAATAAATTCCATCTGTGGAAATTTTGAAAATTCATGGAGTACATATGTGTTAGATTGCTTAAAAATAGAACTTTTATGAGCTTTGAAAATCAATTCTGACAAACATACAAACCAGATTGACTTGAAATTTGTAAGATGTAAAAGACAATCAAATTATCTTTCAATATCATATTTTTATAAAATTTTTAGAGTATATTTGATATCGTTTCTAATAGAAAAACCAACACGGGGTCTAAATCCCAAATTTGACCCCTTGCTAGTTAAAAATTCATAACTATTTGTTGGAAATAGTAAAAATTATAAAAAAATTACTCTCTAAAAAGCTTATTGAAAAAGGAATCTTCTTGCTAATTTTCAAATCATTTGAATTCCATCTTTACTTGAGAGTTTATATTTGATTTGTGGTCTTTAATTTGAAACAACTTAGAAGCGCATGAGCCAATAGGATCACATTGGACTAACTTAGACCCTAACGAGTCCAAAAGTTAGTCGGTGAGGCGAGTCACCTTGTGAACCGCCCACCATAAATACTACATTGAAAAGATAGGTTAAAATTCACAAAGAACACATCAAATAACCTGCATTTGGCTTGAAACTATTGAGTAATTTCAACCTCTCTTGCAAAACCTGGTGTCTAAGGTTGCGGGGTAGTGTCAAACGACCGCGGCTGCAGGGTAATGGAAATGGAGGCGAAAGCTGAAGGAAGAACCTTCCTTGTAGTCCCCTCGTAACAAGCCTGGCTGGGTTAGCCTGAGAGGTGGGAATCCCTTGCAGTCAGTCTCTCGCCAAATTTTCTTTAACTTGAACTTAAATGAAAAATCAAGTCATCTGATCTAAAGCACCACTCTGTTTAACAAGGCCTTAGCCTTGTTCTGCTTGACTACACCAACCCTTTGAGTTGGTGTATGCAAGGAAGAAGGTCATTAAGACCTAACCTCGTAGGACCTTGGGAGCCAAACCCAAGGCGACAAAGGCGATTTTCGCCCAACCTCTCGTCTCAACCTTCTTCCACCCGATTAGCTGAGATGGCTAATCCCAATCCTCGAATCTATCAGGACCCTAAAAATCAGGACCCAATGGCTCATCTGGAAGCCAGGGTTGAGGAAATGGAATAGAAATATGAGCAGAGCATCGACTGGATTCTCACGACACTCGATAGGATGTAGCACCCACCACGCGGAGAACAACTACGGGACTTCTATGATCCGACGACAATAATCATAGCACCTCAGGTCCGAATTCCCACAGGAAAAGATGCATTCGAGTTAAAATCGAATATCATAAGTCTAATTCAGACTCATTTCCATGGAAAATCAAATGAGGATCCCTTCCAACACCTCGAAGACCTAAGTCGAATTGCAGAGTTAGTTCGACCCAGGAATATTGATATTGGAATTGCTCTCATGAAGCTTTTTCCTTTTTCTCTCAAGGATAAAGCTGCTTATTGGTTCAAGACCATCGGGAGGCCAATTAGAACCTGGGAGGAATTACGTCGTGAATTCCTCCAAAAGTTCTTCCCAATCGGTCGAACAAATGCCATGAGGTACGCAATCATGACTTTTACTCAAGGCCCTGGAGAGAAGCTACATGATGCCTGGGACAGATTTCACAATCTTCTCAGGAAGTGCCCACATCATGGTGTACCCAAATGGCACCTTGCCCAAGTATTTTACCATAGGCTGGATGACACACATCGGTACCTAGCTGATGCATCTAGCGGTGGGAATTTTATCGCAAAGGACGAGAACAGCGCTTTTGAACTGTTCGAGTCCTTAGCAAAGAACTCGATGAACGTTGCCTCAATGAACCAGTTCCAGCGACCTGGACAGCAATGAGTTAATGTCCACGAAGCTCAAGCCGAATCTACCCAGACCGACATGGACATTATCACCAAAAAGTTGGATAAGGTGGATCTGCTTGATAAGAAGCTCGATGAATTGATGCGAGTGAGATTCGGATCTTTTGGCAACACTGCTCCATCTTACTCCTCTCAAGCATCTCGAGCCCCCTCTTCTCGTACATATCCGATTTCTCGGGATGTTTTCTCTCCATCTTCGCGGGATCCTGCATACCAGGAACCCATGAAAAATATGGATCTGGCACTATACAATCAAGGTTTCGCACCACATGATGATGCAAGTGAGTATTCTTTTGATGAATTCACATCTGAGGCATCTTCAACTTACGAAGATTTCAATGCCATTCAAGGATACAGGCATAACAACTCGTATTCCGAAACATATAACCCTGGTTGGTGCCAGCATCCCAATTTCGCCTGGTCTGGTAATCCACAGAGACTGAGTCAAGTTCCACACTACCAGACCAGACAATACGGGAATGTGCAGAACACGTATCCTAGGCAGCAGCCATTCCTGTCTCAGTAGCAATAGACACGCTCTATCTATCAGCCACTGCACCAAGCTGCCAACTACCCTCCAAAGTGGGCTGACCCTTTGGAATCGTTGAAGGAGGAACTGCAAGCATTTATTCGGAAATCTACTCATGACAACCTCCAAATAATGAAGGCAATGGCTGACCAAATACAGAGCATACAAAACACATAGAACCAGATGATGTAGGAGCATAGATCATAGGGAGCTTTACCCTCCCAACCTATCCCAAACCAGAGATATGTGCAGAATCAGGGTGCCCCGCCTAGATTCCAAGCACCACAAGGGCAGGCACACAAGCACCTCTCACACCTCCTGGTTATGGGCTCGATTAGCCACCTCTGCTGCCGAACCCTGTGTATCCAAACCAACCCGTTCCTCTGCCCCTGCATGGACAGCACGCCGATGCAAAAGCTGTCACCTTAAGGAGCAGAAAGACTACACAGGACCCACTACCTAGGCAAGCAGGTAATGATTTCTCCTATGCCATACCACAAGATGGCTCACAACCCTCTTCCTCTAACAAACCATCTTCATTAGATAAAGAAAAGAAGCCTTTAGACCCCGAAATTCCCATCCCTTTTCCCGCAGCCCTAACAAGAGATTCAACACGAAAAAAGGACAAGCGAAATTTTGAGGACCTGAAATCTATGTTCAAGGAAGTTCACATTCAGGTCCCTCTCCTTGAAGCGATAGATCACATCCCAGCTGTCGCTAGGTTCTTTAAGGACTACTGTAATCTGAAGTGGCAGTAGAGGATCGGACAACAAGCAGTATTATCTGAGGAAGCCAGTGCAGTTATTTTAGCTGACTTACTGCCCAAGAAGAAGGACCCGGGAACACCATTGATTTTTTGCTTTTTGCAGGATTCCCCTTTTGATAGGGCCCTTCTTGACTTGGGATCGTCCATCAACCTAACTCCCACCGTAGTATTTGATCGATTTCGATTTGGGGAGTTAAAGCCCACCTTGGTTACCATACAGTTGTCTGACCGATCTGTAAAAACAACAAGGGGGGCGGTTGAAAATGTGATCGTAAAAGTCCAAGGATTCTGCTTTCCAGCGGACTTTTGTGTTCTTGATATGGAGGTTCCTCCTAATCTTCGTGATGCACCGATTATCCTAGGTCGCCCGTTTCTGGCAACCGGCCGCGCAAACATCGACTGTGCATCATGGGGCATGGAGATTGCCTTGGGAAACGAAAGCTTAGACTGGACATTTTCAGGGCATCAAAGAACTTTGATTGTGACTTGATCGAGGAGGATAGTGATGATGAAGATTCAACTTTCTGTGGGAACATTGGGCTCCTCTGCAGCGTCCCAATGGCACATTCATCCTCACTATCAAGGGTCTTTGATCACGATCCACACGGGACTGAGACTACTGATATACACATTTCATCCCATGGATCTGGTTGTCATGGGTGTTCATCTGCTCCTAACACCCCTGATCCTGACTATCTTGTCCTATCCAATACTGATATCTTAAGACAGGATTACATGACCACTGCAGGAGGATTCTTCATAAATCAGGATTAGCAAATTTCCGTTATTGTTTCCTCTCCTCCCCTACATAACCCTCCTCCCCACCCTCCGCTACTAGAGCTACAACCCTTACCTGATTCGCTCAAATACGTGTTTTTGGGAGAAAGTGAGACATATCCAGTGATTATCAATGCTCACTTGACTCTAGATCAGGAACACCGGTTGATCTCCGTTTTGCGAGCACATAGGGCTGCTATCAGGTGGGGCATTGCTAATCTCCATGGAATTCACCCCTCATATTGCAGTCACCATATCTACACTGATGAAGGGGTGAGACCGTCGAGACAACCTCAGAGATGCCTAAATCCAAATATGTTGGAGGTTGTCAGGAAGGAGATCATTAAATGGCTGGACGCAGACATTATCTATCCGATTTTCGATAGCCAATGGGTGAGTCCCATTCAGATAGTGTCCAAAAAGGCAGGACTCACTGTAATCAGAAATGAATTGGGCGAATCCATCCGACCCGCACCACGACTTCGTGGCGGGTCTGCATTGACTATAGGAAGCTAAACTCGGTTACCAAAAAGGATCATTTTCCTTTTCCCTTTATTGATCAGATTCTAGAACGGCTAGCCGAGCTTAGTTTCTTCTACTTTCTGGATGGATACTCCAGGTACAATCAAGTCGCAATCAACTCGGAAGACCAAGACAAGATGACTTTTACGTGTCCCTTTGGAACATTCGCTTTTAAGTGGATGCCTTTCGGCCTCTGCAATGCACCAGCTACTTTTCAGCGATGCATGATGGCCATCTTTTCAGACATGATTGAGGATTGCGTAGAAGTGTTCATGGACGACTTCTCCATGTTTGGAGATGATTTCTTGTCTTGTCTCGATAACCTCACAAAGATTCTGAGGAGATGTATAGAAGTTAACCTAGTACTTTCATGGAAAAAAGCCATTTTATGGTGAGGGATGGCATTGTACTAGGTCACAGGATCTCCTCTCATGGACTTGAGGTCGACCGAGCTAAGTCCGAAATCATTTCGCGATTACCTCCACCTAGCTCTGTCAGGAAAATCAGATCATTCTTAGGGCATGTAGAATTTTATCAAAGATTCATTCGAGATTTCTCGAAAATTGCTCATCCATTAACGAATCTTTTCGTAACCGACATGCCTTTTGAATTCAACTCCTCGTGTCTCAGCACTTTCCTGACCTTGCGAAATGCTATCTCCAGTGCACCTATTCTCCAACCCCCCAACTAGTCGCTTGACTTCGAGATGATGTGTGACGCCTCCGACTTCGCTGTCATAGCTGTTCTTGGCCAGTGTCGGGAGCGCCATCCATTTGTAATATACTACGCTAGCAAAACACTGAACGAGACTCAGCGTAACTATACAGTCACTGAGAAAGAATTTCTGGTCGTAGTATTTAGATTGGAGAAATTTAGGTCATACTTACTCGGGACCATAGTTATCATCTACACTGACCATTCCACCCTCCGGCATTTGTTGGCAAAGAAGGACACCAAACCTCACCTTATCAGATGGATCCTTCTATTGTAGGAGTTTGATATTGAAATCCATGACAAAGTCAGAGCACATAATGTTGTGGCGAACCACTTGTCTCGGCTAGACCCAGACTACATTCCATACTCCCCGCCGATATCAAACTGATTTCCAAATGAGTCTCTACTATCTATCAACTTTGTGGAGTTTCCTTGGTATGCTGATATAGCAAACTATCTTGTCACAGGAAAGCTACCTACGGGATTATCCAAGGATCAAAAGCTCAAATTTATATCAGAGGCTAAGTTCTATTTTGGGACGACCCATTGCTCTTTCGCATTGGGGCTGATCAGATCATCCGTAGATGCGTCCCTGATTCGAAAATCTCTAGTGTGTTATCCTTCTGCCATAGCAACGCTTGTGGGGGTCATTCTCAGGCCGAAAAACCACTGCAAAGATTTTGCAATCGAGATTTTTCTGGTCGACCATTTTCAGAGATACACACGAGTTTGCCAAGTGCTATAAGCGATCCCAGGCAGTCGGTTCTATGACCCGAAGAGACATGATGCCTCTCCAATCCATTCTAGCCATAAAAGTGTTTGATGTCTGGGGCATCGACTTTATGGGCCCCTTCCCGAACTCACATGGCTTTGAGTACATACTCCTCACAGTAGACTATGTCTCAAAGTGGGTAGAAGCCATCCTGGCAAGACGAGCTGATCATAAGACTGTTATATCCTTTGTTCGGGAATTTATTTTTGCGAGATTCGGAGTTCCCCACACCCTGATAAGTGATGGGGGAAGCCACTTCATCCATGCCCATTTCAGATCATTATTGAAGAAATATGGGGTGCAGCATTGCATTGCTACCCCGTATCACCCACAGACCAATGGGCAGACTGAAGTATCAAACCGTCAAATCAAGCTTATCCTTCAAAAGACGGTTAGACTTGATAGGAAGGATTGGTCCGATCGGTTGATCGATGCACTATGGGCATATCGGACCCCATACAAGACCCTGCTCGGAATGTCACCATACCGCATGGTGTATGGAAAGGCCTGTCACCTTCTTGTGGAGCTGGAGCACCTTGCCTTTTGGGTGGTGCAGAAGTGTAATTTTAACCTCGAGGCTGGAGGTTATGAAAGGAAGCTCCAGCTCAGTGAGTTAGGGGAGATTAGGCGGGAAGCATATGAGAATGCAAAAATATACAAGGACAAGACAAAAGCTTTCCATGTTCGACACATCTGAAGGAAGGAGTTCGCACCTAACCAGCAAGTTTGGTTGTTTGACTCCCAACTCAAATTCTTTGCAATAAAGCTCAAGTCCAAGTGGACTAGGTCGTTTCTGGTGGTCCACCCATATCCTAACGGGGCGGTCCAAATTAGAGATCCAAAATCTGGGCACGTTTTTACAGTTAATGGCCAGCGCCTCAAACCATTCTTTGCCCAAGAACTTCCTCCTGCTGACGAAACAATACATCTTCTTGAGGACATATGACTGATGAGTTGCCTAGTTGGAAGCGTTAAACTCAGCACGTATACATATATACATACCATATATACATAGCATATTTCATTTTCGCATAATATTTTGCATATTGTTCTGCATATTGTGTATGGCATTACAGCAATGGCGTGAGCTGAATGATAACTCAGAAGCAGTTCCAGGTGATTTCTATCCACATACACCCAACCTTATTCCAATTTCTTTTATTCTTGCATGAGGACATGCTAACACTTAAGCATTGGGGGGTAGTTCATAAAAAACTGAAAATTTTCTGCCAACAATTGGGGGGATTATATCATTTTATCAAGAGGTTTTATTAAAGATTTATTCTTTAGTAAATTCCTAGACTTAGAATCCAGTATAATTTCATACTTGCATGTAGATTTTGCAATGGATCCTCTGTGAAAATCGATAGCCATTTCTAGTTTGTCGAAAAGAAGCATCGCTTCTTCTCCTGAACCCTTGGACAGCAATCAGGGAGTCAAGTGAACTATCTTCTAGTAGATCCACCAAAACATATGTGAGGTGAAAGTAGAGAATACTGGTGCTCTAAGGCTAGTATAAAGAATCTTTAATAATTGAATAATGACACTTGGAGTTGGGCATAGTTTTCACTCTCAGTTCTTGCATACTAAATTTGTGAGAAATTCCAGACGAGAGCCACCAAATAAGGCAAAAACATAGAGAGCAGGTTCTAATAAAACTGACTGAGGTGGATGGTCACGACCATCCTCTACGGAATCCTCGGCTGAAGGAGGGTACAGATGTCAAGGTCAGAAATACGTCATCCTATCCGTCCCCTACCTAGTGCTGAGAAGAGGCACTTCCACCAAATAAGCCACCCAAAATCCTCTTGGTCATCCCAAAATTCCCCAAGAATGCCTTACGTATAAAAATACGTATGTTGTGTTATGTTGTGCTGATAAATACAGTAGTATGTCATGTTGTGACATTGTGCCAATAGATTTGCATACAAAAGAGTTGTTTGCTCGAAAAAAAAAAAAGAAGAGAGAAGAAGAAAAAAAGAAGAAGAAGAAAAAACAAAAAAGAAAAAAAAAGGGTGTTATGCAAAAAAGAAGAAGATGAAAAAAAAACAAAAAAGAAAAAAAAAGGTGTTATGTAAAACAATTGCGTAATGTGAGTCAAGTTAAATGTTTTGAAATGTTTTGAGGCAAAAACACCTACCACCCTCAAGAACCACCAAATACAGCCTTAACCTACTTTTTCTATATTTCTGACCGCCTGAATATGGACTGAGAAGACTTAGTCGTAGGGTTATCAGAACCTAATTAAAGTATCATGCTGTGTGAGACCACCAAATACATTTACAAATCTGGGGAGATGTGAGCTCAGGAAGAAAAAGAAAAAAAGAGGGAAGAGTACAAAAGATTAAAGAGAGCACAGTTTTTCCAACCCCTCTCTAAGTTGATTTATTCAATAATTTGGAAATCTAAATTCTGAAATACTAGTCTCTAAGAAGCACCAAAAGAGAGTGAGCCACCAAATACAATCCAGTTAACTCAGACATCTCCTACCCAAACTAAACACCAGGGCCAAAATCAGAAAATACTTTATAACCCCGAGAGAAGAGGTTTGCCTATCCTGACAGAAGTTTATTAGGGGTCAAGTACAAGCTTTAAATGTATATCGAGTCTTCGCTTGGATCCGTTGCAGAAGCTACTGCATTATGTATTCATAGTTATCTGGATTCTGAATTTTTGGATGCAGCACAAGGAAATAAATCTTTAGTTTAACTCTTGGTAAAATGTATTTAGTCTTGCACTTGCTAGGGACTAGCAAGATTTAGGCATGAGGGTATGATTTCATAACAATCATAGGTCCTAACTCGCCTGAATTAAGCTAGAACTTAGCTTAATATGAACATTCTGCATGCATACGCATCGTATTTTGCATCGTAGTTGATATATGTGTTCTATGTATTAATGATTGCAGGTAATCCAGGGCTGCAAATGACCGATCCAACCTTATGGATCTATTCGAAATAACGACGGGAGTCCAACGCATCCAATATCACATCAATTAGACTCCCGTAGCACCCCAGGGAGTCTATAGAAAAACAAGATCCAAGGGGAAAATTGAAGAAGATTCGAACCTCAGATGACAAATCCAACCGTACGGATGGATCCGGATCGACGTTTGCATTCCAACGGTATAGAAATCAACTTAATCGGAGGCCTACGTCATCAGATATAAAGAGAAGAAGAACAGACGGCCACGATGGCGCCACGTGGCACCAACACAGCCGCCCCTCGCCGCGCCCCCAACCCCTGAAGTCGCCTCGCCTCGCAGCGTGGGCCATTGGATCTTCATCCAACGACCACGAACATGCCACATCGCCACCTAGAACAGATTAATATAAATATAATTAAGTGTATATTACAAAGCCTCTGCATAGCGCATTGGCTCGCGTGCGCGCTCATGTATGCACGGTGCGTGGGTTCGAGCCCTTGCACTACACAGAAATTGGTGTGGGTTGCAGGTGGGTGCATGCAAGCGTGCATGCGCGATTGGATGGTTTAAAGCGTGCCACGTGGCGGGATTAGAGCGTACTGCAGGCAAGACGCACGATTGTGTGGGTTGTGTGAAATTAGGAAGGCGTGTGAATCGTGCTAAGGATCATGAAGAGCGCGCGCTTAAGCCGTCCGATTGTAAGATCGAACGGTTGAGATGATGAGGCAGGATTTGAAGATGAAAATGCAAAGAAGCCATGCGGGCACGTGGGAGCCGTGCGATGCGAATCTAAGGGCGCAGAGAGCACCACGTGACAGCACCAGAATAAACCAACCAAGAAGAAGGATTTGGGGAAGGATTTGTATGAGAAAAAAAGCTATAAAAGAACCAAAGGCCCCCCCTTTGGAAAACAACTCTCTCTCATTCTCTTCTTCTTCTTCCTTCTTCTACCTCTCTCTTCTTCTTCCCGTCTTCTCTGCCTCCGTCTAAAAAATCCATTAGGCCACCCTGTTGGATTGTCGTTGCTCTCCTCAACCTCTTCAAAAGGCCACCATGAACCACCCGTGGTGCCCTCGTTCTGCTACATAAGTAGTTTATGTTCATGTTATAATTTGTTTCAATTCCATATATGCAATTCATAATGTGATATATATATTGTGGTTCATTATCTCTACTATTTACTAATTAGATTTAGAACAAGTGTATGAAATCAAAAGCATTTTTTTGCCTCCCTATGATTGACTAGGACTCCCAGTTCCGTTAATTTTATTTGTCGAGATGTATTTCGCGCTATACTATGCGTATTCATCTTTTACGCGATCTACGCCCCGTACACCCCTCTAGAGTTCTCTAAAGCCTTCTAAAGGTGGCGCCACCTTGAAGGCTAAAAATAGTCTTAAGGAGTCCACAACTTACCTCCTTAGAAAATGGATCTAAGAAGACTCACTCCCTACGTCTCTAGCCGCCACCTAAGCCTACTTTTAGAGAATTCTATAATTCTCTAGAGAGCTACTCTCTTGGCCGTCCAACAATCTATATAAGACTCCCCTTGGGCAGGCATGAGGGGGATCTAGCTTTAGCTTCATTCCATGTGCACACCTCCATCTCCACGAGCTCCATCATCTCCACCACTTCCACCTCACGTCCAAGGCTAGAGCAACTCTCCTCCACCTCTCAAGAGGTCGGCCTACCCACCATTGGCCATCCCTCTCTTCCCTCCTACCACCTCAACCCACACAAGCCATTGAAGACCACTTCTAATGCCTTGGTTTCTCTTAGTAGATAAGTTGTTCTTCCTAGTTTAATTCTGCATTAATTTTTCTGCTTAGTAGTGTAGTCATCCTCTACTTGAATGATGCATCCATAATCTTTCGTAGATCCATGCATAAATCGATTTTCTGTTAGCTAGAATCATTGTTTTAAGCTTTCATATACAAGCTTTCCTCGAAACATGTTGTAATGGCAATATTTTTGAAGAAATGAAATCATCACTTGCTTGACTCATATATCCATAATATGATCATCAGTTGCCTGACTTGATCTCTTATGTTATTGCAACAAGATGTCGTCTCCTGAAAATATAAACGACCTCATGATTGATGCGTTTTCTATTAATAGCCATCGCGTTAGAATGGTGCGTACTAGTACACATACGTTCACATTCATTGTTTATTTGACACAGGCACATGTAGTTAGGGTTAACAATGCAACTGGAGAAACTTACATTCGCAGGCTTGAAACTAGCATCCACTTTTTAAGCAAGTAGTGAAGAAAAGAATCAAAAATCAATCTCGCTTTTCTAAATGCCTCCCTGAGATAGACTATGACTCACCATCTCGTTAATTAAAATATTTCGTTGAGTCGTATTTCACAACTATACTACAATGCTTTTCCTATCAAATTTGCGATTTACGATCACAACAATATGAATGTAAAAATCTAAATTGAAGATAAAACCGAACTCTGTTGCCTCCTCGGGAATGGTGCCAAATTGATGACGGATTCTACGCATATTTTAAAAGTCATTCGTTGCAATTCATAAAATTACTAACAATTAAAATTTAATCGAATAGGGAGTACAGGTTGAACATGAGGAAACAAATAGTAAGAAGAATTCACTTGCATTTTTTTTTTCATTTTTTTGAATATGCAGATTTGTTTGTATATTTTTTAATAAGAGAAAGTAAATATGCCTAACTAGTTGCAAGAATAAAAATATAGAGTGAGAGATAGCGAGCAAGGGATAGAAAGGCAAGTATATTCTTTTATTTCTCCAGAAGAAAGCTTATAAATAAGTTCTTGCAAGAAAATATAAATACTAGCTACTCGAACTCAACTAGAACAATTAGAACAAAATCAAAGTAAAAAGGAGATGATCTGGAGCAAAGTCATGGTGGTGGAGGATTCCATCGATGGCATTGGAGCGATGTGTATGAGGAGATCTGGAGGAGGACTGGAGGTAAAGGGAGGCTTAATGAAGGTGGAGTTCTACTCTAATGGGGTAACCTAAGGTAGGGCAACTAGACTAATTAATTCTAATTTGGAAGGCTTGGAGGTGGTGGAAGAATATGTGAGTTAGAACTGGCCATGGGTCGAGTCAGGTGGGCCATGGGCAAGGTCAACTGGGCCAAACTTTCAAAAGCCTTAGTCCAAGCTTTGATCAGGTCGACTTATGGGCCTATAAGCTTAGCCTAAGCCTTGTTTCTGAGGGTCAGGTTAGGTCTGGTCTAACCCATTGGTCAAATATAAAGTATTTTAAAATGTTAAACAAAAACTTGGATAAGTATACAATACGAATGATCGAAAACATAAACATAGACATGCTAACAAAATACCACAAGTGAAAGGAACAATAAGAACCAAATCTATTTTAATTAAAATATCATTAAAGTCATGAAGGTTCATCACATAAAAAATAAACTACTGAAGTTTCTAAAGTATTAATCCTCCATGAAAACACATCCTAGAAAATTTATAAATCACATGAAATTTAAGAAGAATATAAGTAATCCTATGTTATTATGCTAGTAGTTTAATCCCCAATCCCCATTAACACCTTCCAATCTATTACTTTATACTATGTTAGCTATCAAGTATATTGCCTCATGTTTGCCCCTGATTGAATGTGCTTATATGAGTATACTAAAGATCCTTGATTCATTATTTTAAAAAAATGAGATAAAGAAATAGACGGTGGAAGAGTTAGATGGTGGTTGTTGGTCCAATAGATTGTTCTTGTATCTCAAGTTAAATAGATAGTTCATAATTTTAGAAGGTGGTTATTGGACATCTCGTATGGTACTTGGAGAGGGGTGGAGATTTTAGGGAAGCAAGACAATGGTTAAATAGATGAAAAATTTGGTATCCAACAGATGAGATTGGGATTGCTAGAGTTCCAAGTTAAGACTATGGGAGTTCTTGATTTTAAATATTAATGATTTGCGGGCCAGGTTGGGTTGGGTTGTAAATTGGAGACCCAAGCCCACCCATTTAAAATTGGACCAGTTAGAGTGTCGGGCTGGTTTGGGTCATGATAAAAAAATCGAAGCCCAAGCCCACCTATTTTGCGGGTCGGGCAGGTTGGGTTGATGAGGCCCCTAACCCATGGCTAGGTCTAATGTGAGTGGAGAATGGTGGAGGAAGAATTGGTGGAGGAAGAAGGTCTACTTTGATTTGATAGACATGCCAACTAGGTTGGATATTTTTTCTAAGTTAAGCTAGACTTAGTTGATTTGTTTAGAGGCCTTGCCTATTTGGACCAATTAGTGATAAGAAAGGTTGGTGTGGTAACCGCGTTAACCCTTAGGGTGTCCCGCCATGCGGGTGTCCTAGGGGATCCCACCCTTCTAGCCAGCCAAATAATTCAAGGTTTAGGATAAGTTAGCTATGGCTCATAAGACTTAGATAAGATCCAATAGGTGCAACTATTAGGGTTAGACTTGATTGCTTGACTTATACACATTTCTCTCTTCTATTCTCTTTGCATTCTTAAAATTCTTCCAAGTGTATGAGTGGTAGAAGATCACTAAATCTGCACTTGTACCACCTTTAAAAAGGGAACTTAGGAGAAGATTGATTATTGGTGAATCCATCTCTACATCTGACTCTAATTTGGACTTAGATTTGATGGCTAACCAAGCCAACCCGAATCGACCTCCTCCAAATCAAGATTGCCAAATGGACCAACAAGCTCAAATCCAACATCTCCAACAACAACTAAATCAGTCTATAGAAAGTCATAAAACTAAAATGCAAGAGTTGCTTGAAATACTTCAAGTCCAAAATCCACAAGTTAGACTCTTGAGGAATTTCTACAACCCTTCCCTTCATAGACATGTACCTTATGTTAAGGTTCCACTTGTTAAGGCGCACTTTGAAATTAAGCACTCTACCATTCAACTCCTACCTCATTTTCATGGCAATAATTCTGAAGATGGTTTTCAATTCCTAGAAGAGTTTACAGCCATTAGTGAGACCATTAGAATCCCAAATCTAAGTGATGAGGTGCTGAGGATTAAACTCTTCTCATTTTCCTTGAAAGATAAAGCTATCCATTGGTACTGAACCATCGGGAGGTCTATCACGACATGGGAGGAGCTAAGAAGAGCCTTCCTAAAAAAGTTTTTCCTGATTGGAAAAACCAATGCAATTAGAAGAGCCATTACCACCTTCTCTCAGCAACCAAGAGAACCATTACATGATGCTTGGGAGAGATTCATTGATCTAATTAGGAAATGCCCACATCAAGAGGTTCCTAGATGGCAACTAGTGTAGATATTCTATCATGTACTAAATGATCAAATGAGGAGCCTAGCGGATGCATCATGTGGAGGCAACTTTATGAGTAGAGATGAGAATAGCGCATTTGAATTATTCGAGAATATGGGCAAAATTTTCCTAAATAATGCCTCCATGGAAACTCATGGAAGATCCATGCAATCTAGTAGTGGAGTTTATGAGGTATAGGATAATACGAACAATGTGGATATGAATTTGATATGTGAGAAGGTTGATAAAGTTGATTTAGAATCCAAGAAGTTGGATGAACTGATGAGCCAAAATGAGAAGGGAGTAGCCCTCCCATCATCTGCTATCCAAACTCCCTCAAGGGAGGAGTTTGTGAATAACCTGCACGTGGCTCAAGATATGAATCATTTGACCCAGGACCCTTTTAATTGGGTCCAAACAGGGGCCTTTGATCCCTGTTATCATGATTCCACACTGTTATCCTCATCATCATATGAATGTGAGGATGTTTCAGCTATTCAAGGGAACAATAGAAACAATGCTTTCTCCAACACTTATAATTCTAGTTGGAGAAACCATTCGAATTTCTCTGGGAAAAGCCAAGGGTAAGGGAACCAATAGATTTCCTAATCCAAACCTAATCAGGTAAACCCTAATTTGCAAAACACTCACAACCAAGGTCAGGCCTATTAACCTTTGCTAGCTAGTCAGCCTAACCAAACTGAATTGGCTATCCTAAACCAAAACTAGCAATTGATGGACACAAACACCTTAATTTTGCAAGCTATTCAACAATTGATTCAGTCCATCAGGGACCTAAAGAACCAAATAAGGCCTATACTTAATATTTGACCACCTAGTGCTCTCCCATCTCAAGTTGTTCCAAATTTTAGAAATGCACCTAGTAGAGGAACCTTCCCTCTAGGGTTTAATCAAAATCGGAAGCCACAAAACCAAGTTCATGTGATACAACAGGCTCCCTTGATTCCTCCAGGCTTTAACTTACCTTTAAATCAAACCGATGTTGGAATCAACTACAATCAACAGGTTGGATTTGACTTACTGAATTCATCTCAGGGGAATCGGTACCTACTTGCCTTAGCTAGTGCCATAGCCTTGAGAAGTGGAAAGATCACCCAGGATCTTGTGATTTGAGATCCAAACTCTACGAGTCTTGGTGCACCTGATCTGACTGAGGAGCCTGAGTTGAAGGAAATCAGGCTCATGACTCAGAGGAACCTAAAATTCAAATCCCTTTTCCTGAGGCCTTAAATAGGCCTAGAAAGAAGAAACCTTAGCCTGATACTAAAGTGTAGCTTGATTTGTTCAAGAAGGTCTATATCAATATCCCACTCCTTGAGTCCATTGAACACATCTCGGCTTGTGCTAAATTTTTGAAGGAATAAACTACTACCAAGTGCAAGTTGAAATCGAATAATCCAAGGAAGGTTATCCTAACTGAATAAGCTAGCTCAATCATTTTGAACAACCTTCCTTCTAAGAAAAAGGATTCAGGAGCCCCACTGATTTCTTGTTCGATTGGGGATATCACTTTGGATAGGGCTCTCTTAGATTTGGGTGCTTTCACTAATTTGATCCCAACCATTTTATACGAGAAATTGTGCATCGGTGATTTGAAGCCCACTAATGTGACACTTCAGTTAGTCGACTGAACTATCACTAGGCTACGTGAGATTTTGGAAGATGTGATTGTTCATGTCAAGGACTTCTACTTCCTTATTGATTTCTTAGTCCATGACATGGAAATGCCTAAGAAAGTCAGTAACACCCTAATCATCCTAGGCAAACCTTTCCTTGCAACTGCAAAAGCTCACATCGATTATTAATTTGGAAAAATGGAAATTTCCTTTGGAGATAGAAAAATGCAATTGAATGTGTTTAAGGCAATGAAGAACTTTGACGATTATGGAGCTATTGAGGATTTGGAAGAAGATAGTGATATTAAGGAGAGCATGGCTATTAATTTGATTGAAGACCCTTTGCTAGCTTGTTTGACTCAGCCATGAAAGGAAATTGATTTGGAAACCAAATGCAAGGAGATCTGCAAGTATCTAAACCCAGAACCCAACTCAAGACTAACTTGGAATCCCCCTATGAAGAGACTATTAGTGACATCTTCACCACCTCAATTCCCTTCACTCATGGTCCCACCTCAGTTGGAATTAAAGCCCCTCTCAAGTAGCCTGAAATATGTCTTCTTGGGAGAAAATCAAACCCTCCCTGTGATTATCAACTCTCAACTAACCAAGGATCAAGAGCTCAAATTGACTAAGGTCCTAAGTGAGAATAAATAAGCTATGATGGACCATATATAATTTGAAAGGGATTAGTCTTGCTTATTGCACCCATAAGATCTATGTGGAGGAGGTTGCACGACCTTCTAGCGAATTGTAGAGGCGACTCAACCCGTATATGCGAGAGGTTGTTAAAAAAGAAAGTATCAAGTGGCTTGATGCTGGCATTATTTACCTTATCCTTGACAGCCATTGGGTAACCCCAATTTAAGTTGTACCAAAGAAAGTAGGACTAACGGTGGTAGCCGATGACAAAGGCGAATCCATCTCAACTCGCTCTACGACTGCGTGGCGAGTCTGCAGTGATTATAGGAGACTTAACCCTTCCACAAAGAAAGATCACTTCTCGCCACCTTTTATTGATCAGATTTTGGAGAGATTAGCAGGAAGGCAATTTTTCTGCTTTTTGGATGGATATTTGCGATATAACCAAGTTTTCGTAAGTCTTGAAGTCCATGAGAAAACAACCTTTACATGTCCCTACTGAACCATTGCATTCTGTAGGATGCCTTTTGGATTATGCAATGCACCTTCGACTTTTCAAAGGTGTATGATGGCAATATTTTCTGACATGATTGGAGATTATTTGGAAGTCTTCATAGAGGAATTTTGAACATTTGGAGACTCTTTTGAGGAGTGTCTGAGCAACCTGGAAAGGATTCTAAGGAGATGCATTGAAGTGAATCTGGTCTTAAGTTGGGAGAAGAGTCACTTCATGATTCATGAAGGTATTGTGCTTGGGCACATTATTTCTAAAAGAGGCTTGGAAGTTGACTGAGCTAAAATTGATTTGATCTTTAATCTACCACCTCCTAGCTTAGTCGGACAAGTTAGTTCATTTCTGGGTCATGTTGGTTTCTATAGAAGATTTATCAAGGATTTTTTGAAGATCTCACGGCCCCTTATTAATCTCTTATCCAAGGACAATACTTTTGATTTCAATAATGCTTGCATCCAATCTTATAAAACTCTAAAGGAATCTGTGACCAAGGCCCCAATTTTGCAACCACTTGACTGGTCTCATCCTTTTGAAATCATGTGTGATGCATTTGATTTTGTTGTTGGTGCTGTCCTTGGACAAAAGATCAAGAAAAAACTCGTGGTTATTTACTATGCTAGCAACACTTGATGATGCTCAAAGGAATTGCACAACTACAAAGAAAGAATTGCTAGCTGTAGTATTTGGACTTGAGAAGTTTAGATTTTATATAATTGGATCCCACATGGTTGTCTATACAGATCAGTCAGCTCTACAACACTTGTTACTGAAAAAAGAAGTCAAACCTAGGTTAATCAGATGGAGTTTGATACTACAAGAGTTTGACCTAGAAAATAAAAAGACAGTTGCTCATAATGTTGTGGCTGACCACCTACCTAGACTAAACCTGGATAATCTTGGCTCCGTACCTCTAATCCAAGATCAATTTCTAGATGAACAAATCCTAGCCAATGGTCATAAAGAACTCCCTCGATTTTCTGATTTAGCTATAGGAAAGATATCAAATGATTGGACCAACCAACAGAAACTTAGATTTCTTTCTAACCTAAATACTATTTTTGGGAAGATTATTTGTTCTTCAGGCTTTGTGTTGATCAGATTATTAGAAGATGTGTACCTGAATGAGTTTTTGAGTCTCTTAACTTTTTGTCATTCTATGGCATGTGGAGGACATTTTTCTAGAAAGAAAACCACTACAAAAGTTTTGCGGTATGGATTTTATTAGCCAACTTTATTCATGGATTCCCATGATTTCTACAAAGCATGCACTAAATGTCAATATTTAGGAAGTATGAAAAAAAGAGACATGATGGATTCACATGCATATTTTGATATCCAACATGCTTAAATTGCATTAATTCCATAGCAATATATTCATAATTACATTATAGTAGTGTATTTTATAGATATTGCATTTATATAGATAGAGATGCATTTTTGGATTAATAATGCATCATTAGATCCTATCCTACTATGTTATAATAATTGACCATTTTTCTTACCGGATGAGGAATAAAGTCAAGAGGGCATTGATGCGAGGGCTATCTCTTGAAATTATTTCGGTGGCTACTAATTCCCCCGCACATCTTCTATCTCATCCCACTGAGACCCACACTTAAATAACTACTTAAATCACTTATAAATTCCACCAAAATCCAAAGCCCATTATATTATAACCTTAAAATGCCCTTAAGCCCACTCAGCACCACCCATCCTCTCGAGCCACATGCAGGCTCTAGCGTTGAGAAACAACACCCAGCGCGGCACATGTCAGACTCCTCTCCATAACACACAAACACACACACACCCATCGCAGGATGCTCTTACTCACACTCGGACACACACCTCACGCCTGACCCGACTCCAACGCTCGCGGACAGAGACACGAGGTGCAGGCCCCAGCAACGACTCCCTCTCCTGATCAGCACCGCCCATCGGGAAACAGGGCAGCGGCTTCTCCTCGGCCTTGTGCGATCGAGAGGGGAGGTGGGCCACCGCTACTCGACCACCACCGGCCCTCCTCCCCTCTCACAGCTCCACTACCATCTCCCTCGTTCTCCACCCTCATAGCACCTCCCATCGACCCCACTGTCCTCCATCGCCACCTCTTTAATCCTTGCATCTCCACTACCTCGCAGCCGTTGGTTCCAATAGGCCTCTCCACTTCGGCTCTTCCCACCTTACCAAGCGACCACCACCACCTCTACTCCTCTTCCTTTCCAAACTCCACCGACCAGTAGCCTTCACAACCACCAACCACGGTAAAACACCCACTGGCCACACACCTTACTCCCACGACGACTACCTTCTCCATCTCTCACAGCCACAAGCATAGCCGACCGGCACCACTGCTTCATCCATCCGTCGACCACCACCATTTCAGGGAGGAGCTGTGGCCGCGAGGAGTTTGGACGAGGGACCGAGTTGATGCCGTCAAGACACCGCTGACCCAGAGACTAACGACCGCCGTTCCCGTCTCGACGTCATCGAGCGGATTTGCTGGAGTCTCCTCATTCTCTTCCTTGTCGCTACGTTTGTTTCGTACATGTTTCACGTGGTTGAGCGACAATATTCATGTTTGTCGTTAATGTGTCAACTCTTCATTTGGTTGAAATGTTTAATACATATTTGTTGATATATGTTGGACGTGCTTGATTGAATAATTTGGAGCTTGTATTATTATTTAATGAGTGGCTATGGGGGTAAATCTAAGTGACTAAGGGATCTTAAGGAAGAATAACCTTAAGAAGATCCAGACCCATATGCTATCCCAGATTTGGAGATAACCTGAGCCTAGGATGTGGCTCTGAGTCAGGTTATGCCTCGGATCCAAGGGGTAGATAAGCCAAGTCTAGGAAAAGATTTTCACGAGGTTATCTCTAACCTAAGAAGTCCTTAGATTACTTGGGAAAGCCTCTCAACCCCTCACGCTCTTCTACTTCAATTGTGTGTAGCTTGGTTTTATATGTTAAGAGGGGATGAGATATAGGCTAAGTAGGGCTTAGTTTCTAGATAAAATTGGTGTGACTTGAGGTGTGAGAACCTAAGTTGGTTTATAGCCATAGGGTAATTCATAGGATAACTTGAGCATAGGAGTTCTCTTCAAGTCGGGTTATACCTGTAGAATTGACCTCTTGGATGAATTAAGCCTAGGAGTAAACACCTTAGGCCAGTAATTTCATTTAAAATCATTAATTTGTACCTAGCTAAGTCGGTTGGCGAGGTTGGATTCCATTCATGTGTGAATATTCACGTTTTTCTTACTTTTTTGTTTTGTGTAAAAATTGGTGGTAGAAATTTATTTCCATAGATTTAGTTTTTTAAAAATTGTCATTTGCCTCTTGCACTATTAAAAATCCAAAAATATTATAAAATCAAAATTTTAAAATATAATCGATATTCATTAGCACTTCTAAATTAGTCACATCACACTTCCACCCTATGGATTCGACCTGACTTGCATTGTATTATATATTATTTGTTAGTTGGAATTTCTTAGATTGATGCACTTAATTTTCTCGAGCATAATGACATCATCAATGCCCCTCCATTTGATTCTTATAATTGAGATTTTTGAGGTTTCGGCATAGACTTTATGGGTCCCTTCACAGCATCTCATGGATTTCAATATACATTTCTTGTTGTGGATTATGCTTCAACATGGATTGAGGCAATCCCTACTAGATCTAATGATCATAAAATTGTGATTGATTTTGTGAAAAGGTATTTTCTCTCGATTCGGGATGCCTCGAGCAATAATTGGTGATGGTGGAACCCACTTTACTAATGCCCAATTTAGAGGTTTATTGACCAAGTATGGGGTGCAACACAATATCACTACACCTTATCATCTCCAGACTAATGGGCAAACTGAGGTCTCTAATAGCAAAATAAAGAATATATTGCAGAAAATTGTTAGCCCTGATATAAAGGACTGGTCCTTAAGATTGGATGATGCCTTATGGGCTTACAAGACCGCCTATAAAACCTGATTGGCATGTCTCCATACAGATTAATTTATGGAAAACCCTTTCATCTTCTCGTTGAGTTGGAACATAAAGTCTATTGGGTTACAGGAAGATGTAATCTTGATTTGGATAAGGTCGAACAACAAGGGAAACTCCAACTCAATGAGTTATATGAGATCAGGAGAGAGGACTATGAGAGTGTTACTATCTATAAAGAAAAGACCAAGGCCTTTTATGACAATCACATCACCAGGAAGACTTTTGAACTAAATCAGAAAGTCTAGCTCTTTGATGCCAAATTTAGACTCTTTCCTAGCAAGCTCAAATCTAAATGGATTGGATATCTTCTTGTTCCCAAATCCCATTTTAACAGCTCTAGACTTACAATTGATAAAGGCATTTGCAGTAGCTAGGAAGGGTCGACCCAAGATAATATAAGGTTTGGAAGGTTGGTTAGAGGGGTCAGTATCCAAAATTAGAAGGTCTACTAGGAAGTAAAATTCCTCTACTTTAATCAACACATCCTCAAGTAGACCTCTTGGTCTCTTCAGGGATTTATCAAATATTTGGAGGATCATAGGAGTAGGTTTAAATCACCTCCTCCAAGTAATTCATACAAAAAACTTGGTAAAATATTCACCTCCATACTCAAATCAAGTAGTGTCTCATCTATTCTTTGATCACCAATTATCACGAAGATGTAAGGGGCTCCTAGGAAATTAAGCTTGGGTGGGGTCCCATGTTGTACTATCGAGTTCATAGGATTAGGCAGAACAACCTTAGTAGGGATGTTTCTTAGATTTTCTCTTTTGGGTACACAAGTCCTTAAGGAACTTCGCACAGGACGAAATTTGTTCCATAGCATCAAGGAGAGGAAGGTTGATATAAATTTGTTTGAATGTCTCCAAAATCTCATCCATCCTTGCCTTTTGTTTATCGCAAAAGGTCTTGTATTGTTTGGATCTTTGAGTCTCTCAGGGAAAGGGGCCTTAGGCTCATAGGATGAGGGAGAGTCTTCGATAGTTTCTTGAATTTCATCTCTTTCCTCTTGCTCTATAATCTTAGATTCAGGGGGTTGTTGAGGAGCATCTGGTTTCTATATTTCCTTCCCACTTCTTAACATGGTTCTAGCATGAGCTTGCTCCTTAAAATCACATTCTTCCCTTTTGGATTTTCCTCAGACTGAGTAGGCAATTTCCCATCCTCTCTTCTTTGCACAGCATCCATTAAATGTCCTATTTGGGATTGCATGTCAGCTATGATATTTGAATGAGCTTGAAGGAGCATTTGATTTGATTCTTTCATGGTTTTAATCATCACCTTCATCTCATCTAAATCAGAAGATTGGGTTTTGGGTTGAGGATTTTGGAAGTGTTTATTCGGAAGGGAAGAAGATTCAGGTTGATTCCAAGAGAAGTTTGGATGGTTCCTCCATCCCAGGTTGTATGTGTTGGAATAATGATTATTTTTGAGTCAGGGGAATCCTTGAGAAGTATTGACTTGCTCTTGGATCAAATCAAGGAATTGGTGTGCCAAGTGACAATCAAGAGTAGAGTGGTAGGTATTTCGGCATAGGGAGAATTATACCGAGGGTTAAGTTTGCAATCTAGTAGGGTGCCTAGGTGGAGATCCTGATGAAAGAAGTTTATCAAACTTTTGATTCAACATTTCTAATTAATAAGCAGGATCTCGATTCATACCCAATTCATTCACATCCCTTTTCCTTTGTAAAAGAGTTTGAGACCTATCCTTATAAGATGACGTCAAGTGGATAGGGTTCTTATTAAGGGCCTCAAAGAGGTTCCAAGCCTCGTCCTCGATTTTAGTTAGAAAGGTTCCTGTACATGCGGCATCGATGTTCAACCTATGCTTATCAGTCAATCTGATGTAGAGCCTTTTGACTAATTACCATCTAGGGACTTGGTGATGTGGGCACATCCTCAATAAGTCTTTGAATCTCTCCCAAGTCTTGTGAAATTGTTCTCCCTCCTATTGTGAGAATCCAATAATGGCCCTTCTATAGTGATTGGTTTTGCTCATTGAGAAGTATTTCTTCAAAAATTCAACTCTAAGGGTCGACCATGTAGCACAACTCTCATCTAATGTGTGGTACCAGTGCTTAGCTTTGTCTTTAAGGGAGAAAGGGAATACGCTTCTCATCAAGGTTTCATTAGTAAAGCCTTGAATCTTAATAGTAGTGCAAACCTCGAAAAACTCTTCCAAGTGCCTATAACGGTCTTCATAATTTGTCCCATAAAAGGATGGGAGCAACCAGATGATACTACTTTTGATCTTGTAGGGTGGAAGATTTCCTTGAGGTCTTCTAAGATGAACATTAGGATAATCATTGGGAAGGAAGTAGTCTTTTAAGGAGGGTTCTCCTCATCATAGCTAGGGTGCTTCAACTTCCTCCTCTCTCAGCCATAGCTAGATCTAGAGTAGGTTTTCTTAGGAGCTTCTTGGGATTAGAAATGTAGGCCAACCTAGGTTATAAGGAATGTTGACTAAGCATACACTAGCACATAACCCGCAAATAAACATAAAATAGAGAACTTGATTTTATGTGGCTTTTGGAACTTTTATATGATTTCTAAATGACAAAGCAAGTTTAAAAAATAATTACGCACCCTAAAAGTTGACCTACAAAATGCCATAGGACCTATTACCAAGACTAGGAAGGTATCAAGTTGAGCCCTCTCCCCACCAGAGTCCCCGAGGTGCGAGTGAGATGAACATGTTGACCTTTGACCAAGCTCTTCCTATGGTGTAGAGAGATGAGGTAGAAAGATCTAAGTGACCTTATGTGTATTACTCATGCAAATAGTATGTGGCAAGCAACAACGAGAGATAGAAAACACAAGTAAGGCCTTTATCAAACCGTGATTCTCTTTTAGAGTTTTTCCTTTAGTTAATGGACTTTTAGATGTTCTCACTTAAGGAAAATTTTCAATGCAAACAAAGTGAGATTCGTTTTCCTTTAAGCACAAGTCCACAACTATGCATTAATGAATAGGCAACTAAGAGGGTTTAGAGATGCATACCTGACTGTTGCTCTGTTTAATTATGCATATTGACAGGAATTGAAATTTAAAGGCAGCTCAATAAATCCTAATATGAATGCCTAGGGTTTGCTGCTTCTAAATATAGATGAGTCGCTTTTATGTGCAAATATTCATTTTTAATGCACATGTAATCAAGCAATCAATTAGAGAGAGAGAGTTTAGAGTCTACGTTATTACAATACCAAAAATAGTCACTCTCTCAAAAAGCAAAAAATAAATACATCTAAACTAAATCCTAATCTATGAAACAACCTCGCGTGTGAACCTACGAACTCCCCGCAACTCGTTCCCGTGTGTTGAAACAAATCCCATGAACTTGCTTAAGAATGCAAGATGAATACAACTACTGTGATATAAACAAAAATACTTGCTAACTATCAATGAAACACTATGCGAAACCCTCCCGACAATGACACCAAAATTTGGTGTGTGTCATGCTCAAGTCAGAAAAATAGTACACTAGAATTTAAAATTAACTTAATTGTATTACGAATACTGCAAGTCGGGTTGAATCCTAAAGGAGATTATATAGATGTGTTCTCTAATGAGTTAGGAAAGGTCAAAATTTTTTTTGCTATTTTTTAAAATATTTTCTATTTTTTTTATTTTTCTGAGTCAAGCAGGTCAGGACTATTCTGATCCCCTTCTAATGTGCAGAACAAACACTAAACGTAAGAATCGTAGAACAATATGTAGAATTTATCCCTAACACTAGACTCAATAGGGAAGAAATATCCATTGATTTCGCGCAAATTGGAGTTCTAGATAATTTGCCAAAGATCCAACAATTCAAAAAATTTAGGTTATGTTTTCAGTGCGACCCCTAGTTAGTGCATGAATTTTAGGTTCCTTGATGTTAAGCTAGCGGTTGCCCAATTGTAGATCGACCTTGGAGAACACCGTTGATGGGAACACCATCATGAGCCATAACTAACTCAATTTGATCTGATTAAATCATTAAATGCTCCTACATAACCGCCAGAGGACTATAATTCATTGCATAATCATTCTGAGAGAAAGACAAGAAATCAGGGTTAAAACTGTAATTTTACCATCATATCATGAATGTAGTACAATCACGGGTTTTACCAAGGGGTAATTAAGGGTCAAATGGTCCTAAAAGGCTAACAAGTGAGTTAGAACAGACAGAAAAGGATTTTCGCGTGTTTTAAGAATTAAATGACTTCTGAAATCCTAAAAACAGACTCGCTTAATTAACTGAGATTCTAGTCAGGATAAAATTCACTTAAATCCTCTAAAATTCATAGAAAAATATTTTTTAGGGTTTGATACCTTCAATTTGACCATCAGAACCCATCTTGACCCAAAACAAAGTATCAGACAGACATTTGCCCTAATTTGGGTCTTTGAATAAATTACCTAGTTAAACTTGATCAAAACCAAAATCTAACTTCACCATTGAATTCCTTAGGTCCAAATTAGATTTGTATCAAATTTTGGGCCTAATATGAGATTGTTTTGACCTATTTTGCACTTTGGTTCAAGTTTGACTTTCTTTATCTCCAATAGCCCCTTAGCTTTTGAAATTCTTACAAAAAGCCCCCCAACTTCTTTGTCTTCTTCAAAAAAAGGCCCTCACCACAGAGAAATCCTAATCTTAAAGCTCCAGCGACAATCAACCAAGGATTTTTCCTTGATTGATTGATGAAACTTCCTCAAATTTGAATCGGAAATCCCTCTTGAAATTCTCTTTCAATCAGACCGATTCTTGAGCTTCAATTCTTTCCCAATCTCTCATGCGAACGCATGAGAGATTTGGGTTTCCAACTTCGGCGACCTTCTAAGCGTAGGAAGCTTGCTTCCCAAGCACTAATCACCCTTTAACAGCCTATATAAGACTCCCCAGGGCAGACCGTTCAACCCATGCTCGCTTTTGGTCGAAAATCCCCCTCCTTCCTCTCCAGCTAAAAGACTCCACGATTTTCGGCGACTCCTTCTGATCTTTCTCGTCGTCCAACCGCAATACCGATGGTGGATTCCTCCCCCTTAGCTTCTTCTGCGTCGCGCCATACCAGCGGGCGCCTCCCAATCTCCGTCGTCGTCACCGTTACCAACCACCAGAGAATTCATCTTCCTCAACACCGGCCGATCAAAGCTGGTGTTGTCCTCCCCCTTTCGTCCACTTAGAATAGGTAGTTAGGTCTCTCTAGGTTCCTAGGTTAATTTCCTACCCAAAACACCAAAAACACCCCCTCGCTATCGCCATTCACCCTCATCGTCTCCGTCTCCGACTGAACCTCCAATGAGGTGCCTCCATTGCTGCAATATTCCATCTGCCTCACTGACCACCTCAAGACCTCTACCTCACCTTCCCGTACAAAACCCTCTCCTATTTCATCCTCTCGCTCACACAAACTCACCCCTGAACAACCCACCTTCACGCCACCTTCTCCGTCACCGTACACCTTCCACAACATACTCCCACACCACGAGACCACCGCCACCACATTCCATGACCCACAGCGACTCTCCTGAAGTGTTTTAACAGGGCTGAGAGGCCGTTTTGCTGATTTTAGGTACCATCCCTCCTCCACCATTGACGCACAGCTCCGAAGCAAGCTTCAAAGCTTGTTCCTCACCTGCAGCTCCAGGAGACACGCTCAGACGGTGCGGATTCAGCAGCTGTAGGTTCCCAAGTTCTCAATTGGAAGGAAGCAGCACAGCCGTGACCCAATTCGAGCCATCTTCACTACGGCTGTGTGTGCGAGGAACGAGGGACGGATAGTCCCACATCGTGGATTTTAGAGCAAGTGCAGCCGAATAAGATGCAAAACTGCATATGCCCTGTTGCCTCAAAAACACAGGGGTGATGTCCCTCACGCCCCTCACTGTGCCTCGCCCGTGACACTGCTCCCGCAGGCCTAGCACAGATCTGACTACCCGCCTATGTTATCCACTCCTCTCTCACCACCCACTGCCTGTGAGCCTAGACTCGGGTACGCTTTAGGTCCGATTACCCATATACCCGGTACTGTTGAAGGCTCTGGGAGAGTGCGACCCAAGGAGAGAAAGGGAGGAGAGCATGCGAGGGTTAGGGGGGTTTTGCTCTCTGAAGAAGTGGCTGACACTTAGCCAAATCTGAAGACCCTTCCCCCTTTGTGTGAAGAAGAGAAGAGAAGAAAGGAAGGAGAAGGAAGAAGGCTTGGACCGTGAAAGAAGAGAAGAGAAGAAGAGACAGAAACCAAATGAAGGAAAAAGAAGAAAATCAAAGATAGAAGCAGAAGTAAAAGAAAGAAGGAACACTGTAGCAATGCACTTTAAGTCGTCTGATTGTAAAATCAGACATCAGATTATCTGTTCCTTTATTTGATTATATTTGAGTAATTGTTCTATGTATTAAACTGATAATTGGTGATCCAAATCACCATTATTTTATCTAGAATTCTTTTTATTTCTTCATATACTCATGTTATACATTGCATATTAGTTTTTGAGTAATTTATTATGCTCATTTATATTATCTATTGAGATTAGTGTGTGAATTCCTATCTACTCCCTATGTTTGACCTCAGACTTCAAATTTGAGTAATAAATTATATGTTTTCGCACCGATTCGATCTATACTGCAACGCGACGATTTTAAAACATGTTTCAGAGTGACTAACAACCATGGCCACATGTAATTGGTCAAACAAGTCATCGATCTATGGAAGAGGATATCTATTCTTGATAGTCACCTTATTCAGCTATTGGTAATCAATGCAAAGGTGCAAGGTGCTATCATTCTTCTTTACAAATAGCACTACATCCCCCCAGGGTGAGGCACTGGGTTTGATGAACCCTTTCTCAAGCATTTCCTGAAGTTGCACCTTTAATTTCTTCAACTTTGCAGGTGCTATCTAATGAGAGACTCATCATGACTCTTAAATATCCCTAATTAACTAGTTTCCCTAGTTAATTAGCTAGGAATATGTCTATTTAGGGTTTAATTATAATATAAGAGATAATATATTAAAGGATCATAAAATAAGTTAATAATACTAAATTAAATGTCAATTAATGTTATTAAAAATTTAAATAATAATTTGGACTCAAATTATAAATATTTAGCTACTTAATTAATATTTAATTTAACATTATAAATATTTAACCCTAAGTACGTAATTAACTTAAGTAATTTAATCAATTAAATAAATAAAGATAAAAAGTTCAAAAATGTAAATTCAAGGTATATATATAATATTTATCAAATTTATAATCATATATAAAAAGTTGAAAAAGAATTAAATTAAAATAAACCTTGAAAACCTCAGTTTACGTTTTAGTCCTTAGGTTTTTATTTCCATTGAGTCCATTTATTTAGTTTAGGTCCTTAGGAATTCTTGCATTTATGTTCCTGTGTGCACTGTCATCTTCTTCCTCTTTTTCTTCTTCCTTGCACTGGACGGCTGAGAGCATCCGGTCACCACACCGCTTGATCACCGTCCATCCCTCGCCTGAACTCCTTCGCCACTGCTTTAGAGCTTCTGCTCACTCTCTCCTTTCCATCCAATGGACCAGATGAAGCTCTAATCCTATTTAGGTCTAGGAGTTAAGCTCACTGGCGTCGAAGACAACGCTGGTGGTTACCTTGCACCTAGACTCTTTCCTATCCAGATACATCCCCCTCTACCTTCACCATCACCTATAAATAGCTATCCATCCCTCCTATCTGAGCGGTCGGTTCCCTTCCTTCTTCCCCCACAGAGCCGACAATAGGCTATTCTTCCAACACCTCCAGTGACCTCTCATCTCTCCATTGGAGTGCCTCTGCCAGAGACGCTTGCCTCCTTCACCCCCTCTTCCTCTCCCGTGGTTGTGACAGGGCTTGGGAGCATGCCGCTCTCCTTCCTCTCTACTTTCTCACCGGAGCTCTCCTCCAACCTTCTGATTTCATCCTTCGTTACGCGGCTTCCGACGGAGATATCTCCTTCCCCTTTCATCCAGGTAACAGTAGGTAGTTAGGAATTAGCGTAGGTTAGTTTAGGTAGCTAGTTTAGTGTAGGTTTAGTGCAGCTTCAGACTTCCTTCTCTGACTCCGACAAGGCCAAGTTCGGCCTCACTAGACTTCGATTAAACTTTTCATGCACCTAATCACCTTTCTCTACCCTTCACGATCCTCCTCCACTTCTTTCCCTTCCTTTTTATCAGCTTATGCTCCTAGTCCACCTCCACCTTCACCGGCGACTTCCACTATCCATGGCGGAGGTCAACGGCGTAATTCACACGCAATTGGGGCCCTCCATCTCCTTTTACATCACATAATGGCCCCGTTCGACTTATTAATTAGCTAAATAAACATCTGTATACAAAACGCCCAAATCACCTCAACCTCCTGAGTTCGCTGTCAATGGTGGCTTGGAGGAGTTTAACCATCTAATCATTCACTCATAAGCATTGCCAGACTCTCTTGAGTCCTTTCCCTCACTCAATTGAGTGAGAGGAATGTTCTTTAGTTTAGATGAACTCAGAATCTGTTTTAATCGAATTCAAGATAAAATCCTTAAGTCTAATCACCGATTGGAGTAATTGATTACTCCATGAGGTTCCTTGTGACCTCAGGAAGTTTTTAAGATCATCTCTGTGATGAATCATCAAATAAACACATTTAGCGAACTCATAAGGCGTTCACCGAAGCTCCAGCGAGCTCTGGTGATCCAACTTTTTGCCTCAGCCTCTGGAACTCCTTAAGAAGCTCTAGAATACTTCTCTTTAACCCCAAGTTCAAAAGTCAGTGATTAAATTTGAGTTTTATTGAGAAATGTCCTATGTTGGATATCATCTTCTCCAACTCCGGTGGAGTTGGAAAGATGATTCTGTTAGGGTAAAGGATCTGGGGATTAGTTCTGAAGTTTGAGGAGATCATTAGGAACTTAAATAAGCTTTCAATTAGGTCTGAGAACCCTTCTGATCTGTCGAACTCACCTCTCTTCAAGCTCAGGCGAGGAGTCTAACAACACCTTAAAACATATCAAAACACTAATTTGGAGTGTGGTACAACTTCCTAAGATTGAAACAAACTCATTAGGGTCATCATTTTGATCAAAGGAGCTCTAAGTCTAAAAGTCAACTTTCAAGCTTAATGGGTCAAACCTGATCTGAATTTGAGGATAAATTCTTTAAATCTTTGGTTTTTAAGAACAAATGAATACCTGGAGTGATTTAGAAATATTTAAGTCTGATTTGATTGGATTTCATTGTGATTTGACGAGGATTCAATCTTCTGTTTAATTTGGGTTCTTTAACAAAACCAACATCGTTCCTTAGGTTTGTATTGAAATTCAAAGCTAAGGATTGCTCAGATCAGTTCCTTTCGAGTCACCGAAGTGGTTTAGGTCGATTTATGATGATTTTATCTTTCTGTTTAACTGAGTTGATCTTAATTTTAGATCTAAACCTAAGTCCAGCAACCATGAAGCTTCTGGAGTTTCTAGCAACTCTTCCTTTGCTCAATTCTTTCACTTCAGTGCGGAATGAACCACTAAATCAACCTTAGACCCTCAATTGAGGGGTAATTCCTCACTGCAAGTCGTTACACTTGGAAAAGACCTTTGGGGCTTTCGATTAAGCTCTTATACGCTCGATTTGGTTCAGCCATTCCTCTGGAATCTTCATTCGAAGATTGAACCTATCGTAGTTTTGCACGGAGGAGGGCAAGCAAACTTAGTCCTACCTCGGGGAGATGCGAAGCAACGCCTTAGTATATCTTGTTTTTATGTACCCAACACTTCAGTTGACAGCGCTGGGCACACAAAATCGAACATGTATTCTGAGCTATGCGAGCACGTGCATGTGCACGTGCCTGTGTGGGTGTGTGTGTGCGCAGGTGTATGCCTATGTGCGTGGGCCCAAGAGTGGGCGTGGATGTGGGCTTGCAAATGGACTGTGACTGTGCATGAGTTAACAGTATGAAAAATCCACCTAATAAATGAACTAGGCCAGGCTAAGTAGGGTCTGGTCCCACCCCCTTATGGGCACTGTGTATTCTCAAAAAGCCAAGTCACCCATTAAATAAACATAATTTTGGATTACAAAAAGGTTAATGGGCTCAGTTGGGTATGAAATCGGCTAAGTGTGGATATAAGTTATACAGTAAGGAAGAATAAGAGAAGAGAAGAGGATTAAGAAGAAAGAAGAAAAGATAAAGAGACAGAGAAGGAAGAAATGAAGTTAAAAAGAAAGAGAGAGCTCAGAGTTAAATAAAAAGAGAGGTTAAATTGAAAAGGAACGTGAAGGTTGAGAGAGGAGAAGAAGCTTGACCTTAAAGAAGGCATTTGTTTTCATTGTAAACATTTTTTTTTGTATGCCCAGTAATTTTATAGAAAATTGTAATAACATTTTTTGGAATTTATTGCAAATAATTCATGTTCATTTTCTCTTTTATATGGAATAATTGCATGCTTTAATTGTCTACCCTTTGTACATTATTCATGTGCTTACATATGATGTAATTATATGTTGTTAATTATTGTAGTAATTAGTTAGCCCTTAATTTAACTAATACGAATTGGTGCATTAAATTTATTATTATGCCTCTCAGTGAATGACCTGAACTCAACCAGTTAAAAAAGAGCTTCAAATCTAAAATGTTAGGTTAATTTGATCCTATACTACATTTCTGACATAAAATCAAGTTAACCTAATTACATTCTTGTGCAATTAATTAAGTCTAATTAACTGTGTTGAGAATTAACACACCGCCATCTGGTATGGGGTGATTGATATCTGATTCGTTCCAAGAATGAGTGAGATCTCAAACTCGATCTCTCGCTTAGGTGGAAGTCTCAGAAGGTTATCTAGAAATACGTCAGCATATTCCCATAGTACTGGTACACCCCCCAACTTTGGATTCTCTACTGGGGCTACAGTTACATAGGTAAGATATCTACTGCACCCATTCCTCAATAATCTTGTTGCTATAGGGTTGAGATACACTTGACTAGTATGCCCTCCACTCAGCTGTGAAACTTGAATTATGGTACCCTTGGAATCGAGAAGACAACCTTCTTCTCGAAACAGTTAACTGAGGCATGGTACCCTAATAACCATACCGAGGATGGCATCGGAGTCTTCAATCTTGATTTCCATTAGGTCAACTAATAACATGTAGCTCCCAATGCTCACCTCACAGTCTCTATAAACTATCTCGACGACCAACAACTGTCCTGCTGGACCCTTGATAATTAAAGGCTCATCTAATAGTACTGGTTGTTGATTAAGTTTCATGGCAAACTCGGGAGATATAAACGAATGGTATTCACCCAAATCAAATAGAGTAAAAGTTAATGGATGATCAATAGTAACCATACCAGCCACTGCCGATGGCGAAGCTTGTGCATCCCTCAGAGATAGGGCAAATACTCGTCCCACAAGTAGAGGTGTAGAAGAGCTAGCCACACTTTGAGTAGGCTGTTGTCCCTGGGTGGTCACATCTCCTTGGAATCGCTGGGAGCCTCCACCATGAGTTTGATAAGTTTAAGCTGCTCCCACATTCTGGTTGAAAGGCATCTCGCTTTAGGTCCACATCTTAGTTGTGTAGTCCTTCCTAATGTGGCTTTGCTGACCACACTTGTAGCACGATCATTGCTCCAGTCCTAATTGTGCATGTCCTACTATCCCCTTGTTCTGTGTCTACATAGCAGGACAGAACTGGGTGGATCCTGAGGCTAAGGTCAGTGCCTACTGCTGAGAGGCCTGAGGCATAGGTGGTGGTGCTCTAAACGATTGGTGCCTCTAGTCCCTCCTTTTCTAGAATCAGTTATGAAAGTTTGGCCTCTGCCTTGATCCCCCGCTAAAGCTTCTTTGAGTCTCAGCTCACCTTGCTCATACTTCATCATCGTGTCAACCACCTTGACGAATGTGTCTAACAGAGGTAGGTTCACATACTTCCATATCTATGGATGAAGTCCCCAAATGAACTTCCATCGCTTGTCAGCTTCAGAGGCCACTATTGTTGGCTTGAAAAGTTAGAGCTCGATGAAACAAATCTAGTACTCATTGATAGTCATCGAGCCCTGCCTCAGATTGTGGAACTTGAGCCTCCTCTGGTCCTACTAGGTCCTGGGGTAGTATTGGTTACTAAACAGCTCGAGAAAGCAACCTCGGGACACTACCCAATTGCCCTCTTACTCATGTATGGACACCCACCAGCAGTGCACCGCACTAGTCAGCTGAAAAGTTGTGAAGGGTACTGTGCATCCTCTATTGGGAGGACCATGTCGAAGGCTTTCTCGATCTACTATATCCAATCCTATACCCTGTCGGATCCTCATCCCCCTTGAAGGTCGATGGCTTCAGCTTCCTAAACTCAGTGAAGAGGGTTTGCCAGGTCTTCTTGTAGCAAGGAAGGCTCAAGGTTCTCCCTATTCTCCTCATTAGTGGGTACATGTACACTAATAATTGAGTGTTTCTCTGGGTTGCCTCCATCCGCTTCTCCCACTTGCAGCATGGGAGGCAACCTCTGCTCCAACACCTTGAAGGTCTTTGTGAAGGCCTAGAACTGACCGGCCAGGTTTGGAGCCTATTGAGAGGGGTTGGTCTACCGATCCCCATCAGTACGAATAGTCACATCCGTCTGTCTAGACCTATACAGAGGCATCTCCCTTTGTAAGGTGGAAATGAATATTAGTAATTATGAATCTGCAATTAGATTAGAGTGAGTTGAAATTGGATCGGGTATTGCGTAAAACAATGGATGAGTACCCATCATTTAGCACAGTATGAACATTCGTATGGCCTTTTTTGAGCTATTCTAAGACTAGTGGGGTGACTTTACTCTTATACCATCACATTATTCTATTCATTTTATCCGTTAATCTGAACTTATTACAATCAAAACCTATTAATCAATGCCTCAAGGTAGGAGGCGATTTTGTGTGACTTTCTAAGATGCAAGACCGATATAAGCCATTTTCTTGGTCGAGAAGGTAGCTTATACCCATCAAGTCACCTCGATCTGTCACCCTAGGGTCACTGCAAAAAGGGGTGATGGCTATGTTGTATAGCTTAAACACATGCAAGTGTTATGCATGTTGAACCATAAACAACCAATGACCCACCCACGAGTCAAGAAAAGAACTCTAAAACTCTTTTCGCTTTCCCAGTTGACTGTGAAGCATAACTAAAGAGTCATAGGGAGGCCAGCAACTCCTTAAACCAGCCCAAACCAATCTAAAAGATCAAAGCTACAACCAAAATAAGGGGAGTAGCAAGCTAACATCAGTTATCCAATTTTGAGTTCCCAACAAATTCCTCACTATTAATTTTTGAATTTTAATCTCGGATTATCAATCCTTATAGGTTCCACAAGTTGGTAGAAATCAACCAACACATCCAATTCCCATTTTAGTTCAAGTCCAATTAATTAGAAGATAAATTCAATTAATTACTCTAAAAATCAGTATTAATCCCCCTTAATTTCAGTACCCAGAAAAGGGATTTCATGCTATTAAAACCCACCCAAAGTCTCAGGTTTTAACTTTATTCAATCTGATTATTCTCAAGTAATAATTATGAAAGAATCAACATCATATTTCATTTTAAAGTATCCAAAACAATAACAAAAACCCCACATGGGTTCCAAACTCAACAAGGAAGATGAACACACACATAACAAGGAAAAGTGCAGAGAAATTGGAACACTGAGTCCATGATTGCACAATAATCATAGGTCCTAAATCACCTAAATTGGGTTAGAAACTTAGCTACATTGTTTATATTGCATTCATATCATGCATAGCAAGCATTGCATTTTTTTTGTATAGATGTACATAAAATAATGTTTAGAACCTAGTATTATTTGATGCTTTAATCTCATGATGCATGTTGTGATGTAGATGCAGAATAAAGTAGAAAAGATCTATGGCTTCCTACAGAAGAATAAAATGTAAAAGAAGAAAGGAGACGAAGAGCGACAAGAGGAGAAGAAGAGGAGTATCAAACCTTAAACCTATGATCCATGACCAAACCTAAACCTAAACCTTACCAACCCAACTCAATTACCTTTCACCTAATTCGAATTAGCCAATAATTAAGCCAATTCCCCCTTAACAACCTTCTTACACACTCAATTTCACCCTTAGAATTCAATTGGACTAATTGGTTAGCCAATTGGATTACCTAGACCACCTAACCACCCAATTAGATCTGACCATTTCCAATTAGGTTGACTCTTAACCTAGTCCACCATCTAAGCCTAAGTTGTACCTCCCTTAACCTATGTCTAAATCACATCTAAGGTGCAACTTAACCCAACCTAATTCTATAAAAAGGACCGAACACCACCACTTGAATGCTTCACGATTCATTTTTTTATTCATCATCATCTTCTTCTTCCACCCTCCAATGCTAACCATCCCCCTCCACCTTCAATAGTCGTTGGCCACCACGGTCCTCCTCCTTGGGTGGCCGGCCACCACTACCACCAACATCCTCCTCCTCTCTCATCCCTCTCCTCCTTCTCCCTCTCTCAAGGGTGTGTATCCCCTCCTCCATTGGCACACCAAGACCTTATTCCATAGGTCCTTGGTGTGTTCAATCTCCTTGAGATGAGTGTGTAGTTAGTTATCATGACCAAGACTAACCCTCCCCACCACACAAAGTCGACGACCTCATTGGCACTCCTAACGTGGTGGTTCACTGTTTTATGTTTTTTTGTTTTCTTATTTGTTGTTCTTTATGTTTTATGCAATCTATATTTTCTAGTTGATTAGAATAAATATTGCATTGAAGTTTTGAATCTTATTTTTGATCTCGACATGTTGATTGAATAATATTGTTTACATTTTTCTCCGTCTCTTCTCCATGTTTTCTTCATGTTCTTCTTTCTTTTTCTCCTTTGTTTTCACACCAACCCCCCTCCCTCCCTTGCTAGCCGTCCCCTTTAGCTCCTCCCTCCACTTCCACATGTCCACCATTAGAAACCCTAGGTTGGTCCTGTAGTTAGGCATGATTTGTTTTAAATATCGTGTAGTTAAGATCGTATTCAAATGTTGTGCATCCAATTAGTTAGGTTGTTTCATGATTTGAAAAAGAAAGAGGAAAAGTAAAAAACTAATAGAAAAGAGAAAAAACATAAGCAAAAAAATGAGTGCGAGAAGGGAGATCAAACAAGCATCGATTTTCAAAGATGATAATAACCTAGTCAAATGATCAAATGCATTGTCTCCCTATGGAAGAACGATTGGAACTTAGCCTAGGCTAAGTTCCAGTCGTTCTTCCACAAGGAAATGATCAAATGTGTTGTCTCCCTGTGGAAGAACGACTATGCTTAGGCGGGCCATTCTATAATGACTTTAACTTAATTAATCAAAATGCCTAAGTTCACGCGAATTTTCAGCCCATAATATGTGAGACAAACTAAACACATAGTAAAAGGTTAGGCTACTCTACTTAACACCACTAGAGAGTCATGGTGACTTCAAATAGTGCGCAAAAGGTTTGGGGACACATGCCACACCTTTCTCAAAAACTACACACGCACCAGGGAAGTCCATTAAGCTATGGGGACCAAAAACCAAGTCGAAAAGCACATTAGACACGCTACTAATTTATCATGTAAAGAAAAGAACTCAAAAAGGAAAATAAAGCTTACCAAATCGTAGTATGTGTCAATACAATTCCAACGATACCTTATTTATCAAAATCTGAGATCAGGAAGTCCTCGAACCACCTACAAAAGTGTGAGGGGGTCCTGGACCAGACTAGACTAGATCGGTCTAATTCAATCAAACTGGTCGGTCTAGCCACACGAACATGCATCAGCACATGATTCGCGTGCTTTGCGTCACCCGGATCACACCCTTGCACGCCACACCATCGATCGTGCCACATGTTGATGATTGGCTACACTAGGGTTGCTCTTCTTCAAGTAAATGCGTGAGTGTACGTGCAAATTTGCATGCCACACATCACTCAACTAACACCCGCTGCCACTCTCCAATGACATGTGTCGCACTTGCATGTGAGATTGACTTCCTTTCTCCTCTCTTCCTCTTTTTCTCTCTTATTTCTTCTTCTCTCTCCTCTCTCTCGAAACTTATGTAGCCAAAGGGAGCTAATGGCAGCCCCAAACCTTAAATTATCCTTTTTATAGACTTTTAATTAGGATTAATGTTTAGGAAAGTTATTAGTTGCCCAAAATACCCTTAGAAATTGGTTCATTCACAAGGTAATCCTATTCGTCTTATTTTGAGCATAACTTAAGCTACACAACTCGGATTTGTGTGAAACAATCGTCGTTGGAAAGCTCATGATGAGAGGAATTCAATGGTAGCCCACATGGAACCCTTTCGATGAGGTTTGATCAAGGGTTAATTAGAAACACACATTTCTTCATGTTTTACAAGACATTCACTCTTGTTTCGAACCCAACACGTGTCTACAAGTTCAAAATGACCTGAAACATTTCAAAATGACTCAAGACCCAAATTTTGGGGCATTACATTAAGAATATGAGAGATCTTTTACCTAGACTCTTCAGGTCGGTTCGACTTAATGAAGTAGAGTAGTTACTAAGATTTGATCTAATTTCTGTGCCATGGAGGAGTTTGAGTTGGGTGAGGTGTTAAGTCAGCGATATGGGAAGTATGTGGCGCATCTTCTATTAGTTCCTCTGTTTTGATATACCAAAATTATGTTATTTGTTAACACTACTCTTTCAGGACTCTATCATTGACTCATGGAAAGGAGCAAAGCTCACCGCAGTTTTTTTTGTCGAGTCTTTTTAATTTATTTGAGTCTAGATTATTTATACTGAACCTCAAATGATTTTTGCGCTAAATGTAATTTAGCTAAAATCAAGTTTTTAGATTATTTGATCGACCAAAATGCTTCGATGGATCAATCAACTTAGTTAATCATCAAATATACTCAAATTAGGAAGTTCATTAAAATATCTTTAACCTATCAAATAGGTTAATTAATTGACCAATAGGTGATTGATCAAATAACTAGTTTGATCAACCAAAAGATAATTTGATCAACCTACCTTAATTGATTGACTAAAAGGGTTCGAAAAGCTTCTTTTCTAGGTCGATTTTCTAGTATAAATAAAGGATCTTGGTAGCCTTTTTCATACACACAATTAGAAAGAAAAATCTCTAGAAAAAGAGCTCTCATGCTTTCATCTCTGCAGTGCTTCTGCCCTTCTGCCTCTACGCTTTCTAAAGCAGTTCGATCAAAAGGCCTCTAAGAAAATATCAGTTTGATGTTCCATTATGGTTTCTTAGGATTACATTGTATTTACTTTTATCTACTTCTTTGATCTGAGTCCTAAGTTGTTTTTGGGAAGAACCATTGTTGTTGTGCTTCTCTTTTGGTTGTTAAGAGAAGGGAATTTGTAAGAGGTTGTGCCACCTTCGTTTCAAGTGGTGCATTAGTGGATTGACTAGGTTGACTAGTAGGGAAAATCCTAAGCTAGGAGGCTTAGGTAGCGATTTTTACCTAAGAGGGTTTCGACTATAAATTTAGGTGCACTTGTGTATGAATTTCGGTAGCTTCTATTTATTTGCTTACTTTTTTTAAAATTACCAACGATACTATCCACCCCTCCCCTATAGTATTCCACTTTAGATTTACATGACCTCATTTAGTATCAGAGCCTAATCCATCCAGAAGATGTCAAAGTCCTCTATTGACATGTATGTTGAGGGGCAATCCACGGTTCGTCCTTCACTATTCGATGGTACAAACTACAGATATTGGAAGACCAAGACGTGGATCTTCTTGGAATCCATGGATTTTGAAGTATGGGATGTTATTGCTTCAAAGTACACACGCTCTGAGATTAAGGAAGGAGTTGTTGTAACTCCAGACCAGAGGAAGTTGGCAACTCACAATGCCACAGCGATGATTGCCATCTTCTGTGGACTCTCGAAGGAAGAATTCAACCGAGTGTCGGCCTACAAAATAACTCATGAGATCTGGATCATCTTGGAAGTCATGCATGAAGGTACCTCCAAGGTAAAAGAACTTGAGTCAATTTACTAACCTAGAAATATGAGTTGTTCAAGATGAAGGAGGGGGAGTCTATCAAAGAGATGTTTACAAGGTTTACATACATTGTAAACTCTTTAAGAAACTTGGATCAAGAGATAAAAAATGAAGCCCTGGTGAGGAAGATTCTTCGATCTCTCACCACCGATTAGGAAATGAAGACCATTGCCATCCAGGAGTCGAAGGATCTGACAACATTACAATTGGATGATCTAATTGGAAGCCTCATGGCATAGGAAGTACAACTTTAGCACATAAAGGAGAATGAAAATGAAGGAATGAAGAAGAAAACCATAGCGCTCGAAGCCAATGACCACCTAGAAGAAACCTTCAGTGAAGAAGATGACATTGCTCTTGTTTCACGGAAGTTTGGAAAGTTCCTCAAGAACAAGAGGAACTGAAGAGGAACTGGAGAAAGAAAAAGGAAGAATCCAAGGAAGAAGCCATCATTTCTACAATCGCAAAAGGAAGGGACACATTCAAAAGGATTATCCACTTCTTAAAAAGAAGATAGAAAGAAAAAAGACAAGGAAATTCTCCAAGAAAGATGGCAAGAAAAAAGCTCTTCAAGCAACCTGGGATGAGTCTGACTCAAGCTCAAAAGAAGAAGAAACCTCTGATGAAGAAGCTCTTCTAGGACTCATGGCTCTAGAAGATAAGGTAACATCTTTTACTCCTCACGAGTTATTAGAAGCATTTTATAAAATGCATGATTTAGCTAAGTCTCTTAAAATTGAAAATAGAGAACTGAATAAGACTCTAGACGAGGAAAATAAACAAAAGGAGAAACTTGCCTTACAAAGTCAGGAACTATCTCTTGAGATCACATCACTTAGATTACAAGTAGATGACTTAAAGCTAGACATTGATAAACTTAAAGAAAAATCTACTACTATTGTAAATGATCTAGCAAAATTCACAAAAGGTAGTCATAATCTTCATAAATTACTAGGAACACAAACCCAGACCACCACAAGATTTGGGTTAGGGTATATACCTAAAATTAATCATGAAGCATCTAGTTCAAACCAAAAGATCGAGAAGGGTAGTTTGCCTAAACGGGCAACACCAACTAACAATCGTGGGTCCAAAAGAAAATGGGTACCAGAAAAGACTTTTGGAATCCTATTTTGTAGGAAACTTTCAAAGCCTAATTAAGTACTCAGATTGGATCTATCAACAAAAAGATGGAAAGTTTGTAGCTGTAAGAAAAAACACTGGTCCTCACAGACATAAACTGATGATAGGATCAAGGAGAAAGAAGATGGATCATAGATATTGGGTGCTTAAAACACATGATAGGAGAAGAAGGCCTATTCCTACAACTCAACCGCCGGGAAGGTGGTACAGTTACATTTGGGAACAAGCACAAGGGTTGTATTATTGGTACTGGCCAAATTGTAACTCTTCTACCTCTTTTGATAATGTACATTTAGTTAAAGGGTTAAAACATAACTTGCTTAATGTAAGTCAAATATGTGACAAAGGTTATAAAATCAGTTTTACCTCAACTGGTTTTAAAATAAAAGACAAACAAGCCAAGCAAACCCTTCGTAAAGGTCACAGATATAAAGATATTTATATTATCAACTTCGACAAATGCGACGCTTTGAATGTCTAGCCGCATCTAACAATGAGGCAATACTCTAGCACAAACAACTGGGACATGTTCACATGAAAAGCATTAGTAAACTTGTGAAACATGAGCTAGTCCAAGGTTTGCCAAAAATCAATTTCAAGAAAAGCAAAGTTTGCGATTCTTGTGAAATTGCTAAACAAACAAAGAATTCCTTTAATCCAAAAAGGATGGTTAGCACTTCTTGACCCCTAGAATTACTTCACTTAGACTTATTTAGACCAACCAAATCTGAAAACCTGAGTGGGTGTTGATACTATCTTGTCATAATTGATGACTTTTCAAGGTTTACCTAGGTATCTTTCCTAAAAAGTAAGGATTTGACTATTGATATCTTTAACAAACTTGTGAGAAGATTGCAAAATCAGAGGATTAGAAATCATTAAGATAAGAAGTGATCATGGTGGAGAATTTGAGAATCAATCTTTATTTGACTTTTGTGATCAATTTTGGATTAAACATGAATTTACTCTTCCTAGAGTTGCACCTCAAAATGGAGTTGTTGAGAGGAAAAATAGGACCCTACAAGAGTGTGCCCGCTGATTAACGCGATTTCTACGCTAAAAGTTTTGAGTTTGAAAACCCTATCGTTGTAGTCGCGTAAAAATCTGTCAAATAGATAATTTAATCGAAACTCTGGTGAGTCCTAGGTTGAACACGGGGAGGCATACATTTAAGCAAAAATCAATTTTATATTTGTTGTCACGAAGTGGATTAGCTGGTCGAATTAAATCTACGCTAGCTATCTACTTAAAGGATAATTAATAGAAGACAGAGAGAGAATAATACAAATAAAAAGAAAATAGGGAGAGAATAAACAAATATTTCATAACCACCAATTTAGGTTCATTACATCTAATTGTTATACTAGAAAGCAGGAAATCTATACTAGAAAACGACAAAAGAGATGGTGAAGGGAAGTTATCCTCCTCGACGACTGCTTGGAGGACGAGCTACATTGTCAGGTGCCCGGACGAGGGTAGTGAGATGCTGGACGAGGGAGAACGAAAACGGAAGGAGGATCTGCTTCCTGATCGGCGGTGACAAGACAACCATGGGCGCTTCACGAACGGGGATGAGAAGATGGAAAATTTATTTTTATAACTCTAATGGAGCATCCCGGGTTTAGGACGAGCTCATAGAGCTTTGGAGGGGGTGAGAGAAGAGAGGAAGGGATGAAGAAGAAGTGGAGGGTGTATGGCTTTATATAGTTGAGGTTCAAGGGCAAAAAGGGCATTTTATCTTTCAACAATTAATTCTGTTGCCTTTAGTGACAGATATGTGAGTCATTGTAGATGCACATCGCTGTAGTCGTGTGCCTCATCTCCGTCGTTTACTTCTGATTCGACGCTCCATAACACGTCACCGCCTCTTCAAGTGTTAAAGCCTTCTCCCAAGCGTCGACTGATCAGGATCGTTCGATTGAGATCAAACAATCGACATCACTCGCTAATATCGCCTTTAGAATGTGCACTCACAAGTCTTGGATCGAGATCATCCATCCGATCACATGATCGGATGGCTTAAAAGCCACCTTTCATGCACTCACGTAGCGCGTCTGATCAAGCATCTCAGATCCGCATCAGAAGCCGCATCATCACGTGCATCTGCCTAATTAGTTGATTCGAGACGTTCGCAGCAAATCGGACGATCGAGTTAATTCTGCAAGTGCCTCTGATTGCGAATCGAACACGCATCTCATGGAGTGCATAGCACATTCGACCACTACCCCAAGCCCTCCCTTTGGTCGAGTTGCGAGTCGAAGTGTCGCGAGATCTTGACCGTTGGATCGAGATCCAACGGTCGAGATCAAACTTACCTTGTGAAGTATTGGACAGAGGATGGAGCGACACATTATTAGCCGTTGGATCTCGATCCAATGGCAGAGATTGAATCTTGATGGTGCCTTCAGAGGTCGAGTAGAGACTTGGGCTGGCATTGGGTGGTTGGTGGCACCATCCTGACCGTCCATCTTCTCTGACTTGTTGATGGTGCCATGGATGTCAAATTAGATCGATTTTCACATCGTTGGGCTACGAACATCAATTCGAACCCATCCGCGCAGTTGGATATGTCGTCTAAAGTTTGGCTTTTACACCACCTTGCCCCTTGACCTCTGATCTTCCTCAGACTGTATTTGATGCTACAGAAATCTGATCGGGGTGATCTCAGAGTTGTTGAACTCCGATCGTCCCCCTGATCAGATCCGTACGGTTGGATTTTCAATCCAAGGCCCTGATAAATATCGCCCTATCCCTCGCCACAAAAAGAGGCGAATTACTATATAATTTATACAAATTAACATAAATGCATGATTATGCATGTTATGCAATATTTACAATGCATGATGCTTCTATGACACTAAGGACATGCATAAATAGACATTTTTGGGTACTTATATGTATACACATCACAGCCCCATGCCTATCTTTTGCTAGTCCCTAGCAAAACTATATGCTATTTATAAATAGAATTTAGGATCAAATTATTTGGACAATAATTATTTTTCAACACTAGGAAATTTCTACTAAGGACCTGAACTACAGAGACACAACAGCGCCCGGGTGTTTTCCAAACTGCAAACCACCCAAGCCCTCGCCTTATACATAAGCAAAAGCATCTTTTTCTTTTTCTTCTTTTTCTTTTTCTTCTTTTTCTTTTTTTTTTTTTTTGATTTTTGAGTTTAAGGTTTTGAGGTAGGTTTCTACAGCTACCCAACCCACCCAAGACTCGTAGAGAACTTTAAGTACTAAGCATCTTTTTATGTGAATGTGATAGACTCACTGATCGACAATTAGAACGGACTTCGAATTTTTACGCCCCTAGGTGACCTTGAAAAGGAATTCTACCTAAAGGTGTATCTATACGATCAATAGCTTTCACCCTACTTTTACTTTTATGGGGTCAATACAAGGGTGAATCTAGTGTATATCTCTCCATATTATTCTACTTCCTCGCTTCTTCCTAAGCGTTTAGGAATTATACATGCATTTCATGAGCTGGGATTTGGATAACTGGCCGATGAGATGTTACCACTGACAACTTGCCAGCCATACTCGTGCGATGAAGTGTGGCTTATTTCTTTCTTCTTTTCTTCTTTCTAGTTCTTTTTCTTTTCTTTTTGGATATTTTTCTATATTTTTATTTTTTTTCTAAGTGGGTGGCTTTCCCAATCTAAGATTTACCTAAATGCAGCAGGAAGAGAATGGTCGTGTGGCTAGGCTATGGACAACCGGACAATGAACTATTACCACCAACAACTTACCAGCCATACCTCCCTAGAAGGTTCATTAGCTACCTAATTTCCATTAAAATCGTCGAAAAGCGAGTTAGTGCAAATAGTGTGTAGATGCTTAGACTTAAAGTTCCCTTAAATCAGAGGGCAGGTTGATAAGTCGTGTATTTATCACCCAAGCTTATTAACCAATTTGAAATTTAATTCAGAATGGCGATGACTCGATAAACAAATCCACATTTTATGGATGCCCGGGTTGATTAAGCCCGAAGACCTGAAGAATCTAAGTGTTCAGATCCAATTGTATCATTCTCTAAGGTTGAAAAATTCTAATGCCCAAGATCTCTTTTCCTAATTCAATTTTTTTTTCAAAATAAAAAGAAAATAAAAAGAATCTGCGGAGCTAATAAGATGATTCAGATAATGATATCCACCCCCCATGCCCATCTAATACAATGTCTGTTACGACTCGGTTCCCGAATCCCTACAGGACTTAAGGCCGGCTCGACTCGACTAATCTCAAGACCCAGTCGTCCAACAAGAAAGTAACCAAAAAGTAGGAAAGTAAACAACATTCACTATGCTAAGCAACTAACAGTAAAAAGGTACAGCACTAAAGAAGTAAAAACTACTACAGTACATATCACCACCACAACAGTAGAAAGTAACAAGGTACAAGAACATAAAGTACAGAACGTAAAAGTGCAGAACATAAAAGTACAAGAGTTTACTCACTACTACAAAAGGAGTACAACAAAAGAACTACAGCTACTGGGCTCTACTGGGCCTAGCACCCTCTATAGCCATAGACTATGGCTGCTCAACACCTGGACCTAAAAAGGGGTTATGAGTACACAACGTCAGCGAACGCTGAGTAGAGTGGCAACCAACTAACTAAAGCAGTAAAAGTGGACAGGTAGCTGTTGTTTTTCAATTTAGTTTATTTCACAATTTATTCCTTTTCACCCATTGGCTTATTTATCAGATCTCTTTCTTGATCTCGAATGTTCCTCGTGGGAACGATCTTGATTGTAGTCTTTCCTGAAGAGTAGAAGGCACACGTGATTCTCTCTTGGCCGGGAGAGTCCCCCGTGGTGATCCTACACCCAATCAACCACCCCAAGGTCATGGATAGACGTAACGGTGACTACGGCATGCGCTATAAGCGCATGGGTAGCTACCCCGCACTAGCACGCGGTCAGTCATTTCTTCTAACTGGTGCACCCAAAGTACAGCACGGAACAGTATAGGGCCTAGCCCTCTCAGTAACAGGGGTCTAGCCCCTAAGAACCAAACAGGGGTCTCGTCCCTCCATAATCTGCGCACCCTAGCCTGACTACCCTAGTTTTCCCAGTGGGCCTAACAAGTCGGTGTAGGGCGGCTAGCTGAACCCCGGGCCCTGTGGGGTGGCTAGCTCTCTCCCTACACTAGTAGCTCTCCCTAGTACAGTGTACACGAGGGCCACCGAGTCGGTGCAAACTGGCCAAACCCACCCCAGGTCTCAACCCGAAGGGCGACAAGCTCCCCTCTACACTAAGAGGTAACATGCGCTCCCCTTGATACCACGTACTCAAGGGCCAACACACTTCTCAACTCATTTCCAGATCCATTCCATATATTTCCAGGAGTTCTACTACTAATCTCCCCATAGGGTTCATGCTCAATTGCCTCATGCCATTCCATACCAGGTTTCATCATTTCCATTTCCATTCTCAAGTTACACACATGCAACTTGTATTTCTATTGTTCACATTTCCATACTCAGGTTATACACAGATAATTCATATTTCTATCATTCACATTACCATTCTCAGCTTTATACACATGCAGCTCGTATTAATCATTTAACGTATACAACAGGAAGATCACATGTAACTGTTAACTAGCACAGGTAAATCATTATCTCACAGGTAGCTTTTATTTATTTATAGGCAGTTGTTAACATTCTATTTTATTCACTCAAGACTGCAATTCAATCACGCATACAAACATTTCAAGTATTTCTCGTCCTAGGATTCATGCTACATCCTAGGTTCTAATCATTCATTCCACACATGCATTTAGGTTTGTATTTAAATTAGGGGAAGCCACTCTACTAGTAAATCCAGGAGTATTGGGGGCTTGAACGGTAGGCTCACGTGCTTCAGCAAGCCTCGAACCTGCAACGGGATGAAGTCCTATAGCAAGGAACAATCACAAGGGAATTATCAGGATAGTATAGAAAGCCTTCTAATAAATAGAGGGACTCACAAGGAAAACGTCGGTATCTCATTTGTGTAAAATGGACCTCAAACAGACACTAAACGGGTCAAAACAGCGTTACTGATGCAAAATCAGACGTCTAGGACAACTTCCAGACATCTTAAGAGCGTCCAGTATCGTACCTCAGTCTATGCATCCACCCCAAACGTCCAGGAACTCTTCTGGACCATCTGGACCCAGCTCCAGTCGTCTGACCACCTCTCCGGACGTCTAGAAGTGCTTCCAGCCGTCTGGTACGTCGCCTAGCCGTCTGAAATGCGTGGGTGAGCATGCCCCGCACCTTCCCAAAGCAAATCCTGCAATGCCACCACTCAATCTTCTCAAAAAGGCCATGCAACAGGGTAGCAGAGGAGCGGCCTGCATGGTCGTATCCGCAAAGAGGACGTACCTTTGCGAAACTCTCTCCTCAGACGTCTGGAATCGCCTCTAGACATCCGCTCCATCTTCTGGATGTCGCTCCATACGTCTGATTCTGGGAAAAATCCAGAACCAGAACCTGCTCCCGCTCACTCTCGTCGCGCATGGCTGCGCCTCGCCCCCTCGCCTGCAGCTCTGGCTGCAGTAGTGTCGGGGAGGACTCCCCCGACACACTCCTCTTTGCGCACGCGTCGCTCCAGCCATGTGCTCCCGGTGAGCTCCCACGCGAGCTCACTAACTCACTCTCCTCCTCCTCTCCTCACGTCGCTCCTCCTCGACGTCGCTTTTGCTCGCGCTGGCTCTTTCGCTGGAGTGGAGAAGAAGAGAGGAAGATGGCTGGTGTAGGGAGAACGAGAGAGGGGGAAGGGGTTTATAAAGTTGGGGGTTTAGGGTTTGCTAGAGGCAGGGAGAGAGAGAAGAAGGGAAGGAAAACTAGAGTACTGTCTACGCGTAGCCCGCGTGCAAACACGAGCTCGTACTCAAAATTTTTAATTTTCAGACATCTGGGAAGGTGTCCAGACGTCTGACCTACAGTCTAGACATCTTAAAAGGCTCAAACAGCACGGGTCTTAGCATCATAACAAACTTAAAGGAAGTTTCTTCTCCGAAACTTGAGCTAGCTAGGGTGCGAAAAAAGAACAACATACGCATAACAAACTTAAAGAGGACTGAAGCCGGTCCGAAAAGACGTACCCTCAAAAAGCTCCAGGTACCGCTCTCGCATCGCTGCCTCAGGCTCCCAGGTAGCCTCCTCGTACCTCTGGCTCCTCCACAAGACCTTCACCAGGGGTACCTACTTCCGTCTCAAACTTCGGACCGCTCTGTCTAGTATCTGCACTGGTCGCTCCAGGTAGGTCAGGTCGTCACCCACCTCGACACTCTCGTGGCTCAGAACATGACTGGGATCGGCGACGTACTTCCTGAGGTTGGACATGTGGAACACGTCGTGCACACCAGAAAGCTGGGGAGGAAGGGCAAGCCTGTAAGCAACGAGTCCTACCCGCTCCAGGACCTCAAAGGGCCCCACAAACCTCGGCATGACCTTTCCTTTCACCCCAAAATGCTGCAGGCCCTTCATGGGCGAAACGCGTAGAAAGACGTGATCCCCAACCTCGAACTGTACCTCTTTGCGCTTCCGATCGGCATAACTCTTCTGTCTGCTCCTGACAGTGCGAAGTCGTTTGTGAATCTACTCAACCACCTCCTGACTCTGCCAAATCAGCTGGGGGCCAACCTCCCACTTGGTCCCCACCTCAACCCAACTCAAGGGCACAGTACACCTCCGTCCGTACAGAGCCTCGTAGGGTGCCATGTCGATGCTAGAGTGATAACTGTTATTATATGCAAACTCTGCCAGAGGTAAGTGCTCCTCCCAAGAACCCCTCCAGTCCAGTACACAAGCGCGTAAAAGGTCCTCAAGTGTCTGTATCGTGTGCTCTGACTGTCCGTCCGTCTGGAGGTGGTACGCCGTACTGAACCTCAACCGTGTCCCCAAAGCCTACTAAAACTCAGCCCAAAACTGGGACGTAAAATGGGTATCTCGGTCAGATACAACCTCGCGCGGAACTCCGTGCAGACGTACCACGTCATGAATATACCTCTCTGCCAACTGTGCTAGTCCCAAGGTGACTCGAATCGGCAAAAAATGTGCCATCTTCGTCAATCTGTCTACAAGCACCCAGACTACGTCGTGTCCTCGCTAGGTAACAAGCAAACCCACCACTAAGTCCATGGTGATGCTCTCCCACTTCCACTCTGGCACTGGACGTGGCTGCAACGGCCCTGCAGGCCTCTAATGCTCAGCCTTTACCTACTGGCACACTAAATACTGTTGCACGAACACACCTACATCCCGCTTCATCCCCCTCCACCAAAAGTCATGTCTCAGATCATGATACATCTTCGTGTTCCCGAGATGTATGGTGAACCTGGAACTGTGTGCCTCAGTCAGGAGCTCTCTCAATAACTCCTCGTCTCTGGGAACACACAAACGTCCCCTAATAGTACTCTGTCTCGCAACAACTACAGGTACGTGTCTGTCATCTGTCCTGTAATGATGTGGTCTATCAGCTCTGGTCTCATCTGTCGTGTCACTATCATTGCCCCCACAGTGCCCTTGTAACTCTAGGGGTCGCCAACTGCCCAACTCCTCCATAAGCCTCCAACTCTGTGCCTGTAAGCTGGGAAAGTGGGCAGGCGCCTTCCAACTCAAGGCGTCAGGCACCACGTTGGCCTTCCCCGAATGGTAGGAGATGCTGCAGTCGTAGTCCTTCAGGAGCTCTAACCAACGTCTCTATCTCATGTTAAGCTCCTTCTGATCAAACAAATACCTGAGGCTCTTATGATCTGTGAATATCTTAAAAGTCTCACCGTACAGGTAGTGCCTCCATGTCTTCAGCGCAAAGACAACAGTTGCCAGCTCTAAGTCGTGGGTAGGGTAGCTATGCTCATGGGGCTTCAGTTGTCGTGAAGCGTAAGCAACAACATGACCCCGCTGCATGAGCACACCCCCTAACCCCTGCAAAGAAGCATCCGTGTACACAACGAAACCACCACTGCTGTCTGGAATGGTAAGCACAGGAGTTGAAGTCAGCCTCTTCTTCGACTCCTGAAAACATGCCTCACAAGCGTCTATCCAAGAAAAGGGCATGTCCTTCCGGGTCAACTGTGTCATAAGATGTGCAATCTATGAGAAACCCCTGATAAACCGCCGGTAGTAGCTTGCCAGTCCGAAGAAACTGCGGATCTCTATCACTATACGTGGTCTCTCCCACCTGAGTACTACCTCTACCTTGGCTGGATCCACAGCCAAGCCATCCCCTAAAATCACATGACCTAAGAAGGTCACCTACCTAAACCAAAACTCACACTTGTTGTATTTGGCATACAGCCTACGTCATCTCAATGTGTCCAGAACCATCCGCAAGTGCAATCCGTGCTGCGCCTGATCCCACGAGTAGACGAGTACATCATCAATAAACACCACCACAAACTGATCCAGATACAGTCTGAACACCCGGTTCATCAAATCCATGAAAGCACCAGGGGTGTTGGTTAGCCCAAACGGCATGACCAAAAACCCGTAGTGTCCGTACCGGGTGCGGAAAGCTGTCTTGGAGACGTCGGTCTTCCTGATCCTCAACTGGTGGTAGCCAGATCTCAAATCTATCTTGGAGAAAATCGTGGCACCTCGCAACTGGTCAAACAAATCATCAATCCTCAACAGCGGATATATGTTCTTGATGGTGACCCTATTCAGCTGTCTGTAGTCCACACAAAGGCATAGGGTACCATCTTTCTTCTCCACAAATAACACCAAGGCTCCTCACGGAGACGCACTGGGCCTCACAAAGCCCTTCTCCAATAGGTCCTACAATTGGGACTTCAACTCTTGCAGCTCAAGTGGTGCCATCCTATAAGGTGTTGTAGAAATGGTGCTAGTCCCCGATACCAGTGAGATCTCAAACTCAACCTCACGCTTGGGCGGTAGTCCTGGCAACTCCTCTGGAAACACGTCGGCGTACTCTCTGACCACCGGGATGCTCTGAAAGTCTGCCACGAGGCTGGGCTCTACCACTACACAAGCCAGAAAGCCCTCACACCCCTAACCCAAAAGTCTCGCCGCCCGAAGTGCAGAAATGCACCTAAAGCCTTCATCCACTGGCTGTCCGTGAAACTCAAAAGAAGGCATCTCCGGTATGGAGAAGACGATCTTCCTCTCAAAATAGTCCACCAAAGCGTGGTAAGCAGACAGCCAATCCATCCCCAGAATCACGCCATAGTCCTCCATCGCTATCACAATCAAGTCAGCGAGGAGGCTATGTCCCCCAATACTAACCTCACAGTCTGTGTAAACCTCCTCAGCTACAAACATCTGACCACCCGAACCTCTGATCACGAAAGATCCTCTAACAACACGCAGACCTAATCCAAACTGATAGCAAAATTAGCAGCAACAAACAAGTGCGTGGCACCGAAATCAAAAAGTGTGTAAACTAATCTGCCTGAAACTGTAACCATACTTGCCACCACTGAACCTGAAGCTCTGGCGTCTCTGTGTGTCAAGGCATTGATACGCCCCTCAGCTCTCGGTGCGGAAGAAGCAACCACACTTTGCGTCGGACAGGTAGCCGCTTACCGGTACCATCCCCGCAACTGCTGACCTCCCCCACGTGCCTGGGAACCACGGCCTCCTGCTCGTCCTCCAGCACTCAGTGCGGGGAGCATCTGCTGACCTCCAGCCCTAGACGGTTAGTCCCTCCTGATGTGGCCCGGCTGGCCACACTGGTAGCAAAGGGGAACTCGACTCCCGCCCTCGGTAGGTCCCTGCTAACGGCTGGGCTGGGGTCTAGCGCTGGCAGCTAGCCCCTGTCGGGGGCCCCCAAAGGCCACTGATGGCCTCGCAAAGCATGACGGCTCTCCTGTGGGTGCCACGTGCCTCCTCTCTCGCCGGCCCTGTGAGTAGTCTGGCTGGTAGGATCTCTTCCGTCCGCTATCAATGTCACGTGCGGTAGGGTTGGTCTCCTCATAGGTCATAGATGCCTCCACCACTCTCGAGAACGTGGGAAGTTTCAGGGGTTTGACATACCCCCAAATGGCAGGCTGGAGCCCCTCAGTGAACCTCCACAAGCGCTCCTCCTTAGTAGCCACAGCTGTCGAAGAGAGCTCCAAGAAATGCGTATAGTACACGCTCACAATCATCGTCCCCTGGCGGAGAGTGTGGAACTCCCGCCTCCTCTGATCCTGCCTCGTCTGTGGGAAGTACTGCTCGCAGAAGAGGGTCACAAACTGGTCCCACGTCGGCTCTGCCCTCTCCTGACCTCTGACCGCCCTCCACCACCTGTGTGCCGCGCTCTCCAGCTGGTACGTGGCAAAGGCCACGTGGCACTCCGCAGGGGTCGAAGGATGTCGAACACCTTCTCGATCTGCTTTAACCAGTCCTCCACCTCAGTCGGGTCCTCATTCCCCTTGAAGGAGGGGGCTTCAACTTCTGGAACTGTCCGAAAAGCTCGTAATGTCATTGAAGTGGGGAAACGGGGACACCTCTAGGAAGGGAGGGATTGAGCTCGGAAGTGTCAAAGTGAGGTGGGGGCGGTGGAGGACCACCCCCTCCCCCACGTCCAACGCTGTGTCGATCTCATGGTCCCACAAAGGACTCCCCCTCCACATCCCCAAGGAGAGGTGCCTGTGGAGGCGGGTAGAACTCTCGTACTATCTCACGTATCAACTGGGCGAGGTCCTGGGCCTGAACGCCCGGAAGAACTGGCTGGTCCACAGAAATGTTAGGCTCAGCACGTTCGCCCCTCCGACCTCATCCACAGCCGCATCCGCGGCCTGCCTCAATGACTCCACATCGAGGCATCTCCTGCAAGGAGACGCGAACAACAGAACAAGAAGACGTCAATTCTAACGGACATTTAGCAGAAGAACCTCAAAACGGATGTCAAAAGGTACGTTGTGGTGGTTACTCTAGTTACAAGCACGTGAATTGGTTATTCTCAAGCTAGTTGGTTCACTTCTCGGGACGACCTTGCTCTGATACCATTTTGTTACGACTCAGTTTTCGAATCCCTACAGGACCCGAGGCCGGTTCGACTCGACTAATTCCAAGACCCAATCGTCCAACAAGAAAGTAACAAAAAAGCAGGAAAGTAAACCACATTCATTATGCTAAGCAACTAACAGTAAAAAGGTACAGCAGTAAAGAAGTAAAAACTACTACAGTACATATCACCACCACAACAGTAGAAAGTAACAAGGTACAGGAACATAAAGTACAGAACGTAAAAGTGCAGAACATAAAGGTACAAGAGTCTACTCACTACTACAAAAGGAGTACAACAAAAGAACTACAGCTACTGGGCTCTACTGGGCCCAGCACCCTTTGTAGCTATAGACTCTGGCTGCTCAACACCTGGACCTAAAAAGGGGTTATGAGTACACAACGTCAGTGAACGCTGAGTAGAGTGGCAACCAACTAACTAAAGCAGTAAAAGTGGACAGGTAGCTGTTGTTTTTCAATTTAGTTTATTTCACAATTTATTCCTTTTCACCCATTGGCTTATTTATCAGATCTCTTTCTTGATCTCGAATGTCCCTCGTGGGAACGATCTTGATTGCAGTCTTTCCTGAAGAGTAGAAGGCACACGTGGTGCTCTCTTGGCCGAGAGAGTCCCCCGTGGTGATCCTACACCCAGTCAACCACCCCAAGGTCACGGACAAACGTAACGGTGACTACGGCACGTGCGATAAGCGCACGGGTAACTACCCTGCACTAGCACGCGATCAGTCGTTTCCGCTAACGGGTGCACCCAAAGTACAGCACGGAATAGTATAGGGCCTAGCCCTCTCAGTAACAGGGGTCTAGCCCCTAAGAACCAAACAGGGGTCTCGCCCCTCCACAGTCCGTGCACCCTTGCCTGACTACCCTGATTTGCCCGGTGGGCCTAACAAGTCGGTGTAGGGCGGCTAGCTGAACCCTGGGCCCCGTGGGGTGGCTAGCTCTCTCCCTACACTAGTAGCTCTCCTCGGTACACTGTACCGAGGGCCACCAAGTCGGTGCAAAGTGGCTAAACCCACCCCAGGTCTCAACCCAAAGGGCAACAAGCTCCCCTCTACACTAAGAGGTAACATGCGCTCCCCTTGGTACCACATACTCAAGGGCCATCGCACTTCCCAACTCATTTCGAGATCCATTCCATATATTTCCAGGAGTTCTACTACTAATCTCCCCATAGGGTTCATAACAAATTGCCTCGTGCCATTCCATACCAGGTTTCATCATTTCCATTTCCATTCTCAAGTTACACACATGCAACTTGTATTTCTATTGTTCACATTTCCATACTCAGGTTATACACAGATAATTCATATTTCTATCATTCACATTACCATTCTCAACTTTATACACATGTAGCTCATATTAATCATTTAACGTATACAACAGGAAGATCACATGCAACTGTTAACTAGCACAGGTAAATCATTATCTCACAAGCAGCTTTTATTTATTTACAGGCAGTTATTAACATTCTATCTTATTCACTCAAGACTACAATTCAATCACGCATACAGATATTTCAAGTATTTCTCATCCTAGGATTCATGCTACATCCTAGGTTCTAATCATTCATTCCACACATGCATTTAGGTTTGTATTTAAATTAGGGGAAGCCACTCTACCAGTAAACCCAGGAGTATTGGGAGCTTGAACGGCAGGCTCACGTGCCTCAGCAAGCCTCGAACCTGCAACGGGACGAAGTCCTATAGCAAGGAACAATCACAAGGGAATTATCAGAATAGTATAGAAAGTCTTCTAACAAGTAGAGGGACTCACAAGGAAAACGTCGGTGTCTCATTTCCGTAAAACGGACCTTAAATGGGTCAAAACAATGTTACTGACGTAAAATTAGACGTCTGGAACAACTTCCAGACGTCTTAAAACTGTCCAGCATCGTACCTCAATCTCTGTGTCCACCCCAGAAGTCCAGGAACTCTTCTGGAGCATCTGGACCCAGCTTCAGTCGTCCGACCACCTCTCCGGACGTCTGGAAGTGCTTCCAACCGTCTGGTACGTCGCCCAAACGTCTGAAATGAGTGGGCGGGCATGCCCTACACCTTCCCAAAGCAAATCCTGCAACACCACCACGTAATCTTCTCAAAAAGGCCATGCAACAGGGTAGCAGCGGAGCGGCCTGCATAGTCGTATCCACAAAGAGGACGTACCTTCACGAAACTCTCTCCTCAGACGTCTGGAACTGCCTCCAGACGTCTGCTCCGTCGTCTGGACGTCGCTCCAGACGTCTGATTCTGGGAAAAACCCAGAACTAGAACCTGCTCCCGCTCTCTCTCGCCACGCATGGCCGCGCTTCGCCCCCTCGCCTGCAACTCCAGCTGCAGCAGTGTCTGGAAGGACTCCCCCGACAAACTCCTCCTCTTCCCGTGCGCGCCGCTCCGGCCGTGCGCTCCCGGTGAGCTCCCACGCGAGCTTGTGAACTCACTCTCCTCCTCTCCTCACGTCGCTCCTCCTCGACGCCGCTCTCACGCTCTCACTCGCGCTGGCTTTCTCGCTGGAGTGGAGAAGAAGAGAGGAAGATGGCTGGTGTGGGGAGACCGAGAGAGGGGGAAGGGGTTTGTAAAGTTGGGGGTTTAGGGTTTGCTGGAGGTAGGGAGAGAGAGAAGGGAAGGAAAATGACAGTACTGTCTGCGCGTAGCCCGCGCACAGACGCAAGCTCGTACTCAAAATTTTTGATTTCCAGACATCTGGGAAGGTGTCCAGACATCTGACCCACAGTCCAAACGTCCTAAAATGCTCAAACAGCTCGGGTCTTAACAATGTCCTCATTGTATTAAATGACATGAAAAAAGCAGAGTAGAGAAAAAAGCACCTGAATTTCATGATTAATAGTTCAGCTCTGAGATGAAAATGATAAGTCCACTTTCGTGGACCATTATTTGGCCTAAGTACTCTTTAATTAGTCGTTCTTAGTTGATATTTGATTAGGAATTAAGTGGGAATTCAATGTAGTCTGCGTATCATCTTATGCACCAATTTTACGTTTAATAACATATGATATGTTATGATAATCATTTGGTGGATGCAGGCTAGGCACATGACACTTGAAGGCATCAGGCTGACAGCCCAAATCACTCTACAAGACGTCCGAAGTTTAATTTGGACATTTGAGAATCTCCATCGAGAACCACTACTTTCTACACATTTTAAGACATTTGGAGAATTTATCAGATGCCTGATGAAAAACCACTAGAACTTATCCATCTGTTTCAACCACTCGTGATGTTCGCAAGTGGTTGGAGAAGTCGATGGCCGAAGGAAAACAAACCAGGGACTTTTAAAAGAGGGGCGGCCATCTTCCTCAAAAGGGGATCGATCCTTCCCCCTAGCAAGGACCTCCTCCATCGCCTACACCATGCACCAGACTTACACTGTAAGCTCCTATATGCACTGTGGCTAGAGCGTACTCCTCCTCCTTTCAACATCGAATCTATCCCGGTGGTTCTTGGTGACAGCGAGGACCCATCACCATTGGCTACACCACCTGACCATCACCATCTTCCTCTCTGCTTTGCTTCGTCTTCTTCCCTCTTTCAACACCACTGACTACTATTCATCTTCTTACTCCAGCGCACCTAGCATTCATCCACGCACCTCCGCCATTGCCACACCACACCCACGCTAGCACGCCACAGCCTCACGCGTGTCGCACACCCTCCACGAAAGCGCACAGCTGTAGCAACCCTTGCACACGACCTTCACACTCACGCACAGCCGCAGCAGCATGTGCACGCTCATGCCACAACCTCGTGCGTGTGCAGCACCTCCCACACGCCTTCCACGCACTGCCCACATGCAAGCTACGCTTCCACTTCTCACACACCACACACGGTGTTGCAGCACCCACGCACGGCCATCCTTGCGCGTGCTTTCCCACTAAGCACTATTCATCTTCTTCAGCACCGCCAACGGGAAGAGAACCCAAAGTTGCAGCCGTCTCCTCGCTTCATACGGCCCATACACATGACCAAACTCACTGTCAACCTCGCCGTCGTCCTCGTCTCATGCCCACGACCTCCGTACGCCCACCAGCCGCCCTCCATGACGCACACAACCTCCTCCTGCCATCACCTCCACCGGCCTATCACCTCGCTGGCCAGCCAATTCCAGCCACCACTCGACGCCCTATCATCGCCATCTCGAAGCCCTCGTCGCAACGCACCTTTGCCACAAGCTGTTCGCGCCGTTGTCGACCCATGCATACGCATGAAGGAGAGAGGCAAAAACCTCTATTTTCCCTCCAATTAATAATTACAAGATTTGTCATTGCCATTCACTATTCCCTTATATTTTAGGCATTAATTTATTAAGGTGCATTTGCATGAATATCCCTCTATTCTATGTGAATTACTTATAACCAGGTTCTTTTCATGAATGCTATGAAATATGGGATATTGATTGCAATGAACAAGGTCTCTTTTACTGGAAATTAGTATTTACGTTGATTATCACTACCAAGATCATTATTTAATATAATAGTATATTGTGATAATTTTGCATATAAACACCTACAGTCTTAATTAATTGCTTAGAATGAGAATTCATGAGGGCAACAAGTTGCACTAAAAAAATAGGTGCACCCATTGAGATTCCCGAATAAATGAGTCACCACTCACTAATTCAATAGGCTAATTCCCTCCTGTGAAGACAACCTAACTATTTTCATGGTTAGCTTTTGAATATTAAATGTTTTGGAAAGAGATTTTCTACCATGCACGAACTATAACGACATGACATTTTATGTTACAAATTTTATCGAAAACGAAGATCGCTCTATCAGAAAAAAGACTGTATATGTGTTGAATTTATTGCTTTCAGCTAGTCATACTATACAAAAGAAGAAATCAAGAATTCACAAGTGCAGGTCAGGATCAAAATAAGAAAATCTATTTTTGGACCTGCCAGGAGAAGATCACCACAAATGTGGATGAGTTTGTGATGTAGACCCATGCCCCAAGGTCGAGTGTATCTAAGGTTCTGAATGAAAATTACCCAGAACCAGAGATTAGTATGCAAGCAGGGCCGGGCCTGTGATTTGTGAGGATGCAACCCAAGTCTAAAAAGTCAGATAATAGGACACTCAAAAAGATAATCAATGAATTTTTGCTTGGGTTGGACATCCTCGGAGTAGAAAATGTCATAAGGGTCCTGGTAAAAGGTTGGTGGTTTTAGGTATATAGGAACCCTTAGATTCAGACTTCTACTTCTCCTGGAATTGGCTTCCCATATCTTCATTTCCAAATTCCTATCCTCCACAATCAGGATTTCAGATTCTGGGACCTCCTGCATGTTAATCACCCCATCTAAAATTTCCAAGTCCAAGATTTATGGCTAAATCAGAATTGACTTGGGTCTAGTGATCTCAAAATCAAAATTGCCATTATACTCAATGGGGTGTGATTGATGATCAATTTCCTCAATTACTGGGCTATTAAATGATTTATTGGATTCCTCAGGCCTAGTTGCCTCACTAAAATCATTTTCCTCATATTTATGTGAGACTTCACATAATGATTCTTCACCTTCAGAATCAAAGAATTCTGGATCCGCATTTATATATGTCTTAAAATCATTGCTCATTTCCAAGCGCATGGAGACATACTTTTCCTCGTACCCTAGCTCAGGGATCTCGGGTGAAGTAATCAATTCATCCTCAACTAATTGCTCAAGAATAAGCTGGTCATCCTTGGTCTCGTAAAATGTCTCCCCCCTACAGGTGCCTAAACAAGTTCTGACATTGGCTCTCCTGAAGGGGATTCATCTGGGGAATCATCCTAAGATTGGACTAGAGAAGCTACAAATCTCATCCTCAATTTCGACAACTTCCCAAGTAAAAACTCACCCGAGTCCTTATCCTTAGCATCTTGGAGCCAACCCAACAAATACTTGTTAAGATCGTCAATCATTTCAATCAAAGGCTCCAATTCTTCAATGCAAGGTGTTGGCTGACCTTCTAAAGATTGAATGGTATACCTTAAGTTAGCCAACACCCTATCTTGGACCTGGTTCACCTGAACCAAATGGTTTGCACTACAGGGAAGAACAGTTTTTGCAACGGTTGAAAATCGTCGCCTATTCCATGCGAACCGTTGTATTCTGTTGTCACGAAAGTGCGTGTCACATCAGTGCATACATGATGATTTTTATTTAAAATCGTTGTATTTTAGACAACGATTTTAGAAACCGTCGTCTCATTTATTGACGACAGTTCTTGTACCAACTGTCGGCAATAAGCTCTAAACGACGGTTTGGATCACCGTCGTTTACGGTATACGTAAACCGTAGACGACAGTTGTTTAACTGTTGTATAGTTGTATAAACGACGGTTATTTGTCGAACCGTCGTCTATATAAACATGACAGTTATTTGTAGAACTGCCATGTATATATGTATGTTTTCTTTTTAATATAACATTTAGGGTTATAAGATTCTATAATCTTATAATCTTATAACACCTTAAAGCATATATAACATACAAAACACACACAATATAAGAATTCAACATACAACATGAACATAAAACATTCAATAAATATATATATAAACCTAATGATAAAAGTATGTGATGCTGTCAAAATATGAAATCAAACAAAACAAAAGATAAATAATATAAAGCTATCCCTCAACTCATACCCCCTGTCCTGCTCCACCACCTCCGAGGTCGTCGTCGTCTCTGAGAGGCGGTGATGGGAACACCATCATGAGTCACAACTAGCTTAGTTTGATCTCATTAAGTCAATAAAATCTCCTACATATCTTTCAGAAGGTCTTAAAGACACAAAACATTGATTTAAGAAGAAGACAAGAATACAGGGTTATTTCTGCAAATTTACTGTTCTATCACAAAAAATAGAATAACCACAGGTTTTCTCAGGGGTTAAATAAAGGTCAAATGTACTTTAGAGTTTATTAAGAGGGTTCATACAAAATAAAACGGGTTTTCATGCGTTATAGGAATTAATGGACATCTGAAACCCTAAAAACAGACCTGCTTAATTAACTGAGGTTTCGATCAAGATAAAATTCACCTAAACCCTCTAAAATTCCTAAAGAAATATTCTCTAGGGTTTGGTATCTTTAATTTGACCATCAGAACCCATCTTGACCTAAAACAGAGTCACAGATAGACTTTTACCCTAATTTAAATTTTTACATAAATTACCTAGTCAAACAAGGTCAAAACCAAAATTCAACTTCACCATTGGATTTCTTGGGCCCAAATTATATTTGTATCAAAATTTGGGTCCAATCTGAGATTGTTTCGACCTAGTTTGCACTTTGATCCAAGTCTGATTTTCTTTATTTCACATGGCCCCTTAGCTTTTGAATTTCTTACAAAAAGACCCCCACTTCACCAAAATCCTATTCTTACAATTCTGACAAGCTTCATTTGGCAAGATCTCCTTGATTTCTTGACGAATCCTTCTCAGATTTGAAAGGGGAATTCATCAAGAAACCAACTTCCTTTTTAACCAGATCCGAAGTCCCAAAAGTTTCCCAAATCCTCATGTGAATCCTTCAAAGGAGTGGGTCTCCAATTCCAGCAACCTTCCAAGCTTGAAAGATTGGCTTCCAAGCTTTAACCGACCCCCTGCTACCTATATAAAGACTCCCAGAACCTGCTCGTCCTCCCTAAGCTCGATTTCGACCGGATCTATTCCAATTTCTTCCCTCCTAATCCGGCCGCAAGGCTCCTTGAGCTCTAGCGACTCTCCCTGCCTCTCCTCGTCATCTGACCGCAATATCGATGGTAGATACTTCTTCCTCGTCTTCCTCCGCGTTGCGCAATACCGGCCGACGCCTCTATCTCCTTCGTCCTCACCATCCAACCCCCACCAGAGCTATCTTCGTCTCCGACGCCGGCCATACCGCAACCGGCGCCAACTTTGATCGCCATCATCTGCTACCTATCTCGATCAACTCAGCTTCTCCACATCATGACAGGACCTTCGACACTCCTCTTCGGCTTCCGCACCGCCCTCCGCGACTTCATCTTCCACCTCACCGGCGTACCACAGGTGAGCTCCAACGGCCACCACAGACCACCTACGCCACCGTTTCCATGCTCTACACCTCCACCTCGACCTCAGGAGCAAAAGCCTTAACTTAGTTAGGTCGATTGATCCTCCAAAACCTCTATCGAACTCACACTCCTCCGTCTACCCTCTGCGAGGTTGACAGGCCTCATCGACCACCTTCACGGCACACCACCGCCACCGTTGCACTACACAACGTCCGACGAAGGTTCTGAACTATTTTGACTTGGCCACAAGACCGTATTCTTGTTTTCAGGTGTCCTCGTCAGAGCTCCGCTACTTCCGCCATCGCCACCACATTCTTCAAGCTCTAGGTCACACAGGCATCAAGTGTTATGATGGGAACACCATCATGAGCCATAACTAGCTCAATTTGATTTGATTAAGTCATTAAATGCTCCTACATAACTGCCAGAGAGCCCTAATTCATTGCATAATCATTCTGAGAGAAAGACAGTAAAACAGGGGTAAAATTGCAGTTTTAACAGTATATCTCAATTTTAGTACACTCACGAGTTTTCTCAAAGGTTAGTTAAGGGTCAAATGGCCTTAAATGTCCAACAAGTGGGTTAATACAAACAGAAAAGGGCTTTCACGTGTTTTAAGTATTAAATGACTTCTGAAATCCTAAAAACAGACCCGCTTAATCTACCAAGGTTATGGTCAGAATAAAATTCACTTAAACTCTTTAAAAATCATAGAAAAATATTCTCTAAGGTTTGGTACCTTCAATTTGACCATTGGAACCCATCTTGACCTAAAATAGAGTTTCAGACATACATTTGCCTTAATTTGGGTAATTATGCAAATTACCCAGTAAAACTAGGTCAAAACCAAAATCCAACTTCACCATTTGATTCCTTAGGTCCAAATTAGGTTTGTGCCAAAAGTAGGGCCCAATCTGAGATTGTTTCAACCTAGTTTGCAATTTGATCCAAGTATGATTTCCTTTATTCCACATGGGTCCTTAGCTTTTGAATGTATTACACAAAGGTCCCTATCTTTTCCATCATTTTCTTCAAAAAGGTCCCTACCACCAGGAATCCTAATCCTAGAACTCTGGAAACCTTAAAATGGCATGTTTTCCTTGATTCCTTGAAGAATCCCTCTCAGATTTGAAAGGGAAGTTCCTCAAGGAATTCCCTTGCTTTTGAGCCAAATCCCAAGCCCTAAAACCTTCCCAATCTCTCATGCGAACGTATGAGAGATTAAGGTATCTTGGAATTCCTATCTCCGATGAGCTTTCCTAGCTTGGGAAGCTTTCCGAAGCCCAAAACACCATCAAGAAGCCTATAAAAGAACCCCCAGATCAGGCCGAACTTCTCAAGCTTGATTCCGGCCGTGAAACCCTTCCCTTCCTCTCTCTGCTTCGGCCAAGAAGCTCCACAAGCTATGGTGATTCCTCCTGACATCCTTCGATGTCCATCCATAATACCAGTGGCCAGATTCCCTTCCTCTCTCTCTCGTCCACTCTTGGCCGTACCAACAGGAGCATCCTTCCCGTCGTCGTCATCGTTCCAACCCTCACCAGAGCACCTCGTCTTCTCTGTTGCCGACGTACCCTCAGTGGGGATTCTCCCCCCTTTCGTCTGTTTAGATTAGGTTAGATTAGTTAGCTTAGATTCCTAGTTTAGATTCCTACCCAAAAATCCCAAAAATAGCCCTCGACTATGTCGCTCATCCCCGTCTTCTCCGTCTCCGACGGTCCTCCGACGAGGCACTTCCACTGCTACACAACTCCATCTGCCTTGCCAACCACCTCATAACCTTCGCCTCATCCCCTCGCACAAAAACCCTAACCTATCGCACTCCATTGTCCACCCAATACTTCCCCCAAACACAGCCATCACCGATTATCTTCCTTGACTCCGACTGACCACTACACACCTCCACAAGCCACAAAAACAACACCAATGCACTCCACGTCCTACAGTGAAGCTCCTGAGCTTGTTTAATTGGACCGCAAGGCCGTGTTTATGTTTTCAGGTATTCGCCCTCGTCGCCATTAACAGCGTTCTTTTGAGGAGCTTGAAGAAGGTCTCTTGTCGCCTCGAGTCCTAGGTGAAGTCCCAAGCAATGCAGTTTACTCCCAAGAGAGTGCCCAGGCCGCTAATTGGAGACACTGAGGGCCCTACAACCATAATCGAAGGTGCCATCCCTCATAGCTACACGCAGATAGAAGGGTGGGACTTTAGTCCCACATCGTAAACTCGCAAGCTCCTAGAGGCGCATAAGTTGATTTTGTCACATACGCTCTTCGCCTCCTAACATGAGGGTGAGGTCCTCCTTACCCACTCACGCCTCACCCGCGACACTGTCCTCCGCAGGTTTGGTTCACTCGTATACCCGCCTAAGCCTTGTTCACACCTCGCTCACCACTCACTGCCGATGAGTTTGGTCCCGGGTGCGCTCTACCTGAATACTCGATAACCTGAGGCCCTGGGAGGGTAGATCCCAGAGAGATAAGGAGAGAAAGCGTGTGGGGGCAAGGGGGGTTTTGCTCTGTGATTCAATGGCTGACACTTAGCCGTTTAAGAAGCCTTCCCCTTGTGCGTGACGAGAAGAAAAGGAAACCACAGGAGAAGAAGAAGAAGAGGAAGCCACAGGAGAAGAAGAAGAGAGAAGGCACAGCCAGAAAAAGGAGCTGAAGAAGAAGACGAACGAAAGAAGAGAGAAGGTGCAAAAGAAGGAAAGAAAAGTAGAAGGAGCTGAAGAAGAAGACAAAGGAAAGAAGAGAGAAGGTGCAAAAGAAGAAGGAAAGAAAAGCAGAAAAAGAAGAAGCAAAAGGACACTATAGCAGTGAGCGGGTTAAGCCATCTAATTGGTTGAGCAGACATCTGAGATTCAAATCACTTATCCTATGTGGCATTTATTTGCTTAGTACTATTGAATTATTTAATATAATTGTGAAGGTTAATTGGTGATTCAAATCACCATTTTACCCCATTCTTTTTGCATTATCTGACATTCACTTTCATTTATATGTCATTCTTGATTGGAGTTTTATTGTACATTTCTTATATTGAGATCTTGAGAATCATTTTTTGCCAATTGCTCCCTGTGTTCGACCTCGAACTTCTATTCGAGTAATAAATTCTATTTGTTTTTCACGCTGATTCAACCTATACTACACGCATTGATTTTAAAATACGATTCAGAGCGGATAACATGTTACCTCCAGGTTCCACGGACGAGGCCCAGGAGTTGTTCCAGGTCTCCAATTATCACTGAGGGAGTCTTCTTCAACGCCAATTCGACGCATCTTCATGGCAGCTTCCTCAATTGGGAAAGCATTGCAGCAACAACCCACACGAAGAGAGAGGGGACTGATTTAGTCCCACCTCGTGGGTTTTAGAAGCAGCGCAGCAGAATAAATTGAATTTGTGTCTGTGGCTTATTGCCTCAGACACAAGGGGGTGAGGTCCCCTCTCACCCGACACTTGCCTCACCCATGACACTACACGCGGGTTTGGCACTCACCCGATTACCCACTTGAGCCTCTCACTCCTCGCTCACCACCCACTGCTGGTGAGCCTAGACCCAGGTACACGCTTGATCCGAATACCTGAATACCCGTTATTGTGGAAGGCTCTGGGAGAGCGGAACCTAGAGAGAGAAAGAGAGAGTGCAAAGGGACAGGGGGTTTTGCTCTCACTGGTACCTATGCGACACTTAGTCGTGAGAAGAGGAGAGCAGCTGAAGAAAGAGTAGAGAAAGAAAGGAGAAGGAAGAGCCAAAGAGAAAAAGGAAGAAGAGACCCTTGAGTCCCTTGGAAGAACTGTAGCAACCGGCTGTTTAGGCCATCTGATACAAGCCTCCATCATCTGATTATATACATTTGAGGCTTTATTTCCTTGGTTGATACTGTTGAGATAGTTGCTATTATTGTGAGGGGTAATTGGTGATTCAAATCACCATTTTACCCTAATCTTTTTGCTTCATTGACATTTGCTTTATCATATATATCATTCTTGCTTGGATTTATTGTTATACATTGATAGAATTGTAATCTTGAGAGTTAATTGTCACTTGCTCCGAGCAAATGGCCTCAAATTTCTTTCGAGTATAAATATTATCTATTTTTCACGTTGATTCAATCTATACTATAACGTGATGATTTTAAAACCCGTTTCAAAGCAACAAACATTTTAGCGCCATTTCCGGGAAGCAACGTGCAATTCAATCTCTTGATTGCAATATCTAATTTGATACTAACTTGCTCTATCTCTTTTGACTATGATCTGTGATAGGGATTCATTGGAGGAAGATCAGCCGCACATCAGAACACTCCAAGGGTAGGTAAACTCCATCCAATTTCCCCTAAGCCCCTGATTCTGAAAAAGCTAAAAGAAGAAACAAATCAATTAGGTTCAACTTGCATTCTATTCTTAGATTAATCATCAAGTTGGCTGATTTGATACATTCTGTTTAGAGAACATCCAAACCCTGATTTTTGCACCTACTCAGGATTTAAGGTATCTGGGGCTTTCACCTTCTTGCTTGAGCCTTAAGTACCACATTTGGATAAATTTGATTGGACCAATCAGAGCTAATTAGGGTTTCCAGTTTAGGGTCTTAGAGACACACTTGCTTAATCAAGAATTAACCATCCCAAACAGTGTGTACCTAAGCCTTGATTGAATTGATCTATCAAGCAAACCCTAAAATCAGGCTCTTAATTTCATTTGAACACTAAAAGAGGGACCTAAATTTCTCAAATGACAACCAGGTGAAGTTGACCCACCTTGTTGGGTTAACCAATCTTCAAGTTAGGTCACCTTGCACAAAAACATCTTAAAGTTCAAGTGAAATCATAAGCACCTTTACTCTTAACTTAAAATTGGTAGACTTAAGAGGTCAAGTCTCCATTCTGGTCTACCTGGACTCTCAGTGACAAGAAAGGTCGGGTGGGGGAAATCCTGTAACCCATGGGGGCGCTCTACTGTGTAGGGGTCTTTGCAAGACTCTCCCTTTCTAGCTGCTCAGGTAATTCTCAGGTGGACAACTTTCTCACTTAGGGGTATCATCCACCGTGAACCTCTATAGTCATCCAAAAATATTTGGGTGGCTTGATTGGGTCCATCACCTTCTATCCCTCATCTACTCCATCGGTGCATGTTCGAGAGGAGGTCCTTAAGACCACCCTTGAGGCCTCCATTAGTCATTCACTCTCGTCGAGGTCAAGCCCTGACCTCCGTGTTTGTGCAATAACCTGATCACATTGACATATCTTCTAATTCAGAACCTACTTCCCCCTTATTAGTTATGGATCACCAAGAAGATCAACTTAACCTTGAGCAACAATTCCATGATTTCCGAAATCAAATCAATACCATCATCAACCCACCACCACATCCTCAAATGCGAGATCACTATAATCCCACAGTGATGGAGATCGAACCCCGAATCAACATTCCCGCAGGAAGACTCGAGGTGGATCTCAAGCCTAGCATGCTTCATATGACCCCAAAATTTCATGGCTCGAACTCCGAGGATCCTTTCCAACACATCAAAAACCTAAAACATTTGACCCACACTTTTAGGGCAGATGTACAGAATCGGGATGGATTACTCTTAAAACTCTTCTCACTCTCTAGCTGACAAAGCTGCTCACTGGTTTCAGACTCAACCACACACGATCAGCACATGGGGAGAACTTCAAGCTGCCTTCTTACAAAAATTCTACCCCATTGGTCGTACAAACACGATGCGGCACCAAATCATGCACTTCTCCCAAGGAGTGGGAGAATCTCTACATGATGCATGGGATCGCTTTCTAGATCTCATGTGTAAGTGCCCCCATCATGGAGTTCCGAAGTAGGAACAAGTCCAATCCTTTTACCACGGACTCCATGAAGACATCAAGCTCTTTATTAATGCAACCTGTGGTGGTAGCATCATGGGTCAACATGAGGACACGATCTGGGAGATTCTTGAAAACATGTGCGAGAACTCCCTGAACAATGAGTCATTGGGTGTGTACTACCGGACGTCCACCCGTGCATTGACAAACAATAGGGGGTACACGAATCCCAAGGCCTTTCCACATCCGTTAATCTGGAGTTGGTAGCCAGTCAATTGGATAAGGTCTCCATTATCGAAAAGAAGGTGGACGACATCACTCGCCATCTACACAAATACACCTCTGCACCTCAAAGTACATACGCGCACCCGCCTACGGGAAGGGAGGCTGCGCACAACATCTACCACTCTCGGAGGATGGATGCATATCCACCCTCGTCTAATTATGGCTTCGAAGGCAACTCTGGGTCAGCCCACCACAATTGGGGGAACTCTGAACCCCCATACCCTGATTATCTCGGAGCTCCTCAGACCTGCGAGGATCTGCACGCTGTCCAGAATAATTCTTTCTCCAACACTTACAACCCTGGATGGCACAATCATCCTAACTTTTCGTAGTCGGGAAATAACCTGGATCCAAGACCTCAAGTTCAACCCCGACCACAGGCTCCGCATCCTTATCAGCCCACCCAACCAAGGCGCACTCAAAATTTCCAATCTAGACCACCTAAGGAAGATCAGACATCTTTGACTCTTCAAACCTTGGTTGACATGCAGAAACAACACAAAGATGAAATCACTGAACTTCGTAATCAAATGACCCAGCTGGCAAGTTCTCGCCAGCTTGGCACACTTTCTTCCCAACCTCTGCCAAATCCTAACAACATGTTGACCCAAAAACACGTTGTAAACCAAATCCAAGGTCAAACATGTTATACCCAACCAGTCCAATGACTCATACCTGCGTGTTTTCTCCATCCACCTCAGCTGTGCCAAAACACACCATGACTTACACAACCCCACCCCCACAACAACAGCAAGGTCCGACTTTTCCCCATCCACCTCCCCACCATGATTGTGCTATGATCAATGTTTTTTTGAAATAGAAAGGAGAGCTATTATCTTACGATAGCAGTCCGGAGCAGTATATTATATGAACACGTAAGGGAAATTACAAAAAGGATCCCCAAGAGTGTATGAGGAACCAACACTCTCTTACAATACTTTCACAACATACCGGCCTCTCCTGAAAAAGTCACTCATTCCTTGCCTTCCATACACACCAAATAGTAGCAACCATGTGAACATGAGGCTTCCCTCTCACATCAAACCCGTGCCAGATAGAATCCCACTCTGGTAATGGCTCCTGACATATTTTTCTCTAGATGGCATCAGTGACAAGGCAAGAAGAAAGGAGGTGATTTACATTATCAGTATTCATTTCACACAAAAAACAAACATGGTGATCAGTTCCCAACCTTCTGTGGCGTAGATCACTTGTGATTAAACCATCTCTCCTACATAGCCAGAGAAAGATTTGTACCTTGAGAGGAATTTTTAACAACCAGATCTTCTTGTCAACTGAATCACATCTCCATCCATCTTCAATGCTCAACATTCTGTTATAGCCAGATTGGACACTATAAATCCCCTCCCAAAGGTATTTGTCCTCCATTCCAGGCATAGGTCTAAAGCTCTCAAGGTCTGAGATAAGCCTTCTCCTTTCTTCCCACAGCCGGGTAGCTCTTCTGTTGAACTCCTCACCATCCAGATTCCAGCTGCTGCTACTGTAGGACCAGACCTTGCTGACAGTGGCATCCTTGTCAGCTGCTACAGCAAAAGCTCTTGGATAGACTCCTTCAAGACACCCAGCTCAGACCACCCCTCCTTCCAGAAACTGAAAGACCTGCCATCTCCAAGTGACGGTTGCAGCAGATGGAAGTGATCAGTCAATGCCTTAGTCACATATTTCCAGAAGGGAGAAGGACAGCTGGGCTGAAGTCTAGACAGCGTGCTGTTTAATGCTCCATATCTGTCTTTAATCAGAACAGACCATGGCTTTAGGTCGCCTTGCAACAGTTTAACAGCCCATTTAAGTAGCAGGGCATCATTAAAATGCTTCAGGGATTTAATCCCAAGACCACCCCTCTCTTTTGGATAGCAGATCTGATCCCATTTGAGAGGCTGCAAGAACCTGCCCTCATGTCTAGCTCTCTTCCAAAAGAACCTCTTCCTCATCACATCCAAACTTTTCCAAATGGATTTTGGTGCATTAAATATGGAAAATTAGAAAATAGGGATGGAGGTGACCGCCGAGTTGAGCAAGACAAGTCTTCCACCTTTGGAAAGGAAACTGCTATGCCAGCCATCTAATTTCACAGAAATCTTGTCAAAAAGGCAGTTCCAATCACTCTTCTTCATCCTAGAACATCTCAAAGGCAGCCCTATATATCTAATAGGAAGACTGATGCGGGGAGTCATCAAAATAGCTGCTAAAGTAGCTTGCTCCTCCTCAGGTAAACCAAAGCAGACCAAACCAGACTTATCTCTATTCAACCTCAAGCAAGAAAGCTCACCAAAAATATTAACCATATGATGCAGAGCCAATGCTTCATCCATGGACCCTTCAACAAAAAAAACAGTATCATCTGCATACTGAAGAATGGGAGCCAGATTATTCCTGCAGGATAATGAATATCCTCTAACAAGACCAGCTTCAGCAAGCTTACAAGTAAACCAAGCCAAGCTGTCAACTACCAAATTGAAGATCAGGGGAGCCAGGGGACATCCTTGCCTGATACCACATTGGGGCTAAATCCACGCACCACAGGGTTTTCCATTTATTAGAGGGGTGAAGGAGGCAGTGGTAAGACATCTTTTAACCCAACAGATCCAAGTAGAAGGAAAGCCCCTTCTTTTGAGCACATCCCACAGATAAGGCCAACTGATGGAGTCATAAGCTTTACAAAAGTCAACCTTCCAAAGGAAGGCCTTGCATTTTCTCTTATGCCAGCCACAAATCATCTCTTAGGCCATGATAAATGATTCTTGTAGAGATCTGCCAGGGAGGAATGCTGATTGAGCAGGATGGATCAGATCTTGCAAGACGGGCCTCAATCTACTAGCCAGGACCTTGCCAATCACCAAGTACAAGGAGTTAGAGAGGGCAATCGGTCTAAACTCCTGAAAGGATTCAGCACCCGGGGTCTTTGGAAAAAGAAACAGATAAGATCTATTTATCCTTTCAAAGCCAAAATTGCCACTTTCAAACTCTCTAATCACATCCATAACCTTAGTGCCCACAATGTCCCACAATTCTTTGTAGAAGAAAACTTGGATTCCATCAAGACCAGGCGACCCTTCACAGTTGAGATCCTTAATGGCCTTCAGGACTTCAGCTTCAGATATGGGTTCAATCAGGCTGGACCCCTGAATCTCATTAATTTTGGGTAGATCACTAGCTTTCATCCTCCAACTACCCCTACCTACAGCTCTTGAAGATTCCTTGAAATACCTGACAGCCTCAGCTCTGATATCAAATATGGAGGTAATTCTCTGCCCCTCTATAACAATTGAAGAGATCAGATTAGTTCTCCTAGAACTGGCAGCCAGGTGAAAGAATTTAGTGTTTGCATCCCCCTCACTTAGCCACAGCTGCCTAGAACGCTCCCTCCAATCCATCTCTAGTTTCAGGTCTTCTTCAATCACCACCCCCTGCCATCTCTTTCTATCTGCAAGGTCCAGCTCAGACAGATGAGCCACAGCTTCCTTGGTATCCAGTTCTTGAATCTTCAGCAAGGCCTCACGACGCTTCTGATGTCTAAGGACAGAGATAATATCTCCATATTCCTTCAGCATACCTTTCAAAGCCACAATCTTGGAAGCCAATCTGAAGGTAGCCGTGCCTTCACCCTGCTATGACCTCCACCAGTTAGCAAACATGTCTCTGAAACCTGGTTCCCTCAGCCAAGACTTTCTAAATTTGAAGTAGGAACCAGCCACCACCTGTTCACCATTGTCCCACACCAAGGGTGTATGGTCAGAGAATGGGCGTTCAAGACCACAAACAAAGGACATCTGGAAGAGATTCATCAGCTCAGCATTGCCAAAAAACCTGTCAATCTTGGACATGAGCCCATTACCATTCCTCCAAGTGAATTCAACACCTGACGAAGGAAAATCACACATTCCCAAGGCCTAGACCATCAATTGGAATCCAGTGGTAGAGCTGCCCACCACCCCATTAGGTTCGTCACTCCCCAATAAAGTACAATTGAAGTCCCCTCCAACAAACCAAGCCCCCCCATCTACAAAATCTGCAGCCAGGTTCCAATCCTCCCACAGCTCCTGCCTCCTCCTAGGATCATTTGGACCATACACACCTGTCACAAAGAAGACATTGTCCCCCTGGCCTCTTTTGAATCTGCAAGTCAGAAGGTGCCTAGCCACAGAAACCTCCTCCAAACACAGCAGCTGCTTCTTCCACCAGATGGCAATTCCCCCAAATCTGCCATTGGAATTGATCACCACAAGGTCATTTGCAAGACCTTCTCTCATCTCCACCCATGCCCTGTCAGACTCATAATCTATGTGTGTCTCTTGAAGGATGGCACAGTCAATTTCCCATTCTCGCAGATATCTAAGCAGAGACCCCCTCATACTTCTATCGTGCAGCCCACACACATTCCAGGTTAGGACCCTCATTTGGGAGTCAGGTCTGTCCCCTTCTTAGCTGCAGAAGCTCTGCCAACTTTCATCACAGTTGCAATGACAGATTCATCAACTCTTTGTGTAGGAGTGTGCCTTCTTAGCCTCAGCTTGTAGGGAGGTTTCCCAATCCTAACAGTAGGAGTCTTTGACTTCAAGTGCACGACATCAACCATAGGAGAGCAATTCTGCAAGTCCAAGGAATTCACAGAGGAGTCCACCAGAACAGAATCAGCAAGATCACCAGAATGGGCTTTTAGGTCCTCAGCCACAGCTTCATTAATCACATTCACTTCCACCCCTTCTTTAGCCACCACTGTAGCTACCTCTTGGATCAGAGGTATTTCAGCCACATCCTCCAGAGCTTCAGTCCTCATCTCCTCAACTCCCAAGCTCCCTACCCCATCTACCAATTCTCTACCTTTAGTGCATTCTGCCACCACCTCCCTCCGACTTTTGCCCCAGCCACCTTGATAACCCCTCCTGCCCAGGGTCCTAACTCCATCAGGCACATGGATGCCATGCACATTCCTGCGCCAAGATCACGAGAGCCATACCGCCCATCCATCAGAGTCATCGGCACGGGCGTCGGGGCCCCTTAGGCAGCTAGCCATCCTTGTCGGAGCTTCCTGCCCAAAGGAGAATTCAAATTTCGCCGGATCTTCTCTCCCTAAAGATCAATGTTATGAAAGAACAAAAACCCATCCCTAAGGTAGCCAATCTATTCCCCTATCCCAGGTCATATCTCACCGCTACAGTAAAGGATTGTCAAAAAGTGATATAACGGGACCTTTGCGGAATGCACATGTCACGATTCCACCACTTGATATCCTCACTCCCAACCCAACCTCACTGACTTACCCAGAAAGGAGATGAAAGAACAAACACTAGGAAAGGTAGTATTGTCTGAAAATATAAGTGTCATAATCCAAAACAGTCTACCTCTTAAGAAATCTGATCCAGGCACCCCGCTAATTCCTTGCAATATCGGTGATACAAACTTCAAGCGGGTTGTACTGGACCTGGGCGCTTCAGTTAACCTCATCCCTACCACCCTATTTGAAAAATTACAGATCGGACAGCTAAAATCCGCTCATGTCACTTTGCAACTAGCTGACCGAACCCTAATCACACCAATTGGGATGGTAGAGGATGTGGTACTTAGAGTTAAAGATTTTAGCTACCTTGTTGATTTCCTAATTCTTGACATGGAGACACCACAACAAATACAGGATATGCCTGTGATTTTAGGAAGACCATTCTTGGCCACTGCAAGAGCTATAATCAATTATGAATCAGGGCATATGACAATTTCCTCAGGAGATCAACATGCTGAGATTAATATTTTTGAGGCAACGATAGGAAAATGCTTGACATAACAACTAGGTTTTATACAAAACCTCATGACCATATCCCTAATAGAAAACCTAGAACCTGAATTAGAGACCTTTCACATCCTAGATGATGATCTAGTCAAGCATAATGACATGAGTACAGTGGAAGCTTTCACCTTTGAACTTGAGGATATACCCAGGAATGTCGGGAAACATGGTTATAGATCAGATTCAAAGTCCATGGATATGGAGACTTTTCGTTTTGAGGACCACCAGGAATCAGGATTGGATGATACTGAGAGTGACTTTCACCCAGAATATGAATCCTTTATAGATTTCAAGTTTTATGATTCAAAAGGCACTCTCCAAGAATTCACTTTTGATTGGGACGAAGATTATAGGGAAATTTCATTTGAAGACCCAATCTATGAGTCATTTCTTGAGGAGATAATCTCAAACCCAGAGGGAAAGAATCAAAATGACTCATCAGGTATCGATTTGATAGGTCACAGAGCACGAGAGGAACCATACATCTAGGATACACTAACTAGACCCATTTCTATTGAGCCTTGGAATCACCACAACCCTACTACAGAATCCCATGATCACTATACCTTCCAAATGTTCCCTCCGCAGAAACTCAAGAAAGATCATCCAGAAATGAATCAGCCTGACTTATATCAGAGATATTCTGGAATGACTCTCCACCATGCTTTGATACTTATCTGTGACCATCCAATTCTCATCCATCACGATCATATCATTGATGCAGTCAAACACCTCTCCCTGAGCTTATTGCGCCTGGCTGATGGCGTTAAACTCAGCACTTAACGGGAGGCAACCCGTTATCTTTTTGAAAAAACCCGAAACCCTTCTTGACATATCTTGTGCTAAACTCATATTGCACTTTAGGGTTCGTCCATTAGAACAGCCGACTCCACCTCTGGTACTCATACTAGAGCTTGAAATCGTTCGCAACAGTCACCCCGACCCGTCCGCCCACCTAAACCTATTCTAATGTACGATCTAAGCTAAACTCGAACCCACCTAATTTACAATGAGGACATTGCAAATCGTAGGCATGGAGGGGTATTAAAGTGCAAAACGCTGTGAAAATCACTTCACAAGAAAGGATTTCATCAAAAAAATTACATATTTCAAAAAAAAAGGAGGTTGAAGAAAAAGAAGAGCCATTTTTTAAAAGGAAGGAAGAAAATTAAAAAGAAAGGAGCACAAAGAAAAAGATAATTGAGCCCATTAGAAACAATTCGGAACCTCCCACCTTCTAGGTTGGATCGAATGATGAATTAAAACGTAAGGGATTAGTGGTGAATACCAACCATAGGCCTCTTGGATCTGTATTGGATTTAAAAATTCACGTACTTGTCAAGATTCGAATTAATCCTCAAGAGATTGGGGAAAATGCAAAGCTTATGTATTAGGTCTAAGGCTTAGGGAGTATTCTGCCCTGTTAACCGACCTCTGGTTTGCAGGACTCGGTAACTTAAGCACCCTAAATCACACACAGTCTGGTTCAGTGAACTCTAAAGATAAAACCATGCCAAAAGGCATTTAATCTATTCTAAAAAAGGTCTTAAGATCTAGATTAAGAGTGACTCGAAAACACAAGTTGATTTGGATGAGTTCCCGACGCGGAGAGGTGGGAAATTCCCCTCGAAGATGCGTAATGACATAGCGTCTCCTCGGTTCTTGCCTCCTAGGACATCTAAATATCCTACTGGGGTCATGTAAGCACCTTGTTCTGGTGCAGATGCCATGGGTGGGATTATCCCAAAATCTCAATTGCTAGGGTCTGGATTTAGCTACAGAACTCCATGGGTGGGATTATCCCAAAATCCCGAAAGCCAAGGTTCTAGGGGTTGCCATGGGTGGTGCTATCCCAAAGCATCGATTGCCAGGGACCCTACGAGGATTGATGGTGGGGACAAGGAATCCGATACAAACCATGTTTAGGGTCAATCCGAGGATGGATCTAAGGAAAAATATAATGAAAAGTAAAGAGAAAGAAATCTCTCCACAAATCAAATTCTCCTTCTATGTCTCTCTCAAAATGCACTGGCAAACTAAACCAAACTAACCATATTTTAAGCATAGGTGCTTTAACCCCTAGGTTAGTTCCTGCGAGCCTTAGAAACCTTCGCGGAAGACTAAGGCGAAAGCTAGTCAAATCTGGATCTGGATTGATACTTGAGTACCTCTACGCCTATTATTGGTATTAAAATCTGATTCCTAGAGATGCGGCCGTGTAAGGCATCCTGACGGTTAAATTCTGACCTAGATAACTAGTTCTATTCAGATGGTTTTTGCTAAGGGACTAGCAAAAGCTAGGCATGGGGGTATGATGGGAACACCATCATGAGCCATAACTAGCTTAGTTTAATCTGATTAAGTAAATAAAACCTCCTACATATCTTTCATAAGGTCTTAAGGGCACAAAACATTGATTTGAGAAGAAGACAAGAATACAAGGTTATTTCTGCAAATTTACCATTCTATCACAAAAAACAGAATAACCACAGGTTTTCTTAGGGTTTTAACAAAGATCAAATGTGCTTTAGAGTCTATTAAGAGGGTTCATATAGAACGAAACGAGTTTTCACGCGTTACAGGAATTAATGGACATCTGAAACCCTAAAAACAGACCTGCTTAATTAACTGAGGTTTCAATCAAGATAAAATTCACCTAAACCCTCTAAAATTTTTAAAAAAATATTCTCTAGGGTTTGGTATCTTTAATTTGACCATCAGAACCCGCCTTGACCTAAAACAGAGTAACAGATAGACTATTGCCCTAATTTAGATTTTTACATAAATTACCTAGTCAAACGAGGTCAAAACCAAAATCCAACTTCACCATTGGATTTCTTGGGCCCAAATTATATTTGTATCAAAATTTGGGTCCAATCTGAGATTGTTTCGACCTAGTTTGTACTTTGGTCCAAGTCTGATTTTCTTTATTTCACATGGCCCCTCAGCTTTTCAATTTCTTACAAAAGGCCCCCAGCTTCGTTGTCTTCTTCACAAAAGACCCCCACTACACCAAAATCCTATTCCTACAACTCTGACAAGCTTCATTTGGCAAGATCTCCTTAATTTCTTGACGAATCCTTCTCATATTTGAAAGGGGAATTCGTCAAGAAACCAACTTCCTTTTTAACCAGATCCGAAGTCCCAAAAGTTGCCCAAATCCTCATGCGAATCCTTTAAAGGAGTGGGTCTCCTATTCCAGTGACCTTCCAAGCTTGAAAGCTTGGCTTCCAAGCTTCAACCGACCCCTGCTACCTATATAAAGACTCTCAGGGCCTGCTCATCTTCCCTAAGCTCGATTTCGACCGGATCTACTCCAATTTCTTCCCTCCTAATTTGGACGAAAGGCTCCTCGAGCTCCGGCGACTCTCCCTACCTCTCCTCGTCGTCTGACCACAATACCGACGATAGATGCTCCTTCCTCGTCTTCCTCTGCATCGTGCAATACCAGCCGACGCCTCTATCTCCTTCGTCCTCGATGTCCAACCCCCACCGGAACTACCTCGTCTCCAGTGCCGACCATACCACAACTGGAGACAACTCCAATCCCTATCATCCGCTACCTATCTCGATCGACTCCTCAGCTTCTCCACATCATGACAGCACCTCCGACACTCCTCTTCAACTTCTGCACTGCCCTCTGCAACTTCATCTTCCACCTTGCTGGCGTACCACCAGTGAGCTCCAGCGACCACCACAGACCACCTACGCCGCCGCTTCCACACTCTACACCTCCGCCTCAACCTCAGGAGCAAAAGCCCTAACTTATTTAGGTCGATTACTCCAAAACCTCTGTCAAACTCACGCTCCTCCATCTACCCTCCGCAAGGTTGACAGGCCTCATCGACCACCTTCACGACTCGCCACCACCATTGTTGCACTCCACGACGTCCAACGAAGGTTCTGAACTATTTTGACTTGGCCGCAAGGCCGTATTCTTGTTTTCAGATGTCCTCGCTGGAGCTCCGCTACTTCTGCCATCGCCACCACATTCTTCAAGCTCCAGGTCATGCAGGCATCAGGTGTTACCTCTAAGCGCCACGGACGAGGCCTAGGAGCTGTTCCAAGTCTCCAATTATCACTGAGGGAGTCTTCTTCAACACCAATTCGACGCATCTTCATGGTAGCTTCCTCAATTGGGAAAGCATTGCAGTAGCAGCCCATGCGAAGAGAGAGGGGACTAATTTAGTCCCACCTCGTGGGTTTTAGAAGCAGTGCATTGGAATAAATTAAATTTGTGTCTGTGGCTTATCGCCTCAGACATAAGGGGGTGAGGTCCCCTCTTACCCAACACTTGCCTCGCCCGTGACACTACATGAAGGTCTGGCACTCACCCAATTACCCGCCTACGCCTCTCTCTCCTCGCTCACCACCCATTGCCGGTGAGCCTAGACCCGGGTACATGCTTGATCCGAATACCTGAATACCCGTTACTATGGAAGTCTTTGGGAGAGCGAAACCCAAAGAGAGAAAGAGAGAGAGAGCATGGGGACAGGGGGGTTTTGCTCTCACTGGTACCTGTACGACACTTAGTCGCGAGAAGAGAAGGAGAGCACCTAAAGAAAGAGCAAAGAAAGAAAGGAGAAGGAAGAGCCAAAGAGAAAAAGGAAGAAGAGACAATTGAGTCCCTTGGAAGCACTATAGCAGATGGCTGTTTAAGCCATCTGATACAAGCCTCCGTCGTTTGATTACATACATTTGAGGCTTTATTTCCTTGGTTGATAATGTTGAGATAGTTGCTATTATTGTGAGGGGTAATTGGTGATTCAAATCATCATTTTACCCAAATCTTTTTGCTTCATTGGCATTTGCTTTATCATATATATCATTCTTGCTTGGATTTATTGTTATACATTGATAGAATTATAATCTTGAGAGTTAATTGTCACTTGCTCCTAGCGAACGACCTTGGATTTCTTTAGAGTATAAGTATTATTTATTTTTCGCACTGATTTAATCTATCATACAACACGATGATTTTAAAACCCGTTTTAGAGTGACAAACAGGCAGGTAGCGATATGAATTGTTATCTTGACCGTTGCCCCGTAATAACGCCATCATCTCTCTCATCTGCGCTCTCTGCTACTCCATCTCCTTCCTCTGCTCCTTCGTGAATTTCTTGGCATCTTGCCAAGCTTGAGTTTGCTGGTAAAACTTTGAGGTGACATCATGGAGCTTTGAGTTGACATCATGGAGCTATGTCTGCATTTGCTGGACGATGGCTGCTATTGTTGACCCCTTCCGCCTATACCAGCTAGAGATCGTCTAACTTCTTCCCCCAGTACAAACGAAGCCTCCATGCTCCGGAGGCATGGTGCTCCTAAAAGCCTCCTCAGGTGTCATAGGAGGGTGCTGCTAAATGCCAGAAGCAGCGTCTGTAGGGGGGTTGATTAAGTTCATCATTTCTCCCTATAAATTACAATAATTTATTGTCATATTAAAGTAAGTATAAAAATTTAAGTAAATAAATAAATGTTACTTACATGTTTTGTCTGGTATGTCTCATGTATCTATGTTCGCCCACCGTCAGTGGTGGCCTTACTATGAGTACCCTCATACACACCAACCCGACCAAGCATGGCACCATCGTGTGATTGTACCTGTAAATATATTTTAGAGATTTGCAGGTAATAGTTGTAATTAGAACTTTAATTAAAAACATAAAAGTAACAAAATTATAAGGAATTACTTACATATTTAGCCTTAACTCTATCTTTATTAGTTTGACCCAAACAGTGGGTCTGTGGTGGAGCTTTGGCCATATTGGCTTTGTTTCTCTTCGCCTGATCCTATATAGATAACATATTATAATGGAGAACAATTGAATAATTTATCTCTAAATTCTATTAAAATTAATCGTAATTACCTCTATCTCAGGCTTATTCCAATGCTCATAGCATTCTTTCCACACATCTGCTACTATTGTAGGAGGCACATTCCTTAATGCCTCCTCATTAGACAACATTGAATTATAATACTAAATTATAGAAATAAATCATCAAAAGAAATTAATTAAGAAAATGATAAAAAATGAGAAATATTACAAATTTCATCTTTCTCTTCATTGTCATCCTCTAATCACGATGTCGTCTCGCAGCATGATGAAGAATGTACTTGGTGACATTCATATCGTCACCCCAGTCAAAGATCGCCTGTAATATTACAAATCATATAAATGAATTAAATATTAATAAAGTAAACTTATATATATATAAATAAATAATTATTTACCTCCATATTATGAATAAGCTGCCTCTTGATCTCCTTGGAGATTGACCTCCAGTTAAAAGAACAAAGGAGGCGAGCTCCTTTACCATCCTAGATATTCTGCTGGTGAAAAGAGGAAAATTTGGATCTTCTCCAACTTCGTTGATATGCACTTTGATTCTCGTCCCCTCTAGAAGTACATCTAGATGTGCATTTCTTGTTGGAACCCTTCCTTTTGTTTATTACCTAATAAGAAAAATATAAATATTAAAAGTTAAAATATTATCAATAAATTTTATTAAGATTTTATCAATAATTCATACTAGTGGAACCGGTCCTTGCCTCAGCCTGAGGGTCCTGCTAAGGTGGCCTCTACACCTCAACATTGTCCTCACTCTCCTTATCCTCATCCTCACCGCCGCTGTCACCCTCGTATGCATCCTTGTCGTCGTCACGGTAATGGGTGACGACCTCTGGCTCTGGCTCTCGCACTACATTAGTAACGACCCTCTTGCCCTTCTTTTGGTATTGTCGGGCAAGATCACTAAGTCTGACATATTCACGCTGTCGGATAAATGCGGGATTAGGTACCATGACAACTAGGTGTGCGTGGGGAGTACTTAGAGGGATGTACTCAGGAACGGATGGGGGAGTCTAGGTGTGGGGTGGTTGGGTGTGGGGGGGGGTGGGGTGGGCTGTGTATGGGGCTGCTGGGTGCGAGGAGGCTGGGTGAGAGGTGGCTAGGTGTGTGGGGGTTGCGTGGGCTGCATGTAGGGTGGCTGAGTCTCATCTCTACTCGCTGAGGTGCCCTGCTCATCCTCACCCCTATTAGCAAATTTCTTGACTTTCATTTGGATAGATATTAAAAAAATTAGTATTTGTATAAATTTTAAGAAATAAATAAATAAAAATAAAAATATCTGAAAAAAGTTCAGCAGAGTTTTCCCTATATTATGGATATTTTCCAAAATCCTATAAAATGGAAATGACACATTCTACATGGTATAAAATCACACATTCTATAGCAAAATATCAACATAAACATAACGGAATCTTCAAAACATAAACATAAACATAATGAATGAAAAAAGCACTTTGAATATTATTCCAACATAAACATAAATATAAAAGTAATAGGCTGCTCTTTTTCTAAGACATTGTTTTATTAGAGAAGTTAATTTGAGTTATATACCCCTAAATGATGATTGTTAGCCATTTTCATATATTATTTTCTTATCCCTAATTATAAAAACTTACCATGAAAATTTACTATAATTAGATGAATTTATATAGACAGATTAGACTCTTGAAGCTGACAACATGAGCCTAGAAGAAATATCTTGTTGCCCACAAACATCGTTCACATCTCCACGAATTTCTCCACTTTTCCAGTCTTCTCCTCCATGACCACAACACCATACTTTGATGGCTGATCACCTTCATTGTTGCAAGCATGGAGATGGGAAATTGTTTTTTTTTTTTTTGAAAAGGGCATGGAGATGGGAAAATATGATATAAGAAGAAGGCATCAATGTTGTAAAGATAATTATACCTTATATATCAATATCCATTGCACTTGCACCAACCTCTAGTAAGTGTTCTTGACAAGTATTTACTTTTACGTCATTTTCGACATCTTTTTGCATGTCAAAATATTCACGTGGAATTGTTCGTACAGGTATAATCCATCCATTTCTATTGTTGTCAGGGACGTAGAAGACTTAAAATACTTGACATGCTAATGTAAACAGTTCTGAAGAATGAAGAATTAGACGACTCTTATTCAAACTTAAAAAACCGTGTTTCTTATCAAGTTTGAATCCAATGCCTTCTTTAAACACGTCGAACCGATTACACTTGAAAATGACAACTCTATGGTCGTATCTGAAGCTCATCTCAACGATTTCTTCGATATGTCCGTAGTAGTCATCACAACCAGTGTTCAAATAGCAACTGACAACAACACCAGCATGCTACTTGGCCTTTGTATCATCTATGGATTTTATCCTAAATCTGAATCCATTTATAATGTAACCTAAATGGTAATGTCTATAACTCAACGGTTGATCCGATATTATGTTGAAGTCCTCCAACCATCGTGGGTCATTCTCTTCTTTCATTTGCATAACACGTTCCTTAAACTACTCGAGAAAGTCGATCTCACGTATTTCTAGATGTGAACACTCCTTAACTTCATTATAAAATGAATCAACTTCTGGAATCTTCTTAAGAATATACAAGTGAGTTAGACATCGATCAATTCCAGAGATTGATTTGTACTCTGTGTGGAGGATAGACCTTCTTGGAATATCAAATATGGAAAGACAATCTTCATCATTCTCATTGTACCCTCCATCATAATTTCTCTGTAATCGATTAAATCGATTGGCTGTCTCATCCATATACATGGCACAAAAGTTAATGGACTCTTCTATAAGATATCCTTTCACAATAGATCATTCGGGCTTAGCCTTATTTAACACATAATCTTTAAGTTTCTTCAATAACCTTTCAACTAGATACCTCCATCTGTATTGCACAAGCCCAGCAACTTTGGCTTCATTTGCAAGATGCAGAGTTAAATGAACCATGACATCAAAGAATGCCGGAGGAAATATCTACTCCAGTTTACATAATGTGATGACTATTTGCTTATCCCAATGCTGTAATAAATCAGAATGTACAGTTTTAGAACAAATAGCTTTCAAAGATGATGGAGGATAGACTTTCCTGGAATATCAAATATGGAAAGACAATCTTCTTCATTCTCATTGTACCCTCCATCATAATTTCTCTGTAATCGATTAAATCATTTGTCTGTCTCATCCATATACATGGCACAGAAGTTAATGGACTCTTCTATAAGATATCCTTCCATAATAGATCATTCAGGCTTAGCCTTATTTAACACATAATCTTTAAGTTTCCTCAATAAACGTTCAACAAGATACATCCATCTGTATTGCATAGGCCCAGCAACTTTGGCTTCATTTGCAAGACGCAGAGTTAAATGAATCATGACATCAAAGAACGCTAGAGGAAATATCTGCTCCATTTTACATAATGTGATGACTATTTGCTTATCACAATACTATAATAAATCAGAATGTACAGTTTTCGAACAAATAGCTTTGAAATATCGGCTCATCTCTGTAATTGAATCCACAACTGGATCGAGTAGCACTCCATGAATAGCTAGTGGGAACAAGACTTGCATGTAAACGTGACTGCCGTGACTGTTTAACCAGCTAATTTTCTTTTAAGCCTAATTTACACATCGAGAAAGTTATGAAAAATAGCCATCTAACACCCGTACTTCTTTCAAAAAGGTGAAAACTTTCTCTCATTCATCATTGTTTAAGCTGTAAATGGCTTCTGGAAAGTCATAATTGTCGTCTTCTTTTTCAATAACATGTAACTCTGGACGAATGCCTAAAGTTATCATATCTTTTCTCATTTTCACTGTATCCTTTGGACTATCAATTAAGTTAAACACATCCAAAATATTATCCATAACATTCTTCTCAATATGCATCACATCAAGATTATGTTGAATGGTTAGATCTTTCCAATACGGGAGTTCCATGAAGAAAATGCTCTTCTTTTTAAAACCCGTATGTTTCAAAGCTATTTGATCTTTCTTAAACAGATGACCTAATTGTTTATTACCAAGTTGTTGTAATTTCTCCATTATTTGAAAGCCTGACAACCTTGTTGAATTTGTACTTAGCTTATTCCTCGGATTCTTAGAAGAATATCGGCAACTTTTACTTTCGAACTTATCCTTAAACACTGCTGTTCGCCATCTATACTCAACTGGTAGGAATCTACGGTGTCCCAAATAATATAACTTATTGCTTTTAGGTAGTTAGAGATGCTGAGTGTCATCCGGGGGTGTAGAAACCCGAAGTTTGTTTTAATTACCGTTGAGTGAGTTTATCATAATCTTCACACCAAGATGCTTAGCATTTAGAGTCTCTTTCGAGTTATGAGTGGGTTAGGTAGCCGTAAAAAGTTACCAACACACTCTCAACTCCAAAAGTCCAAAAAAATGTGAAAAGATGAAAAAGAAAATAATAATATATGTATCTGTAAAGCGAGGATTTGGGCTGTTCGTATTTTGGCAGACACGCGGGCGTTGTTTAGTCTTTGTAAATCAGACCCTTAGTATATTTCCTCCCGTTGACAAGCAACAAATTTCTAAGTAATCAATTCCTAATTCTGTTTGAAAATAATGGGTAGGATAAACGTTGCTAGGGACTAGCAAGGGATGAGCATGGGGGTATGATAATTCTGCATTCAATGATGATAATTCCATCAACTAGGGTGAGTTTTGAGGTTATGCACACTAATAACATGTCATGATAAGCATAAGAGCACTGCATGCATTCCAAGTTAAGATTGCTTATGAATCAATGTTTAATGGCCATATGTATAGGTGCGTATTGAAACAGGCCTCAGATGAGCAATTAGAGTACACGGATGGACTCAGGTCAACGAATCGAGTCCAGTGGACTCAAAATCACTCAAATCCGACATCCGAAGCTCCCTCGATTGGCCCAAGTTCTAGCCATTGCTCATCAAATCAACGACCCACAAGCAACCATGTCATCGCATCCACCGCACCCCTCACCTGTGCAGCCTTACGAAGCAGCACTTTAAGCTGTCTGATCCCTCGATCGGACGGCTAAGAGCACACGCTTGCCCTCACCGCATCCACCGTGCCCGAGCTCCTTCAACGTGAAGATATGACCATTGGATCTCCATCCAACGGTCGCTAAGCATCCACACCAAATCTCGTCTCCGCGACCAACCGAGAAAGCAGTGCAACAGTAGCTCCTCGCCCTCACGATGAGAGGCGAGTGTTCGAATCGTGCCATGCCTCAAATTGCAGCCCAACGTGCACCGCGGATAATTCGAACCGTCTGATCAACGTCGAGCGATGTGTATGGATGCAACACGGCACGCCCTCAAGCGCCCGATGGGCATGCGGGTGATAGCGTGCGAGGTGCGCGCTCTACAAGTGTGATCTGAACCGTCGCAGGCAAAATCTAAACCATCCGATCTACAATCGGACGGCCCACAGTGCGAGCACACGGATCACAGGCACAGCTTGAGAAGAAGAACGCGTGCCTCAATGAACCAGCGGCCAGAGGGCTTCAGCGGCATTTTTGAAAGGGGTTTAGCGACGTCCTAGACGTTGCTAAACCCCCTTTACCTCATGAGAAGCCCTTTTCTCATATTTAAACCCCTTCAACCACCCCATTCAAAGGCATTCAATTCACACATCCTCTCCATACAACACTAGCCTTCTCCTATCTCCACCAAGCATTCCACATACACCTTGGAGTTGTCAAGCCACCGACGAAGCCCTCCTCCACCACCGTGGTCACCTTGCCTCCTCCTCTCTCTCTCTTTACCCTAGTTTTATATTGCTTTTGTTTAAGCTTTTAGCTATCGTTGTATTTGCTAACAAACTCAAGTTGCATGCTAAATGTTAATGTTGATGTTGTTTCTTATACAGCTCCCATCTTGTTTGAATGAATGTCGTGATTTAAAGACAAATTCTAACCCTACTTTCTCTCTCTCTCTCTCTTTCACTTTTTCTCGCAAGCAAACCAAACTTCCTATGACAATTAAAAGCAACAAAGTAATCCGATTTCACGCCTCCTTGTGTTCAACACTTGGACTCACCAACTCCACATTCTAAATTAAAATCGACATCGCAAACGCATACTACAATGGCATAGTTAAACAACCGCATTCCGCACCCATCATTTTTTTGGCACCGTTGCCGGCGAGGTAACGGATTTCTTTTGTTGCTTTCATCCCGCATTCGTATTCACATCATCTAACTCATTTTTCTCCCTCTACTTGATTGATTGCAAGAACTCGATGCATGGGCGGCGAAGGAGTGCAATTTGAGATGGTAGAGACAGAGTAAAGTGCTGCGAAGACCAGTTGTGAGTATCCCTTCACCCATTGAGTGTTTGCTTGCTTAAAAAATATAAAAAATTATAAAATCAAAATTGGCGTGGTGAATGGCTACTCGACCCACATTCCAAACTCATCACCCAACCAAAAAAAAATACACTCTAACGTTCTTGAAGAGATAATCTTTTTGGAGTGTTCTTCTTTCTTCTAAGTGGTGTTTGCGAAGCCGCCGTGATTTGTCTTGGGCCACACCACTCACCATAATTAAAATCAACTCATCTGGTAGAACTACATGAACACTAAGGTGAACTCACTAGGGTTGTTTCTCTAAGGACACATTATTTTAAAGGAAATCGACTTTCGCCCGTTGTGTGCAAAACTTTGTGTGCTCACTTGAACCTTGTTTGAAAATATTAAGAAACTTCAACCTTAAAAAGCACTATAGAAAGGACAAATCATTAAAAGGCACCACTTCTTAAAATCCTTTCTTGAGAACCATGTTTTGTTGAGTGCACACATATGCTCAATTAGCTAACTAAGAGGCATGACCCCAAACAATGCCTCATCACATATCCTGAGCACAAGCACTGACCTAGCCCTTATTAAAATGGGGTAGACGTGCCCTAGGCAGGACTAGTCTAAGTCTTGGAGGTGTGATTAGGTTTGCTAAACACTTGGCCTTCATTCCCTTTGTAGAATCTAGTGTCTAGGCTACGGGGAAGTGATAAACGACCGCGGTTGTGGGGTCTACGGAACCAGCGGTGAAAGCCAAAGGAAGAACCCTCCCCTCAATCCCCCCGAAATCAACCTGGCCAAACTAACATCGAGAAGGGTGGTTAAGTACCTGAATATCTAATCATTCCCTTGGAGGCTTCTAGGTCACCTAGGTCTACACTGTAGGGCCTAGATTTGTTTGCTTGGTTGTGTACACACAGCTCTCTCATCTGTTCTTCCCTTATCCCTCCATTTCTTCTGAACCATGAATTTCAATGCCTATCCATCTTACCCAAACTACCCCCAACATGATTTGTATGCTAATCCAAGTAGACCATATCCACAGCCTACTTGGGATAACCAACCACCGAGTTGGGGGTACAACCCAAGATATCCCTCTTGTCCCAACTATCCCAATTATGACCAACCTGCACCAACCTCTTATTGGGATACATCCAACATACCCACCCTGGGTATGATCCAAACCTTGGGAATCCTTATCTCAATTCGCCTCATGACGACTCTCCAGTTAGGTCCCTCCCACTCACTAACCAATTTGATGAGACCTACACTCTAGGAGAACACCAAGATCCCTACCCTTCCCAGGACTATAACCAAGAAAGGTCATCTAAATTCAAGGATCTCTCCTACTTGACCTTTGGATTGGAAGGGCTTCTAGACAAATGGAAATCAAAAGATGTTTAGAAACATAGGCAAATCAAGAATGATCAACCTTTGATTTGGTCCCCTAATGAAGAATTCAATTGGGAGGAAAACTTAGAACCTCAATTATTCTGGAGTAGGACTAAACAGAGAATGGTTCCTCTTGAAGAATTGGACCCTAAAAATGGTAGAATAAAGGACCCACCCAAGAACTTAAACCCCAATATAGATTCTAGTACACATCCTCAATCACACCTTCCTAGTCCTGATTTGAAGGAAGAAATCCAAGGGAAACCGAATGACACCCTGTCAATTCTTGATAACCTCCAGTTAGAATTACACAGACAGAATCAAGAATTGCTTAAAAAGCAAGAGGCAATGATGGATATGTTCCAACAACTGGAGGAAGAGGGCCAAAGAAAATTGTTGGAAACAACTCCGTTTATGGAATTTGTGAAGCAAGGCCCTGCCATGATCAATTGGACTACACCTATTTACCCAAAATCGGTTTAGTCCACCATTAATACTCCCCAAGAGTTGGACAACTCCATAGAAGATGTCATTAAGGATTCCTTAGAACATGATTTGGGGAGAGTTGAGGACACACATTAGGAGGAAACTGAGAATTTGGGGAGCAATGTCATGGAAGCCAAATCTAATCTCCTTGAGGAAAGTGATTTGGTGGAAAAGACATCCAACATTGGAGATGAGGAATGGGATTGCAATCTTGAAACAATAGATTTTGAATCAGTTGAAACCCCCATCACAAAGTTAGAGGAGGGCCAAGAGAAGGAATCTGAGCTAGAGGATGAAAACAGCCCTACCTCTAAAGCAACCTCGGACATTGAGTCTGATATGAAAGAGGCTGCAAAGAATACTCTTGGGGTCAAGGACTTGGAGGGAATAAGCCATGAAACCCTAGTTGAAGAAGAGATGGATTTTTCTTTGGAAAGCGACCTCATGCTTGATTTTAGGGCTCATTTTGAAACTCTTGATTTTGTTACATGCATTACCAGAATAGAAATCCCGCAACCCAAATGCACTAGAATTGATACACCTTTGAGGAATTACAATTTTATAGTGACACAAGCTAAGTATAAAACCTACATCTTCAGTGTCTGGCATTTTAGATTCGAGGTGTGCTCATCCACATCAACTTCTTTGCATGCCCGCAGACTAAGAGAGGAACAAACACGGGCATGCATGTTACATTTGTTGCAGAGTTCCTGCCCTTTCAGGATGGGCCTCCACCACAACCTAGCTTGCATCTGCAGACTTCTAATTTTGGATCTTGCTGATATCGTCTGAACCTTCTTGACCTAGAAAATTCGTGTTTGTGCATTATGACCAGCTGAAGGCACTAAACTCAGAGCTTCCTGGGAGGCAACCCAGAAGATTCAAGCTGATCAGGTACACAGTTGCACTCAGGTGATTTCTTTCTGTACCCCCTTGCATACATTTATTTGCCAATGAGGACATTGTCCAACTTAAGCATGGGGGGTGGTAAGTCACATTCTCTGAGTTTATTTTATCAGCTTGAATTATATATATATATATAAAGAATTAGGAAAGAGAACTTAGGCATTAGGAGTTTGTCAACCATAGGAAATAATACGAGAACGTAAACACTTAGACTTTTCAGGTCTTTAGGCTTAATCAGCCCAAGTGTCCACTAAAATGCGGATTTAACCTCGAATCCTCGCAACCTTAATTTACATTAACCTGATCAATAAAGTAGGGTGATAAGTATACGACTTATCGACCTGCCCTCTGACTCTGAGGGACTTTTAGTCTAAGCATCTGCACACATTTTTGCACTGACTCACTCATCAAAGATTTTAACAGAAATTGGATAGCTAATGAACCTTCTAAGGTGGAACGGCTAGCAAGTTGTCATGGGTAACAGGCCATTGGCCGGTTGTCTAGAGCCCAGTCATATGATCACTTTTTCTTATTGCCTATAGGTAAATCTGAGATCAGGGAAGTCACCTACTAAATAACAAAAGAAAAAGAAAGAAAAAAAGAAAAAGGGAGAAATAGAAAAAAATAGAAGAAAGAAGAAAAAGAAAAAAAAGATAAATAAGCCACACTTCACCGCACGAGTATGGCTGGCAAGTAGTCGTGGGTAACAGCCCATTGGCCGGTTGTCCATAACCCAGCTCACTAAATGCACGAAAAAGCCCAAAACACTTAAGAAAGAAGCGGGGAAGTAGAGATATACACTGGAAACACCCTTGTGTTGACCCCATGCAAAATAAAAGTAGGGAGAAAGCTACCGATTGGACAGATACACCTTCAGGCAAGCATTTCCTTTTCCGGTCACCTAGGGGCGTAAAAACCCGAAGTCTGTTTTAATTACTGTTGAGTAAGTCTATCATAATCTTCACACCAAGATGCTTAGCACTTAGAGTCTTTTTCGAGTTATGGGTGGGTTGGGTAGCCGTAAAAAGTTACCGACACACTCTCAACTCCAAAAGTCCAAAAAAATGTGAAAAGATGAAAAAGAAAATAATATATATATCTGTAAAGCTAGGATTTGGGCGGTTCGTATTTTGGCAGATACACGGGCGCTGTTTAGTCTCTGTAAATCAGGCTCTTAGTATATTTCCTCCCGTTGACAAGCAACAAATGTCTAAGTAATCAATTCCTAATTCTGATTGAAAATAATGGCTAGGATAAACCTTGCTAGGGACTAGCAAGGGATGAGCATGGGGGTATGATAACTCCACATTCAATGATGATAATTCCATCAACTAGGGTGAGTTTTAAGGATTTATGCACACTAATAACATGTCATGATATGCATAGGAGCACTGCATGCATTCCAAGTTAAGATTGCTTATGAATCAATGTTTAATGGCCATATGTACAAGTGGGCATTGAAATAGGCCTCAAATGAGCAATTGGACCACACGGATGGACTCAGATTGACGAATCGAGTTCAACGGACTTAAAATCACTCAAATCTGACATCTAAAGCTCCCTTGATTAGCCCAAGAAGTTCTGGCCGTTGATCTCAAGCAGCCACGTCACCGCATCCACCACGCCCCTCACCCATGTAGCCTCACAAAGCAGCGCTTTAAGCCGTCCATTCCTTCGATCAGACGGCTGAGAGCTCACGCTCGCCCTCACCGCATCCACCGTGCCCAAGCTCCTTCGACATGAAGATCTGACCGTTGGATCTCCATCCAATGATCGCTAAGCATCCCTGCCTAATCTCGTCTCCGCGACCAACCGAGAAAGCAACGCAACGGTAGCGCCTCGCCCTCGCGATGAGAGGCGAGCGTTCGAATCGCGCTGCGCCTCAAATCGCAACCCAGTTCACATCGCAGATAATTCGAGCCTTCCGATCAACACCGAGCGGTGCAAATGGATGCAACACGATGGGCACGCACGCGATAATGTACGAGGCATGCACTCCGTAAGTGCGATCTGAACCATCGTCGCGGGCGAAATCTCAACCGTCCGATCTTCGATCGGACAGCCCACAACGCGAGCACATGGATCGCAGGCGCGGCTTGAGAAGAAGAAGAACGCACGCCTCAACGAACCGGCAGCCAGAGGGCTTCAGCAACTTTTTTGGAAGGGGTTTAGCGACATCCTAGACGTTACTAAACTAGGACGTCGCTAAACCCCCTTTACCTCATTTAGAAGCCCTTTTCTCATATTTAAACCCCTTCAACCACCCCATTCAAAGGCACTTAATTCAGACACCCTCTCCATACAACTCGAGCCTTCTCCTAGCTCCACCAAGCATTCCACATACACCTTGGAGTTGTCAAGCCGCCGACGGAGCCCTCCACCACCATGGCCGCCTTGTCTCCTCCTCTCTCTCTCTTTACCCTAGTTTTATATTGCTTTTGTTTAAGCTTTTAGCTATTGTTGTATTTGCGAGCAAACTCAAGTTGCATGCTAAATGTTAATGTTGATGTTGTTTCTTATATAGCTCCCATCTTGTTCGAATGAATGTCATGATTTAAAGACAAACTCTAACCCTACTCTCTCTCTCTCTTTCTCATTTTCTCGCAAGCAAACCAAACTTCCTGTGACAACTAAAAGCAACAAAGTAATTCAATTTCACGCCTCCTTGTGTTCGACACTTGGACTCACCAACTCCACATTCTAAATTAAAACAGGCGTCATGAACGCATACTACAATGGCATAATTAAACAACCGTGTTCCACGCCCATCAGCATCATATGTACGAATGTCGTTACACCACAACAGTTTCAGTTCATCTATCAATGGTTGAAGATAAGCATCAATTGCATTTCCCAGCTGCTTTGGTCCGGGGATGAGGAGGGTCAACATCATAAACAACGATTGCATACAAAGTCATGTAGGTAAGTTGTAAGTTATCATTACGACTAACCAAATTGAATAGGGTGGGTACATGTTCTTGAAAGGATTAGACCCATCACTTGCAAGACCCAATCTAACATTCCTTGCATCCTCCACAAATGCTAAATGAGTGCTGTCAAACATTTTCCACTCTTCTGAATCTACAGGATGACGAATGCAACCATCTCATGACATATTATCCTTATGCCATGTCATCAAATTTGCAATTTTATTTGAAATAAAAAGGTGTCCTAGGAATCAATGGAAAGTAACGTATAACCTTCTCCGGCTGTTTTTTGGCCCTTGTATTTAGTGGATTTACTACTTTAAATCTCTCAACACTGAAATTGCACTAGAGGGGGGTGAATAGTGAAATTATATAGTATTGTAATACAACAAATTCAATCACACAATATACTCAATTATTTTTAGGTGGAAACCCAAGATGGGTGAAAACCACCACCTAAGCCAATCTCTTGACTTAGGATTTTCGATCACAAGGTGATCAATCCACTAACCACACTACTTAAACGAGGGTAGTGTACCTCAATTACAATTCCCACCTCCGATCCCTAAACGGAGGTTTCTCTCTTCAAAATGAAGAGACGGGGACCCGACAGGCCGGATACCCAAAATACAGAAATTAACAAGTAAAAATAACACCTATAGAGCACCCCAATAATTTAGTTGCTTTCTTATCTACTAAGCATGAAAAGAACTCCCTGATGATTTGCAGAACGGAGCGAGCCGGGAGTATGGATTTGCCCTTTGATCAGAGTATTAGCACAGCACAAGGGCAAGATGGAGCTTAGAGTAGTGAGCAAGAGATTTTTCTAATGGAATTGTATCTCAAGAGGTGTGTTTTGCCAAAGAAGAGTTGTAGTCTATTTATAGGCAAGTTTGGAACCTTCAAGAACACTTGGGAGAGCTCTTCTAGCCGTTGGAGACAAATCCCAAGAGTTTAGGACGAAATCCACACAAAATCAAGGCAATGATGATTCTGACAGCAACATCAGACGTCTAATGATAGGATCAGACGTCTGACAGGATGTCTGATTTTTCCTATGGTCGTCTAATATTGCAGGACATCCTTAACTGACTCTATTAGATCAAAAGAAGGACGTCTGATATTATATCATAAGACGTCTGATTATTTCATTGGATGTCTAATGAATGGTGCATTCGTTCCTGTTATCATCGGATCCAAACAGGGTTCTAGGTTTAAAGGATCAGACGTCGTTACGGACGTCTGAGGACATTACCAGACGTCTGGAAACCTAAATACTCTTCCTTGCTACTTCTGCCAAAAGATTATGTGGCCGTAGAGAGATACGCACAGAAAATCATGGCCAACAGTTCAAAGACAGACGTCTGGAAGTGTGTCAAGATGTCTGGAAATTGTTTTTGCCTACGGAAAGTCTAACGGTTAGTATGAGGACGTCTGGGTAAAGAATTAGACGTCTGTGAACGGTTATTGACGTCTGAAAGTGAAGTCCTTCGACTGATGTTTATGAGGAGACGAACAAAGGCAGAAATATTTGAAATTAGACGTCTGATACACATGTCAGACGTCTTATGATGGAAAATCAGACGTCTGGACTTTTTACTGGACGTCTGATAAAAGTATAAGTGTTGGGTTTTTGTTTCTAATTTATCCTAAGTGTAGAGAGCCTAAGTTAGCTATTTATAGGTTATGTTTGGGGGCTCTTTACAATATTTCTAGACTCAAATAAGATGAAAATTACAACCTTTGAAAGTTTACATGAAAAAAGCCTAAGACCTAATACTTATGCTACTCGTCTTCACGCTTTTAATCTCCCGTCTTGGAAAGCTTTTTGAAATCCTGCAAATATGTTATTATAGAGAGAAAACAATATGCTACGCTTTATTTATTATTTCATTTTCTACATTTTGTAAAATCATCAAAATATTATATATGAGTAGTTGAACTAACAATCTCCCCCTTTTTGATGATTTTCAAAATATAGCTGTAGGTTCCTCTTTCCTCCCCCTAAAGGTTGTACTTGATAGCCTTTATCTATTTAAGAAGGTTGTTTTTATATTATTCCTTAATTTCTTACCTACATTCTTCTCCCCCTTTTTGAATATCATCATGAAGGGTTGTTTAAAGGGAGTCAAAATCCAAAGTACATGAGTGATATCTACAAAGTAGAGTGCGTGACTAAAATTGCATGTTTAAAAGATGACAAGGCATTAAGGAAAATTGATTAGGAATAGAAATATTTAAGCATGGACTAGCTATTTGTTCCCAAAAATATTAAGTACAGGGTCAAGGCCCCTTAATACAAACTTAGAATAAAAGATAGAAAAATAGAAACACTAAAACTATTCTTCTTGATCTTGGCGGCGGCGGCGGCGACGAGCGGGTCCTTGTCCTATCTGCAAATTTTGAACATCTGATCTAAGTTCGTCGATGTCGCGTCGCATGCTTCCCATGTAGGTGTACATCTCGTCGGTTCGACGCAGCAGGAGGGAGATGCCGGAGGAGAGGGAATCTGTGGCTGGATCCCATGCTTCATCAAAGCTCGAGCGGGGAGCTTCTATTTGAAGGGGCCGTGGTTCATGGAAGTCTGGAAAGGGTGGAAGGGGCTCTTCTTCCATGGGTTCGTCGGCGGGCTCAAGATGTTCTCTAAGTATATGCATCTTGGCGGCTGTGGCCCGGTTGTAAGGCTCAATTTTCTTGTCAACTGCTTGGTCAGTTATGGAAATCCGATGGGATGAAAAGATTTTGGATAGAATAGACCCAAACGGAAGTGATGCCCCATGGTCCTCATTCATGACGCGAACAATGAGGCAGCAATAATTGAAAGGAATATGACGAACGGCCGCAAAAAGGAGCGCCTTGTGTTGGCGCGAGATGTAATCAAAACCTCCCGATTTGTTTAGGAGGTCCCACCCAAAAATGCGAGAGAGTAGACGTGGAAGGGGTTTGAGATTTTTGCACGGTAGAGTGCCAAGGTTTTCAACATATTTTTCTGGGAGAACTAACTCTTGATTGATGATTTCTGGGTCGTATTGCCTCAGAATGTCATTGAAATCATTTCCCTCATTGGGGATGGCTAGAAGGTCGGAGATAGTTTTGGATGTGATGTGTATTTCGCGACCAAATAGGCGGGTATGGAGTTCAAGTTCATCGTTGCTGTAGTCCTCAACGATGTTGGCATAAAAGAGACGGCAAAGATCAGGGAACACACCAAGAGTTCCAATGCCGGAGTGGAATTGACGGTCAAAATATTGGAAAAGATGGAGAGTTTGGAAGTGTTCCCGAAGGTTCAAATGGGCAAAATCATTCCAAACAATAAAACGAGGGCATTTAACTTTGGCATTCGCGAAACGACGAAATCGCTGCCTAGCGATGTCACCCCGCAATTGATCTGCCAAATAAGTGGAAGAGGAACTGGAAGATCCCTCAACTTGCTTCCTACGGGGAGGCATATTTGGTGGAATGGGTGGTTAGGTTTATGAAAAATGAGTGGTGCGTTGAGGATAGAATACCTGCAAAAAAGAAACAACCATTCAACCAAACAGCATTCACCCAAAACATAGTTTCAAACACTGCAATCATCATGAAAAAATATGTGGCAGTATGCCTTGAGGCAATACAACCTGCCATGTAGTTGTGGCAATATACCTTTGGATGCAAGCCACTAAAATGTCGGCTTGATCCTCATAAGGTAATACCCTTGCCATGGAAGATGCAGCTAGGGCTAATAGGGTTTTCTTGACCAAGGGTTAGGGTTCTAAGGCTAATAATGATATGAAATGCACATGTAGGTCAAGTGAATCAAGAAGGAGAACTAGATGCTACAGGATGCTGCAAGGTCGTGGGTAAAAGATCATGGAGGCGCCCAAGGAGTGGAGAGGATATACCCACGGGAGGAGGGAAGCCTCCCAATGCGCGGTCGAGAGGCAGGGAGGACGCGCGCAGAGGAGCAGCAGTTCCGTCAGTCGTCGAAGAGGCGCGACGGTCGTCTGGCTGCGAGCAGAACTTCGCCAACTGCTGCTGTGGGCTGTCGGGTGTGAGGGAGAGCGGCGCGCAGATCTTGTGTGGGGTAGGGATTTTGGACAGGAGAGTGGGACCTTTGCGAAGGGGATCTTATATCCCAAGGTCACCGAGCAAGTCTCCCCCTGAGGTTGGGGAGATTTGCATTTCAAACCGTCCAGAGAAAAGCCACGACGCGCAGATTTTTCCCCGATCAGACTTCTGTCAACGATGTCAGACGTCGGGATTTGCCAGAGGGATTTTAGCCCATTTCAGGGAGATGTCTGTTTTATTCATCAAACGAATAATCAGACGACTAATTCTAATATAGACGTCTGATTTCTGCAGGAATCCTCCCCAGCAAAAAGATTTATTCTCCAGGTTGTCGTCTGATTTCTTACTCAGACGGCAATGAAGACGTCTAAATTTAATATTAGACGTCCGATTTCTGCAGACAGACCTTCCTGGATTTTCGTTTAAAGTTACAGGGTCGTCCGCTTTTCCTGTCAGACGATCCCTACGACGTCTAGCCACATATTCAGACGTCCGACAGGCAGTACATGTTCTGTCTCCGAGATAGACGTCTGTCAACACATTTGGACGACAATTCAGACGTCTGTGTGGTGTACCAGACGTCTGATATGACTGTTTTGTTATATAAAATCGTCGTATGTCCCAGATGTTTAGACGACGAATTTTAATGTATAAGACGTCTGATTATTTAATCAGACGTCTGAGATTGGACAGAGTGTGCATTTGGATGTTTGAATGAAGGCTTAGTGAAATCAAGGTTCAATCTATGCTCATGACAAAAGAGGTTCCATTAAATCACTAAATTCTTCAAATATCACTTAGCTTACATATGCCTAGTTTCCTACGTATATAATTAAAGCGATCATAATTCAAAGGTTTAGTGAAAATATCAGCTAATTGCAGTTCAGTACAAATAAATTCAACTTCGATTTCTCCCTTAAGTACATTGTCTCTCAGGAAGTGATGTCGAACATCAATATGTTTTGTGCGAGAGTGATGTACGGGATTTTTCAAGAGGTTGATAGCACTAGTATTGTCACATAATATTTTTATCTTATTAAATATCAAGTTAAAATCCTTCAAAGTACTTTTCATCCAAAGCACTTGGGAACATGCTAGTGCAGCGGCTATGTATTCAGCTTCTGTAGTTGATAAAGCTACACTAGATTGTTTCTTTGAGAACCAAGAGACTAGTGATTCGCCTAAGAATTGGCACGTCCCACTAGTACTCTTCCTATCAGTGCGGCTACCTGCGTAGTCCGCATCGCTATATGTAACTAAGTTGAATTGTGGACTCCTAGGGTAGAATAAGCCATAATCAGATGTGTCAACTAGATATCTAAATATTCGTTTTACAGCATTTAGGTGTGATTGTTTAGGATTTGATTGAAACCTAGCGCATAAGCAGGTACTAAACAAAATATCAGGTCTACTGGAAGTTAAATACAGTAAAGATCCAATCATGCTACGATAGAGCTTTTGATCTATGGGCGTACCTGATTCGTCCAAGTCTAAGGAAGTTGTGACACTCATAGGAGTGCTCTTCCCTTTACTTTTGTTCATATCAAATCTCTTCAACATCTCCTTTGTGTATTTAGATTGACACACAAAGGTTCCAATTTCGAGCTGAGTGATTTGCAAGCCCAAGAAAAACTTGAGTTCACCCATCAAACTCATTTCGAATTCTTCCTGCATAATTTCTGAAAACTTTCTACACATAGATTCATTAGTAGCACCAAATATAATATCATCTACATATATTTGAACTAATAAAATGTCTTTTCCTTTTCTTTTAATGAATAATGTGGAATCAGCTTCCCCTATAGAGAATTTTGCATTTAACAAGTAGTCTTTGAGCCTTTCATACCAAGCTCTAGGAGCTTGCTTTAGACCATATAGTGCCTTGTTTAATTTGTAGACAAAATGAGGCTTATCATGAGACTCAAAACCAGGAGGTTGTTTTACAAAAACTTCCTCCTTAATGAATCCGTTAAGAAACGCGCTCTTAACGTCCATTTGAAAGAGTTTAAAGCCAAGAAAGGCGGCATAAGCAAGAAGCATGCGAATTGATTCGAGTCGAGCTACGGGAGCGTAGGTCTCATCAAAATCAATTCCTTCTTCTTGGTTGTACCCTTGTGCTACCAACCGAGCCTTATTTCGAATAACTATACCGGATTCATTCAACTTGTTCCGGAATACCCATTTGGTACCTATTACCGTTTGCCCTTCAGGCTTAGGTACTAGATCCCAAACTTCATTCCTTTGGAATTGGTTGAGTTCCTCCTGCATGGCCATCATCCAAGTTTCTTCGGAGCATGCTTCCTCGACACTCTTCGGTTCAACTTGAGATACAAAGGCGGAGAGACCAAAGGTGCAACTAAAACGAGATCGGGTTTTAACGCCATCAGAAACACTTCCAATGACTTGACTTTCGGGATGATCCCTTTGATATATCCAATCTTTTGGAAGATTATGGATATTGGAGTTTGGAATGTTAGACACATCAATAGTAGAATCATCTTCATCATCCATATTGACTCGGTCAATGGAGGAATGAGGAGATTCATCGAAGGAGACATGAAGGGTTTCCTCCACTATTAATGTGGTCTTGTTAAAAACCCGATATGCCTTACTACGTGAGGAGTAACCAATAAAGATGGCTTCTTCACCTTTGGCATCAAATTTATCTAAATTAGAGCGGCTATTCAAGACAAAACATCGACTTCCAAAAACTTTAAAATAACTAATTTTGGGTATTTTCCCATAGTATAGTTCAAAACAAGTTTTTCGCAATCCGGATCGAATTAAGGTGCGATTTAACACGTAACAAGCCGTGTTAACCGCCTCAGCCCAAAAGTACTTCGGTAACCCCGAGTCTATGAGCAATGTTCGAGCACACTCTTGAAGAGTACGGTTCTTTCTCTCAACCACCCCATTTTGTTGAGGTGTTCGAGGAAAAGAGAACTCATGAGCAATACCATGCTCTTGACAAAAATCATCAAACAAGGAATTTTCAAACTCGCCCCCATGATCACTACGGATACGAGTGATTTGGTAGCCTTTTTCAGTTTGAATTTTCCTACAAAAAATAGAAAAGACGGAAAACACTCCTTCTTTAGATCTCAAGAAGGAGACCCATGAAAACCTCGAAAAATCATCTACAATTACAAGGCAATATTTGCATCCACTAAGGCTCTCATATTTTGTTGGTCCAAACAGATCTAGGTGAAGTAGTTCTAAAGGTCTTGATGTGGATATAACTTCTTTGCTTTTAAAACTAGATTTTATAATCTTACCTAATTTACATGAATCACAAATAAGCTCATTTAAAAATTTTCTTTTAGGAAGACCTCGGAGTAGTTCATGTTTAGCTAATTTTTGAACCAGCTTCATATGAACATGTCCTAGTCTTTTATGCCATATACTTAACTCATCATTTGCTATAAGACATTCATAAGTGCCATTTTTATCAAATTCTACAACATAAATGTCTTTAAATCTAGTTCCCTTAAGAAGGGTTTCATTGGTTAATGCATGCATAATTTCAAACATTTTAGAAGTAAACACTACTTTAAAACCCTTATCACATATTTGACTTACACTTAAAAGATTATGTTTTAGTCCTTTAACTAGAGAAACATTTGAGATGGGAGAGAGAGGGTTACCTATTTTACCAAGGCCAATAATATGGCCCTTGTGGTTGTTGCCAAATGTAACTGTTCCTCCATCCGTAGGTTGGAGGTCCAAAAATAGGCGCTTGTCTCCTGTCATATGTTTGGAGCATCCGGAGTCCATCACCCATCGGCCTCCTTGGTGGTGGAGGTTTCCTTGTCTTCCTCCTTGTAGACCTTCTTCCTCCTACAAAAGATCTTCGATGGTGACTTGGTGTTTCTATAGGTCTTTCTAATTTGAGTCGTCCATCCTTCATTTTGTATATCCAATTTTTGACACTATGATGTCCTTTCATCCCTACAAAACAAAGTGAGAGTTGTCTTTTCGGTATCCATTGTAAAGTGGATCCGTATTTGTTAGTGTTCTCCTTTAGAGGAGGGTCCTTTTTCGGCTCACTTTGACTAGGCTCATAAAAGCCTAATCCAAATTTACTTGAGGAAGGTTTTTGATGGGCAATGAGTTTGTTCAAGTTATCTTTCCCCTTTGTAAATTTGGCTAGGTCCTCAAGAAGTTGGTTTGACTTTTCTTTGAGATGATTTATCTCTATTTTCATTATATCTAGTTTATCTTCTAATGCCCTAATCTCTACTCTAAGTAAGCCATTTTCATCCTTTTTAAAAGAGTTTGATTTTTCAAGCACATGGATTTTGTCGAGTAATTCTTCTCTATCTAAAAATTTTTGTTCACTCATTACTGTATACAAATCATTTGTTAATGACTCTTTCTCAATCATTAGATTTCTTATTTGCATATTTAAAGCAGTGGTTTCTTTTGTAAGAATTAGATTCTTTTCTTCAAGATCATTGATTAATCTCTTATTTTCTAACTTTTCTTCTTTTAAAGCCTTGCTTTGGGTTTTAGTTTTCTTAAGATCTATATATAATGAATCAAAGGCATCTTGTAATTCATCCAAAGAGTAGGGGTTTACCTCAGGTTCCTCAGATTCAGACTCGGAACCATCATTTGTTGCCATTAGTCCCAAGCATGCCGTTTCTTCATTTGTTTCCTCCTCCTCTTCTTCTTCGGAGGTGGAGTCATCCCACGTTGCTTGAAACGCCTTCTTCTTGAATCCTTTCGGTTTGGAGATCTTCTTGTAGTCAGAAGGCTTCTTGGGTTTCTTCTCATCATCCCTTTTGAGTAAGGGACAATCTTTCCTTATGTGACCTCTCTTTTTGCAATTATAGCAAATTAGAGGATCTTCTTCTCTTTTCCTTCCCTTGATCTCTCTTCTATTTCTGAGAAACTTTTTAAACTTTTCAGCTAATAAAACAAATTCTTCGTCATCGGTACTTACCTCATCATCCGAAGTAGCTTTGAAGGCTAAGGTCTTCTTCTTTGGCTCCGATGAGATTGATTTCTTCTTTTGCTCCATTTTTTATTCGTAAGCCATGAGATTCCCAAGTAGATTTTCCATGTCTAGATCCTCTACTTGGTTGGCTTCTTCTATTGCCGTTACCTTTTGCTCCCACTCAGGTCCAAGGGAGCGAAGGAGCTTCCCTTGAAGCTCCCCCTTTATAAATGTCTTTCCTAAAGACTTGAGGTTATTCACGATTAACGTGAATCGGGTGTACATGTCCCCAAGTCTTTCATTCTCCTTCATAGAGAAAGCTTCGAATTCCTGCGATAACAAGTTTATCTTTGAGGATTTAACTTTAGATGTACCTTCGTGAGTAACCTCCAAGGTTCTCCAGATCTCGTGGGCGGTTTCGCATTGGCTGATGCGGTTGAATTCCTCCGAGCTGAGAGCGCAGTAGAGTGAGTTCATTGCCTTGGCATTCAGTCCAAGGTGATGGATTTGCTCCACTGTGTAACCAGTTTCTGGTTTCTCGGGAATGACGTATGCGGATTCGCATTTCTCCCAAATGGAGAAATCGTTGGCTTGAAGCCACATCTTCATTCTCAGCTTCCAGTAAGTGTAGTTGGTTCCTTCGAAGAGTGGTGGTCGAGTGGTGGATTGCCCCTCCAATGTGCTTGTGGAAATGGCCTTCCCCTCCATGTGATCTTTCCGCGGATGTTACTCCTGTAGGCGGAAAACTTGCTCTGATACCAAATGAAATTGCACTAGAGGGGGGGTGAATAGTGAAATTATATAGTATTGTAATACAACAAATTCAATCACACAATATACTCAATTATTTTTAGGTGGAAACCCAAGATGGGTGAAAACCACCACCTAAGCCAATCTCTTGACTTAGGATTTTCGATCACAAGGTGATCAATCCACTAACCACACTACTTAAACGAGGGTAGTGTACCTCAATTACAATTCCCACCTCCGATCCCTAAACGGAGGTTTCTCTCTTCAAAATGAAGAGACGGGGACCCGACAGGCCGGATACCCAAAATACAGAAATTAACAAGTAAAAATAACACCTATAGAGCACCCCAATAATTTAGTTGCTTTCTTATCTACTAAGCATGAAAAGAACTCCCTGATGATTTGCAGAACGGAGCGAGCCGGGAGTATGGATTTGCCCTTTGATCAGAGTATTAGCACAGCACAAGGGCAAGATGGAGCTTAGAGTAGTGAGCAAGAGATTTTTCTAATGGAATTGTATCTCAAGAGGTGTGTTTTGCCAAAGAAGAGTTGTAGTCTATTTATAGGCAAGTTTGGAACCTTCAAGAACACTTGGGAGAGCTCTTCTAGCCGTTGGAGACAAATCCCAAGAGTTTAGGACGAAATCCACACAAAATCAAGGCAATGATGATTCTGACAGCAACATCAGACGTCTAATGATAGGATCAGACGTCTGACAGGACGTCTGATTTTTCCTATGGTCGTCTAATATTGCAGGACATCCTTAACTGACTCTATTGGATCAAAAGAAGGACGTCTGATATTATATCATAAGACGTCTGATTATTTCATTGGACGTCTAATGAATGGTGCATTCGTTCCTGTTATCATCGGATCCAAACAGGGTTCTAGGTTTAAAGGATCAGACGTCGTTACGGACGTCTGAGGACATTACCAGACATCTGGAAACCTAAATACTCTTCCTTGCTACTTCTGCCAAAAGATTATGTGGCCGTAGAGAGATACGCACAGAAAATCATGGCCAACAGTTCAAAGACAGACGTCTGGAAGTGTGTCAAGACATCTGGAAATTGTTTTTGCCTACGGAAAGTCTAACGGTTAGTATGAGGACGTCTGGGTAAAGAATTAGACGTCTGTGAACGGTTATTGACGTCTGAAAGTGAAGTCCTTTGACTGATGTTTATGAGGAGACGAACAAAGGCAGAAATATTTGAAATTAGACGTCTGATACACATGTCAGACATCTTATGATGGAAAATCAGACGTCTGGACTTTTTACTGGACGTCTGATAAAAGTATAAGTGTTGGGTTTTGTTTCTAATTTGTCCTAAGTGTAGAGAGCCTAAGTTAGCTATTTATAGGTTATGTTTGGGGGCTCTTTACAATATTTCTAGACTCAAATAAGATGAAAATTACAACCTTTGAAAGTTTACATGAAAAAAGCCTAAGACCTAATACTTATGCTACTCGTCTTCACGCTTTTAATCTCCCGTCTTGGAAAGCTTTTTGAAATCCTGCAAATATGTTATTATAGAGAGAAAACAATATTCTATGCTTTATTTATTATTTCATTTTCTACATTTTGTAAAATCATCAAAATATTATATATGAGTAGTTGAACTAACAAACACCACATTGTGGACAACTACTCAACTCTGTATATTCATCTCTGTATAACACAAAATCATTTGAACAAGCATCAATTTTCTCATAATTTAAACCAAGTCCATGAATCTGTTTCTTTGCTTCATACTATGTCATTGGATAACCTTTCGGATCATTTAAAAGCTCTCCAATGAATTCAAGCACCTTGGACATCAATTTAGAGGTTGCTCTATTCATAACCTTCATCCGAAATAACTTCAAAAGAAATGACAACTTAGAAATTGACATGATACCGGGAGCAATAGGTTCGTCCGTTGCCCTAATAGCAACATAAAACTGATTACAAGTTTCCCCACTAGTCAGATCTTCAACTCCTGCTCTCATCTCATCAAGCATTTCATCGATGTCATCAACTTCAATGTCAACAGTTGTCTCATCGAAATTTATCGAAGATCGTTTGTCTTCCTTTGTTTGATCCTCTCCATGAGCAATCCAGTTAGTACAATGCTGCCACCAACTGTTGCAAATTATGTGCTTGTATACAATGCTCCTATCGTGTGAATATTCATTCAAGCATCTCCTACATTGGCAAAATATCCTATCGAACTTATCTCCTCGTCTAAATGACTTCCTATCGTCATGAAATGCCTAATCAAGAAACTCTCTCACTCCATTCTTATATCGAGACTAATTCGAGTTCCTCAAACTAATCCAAGACTTATCCATGATAATCTACAAAAATGAAATAAAATCACCCAATAATTATAATTAATTTGATTTCATAACAGACATTGTATTTTGATTAAAATTTTCACTTGATAGTCCATCCATGAAGATTTGATTACAACGTTACTTGTTACATGTAACCAGTGTCTGGAGAAATTTCGGCAGCATCTCCTCGCACTTCTCCAGGATACCCCCCAAGACTAACCTTAACTACATTCCCAATAACTCCCATTTAAGGGTGCATTAGGAACGTAGATAAGATCTGTTGGTATACCAGAAAAGAGCAAAAAGATAGTATCGAAATTTCTCCGTACATCGGTTCCATGTAATAAGTAACCCTAAGTTGTGATCAAATCTTCAAGGACCCCCCTTTGTTTAGAACTTCTCTGAACAAAGGATAATGACTCTTATGGCATGCTATAAAGACAAAGCTTCGTGAATGTAAGTGAGGTATACAAACACTTTGCATTGTTCATATAGCATGATCATAAGTGTTGACGGGTAAGTATTTTGACTCGATTATCCCCTCCTAAAACCTATAACCTAAGGGTTAGAATACCTATTATTTGACCTCAAGTGCATCTAGATTTGTACAAGTGTGTATATTTATGAATTCATTAAAATAATAAAATTTACAATACAAACAAATAATTATATACAAAATAAAAATAGATTCTTCCTCTCTTTCCCTCCCCTCCCTTCTCTCCTATCTCCCTGTCTTACCACTTCATCTCTACTCTCTTCTCTCTTCTCCCTACCCTTTCTCTCATCCTTCCCTTCATTTATATTCTTCTTTATGCATCTCTCTCCCTCTTCTTCATCTCTCGTCTATTTATTTATCCTCTCTTTCCTCTTTTCTCCCTATCCTTCTTCTCCTCCTTCCCTTCATTAATTCATATTTTTCTTTATTCATCTCTTTCCCTCCTCTTCCTCTCCTACTCCATCTCATTTCACTTTCCCTCTCTTCTCTCATTACTTCTTCCAAACTTCTTAAATTCATAAAAATTTTCATGGAAGAAATACAATCAAATAAACATTAAAAAATAAGCATCAAGTAGGCACACCCCACATTCATAAAAACATTCAGACATCATGATATCATCAAGTGGGTACATTCCACATTCTAAACCTAAGTGGGCACACCCCACTTTCTAAACCTAATTAAGTGGGCACACCCCACATTCATTCACAAATTAATTAACTTAATTTGATATATCTCAACATAGCGTGTGAATCAAAGAGAGGTGTCCGATGATCGACGCGAGATACTTGAATCAAATTATAAAATTTTATAAGCAAAAATTAAAAGAAAATTACATAAATTTAATTAACAATGTTGGGAGGGGGAGGTACTGCCAAGGGGATGGGTGAGGGGGGGAGGATGTTGGCTAGCTGGTGCATGGTAGGGGGAGGGGGGGTTCGGCTGGGTGGAGGAGGGGGTGTGGGGGTCGGCTGGAGGAGGAGGTGGTGGAGGTGGCAAGGGGAAGGGGGGAGAGGGGTTCACCTGGGTGGAGAAGTGGGAGTAGGGGTGGTCGCGGCTGAGAGGAGGAGGTGGGAAGGGGCGGTCACGGCTAGGAGGAGATGGAGAGCAGGAGGAGGACTGATTACAGAGCAACCGACAAAGGTGAGAGGGCCGGTCGCGCAGCTGGGAGGAAATGGCAGGGGGAGGAGGAGATGGTTAGGAGGAGGAGGAGGAGCATAGAGAGGGCAATCGGCGGAGGTGGGAGGGGCCAGATGAGAAGGGGAGATGGCATAGCTGGTGGCAAGCCGCGAGGAGGAGGGCGGCGGCTTCACCTTATGCAGGAGGAGGACAACAAGGGGAGGGGCCTGGAGGAGGTCGGAGGAGGACGAGGAGGAGGATTTTGACGGCCATGAGAGGAGAGTCATGCTTACAGAGGATGAGGCGGATGTGCAGTTGGAGGTCATCGTCGGGCTTGGGGAAGAGGAATGAACGAAAGGGGTAGGGTTCTACGGGATCACGCAAAGTGGTGCTAATATTGGACCTTAAACGACGATTCTATATAAAATCGTCCTCTCAACTCGGGTTAGGGTGCAACCTTTTCATTCCCAAGGGGAATTTTTGGGGATGACATACACGATGGTTTTCAATGAAAATCGTCATGTATGTCAATGCGATCACCAATAAGACGGTCTTAGAACAATCGTCTATAGATGTTGCTATGAACAACAGTTCCAATAAAAATCGTCGTTAACAAAATCATCATCTACATCAATGTGGGACCTCTGCACATAGGAGGGGACATGGAGGGTTAATATACACGAATGTTTTAATTAGAACCATCGTTTATATTATAAATAAGATGGTTATATAACTGTCATGTATATATTCTTCTTTAGACGATAGTTTTAATTAAAATCGTCGCTAAATAAGCGTCGCCAAAACCAGTTCAGGGTTAGGTGGGTTTGGTTTCAATCTGGGGGAGTCAAGGAATTGAGGTTCTTGGTACCCTCCCTAATAATAGGTCACTTCGAGTTGTTCAAAGAGGGGTGGTAACCTATATGCAATGTAATCTGGAGGAGGGTAAGGGTCAGCATATCCTTCTTGATTGTAGATCGTATTAGGTTATCCATAAGAAGGCGATGATCTATAATCGATGTAGCTCGGAGAAGGATAAAAATCACAATCATGATGTCCAGGGTTAGACCCTAAACATGGAGGTTCGGAATTATGTCCCCAATCTGAGTTATCCCAACTAGTAGATGGTTGATTACAGCATGGGTCAGGATAATAATCATCATATTGGGGATAAGAAATGTCAGGAGGGTAGGAGTGGAAATATGTGTAGGATGTGGAAGGATCCATGACAAAATGGGAGGAATAAAGGTGCCCTGCAATATAAACACTCAAACCTGTTCTTAGGTGGGGTAGCCTAAAGATCTACAGACTCCCAGAACCCATCTTGAGATGCAAGGAATGATTTGATCTACTTCTATCTGATCAATCCAAGCAGTTAGAGGGAGGGATTAGGGAGAAAGTTCTTCCCTTACTTTCGCCTCAGGTTCCTTTGATATCGCCCAATCGTGGTCGTTTGACTCTGCTTCCCTAACTAGACATCAGGTTGACCAGTAGAAGCAAATTACTCGAAAATAATCTCGATCTGGGCCCCGAAGAGCGAGTTCAATCCTTAAGGCCAACGTCTACTATATTTTAATTAAGCTTAGGCTTAAATGTACTTAGGAATGTGATGGCCCTTTATCTGGGTTGTGCCCTTAAATATTAGTTTCTATGTGTGTGCGTGCACAACCAAAGCAGGATTATTTGGATGAGTGGATTTTAGAGTTCAAATCTTACTTAAGTAGCTTTTATGATTTGACTTAAGGTGAATTCAATCAAGTTCAGAAGGCACACCAAAATTTGCAAACACGGGTGAAGATGTTTTCCTTTGAAATCAAAATAAAGTGGAGTGCCCGATATTAACCTTAAATGTTAACCCTAATGAGTAAGCTACTTGATGAGCTGGTTTTAGTTGAAGTAGTGAGACCCAAACAACTCAAACAATTGGCCTAATGCACCACTGAATTAGGCACACAAGTGGTTACCTAATCTGATTTCTACTCAATTATGCGTTGATGAATGTACCAGTTCCAAAGATCGAGTTACCGGTTGAGTATGAAAAATCAGAAGAGGATGTGTGCCTCTGTGGAATTTCTTTTTAGATTTTTTTTTTATATATGGAGGTGAGGTGGGTGAAGGTGGCAACCAAACAACCAAACTAAACTTAGGGTTTATAAGAGCTCCTAGGTTAATTAGGGCTTGTGTTATTAGGTGATGGAATGAAAACTAGTGGGTGGGAGGTGGGGTATACTTACAGAACCTTCATTCGCACTTTTCTCCAATCTAACCGCTCTGGCCCTCCTCGCAAGAGTACCTACAATCACAACAAGATCAGAGAAAAAGTAAGATAAAAGTTAGGAAAGGCAGAAAATGCAAGAAATCAAAGTGTGTTGCCTCCCCAACAACAATGCCAAAATGATTAACGTGATTTCTACGCTAAAAGTTTTGAGTTTGAAAACCTTGTCGTTGTAGTCGAGTAAAAAGTTGTCAAACAGATAATTTAACCGAAACTCTAATGAGTCCAGGATCGAACACAGGGAGGCATATGTTTGATCAAAATCTGTGTTTATATTTGTTGTTACAAAGTAGATTAGCTGGTCTACGCTAGCTATCTACTTAAAGAATAATTAATAGAAGATAGAGAGAGAATAATACAAATAAAGAGAAAATAGGGAGAGAATAAACAAATATTTCATAACCATGGATTCAAGTTCATTACATCTAATTGTTACACTAGAAAGCAGGAAATCTATACTAAAAAGTGATAAAAGAGATGGTGATGAGAAGTTATCCTTCTCGACGGTTGCTTGGAGGACGAACTGCATTGACGAGGTGCCTAGATGAGGGTGGTGAGATGCTGGAAGAGGGAGAACGAAGATGGAGGAAGGAGGATGGAGTAGGGTGACATCGCGGTGGGATCCGCTTCCCAAATGGCGGTGAGAGAACAACCACAAGCTCTCCACAAATGGGGCTGAAAAAGGAAAAATTACTTTTATAACTCTAATGGAGCATCCTGGGTTTGAGACGAGCTCGTAGAGCTTTGGAGGGGGTGAGAGAAGAGAGGAAGGGATGAAGAAGTGGAGGGCGTATGGCTTTATATACTTGAGGTTCAAGGGCAAAAAGGGCATTTTATCTTTCCACAATTAATTCTACTGCCTTTAGTGACGGATACGTGTGTCACTATAGACGAATGTCGCTGTAGCCATGCACCTCATCTCATCTGCTTGCTTCTGATCCAAACTCCACAACATGCCATGTCACCGCCTCTTCTTCTTCAAGCGTTAAAGCCTTCTCCCAAGTGTCTGCTAATCAGGACCGTTCAATTGAGTTCAAACAGTCGTCGTTGCTCGCTGATCACGCCTTTAGAACGTGCACCCATACGTCTTAGATCAAGATCAGTCATCCAATCACATGATCTGACTGCTTAAAAGCCACCTTTCATGCACTCACAAAGCACGTCTGATCGAGCATCTCAAATGCGCGTGAGAAGCTGCGTCATCACGCGTGTTTGCTTGATTAGCTGATTCAAGCCATTCACAGCCGATTGGACAGTCGAGTTAATTCCACGTGCACCTCTGATTGTGAATCAAATGCATGTCCCGTGGAGTGTGTAGTGTGTTCGACCATTGCACTAAGCCCTCCCTTTGGTAGAGTTGCGAGTCGAGGTGTTGAGAGATCTCGACCATTGGATCTCTATCCAATGGTTGAGATTAAACTTGCCTTGTGAAGCGTTGGATAGAGGATGGCGCGACACGTTCTTAGCCGTTGGATCTCGATCTAATGGCTAAGATTGAATCTTGATGGTGCCTTTAGAGGTCGAGTGGAGACTTGGGCCGACGTGGGGCAGTTGGGATGGCACCACGTGGCACCATCCTGACCGTCCGTCTTCTCTAACTTGTAGATGGTGCCACAAAAGTTAGATTGGATCGATTTTTCCATCATTGGGCTGCGATCATTGATCCGAACCCATCCGTGCGATTGGATTTGTCGTCTGAAGTTTGAATTTTATAACACATTGTCCCTTGACCTCTGATCTTCCTCAGACTACATCTGATGCTACAAAAATTCGATCGGGGCAATCTTGGAGTCGATGAACTCTGATCGTCGCCCTGATTAGATTCATATGGTTGGATCTTCAATCCGATGACCTGATAAATGTTTCCCTATTCCTGGCCACAAAAAGAGGCAAATTACTAGACAATTTATACAAATTAACCTAAATGCATGTGTACGTTCCCTACGGGAGAGGGTGAGATTTGTGGGATAAAATAGGACTCAAAAGTAAATGTTACATAACGAGTATTTTGTTATCATCAAAATAAACGATCGTGGTGCTCTAGCACCAACAGCATGATGATGCATGTTATGAAATATTTACAATGCATGATGCTTCTATGACACTAAGGACATGCATAAATTGACATTTTAGGCTATTTAGATGTATACACATCACCCACACAATGTTATGCAAGTCAAAGCTACCTCGATGTTTTTGGGCTGAGGCTATAAACACTGCTTGCTATATCCAGAATAGATCCTTGATCAGACCTATCCTAAACAAAACACACTTTGAACTTTATCATGGGAGAACACCTAGGATTTCCTATTTTAAGGTATTTAGATGTAAATGTTTTATACTGAATACAAAGGATAATCTTCATAAATTTGATGCTAAGAGTTCAGAAGGAATCTTTTTAGGTTACTCAACCAGAAGTAAAGCCTATAGAGTTTATCACAAAAAGAATTATGTTGTTGAGGAAACTCTACATGCATCTTTTAATGAAACCTTAGCTCAGCCACAATCTTCTCATGTTGATGATGATGAACACTTATGAGCTGAAGAAAACATCTCAGAAGATCTACCAAAAGATATATCATACATGAAGGATCACCCAAAGGAATTAGTAATAGGGGAACTATCTAAAGGAGTTCAAACCAGATCATTAGCCAACACCTTAGCTTTTTCAACCTTTGTCTCCCAACTAGAACCCAAAAATGTTAAGGATGCCTTTTCTGATAAATGCTAGATTATTGCAACGGAAGAAGAATTGAATTAATTTGAGAGAAATCAAGTACGAGAGCTTATTCCAATAGTAGACTCTCAAACCATTATAGGAACCAAATGAGTTTTAGAAATAATCTAAATTAATCAAGAGAAGTAGTTAGAAATAAAGCTAGATTTGTGACCCAAGGGCATAATCAAGAAGAAGGAATTGATTTTGACGAGACCTATGCACCCGTGGCTTGCTTGGAATCCATTAGAATGCTGTTAGCCTTTGCCACCCACATGGAGTTCAAACTCTTTCAGATGGACGTCAAAAGTGCATTCCTAAATGGATTTATCAAGGAGGAAGTCTATGTTAAGAAACCTCCAGGTTTTGAAAGTGTTCACCATCCAGAATATGTTTATAAATTACGTGAAGCTTTATATGGTCTAAAACAAACTCCATGAGCTTGGTATGACACACTAAAAACCTATCTAATTGAAAATTATTTTAAAATTGGGAAAATAGATTGATGTAAATATGTTTACACTACTTAAGATGTCTATTTATGCATGTTCTTAAGCATAGGATTGCATTGCATGCTATAAATATTGCATAACATGCATCATCTTGAATTTAGAGTAGTTTGAATAAAATGGAGGTTAATTGTCTCCTTTTATGCTCATCGATAGGGCAAACTTTTTATCGAGGCCTCGGATCAAAGATCCAACCATACAGATGTGATCAGGGCGACGATTGAAGCTCAACGACTCTAAGATCACCCTAATCAGGCATCTGTAGCATCAGATAGAGACCGGGGAACCCTAGAAGACCAAGGGCCAAGATGGTGTGAATCCACACTTCAAACGACAAATCTGACCGCATGGATGGATTCGGATCGACGATCGCAGCCTAAGGGCGCGAAAATCGACTCAATCTGACACCCATGGCACCATCTACATCATCCAGAAGATGGATGGCCAAGATGGTGCCATCTCAGCCATCCAACCGACCCTCAAGACCACCGCTGCCTCTCCAAAGGAAATCCAATGCGCGATCTGGGCCGTTGGATCTTGATCCAACGGCCATGAGCACGTGCCACTTAAAACATCCATGTGGCCATCTGGACGACGCAGCGCAACGGGCGAGAGCTCTGTCGCGAGCAAGCAGCACACGATCGATTCCTCGCGAGCCGGCGAGCAGTGCAGGCGAGCAGGCGCGATTGACCGCTCGATCGCGATCGAACGGTCGCGCGTGACGCGGGATCATACGCGGGCAAGCGCATGCTGAGGAGTGGGCGAAGGCGCGATTTAAGCCGTCCGATCTCGCGATCGGACGGGTGAGAGCAACTGGACGTGTACGCACATTACATGACCGGGCAAGCGAGCGGGCGCGCTCACGCAGCACACTACGGCCACGTTCGAACCTTTAGCGACGGTTTTATCGTCACTAAAGGTTCTCAATTAATGTTTTTAAAATTGGAATGACCAAAATGCCCCCACTCCTTGCAACTATAAAAGGAAACCCCCTCCATACGAAACTCTCATCCCTTCCTTCTCTTCTCTCCCTCTCCAAAGCTCAAGAGAAGCTTGTCCCACACCTGGGATGCTTCTCATGAGATAAAGTCAATTTTTCGTCCCCCTTTCGGAAGCGAATCCCGCGACGACGACGACGTACTGCCCCGTTCCCATTCTTCCTGCTTCATTCTCCTTTGTCCACCTTCGTCTAGGCATCGTCCCGTCCGGCTCGTCCTCCAAGCGACCGTCGAGGAGGATATCTCTCTCCCCATTCTTTTGACTACTTTCTAGAATAGATTTACTGCTTTCTAGAGTAGATTTCTACTTTCTAGTGTAATCATTTTTCCATTTTCTAGTCGTAAAATTTAGTGTAATGAACAATCCTTTCGATAATGAATTCCATGTGCATTCTATATCTCTTTTGATTTTTGTATTATTCTCTCTCTATCTCTCTCTCTCTCTTCTATTTATTGTAAAGAGTTAGATAGTTCTAATCAATTAATTTACTTCGTGACAAATAAAACAAACACATGCTTTTAAATCAAACGTCTGCCTCCCTGTGTTCGACCTGGGATTTCCATTCCGGTATAAATTTTATTTGTTGAACACGAGTTCTTTGCTTTCATACTATGACGACAGGTTTTTTAAAACCAAACACGTTAGCGTAGTAACCCGTAGCTCAACATTTTGGCACCGTTGCCGGGGAAGCGACGCTTTTTTATTTTTTCTTCGCATTTTCTAACTTACAAATCATTTACTTTACTTCTCTCCTTTCTTATTGTGATTGCAAGTACTTTTTTGAGACGAGTAAAAGTGGTAGATTGGAATAAAGTGTTGTGGAAGGTTTTGTAAGTTACCCCCACCTCCCACCCATTAGATTTCATTTCTCCACATAATAACACAAACATCAATCAACTTAGATGTTCTTATAAACTCTAAGGTTAGATTGTTTGTTGTTTGACACCCACACCCGCCCCAACCTCCACATTTAAATAAAAAATAAAAAAAAATCTCACAGAGGTACACAACCTCATCTGATTTTCAAACTCAACCGGTAAACCGATCTTTGGAGCCGGTACACACATTCAAACACATAATTGAGCAGAAATCAGATTAGGTAATCACTTGCGTGCCTAATTAAGTGGTGCAACAGGCCAATTGTTTGAGTTGATTGGGTCGCACAACTTCAATTAAAATCAACTCATCAAGTAGCTGCCACATAGGTTCAACTCTTAGGGATTTACCAGGCACTCCACATTCTTTTAAGTTTTAAAGGAAAACATCTCCACCTGTGCTTTCAAAACCTGGTGTACCAATAAAACTTGTTTGAAAACACCTAAAGTTGAATCCTAAAAGCTACTAAGCAAGATTTGAACTCTAAAATTCACCACATCAAAAGTAATCTTGCTTGAAAACCACTGGTTGTGTACGCACACACAAATCAATCAATCATTAAGGGCACAACCCAGATAAAGGGCCCATCACATTCCAAAGCACATTCAAACCTAGCCCTAAAAAAAATAGAGTAGACGTTGAACTTAAGGATTCGACTCGCTCTTCAGAGCCCAGAATGAGATTATTTTCGATTAATCTGTTTCTACTATTCAATCTGATGTCTAGCTAGGGGAGCAGGATTAAATGATCGCGGCTGGGGGATACACTAGGAACCAGAGGCGCAAGCCAAAGGAAGAACCTTCTCCCTAGTCCCTCCTTCTAACTGGTTGGATTGAACAAACAGAAGTAGATCAAATCGTTCCTTTATCTCAAAATGGGTTTTGGGAGTCTGTAGATCTTTAGGCTAGCCCACTTAAGGACAGGTTTGATTGTTTGTATTGCAGGACGCCTTTCTTCCTTTCATCTCTCATGAATCCTTCCACATATTACACGCATTCCTACTCTTTCCCTCCTGTTTTGAATTATCCTCAACATGACGATTATCCCGACTCGTACTGTAATCAACCATCAGTTAGTTGGGATAACTCGGATTGGGGATACAGTTTCGGACCTCCGTGTTTAGGGTCTAACCATGAACACTATGATTGTGATTTTTATCCTTCTCAGAGCCACATCGATTATAGATCGTCATCCTTTTATGAACAACCTAATACGATCTACAATCAAGAAGGATACACTGATCCTTACCCATCCTCTGATTACACTGCCTTTAGGTCATCACCACCTTTTGAACAATCCGAAATGACGCATTATTAGGAAGGGTATAATGAATCTCAATTCGCTAATTCCCCTGCATTGATCCCAAACCCGCCCAACCCTGAACCAACTCATTTGGTTCAGGGTAACCCGGTTCAAGATAAGGTTCTGGCTAACTTGAGGAATATCATACAATCTTTAGAAGTTCAACCAATACCTTGCATTGAGAGATTGGAGCCCCTGATTGAAATGATTGATGATTTGAACAAGTCTTTGTTGGATTGGCTCCAGGATGTTAAGGTGAGTTTCTACTTGGGAAGTTAGCGAAATTGAGGATGAGATTTGTGGTTGCTTTAGTTTAGTCATGGGATGATTCCCAGGATGAACTCCGTTCAGGAGAGCCAATGACAAAACCCGCTCAGGCACCTGTTGGAGGAACACGTGTTACGAGGCTGACCAGATTGAATTAGAGCAACCAATTAAGGATGATCTGATTTCTTCACCTAAGATCCCTGAGCTAGGGAACGAGGAAACGTATGTCTCCATGGATCAAAAAGTGATGGATGATTTTGAGACATACATTAATACGGATCTTGATTTCTTTGATTCTGATGGTGAAGATTCACGTTGCGAAGTCTCACGCGAGTTTACAGAATATGATTTCTGTGAGACGATTGGGCCTGAGGACTCTGATAGATCATTTGATAGCCCAATAATTGAGGAAACTGATCTTATTAGGGCTCACATTACAGACCCAGAATCGCATTTTCTGGAGGATTCAATTCAATGCCCTGACTGTCAGTTACACCCCGTTGAGCTTATCGATGATTCTATTTCTGAGATAATTAGGCCCAAGTCAATTTTGATTCAACCACATCATTTATACTTGGAGATTTCAGATAGGGTGATTAATATGCAAGAGGTCCTGGAATTTGACATGCTGAATGAGGAGTATAGGAGCTGGGAAATTTTGATTTGAGAAGTAAGTTCTGGAGGAAGTACAAGACTGAGTCGAAGGGTGCCTATTAAGCTGAAACCATCAAACTAGGACCCTTACGACATCTGTTTTGAGGATGTCCAACCTAAGCATACATCAATGATTATCCTTTTGAGTTTGAATTCTCTGTAACCTGACTTTTTGGTCTTGGGTTGCATCCTCATAAATCGCAGGCCCGACCCCGCTTGCATACTGATTTTAGGTTTTGGGTAATTTTTATCCAGAACCTAAGATATTCTCGATTATGGGTATGGGTCTGCACCACAATCTGGTCCACATTTGTGGACATTTGCTGACAGGTCAGAAGTTTCTTATGTTTATTTTGATTCTGACCTGCACTTGTGAATTCTTTATTTCCCTTCTCTGTATAGTGTGCCTAGCTGAAAGCACTAAATTCAGCACATATACAGTTCTTTTTAATTTTCATCTCGGAGCGGACCTGACATTCACGCAATTCAAGTGCTTTCTACACTATTCCACTATGTTTTATGTCTTTTTAATACAATGAGAACATTGCATTAGATAGGCATGGGGGGCTGGATATTCATCTCTAAATTTATTCGTCAGCTCCGTAGATTTATTTTATTTTATTAAAAAAAAATTGTGGAATTAAGAAAGAGAACTTGGGTTTAAGAAAATTTTCAATTTTGGGAAATGCTACATTATGATTTGAACACAAAACCCTTCAGGTCTTTGGACTTAATAAGCCCGTGTATCCACTAAAATGTGGATTTATTTTTCGAGTCCTCGCCAACCTAAATTTTATTTTAATTGGAGTAAATAAGTTTGGGTGATAAGTACACGACTTATCAACCTGCCCTCTGATTTAAGAGAATTTTGAGTCTTAAGCATCTACACACTATCTTGTCACTAACTCATTGTTCGATGATTTTAACGAAAATTGGGTAGCTAATGAACCTTCTAGGGTGATATGGTTGGCAAGTTATCGTGGGTAACAGCCCATAGGTAGGTTGTCCAGAGCCCAGTCACTGAATCTTTCTCTTTTTGCTGCCTTTAGGTAAATCTTAGACCAGAGAAGCCACCTGCTTAAAAAAAAAGAGAGAGAGAGAGTCAAAAAGAAAAGAAAAAAAAGGGAGAAAAGAAAGAAATAAACCACACTTCGCCGCACGAGTATGGCTGGCAAGTTGTCGGTGGTAACAGCTCATCGACCGGTTGTCCAGAACCCAGCTCAATAAATGCACTGAAAATTCCCAAAACACTTAGGAAGAAGCAGAGAAGTAGAATAAATCGGGGAAATATACATTGGATTCACCCTTATGTTGACCCTGTAAAAATAAAAGTATGAAGAAAACTACCGGTTGTAAAGATACACCTTTAGGCAGAATTCTCTTTTTTAGGTCACCAAGAGGCGTAGAAATTCGAAGTCTGTTTTAACTGCCGGTCAACAAGTCTATCACATTCACAATAAGATGCTTAGAACTTAGGATTCTCATCAAATCTTGGGTGAGTTGAATGGCCATAGAAATCCACTCTTAAACCCGAAAACTTGAAAATCCAAAAAAATTAGAAAAGAAGAAAAAGAGAAAGAAATTTTTCTTTGAATAAGGCGAGGGCCTGAGGCGGTCTGCATTTTGGCAGATACTCGGGCACTGTTGTGTCTTTGAAAGTTCAGATCCAAAGTAAACATTTTCTTAATGATTGAAAATAACTCAAGCCCAAATAATCCAACCTGATTCTTTTATAAATAGCATATAGTTTTTGCGAGGGACTAGCAAAAGATAGGCATGAGGGTATGATGTAAACATGTTTACACTACTTAAGATGTCTATTTATGCATATTCTTAAGCATAGGATTGCATTGCATGCTATAAATATTGCATAACATGCATCATCTTGCATTTAGAGTAGTTTGAACAAAATGGAGGTTAATTGTCTCCTTTTATGTTCATGGACAAGACAAACCTTTTATCGCGGCCTCGGATCGAAGATCCAACCGTACAGATGTGATCAAGGCGACGATTGGAGCTCAACGACTCTAAGATCGCCCTAATCAGGCATCTATAGCATCAGATAGAGATCGGGGAACCCTAGAAGACCAAGGGCCAAGATGGTGTGAATTTGCACTTCAAACGACAAATCTGACCACACGGATGGATTCGGATCGACGATCGTAGCCTAAGGGCATGAAAATCGACTCAATCCGACACCCGTGGCACCATCTACATCATCCAGAAGATGGACGGCCAAGATGGCACCACGTGGCGCCATCTCAGCCATCCAACCGGCCCTCAAAACCGCCGCTGCCTCTCCAAAGGAAATCCGACGCGCGATCTGGGCCGTTGGATCTTGATCCAACAGCCATGAGCACGCACCACTCAAAACATCCGCACGACCATCTGGACGACGCAGCGTAGTGGGCGAGAGCTCTATCGCTAGCAAGCGGCCCGCGAGCAGGCGAGTGGGCGCGATTGACCGCTCAATCAAGATCGAACGGTAGCGTGCGCCCAATCCGCCCCACGCACTGTTGCACTCCCGCTCGTGACGCGGGGTCGTACGCAGGCGGGCGCGCGCTGTGGAGCGGGCGAAGGCGCGATTTAAGCCGTCCAATTCGCGATCGGACGGCTAAGAGCAGCTGGACGTGTACGCGCGTTACACATGCGGGCAAGCGAGCGGGCGCGTGCGCGCCACCCACTACTCCTACGTTCAGACCTTTAGCGACAGTTTTATCCGTAACTAAAGGTCCTGAATTAATGTTTTTAAAATTGGAATGACCAAAAGGCCCCCACTCCTTGCAACTATAAAAGGAGACCCCCTCCATATGAAATTCCCATCCCTTCCTTCTCTTCTCTTCCTCTCCAAAGCTCAAGAGAAGTTTGTCCCACACCCGGGATGCTTCTCGCGAGATAAAGTCAATTTTTTGTCCCCCTTTCGAAAGCGAATCCCGCGACGACGATGACGTGCTACCCTGTTCCCATTCTTCCTGCTTCATTCTCCTTCGTCCTGCTCCGTTCTCCTTCGTCCATGCGTCGCCCCGTCCGGTTCGTCATCCAAGCGACCGTCGAGGAGGATATCTCTCTCCCCATTCTTTTTACTACTTTCTAGAGTAGCTTTACTACTTTCTAGTGTAATCATTTTCCCGCTTTCTAGTCGTAATATTTAGTGTAATGAACAATCCTTTCGATAATGAATTCCATGTGCATTCTATATCTCTTTTGATTTTTGTATTATTCTCTCTCTCTCTCTATCTCTCTCTCTCTTCTATTTATTGTAAATAGTTAGATAGTTCTAATCAATTAATTTACTTCGTGACAAATAAAACAAATGTGTGTCTTTAAATCAAACATCCGCCTCCCTGTGTTCGACCTGGGATTTCCATTCCGATATAAATTTTATTTGTTGAACACGAGTTCTTCGCTTTCATACTACAACGACAGGTTTTTCAAAACCAAACACGTTAGCGTAGCAACCTGTAGCTCAACATAGATCCAACTCTTTTTACAGAACAAAAAGAGAATGATCTTTTATTAATTCAAAATTATGTTGATGACATTCCTTTCAGAGCTACTAATGATTTTTTATGCCAAGAGTCTGCCAAGGTTATGCAGGATTAGTTCGAGACGAACATGATGGGAGAACTTCGGTTCTTTCTTGGTCTTCAAATAGACTAATTGTCCTCTAGGATATTCATATCCCAAATGAAGTACACCTCGAAGATTCTGAAGAAATTCTCCATGGGTAAGGTAAAAGGAAAAGAAATGCCTATAGCAGCTTCAACACAACTCAAGAGTGATGAAATAGGTAAGTCTATAGATTAAATGTTACATAGAAGTATGATAGGATCTCTACTTTATTTAACTGCTAGTTGACCTAACATTCTTTTTAGCACTTGTTTGTATGCTCGTTTTCAAGTTGACCCCAAAGAAACACACCTAAATGCTATAAAAAGCATACTTAGATACCTAAACCACACCTCAGACCTAGGACTTTTCTATCCCAAGTCAGCCACATTGGATCTTTACTCTTTTTGTGATACTGATTATTCAGGTAGTTTCACAGACCGAAAGAATACTAGTGGAATGTGTCAATTTCTCATAAATTCACTAGTCTCTTGGTTCTCTAGAAAACAAAATCTGGTTTCCTTATCCACAATGGAACCCGAATATATAATTGCCTCCTTAGATTGTTCATGACTATTGTGGATGAAAAAAACCCTATAAGATTTTGGCCTAACTTATAAAAATAAGAAAATACTTTGTGACAATACTAGTGCCATCAACTTATCTAGAAATCCTATACAACACTCTAGAACAAAACACATTGATGTTAAACATCACTTTCTTAGGTATTATGTACTAAAAGGTGAAATAAACTTAGAGTTGTTCAAACTGAAAATCAGTTAGCAGATATTTTCACCAAACCATTGCCAAGAGATAGATTTAACCTTATATGACGTGCCCTAGGACTATCAAAATTAAAAGAACTAACTAAAAAATCTTGATTGATTTGTTTTGCCTTGTTGATCGATCAAAAATATTATTTTGATTGACCAAAATTGTTTAATCGATCAAACATCTTAGATTGATCAAACACTTTTTTGGTTGGAATTTTTTCCTCCAAAAATTTGAAGTTTGGTCGACCAACTTTCTTGTTTGATCGACCATTATGTTTAGGTGGGAATTTTCCCCCAAAAACTTTGAACCTTGATCAACCAAGATCCTTATCTGATAGATCAATTTCAGTTTTGATCGACCAGTTTTGGATGAAATCCACCTTCACGATTTTGCTCCTAATCACCTCTAATCTCCATTCTTTCTACCTAATCCTTGCCCATTACTTTGATTACCTATCCTATATGCTTTTACCATTCTTAATCTCTTCAAAAAATATGATATGAAACACCCATTTTTACCACTCATTTATCTTTTTACCTCAACCCTACCCCACCAAACACAACCCTACCCCCCCGAACACCCCCTACACCACCGACCAATGCCATGGTCCTCCCCATGCGACCGCCCTCCGATTTCCCTCCCTTTGGCGTCCCCTCTATTCTCCTTGTGCGGCTACTCCTCGTGTTGACCTCTTCGCCGCGAGCACCACTGCCCACCACTTGACGTGATGCTGTGACCTCACGTGCCACAGTCTAGCACTGCCACGACCTCGCCGACGGCCGGTCCCCCCTTCGCTCCTCTTTTGATTGATCATTCCGATCGATCTTGGTATAACCCCTAGGCCCTATCCAAATCTTTCCTTTTCTTTTAGATTTCTTGTGCTTAAATGGTTGTATACTATCTTGGTGTAGATCTTGTGTGTTTGGTTATCTCTATTTTGGTATATGTGAGCAAATCAATTCGTGGACATCTCTATTTTTTTCGCATTTTTTCCGATTTGATCGAATAAAATTCCTGGTTGTTCGACCAAAATCTGTATTTCCAGAACTCTGTCTACATGATTATCTATTGAACAACACATCTCGTTTGATCGACCAATGTGATTTTTCATTGCTATTATGGCCCCAAAATGCACACGCCCTTCCTTCTCTGCCTCACGTGATGATACTTTCAATTGTTATTTCATCATCAAGGCTACCTGTGAGCATTTTTCCATACTAGCCACCTCATGTCGGTTGCCTCGTAGACTTTCCCTACTTTGAGACGATCTTTCTTGGTCATCAGGATAAGCTTGCATATCATCAAATTTTACATCTTTTTTAGTGCATTTTCTATACCGATTCCAAAAATAGCCGCATTCCTGGTGTTGACCCCATGGCTTGTCACCTATTTTATGCAAATTTAAAAAATATAGGTGAGGGATTCAACATTAAGATTACCTCTAATGTCTATGGAATAGAAGTCTTGGTGAATGCCGATATCCTCACTGAGATACTTGGATGTCCTAGTGTTGGTCCTTGTTCACTCGTGAGATGCGTTAAAGATTAAGTCTATCGTTGTAGTGAGAATCACGATGAAACAAATAATATTTATAAAGTTCAGTGAATACCAAGTCGTTCGCAGGGAGGCAAACACAATTTCTATGTTAAAGCTTTTCAGAAAGTCATTCTAAACAAACATGTATATATTTATATATGTATATATGTAGGCATCAGATAACCAGATAATCAGAATTTTATTTGGAAATAATTTTTCACTATAATAGCAATAACTATGCTAAAGAGATATAGAAAGAGAGAGAGAGAGATAGAAATATAGAGAGATAGTAGATGATGACGCCACTTGTGGGATTCTTGTGGGAAGTGCAGTAGCACTTCAGATTCAGAGCAACGGGATGAAGTCCGGAGAGGAGTTGCAGAGAAGAAGAGAGCATGGAGTTGTATCTGGTGGGAGTCTGGTGGAAGATATGATCAATAGGGGGCTCTAATCTTCTTTTATAGCTTTAATGAGGGACAAAGAGGGAATTTTAGCCCTCCAACTTGTGCAACAACCTAGGTACGATCAGATTCGTCGATCGGGAGATCAACGGCTCTGATCACGCCTAAAAATAGCCTCCAACACACCTTATACGCTCAGATTCAACCTGCAGCTGACACGTGGTGCGCTCCCGCTCGTCTGATCGCAATCCATTGCTCGACAACTTCTCCTCGCATGCGCTCAATTCAAATCGCGTGCCCTTAACATCAACCGTCTGATCTTGCAATCGGACGGCTTAACTCGCGCCTACACCACCTTTGTTAAAGAGGGCATGTGAGATCGTGCGCAGTGCGTGCTTTTGTGCTCGCGTGCAATTGCGAAGGCCTCTGGTTGCACCACACGGCTACTCCAACACCCTCTGATCACCATCCAATGGCCAATCGCGCACGCTCCCACCGCCTTCCTGATATTAACGCTGAGTGCATCTTGAACCTACACCTCGCGCTTGCGATTGAGCGCTCTAACCAATGCATTAAGGCATGTTTTGTGTTGTATTTTGGTTTTAGGCAACTTCGCTCTCAGCCGTTGGATGGAGATCCAATGGCTGAGATCTTCTCTTCGCTGATGAGGCGTGGGGGTGGGGGTGACGTGGGTGCATGATGGTCGTTGTATAACGATCCAATGGCCCACAATGCATGAGGAGGGCTTCTTCAGGGATTGGGGGCACGACAGGGGGCGGCTATGATGGCGCCACGTGGCACCATCGTGGCCATCCATCTTCCTTCTTTGTAACTAGTGATGTAGGCCTCCGATCGGGTTGATTCTTCCGTCGTTGGACTGCAATCGTCGATCCAAAGCCATTCGTGCAGTCAATCTTTCATCTGGGGCTTGGATCTTTGTCATCTTGTTCCATGGCCTCTATTCTTCTATGGATTGTATGCGATGCTACAATTGTCTGATCAAGAAGATTCCAGAAGTGTTGGACTCCCATTGTCGTCCTGATCAGATCCATATGGTCAGATCTATCATTTACGGTCTCGAATCATCTGCAATTAATTTCATCTCTCTTTTAGTGCATAAAATGACAATATTATTTATGCATCTAACAAACTAACTGTTATGAGAATTACGACACCTATGCATGCATTGTTCCTAAGTTATGCTGGAATCTAACTAATTTAGGTGATTTTGGTTGCATGATTGCTATGCAATCAGTCCTACTTTTCTTTAGCTCCACCAGTAGACCTAGAGCGACACTATTAAGGAGACTCTGCTTATTCCCTCCCATTATGATTTGGGTTGCCCAGCCAAATCACCATATTTCCATCGTCTTCCTTGATTTCTTAATCAAGTCTTTTTATGGAATTTATGTCAAAGCCCACCTCCTTTGAAAACTACCCCAGGATCATGCTTATCACTCCTTATGCCTTCTTGAAGAACAAGCGGTTCAACTGGAACCACTTATTCTTTATTTGATGGATAAGAAACCCATCAGCTCCTTCCAGTTTAGGACTCTCCTATCTCACATCTTCCTACAATTTTATGTCCCACTGGATATTAATCATAAATAATTCATCACTAAAGTCTCCATCTTTGATAAGCTCACATATGCTAAAATGGAGCAAACTTAAGGAGCCTATGTGTTGAACGCGATTTCAAAGCTAAAAGTTTAAGTTTTGAAAACCCTATTGTTGTAATCGCGTAAAAATCCGTCAAACAAATAATTTAACCGAAACTTTGGTGAGTCCCAGGTCGAACAAAGAGAGGTGTATGTTTGATTGAAAATCACATTAATATTTGTTGTCACGAAGTAGAGTAACTAGTCGAATATATCTACCCTAGCTATTCTACTTAAAAAATAAACAATAGAAGACAGAGAAAGAATAATACAAATAAAGAGAAAATAGAGAGAGAATAGCAAATGTTTCATAACCACATAATCATGTTCGTTACATCTATGTGCTACACTGGAAAGTAGAAAATCTAATCTATAAAGTAATAAAAAGAGAAGGGGGAGTGAAGTTATCTTCCTCGACAATTGCTTGGAGGACGAGCTGCATTAACGGAGCGTCCGGACGAAGGTGGTGAGACGCTGGACAAGGGAGGACGAAGACGGAGGATGGAGGACGAAGCAAGGCGACGTTGCAGCGTGATCTACTTCTTGAACGGTGGTGAGATGACAACCGCGGGATGCTCCACGAAGGGGGTGAGAATGTGGAAAAATTATATTTTAACTCTAATGGAGCATCCCGGGTTTGGGACAAGCTCGTTGAGCTATAGAGGGGATGAGAAAGAGTGGAAGAGATGATTTACAAAGGGGGTTGTAGGGTCCTTTATATAGTTACATATAGGAGGGAAAAAAGGTCTTTTGAAGGCTTGAAATTGATGGCAGGGTCCTTAGTGACGGATGTGCACGTCGCTGAAGCCCCCACGTCGCTGATGTCGCTCCTTGATCTCCGTCGTTCGCCTCTGATCTGAGGGTCCACATTGCACCACGTCATCCGCTCTCAGCCTCAGCCGTTTCGTGCCTTCACCCACATTTTAACGCTCTCAGCTATCCGATCAAGAGATCGGACGGCTTAAAAGTCGCGCATGCCTCTTCGTCTTCAGATGCCCTGCGTGCACGCGTGCGATCGGGCATGCATTAGCATGTCAAATCATGCGTGAAGCATGCACCTTCATCCAACGCGCCACATCGCTGCATCTGAGTTGCTCATCACAAATCATGCAGTGGAATTGAGTCTTCCCTCTTCTTTAGTGGATTAAATTCACTCGCGCGGATTCGAGCGTGCATCATGCTCTTCATAAAAGTCACTTGTCCGCTGTGCTACGTGGCCGTTTAAGGCAAGTTCTTGATTTCCTCCACGCACTCTCTCAGTTGTTGGATCTTAATCCAATGGTCGAGATCTTCTCTTGGCCTCACTCTTTAGAAGTGAGGAGGCTCGGTTGGGACACATCTCAGCTGTTGGATTGAGATCCAAAGGCTAGGATTGATCGTGCAGCGAAGAGGAGATGCTACGGGTGGGATTAGGCAGTTGTGATGGTGCCACGTGGTGCCATCATGGCCGTCTAACTTCTTTGACTTGTAGATGGTGCCACAGATGTTGGATTGAATCGATTTTCACGCCGTTGGGCTACGATAGTCGATCCAAACCAACCTGTGCATTTGGATTTATCATCTGATGTGTGGATTTAACACCACCTTGGCCCTTGACCTCTGATCTTTCTCGTACTACATCTGATGCTACGAAGGTCCGATCGGGGTGGTCCTAGAGGTGTTGGACTCCGACCGTCGCCCTGATTTGATTCGTACAGTTGGATCTTCAATCTGAGGCCCCGATAAATATTGCCTTGTCCCCTCACCACAAAAAGAGAAAATTAACCTATAATTTATACAATCTAACCTAATGCATGATGATTGATAGTATGCAATATTTATAATGCATAGTGGCCTCATCAAAGTACCTTCCTTCTCTAGCAACAGAATATGTGAAATAAATGCATAGTGGCCTGAACCACTTAAACTTCAATATTTCCACAGTGTCAAAACCCTGCTTAAGCTAATTAGACGTCGCCTTCTCAATATCAGATGACTTAAACGTCACCTTCACAGCATAGCACAAGGCTCTCAAGGCCTCTCCACTTCAGCTCTTCTTCCTTTACAAAGCCTTCTTCTTTTCTTCTTTCTTTCTTCAAAGCTTCCCTTCCTTCATAGAACACAAGGGCTCCAAATCTCTGCAACAACTAAGTGTCGTGCAATGCCTGCAGGAGCAAAACCCCCTCCCTCCTCCTCACAGATTCCTCTCCTTTCTCTCAGAAGTAGGGGTAATCAAGCATTAATCGGGTAATCGGATCCACGTAAGGTCCAGGTCTGCCGATGTGTGTGGCAGACGAGGGTGCATGCGTGAGTAGGGGACCCAACCCCCCAGTGTCTTGGGTTGTATGCCCTCTTCACAAAATCATAATAAGCATGCTCGAACGTCTTTCTCCCACCAATGTGGGACTAAACCCATAAGCCTTCTTGCATGGAACTGCAACTGTGAGGATGCTTCCAATTGAGGCTGCAGGAGTGGTCACAGGTTCTAATTGAGGACTTGAGAAGGGTCCTTAGGATCAGCCGCAGCACCTCGGACCAAGACCTGGAGTAGATATGACCGGAGAACTCGATGTGTGGTCGGAGAACTCAAGGGTGGTGGTGGAGTGACAGTGAGGACCTGAAATCATGAATAAGGCCTCAAGGCCACATTAGAATACCTCAGGAGCTTCGCCTGGGCTTGGCAAAGTTGTTGGTCGGTGTTTTGTGGCGGTTGAGGGCGTGTGGTGGTCTGCGGAGGTTAGAGCATGTGAAGGTGGGTTGGTCGACAGGGAGTTTGGGTAGATGAAAGGGAGAAATAAGAAAGCGGTTTGGTTTGGGTGGATGAGGCGAAGGTGTAGGAAGTGTTGGTGAGGCGTGTGGTGCGGTGGAGTAATGGGAGAACCTCGCCAGAGGTGCGGTCGGAGCGGAGGAAGATAGAGGTAAACGACGGTGTCGGGGCCTTAAATCTAGGGATAAGGAATCCTAAACTAACCTACGGAGCTAAAGGAAGCTAACTAACCTAAATCTAAGGGACGAAAGGGAGGATCCGCATTGGTGTTGTCAGGCCGACGATGGAGAAGACGAAATCTCCAATGGTAAAGGAGCGACGAGGAAGACGAGGAAGGTGGCGTTCGCCGGTATTGCGAGATGCGGAAGAACGTGGGGAAGAAGAATCCACCCGTTATAGTCTATGAGGGTGGATGAAGAAGGTGTCGGAGGAAGCTCGCCGGAGCTAGGTTGGAGAGGGGTCGGAGGTAGGGATTTGAAGAGGGTTTTGGCCCCAAACCTTACTATGGAGGTAAAGTAGGCGTCTTGTGTTCTTTTATAGGGCTTAGGAGAGCATTCCAAGCTTGGAAACCAAGCTTGGAAGCTCAGAAGCTTTGCGCATAAGGAAATTCTAGGTTTAAATTGATTTGCATTAGGATTTGGGCGCAAATCAAAGCCCAATGTGTGGCTCAAATTGAAGAGGACTACTTCAGGAATTCCCCTTCCAATTTTGGAAGGGTATCATTGTGAAATCAGGGAGAAAACCCTAATTGAAGTTCGTTGGTGAAGAAGGTTCCTCTGTGATAATGGTGGAGAGACCTGATTGCAAATAAGATGACAAACTTAGGGGGTTATATGTGTGAGAGAAAAGAGTCAGATTTAATTGAAATGCAAACTAGGTCCAAATGATCTCTAATTGGGCCTAAATTTTGGTAAAACCTAATTTGGACCTAAGGAATCTGATGGTGAAGTTGCATTTTGGTTTTGACCAAGTTTAACTGGGTAATTTACGTAGAAACCCAAATTAGGGTAACTTTCCGTCTAAGACTTTATTTAGGTCAAAATGGGTTCAGATGGTCAAATCAAAGGTACCAAACCTTAGAGAATATTTTTCTATGATTTTTAGAAGGTTTAGGTGAATTTTATCCTGACCAAATCTCAGTTATTTAAGAGGGTCTATTTTGAGTTTTAGATGTCCGTTAATTCTCATAACGCATGAAAACCCGTTTCTGTTTGTATAGACCCTCTTGTTAGACTTTAGTGCACATTTGACCTTTAATAAACCCCCGGGAAAACCCATGGTTATTCTGTATTTATGATATGATGGTAAAATAGCAGTTTTAACCCTGATTTTATGTTAATCTCTCAGAACGGATATGCAGTGAATTACGGTCTTCTGGCAGTTATATAGGAGCATTTATCTATTAATTATGACTAATTAAATCTAGATATGGCTGATGATGACGTTATCATTATACAAAATGTTTGTCGGGCTTTCCAGGTGTTTAAATATGTTTCGTTGCAACAAAATCTCCTAAATAGCTCAATCAACAAATACAATTTATAAACTCAGAATCAAGAAATGAAGTCCGAGGTCGAACACAGGGAGCAAGTATTGCAATTCACGCGCTAATCGAAATGAATATATATACATGAGCACAAGAAATCAAACAATAATGATATTCAATTAATAATATCTACTCAAAACTGATATTCAATGTAAAACATGAGTATTCTAAGAGTTTAAGAGGACAAAAAGATATCTAAGATAACATAATGGTGATTTAAATCACCAATTATTTGTTTAGATACATATATATTAACTACTCAAGATATGAAATAAATGCACATGGCCTGAACCACTTAAACTTCAATATTTCCACAGTGTCAAAACCCTGCTTTAGCCAATCTGACGTCGCCTTCTCAATATCAGATGACTTAAATGTCGCCTTCACAACACAGCACAAGGCTCTCAAGGCCTCTCCTCTTCAGCTCTTCTTCCCTTACAAATCCTTATTCTTTTCTTCTTTCTTTCTTCAAAGCTTCCCTTCCTTCACAAAACACAAGGGCTCCAAATCTTTGCAGCGACTAAGTGTCGTGTAATGCTTGCAGGAGCAAAACCCCCTCCCTCCTCCTCATAGATTCCTCTCCTTTCTCTCAGAAGTAAGGGTAATCGGGCATTAATCGAGTAATTGAATTCGAGTAAGGTCCAGGTCCACCGGCGTGTGTGGCGAACGAGGGTGCATGCATGAGCGGGGGACCCAACCCCCTGGTGTCTTGGGTGATAAGCCCTCTTCAAAAAATCATAATAAGTGTGTGCGGTTGCTCATCCATTCACAATGTGGGACTAAGTCCCCGTCCTTTTGCTCACGCGCAACTACTGTGAAGCCTCATCTGATTGGTACTCGTGTTGGTGTAGCTCTGCCTAATTGATGGTCGGGAACTGATCGTGAGATTGTTCTGTGTTGATTGAGGGCGGGGGTGAGATCAAAGGTGGTCGGATGTTGGCTGCCGGAGACAGAGAGGATGACTGGAGACAGCGAAGTACCTGCAACAAAAATATAGCCCTAGAGCTGGAATTAAGCACACGAAAAGGTCAGGCGCTACTCGCCGGACAAAAGCCCTAGAGAAATTGGGTGTGCGAGTGGTCAGATGCATGTGGTGGAGAAGCTCCAGTGAGCTTCGGTCATCGATGATGGAGGTGGTTAATGGAGAAATTGAGGAGTTGGGAAGCTCCGAGAGGTTGAGGCGATGCTGTTGACATAGGTTATGGGGTGTGCGATGGGCGGAGGCATGCCAGCAGTGAAGGTGGTCGAAGGTGTGGTAGCTGGCGTCGGAGAAGGAGTAATAGAGAGAATTGGGACCTAAAATTTGGCTTAAACCTAATTAGAGGGTAGAGAAAGAGAAGCCATAAACTAATTGGACGAACGAAGGTCTGGGGAGACTTGCTGAAGGTACACCGGAGCCGGAGACAAAGGAGGTGAAGATGGAGCCGACGAGGGGGTAATTGGCTTGCCTTCTTTGTTCGGAAGCACGGCGACGAGGTGTAGGGAGGAAGCCCTCTCCCTATTGTACGTGGGAGAGGCCGACGAGGAGAGTTGAAGAAGCTCCAGGCCTTCGTTAATGGTGGCTAAAGATGAAGAAGGAGAAGGAGGTCGACGGGCCAAAACTAGACAAGGACCAGTTGAAGATGTGCGGCCGCTCTTATAGGTGGGGTTCTTCCCATCAGAAGTGCTTTAAAAGGAAGGTCTCCTGACTTTGCTTGGAGAGCTCAACTTCCTTGAGCTCGCTGGGCCAATTCTGGCCATGATTGGCCTCAAGGAGGATCTCGTTTAAAGTGGAATGATTTGAGGATCAATTTTGCCAAATTTGGCAATTTTTTATTGAGATTTCATCAATCAACTCATTAAATTAAATGAGGCAGTTCGGGTTTTAGGAACTGAAAGTTTCCTTCTTCTCTGTGCAAAGAAGAAGATGGCAATTGGACCTTTTTGCAAGAATGGCAAAAATATAGGGCCCTTTTTGAAAGGAAAGGATAAAAGTTGAGGGTTAGATGTAAGAAATAGAAGTCTGGGGACTAAAATGTAAACTAGGTTAAGATGATCCATGATTAGGCTCAAATTTTGTTAGAAACCTAATTTAGTCTCAAGGAATCTGATGGTGAAGTCGGATTTTGTTTTTGACTAAGTTTGATTGAGTAATTTGTGCAGAAATCCAAATTAGGGCAAATGTTTGTCTGAGACTCTATTTTAGGTCAAAATGGGTTCCAATGGTCAAATCAAAGATACCAAACCTTATAGAATATTTTTCTATGATTTTTATAAGGTTTAGGTGAATTTTATTCTAACCATAACCTCAGTTAATTAAGCGGGTCTGAAATTAGGGTTTCGGATGTCCATTAATTCTTGAAATGTATGAAAACCCATTTCTTTCTACACGGACCCTCTTATTAGACATTTATGAACATTTGACCTTTAATTAACTCCTAGGAAAACCCATGGTTACTCTGCATTTAGGATATTCTGTTAAAACTACAGTTTGACCCATATTTTAATGCATTTCTTTCATAATGAATATGCAGTGAGTTATGACTCTTTAGCGGTTATATAGGAGCATTTGTCTGTTAATTATGACTAATTAAAGCTAGTTACGGCTGATGATGATGTTATCATCAGTCCTTTATATAGTTACATAAATGAGGACAAAAAGGTCTCTTGAAGGCTTGAAATTGATGGTAGGGTCTTTAGTGATGGATGTGCATGTCGCTGAAGACCCCATGTCAGTGAAGCCGTGCCTTGATCTCCGTTGTTCGCCTCTGATCTGAGCAACCACATTGTGCCACGTCGCCCACTCAGCCTTAGCCGTTTCGCGCCTTCACCCACGTTCGCACGCTCTTAGTCATTTGATCAAGAGATCGGATGTCTTAAAAGCCATGCACACCTAATGGTTATCTTTCTCAACACAGTTAATTACGTTAATTGTGCTTAATTATGTACAGAAGAAAGTAACTTAGGTCAACTTGAATTTATGTCGATTAAGTAGTATAGGGTCAAGTTAACCTAACATTTTAGATTTTATTTCTTTTAACTGGTTGAGTCCAAGTCGTTCGCTTGGAGGCATAACTCAATTAAAATTCACCATTAAATCTAAGCTACTTATGGAAAGTATAATTAAATTTACTTTAAGAACATTAATTTTTTTTAAGGATTTCAAATTAGAAGAATATGCAAAATTCCATGAGGTAAACACATTTACACAAATGATCTTCTTTTACAAACAAGTAAACATGTTTATTTCTTTTTATTTCTTTCTATTTACAAGAGATTAAGGCAAGAGAAAGTAATTCTAATGAAAATATGCCTTATTACAACATTAAGCTCAAAAGAAATTAATAAAATGCAAGAAATTAAACACAATTATTCTTCTTCTTGTCTTCAGCCTTATTCTTCTCTCTTCTTTTCCTTTCTCTCTCTCTCTCTTCTCTTTACTTTTCTCTTAATCTTTCTTCTTAATCTTTCATGAGCTCTTTCTTTTCTTTCTTTCTTACTTTGCCTATTATTTCTCTTTAGCATTTGTCCCTGTCCAACCTTTCTTTTCTTCTTATGAGCTCTCCTCTTCTTTTACCTTTCCTTTTCTTCTTCTCCTTCTCTTCTGAACCTTTGCAATCCTTCTGAACCGAACTGGTTTAACCCTTTGAACCCAAAAATTAGGTTTTTGATTGGCAGCTTGGATCGGTCGGGGATACACAGCACCCTTCTCAAGGTGGGACCAGACCCTACTAGGTCCAAGCTTGGTTTTTATTTAGTTCGATTTATTTCTGGTTCGCATAGTCTTGAGCCCATCCGACTCACGGCCTCCCAGGCCCCATGCACACGCCCTCACAGGCCCACACTCGCATGCCCACAGGCTCACACACACCCGGGCACGCGCACCACACATGCCCACACAGACACCCATATGCTCAGATTCTTTCTTGCGCCCTACATTGTCGACTGAAGAGCCTATAACATAAATCACTTTTATACCAAGGCGGCCGCTCTAGTTCCACCGATGTGGGACTATGTTTTCCCCTCCCAGTCTAGACTTCAAATGATCATTCCAGCCAACTCAGAGCTCTAATCCGAGCAAATGAAAGCTTGCTAGAAAGCTCTTTGGTTGTTATACATGATTAGAGTATCAATTTGATACTCAAAGGAGGTTTAGCTCTTCAATTTGAAGGGCAAAGGGACCTGGTTCACTATGGCCAAATTAGCCTGTAGAAGGGTATTATGGCTATAAGGTCCTGCAGAAGGACATTTGACCTCCAGATGAGGTGTTGAATAGGTTCAAAAGGTGATTCTACAGCTATTGGTGAAGGAAATGAGCTCTAAGAAGCTTCAGGAGAGTGCAAAAGCTAAAAAAGCTTCGCCAGAAGGATTTAGAACTTCAATTCCAGTTCTGAAAGGTCCAACAGACGGCTAAAGTCCTATTTAATCAATTCAAACAACCTTTAGAGGTTGTTAAGAAACTATCTGAGCAAATTATCCATTTGAATCTCATCACAAACTCATTGTCGTCAGTTTGGGTTCAAAAGCAACCCTAACTGATAGAAATCAATTTCTTCTAAAGAATTGATCAGAGCTCATCCAAATTGCATCTGAATCATTTACAAACATCACAGGAATAGATTGGATTCCTTAATTTGTCTGATTGAATCACAAATCCAGGAATCTGACTTTAAGTTGACCATTTAGCCTTGAATTTTGACTTTCTAAATTAAACCATTTCAGATGAAATTATAGCCTTAATCATCTTCTCTTTAACCTCAGGAACGGATTCAGGCCCTTAGAAAGATTATTCAGTTAAGATTCCTAGGGTTCCAGGCCTATCGCCTGAGCTTGTAGAGGAGTTTGTTTGATAGAACAAACCAAAGTTAATCACAGAGATTGACACAATGGAATAGTCTCAAGGCAAGTTACTGATGCTTTTAGACCTTTTAAATGAGGCTAAACCCTAACTAACAACCATCTCCAACTCTGCCGGAGTTGGAGAAGATAAAGATCTAATAGAAACTCCAGTCATTAAAACCTCAAATAAACTTCTTCAACATGATCAGTGACCTTTAAATCAGAGATCTGGAGCTTCACACTGAGTTTTGTGGTCTGAAGAGCTTGTTTGACTCACCGGAGCTCGCTGGAGCTCCGATGAGTCCAGAAAAAGGCTAAAATGTACAAATGATGTGAAAACGTGCCATTAATGATCTATATAGCTTCCTGAGGTCACAAGGAACCTCAGGAACACCTTAATTCCTTCAATTATTCATTAAAGTGGAAGTTAAGCAGTGAATTCATAGTAGACAAATTTTGAATGTGATTAGGCTCAGGACCTGTTTTCCCACTCAATTGAGTGGAGAAAACAAGTCAAAAGGTATTTGCGATGGTTTATAGGTGGATAATTAATGATTTGAACTCCTCTTGAGCTGCCATTGACAGCGAGCTCAGGAGATTAAATTAAATTGGCCGTTTAAGTTATAGATGGTAATTACTTAAATTAAAGTGAGCATAGGGGCCTTTAAGTGATGGATAAGTGGTGGAGAGCCCCAGCGGAAGTGGAGTAAGCTCAACCACTTCTGCCATGGACAGTAGGAGCATTTGGTGGAGGTGGATGTGGTTTAGACAAATAGATGATCAATTTAGTGATTAAAAGTGATAGAAATGTTCATAAATGATTTAAAAAGGTGATCAGTGACTTAAAAAGACAAGAGATTGCTCCTGACAAGCTCAACGAGCTCGCTGGAGCTGGAGAAGATGAACGGAAATCTAGCATTACACCTATCTAATCTACCTAACTATCTATCCTAACTAATCTACTTACCTAACCTACTGTTACTTAGACGAAGGAGGCAGAATATCTCTGTCGATTGTCCTTAATGGAGGAGGAAATCAGAGGGTTGAAGGAAGAAGTCCGGCGAGTGTTTGTGAAGTGAAGCAGAGGAGCTCCTAGTCAGCACTACATCAGGAGACTTAACTGACTTCGGCGGAGATCCAAAGTGATCAAAGATGGATGGAGGAAAACGGATGAAGTGGAGGAAGGTCGCTGGAGTTTAGAAAGAATATCCTATCATTTAGCTTAATGAAGAAGAGGAAAGGGAGCTAACTTCGTGAAAATCGAGGGTGTGGAGGGGTATTTATAGGTGGCGGCGGCTGAGATGGAGGTTGAATCTGGACGGAGAAGAGGCTAGGAGTGGAGTAACCACCGGCGTCTTCTCCGACGCTGGTGAGGTTATCTCCAACCCTAAAATGGGATTACAGCTTCATTCAGACCGATGGATGAAAAGGAGATGGTGAGCACAAGCTTTAGAAGCTTGGAGAGGAAGGAATGACGTCAGATATGCGGTGATCAGACGGTGGAAACACCTCTTATCGTCAGTCGTCGAGGAGGCTGAAGAAGGAAAGAAGAAGAAGTTTCAGGGATTTATTTGTAACGAAAGTTGAGGACCTAAATGAAGAATAAGGACCCGATTGAAATAAAATATAAGGATTAAAATGTAAACTAAGGTTTTCAATGTTTATTTTAATTTAAATCTTTTTCAACTTTTTATATATGATTATAAATAAGACAATCATTATATTTAGACCTTGAATTTACATTTTTGACCTTTTTATCTTAATTTATTTAATTAAGTAATGTTACTTAAGTTATTACATACTTAGGTATATATTATACTTAAGCTAGTTAATCACATTAATTAGATAAATTACTGATAATATTTCGAGTCTAATTATTAATTAAATTATTAATAATACTAATTGGATGATAATATAACATTTTTAACTTATTTTAAGGTCCTTTACTATTTATCCCTTATTTAATAATTAACCCATATATTTACATATTTCTAGCTAATTAACTAGGAAGACTAGTTAATTAGGGGTAATTAGAGACCATGCTGAGTTTCTCATCACACGTGCATGCGTGTGATTGGGTGTGCGTTAGCGCGTCAGATCACGCATGAAGCGCACGCCTTCATCCAGTGTGCCACATCACCGCATCTAAGCTGCTCATTACAGATCGTGCAGCAGAATTGCGCCACACCTCTTCTTCAGCGGATTAAATCCGCTTGCATGGATTCAAGTGTGCGTCGTGCTCTTCATGAAAGGCACTTCATCACTACACTACACAACTATTGGAGGCATGTTCTTGATTTCCTCCACACGCTCTCTCGGCCGTTGGATCTCAATACAGCGATCGAGATCTTCTCTTAGCCTCACTCTTTAGAAGTGAGGGGGCGCAGCTGGGATGCATCTCAGCCATTGGATTGAGATCCAACGGCTGAGATTGATCGTGCAGCAAAGAGGAGATGCTACAGGTGGGATTGGGCAGCTATGATAGCTCTACGTGGCACCATCATGGCTGTCCAACTTCTTTGACTTGTAGATGGTGCCACAGATGTCAGATTGAACCAATTTTCGCATCGTTGGGCTATGGTCGTTGATTCAAACCCATCCGTGTGGTTGGATTTGTCATTTAAGGTGAGAATTTAACACCACCTTGGCCCTTGACCTCTGATCTTTCTCGGATTACATCTGATGCTACGAGCTTCGATCGGGGTGATATGGGAGGTGTTGGACTTTGATCGTCACCCTGATTAGATCCGTATGGTTGGATCATCAATCCGAGGCTTTGATAAATATTGCCCTGTCCCCTTACCACTAAAAGAGAAAATTAACCTATAATTTATACAATCTAACCTAATGCATGATGATGCATGTTATGCAATATTTATAATGCATGAATATTTCTATGACACTAAAAACATGCATAAATAGGCATCTTAGGTTAATTAGATAACATCACCATGGTGAGGATGCAGATCCCCAGCAATAGCTGCCTCAGGAGCATGGCTGCCCTTCTACTTAGGGAACCTCTTCTGTTGTACCTCTAGCCTTCCCACCTTATAAGCATTTCATTGCTACTTGCCCTCCTCCAGTTCGACCTCCACCTTCCTCCTACGACCATGAGTGGGGTTTATTAAACCGGCTGCTCTCAGGTAGGGACTACGCAAGTATTTAGGATGTTACTGATGGGATTATATTGATGATGCATAGACAGCGGGAGACAGATTCAGTGATGATGAGGCACGGGCATCAGGTATTCGAATACCTGAATGCTTAGGGATAGTTCTTTGATAGACTTGGAGAGTCTATTCATAGCCTGCAATAGCAGAACCATAAGCCTCCTTGTCCTCGCCGCTCTACTGCAGTTCCTTCCTCTGCATCACCTCCTTCAGCAGCGATAGATCAGCAACTCACTCCCCCTCGCCAGATAGTTAGGCAGCTAACACTGTCTTCGTCCATTCAGAGACGCCTCTGTCTTAGTCATCTGTCCTCTTCAGGCCCTTTAGATTCTATGGATCTTGAGCTTGATACAGACCTTTAGAGCACTATGGATGCCTTCTTTGTCTCCCTAGACTAGTCATTATATTTGTTATATGCTGTGGACTTTTATCTAGCTAGCACTTTTTCTGGTCTGTAGAACTTAATCTTATGTGGAGTAGATTTATCTTTTATGCATAATTCAGTTGCATGGTTATATTTGAGATGCTTATATAATTCAGCAACATGCTTATACTTATCATATCTGTCTAATTACTTGTTTATCATATCTATCTTAAGAGATGATTACATTTCCTACTTCAATTATTTGTTTAACGGGGAGAAGTTGAAATTTTAATTTTTTACTTTCATTACTTTTTGCTAAAACAAAAAGGGGAAGATAATATGCATATCACTTGTCTAAATTCTTATGCAATTTTATAGCCATCTCTCATTATACATAATTATAATTTTGTTGTTATAAAAAAAGGGGAGAATGTTAGTACCTCTATTTTGATGCACCAAAATTATGTTATCTGTCAAGATTAATCATTCAGGACTTTGTCAGTGACTCATGGAAAGGAGCAAAGCTCGTCGTAGTTTTTCCATTGAGTCTTTTAAATTTATTTGAGTCTAGATTATTTGTCCAGAACCTCAAATGAGTTTTGTGCTAATCGTAGTTTAGCTAAAATTAAGTTTTTAGGTTAGTTGATTGACCAATTAGTAAAATGATAGACCAACATGCTTTGATCAACCAATCAACTTAGTTAATCGATCAAATATACTCAAATTAGGAAGTTCATTAAAGTACCTTTAATCGATCAAATAGCTTAATTAATCGACCAATAGGCGATCAATTAAATACTAGTTTCACTGACCAAAAGCCATTTTGATCAACCAAACTACCTTAATTGATCGACCAAAATGGTTCAAAAAACTTCCTTTTTAGGTCAATTTTCTAGTATAAATAGAGGACCTTGTGATGAGGTGTGGCTCACCATAGCTAGATGCTCAAGTTAAGCTAGAAACTAAGTTAAACACTATATTATTAACATGATAAATGGGTTAAGTGTGAGAATTAACAGAAATGACCTAAAACATCAAATTTAGGTTAAAAATTCATAGTTAGGTCAATTTATGAGATATTCTATACATAAATACCAAATGATAATCAAATTGTCAATTGAACACATTTTTGGGTTCAAAAGTTCAAATTAAGAGTGAAATCATGTTCTAAAATGTTCAATTAAGCATCAATAAAAATATCATAGCATTTGGACATCAATAGGACCTTGCATTTATTAGATTACAATTAGGTCGTTAGTACATCATATTTTATACACATAAAAACCCGTCAGAGACTTGTTCGCAAGGTTGCAGGGACCTTCTGGTTACTTTTCTTTACCATTAATGGGCCTTGTCACAAATTCTCCACCGTTTCACTTAAAGCCCTTACGTGTAATTTTTCCAACACGCCTACTACTCTCTCCACGCACTGTTCACAAGATGAACTCACTCTACAACCATTGTTCAATCTCTAGACCTCTGATCCAAGGGTGGTTTCTCCTCCAATCTTTGTGCGCCATTGCACAAAGCTTCGTTACTCCTCCCACATCCCATCTAATGATGGAGATTTGGGTTGAGCTTTCCTACGCATCATTCACTTCATCCCTACCATTGGTGCCCTACTTGATTAAACTCACACTAAGGTGACCTGATCCACTTAAGCAACTACTTAAACACTCCCCTACCCTCACGTGCGAGCCATCAACTCCCTTCCTACTTTCTTGGGTCGATCATTCTTCCTCTCTAGCTCTTCTTCTCCTGTACACTCAGCTACACCTATGACAGAGGTGGAGCTTCTTCCCTCTTGAATCGTCCATGTCACTAAGGATGATGTAAGTCTGAGGACGTCCCAGGAGCTTCACTAGCAGGATCTTCACTCACTAGAGATCCTTCCTCCATTCTTCCTCTTCAGTCGCCAACTGTTGATCCACAGGTCCCATTCCTTTGATTAGATTAGGTTTTAAATGCTTTTTAGATAGTATGTACCGCTTTCTAGAGTAGTTGAAGTAGTATTAGGTAGTGTAGATCAAAATCCAACTCATGGTTAGTGTAGATTAGGAGTAGTTTAGTTTAGATCAGATCTCTCCCTCTATGATCAATTCAGATCAGAGAGGTGTTTTTCCACCTCCATTTCGATCCATAAATCTCCCTGTTCACTCCAGGACTCACATTCACTCACTTGCTGCGCACTATAGTCACTAATTACCCATTCACCAGAGCATTCAGCAGATTTGAAGCTCATTAGCTTTCAGATCTGTTGAAGCACTCAAAATCAAGTTGAGGGCATTCCATTCAGCTCGGACAATCACAAATGTCCTCTTGCTAGATTGAGTTGACCTTATTTGGATGATTATTGTGAATTTGGCTTTGATTAGTGATCAAGTAGATTTCTAATCAATTGCAACTTATCTGGATTTAATCGTTGAAATTGAGTTTCTCTGAGTTTAAGTGGATGTGTTGCAATGGTTTAAAATCCACTTGATCAAATTTTCAATGTTTAGAATCTTTACGCCTAATTTTCCAGATCCAATATCTGAGTTTTTGCATCGCTTGGATAGCGAATGCCAAGGAAATCAATGGTACTGGTTAGAGGCATTTGCAATGATCCAAATGTTTTTCAAGAATCGCTTAGACCTCCTAAACACCGATTAATCAAGTGATCATATCACTTATAGATCCAAAGTGAAAGCCCAAAATAGGGCAACATGGTTCTTAAATTCAAAAATCATTTCAATCTAATTCCCAGGGCTTGAATGAACGTTTAAGGACTGTTATAGATATTCTGATCCATGTCACAATTGAATTTGATATTTAGTTTGATCCATTCCCTTAACATTGTCTATAATGTAAGGCAATGGTCAAACTAGAATTTTTAAGGTCTTTGAATTTTAAATCTTCAAGAATGGATTTCAGATCTTCAAAAATGGCTTTCAATGAATTTTGGATAAATGTGATTTGTTAGAGATGTGTTTTAGGGATTTTTGTGCCTTAGATCTGACCTTCTCAGGTCTTATCTGAGTTGATTTCATTTACTACAACAGCAGTAACTACTAGAAATCATAGAGCAGCAACAATTGCACTTGGGATGATAATCATAATACACAGCAGCAACTGCTGCTAAATGTCATAGCAATAATAGCAACTGGTCTAGCTGTTGATTCATGACAATAGCAATTTGGCTGCTACAACAAGCCTAACTGAGGGGTTTCAAGAGAGTTGGAACTGGATTTTGAGTGTTTAAATGAGCTACCAATGTTTTGTAATGATAGAATTTAATGTTTCAAGCATTCATATACAATTTATTGGCTAAAATCTAATGAGAGTTGCTTGTAAATGATGTTTAAAGTTACTATCAGCAACTCAGAAGCTTAATCTATTCTAATATGAATTTTGAAGGAATTTGAGGATAGGAACCATGTTTATACTTTCAATCATGTTGCATAATGTTGTTTGGAAGTTTTTGAATGTTTAAATCTTTGTTCCAGATCTTCAAATTATTTTTTGAGTTGTAATTCATATTTTAAATCAATGTCAGCAGTTCTTGAATGTTATAACTATTCAAATATGATTTTTTAAGGAATTTGAAGTTGAAAGTCATGTTTTAATGATCAATCATGTTGAATAATGTTTGTTGAATCCTTTCCTTCAATTCCAATAGCTTAGATCTATATATAGAGGCCTTCGGTTTACTTCCAACACCAAAAATAAACCTATTTTTCGTAAGATCATGTATTTGTTTAGGTATGTGTGAAGTTTCAAAGTAAATTGAACCCTCTAGCTGGTAGAACAAACTAGTAGATGGTTCAACATACTCTGAAATTAAATAAAGGAACAAGATATGACAAACACAAAAAGAAACTCCCTCTCATCTCACCTTCTATCTCTCTCATCTTACTTCCATAAAACACAAAAACACTATAAAAATCAGTAAAATTACAAAAATCCCTAAAATTACCTATGTACATAGTGTGAATATTTGTATATATATATTAATCTAAGTGTATATAACTACTTATAGGTATATATATGTATATAGATAAATTATATATGTATTGTATATATTAAGTTAAGTGTTTACAATAACTTATGTCGTATGAATAATAATAATTTATTTATATATTATTTATTTGTATTATAAGTGTATAATTTATGTATAATAATAACTAACTGTGTATATATTGTATCATAGTATTTATAACTATACATATAGATTAATGTAATTATTATACACTGTAAAATACCTGTATATTTATTTATTTTAGTATTTATTATATATATTTATGTTATTAAATTATATAGCTAAGTTATTAAGTTAAAATAAAATAAATTAGTAAATTAAGTTAATACTATGTAATTTATATTATATACTTGTATGTGATTATTTTGAATATTTTCATTCTATTTATTCTATATTTATACTGTAGTATAGGATTTATACTTAAATATGGACATATCTATGAAAAACATGTATATAAATGTATATAAATTAAAATAAACAACTAAAAATAAATTAAAAATATAAATTAAATACCTTATCATGTATACTAACTGATGTATAACTCAATTGGGTCATTAATTAATTAATTTGCACTTTAATTAACAAATTAAACTCTAAATTAACATGCATAAATCACTAAGTTTAAGTAATTTTTATATATAATAAAATAAGTTATTATACTAAATTAGCTACATAATTATGTAGCCCTATATAAGGGCTTTCTAAATATATAATTTATTTAAAATTGGATTTAATTTGGATGCTAAAATTGAGGCCCAAACATGGCCTCAATGAACGCAGTTACGTGCCAAATTCGACACCAATTGCTCGTGGGTTTAGTCCCACCTCATTATTGGATGAGCGATCGCTAGTGTATAAAATGATTTTTGCCTGATACTTCACTAGTCATCATGCACCAGGCGCACCTACATACCCATTATCCCTCCTCGTTCCTTTGAGCATATTTGAGCACATTGAATGAGCATTTGGTGGGTTGGGAGCCCGGTATGCACAGTATTGGACCTGTGTAGGCTCGATTTGAGCTCAATTGAAATTGGATAAAAATATACGTAAACAAAGCTAGAATTGAGCTTAGTAGTTGTCTGGTTTCACCCCTAGGGGTGTTGTGTAGTGTGCTGTGAGTATTAAGTGATGTATATGTATATGTGTGTGTTGGGTTGTGTGTGTTATGTATATAAGTATTGTGTGTGTATGTATATATGTACAATAATATATATGTATAGAGTATACATGTAAATAATATATATATGTATGTGTATGTATAATATATGTAACGACCCAGTTCCCGAGTCCCTACGAGACACGAGAACCGGACTGACTCGACTAATCCCAAGACCTAGTCGTCCAACGAGGAAGTAACCAAAAGACAATAAAATAAACCACATTCAGCATGAATATAACTAACAGTAAGAAAGTACAGCAGTAAGGAAAGAAACTACTACAGTAGGTACCACCACAACAGTAGAACAACATTTATCATATAACAAGAACTGCAGGTAAAGAAGGTACAGCGGAAACAAAAACTACTCACTAGAACAGAAACAAAAGAGGTACAAAAGACTGTGGTAAACTCTACTGGACCCTACTCGGCCCAGCGTCCTCTGCAGCCGCCAACCTTGGCTGCTCAACACCTGGTCCTGAAAAAAGTAACGAGTGTAACACGTCAGCAAAACGCTGAGTAGAGTGGCAAACTAACTAAAGGCAACAGTAGAGTGTACAGTAGCTGTTATGTTATATTACTTCCTTTATTCACATCTTTCAATTTTCTCACTATTTCATTTATTTCTCAGATCCTCTACTTGATCTCGAATGTCCTCGTGGGAACGATCTTGATTGCAGTATTTTCCAAAAGTAGAAGTAGCACGTGGTGCTCTCCTGGCCGGGAGAGTCCCCCGTGGTGATCCTACCCTCAGTCAACCACCCTAAGGTCACTGACAGACGTAACGGTGACTACGGCACGCGCGATAAACGCACAGGTAGCTAGCCCGCACTGGCACGCGGTCAGTCGTTTCCGTTAACGGGTGCGCCCAAAGCACAGCACGGAACCAGGGCAGAGCCCTCTCAGTAACAGGGGTCCACCCCTCCACAGTAACCAAACCGGGGCCTTGCCCCTCCACAGTCCGCTCACCCTCGCCTGACTACCTTGGTTTGCCCTAGTGGGCCTAACAAGTCGGTGAAGGAGGCTAGCAGAACCCCGGGGCCCGTGGGGTAGCTAGTACTCTCCTAACACTAGTAGCTCTCCTCGGTACTACGTACACGAGGGCCAACAAGTCGATACAGAGCGGCCAATCCTAACCCCGGGTCCCTGGGGTGGCTGGCCCCACTCTGCACTAAACAGGTACAGGTACTTCCCTTGGTACTGCGTACCCAAGAGACAGTACAAACTACATCTCAGTTCCATTCCTTTTTCCTTCCAGGAGTTCCACTCCTAATTCCCCGTAGGGTTCCAGCTCTTTATCTCAGAACATCATATGTTTCACTTTCCAGTTCCACGTTCTCACAATCCAGGATCTCAATCATGCTTCTTTATTCATAACAGGCAGCTGTTAATTCAATTTACAGGCAGCTTTATATTCCTTTCCATTTTTCCAAGACTGCAATATTATACATTCCACTAGTTTTTCCATCCTAGGGTTCATGTCACATCCTAGGATCTAGCATACAACTAGTTTTCCAGCCCTAGGATTCATGCATCACCTAGGAGCTATCATTCCATACATTTCTCATTCCTAGGATTCATGCAATGTCCTAGATTCTAGTTATGGTTCCATACTTTAACAGATTTTAATAATAAACTTAAGCCACTCTACCAGGTACAACGGGAGTAATGGGGGCGTGATCGGGAATCCCGCGTGCCTCCGCGACTCTCAAGACTGCAACTGAACGAGGTCCTATCACAAGGATCAAACACAAGGAGTGTCTCAAAACAGTGTATAGCTACTGTAGACGGGTAGAGGAATTAATTCTGAAAGGAATGCAACTCGAATCGCGGAAAACGAAGCCCGAACGGGCCCTAAATGGGTCGGAAAAGACGATACTGTGCAATATCAGACGTCTGGAACTTATTCCAGACGTCTTAAACAGTGGATCAGAGAATTACCTATCCAGTGTGGTTTCTCATACTTCCAGAAGTCTGCGGGGACGTCTGTCCTATCTCCCAGACGTCCGATGGTCACCCAGGACGTCTGGAGGTCACTCCCGCCGTCTGGTACAATTTCCAGACGTCTGATTCGCAAAGGATGGCAAATCAGCGAACCTGCGCACAGCCAACTGCCTCCCTCAGTACGGTCAGTCGACAGGAAGGAAGAAGAAGGCGGAATACTCACCTTTCAGACGTCTGTATGGGCTACCAGACGTCGTCCTCGCCGTCTGCCTATCAACCCAGACGTCTGATTCTGGAAATTTTTCCAGAATCAGGGCACTACTCGGCCTCCGCCCGCGACGCCGCCCGCGTCGCACCTCGTGCGCCTGCTAGTCAGACTGCAGCAGGTCCCTCTCCACGTCGTTCCGCGCCCCCTGCGCCCTCCGCCGGCCGGCCAAGCCGCTCCGGCGAGCTCGCCCTCACGGCAGAGCTCCACTCTCGCACGCCGCACCTCCTCCGCGCTCACTGCGGCCGCCGCTGCCGCCCTCGCGCTCGCGCTCACGCTCTGGCTGAAGGAGAAGGGAAAGGAGACGGTGGTGACGAAGTGAGGGGAGGCGTGCCCTTTTAAGGCCACGCGAGGAGGAGGGAGAGACGCGGCAGAGCGTCTGCAGTCGCAGAGAATATCGGATATTCGCGGGCCTGCGCGCAGAGGCGCGCAGACGAAGACTCGTGCCAGAATAACTGATTTCCAGACGTCTGGAAACGATCCCAGACGTCTGGTAAGACGTCTGGCCCACCTCCCAGACGTCTTAAAAGACGTCTGGGGCACGCGCTCGTTACAATATATGTATATATATATAGTATAAATAGTGTGAAAATGTACATATATATAACTAAATATACGTATGTTTGAGCCTTTTATATATATATGTTTTAAGGATTTAGTGATGTTTATATCTATCACTATAGATTATATAATATGTTAATATAGGTTAGTATAACTTAGTTTAATATATATTAATAGTTATTTTTGTACCTATACTTAGGTATTATTTAGGATAGTTGTATATAACTAACATAGAGTAGTTTTACTTAATTAATGCATTTATTCATTCATTGATTTATTGATTCATTTTGTATATATAATTGACATTTTTGGAATAAAAGAGCATTTTTGGAACATAGAGATTGATGTATATCAATAACTGCCTCTTGGTGAACAACTTAGAATAAATTAGTAAAAATTATGTAAATAAATAAAATGGTAGGATATCTGTTTGCATTGTGACATTATACTACAACAACGACATCAGTAAAATCACATTTTTAACATGCAGATGATTTTCGTGAGCACCTTGGTAGCCTTTTTTATACACACAATCAGAAAGAAAAATCTTTAGAAAAAGAGCTCTCATGCTTTCATCTTAGTAGTGCTTCTGCGCTTCTACCTCTACGCTCTCTAAAGCACTCTGATCAAAAGGAATCTACGAAAATATTGATTTGATTTTCCATTGAGGCTCCATAGGATTACATTGTATTTACTTTTATCTATTGCGTTGATCCGGGTCCCAAGTTGTTTTTGGGAAGACCTGTTGTTGTTGTGCTTCTCTTCAAGCTATTAAGAGAAGGGAATTTGTAAGAAGTTGTGCCACCCTTATTTCAAGTGGTACGTTAGTGGATTGACTAGCTTGATTAGTAGGGAAAATCCTAAGCTACTTAGGTAGTGATTTTTACTTGAGAGAATTTCCATTATAAATTCAGGTGCACTCGTGTATGAATTTTTGTGGCTTGTATTTATTTGCTTTGTAGTTTTTTTAAAAAAAATTATTGGCAATACTATTCACCCCTTCCCTTTAGTATACCACTTTAGATCTGTAGGACCTTCACCTTCCACTTTAAGGAGTTGAATGAATTTAGAAGTTTAAGTATCTCACCTTTGCACTTAAACCCTGAATTGACTTGTGAGCATGCCACCTAGTAAGAAATGGTTGAGAATCAATAAAGAGGACTCACTCACTCTATGAAAAAAAAAAAGGATGAATATTCAAATATCCATTGTAGAAAGGTCAGGTGCCTCTTATAGCGTCATCATGAGATATCAAAGTGTAGGGCCTATCCTAAAAGATGTCTCTTACAACATCATCCTGAGACGTTGGAGTGTAGGACCTTCTATGAGAGAAAGAGAGCGACAGTGACTCTTATATACATATTAGAGTAAATCTAAAGTGAGATACATGGAGTGATGGATAGATATTAAGGAAAATTTCCCACTTGATAGGTCAACATCACCTACACAAGTACTTAATCCTTTTGGACCTATTTAAACCCTTGGCTATGCTTGATACCCAAGTTTGAAGCTTATTAGAATTCGATAGGTAAGACAATTTGTATCTTGGTCTGTACTTGAGTGTTTTTGAGTCTCTATATTGAGTTTCGTGTAGATATCTTGTGGTTAGTGTAATTTTCTGGTTGGAGGGGGTGAGATATGCGTGATGCAATAAAAAGAAATTGTGGAATTAAAATAGAAAATCTCACAAAATGAATAATCACACAATTAGGCACAAGTATTTTTAGGTGGAAACCCAACTCGGGTGAAAACCACTACCTAACCCTCTTGAGTTAGGATTTTTCGATCGATCTAGTCGATCAAATCCACTATACGAACTACTTCAACGAGGGTAGTTCAACCTCAAGTACAACCACGCTACAAGTGCGAGGGTAGCGTTCCTCAACCCCTCCTCTTCACAAGGAGGATTTTGTCCCTCGATGGAGACAAGAGTTCGCACAACGAATACTCAAACCAAAGAACAATAAAAGTACAAGAATCCTATAGAGCTACAAATATTAACACCTAGCTTCTATAGGAGTTAGGAAACTTCTTTTTGGTGGAAGTACGTCGACAACGTGGATGCGTGAACTATGCAATGGCACAACGGCGCTCTTGTGAACTACGGTGGGAAAGCAGGTGCGCAATTGGATTGAAGCTCTTTGGAAGGTGAACGAAGACTTGAGGCCAAGAGCTTCTTCTAGAGATCAATTAGACACAAAGATGATGTGAAAGTGTGTTGCTTGGTGTATCTTTGAGTGGTAAGGGTTCTCCTCTATTTATAGAGGACCTAGAAAGGCTTTGGAAGGCCTTGAAAGGCTTTCATAACTGTTGGGTGCAAGGCCCAAGAGAATCAGGCCAAAGTCAAAATTAATTATGATTCTGATAGGGTCATCAGACTTCTGGTCCTAGCATCAGACGTCTGGAAAATCCATTTAAGACGTCTGATTTTAGGCGGGTTTCCTTCCTGACTTAAATTAGATTTAAACAGGGTTCTAGTGTAGGTCCATCAGACGACACACAGGACGTCTGGCATAAGGTCTGGACTTCTGAAAACCTATTTTTCTGTGGAAATGGATTCCCAAGAGAGTACAATGGCTAGAAAATCTCTGAGAAGAGATTTTGGGTTAGCCGAGGCAAAACGATCATGTATCAGACATCTGGGGTCCTCTATGGACGTCTGATACGAGGCTAACGGTCATTTCTTCAATGTTTGCTAAGGAAGCCAATGGTCCACTAATTGGACGTCTGGTAAAGGCAGCAAACATCTCCTAAGATGTCTGGACTAAGGTCTAGATGTCTGATTTCATTAGACAGAACTAACTAAGTCCAGCCTAAATAATCAGACGTCTGAGTCAACAGTCAGACGTCTTAAAAGTTTTTATCAGACATCTGAAATCCAGATTAGACGTCTAAAAAGGTTGTCTGATCCCTATTTTGATTTTCTAAGTTCTCTATAGAAAACCTAAGTATCCTAGGGTAGTGCAGGTATTTCTAGGACTACTTTAAGGGTTTTTTGAGGCTCTTTAGCATGAATCTAAGAAACAAAAATAAAGAGCAACAAAAGAAACAAAAATACATAGTACAAAGGAAAGGAAATCTATTCTATTCTTCATCTCCTTCCTTCTTCAAGCTATCGCTCCTCGCGAAGCTCCTTTGTTCTCCATCAAGCTCCTCCAATCTGCCATGGATGCGAGCTCGAACTCTGTCTAAACACTTGTCTCTATTTGCAATTTGACCTGAAAACTAGAACTCAAATACAAATGTTAAAAGACACGTGTTTTGTTATCATCAAAATAAATAATCGTGGTGCTCTAGCACCAACAGTTAGTGCCGGCTATGACCCCTCGACTTATAAATCCTAACATAAATTCCATTGTATGGGCCTTTTTCTCTTACATTTTGCTCAGGACTAGTAAAACTTAGGCATGGGGTGTGATGAATAGGAGGATATATAGATTTAGCATACTTGAGTCGTGTTAGTTTCGCAAGCATAGCTGCATAATTCCATGAGAATTACTGCATGTCATATATTAGTGCATTTAGCTAGGCATGCATGCATTTTGGATCAATGATGTTCCATTTAGCCTATATATGTCATAAGTTGTAATAAGTAGTTGTTTTCCTTGCAAGGTAGTTTGGTGTGAATATTCATAGAGGAGATAGATTAGAGATTTTTGAACTACTCCACCTTTCCCTCTTCAAAAGAAAATCATTGAAAACTTGTCCTTCTAAATAAAATACCCATCCACATGACACACCTCACGTAACACCTCCACCTTTCTATCTTTGACTCACACCAACTCATTCCCCCTTTTCTCTCCTTGAATGTAGCCTTTTTTATGCACAAAACTCGCTATTAATAAAATGCGTCGTCGTAGCATAGATTTCGCGATCATTTTAAATTTGTAAATCATAACTCGTAAAAGATTTGAATTAAGAAAGGAAGTTCAAGTTGTCTCAATGAGGCTAGGGTATAATTAACCCCTAAATGATCCAAATTACTATTTTTATGAATTTTAGGGTTTTTTATATTATTTTGGCATTTTTAATAAAAAAGGAAGATAAGGGTAAGTTAGATCAAGGACCAAATCGTAACAAACTGAACCTAAATGAAATTGTGAAAAATAATTTTATGAACATATAAAAATCCTAATAAAATTACTGGACTTAATTTATGACCTGAATATGACATCTACAAAATTTTACATAAATATGACAATTATACTACTCATAAAAAAATCAAAAATACTTTCGCAGGCTAAATCACGATAATGTTTGGACCTAAATGTAAAATTTAGATTAATTTTTACCTGTAGCGAATTTTTTGATGAAATTTGAGTGTTGACTACTCTAATAGGAACAAATACATTTTTTCAAATTTTCGGATGTGAAAAAATCGAGAATAAAAATCAGGAAGTTATCTTACTCTATGAAAGTGAATAAACAACGTAATCAATTGTAACAACTACTAAAATAGAGACTACAAATGTAGAAGGGAATCACAAACTTTGACTTTTATTGAAGTAATGATGAGTTCTTACAACTAGGACTTCTAGAGGAAACTAAAGTACCAATAAAATTACAAACAACAAAATAGAGAATAAAAGAGAAATTCTCGTATGCAAAATGGAGAATGGAGAATACGTGGCTATGGTGGAGAGTTCTACCGATAGCCTTTGGGATGTAGACTATGTTGAAAAGAAGTAGAGGAGATTCGAAGATTTAGAGATGTTGTGAGAGACGAAGACGAAGATGGGGACAAAGAGACAATAGAGAAGGTGGAGGGGAAGAAAGGGGGCATGTAGAATTGGGGTTTTTGGTGAAGGGGGGAGGTGGGTAGCCTTGGAGAAGAATGGAAGAGGAAGGGAGGCCATGGACTATGATGGAGAGAAGAGGGGAAGGGGGTTAAGGGTTGGTGGCATGGGATTAGTAGGCTTTTTATAGAAGTAGGGAGGAATTTTGATTGGTTGGTGAAGGGTGCCTAGGATCAAGGGAAATGGATGATGGATATTGGTCTTGGAGGTTTGGATGGCTAGGATGGAAAGAGGTTGGCTTGTGTGGACTATGGGATAGGATTGGGTTGTTGATGACAAATGATGGAGGGTGGAGAATAATTTGGTGTAGGTTAGAGGACTTAGGTTGAACGGTTATAGTTGTGGGTTTAATGGGGTACGTTTTGGACTTAAGTTAAGGTGGTGTGAGGGATTATTGAGTGGCTCCTTATGTATCTCCACATGATATTTATTAAGGTGCCAATGAAAAAGAATAAATCAACATTAGAATAATATAAAACTAAATTTTAAAATGAAATAATTAACTTAAGATGTATAACTAATATTAGAATGCACTGATGTCTAAAATATAATATTTATAACACATGATTGATATAAATACTAATGAAACTGACTTAAAATATATATATCTACTCGATGTTCGTCACCTTCCCAATTTGCTCCCCAATCTATTCCAACTCCTTTCGTAAAATAATCCACAGGAACCCTTTGCCCCTCCAAATAAAACCAATGCAATTCCTTTCCCTTTCCATCCACCATCGCACCCTCTCTCCTCCACCAAACCATAAACCCTAGCCCAAGCCCCTTTCCGTCATCATCCACATCCTCCCTACCACCTTCAGCCCACACCACCTTCACCATCATCTTGAAGGAGGAATCGCCGCGAGGAGGATTTAGGACACTGTATTTTGCGTCGATACATCATCTCGTCCACATCCCCATCACCTTCGTTGAGGAGACACACCATATCGTCGCATCTCGAGGCTTACTTGGGTTTCCTCGATACTTATTGTTCTATCTTTATTTGTGAACTCTGGTAGTTTTTGCACTTGAATGAAGATGTTTGTTTTCCTCAAGATTGCCTACGTTATTTTCATATCCATGAGTGGTTAATTTCCTTTGTGTGTGGGTTAAAGGGAGTAGGGTCGATTTCGTGCTTCAAGGGTAAATGACATAGGTGCATCTATTGGGAGTCGTTAGTAAACTGAGTTGCTCTATACCCATAGGTCCTTACCTAAGATAGTCCAAGCCTAGGAACCTTGATTCCGAGTTGGATTATACCCTCATTAGTAACGCATTGGACAGGGCTAGCCTAGGGAAGCGACTCTCGACATTTATCTCGTTTATTTTGTCTCTAAAATATCTCGCTTATTTCTCAAACCCTGTGGGTAGCATCCATCTTGAAAACACCTTCCATTAGAGCCTTTAGAACACCCTTTTTACCTCTGTTTTCTATCTTGTGTCATAGTTTAGGTTAGAAAATTCGTATAATTTGTTCTAGTCTTTTGAAAATTCTCAAACTTTATCTATAGGTAATTGGTCAAGTAAGGATTCAAAGTACAAAATTTTAGGGCATAATTCTTTTTACAAAATTTTATAAAATTCTCACACCGTTCTTAGGTCAAGCTGCAAACAGAACCTGAAATTTTGACCGATCAGAAATTTTAGGATTTTCTATACAACTCCAATTTATGTGAAATTTATGATGTCTGTTTCCTTCCTGAGTTTAGTGTCTGAGATAAACTTTTTAAAATTTTCTAGGGTTATTAGGTCTTGGTTAGTCATGTCTTAAGCAAGTAGGGTCAGAACAATCCTACCTTGTTTTCCATAAAAAAACTCAAAAGAATAGAAAATTTTCCCCTAAAATCATAAAAAAGACTTTTGGACTCTCCTAATTGATTATAAAATACAAAAATACAACTTTCCTGTGGAATCAACCTGGCTTACTCTATTTGCAATAAATTAAGTCAATTTTAATTTTAGTGTGCTATTTTACGACTTGAGCTCCACAAAACACTAGTTGTCGCCAACCTTCTTATGATGGTTTCCTTCCTCTGCTTGACGTTAGCAATGAGATTGGGTAACGCTTGACTCTTTGTTAAGCACTTGGTAGATGTTAACCATGGAGCCATGGCATGTTGTGTAAGCCATGTAGCATGATGGAGGTGGGTAAAGAAGGAAAAATATAGTTAGGAATGCTACAATTCCTACAGATGGTGTCAATTCATTGAAGCCCTCTTACAAAGTCCTATCGAGTTTGGATTAGAGCGAGGGTCTGGCCAAGAGGGTAAAACAATCACATGATAACACACAGGAGTTGGGAACCAAGTTCCACCCTCGAGTAAGGGTGTATGTTTGGGGAGGAGATCTAATGCTCAAAGTTTTCACGAAGTATGTGTGAGAGAGAAGGAAGAATAAACAATATGAGTGATTTTTCTCTTAGAGTTGTGTGTACCCACAACGTAGGCAACCATTGCCCTTTTATAGGACTAGGCCCTTTGAGATTTTCGACAACCACAATTTATTAGCGATACCTTTGGGATTATCCTTCCATAAGTATTCCAAGATTTGTGGCACCCGATTAGTTTCTTACTTGGATTTTGCAATGGTTTGATTTGACTGCATCATTCATGTCCTTCAGGGATAATGGCGATGAGGTGCCATTTGCCTTATCATCTGGTAAAGCCTTCTCATCTGACTTCCATATCGGTGTTCCAGCTGATCCTTTTGTAAATTTGTTGGGATATACGCTAGCTTTATCAAGCAAGCATCTTAAGTTGTTTAGGTGGATGGTCATCTGACCTCTCTCATCGGGTCCCTCTATTTAGAAAAAGATTTGCCTACCTTGAATAGGTAGTCGAGATTGTCGAATCCCTTTGTCGAGAGATAAATCCACTTGCCTTAAATGGGCAGTCAACATTTATTATTTACCTTAGATCTTGATCTTGTTCTTAGGCTTGTAATCTGTGAACCTCTATGGGCCTCTTTTTCGTTGGGTCCTAGATATATAGGACCATTTGAGATTTTGGAATGAATTGATGAAGTAGCTTATTGCTTGGTGCTCCTACACAGTATGCTATAGTGCATGATGTGTTCACTACAACAAAAATAGGCTTTAGTGACAAAGATGATTTGTCGCTAAGAGTAATTTTTTTGTCGTTAAAATACTTTAGTGATAATTAAAAAAGTTGTCACTCCACTATCGCTAAGAATGTTATTGCTAAAAGTTTGCAACAAATTTTATCGTCATTATATTAACAATTGTAGTTTCAAATATAGTTGTCACTAAATCGTCGCTGTAGAAGCTTGTAGAGTCAAATACAATCGTCACAATTTTTGTCTCTAAAGTCTACCTATAGCTATAAAAAGATACGTCGTGAAAATATCGCTATATAACAATTATAGTGTCAAATATAATTGTCACTAAATCATCGCTATGGAAGCCTGTAGAGTTAAATACAATCGTCACAATTTTTGTCTCTAAAGTCTACCTATAGCTATAAGAAAATACATTGCCAAAATATTGTTATATAATACCTATAATGATAAAGTTAAATGTCGATAATTTTTCACTATATTACTATATAATAACAGTTATAAATGTCACAATTTTCATCACTAACTACTTTTAGTTACAATTATTTTCATTGCCAATCTGTGAGACAATTCTGGTATATTGTTCCACCACTATGATATTTACTTGAATATATGTAGCAAATTTTGTCAATATAACCATTTTTTTGACTATATATTTATTTGATGAGGCACAAGAATATCAATAATACAATGTTAATCTACTTGTGACACTAAATATACATCACTTTCCAATCGAGAACAATCAATGAAAAGAATATCCATAATTAAATGAAATCACTGAAATATAATGCATGTTTAACAAATGTTTATTCTAACAAAACATAAAAAGGTCAAAGTAAAAAGAAAGTCCACACTAATAGCAACAAATCATAGCTTGTAACATGCTAAAACTTTGACAAAATGGGCAACTTCAGTATCTGAATGCTTCTGCAAAAATATACTTGTCCTTCTATCCATGATGGAGCAAATGATCAAGCCATCATTCTTTGCAGCAAAAATTCAGCATTATTGATATGAGATTTCCTCTACTCCCTGGCACAATATAAAGATAAATAAGTCCTATATGATGATTCTAATACTAATTTTAATAAGCTTAACATTTATTGAAACTTACAAAGATAATTAAAGATATAAGCATCTAATTACCTTGTGGTTATTTATTTTTTTGGCCAAGCAAAGACTTCCAATCACATCTCCTATTCTCCTTCTCAAAGTGTCCATATTACCTAACTAAATCTTTGCCTTCATCTATTGCCACTTCGACATAAACTACTATGAATTTAGAACTTAGAATTAAATCTCCAACTCTTTCCTTTGGATTTGTATTTCGTATCTGTCCAAGTGCAACTTTTATATCAATGTCATCACAACACAATCGAAACACATCCTGTAAAATATGACAGTAATGTTTTACCTTCTTACGTAATAGGATGAAATTGATCATTTTTCTATTAAAATTTTTAGCCTAATGTAAGTTACATGTCCTTCCATAAATAATGATTGGCTATAAGATTTCGGATGTAGATGGCTTAGTACTTATTTTAAAATGACATCTTCATGTCTTTCATCCTGGAGGATTTCCTGAACACATCAAGACATGCATCATATACAATGTTAATATTCCAAAAATGTAGAAGAAAGAAAAGTATCTTAATTTAAAATAAGCTTAGGATAGTAGAATGGGTCAATTGAATCAAGCATATTACAATAAATCTTGTTAATTATTCGAAAACATGCAAGCTTGTCAAATACAAAAAATAAATACATTGTTGCATGTAAAGCAAGCACAATGTTAAATTGTTTATGACAATATTTTAGAGTTTATATGTTTATTAAGTATATAGTAAATGTAATGTTTTCCTCCTTCAAATCTATTCTGTCCAAATGTTCATTTCTGTCAATCCGGAAGAAGTGTTGGCTGCTGCTATGTTCTTTCATATTGGGTTTGGAAAGTTTGGCAACTTCTTTGCTGGAACCAAATTGTTTTACGGTTGATTGATAAGCTTAAGAGTTCGGAAGGCAACATATCCATTACGGATATGAGCCCAAAAGGTAAGTGTTTAGCTAAGATTATTTCTGATTATGAGCTTGGTTTTCTTTCGTGGAAGTTGCTGCTAATTCTGCTTGTACTTTCATATTTGGTTATTCTTAGTTGCTTTTCTTGACTAATTGAAGAAGTATGATGGTGTTATATGCTTTAGATACATATAGAAGGGCCTCTAAGAAAAGAAAAAGTAGAAGTAAAGAAATCTAATCCTTGTCTCCCTATATGATTATATATCCTCATAAAGTTTAATGATTGTATTTTGGTTGGTCGGATGTAGTACAAACTGCATTATGACAAGATAAATGGATACTGTTTATATAGAATTGCCACTCCTACTTATTAGCATACTACCTTGATAGAGGTGCCACAAGTTGGAGAAGTTGTTCTTGAAGGTGCCAAGGGTGGTGCCTGGATGTTGCTATTACCATTTGGATCTTGGACTCTTATTTCAATTGGTTTTGAGATTCAGCAGAGGAAGATGATGGAGGATAAAAAAAAATGATGTTTGAGAAGCATGCAATTAATTAAATAAATATTACACCCTTACTAAGACACCCCCTAGATGTCAAGAGAGCTCCCCCCATCCAGAAAGATGTGGTGGCCTGCCCTTCCCCTATTAGAAAGCACCACCATTAGTGAATCAACATGGCAACCCTTAATTGCATCAAGGTCATTCTGAAAGAATGAGAAGGCAAGGCGAGAGAGACAGTCCATCCCCTCATTCTCCATGGTTGACCATAAAAAATGATCTTGATGAAACTAATCCATCTCACATTAGACACAAATATATAAAAGAATCTGCTTTTGAAATCTGATTCATTCAAGCAAAGCTACCTTGAACACATTGCACCACCAGTTTCATGTCCTTCAACAGAACAACCTCTTGCTGCTTTTGTCCTTTAAAAATTCTCATTTTGATGAGAGTTATACAAAATCTTGTAAATGATTCAACCTCAAGAATTTTAATGCATTGCTTTTAATATGATCCCTTTCTTTGCCAGAAAATGTTTTAGGATTGTCAAATGATCCACAAGCATCATCACTACTGAACCAAAAACCATTGAACTCTGTCACCACTCTATCAAAAGTCAGACTACAACAACACACCCTCTAAGACTTGAAATTAGTGCTAAATTTGCAATCTAGAGAAGCAGATAATGGTTCAAAAATAATGTAAATTGTGCCAAAACAAAGATGGCAAGCACCTCAATGTAGGCAAAAAAACAAAAATAACCTGACAACCATCAATTATGTGAAGCATCTCCATGTACATAAATGAGAATCGGTAAATCAATCATTCCAAGCTGAAACATCTTTGTAATGTTCAGGTTGGCTCATACTTTAGGGGTATTTCAGGTTGGATAATTTACAGATTGGGTTCATTTGAAGTTTATAGTGGGGTTCATTCATCCCCTTTAGTTTTCTTTATGACCATTTGCATCTCTATCTTCCTTTTCCTTTGACAACATCCCTTAACCACTACTTCCACACTCCGCTTCTTGCCACCTAATCATTAACCACCCTCCTCCCACTTCCCCTTGTAATCTCCCTACTTTGCATTCGCAAGTTACGTCCCCTCTAAACTCCCTTCTTAATGAATAAAAATAACATTCCAGTTCCTTATTTCTATAAAAAATAATATGACATGCAAAAGAAAAAAAACAAAATCTAACGAAGCAATCAAGGTTTGTTTGCCTCATCTACAAAACTATAGATCTATTGATATAAACAAATTTCTAGAAGTCCTTCAAGTTTGAACTACATCATCAAGAAATCCCTAAACTCTAAAGGAGAATGTACCCTTACAGCATTTATTTTTTTTTTCAAAAAAAAACCAGTATAGCATTTATGAATGAAGTACATGTATGAAATGAAATGAAATGATGTGATTTTCGTCACTTCTGAACATGGGGATCAGTAATGTCAAAATTATTGTTTACATATTTGGTTGCAGTATGTAGAAGCGTATCTATTGAATCCTAGTGTGACAGCTTTTGCAAGCTGCAGACATAAAATGAATCATCTAAGAGATTTCTTGAGAGGGAATAGAAGGAATCCTTCGGGAATCTCTTGGCTAACCTAAATCTTTTCTAGGAAGGGAAAGGAAAAATTTGAAGGTATAATTACCTGATGATGGTACCTTGTTGCCATTATCTTCCAGGAGACTTTTTCTTGCCCTTACCAAATGTCCACCCTGCTGGGAAGAATGCAACTATGAGGTCATAACATCCCTAAGTGTAATAAAATACAAAAATGAAACAACCGAGTTTCAAATGTGGAAAGGTAATGTCATTTCTCATTCGAAACATTTCATGCATGACTCACTTAATACTGGTTGGATACATGTTTCATCCTTCTGAAATTAACAATAGTCCACATTGGCACAACTTAGATATCACTTTGCATTTCATTAGATGTAAACCACAACATGACCTTGTTTGAATGACCCAGACACTGAAGCAGGCACAATTTTGCTGCTCCAACATGCACTTTCTTCCTTAAATATCGGGCAACATCTAGGAAAAGATGTTCTTTTCCTATTATGAATAATATGATAGAAAATTAATCAGAAAAATGGAAGGCAAAAAATACAAGATACCATTGGTTAGAGCAAGTACTGACTCTATAGTTGCCAATAAGAAAAAGATTCTCCTGATTAAAAGCTTCAGCTTGAATAGCATCAATTACAAACTGTATCACGACCTCTTATTTTGGAAAATCATACTGCATTAAATTATAGCATGATGTTAGTTCAGTCACCTTAACAGTACTTCATATTCATAATACAGGTATTTTCCTGAATCAATAACTCACTTGAGGGTTACGGTATGCCGCATCAAGAATCAGTGCATGAATATTGCATGATTGAAGAAGTGAACAACCGGCCATTGCTTCACAGGAACGAAAATCTCCATTATGCAGAATTGCCTATTCATCAATTTACCATGGAAGTTAGGTATGATCACCAAGGAAACAATTAAGGCCTTGGAATCAACAAACATTGTAATCAGCACATACCTTACCGTTAGGCAGTTCAAAGAGAATAATGATAGAAGTAGGGCAGTGATTTGCATCCAAACAAGTTCCATTTACTATTAATGTAGTTGCTAAAGTGAATTCCAAATGTTCTGATTATGTCACTAGTTAGTTTTCATTTAATACATTATATACTATTTTGCTAAAGAAATTTGAATGTGTTCTTGTTCAGTTAGAGATAATTCTTTGAGCATTGGAATATGAAATAGTTATACTTTCAATATTGTTCATCTTTAGGCATCATTCTTTATCAATTTTTGGTTGTGCAACATTTAGATCATCATGCTGATAGATATTGTCAAGGAATAATCAAATTGTAATAATATTTCCGTTTTTTGTTACAGAACAAGGAAATGATTTGGCAGAGTTAAACTGAAGTTATATTTCTATTTTATGTCTACGATTTCATATCTTAGCAAGTGCAGTTTTGATGATTTCCCTATATCAACTACAAACCTTAGGGAATTGCCAAATAAAATGGATCATGTTTCGAAAGCTTGTATGTGTTAGTGGAAAGCTGAAAATCTACATGTAATTGCAATAAAATTTCTAGAATCTTTAGATAACTCATAGTTTATGATATCTGGATAGTGACGATTTTGGGCTTAGAAGGATGGTATAAATTCTTATTAATCACTTCAAAAATAATACCAAGAAAACATTTGGTCGGTGGAATTTTAGGAGTCTTTCACCCTAGAAAATGGAATGATGAAATAACTATAGTACATTGGGAGAATGGAACTATCCTTTGTAGCTCACAGCTCTCTTTTCCAACAGGAAGGTTCCAAACTGACATGGGTAAAGCTTGGGCAGCTGAGATTGTATCCAGAAGAAAAAGATCATAATAACGTTTTTTTTCTTATTAGAAAGTATATTGGAGATTTATATCTCCTCCCTTATTCGTAGGAATGCCAACATATTCTAGTGTAGTTGGTAAGGTGAGGGGACCAATGTAGATGGTCCCCTTAGACTGTCGTTGCCAAGGCATCCTAAAGGTAAGCTGCAAGGATCATTCAGAGAATATCCTGCAGCTAGAGGGATAGGCAGTGAGTTAATTGACTATCTCATTCACCATTTGCGGGAGAAAGAGAGGCAACAAGATGTCACTTGGCTGTAGACAGTGGAAGCTGCCATTGGCTTCAAGGCTTAGGACACATGGTAAGAGAAGACTATGATCATATCATTAGGGTTTATGAAATTGAGAGGCAATGCCCAAAGACATGGCTAAAGCTTACTTAAACAAGAGGAATGCCATAAGAATGATGCCGAATTACAGTTGTTATTTTCTCTTCAAGAGAAGAAAATCAGATCATAATACACAATCATACATTATATTCATCTTCTTTGTTGTCATGAAGCTCTTCCTCACCTTTAGCTGATGTAGAAGAGTTTTACTGATCACATAAAGGTGCAAAACCTCCGGTCAAAAGAAAAAAAAACTAATGTATATAGTTTCCAAAAACCAAAAATTAAAAAATAAAAACTTTACAACAGAGAAAGATGGAGATGGACCTAAATATTATTGTGGTTCACGTTGGTAGAGATTGGGCAAAGGTGGTGGAGGTAGCGATTGGGGCGTAGGGCGGAGAAGTAGAGGAGGGTGGAGGATCTGTGGCTGCAGGAGAAGAGTGTTGGAAGTGATAGGTGAAGAAGTGGAGGGCGGAGCGATTGGGGCGGAGGAGGTAGTGGTTGGACGTGTGGAGGGTGGAGAAGCAAAGGAGGGAGGAGGAGCAGAGGTCGGAGGAAAAGAGCGGAGGAAGCGATCGGGCAGGAGAGTGGAGAGCGGAGTGTTGGTAGAAGGACATCACGATTGTTAATTATGATGATAATAAAACATGCGTATTTTAATATTTGCATTTGAGTGTATAACTTTCAGGATTAATGCATTGAGGAGCTTGCTCTTGGATAAAAGCATCAAAGAGCATGGAGAAGATGGAGGTTTGCTTAGAAGCGAAAGCTTGAGGAGATGAAGAATAGGATAGTCGTTTTCAATGTATTTGTACTCTTTGTTTTTGTTCTTTATTTTTCCTTGGATATATTGTAAAGAGCCCAATTGTACATTACCTTAGTCCTAGGAACACCCATTCATCACTAGGACACTTAAGTAAACTTAGGAAACCAACATAAGCTTCAAACAGATTGATCAGACGTCTAACATGATCATTAGACGTCTGATATGTGATTTTAAGTCGTCTGATGTTATTCCTAAACGTCCAAATACCTAGGCTAGAAAATCATAGTCTGTGCCTTTCCAGGTAGACATCTTGACCATAGTCCAGATGTCCTGAAAGAGGACCATTAGCTTTTCTTAGTGAGCTAAGTTAGCATAGCCTAGCATTTATTTCCAAACGTCTATAATGACCATTAGATGTCTTAACAAGTAAACGTTAGGCTAAGTCTAATCCAAATCAAGATTTGTCAGACCCAAATGATCGTTGCCTTCTCGGGAAATCAATTCCTACATAGCATCCTTTGTATTAGAGGTGTAGACTATCTGTCAGGCGTCTAGTCCATCGTCTAACTCTTAAAATCTCGAACCCTGTTTAAATCTGGTCCAAAATAGGAATAAACTCGTATAAAATTAGATGTCCAATTTTTTGTCCAGACATCCTATAATAGCATCCCAGACGTTTGACATAGAACCCTGTTTTTGTCCAACAAAATCAGGAATTCTGACCCTTGCATCAGATGACCAAAACATTGATTAATCATCTAACTCGTCGTCTGACCCAAAAGTCAGACGTCTGATTCTGTTGTCAGAGTCATTATGACCCTGATTTCGGCCTGATTTACCTTAGATTTTATCCTAACAACTAGGAGCCTTCTCTTAAGCCTTCTTGAAGGTTCCTAGGGCCTTTATAAATAGAGGAGGAGCCCTCCTTAGCTAAATACACCATAGAGATAATTCTTCCCACCATTATACATATTTTGTGAGAGATAAAAAGAAGATTGGATCTTTGGAGATGCGTGTGGTCGAAAAATGAGAGAGGGAGAGAGAGAGAGAGGTCTAGCGACGGGGGCGGGGAGGTTTGGCCCGGGCTGGACGGTGGTGGGTAGGAGGTCGAGGAAGGATGCAGTGCCGGTGAGATGCTTCAAGTGCCTTGGTGAGGGGCACTTGGTGGCGGTGTGCAGGGACCCGGTGCGGTGCCTGCGATGTGGCGCTCTGGGTCATCGGAGGTCGGGCTGTGGGCGTCGGAGGTCGGGTGTGGTGGTCTCTTCGGGGGGAGGGGAGACACTTCCGTCCCCTCCGGAGGGAGCGCCCCTTGTGGAGGTCGAAGCGCCGTGGTCGGAGGAGATGGGCGCGCTGGAAGGGAGGCTGTCGTCGGCGCTGGTGGCGGTGGTTTTGGAGGGGTTGGTGGAGGTGGAGGCCCTGAAGGAGGCGGTCGCCGCCTACTTGGGGATCGACGGAGGTCGGTTGGGGGTGGCCTCTTTGGGAGGTGGGCGGATGGTGTTGTTGGGTCTGAGCCGGGTGGAGTTGAGGCGGTTGGTTTTCAGGGTGCTCTGGTGTGTTGGTGGTGTGGGGAGGTGCCGGTGGCCGGTCAGGTTTGATGGAGCTTTAGTGGAGAGACCGCCGTCAGGCGTGAGGAGGGTCTTGATTGAGGGGGTTCCGCTCTTCCTCCGCACGGTGGAGGTGGCGGCGACGGTGGTTGCCTCATTTGCAAGGTTGCGCAGATGCGGGGGCCTCGGCCTGAAGGCGGCTGATCTATCGCGGATCGAGGCTTGGGTGGAGATGAGGCCGGGGCAGCGGTTGGTGCTCAAGTGGGGCAGCTTCGCCTGGCTCCTCCGTATTTCTTGGGGTTCTGGGAACCTTAGATCTTTTGCTGAGGTGGTGGGTGGCGAAGCGGCGGCGATGTGTGGAGGCTGTAGCGGCGGGCGGGCGGAGGAGGGCTGGACTGCTCTCGGGAAGGTCGAGGGTCGTGGCGAAGATTGCGGCGGGGATCTCGGGGAGGTTGCGATTCCCGTGGCATAATCGGTGGCAGGCGAAGGGGCGGGGATGTGGAGGGCCGCTGTGATCTTTGCGGAGGGGTCGGGGGAGGTGAATGCGGCGCTGAGGCCGGGTGACCCCGTTGAATGCGGGTGTGCTGGTGGCGACGTTTTGAATCCTGGTTTTGAAGGAGTGGTGGCTGGCGGACTTGGGTCGGGTGTGCGTGACCCGGTTACGGGGTCTGAGGGCTTCGGTGTTGATGCCGGGTCAGGCCTTCTTGCGCGCGCGACTCCGCGCCCCCAGATCTCTGCGGAGGAGAGATGGGATGCTACTGGAAAGGGTTTGAGGCGCTCTTTGGCTGGTCCGATCCGAGCGAAGGGAGCGACAGGACAGGACGTGACTGGCGGAGAGGGGAGCTAGCGACGACGGGAGTGGAGGTTGGCTGGTTCTTAGAGACTCTTCTACCGGCCGCGGTGGTCGTACCGTAGGGGGCTGGCTCGTAAGACCCCGTCTAGGGGGTGGCTGGGGTCGATCGACGTCGGTCGTTGGAGGGGCTGGGTACATCTGGTGGCGCCGGGTTGCTAGCGACGGCATTTGCTTGGGGCGGCGGCGGAGGTTTGTCTGCTCCGGAGGTGGCAGTGGGGCGGCAGGTGGCAGATGCAGGTGGGGACGAGGCAGGTGGCAGATGCAGGTGGCGGGGCGGAGGTGGCAGATGCAGTGGTGGAGATGGGGGGCTGGTGGCTATAAGGGTGGAGAAGAGGTCAAATGAGGCGGCTGGGTTGCTTGGGGACGAGGCTGGGTTGTTGGGGGTTGGTGTTGGCGGCGGGGAGTTGTTGGCTGTAGGTGGTCTGGAGATTGCGGGGCGAGAAAGTAGGGTATGTGGTGGTGAGGGGAGCCAGGAGGTCTAACGTTTGTTGATGGAAGAGGAGGATCATGAGGCAGAAATGATGGGGTTTAAACGGTTGACGTCTGGAGGCGACTCCCGGAAGACCTCATGACTAAGGTCCTGTCCTGGAATGTGAGGGGTCTGAATGACCCGTCGAGAAGAGTTGTTTTGCGGGGGTATATTCAGAATGGGGGCCTGATGTGGTTTTTCTCCAAGAGACGAAGTGGGGAAGCTGTGATGGAAGGTTGTGGAGGGAGGTGGGGGAGGGAGTTGTGGGGGTTTCTTGGTCCTGGATGCGGATGGGAGTGCGGGAGGAATTGCTGTGGGGTGGAGGGAGGAGTTCTCCTTGCTGGACACTCTGGTTGGATCCCACGTTGTCACTGTCAGACTTTAGAGACGCCGGGATGACACGTGTTTGCTCTTTTCCTCGGTTTATGGCTCGACGGAAGGTCGGAGAAGACAGGTCTTATGGGAAGATCTGAACCAAGTTGCGGCAGCTTTCCAGAGGGTCCCTTGGTTGGTTGGTGGTGATTTTAACGTTACTCTGGGTGCTGAAGACAGACCGGGCGACCGAGGAGGTTTGGACCAGGGCTCTAAGGCGTTTGTATACTTTGTGGCAGACCAGGGGCTAGTTGATATGCCTCCGTTGTCCTGTCTCTACACTTGGGGGAATTCTGGAGAGCAGCGATCTCGTATTGATAGATTTCTGGCTTCGATGACGATGGCAGAATTATTCCCGATGGCGGAGGTTAGGCCTTTGGAGCGCCCGTTCTCGGATCACACCCCCTTGCTGTGGGCATCGAACGAGGAATGGAGGCATGTCACTTACTTTAAGCTCGACAAAGTGTGGCTCATGGAGGAGGGCGTTAGGGGTTTGATTGAGGAATGGTGGAAGTCATCTCAGGCGGATGGGTCAGCGGCTGCCAGACTGGAAGCGAAACTGAAGGATTTGAGATCTTTCTTGAAGACCCACATCAAATAGGTTAGGGAGGAACGCGGGAGGAAGAAAGAGGAGGCTTTTGCTGCGATTACACGTCTGGACATGGCAGAGGATGTTGGACTCCTTTCAGAAGATGACAGGGTTTACAGAGCGAGGCAGATTCAGGTGATTCAAGAGGAAGATCGGAAAACGGAGGTGGAGTGGAGGGTGAGGTCTAGGCAGAAGTGGCTGAAGGAGGGTGATTCCAACACCCGTTTTTTTTATATGGCTGCGTCGAGCAGGAGGAGGAATTAGATTGACAGATTGGTGGTAGATGGGGAGGAGTTTGTGGGAAGGGAGGCGGTGGGAGGGGCAGCTGCGAGTTATTTTAGAGATTTTACGGGGTGGAGACGGGGGGAAGGTGGAGGTGGTTAGGATCTGGGATACCACAGATCCGGGAGACAGACGCCGACTTCTTGACGGGATCGTTTGGGAAAGATGAAGTCCGTGAGGCGGTTTGGGGGTTGAACGCGGATGGATGTCCAGGGCCGGATGGCTTTTTGGTTGCCTTTTACAGAGAGTTCTGACCGGTGGTGAAAGAAGACGTAATGCAAGTGGTGCAAGAGTTTAGAACGGGCAACTTGGGTTTTAATAGGCTAAACAGGTTCTATATGTTCTTGTTACCGAAGAGGGAGGGCGCTGAGGAGATTCAGGAATACGGACCGATAGCTCTTTCGAATGCTATCTACCTGGTGGTGGCGAAGCTTCTGGCGAATAGATTGAGGATGACGCTGGGTGGGATTATAGACTCGGTGCAGATGGCCTTTGTTCCTGGTAGGAATATTTTGGAGGGTTTTGTGATGGCCTCGGAAATCCTTTCGTCCTGGAAAAGAGATAAGAAGGCTTTCTTATGGAAGGTTGATTTCAGCAAAGCTTACGACTTGATCTAGTGGTCGTTCCTTTGGGCATCTTTGGTGAGGAGGGGGTTTCCACCGGTGTGGATTGAGTGGATGAAAAGGTACGTCACCACGACGTCTTTCTCGGTTCTTATCAACGGAAACCCGGCTGGGGGTTGGATCCAACCTAGGAGGGGGTGAGGCAGGGTTGTCCGTTGGCCCCGATGCTTTTTGTGATTGCTGTGGATGCTCTTGCTAGGGCGGCGAGAAGGTCGTGTGAGAGACATCTGGTGAGTGGTTTCTCCTTGAGGGACGGGACGAGTATCCCACTGCTCCAGTATGCGGGTGATACGATCTTCTTCATTGAAGGTGGAGAAAAGGAGGCCAGAAGGTTGAGGTTCCTTGTTTTCTTACTGGGTGAGGCGTCCGGATTGTAGATTAACCTGGCTAAGTCGGAGTTTGTCCCTTTCAACATGACTGAGACAGAGGCGAGGGGATGCAGTTTGGGTCTTGACACGGAATAGGGTAAACTTCCGATTAAGTATTTGGGCTTACCGTTGTCGGATGGGAGGATTCTAGTGAGAGACTGGACCTCCCTGGTGGAGAGGCTGGTTGGGAGGCTGGAGGGGTGGGCGTCCAGGCTTCTGTCTAGAGGTGGGAGGTTGGTCCTGCTCAAGGCGGTTTTGTCGGCGATGCCGTCGTATTTCATTTCTGTACTGAAGATGCCTCGACAAGTGATTGCAAAGATTGAGCGAACTATGAGGAGTTTCTTTTGGTCCAATCAGGGGACGAGTGGAAAAGGTGCCAGGTTGGTTGCTTGGGAGGAGGTCTGCAGACCGTTGAAAGATGGGGGGCTCGGTGTGAGGGATCTGGGGAGATCAAATGACAGTCTGTTGGCGAAATGGGTGGGGTGCCTATTGGAAGGAAGGGGGGATTTGTTGGGCAAGGTGTTTGAGACGGCGTATGGCTGTCCGATGCGTTGGGATCTCCTGGTGTCTCCGCCTAGGGATGCTTCTCACTTCTTGAAAGGCTTGTCGACGGTGGCCCCTAGGGTGAGGAACTGCTTTGTCCCTGTGTTGGGAATAGGGGAGATTTTCAGGTTCTGGCAGGATGACTAGACAGGTGATGGAGCGCTTTGCAGAAGATTTCAGAGACTGTTTGCCTTATCCCAGGACAAGATGGTGTCTATGGCTGAGGTGGGGGAGGATGGGTGGTGCCTGCGCTTCGTTAGCAGTCTAGCAGATGCGAGAACGCTTGATTTTCAGACCTTACTTGCTGAGTTGGAGGGACTGCATCCGACGGCTGGTACAGATATGTTTGGTTGGGATGAAGGTGAGTTTTCAGTTGCGGCCGCATACAGGAGGTTGTCCGCTGGTGCTCCAGAGGTGGAGCTGGATCTGGTAAGGGACTGCAGACAGATTTGGAAAGCCGCGTGTCCACTGAAGGTCAAGATTTTTGCCTGGTTGTTTAGGAGGAGAAGGTTGGTGACTAAGATGTGGAGGGCAAAGTGGGCTCCTGGAGAATGTAAGGTATGCTCTTTGTGTGGGGGTGGTGAGGAGGACGTTGACCACCTTTTTTTCGCTTGCCCTTTTGTGATGCAGATTTGGGGCAGGATGGGTGGGAGGTGGTGGGGGTATCGGCTGTTTGAGGAATTCTGGCATAGCTTTAGAAGTGGAGATGGTGTTGGCGGACAGTTTGTTTTCCGTACAAAGGAGAAAGCCAGGCCGTTGGCAATCCTTTGGGGAATTTGGTTGGGCAGAAATGCGGTGGTTTTTCGGGGCCAGAAACCTTACATAGAGAATTTTGTTGAGTCTATTGACTCTTTGTTTTCTCTTTGGGCTGAATCCTTGTGAGTGGGGGACCCTGGTGTCTGCCTGTTGTAATGTTTATGTTTGTTTCTAATATATAAAATTTTGGGTAGTTATCACTCTGGATAACTACCCTTTCCTTTTTCAAAAAAAAGAAGATTGTGTCCTTAATCTCCAAGATCTTAACTTCGCATCCGAGAGCATCGAAACGCTGTACTATCACGTTGAATCACTTCCATCTAAGGGAAGTAATCCTTGCCTATATAAGCATTAGGTTGAATCTCATATTTGGGCTTTATAGGTTTTGTTATTTGTATTTTGTTTTCTTTGGTTGGATATTCGCATGGTAAATTCTTGTCTCCTTCGTGAGACAAAACTCTTTGTGGAGAAATTGTTTGGTGGTACACTATCCTCGTAAAGTAGTGTGGTTTGTAATTGAGGTTGTATCACCATCGATTTAAAGTGATACATGAGTGGATTTGATCGACTCGGTCGATCGGGAAATTCTAAGTCGAGAGACTTAAGTGGTGGTTTTTATCCTTGAGGTTTCCACCTAAAAATTTACTTGTCTCTTGTGGTGAATATTTTGTGTGATTGAATCTTTATTCTTGCATAATTTTTATACCGCACTATTCAGCCCCCTATAGTGCACCTTCATTTGGTATCAGAGCCTCGTTCTCGCACTATATGACGTCACACCTGGCGGGTATCATGGAGGGTAGTGTCACTGCCGCGAGACACGTGGAGGGGCATTCCACCGTTCGACTGCCCTACTTCAATGGGTGCAATTACAGATATTGAAAACTCTGTATTAAGTTGTGGCTTCAGGCCACTGACTTCACGGTATGGGAGCGCTGCGAGACCCTATATGAAGTCCTAGAGAGACCCAAGGGAGTCTATTCACAGCAGCAGGTCCGCGAGCTCTCCCTCAACACGAAAGCAATGAACGTGTTGTATTGCGTGCTAAGCCTGAAGGAGTTCAATCGCATATCGTAGTGCGCCATCGCATATAAGATCTGGCATACACTTGAGGTAAAACACGAGGGTACCTCAAAAGTAAAAGCTTCTAAAATCAATGTTTTATTTGAAGAATTTGAATCTTTTGGCATGAAAGCTAATGAATCTTTGAGTGATATGTATACTAGGTTCACTCGCATATTAAACAATCTTAAGTCTTTGGGGAAGACCTTCATTAAAGGTGAGCTTTAATCCAAAAGCCTCTTCGTTCCCTTAGGTCAAAATGGGAACAAAAGGTCACCGCAATTGAGGAGGCTAATCAAGTTGACGAGCTTGACATGGAGGATCTCTTGGGAAATCTCATGGCCTATGAGACCAAATTGAAGCAAAGAAAGAAGACACCGGAGCCAAAAAGGAAGAGCCTTGCCTTCAAAGTTGTGTCGGACAACGAGGTAAGTTCTGATGACGAGGAAATTAGATTTTTGGCTAAAAAGTTCTCTAAGTTTTTCAGGGCTTCAAAGAAGGAGGAGCGAGATAGATTGATACGTTGCTATCATTGCAACGAAGGGGCATCTTCAATCCGATTGCCCTCACTTGAAGAAAGAAAAGGAGAAGAGGGAGAAGTACAATAAGAAGGCTTTTCAAGCCACATGGGATGATGCAACATCGAAGGAGGAAGAAGAGGAGGATCTTGAGATGAACAACGAAGTCACATGCCTTGGTTTCAGGGTAATCATGGATAGTAGCGACGAGGAAGAAAACAATGAAAAGGAGGTAAACCCATTTTCCATTGATGAGTTGCAAGAAGCACTAGAAGAGTTGTATGATCTTAGTAAGACACTGAAATTGGAAAATAAAAATTTGAAAAAAAATCTAGTATCCTAAAAATTGAAGATAATCTTGTTGCTAAAAATTTAGATTTAAATGATTCTTTTGATTCTATCAAATGTGAAAAGAATACTCATGTGGTAGAAAATCATGATCACATTAAATTGATTGAAGAGAATACCTTTCTTAAATATGAAATCTCTATTTTGAAAAGCAAAATGTGTTTCATTGAAAATGAGCTTCCTTGTCTCTAGGAAAACTCTAATAATTTGATGAGTAGATTAGATAGTTGCATTAAGGAAAAGGGTAAAGCTCATGATAATAGGCACACCAAGAGAAGAAATTATTATGTACAAAGGTCAAATGGTTGGAATCCAAGTGGACCCGAACTAAGGTCGAGAAGAGTTAACCATGGTGGACCCAAGAAAATGTGGGTACCAAAACACTTGTTAGACTCTTGTTTTGCAGGTTACCATAACACTCCATTTGATCCAAGATATTATCTCTACAGAGAGCATGGAGAAGGAATGAGGATTCTTGGTGAATCAAATGAGTATGGTGGATGGAATCCATACCAATTAAGGTAAAACCCTTTACCCTAATTTTGATGATTTTTGTTAGCATCGAGATAAGGGGAAATGAAATTTGTTATATGCTATATGTCTATCAAAAAGGGGGAGATAGATAAACATTTTTCTTTATGTGCTTAAATTCATTTAAAAAGGAGTTAATAGATAAAAAGAATAGTTATCATGTTATGTTAAAAAGGGGGAGAATATAATTCTTGTTTTATTAGGTCAAAAAGGGGGAGTTAACCCAAATTAGAAGAGCAAGTTTTAACGCGGCGCATAGGATAAGATGATTAAATATTTATTGAACCTTTTTGATAATGTCAAAAATTGGAAAAATTTTTAGATTATTATTTGTGATTTTGTTATCATAAAAAAGGGGAAGATTGTTGATGCAAGGGCACTATGCTCGTTAATTTGATGATAACAAAACACGTGTATTTTAATATTTGCATTTGAGCATATAAGTTTTAGGATTAATGCAAATGGAAGCAATCTTGAGAAGCTTGCTCTTGGATAAAAACATCAAGGAGCTTGGAGAAGATGGAGCTTTGCTTGGAAGCGAAAGCTTGAGGAGATAAAGGATAGGATAGTCTTTTTCAATGTATTTATACTCATCATTTTTGCTCTTTATTTTTCCTTAGATATATTGTAAAGAGCCCAATTGTATATTACCTTAATCCTAGGAACACCCATCCATCATTAGGACACTTAAGTAAACTTAGAAAATCAAAATAAGCTTCAAATAGACTGATTAGACGTCCAACATGATCATTAGACATCTGATCTGTGTTTTTATGTTGTCTGATGTCATTCCCAAATGTCCAAATACCTAAGCTAGAAAATCATAGTTTATGCCTTAGACATCTCGACCATAGTCCAAATGTCCAATAAGATGTCTGAGAGAATGGCCAGATGTCTTGAGGGAGGACCATTAGCTTTTCTTAGCGAGCTAAGTTAGTGCAGCCCAGAATTTATTTCCAGACGTCCATAGTGACCATTAGATGTCTAACAAGTAAATGTTAGGCTAAGGTTGACCCAAATGACCGTTGCCTTCTCGGGAAATTAATTCCTACAGAGCACCCTTTGTATCAAACGACTAGATCATCTATCAGACGTCTAGTCCATCGTCTGACCTTTAAAATCTAGAATCCTGTTTAGATATGGTTCAAAATAGGAATAAATCTGCACAAAATTAGACGTCCAATTTTTTGTCCAGACGTCCTATAATATCATCCCAGACGTCTGACACAGAACTCTATTTCCATCGAACAAAATTAGGAACTCTGACCCTTACATCAAACAACCAAAACATTGATCAGTCATCTGACCCATCGTGTGACCTAAAAGTCAGATGTTTGATTTTGTTGTCAGAGTTATTATGACCCATGATTTCGACCTGATTTGCCTTAGATTTTATCCCAACGGCTAGGAGCTTTCTCCTAAGCCTTCTTGAAGTTTCCTGAGGCCCCCATAAATAGAGGACCCCTCCTTGGCTTAATACACCATAGAGATATTTCTTTCCACCATTATACACATTTTGTGAGAGATAAAAAAGAAGATTGTGTCCTTGCTGTCCAAGCTCTTCACTTTGCATCTGAGAGCATCGAAATGCTATAGGATCACGTCGAATCACTTCCATCTAATAGAAGTAATCCTTGCTTATAGAAGCATTAGGTTGAATCTTATATTTGGGCTTTATAGGTTTTGTTGTTTGTATTTTGTTTTCTTTGGTTGGGTATTCGCATGGCGAATTCCCGTCTCCTTTGCGAGACAAAATACTCTTTATGGGGAAGAGTGGTTTGGAGGTACACTACTCTTGTTGTAAAATAACGTGGTTTGTAATTGAGGTTGTATTTGAAATTGCACTAGAGGGGGGTGAATAGTGAATTTATAAAATATTGTAAGACAAAAAATACAATCACAAAAAGTGGTACAAGATTTTTAGGTGGAAACCCAAAACGGGTGAAAACCACCACCTAAGCCAATCCATTGACTTAGGATTTTCGATCACAAAGTCAATCCACTAACCACATTACTTAAATGAGGGTAGTGTATCTCAATTATAAATCTCACCTTTGATCCCTAAATGGAGGCTTCTCCCTTCACAATGAAGAGACGGGGACCCGACAGGTTGGATATCCAAACTATAAAAATAAGAATGAAACAACGCCTATAGAACACCCCAAAATATTAATGACTTCCTTATCTATTAAGCATAAAAGGAACTCCTTGAGAATTAGCATAATGAAGTGCACCGGGAGTGTGGGTTTGCCCTTTAATCAGAGTATTGGCACAGCACAAGGGCAATAGGAAGCAAAGAGTAGTGAGCAAGTGATTTTCTAAGGAAATTGAATCTCAATAGGTGTGTGTTGCCTAAGAGGGATTGTAGTCTATTTATTGGTAAGTTTGGAACCTTAAAGAATGTTTGGGAGAGGTCTCCTAGCCATTGGAGGCAAGTCCCAAGAGATTGGGACGAAATCTAACATAAATCAAAGCAATCATGAATCTGACAGCAATATCAGACGTCTGATTTTAGGTTTAGACGTCTGATTACAATTATGGACGTCTGATTCTATTAGCCAGGCTTTCTGTTTTTATTGGATCGAAATATGGACATCTGATATATTTATATAAGACATCTGATAAAAATATTGGACGTCTAATTATAAGTGGATTCGTTCTTATTTTGACTAGATCCAAACAGAGTTCTAGACTTTAAAGAACAGGCGTCAGTATGGACGTCTGTAGGATTTCCTAGATGTATGGAAATGTAAAAAGTACTTGCCTTGGAAATCTATAAGTAGATCTTTGGTTTTTAATAAGATTTGCACGAAAATAAATGGGCAACGGTCCATTGATAGACGTCTGGAGACATGTCTAGAAGTCAAAGTGTATTTGCCCGTTATAACAGAAAGAAAATGAGTACTTGAGTCAACGGTTGGTTTAAGGACGTCTAGGAAAACTATTAGACGTCTGGATGAGGCTACGGACGTCTGATAGAAGGTTGCTTTGGCTGATGCCTAAGAAGTCAGAATGCAAAGGCAATGCTATAGGTAATTAGATGTATGAAACATTGATCAGACATCTTAAAGTTGAAAATCAGATGTCTGATAGTTGTTATGGACGTCTGTATTGGGACTTAGTGTTAGGTTTTTGTTTCTAATTTATCCTAAGTGTAGAGAGCTTAATTAGTTATTTATAAGTTATATTTGGAGGCTCTTTACAACATCTCTAGACTCAAATAAAATAAAAATTACAACCTTTAAAAGTTTATATAAAAGCCTATGACCTATGACAACACTTATGCTATTCTAGTCTTCACGCTTTTAATCCTTTGACTTGGAAAACTCCATGAAACCTGCAATTGTGTTATTACAGAGAAAAATATGCTACGCTTATATTTTATCTCTTTTTCTTTATTTTTTAAAATCATCAAAATATTATTTATGAGAGGTTGAACTAACAATCTTCTCCTTTTTGATGATTTTCAAAATATATTTGTAGGTTCTTATTTTCTCTCTCTGAAAGTTGTACTTAGTAATCTATACCAATTTTGAAAAGATTTTTTGTAACTTTTCATGTCATTTCCTAAGTTCTTCCCTAAGCTTTTCTCCTCCTTTTTGAATGTTATCATGAAGGGTTTTGAAAGGGGTTGAATCTTAAACTACAAGTGTTATATAATGACATTTATAAAATAAAATCTGCATGTTGAAGTATAATAAAAATGACAGAACATTAAAGTAAACTAACTAGGAAAAGAATGTATGTGTCCTAAGCACAGACTAGTTATTGTTCCCAAAAAATATATAAGTATGGAGTCAAAGTCTCTTAATACAAGCCAACATGGAAAGATAGAAAGAAAGAAAACAAAAGAACTAAACTAGTCTTCTTGATCGTGGCTGCGGTGGCGGCGAATGGGTCCCTGACCCATTTGCAGATTGCGAACATTAGTACGAAGTTCGTCGATATCGCGGTGCATGCTTCCCATATTAGTGCACATCTCGCTGGTTCGTCGTAACAAGAGATGCCTGAGTAGAGGGAATCCGTGGCAGGATCCCATGTCTCATCAAAGCTCGAGCGAGGAGCTTGTATTTGAAGTGGACGTTCTTCATGGAGATCCGGAAAGGGTGGAAGGGGTTCTTCAGCGGGCTCTTCGGCTGGCTCAAGATGCTCTCTCAGAATGTGCATCTTGGCAGCTGTGGCCTGATTGTAGGGCTTAATCTTTTTATCAACCGCCTGGTCATTGATGGAAATCCGATGACTTGCAAAAATTTTGGATAAAATTGACCCAAATGGTAGAGATGCTCCATGGTCCTCATTCATAACACAAATAATGATGTGGCAGTAGTTGAAGGGAATGTGACGTACGGTTGCAAAAAGCAGCGCCTTGTGTTGGCGTGAAATATAGTCAAAATCTCCCGATTTATTTAGGTCACCCAAAAATGCGAGAGTAATCGGGGAAGAGGTTTGAGGTTCTTGCATAGTAGGGTGCCAAGATTTTCGACATATTTTTCAGGTAGGAGTAGTTCTTGATTGATGACTTCTGAGTCATATTGCCTCAGAATGTCATTGAAGTCATTTCCCTCATTAGGGATGGCAAGAACGGTGGAAATAGAATCAGAGGTGATACAGATTTCACGCCCAAATAAATGGGTATGTAACTCAAGTTCATTGTTGCTGTAGTCTTCAACGATGTTGGAGTAGAAAAGTCAGACAAGATCAAGAAACACGCCAATAGTTCGAATACCAGAATGAAACTGTCGGTCAAAATAGTGGAAGAGATGAAGCGTTTCAAAATGTTCCGAAGGTTTAGATGGGCAAAGGCATTCCATACAATGAATTGAGGGCACTTGACTTTTGCATTTGCGAAGTGATGAAATCACTGTCTAGCGATGTCGCCACGCAGTTGATCAGCCAAATAGGCGAAAGAGGAGGTGGAAGAGCCCTCGGCTTGCTTCCGACGGGGAGGCATTTTGGGTAGGTTGGGTGGTTGGGTTTTGGAGGGAGGGATTTGGTGTTTTAGGATAGAACACCTGCAAAAACAATCCCACACCAGTCATTCAACCAATAAGGCAATATAGTGCATACATGCACACTACATTGATGCCAGAAAACAACGGAAAAAATTGTGTGGCAGTATGCCTTGAGGCAATACAACTTGCCATAATGTTGTGGCAATATACCTTTGAACTCAAGCCACTAAGATGTCGGCTTGAATCACTTGAGGTAATACCCTTGCCATTAACATCCAAAAAGACATACATTCATGCAATATATAAAAAACAAGTTCCAAGCTATAGGTTTTGTTCTAGGGTTTTAGCTCCTAGGGGAAAATAAGCACGATGGAAGAGGAAACCTTAAACGAGTTGTTCATCAAAAAGAAGAGACAAGTTGAGGGCTTTAAAAGGACTCGAGCAAAGCCGTGGAGATACCCTAAGGGTTTAAGAGATTATACCCACGGAGGAGGGTTTCTAGACGAGTGGAGTGGGGCATGCATGTAGGAGAGCAGTTGCGTCGCTAGTCGTCGAGGAGGCGGAGCAGTCATCTAACTGCAAGATGGGCAGCACCAACTTGCAGTCGGCGCTCGTCAGGCAGGAGAGAGATTTGAGGTTTTAGGGATTTTGAGCATGGGGGAAGTGGGACCTCAACGAGTAGGATTTTATACCCTAAGGGGTCGAGCAAGTCTCCCCTTGAAGTTAGAGAAAATTTTATTGCAAAACCATCTAGAGAACAGACGCGAAATGGCAGATTTTGGCCAGATCATACGTCTGATGATGTCGTCAGACGTCGGGATTGGCCATTTGGGATTTTAACCCTTTTGATGGCGTCGTCTGTTTTTAATACCAGATGACTTATCTGACGACTAATTAAAAATTTAGATCTCTGATATTTGTAGACATACCTCTATGGAAAATTGTTTATTCTCCAAGTTGTCGTCCGATTTCTGTATCAGACGTCCAACCTGATGTCTAAAGTTAAAATTAGATGTTTGATTTCTGTAATCAATCATTCCTGGGTCTCACCCCAAAGCTACAAGTTGTCGTCTGATTTTTTTATCAGACGACTTACAAGACGTCTGACTAAATCATCAGACGTCTGAATCCTAACATCCTAATACAAATCTTGATGCAAAAATAGACGTCTGACAACATACCTGGACGACTATCCATATGTTTGTGAATGATAACGTACGTTTGGAATAGCACTTTTATCAGCTCTTCTTAGATATAAAATCAACATTTGTTTCACATCTTTAGACGTCGAATTTTTAAGTATAAGACGTCTGTGATATTAATCAGACGTTTGATATTGTGCACAGAATGTGCATTTTCATGTTTGAACTGTGTTTAAAGGTTCTTAAGTTGGTAAAATCAAGGCTCCTATGTTCGTGACAAACAAAATCCTCCTAAGCCAATAAATTCTTCAAATATCACTCAGCTTACATATGCCTAGTTTCCTACGTGTGTAATTAAAACGATCATAATTCAAAGGTTTAGTGAAAATATCGGTCAATTGCAATTCAGTACAAATAAATTCAACATCGATTTCTCCCTTAAGTACATTATCCCTCAAAAAATGATGTCGAACATCAATATGCTTTGCACGGGAGTGATGTACGGGATTTTTCAAGAGGTTGATAACATAGTATTACCACATAATATTTTTATCTTATTAAATATCAAGTTAAAATCCTTTAAAGTATTTTTCATCCATACCACTTGGGAACATGCTAGAGCGGCAGCTATGTATTCATCCTCCGTGGTTGATAGGGTTACACTAGATTGTTTCTTTGAGAACCAAGAGACTAGTGTTCGCCCAAGAATTGACATGTCCCACTAGTACTCTTCCTGTCGGTGCAGCTACCTGTGTAGTTCTCATCGTTATATGTGATTAAGTTAAATTGTGGACTCCTAGGGTAGAATAAGTCATAATCAGATGTGTCAACTAGATATCTAAATATTTCTTTTACAACATTTAAGTGTGATTGTTTAGGGTTTAATTGAAACCTAGCACATAAGCAGTTACTAAATAAAATGTCAGATCTATTGGAAGTTAAATATAGTAAAGATCTAATCATGTTACGATAGAACTTTTGATTTATGGGCGTACCTGATTCGTCCAAGTTTAGGGAAGTTGTGATACTCATAGGAGTGTTCTTCCCTTCACTTTTCGCCATTTCAAATCTTTTTAGTATCTCCTTTGTGTATTTTGATTGACAAAGGTCCCGAATTCGAGTTGAGTGATTTATAAACCCAAGAAAAACTTGAGTTCACTCATCAAACTCATTTCGAATTCTTCCTGCATAATCTCTGAGAACTTTCTATACATAGATTCATTAGTAGCACCAAAGATAATATCATCTACATATATTTGAACTAATAAAATGTCTCTTCCTTTTCTTTTAATGAATAATGTGGAATTAGCTTTCCCTATAAAAATTTTTGCATTTAACAGATAGTCTTTGAGCCTCTCATACCAAGCTCTAGGAGCTTGCTTCAGACTATATAGTGCATTGTTTAATTTATAGCGAAATGAGGCTTATCATGAGACTCAAAATCGGGAGGTTGTTTTACAAAAATTTCCTCCTTAATGAATCCGTTAAGAAATGCGCTCTTAACGTCCATTTGAAAGAGTTTAAAGCCAAGGAAGGCGACGTAAGCAAGAAGCATGCGAATTGATTCGAGTCGAGCTACGGGAGTGTAGGTCTTATTAAAATTAATTCCTTCTTCTTGGTTGTACCCTTGTGCTACCAAACGAGCCTTGTTCTGAATTGCTATACCGGATTCATTCAACTTGTTCCGGAATACCCATTTGGTTCCTATTACCATTTGCCCTTTAGGCTTAGGTACTAGATCCCAAACTTCATTCCTTTGGAATTGGTTGAATTCCTTCTGCATGGCCATCATCCAAGGTTCTTCGGAGCATGCTTCCTCGACACTCTTGGGTTCGACTTGAGATACAAAGGCGGAGAGACTGAAAGAGCAACTAAAATGAGATCAGGTTTTAACGCCATCGGAAACACTTCTAGTGACTTCACTTTCGGGATGATCCCTTTGATATATCCAATCTTTTGGAAGATTATGGATATTGGAGTTTGGAATGTTAGACACATCAATAGAAGAATCATCTTCATCTTCCATATTGACTTGGTCAATAGAGGAAGAGTGAGGAGATTCATCGAAGGAAACATGAAGGATTTCCTCCACTATTAATGTGGTCTTGTTAAAGATTCGATATGCCTTACTATGTGAAGAATAACCAATAAAGATGGCTTCTTCACCTTTGGCATCAAATTTATCTAAATTAGAGTAGGTAATCAAAATAAAGCACTGGCATCCAAAAACTTTAAAATAACTAATTTTGGGTATTTTCCCATAATATAATTCAAAACAAGCTTTTTGCAACCCGGATCGAATTAAGGTGCGATTTAACATGTAACAACTTGTGTTAATCGCCTCGGCCCAAAAGTACTTTGGTAACCCCAAATCTATGAGCAATGTTCGAGCATACTCTTGAAGAGTGGTTCTCTCTCAACCACCTCATTTTGTTGAGGTATTCGGGGGAAAGAAAACTCATGAGCAATACCATGCTTTTGACAAAAATCATTAAACAAGGAATTTTCAAACTCGCCCCCATGATCACTACGAATACAAGTGATTTGATAGCCTTTTTCAGTTTGAACATTCTTACAAAAAATAGAAAAGACGGAAAATACTCCTTTGGATCTTAAGGAGATCCATGAAAATCTTAAAAAATCGTCTACAATCACAAGATAATATTTGCATCCACTAAAGCTCTCATATTTTGTTGGTCCAAACAGATCCAGGTAAAGTAGTTCTAATGGTCTTGATGTGGATATAACTTCTTTGTTTTTAAAATTAGATTTCATAATTTTACCTAATTTACATGAATCATAGATAAGCTCATTTAAAAATTTTCCTTTAGGAAGACCTCAGACTAGTTCATGTTTGGCTAATTTTTGAATTAGCTTCATATGAACATATCTTAGTCTTTTATGTCATATATTTAACTCATTATTTGCTATAAAACATTCATAAGTACTATCTTTATCAAATTCTACGATATAAATTCTTTAAATCTAGTTCCCTTAGGAAGGGTTTCATTGGTTGATGTATGCATAATTTCAAACATTTTCGAAGTAAATACTATCTTAAATCCCTTATCACATATTTGACTAACACTTAAAAGATTATGTTTTGGTCCTTTAACTAGAGAGACATTTGAGATGGGAGACAGAGGGTTACCTATTTACCAAGACCAATAATATGGCCCTTGTGGTTGTTGCTACCGTCATGTGTTTGGAACACTTGGAGTCCATCACCTATCAGCCTCCTTGATGGTGGTCTCCTTGTCTTCTTTTTTGTAGACCCCTTTGCTCCTACAAAAGATCTCCATTGGTGACTTGGTGTTTCTATAGGTCTTTCTAATTTGAGTCGTCCATCCTTCATTTTGCATATCGAATTTTTGACATTATAATGTCCTTTGAACCCTACAAAACAAAGTGAAAGTTGTTTTTTCGGTATCCATTGTAATGTGGATTCGTATTTATTAGTGGTCTCCTTTGAAGGAGGATCCTTTTTTGGCTCACTTTGACTAGGTTCATAAAAGTCTAGTCCAAATTTACTTGAGGAAGGTTTTTGATGGGCAATGAGCTTTTCGAAGTTATCTTTCCCCTTTATAAATTTGGCTAAGTCAGGAAGTTGATTTGATTTTTCTTTTAGGTGATTTATCTCTATTTTCATTATGTCTAGTTTATCTTCTAGTCCTCTAAGTTTCACTCTAAGTAAGCTATTCTCATCCTTTTTAAAGGAGTTTGATTTTTCAAGCACATGGATTTTGTTGAGTAATTCTTCTCTATCTAGAAATTTTTGTTTACTCATTGCTGTATACAAATCATTTGTTAATGACTTTTTTAATCGTTAGGTTTCTTATTTGCATATTCAAGGCAGTGGTTTCTTTAGTAAGAATTAGATTCTTCTTTTCAAGATCATTGATTAATTTCTTACTCTCTAAGTTTTCTTCTTTTAGAGTTTTGCTTTTGATTTTTGTTTTCTTAAGATCTAGGTATAGTGAATCAAAAGCATCTTGTAATTCATCTAGAGAATAGTAGTTTACCTCAGGCTCCTCAGATTCATATTTGAAAGCATCTTTCGTTGCCATTAGTTCCAAGCATGCCGTTTCTTCATTTGTTTCTTCTTCGGAGGTGGAGTCATCTCAAGTTGCTTGGAATGCCTTCTTCTTGAGTCCCTTGGGCTTGGAGAACTTCTTGTAGTCGGAAGGCTTCTTGTATATCTTCTCATCATCCCTTTTGAGTAAGGGACAATCCTTCCTTATGTAACCTCTCTTCTTGCAATTATAGCAAACTAAAGGTTCTTCCTCCCTTTTCTTTTCCTTGATCTCTTTCCTATTTCTGAGAAACTTTTTAAACTTTTTAGTTAATAAAATGAATTCTTCGTCATCGGTACTTACCTTATCGTCTGATGTAGCTTTGAATGTTAAAGTCTTCTTCTTTGACTCCGATGTGATAGATTTCTTCTTTTGCTCCATTTTTGATTCATAAGCCATAAGATTCCCAAGTAAATTTTCCATGTTTAGATCCTCTACTTGGTTGGCTTCTTCTATTACTGTGACTTTTTGCTCCTACTCCGGTCCAAGGGAGCGAAGGAGCTTTCCTTGAAGCTCGCCCTTTACAAATGTCTTTCCTAGAGACTTCGAGGTTATTCACGATTAATGCGAATCGGGGTATATGTTCCTAAGTCTCATTTTCCTAAATAGAAAAGACTTCGAATTCCTACAATAACACGTTAATCTTAGAGGATTTAACTCTAGACGTACCTTCGTGGGTTACCTCTGAGGTTCTCCATATCTCGTGGGTGGTTGTGCATTGGCTAATGCAGTTGAATTCCTTCGAGTTGAGTGCGCAGTAGAGTGAGTTCATTGCCTTAGCATTCAGTTCAAGGTGATGAATCTGCTCCACCGTGTATCCTGTTTCTGGTTTCTCGGGAATGACGTATGCGGATTCACATTTCTCCTAAATGGAGAAATCGTTGGCTTGAAGCCACATCTTCATTCTCAGCTTCCAATAAGTGAGTTTGTCCCTTCGAAGAGTAGTGGTTGGGTGGTGGATTGCCCCTCAGATTTGCCAGTGGAAATGACTCTTCCTTCCATGTGATCTTTCCGCGGATGTTACTCTTAAAAGTGAAAAACTTACTCTAATACCAAATGAAATTACACTAGAGGGGGGCGAATAGTGAATTTATAAAATATTGTAAGATAAAAAATACAATGACAAAAAGAGGCACAAGATTTTTAGGTGGAAACCCAAAACGGGTGAAAAGCATCACCTAAGCCAATCTCTTGACTTAGGATTTTCGATCATAAAGTGATCAATCTACTAACCACACTACTTAAACAAGGGTAGTGTACCTCAATTACAAATCCCACCTTTGGTCCCTAAATGGAGGTTTCTCTCTTTACAATGAAGAGACGGGGACTCGACAGGTCGGATATCCAAACTACAAAAATAAGAATGAAACAACACTTATAGAACACTTGAAAATATTAATGACTTATCTATTAAGCATAAAAAGAACTCCCTGAGAATTAGCAGAATGAAGTGCACCGGGAATGTGGGTTTGCCCTTTAATCAGAGTGTTGGTACAACATATGGGCAATAGGAAGCAAAGAGTAGTGAGCAAGTGATGTTCTAAGGAAATTGAATCTCAAGAGGTGTGTGTTGCCTAAGAGGGATTGTAGTCTATTTATAGGCAAGTCTGGAACCTTCAAGAATGCTTGGGAGAGGTCTTCTAGCCATTGGAGGTAAGTCCCAAGAGATTGGGACGAAATTCAACACAAATCAAAGCAATCATGAATCTGACAGTAATATCTGACATTTGATTTTAGGTTCAGACGTCTTGTAAGACGTCTGATTACAACTATGAACGTCTGATTCTATTAGCCAGGCTTACTGTTTTCATTGGATCGAAACAAAGACATCTGATATATTCATATAAGACGTCTGATAAAAATATTGGACGTCTAATTATAGGTGGATTCATTCCTGTTTTGACCTGATCTAAACAGGGTTCTAAATTTTAAGGAATAGACGTCAGTATGGATGTCTGGAGGATTTCCTAGACGTCTGGAAAAATAAAAAGTACTTGCCTTGGAAATCTGTAAGTAGATCTTTGGTTTGTAATAAGATTTGCAAAGAAATAAATGGGCAACGATCTATTGATAGACGTCTGGAGACATGTCCAGATGTCTAAAAGTGTATTTCCCCGTTATAATAGAAAGAAAATGGGTATTTGAGTCTAACGGTTGGTTTAAGGATGTCTAGGCAAACTATTAGATGTCTAGATGAGGTTATGGACGTCTGATAGAAGGTTGCTTTGACTGATGCCTAAGAAGTCAAAATGCAAAGGCAATGCTATAGATAATTAGATGTTTGAAACAATGATCCCAATTTGGGGCTTAGTGTTAGGTTTTTGTTTTTAATTTATCTTAAATGTAGGGAGCCTAATTAGCTATTTATAAGTTATGTTTGGGGGCTCTTTACAATATCTCTAGACTCAAATAAAATAAAGATTACAACCTTTGAAAGTTTATATAAAAGTCTATGACCTATGACAACACTTATGCTATTCTAGTCTTCATGCTTTTAATCCTCCAACTTGGAAAACTCTGAAACCTGCAATTGTGTTATTACAGAGAAAAATATACTACGCTTATGTTTTCTTTTTTTCTTTATTTTTAAAATCATTAAAATATTATTTATGAGGGGTTAAACTAACAGTATTGCCCTCTGTTTAAAGTGATACGCTAGTGGATTTGATCAACTCGGTTGATCGGGAAATCTTAAGTAAAGAGTCTTAGGTGGTGATTTTTACCCTTGGAGTTTCCACCTAAAAATTTACTTGTCTCTTGTGGTGAATATTTTGTGTGATTGAATGTTTATTTTCGCTATTCACCCTCTCTAGTGCACCTTCATGGAGGAGCAGACAATGATGGTTGGGCAGGGTAGTTGAGGGCGTAGCACAAAGGAGGTGATTGGGCATGTCGAAGGGGTGATTGTGACCTATGGCACGTCAATCAATTGGATGCATTTGCAAGGAAGGGGAACCGTTGATAAGGGGAGGGGGAAAGGGGAGGAGCTGCTCATGGGTTTAGCCTTCACACTGTTCATGTGTAAGGAGGGTTTTGCTTTTAATGAGGGATGGGTGGGAATGGGGATGGGGAGGGAAATTGAGGTGTGTGGGATTTTTTTTGGGGGGTTTTAACTTATTTGAGATAGTTCCACATATAGATCTCAAATGGTTGTCTTTAAAAGCATAGTGTTGTATGCATGTAGGTGAGTTGGTGGAGAGGAGGCGGACATGATATTGTAGTTGACTAGGGTGTTGGTTGCAGGCAAGTAGATAGAGGAGCAATTGGGGATGCGATCAATGGAGAGGATTGATTGAGGAGACAATTGACGGTTGACGGGAATGGGGAGGGAGGAAGATGAGCAAGACGCACCATGGATGGGGTTGTAGGGGTGCGCTAAGGATGGGATTGTGGGAGGGGGAGCGTTGGGGAAGGGATTGCGAGGGGAGGCAATCGATGGCTGACGAAAATGAGCAGGGAGGAAGACAAGTAAGGTAGTGTTGATGGGGTTGTAGGGGGTGCGGTAGGGAAGGGTTACGGGGAAAGTGTGAGATGGGGGAAAAATTAGGGAGATATATAGTGTGTGCGGTTCATTTTGCAAAGTTGGAATGTTAATAAGAAATAGAATTTGGATAGAAATTCTTTCTATAAAATGAAAAAGGGTAGAATTCAATGTTTAGTTTTCTCTATTTTTATATGTGATTGCTTATAAAATAATACTTACTTTTCAAAGGAAAGTAAATTAATACACTAAGCTATTATTTTCCTCGAATTCTTTATATCATTGATTAACTTGTGTTTTCTATGGTAATATTAATTTAGAAATAATTATTTATTTTTATCTAATAAAGAAAAGGAGGAAAGCAAATTGGTACTCAATTACCTGGATTCTTCTATGTTATTGATTAGCTTATTTATGCAAAGATGATAACCTTTAAAAAATATTCTCGGATAATCATTTGATAGTAATATAATCAATGTATCACAAGTTTCTAATTTGCAACATACGAATTTGTTAGAGCAATTAGAATATCCTTTTAAAAGAAATGTAGAGAATTTATTATAAAAATCAAATTTAAAAATTTGATTGTTATCTAAATAAGACTAATGATACTAGATTTGACGGTATTAATATAGTGGCTACATGTTATGATCCGGTTCTCGAATCCCTATAGGACACGAGATTGGATCGACTCAACTGATCCTAAGATCCAGTCGTCCAACGAGAAATAACCGAAAAACAGGAAAGTAAATCACATTCACTATGCTATGCAACTAATAGTAAAAAGGTACAACAGTAAAGAAGAAAAAACTGCTACAATACATATCACTACCACAATAGTAGAAAGTAACAAGGTACAGGAACATAAAGTACATAATGTAAAAGTATATAACATAAAGGTATAAGAGTCTAATTCACTACTACAAACGAGTACAACAAAAGAGTTACAGCTAATGGATTCTACTGGATCCAACACCCTCCGCAGTCGTAGACTCGGGCTACTCAACACCTAGACCTTAAAAGGATTATGAGTACACAAAGTCAGCAAATGCTGAGTAGAGTGATAACCAACTAAAGCAGTAAAAGTGGATAGGTAGCTGTTTATTCAATTTACTTTATTTCACAATTTATTCATTTTCACCCATTGGCTTGTTTATCAGATCTCTTTCTTGATCTCGAATGTTCCTCGTGGGAATGATCTTGATTGCAGTCTTTTCCGAAGAGTAGAAGGCACACGTGGTGCTCTCTTGGTCGGAAGAGTCCCCCGTGGTGATCCTATACCCAGTCAACCACCCCAAGGTCACGGACAGACGTAACGGTGGCTACGGCACACGCGATAAATGTACGGGTAGCTACCCCGCATTGGCACGCGGTTAGTCGTTTCCGTTAACGGGTGCGTCCAAAGTACAACACGAAACAGTATAGGGCCTAGCCCTCTCAGTAACAGGGGTTTAGCCTCTAAGAATCAAACAGGGGTCTCGACCATCCACAGTTCGCGTACCCTCGCTTGATTACCATGGTTTGCCCAGTGGGCCTAACAAGTCGGTGTAGGGCGACTAGCTGAACCTTGGGTCCCGTGGGGTGGCTAGCTCTCTCCCTACACTAGTAGCTCTTCCCGGTACAGTGTACTCGAGGGCCACCGAGTCCCTGCAAAGTGGTCAAACCCACCCCGAGTCTCAACCCGAAGGGCGGCAAGCTCCCCTCTACACTAAGAGGTAACATGCACTCCCCTTGATACCACATACCCAAGGGTTAGCACACTTCCCAACGTATTTCCAGATCCATTTCATATATTTCCAGGAGTTCTACTCCTAATCTTCCCATAGGGTTCATGCTCAAATGCCTCATGCTATTCCATACCAGATTTCATCATTTCAATTTCCACTCTCAAGTTATACATATGCAACTTGTATTTCTATCGTTCACATTTTCATTCTCAACTTTATATACATGCAGCTCTTATTAATCATTTAACGTATACAACAGGAAGATCACATGCAACTGTTAACTAGCACAGGTAAATCATTATCTCACAGGTAGCTTTTATTTATTTACAAGCAGTTAACATTCTATCTTATTCACTCAAGACTGTAATTCAATCACGCATATAGACATTTCAAGTATTTCTCATCGTAAGATTTATGCTACATCCTAGGTTCTAATCATTTATTTCACACATGCATTTAGGTTTGTATTTAAATTAGGGAAAGCCACTCTACCAGTAAATCTAGGAGTATTGGGGGCTTGAACGGCAGATTCACGTGCCTCAGCAAGTCCTGAATCCGCAACGGAACGAAGTCCTATAGCAAAGAACAATCACAATGGAACATTCAGAACAGTATAGAAAGCCTTCTAACGAGTAGAGGAACTCACAAGGAACACATCGGTATCTCATTTGCGTAAAACGGATCCTAAACGGGTCAAAGATAGGGTTTTTGACTCAAATCAGACGTTTGGAACAACTTCCAGACGTCTTAGAAGTGTCCAGTAACATACCTTAAGTCCTGCGTCAACCTCTGACGTCCAGGAACTCTTCTGGACCGTCTGGACCCAGCTCCCGACGTCCGACCACCTCTCCGGACGTCTGGAAGTGCTTCCAATCGTATAGTAAGCTCACTAGATGTCTAAAATGTGTGGGAGGGCGTGTCCCGCGCCTTCCCGAAGTAAATCCTGCACGCCACCAGCAAATCTTCTCAAAACAAACCATGCGAAGGGTACCAGCGGAGTGGCCTGCATGGCTGTATCCGCAAAGGGGACGTACCTTTGCGAAACTCTCTCCTCAGATGTCTTGAACTGCCTCTGGACGTCTGCTCCGTCGTCTGGAGGTTACTCCAGACGTTTGATTCTGTGGAAAGCTCAGAACCTGAACCTGCTTCTGCTCTCTCGCATCGCGTGTGGCCGCGCCTCGCCCCTGCTTCGCCTGCAGCTTCGGCTGCAATAGTGTTGGGGAGGACTCTCCCGACGCACTCCTCTTCACGTGCACGCCGCTCCGACCATTCGCTTCCGACGTGCTTCCATGCAAGCTCGCAAACTCACTCTCCTCTCCTTAACGTCGCTCCTTGACATCTCTCTCGCGCTCTTGCTCGTGCTGGCTCTCTCGCTGGAGTGGAGAAAAAGATAGGAAGATGGCTGGTGTGGGGAGACTGAGAGAGGGGGAAGGGGTTAATAAAGTTGGGGGTTTAGGGTTTGCTGGAGGTGGGGAGAGAAAGAAGGGAAGGAAAGCGAGAGTACATGCAGACGTAAGCTCGTACTCAAAATTTTTTGATCTCCAGATGTCTGGGAAGGTGTCCAGACGTTTTACCAGACGTTTGATCAACAGTTCAAACATCTTAAAAGGCTCAGGATAGAACGGGTCTTAATACTACATCTTTGTTGATAAATTTGTTATGATAGCAAAGTACATATTTGTAGCTAAGATTGTGTCAATTAATAAATGAATGTAATTACTTTTATATTGGTTTTACTGAACTTAAGTAATACTGATAACTATGTCGCTAAAATTAATCATCAATTACAGAATTAATGTAGGGAATATTTATATTTTTGTTGCTAAATTTTACTAATAGCGACAAATATATTTATCACAAAAGTAAATTTCGCTTGATAAATTATTTTAGTAGCAATTATTTACAAATGTCACTAAATAGATTTTAATAATGTCAAATGGTTTTGTTGCTAAATATAATTGATTCTTGACAAATTAATATTGTGACAAATCTTATATATTTGTTACTAAATCTAATTAATAGCGATAAAGCTATTGTGTATCACTATATATGTTCTCTGATGAACAATTTTGTTATAGTGGTTTCATGTGCTTATTGGTACTTTGACCATCGAAGTGTCACTATATATATTCGTCATCGAAGTGTGTCACAAATAGTATTGAGATTTGGTAGTTGAAATATTGGTACTTTGACCAGCAAGTTCATGGAGATTGTGGATGCAATGATAAGGAGAAAGATTCAAATTCTTTACCTTCAAGAGACTAAGTGGGTTGGAGAAAAAGTAAAGGAAATCGAGAGAACAGTTTTCAAACTATGGTATTCAGGAAGGGACAAGGGTAGAAACGGTGTGGGCATCATAATTCATAAGGATTTGAAGGAGTGTGGTTGAGGTTAAGAGATTGGGTGATCGAATTATTTTGATAAAATTAATCTTAGAAGAAGAGATCTTGAATGTCATTTCAGTTTATTCACCTCAAGTTGCTATGGAAGAAAGAATAAAGAACAAATTTTGGAGATAGCTTGATATGATAATTCAAGGAATTCCACAGAGATGATTTTCTTGGGTGGAGATTTAAATGGGCATGTGGGAAAAGATACTTTAGAGTATGCATGAGTGCATGGAAATCATGGTTTTGGTGTTAGGAATGAAGGGAAGACGTTCATTGATTTTGCTATGGCTTATGATCTTTTCATAGCAAATATCTTCTTTAAAAAATGGGAAGAGCATTTGATTACTTATAAAAGTGGCTTAACAAGAATGCAGATCGATTACTTTGCTTTGAGAAGAAGGGATTGTTTATCTTGTAAAGATTGCAAGATTATTCCAGGGGAGAGTTTAACTGCTCAACATCGCCTTTTGGTGTTAGATGTTCATTTGAGGAAGGCAAAGAAGAGAAAATTAGTGTCTAAGAATTTGAGAATTAAATGGTGGAATCTTAAGAAAGAGCAAGTGAGATTTAAAGAGAAGATGCAACAAAAGACTTGGAATCTTGATGGTAGTGCTCATGAAATGTGATTAAATATGGCAAACTGTATTAGGAAGGTGGCAAATGAGGTGTTAGGCGTGTCTAAAGGAGGTGTTTCAGGACAAAAGGAGGTTGGTGGTGGAGTGCGGAAGTGCAGGAGAAGCTTAAAATTAAAAGAGCCTGCTTAAAAGCCTTATATCAAGATAAAATCGATGAAAATATGGAAAACTACAAAAGAGCAAAGAAAGAAGCAAAGCAAATAGTTACTGAATCAAAAGCAAAAGCTTGGGAGCATTTTTATAAGAAACTTGATTCTAAAGAAGGTGAAAAAGATATTTTCAAGTTGGCTAAAGTAAGTGAGCGGAAAGCAAAGAACCTTACACATGTAAGATGTATCAAGGATGAAGAAGGGTGCTTATAGCTAGTGAGGATATAAAGAGAAGATGGAAAAGATATTTTCATTAGCTATTTAATGAAAAAGAAAAGAATGATATCATTTTAGGGGAGTTAGCCAACTCAGAAGAGTTTGTGAATTGGGTATGTTATCGAAGGATACAAAAGAAAGAAGTAGAGGCTTTGAAGATGATAAATAGTGGGAGGGTTGTTAGGCCTGATGATATTCTTATAGATGTTTGGAGAATGACGGGAGAATGTGGTATAACTTGGCTCACAAATTTATTTAATACTGTGTGGAGAGGCAAGAAGATGTCGGAGGAATGGAGGAAAAGTTTTGTAGTACCTTTATACAAGAACAAGGGTGACATACAAGATTGTTCCAACTATAGAGGTATTAAGTTGATAAGTCATACGATAAAACTTTGGTAAAGAATAATTGAAAGAAGGGTGAGGCAAGTTTCTATGGTAACTTAAAATCAGTTTAGCTTTATACCAGGCAGGTCTACTATTGAGGCAATACATCTCTTGAGACGTATGATGGAGACATACAAAGTTAAGAAAAATGATTTACATATGATTTTTATTGATTTGGAGAAGACCTATGATTCTGTCCCAAGAGATATCTTGTGGAGAATTTTGGAGAAGAGATAAGTGCTAGTTATATATATCAATCTCATAAAGGATATGTACTATGGAGCAACAGCTTATGTAAAAACTAAGGATGATTTGACGGACTACTTTGATATCACTATTGGTCTGCATCAAGGTTCGACTTTAAGTCCTTATCTTTTTACCTTGGTCATGGATGAGTTGATGAAGTACATCCAAGTTGAGGTGCCTTGGTGTATGCTTTTTGCTGATGACATTGTGTTGGTTGATGAGACAAGAGATGGAGTGAACAGAAAACTTGAGCTTTGGAGAGAAGCCCTGGAAGATAAAGGATTACGCATAAGTAGGACGAAGATTGAGTATCTGGAATGTAAGTTTAGTAATAGAGTAAACAATGAAGGGATTGATGTAAAAATTGGAGAAGAGTGCATTCCAAGGAAAGATGTTTTTAAGTACTTGGGATCCATTTTCCAACATGATGATGGAATTGATGGAGATGTTACACTTAGAATTAATGCAGGGTGGTTGAAATGGAGGGGTGCTTCTGGTGTTCTCTGTAATAAGAGGGTTCCTTTAAAAGTTAAAGGAAAATACTATCGAGCTGTGGTAAGACCAGTCATGTTGTACGGTTCTGGATGCTGCGTTATAAACTATAGGCATGTACAGAAGATGTTTGTGGTAGAAATGAAGATGTTAAGATGGATGTGTGGTCATACAAGAAAGGACTGTATTTCAAATGAGTTTATTAGAAAAAAGGTTAGGGTGGCATCGATAAAGGATAAAGTGAGAGAGGTATGTCTAAGATGGTTTGTACATTTACAAAGAAGGCCACTAGATACTTCAGTTAAGAGATGCGAGAAGTTGGAGGCTGAACCCACTAAGAGGGCGAGGAAGACCAAACAAGTGTTGGAAAGGGAATTCTGAGATATAACCGTAGGAGTGTTATCAGGCTTGTCAATTTTTTTTCCACTCAACACGGTAACTGCTTGGGCGTGCTCTCTGAATACAACCCCCTTGCCCTTAGGGTTCTCCTCAGAAGAGCTAGGTAGCTTCCCTGGATCATGTTGCCTAACTGCCTCAGTAAGATGACCAATTTGGGATTGCATATCAGTAATCATCTTATTCTGAGATTGGATGACCATATTCTGATGCTCTTGCATTGCTTTCATCATGACCTTCAGTTCATCCATCTCAGAGGGCTTATTCTGAGGAGGGTTTTCATAAGATGGTTGGTACATGGGCAGGGGAGGTAAGGGTCTTGTATTCCCTGAGTTAGAAGCATTACCTTGCTTCTAAGAGAAGTTTGGATGGTTCCGCCACCTTGGATTATAGGTATTGGAATAAGGTTATTGTGAGGGGGTGGAAACCTTGGGCCGCATTCAAGTCGGCTTGAATCAACTCATGGAATTGATTTGCCTGATGGCACTCCGCAGTGGCATGTGTTGTGCTGTGGCAAATGGAGCATTCTCTTGAAGCCTGAAAGATAGAGGTTACTTGCGGGTTCATGCTGGGGTTTACTAAAAACCTATCAAAGTTTTTATTCAATAATTGTGAATCTGATAAGCCAAATCCTGAGAAGCCCCGACTTTATGGGCCTTTATCTTCCTCTGCAAGATTGATGGTTTTCTTTCTTGATAGGCAGAGGACAGATGTATGGGGTTGTCGCTTAATGTTTAAAATAATGTCTAGGCTTCATCAGTTCTGGTCACGAAGGTTCCTGCACAGGCTGCATCGATGGTTTGCCTATGCCTTTCAGATAATCCGTTATAGAACCTTTTGACCAACTGCCATCTTGGCACTTGATGGTGGGGGCATAATGTAAGGTCATTAAAGCGCTCCCAAGTCTCATGAAATTGCTCTCCTTCCTGTTGAGTAAAACCCATAATCTCTCTTCTGTAATGGTTGGTTTTACTCATAGGAAAATACTTTTTCAAAAATTCTCCCTTAAGGGTGGCCCAATCATTTACCCTTGCATCGAGGGTATGAAACCAGTACTTGGCCTTATCCTTTAGGGAGAAAGGAAATAGAGTCCTCATTAGGGCTTCATCAATAAAGCCGTGGAGTTTCATCGTGGAACAGACCTCGGTGAATTCCTCCAAATGCTGGTAGGGGTCCTCCTTAGTAGTACCATAAAAAGAGGGCAATAAAGATATGGTACTGCTCTTGATCTCATACGGATTATCCCCTGTCGGTCGTCTTAATGCTTGTACGGGTTGGTTAGTTGGAATAAAATAGTCCCTTAGGGTCCTTTGTTGATTTGCTCCATGATCAGCCATTCCTTCTTTTTTCTCTCCTAGGTGAGCTCTCCTAAGAATTCTCTCGGGCTCAGGATCAAACACTAGACTACCCTCAAGAGAGCGTCTACCAAGCATACAAAACACAATTCAGGTTCTTATTGAGTAAGTGAAGCCTCCACTCCAAAGATAAGTCAAAAGATCAAGACTTATCCCTCTGTTCCCACGTAAGTGGTATAAGAGGGGTGTGGACTTGAAATCTTAACCTTCTTTATTGCGGAGATCGAATTAGTTAATATAAATGACCAAATAAGTTTTTCACTACAATTACGTGCCTTAATTCAACCTTCGAGTGCCCTAGGACCTATACTTTGCTTGGAGGATACTCCCAGATGATCAAGTGAGAAGTTATTCCAAGGACAAACAAAGGGATACAAGTAGGGCGAACCCTTCCTTTGAGGTGATGCGTATGCAATGCCCCTTAACTACCCTTTTGTTCCTTTAAAGGGTGTCCCCCTCCGTGGAGTATCAAAACACTTGGTCAAAAGATAGTATCACAATCACCACAAAGCACAATAAGAGGGTTTGCACCAATAAAGAGATCGGTGCTTATAGCCTTAAGGGATCGAGCTTTAGTGCGGTGCCTAATGTGCGTGCTCAGTGTCAGAAGTGTGCAACACACAACAAATCTTTGTAATTTCTTTTGAAATTGTAGACAAGTCCCTTAGAATCAGATCAAATGTGAATTGATTTTAGGGTTGAATCTGATTATCAGTCCCAAATTCAAACAACTTGGTGGTCTTGAATTTTAATTTAAATGCAAATGCTTGAACAAGAGCTGGATGCAAAAGTTAGAAAGGTGTACCTGTCTCCAGCAATCTTCGTGCTAATATGCTTGCAATGCAATAATAAGATCTAATGTGCTGCTCAATTACCTCTTAATGCGTGCACCTAAGGGCATGCAGCTTCTAAATAGGCAGTTCGATATTTTCTTTTGTTGGTTTTAAAGGCAAGCAAGCAGAAAATAGAATCACGCATGCAAGAAAAAATGTAAACCCTAGTAGCTAAAGAATGTGGAGACAAACCCCCAAAAATTCAGCTCCAATTACTATAAGGGCGAAAAGACATAAATTTTGTGACAACGGAGAATCCTTTGTGAAAGTGGGATCTTGGTCTCCTACGTCTTTTTCTCGTGTGGCTTAGCTTGTGGTTCTGTCGCCGCTCTATTGCGCCTTGTTGCCTCGTCAGCTTCCTCGCACAAAAAAAAAGATCAGATAACTGTGCAACTCAGAGTATTCAAAAATAATGAGTGAATCTATTGCGTCTGTTGCCTCCTCGGCAACAGTGCCAATTTGATAGAGATTTTCGCTTTCTTATGATAGCAATAGCGGATATGTCGTAGTAATTAATGTGGTGGAAATCTCTCAATCAAATGATTAATATATATATAAATTTAAACCACAATAAAGGATGTATCCACAGGGAGAAACAGATTAACAAGTTCACAAACTATTTTTCTTTCTTTTTCTTTTGCACTTATTCAATCACATGCGCAATCCGTGTTCAAATCTGACGCGAAACAAGGCAAAAAAAAAGGAACACGTAATTATATAGAAATGCAGGGATATGGCTATAATTTTACTTTCATGAAATAACTTGTAATGGTATGTAAAATAGTTGTATTTCAAAACATTGGGCTTTCTCTTTTAGGTCATGTGAGTGTATGGATTAGGTCTTATGCATTTATCATATCACCATCTAAAAGTTAAGTGCATGAAATAAATACTATAACATGTAAGGTCATGCATGCAATTTCACTCAAATATATTAATCCACTAAATAATGCAGTAGTGTTTGGCAATGGCACAAATCGTAATTTTTAATTTCACCCAAAACGGAGGAAAATTCCTCTCCTTATGTGCGTGAAGAGGCTCGGCTGGCTGCGAGGTCCTTGGGGAAGGTTCGTCAAAGTGGTGGCTTCATGTCGGTGTTCTCGACGTGGGTCGAGGTGATTGGAGGTGGAGGTTGGTCGGCGGCGGAGCTTGCTGCAGCCCGCTGTCGCCGCTACTGGACAGGCGCTGGAGATGCTGTGGGTTTGCAGGATGCGGTGCGGGTGGCTGCTCTGTTGAGGGTTGGCACACAAGGGCGCTTGGCGAGGGCGCGCTGTTGGAGAGAGCGCGGGTGCAGGAAGGTCTGCACCTGCAGAGGGCACGGTGAGGCGCTGTCGCAGGCGCAGCGCTCGGGTGGGGCAGGTGGCCGGGTGCGCGATGATGGAGGTGTAGGAGCGGAGATGGCGCTGGAGGGGGCATGCCTGTAGCGGTGGATGTAGGGCGCGGTGCTTGCTGTGCACTAGAGAGAGTGCGGGTGCAGCACTGGGTGCTGCGCTGGGCGATGGTGTAGGTGCGTGCCTGCAGAGGACGGTGAGCGGGCAGTGCCTGCAGTGAAGGGCACTGGAGGGGGTTGTGCCTGCGGGTGCCTGGTTGGAGGTGCAAGAGCTGGCGATGTGCGCTTGCAGGCGGTGATGGTGTTGGAGTGGGTGCGTGCTTGCAGAGGACGGTTGCGCGGTGGGCAGTAGGGTGTTGGAAGGTTTTGGCTTTTGCCTGCGCCTGCAGAGGGTGCGGGTGCATGGTGAGGGCAGGTGGAGTGCAGGCTGGAAGGGTGTTTGTGGTGGAGGGCGCGCAGTGCACAGCGCAAGCACGGTTGCACGGTTCCTTCCTTCCCCTCCGCCTCTCCTCTATATCTCTCCTCTTCCACCTCCCACGGGATTTTCAAAATCCCTTTTCTATAAATGGCCAACCCGTTTGCATTTTGTTGAGGGAGGTTTTTGAGGCTGGCTAGAGTGTTGCGGTTGGCGTTTGTTGGGGGAATTTTACCCCTATCCCCTCGTTCTTTCAATATCATTCTTGCAACAAAACATAAAATAATTACATACTAAAAAATGCAATAAAATAGATAAAAATTAAAGTAATGATGTATGCACTTATTTAATGACTTAATTTGATTATTAACAAATATACTATGTTAGATTTAAAGTACTTAGGCGTAATAATAGTCCATTAAAATGGACTCATCACTTACCTCTCGACATTATGTTTCTATGAATGTTACCTTTCTTTTCCATGACGGCTGCTGAAATGCCTCCTGAGGGCGATAAGCACCTATGCCATATACACCTATTCGCTATGGAAGCTTCCCTGAGGTTCTTATCCCTACTAGACCACCTCTACCACCTGCTACGCATTCCTTTCCACACTTGATAGAGCCACTCTAGACATATGTTCGCTCCCATACTACCTATCAGGGACCCCTACCCTCGCCTTCACTATTGGCTTCTTAGGTGAGTCCTTTAAACACTGACGTATCTTTGCCATGTGATGGTTACAGGGACAGGACATGTGATGTGCCAGGCGATGATCTTGATATTCCAATAGCTATTCGGAAATAACCACGAACTTGCACCACTTATTCTACGGTAGGGGCACTTGCTGCTGATAGTTTATCTCCTAGATTTGCTGGATTTACACAGGCGTTAGCTACTATTGAGATTCCAGCCACTTACCGTGAGGCCATGCTTGATCCAAAATGGCAGGCAGTCATGAAGGACGAGATGGTCGCTCTTCGAGGTCGTGGGACTTGGGAGCTAACCCCACTTCCTGATGGTGCTGCAATTGTTGGTTGTCGACGGGTATTTACTGTGAAGTTTAACCCTGATGGTGGTGTTGCTCGATACAAAGCCAGCCTCGTGGCAAATGGGTTCACCTAGACTTATGGGGTTGACTTCTTTGACACCTTCTTACCAGTTGCCAGGCTTCCTATGGTCTCGGTCTTGGTTGCAATGGCAGTTCAGCTAGATTGACCCTTGTATCAACTAGATGTCAAGAATGCTTTCCTTTATTGTGATCTCCAAGAGAAAGTTTATATGCAGCAGCCACTTGTCTTTGAGTGACAGGGAGAGTGTGTATGCTGGTTACGGAAGGTTAGATGTGGCCTAAAACAGAGTCCTAGAGCCTAGTTTCAAAGGTTGTTAGAAGTTGAAGCAGTTGTATTTAGAAGATCGACAACTGATTTTTCACTCTCTATTAGGACTTCACGAGGTATTGTGGTATTTCTTGTTTATGTTGATTTGATTATCACAGGGGATGATGAGCAGGGCATTGTTGAGGTCAGGCGCATCCTTACAGAGCAGTTTGTTATGAAGGGCTTGGGGGTCTTACGATATTTCCTTGGAATCGAGGTTGCTTGCAGTAAGAAGGGCATGGTCTTGTCTCAAAGGAAGTATGCTTTAGATATTCTGCAGGAGGTTGGTATGCTTGGGGCCAAGGAGGCCAATATTCCTATGGACCCCAAGATGCTACTTTATGATGAGGATGCATAGGTGGTGGATAGTAGACGTTTTAGATAGCTTATGAGCAAGTTATTGTATCTCATTATCATAAGGCCAGATATCTCCTTTGCAGTTGGGAGATTGAGTCAATTTATGGCCAAGCTAACACGTCAGCATTAGGATGCAACATTGATGGTACTTAGATATATCAAGAAGGCTCTTGGGAAGGGTTTTTTCTTCTCCAAGAGGTCTTTTATAACATTGGTTGGATACTTAGATGCAGATTATGCTGGATGTCACGTGGATCATAAATCCACTACTGGGTTCTGCACCTTCTTAGCAGGGAATTTAATCACATGGAGGAGCAAGAAATATGGTACAGTTGCGAGGTCCAGTGTCGAGTCTGAGTACAAAGTTATGGCTCAGACAACTGCTAAGATAATGCGGATCAGATCTTTGCTTGTTGATCTACAGGTGCTGTTTTCTAGCCCCATGGAGATGAGGTGTGATAATAGAGCAGCCACCATTGCTAATAACCCAGCATTTCACGAGAGAACGAAGCATGTTGAGGTTGACTGTCACTATACCGAGGACATTATTCAGAAGGGACTGCTATACACCACTTCTGTTGCATCTGAGGAGCAGACAGCGGATATTTTCACTAAACCCTTGTTCAGATCTTCATTTGATACTTGTATGTCCAAGCTGAGCATGATAAATATCTATGCTCCAGCTTGAGGGGGAGTGTTGGTGTATTTTAACTTATTTTGTTTTGTATTATTGTGAGGGCTATAATAGTCCTTGTCCCTTATGGACATTCATGTACTTTTAGCCCTTTAGTCCCTCTCTATATAAAGAGGCCTAGGGTTTCTAATAAATTTGAACTCTTTCAACCAACTTGAGACAAGACACATCACGCAAACAAACATGGAGTGAGCACACACCCCAACTTCATGGCCAACAACGTCCCCCTTGCCACCCTCTACAGCGGCAGCAGTGCCACTACTGATTTCTAGTAGTAGTGGCGACACTATTGCTACCGAATCCTGTAGCGGCGGGCCGGTGGCGGCGTTGTTGCTGCTGCTGTTGATCATGATGGCAGTGCTGCCATCCGGTTCTCCTTTGATCATCTTTTAGATCACCATGGATTTAATGATTCAAACATCTTGATTGGCGAATATTTGGTGGGATATCAAAGCAGGGATCCTCAAACCACCGATCTAGGATCATTGCTTTGATATCATGTGAGAGGGAAAATAATGTTTCTTATAAGCCAATGAAACTTTAACCGCTCTTTTATAGAAGAGAGATTGGGTAAATTACATGGAAGGTCAAATAATCTTTATACGTTAACAAAATTGATAGTCAGGTTAGTCAGGTGTCCAAATTTTTTTCTCCACATGGTTTATATGCTCAAATTGACCTTGTATCCGGATTTTATGATTTCTACAGTTAAATTATCTCAAGGCATATTGTGTCGGAGACAACGTAGGAGACTGTTGGTAAGGAGTGGCTACTACATGGATCGATAATCAGGCACACACATGGGGATAGATAAATATAATATGCATATAGCAACAAATCGATTTTTGCTTTGAGTAGTTTCCATCTTTTCTTCAAAAGATTTTTTCGTGTCTTTTCTTCCAAAGTTACTTATATAACCATTGTAATTTTTCTTTTAATGTGGAGAATTATCTGTCTGATATTCTTGAACAAGTTTCTCCTTCCACATTTGTTATGTTAGTGATTAATCATGCACTTAGATATACGTTCCCTTGATATAAGCAACTTCAAGGCACATTCAACTGGTGTATGCAGCTTCAAATCACATTCTTTATAGGCATATCTCATAACTCTGTCCATCAGAGTACCCCTTCAAATTATGCACTTGACGCTGAAATATTTTGTCTATCTGTTATTTGATCCATGTCCTTAACAAGATTACTGCGGTACTTAGTTCATCTTGACTTGCACTTGTAGGTATGGCTTTTAGCTCTTGTCATAGTACCAGCCAGATCAAACATCTACATGCGCCTTGGCATTGCCATATATCTCTCAATATTGACCATATACATTTTGCCGGCTCGTATTTGGAGGGTTTGTTATTTTGAAAGCTGTAGAACTTATGAATCCATGTATATGTCCTATATTTGATTGATTCTTATTTTCAACATTCCTTGCTGAACCATTCTTCCTCTTTTATAGGACCAATTGGCAAGGGTATATTTTCTTTCTGGCATCTTGTTCATAATGCTGGGTCTTGGTTCAGACAGCGCACCTCCTCTTGTCCAAATAAGGTCGCCTCCCATCAATCACAGGGTTACCCGATATTCCCTCATCTTTAGGAGGCTATTCATATTTAATAATGAAATTAGGCCCACTACAACTTACTGGGAAAGGCTTATCAGTTGCCATCATGTCTTCCTGCCTAACATTCACCGTGAGTTTTCTAAAACTGGCTTTGATTCTATTTATAGCTAAATGGATGCTCGATAAGACTTATAAAGCATAATCTTTGTTTTGTTAGTGTTGAGAAAATAGACATAGACTTTGTGTTTTTGTAAGCAAGTTTTAGCTCTCTTTATATAGAGAGATGGTCAAGGTATAAAAGGAAAAAATAATTACACATAATAAAACACTTACTAGAAATAAGACAGCGAAATTTAACTAATTTGATCCTAAAATATTTAGTCTAATTTATTTTCTAATACTCCACCCTAATACTAGACATCAGTTCCACCATCTTGAATGTCATTTTAGTTTATGCACTTCAAGTTGGTCTAGAGGAAAGAATAAAGAACAAATTTTGGGGAGAACTTGATATGATAATTCAAGGAATTCTATAGAGAAATGATTTTCTTGGGTGGAGATTTAAATGGGCATGTGGGAAAAGATGCTTTAGAGTATGCAGGAGTGCACGAAAATCATGATTTTGGTGTTAGAAATGAAGAAGAGAAGATGCTCCTTGATTTTGCTATGGCTTATGATCTTTTCATAGCAAATACCTTCTTCAAAAAATGAGAAGAGCATTTGATTACCTATAAAAGTAGCTTAACAAGAATGCAGATCGATTACTTTGCTTTGAGAAGAAGGGATCGGTTATCTTGTAAAGATTGCAAGATTATTCTAAAGGAGAGTTTAACTGTTCAACATCGTCTTTTGGTGTTGGATGTTCATTTGAAGAAGGCAAAGAAGAGAAAATTAGTGTCTAAGAATTTGAGAATTAAACGGTGAAATCTTAAGAAAGAGCAAGTGAGATTTAAAGAAAAGATAATGCAACAAAAGATTTGGGATCTTGATGGTAGTGCTGATGAAATGTGGTTAAATATGACAAATTGTATCAGGAAGTTGGCAAAGGAGGTGTTAGGTGTGTTTAAAGGTGTTCCAGGATAAAAGGAGGCTTGGAGGTGGAGTGAGGAAAAGCAAGAGAAGCTTAAAATTAAAAGAGCCTACTTTAAAGCCTTATATCGAGAAAAGATCGATGAAAATATGGAAAACTACAAAAGAGGAAAGAAAGAAGCAAAGAAAAGAATTAGTGAAGTAAAAGCAAAAGTTTGAGAGCATTTTTATAAGAAACTTGATTCTAAGGAAGGTGAAAAAGATATTTTCAAGTTAGCTACACAGCAAGAGAGTGGAAAGCAAAGGACCTTATACATGTAAGATACATTAAGGATGAAGAAGGAAGGGTGCTAATAGCTAGTGAGGATATAAAGACAAGATGGAAAAGATATTTTCATAAGCTATTTAATGAAAAAGAAAAGAATGATATCATCTTAGGGGAGTTAGCCAACTCAGAAGAGTATGTGAATTGAGCATGTTATCGAAGGATACAAAAGAAAGAAGTTAAGGAGGCTTTGAAGATGATAAAAAGTGGGAGGTTTGTTGGACCTACTGATATTCCTATAGACATTTGGAGAATGACGGGAGAATGGGGTATAACTTGGTTCACAAATTTATTTAATACTGTGTGGAGAAGCAAGAAGATGCCAGAGGAATGAAGGAAAAGTTTTGTGGTACCTTTATACAAGAACAAGGGTGAGATATAAGATTGTTCCAACTATAGAGGTATTAAGTTGATGAGTCATACGATAAAATTTTGGGAAAGAATAATTGAAAGAAGGGTGAGGCAAGTCTGTATGGTAATTGAAAATCAGTTTGGCTTTATGCTAGGCAGGTTTACTATTGAGGCAATACATCTCTTGAGACGTATGATGGAGACATACAAAGTTAAGAAAAATGATTTACATATGATTTTTATTGATTTGGAGAAGACTTATGATTCTGTCCCAAGAGATATATTGTGGAGAATTTTGGAGAAGAGATAAGTACTAGTTATATATATCAATCTCATAAAGGATATGTACTATGAAGCAACAGCTTATGTAAAATCTAAGGATGATTTGACGGACTACTTTGATATCACTATTGGTCTGCATCAAGGTTCGATTTTAAGTCCTTATCTTTTTACCTTGGTCATGGATGAGTTGATGAAGTACATCCAAGTTGAGGTGCCTTGGTGTATGCTTTTTGCTGGTGACATTGTGTTGGTTGATGAGACAAGAGATGGAGTGAACAGAAAACTTGAGCTTTGGAGGGAAGTCCTGAAAGATAAAGGATTACGCATAAGTAGGACGAAGACTAAGTATACGGAATGCAAGTTTGATGGTAGAGGGAACAATGAAGGGATTGATGTAAAAATTGGAGAAGAGTGCATTCCAATGAAAGATGTTTTTAAGTACTTTGGATCCATTTTCCAACATGATGGTGGAATTGATGGAGATGTTACACATATAATTAATGTAGGGTGGTTGAAATGGGGTGGTGCATCTGGTGTTCTTTGTGATAAGAGGGTTCATTTAAAAGTAAAAGGAAAATACTATTGAGCTGTGGTAAGATCAGTCATGTTGTATGGTTCTGGATGTTGCGTTATAAATTATAGGCATGTACAGAAGATGTCTGTGGCAGAAATGAAAATGTTAAGATGGATGCGTGGTTATACAAGAAAGAACTGTATTTCAAATGAATTTATTAGAAAAAAAGTTAGGGTGGCACCAATAAATGATAAAATGAGAGAGGCATGTCTAAGATGGTTTGTACATTTACAAAGAAGGTCACTAGATGCTCCAATTAGGAGATGTGAGAAGTTGGAGGTTTAACCCACTAAGAGGGGGCGAGGAAGACCAAATAAGTGTTGGAAGAAAACTATTAAGTATGACCTCAATTACTTTAATTTAAGTTCTGAAATAGCTAAAAATCGATTTGTGTGGAGACAAAGAATCCATATAATTGGCTTCACTTAGTGTGGAAAAAAACTTAGTTGTTGTTGGTTTCATATGCTTATACTCAAGCAGTACATTCGAGGTCCATCACATGTGATTCAACATTCTTCAATAGAGATTCCAAGAGGATTTCTCTTTTGAAGAGAAACGCATCCAAATTGTTGATCGGAAGAAGCGTAAATTACATCGGATTGTGCCAATTGTTAAGAAACTTTGGCAACATCATTGGAAAGAAGAAGCAACCTAGGAGTTAGAAGAAGTCACGCATGAACAACACCTACATCTTTTTGGTGACTTTCACTTTTATCCTTGAACTTCAAGGATGAAATTTTATTTCAAGTGGGGGGATTGTAGCGTCCTTGATTTTGCAATAGTTAGTTGGGTCCTAGATACATATAGGACCATTTAAGATTTTGGAATGTATTTGCGAAGTATCTTATTGCTTGGTGCTCCCACCACAGTATGCTATAGTGTACAATGTGTTTCATGTGTTTATACTCAAGCAGTACATTTGAGGTCCATCACATGTGATTCAACACTCTTCGATAGATTTTCAAAAGGATTTATCTTTTGAAGAGAAACCCATCCAATTTGTTGATTGGAAGAAGCGTCAATTATAGCATCGAATTGTGCCAATTGTTAAGGTACTTTGGCAACATTATTGAAAAGAAGAAGCAACCTGGGATTTATAAGAACCTTGAAATTTTATTTCAAGAGGGGAGATTGTAGCATCCTTGATTTTTAGTTCTTACAAATAATAATAATAATAATAATAATAAAGTTATTAGAACTCATAGATTATGTAATTATTGAATTGCCCATTGACCTCCTTGCAAAATCACCATCTAATAATAGAAGTCTTGATTAAATATCCCATTAATTGCTCTTGTTGGCATCTTTGACATAGCAACCGAGGGTAGGGTGGCAGCATCGGAAAGGGATCGTAGAGCATGACATTCTTTCAATTTCTTAATAGTATAAGGGATTAGACTTAGATAATTACATTTATATATTACAAGTTTGAATAAGAAGCTTAAATACACTACAAGAATCTTCATCACTGCTGAAGGTTAAAAACTGTTGCAATGATGATTTTGTGGTTGAAAAATATGATCGAGGAATGTATCCTGATTGCATTTTGTCGATGGGTTTATAATGTTATCAATGGGACAAAAGCAATCCCTCATCCGAAGTGGATGTTTTTCTCGTCTGTTTCAAACGGTGGTGGAAGGTTTTTCTCGATCATTTCAAATACACCGTTGACATAAACATTAACGTCGACAGTGATTACAACTAATGAGAATGTGTCCATTCTTGTCAGTTAACCTAAAATAAACGAGAATGAATGCATCCTCATCGGTTGGATAACAGTAAATTAAGTCATTATTTTTGTTCGTGAAGGAAAAATGGATGAGAATAACAATATTGTCGTTTGTTATATGACGATCGAGAATGAACCTAACATCGATGGCAAATTATTGGTGTCAGTTATATAACCGATGAAAATATTCTTTGTTTTTAGCTATATGGAAGACCTGTAAATAATTTGAAATCTTGTAAACAAGAATCACACAACCAAAACCAAGGCATTCATTCAAAACACGACGAATGAGATTCGAAATCAAAATTTCATATATATAATAATGTCTACAAAGTAGATGTACAAATAGTAATCTCTGAAAATATAGAAATCAAGCTGGGACACTGATGTCTCTAGCACCATCGAAATTGTCGATGTCATCACGACGACCTTTGAATTGACTACATCAAGGGTGATCGATACCTGGTTGAAGTACCCTCGGAGCTCCTGAATAGTCTGAGTCGACTGTTGCAACTTGGCAGTGGACTCCTTGAACTGTGTTGTGGAGTCCCTGACCTGCATAGTCAGCTCCTCATTCTGCTGATCCTCATCTTGACAACGTAATGCAGTAATTTCCTTCCTCATCTCCACTACCTCAGCTGAAGAGGGCGATGCCCCCTTTCTCCCATACCAGTTGGAGAAGGTCTTGCTCCTCCCTACACTACGCATGAACCTGCCATGCTCGGGTGGCATGATGGTCCCAAACGCCTCCTTTGCTGGCAGTGGTTGCTAAACTGTACTAGAGTTGGCATCTTTAAGAAGATGCATTAAGTTGACCATATTATCCTGAAAAAGTTAAATTACGTTAAGCAATATGATGTAAATTTAATTAAGAAATGAAATAATTTTTTTTTGTAATTTAACTTACATGTCCCTGCTGGTATGTGTCATGAAGTCACTCTATTTCCATTATAACTTAACTTGCTATGAATGGTCTCATATACTCCAATTCGATCAAGCTAGGCACCTTGATGCATATGGAACTATAATTTCAAGAGTTATTTAAAACAAATTATAAATCTTGTAAGGTTATAAAAAGAAAAATAGAAATACTAACATATTTGGATTTCATCATGTCTATACTCCTACCCAAGACATGCGTTTTCAATGGAGCTTTAGTCTTATTATCCTTATTCTTCTGCACCTGCTCTTGAAATAAAGGTAGAATTTATTAACTTCAAAATTAGTTAAATTATGATATATACAATACTTGCGTCACTGTATCATGTCAATGTTTGCTCTCTTCCTTCCAATCGTTCGACTGTATCACAAGAGACCCATTATGTAATGTCTCATTCTGGTTTTTATTTTTAGAAAACTAAAATATATATCTTTAATGTCAAAAATAATGCAACTATAATAAAAAATGAAATATATAAAGTTAAAATTTTCTTTTACCTTATTCTTAATCTTCAATCTCCAATTTTTATGGATCTTGGTCGTTTGCTTGAGGATATATTTGGGGATATTCGGATCATCACCCTAATCTAAGATTGCCTGCATTAATAGAAGAATAGTAATTGTTACGTAATTTGAAATTATATAAAGAAATGTAAATAAGTTTCTACGAATTACCTCAGACTCTCAAATGATCTGCCCCTTCAGCTCTTTTGGCATATTCCTCCAATCGAAGCAGGGGAGTGGGATGATCGCCTTCGTTAGTGTACCCAGCATACTGATGAATGGAGGATAGCCCTCTGCTTCCTTGCTACTGTGTTGGTGACTGATATGCGTATCCCATGTGGTGGTCTCTCTAGGTCCCTATTTTGCGTCGAACCTCGTCTTGAAAGACAAATTATAACATAATATTAAATTACAAAGAAATAAATAAATCATATTATTTATTAAACTTTCATGCCAGTACGATGAGGACATGATACTGAAGGTCCCAGCTAGAAAGGATTTGGGTTAGATAGCTACTCTGGCTGATCACCTAGCCCAACATCCTCATCGAATGAAGCATTGTCCGCCTCATTATCGTCGGGTGCATCGTACTCGTACTCAAGATCCTCCTCCTTAAAATCCGTAGGAGGCATTGAACTCTTCCCCTTCCCTCCTCCCCTTACTCTGGAGATATTGAGTCACATCTCTAGGCCTCAAAAACTACTGGCAGGGTGCTTGGGGTTGCTGACGGATAGCCTGAGCCTGGTGTTGCAGGCAGGGGGCCTGAACTTGAGGCTGTTGGGAGGTGGCCTGATCCTTGCCTCCCCTATTGGCCTTCTTCTTGACATTCACTTGCGTAAAAATAAAACAAATAATTAGATATGTAGAAAAAAATTTGACAACATTTTTCAATATATTGTGATTTTTCAAAAATCTTATATGAAACAAATATAGAAATAGATGAAAAAAAAATCATGGAATAAAAATAAATGTCAAAATAAATTTCTTCCTCCATTTCCCTTCCTCTTCTTTTTCCTTCCCATTCCCCCTCCATTCCCTTCCTCTTCTTCGCATTCCCTTCCCCTTTCCCTTCCTCTTCTTTTTCCTCCCATTCCCCCCTCCATTTCCCTTCCCCTCTCCCTTCCACTTCTACACATTCCATTCCCCCTTACATTTCTCTTCTTTCCCTTTTTCCTTCCAATTCCCCCCTTCCTTTTCCTTCCTCCTTTTTTCCTTCTCGTTCCCCCCTCCATTTCCCTTCCCCTTTCCCTTCCTCTTCTTCACATTACCATTCCCGCCTCCAATTCCATTCCTCCTCCATTTTCCTTCTCCTTCCCCTTCCTCTTCTTTTCCCTTCTTGTTCGCCCCTCCATTTTCCTTCCTCTTTCCCTTCCTCTCCATATTCCCTTCCACCCTTCATTTCCCTTTCCCTTTCTTCTTCTCCACATTCAACACAAAAATTCAATGTACATGTCAAAATATAAGTGAACACACCCCACATAATCATAAAAAAAATTAAAAGAACATCATCACCATAGTGGCCACACCCCTCTTACATACATAAAATAAACCTAAGTGGGCATATCTCACATAAAATAAACCTACACTACAAAAAAAATTGCCTTAGACATTTAATATTTACCATTATGGGTCTTTAATTTGCTGCTATATATAATTAGCGATACTTAAAATAATTGTTGCTTAATTACCGCCTTCGTTGGTGTCCCTAAAATGTTAGCAACAATTATACGATTGTTGCTAAATCAATCATATTAGCGTTACTTTAATTGTCGCAAATAATGTCACTAATGATCTTTAATGGCAATTTATTTGCTACTAATTTGCCACTATTGATTTATATTAGTAATAATTTAATTTACGCTATTAATATCTCTGTATACTTCATTTAATGGCTTTTTTAATGTCACTAAATAGCCACTATTAATTTACTTTAGTGTCACTTTATTTTGCCATTTAATTGCTACTATTAATATTATTTAGCAGTAATTATTTCTCTAAATTGCTACTATTAATTTACTTTAATGACACTTTCTTATATCACTAAATCGTTATTAATTATTTACTTTAATGATACTTTCATTTACCATTTAATTGCTACTGTTTCACTTTAATGATACTTATATGATTTAATTTTATTCTTTACTAAAAAATAAATTTTTTAACAAGCACAAAACATATGGACACAAGCACAAAATCCTTTTTATTAACTTTCCAATTATCAAAGTACATATATCTCTCTTAAGGGTAATAGAAGAGAAAAAAAAAAGAAAAATATAGAAAAAAATAAAAATAGAATGATGATCAATTCTAGCAAATCTAACTGAAATATGAAGCACTTCATCAACTTAACCGAAATCATATGCAAAATCATATTTATTTAACGAATATTTTCAACAATTCCAAATAATATAGCCTTCAACTTTAGCAGCTGCAAAGAATTTTCAAGTATCATACAAACAATCTTCTTGTTAGCAGCAGCAGCAATGAGAAAGAACAAACAAAAATAGTCAACAATAGATCACCTAATCTACGCATGCTATGACAAGAAGTGCCAAGATATGCACAACAAATGTAAAAGGTTACCTTGAGAATGTCAATAAAAGATGAATCAACAGAAGCTTTTCGGGAGATATCAGAAGAATACAACTACAAAAATTACAAATAATAATAGTATCACATGATAAAATAAAGAGATACAATATAAATTAACAATATTTCAATACATGAGCTAATGTTGCTTATTCCTGAAGTTAATACAAGCTACAAGGGAACACTAGATAACAAAAGTCCGATGTAGGATAGTGGTAGTTGTGAACTTCCAGATGCAGTGATACAATTTCATAATGATGGAAATTTATCAAATTTTAAATAGTAGACTTTATGAGATACTAATGATAATAGGGAGCAACTGATCCACACCTAATCTGGTGCTCTATCCATTTTTAGAAGGATGTACATATAAATTTCATATCCATATAGAAATATGGTCATTCTTCCATATCCATGCATGTTTACACTTGTCATCCATTTCATATTATAAATATACTCATATTTGATGAACATTTTTTTAGTATTATTCGATGCTCTTTTCTAAAATGATGGAAACAATTGATGTTATCTTGAAAAGAAATGGAAAAAGAAAGGAAGGAAACATACTCGTAAGAAGGTGTAGGGTTGGCATTTTATTGAAGCCTAGCAATCTACTCAACATGGTTGATGTCCTTGAACTCTTGAAATTCTTCTGAACTTGCAAATTAGAACACAAAAAAAAAAAAATTCACTTAAAACACATGGATGATGAAAATGATAATGATGAAATAGCATAATAAGGACATACATATTGTAGTTATTTGAAATAAGTCCCATGTGAGTACTGAACTCTAGAAACTAAAGTTGAACTTCACATTTTCTTTTGTTTTCTTTTTTGAAAGGGTATGTTCTTATTCTTTTTAAGTTCAGTTCTAGTGCATTAACAAAATTAACTTCCTCACATACAATCCACAGGTGTAGCAACTAAATAAAGGAATAGGAGTGTAGATCGTAGCAGCAGCCAATCGTTTAAAATTCTTGAAATATGGGATTTTCCTACTTAGGGTTAGAGATATTTCTTCAATCACATCATTATTTTATGATTACCTGCAACGGATCCATAATGGACTTCTTTACGCAATAATGCCTTCAATGATGTAACAAACAACCAGATCTACGTATGGACATTACAAGTAAATAAATGAACCATTACTTAGCCTCTCTTCAGAAGACATGAGTGGTTGTTTCAAGGGAATCAACCAATAAACTGAAAAAGCAACCATATCTTTCCCCTTGGGATTGCCAAGGTAGAGATAAGCTATCATAATTGGACTTGAAGCATACCTTCTCAACAACGGAAGTCAACTTGAAGGTCTAGTGCAGGCCAGTAGTCAATGATGAAAAGAGGCTTCCATATTCTTTTTAAAGAAAAATTGATGCCAAACAGGTGTTGGCAACAATGCTCACTAAAGGAGAAAACATTCCACTAAGGTTAGCATTTGTCCCTAAAACAAGAGATATAAGTTAAAAGTGGAAAGATGTAAAAATGTTTGTCTAAAATAAGGAATTTACAATCATATGGACAAAAATAAATAACTCATCTTATTCTCAAATAAGGACATCAGGTATCGCATTCTCATATGTTAAAAGTTCCTTTTTGTTAAGATCCGAGACATCAAACACTTTTAAGAAGTCTGGGAGTTGGTTCAGATGTCTGGATGCCTTCCCAGACGTCTAGAAATAAATTTTTGCGTGCATACGATTGCGAGTCTACGTACGTACACGTGCAGTCTGAAACCCGTCGACTTGCAGATGCTTTTTCTCCCCCCCACGCCTTCAAATACCCCTCCCCTCTCCCTCGTTCACCACTCCACCGTCTTCCCCTTCCTCCAGTGCGAGCGTGAGAGCGGGAGTGAGAGCGAGGGCAGCAGCTGCTGCCGGGTGCGTGCGTAGAGGAAGAGGTGCAGCGAGAGGGGAGAAGAGGGAGAGCACGCGAGGAAGAAAGAGCGAGCTCATCGGAGCAGCTCGAGGCCGACCGACAGGTGCGCAAAGGAGCGTGGTGCTGAGGAGGTTACCCTGGTGTTGCTGCAGCTCAGACAGCAGGAGGACGAGCGCAGTGCGGCCGCGCGCAGCGGGAAGAAGACGAGGAGGTTCTGGTTCTGGGAAATCTTCCTAGGATTAGACGTCTGGACCTACATCCAGACGACGCGGGTGACGTCTGGAGGGAACTCTAGATGTCTGAAAGGTACGAAATTTCTCCTCTTCCTCCTTTTTGCGGATACGGCCATGCAGGCCGATCCGCCGAAGGCTGAGATGTGTCGTGATGAGGAGGCTTTCGTCGCGTGTGCAGGTTTCGTTTCGGGAAGGCGCGAGGACGCCCTCCCACACAGATCAGACGTCTGGGCACAGCACCAGATGGCGGAGAGCGTCTCCAAACGTCCGGAGAGGTGGTCGGACATCTGGAACTAGGTCCAGACAGTTCAGTGGGACCCTGGACGTCTGAGGAGTAGCGCAGAGTAAGGTATGACCTGGGCCACTTTTAAGACATCTGGAAGGTGTTCCAGACGTCTGATTTGAGTCAGAGTTGTCGTTTTTGACCCGTTTAGGGTACGTTCGAGGTCTGATTTCCGCGTTTAAAATTTCGTTCTTCCCAGAATTAGTTCCTCTACTTGTTTAAAATACTTGTATCCCATTCTAAGTGGTTTCTTGTGATTGATCCTTGTGTTAGGACATCATTCTGTTCCAGCTTTGGGGGTTGCTTGGGCACGTGGACCTGCCGATCACGCCCCCATCACTCCCGATTTTGCGGGTAGAGTGACTCCCCTTAGTTACTTACAAACATTAATGCATCTTTGAAATGAATGATAGATCGTAGGATATGGCGTGAATCGTAGGACCTGAAAACTAGATTGAATGATAGATCTTAAAGTATGGCATGAATTCTAGGACCTGAAAATTACATTAAATGATAGATCTTAGGGTATGGCATGAATCCTAGGAACAGAAACACTGAAACGAATATCTTGAATACCTGAATTGTAGTCTTGGACAGAATAATGATAATTGCCTATAATTGGATAACAGCTGCATGTGAAATGTAGAATACTGCTACTAGTAACTGCTACATGTATTTCCTGTTTGGAAATTAAATTTGAGCTGCTTGTATATAAATTGATATTACATGTTGGAAACACGAGCTAAATGTGAATGAAACTGAAATGAAGAAACCTAGTATGACTTGGCCTGAGAAATATGAGCATGAACCCTATGGGGAATTAGGAGTAGAACTCCTGGAAAATAAATAGAATGAAACTGAAAAAATGGATGGGGAAGTGAGCTGGCCATTGAGTACGGAGTACCAAGGAGAGTGACTGTCCCCCTGTTTAGTGCAGAGCGGAGCTAGTCGCCCAAGGGACTCGGGGTTAGGTTTGACCACTTTGTATCGACTTTTGGCTCTCGTGTACACAGTACCGGAGAGAGTTAGCCACCCCACACTGAGCAAACCAGGGTAGTCAGGCGTGGGTGCGCAGACTATGGAGGGGCTAGACCCCTGTTACTGAGAGGGCTCTGCCCTATATTAGTTCCGTACTGTGCTTTGGACGCACCTGTTAACGGAAACGACTGAATGCTTGTCAGTGCGGGGTAGCTACTCGTGCGTTTATCGCGCGTGCCGTAGTCACCGTTACGTCTGTCAGCGACCTTGGGGTGGTTGACTGAGGATAGGACCACTACGGAGGACTCTCCTGGCTAGGAGAGCACCATGTGTTACTTCTACTTTTCAGAAAAGACTACAATCAGGATCGTTCCCACGAGAAACATTCGAGATCAAGAGAAAGACCTGAGAAATAAATTAAGAAAGAGTAAATAGAGAAATAAAGAAAGAAATTAAAATAGCTATTTGTCTACCTTTACTGTTTTTCTTAACTAGCTGGTTGTCACTCTACTCTGCGTTTCGCTGACGTGTCATATTTCTCACCTTTTTTAAGACCAGGTGTTGAGCAGCCAGAGCCCACGGCTGCAGAGGGTGCTGGGCTTAGTAGATCCAATAGTTGTACTTTGGTTGTACCTATTTTCTGTAGTAGTGAGTTTCTGTTTCACCTTGTATTCTTTTATTGTAAACTTCATATTCTGTACCTGTTTTTAAATTTTCTACTGTTATGGTGATATGTACTGTAGTAGTTCTTTTATTTACTGCTGTACCTTTGTTACCGTTAATTACTTGTATGGTGAATGTGATTTATTTTACTGCTTTTTTGTTACTTTCTCGTTGGACGACTGGATCTTAGAATCAGTCGAATCGGTCCGATCCTCGTATCCTGTAAGGATTCGGAAATCAGGTCGTAATACTTTTGATACCTAATAGGAGCTTAAATTGAAGAACCTCTATTTGACCAGAATAAATAGATATTAAAATTTTAGAGCTCAAAAGGAATCTTGTGACTTCATAAATTGTCTTGTGAAGACAGAGGGCTTGGGAAATATTATGGTCATACTTATGAGCAAAATTCTCTTATGATCCAAACAAAGATCCTTCTCATGCAAATGCACTTAAATTCCCGGCAAAGACTATCCAAAGGAGCATTCATGCTTCAACATAAAGGTAAACTTTACATAACAACAAGATCACCCTAGAAAATTGATCTATAATAGGAAAAGACAAATTACATATAAACATGATTGCTAATTAAGGAAAATAATAAAAGAGTTCTTTTTATTTTTCAACTAATATCAATGACTTGCAGCTGTTAAAAATACAATACTTTTATCTCTTCATTTTTAAATTTAACCGTCAAGATTAATGCATACATATCAATTGGAGACAACTCTAAATGCTTCAACTGAGTAAAATGTGACACATACTTGCATGAGAATATCGAGGGTTGTCATTTTCCAACTAGGAAACAATATAAGACACTTGATAACTAAAGAATCATCCTAAAAAATGTGAGTTGATCCAAATACAACTCCCCGGTTATGCCTTTCAAAAAGGAAAAAAAGGCCTCCTTTCTGCTTACAATTAAAAAGTTGAGAGAAGAGGACAATGATTAAATTCCACTAACCCGTCGGGACGCTGGCAGAAGTTCAAAGGGCCATCTCGCCCATAGTTTGCTTGAGATTCTCCTAAGAATACGTAGTGCTTGAGA